>CM034153.1:690926235-692257142 GCA_019776745.2 Taxus chinensis
ATTTGTGCTCACCCACCGTGAGTGGTTGTGGATTCTGGACCAAAGGTGCTGGTGTAGGATCTACTTTAGCAACAATTTCTTTGGGCTCCTCTTCCATGCTTTCTTCTTGCCTTCTTGCAATCTCCTTTGCTTGTTCAATGGTAGCTAGGCAGTCATACTTCACTCGTTGTCTGATCTCTGGCTTCATCCCAAGAATGAAGTGCTTACAGAGGAGATTATCCACGCCGTTCATCAACCCATCCGCTAATCCTTCCTTCCAGATTTGGGCATCAAGCTTCCTCCTTAGCTCTAGAACACGAGCATGATAATCCCTTATCTTCTCCTTCTCTCCTTGGGATAGCTTTGTGATCTCGATCATGAGATCTGCATATTTTTGTTGTTCACCAAATTCGTCAAGAAAACTTTCAGTTAATAAATCCCATGAATTTTTCACATTAGCACCTAGTGTTTCAAACCACCTAAGTGTTGAACCATCCAAAAAGGTAGGAAAAAATTCAGTCCATTGTTTCCTTCTTTTGAGGCCATTACAAATACAAGAGTGTTTAAACTCTTGAATGAAAGAAGAAGCATCTTCATTAGATTGAGCTGAAAAAACAGGAATCTTTCCCATTTTCAAAAGTAACCACCGTGAAATACCAACCCACCACTACAATCAACAAGACTTATGTGCACAAATAATTGGAATCACTGTAATAGAAAGTGACTTTACACCTTTCTACAGTAAAATAGAAATGACCATGGTAACTATGGTAAAACTTGACTTACTGTGGTAAAAACTGACTTTACTGTGGTAAACACTATTCACGATAAAAAGTGAAGTTACTGCGGTAAATACTATTCACGGTAAAAAGTGACGTTACTGTGATAAATACTATTCACAGCAAAAATTACTTTATCATGGTAACTACTATTCACGGTAAAAATGACTTTATCATGGTAACTACTATGCATAGTAAAAATAAGGTTACCCTCAAATTGATTTTGACTAAGTGGGAATATCTCTCCAGAAAATCCACCAACGAGGAATGGTCCCAGCAACGGAACCAAAATGTCCTCACCAATCCGGCACTATGATAATTCTTCACCGGGAACTCCTCATGCTATGATTATTTACTAATGCACAGCCTTTAGTTTGGTGGATGTAATCTAGAAGCAAAACAACAACATAACACAAGAATACCATTGACTATGATAAGACGAAATGATGACAAATCTGAAATATCAAAGTAAATTATAATATTAACATGAAACTGTTACAATCTCACCCATGAGGTACTTCAAGTGCTATTGACTTCAATTGCCTTTCACCAAGACTATGGGAGAAACTTTACAATTACACCTCTTAATGGCTTCTTCAACATACCTTTAAACTGATGGCTTCCTTTGCACACTTCCTACAATATTTCTCACTACTTCTTTCTATGCTAAATGAGGGGGGTGGCCTCTCTATTTATAGAACTTCCAGGCTTATCCATCTTATCTCTAAAATAGGATAAGAAATCCACTTTGACGAATCATATTCCATACCTTAACTCTTATCTGTACATGTAAGCTTATCTTCTAAGATAAGATAAACCTTATCATTTTACATGGTTTCCACATTTTTAGTCTTTTTACAAATAAAATACACAAAATATTTATGACCTCACTCCTTGTCCTTATTACCAATATAATATTTCTAATTCCTAATCATGTAGACCCTACTTCTCTATTTACCCAAACTTTGACATTTTAACATTATCGGACCACTTATGACAAATATTTACTTTTTACAACATTCCTATTGTACTTTGATTGTTACCGTACTCCACATTATTGGCGGCACCGTACTGACGGCGCCGTTATCTTCTATCAGACGCTACTACTAATTATACTTAACAACATCCTATTCCTAATACATACATTAATGAAATAAAAATTATGGAGGAAAATTTTAGTGTCAACAGCCCCTTCGTGATGATGAGTCACCCCTCCATGTATTTTCTGGTGTGATTTTAACTTGGGTTTATCATGCTTTGGTATTTGCTGATCAATTTCTAAGCATTGATCTCTGTAATTTTGATTCATGGTTGTTGATCTCTAACCCATGATTAGGGTTTCTGATTTGCATTCAATGCGGTAGTGGTACCATAACCATGGTGGTTTGCTTCGAAATTTGGTGAATGGTTTTAATCATTGATCTATGATCCATTGAATCTTAGGTCGTCAATCTTTGACTTGTGGTTACGGTTTCTGACTTATCATTTAATGTGGTAGTTGTTTTGAACCATGGTTAAAGGAGGTAGTTGGCAGTGGTTAATTTTTTGATAGTTGATGTTGAATCTAATTGATCTTGCACCATCGATCTTCCACCATGGTTGAGTTTCATTGATAAAAGCATTCAAACTTAGCTCATTTTGAATTGCATTTCCATTTTATGGGAAAAGCGTTGGCAAAATTATTTTAGTTTGCCTTTGCTTTGATCTTTGAGTTTTGGGAATTTGAAAACTTGGCCTCTTTGAATCTGCAGAGCTCTGTTAGTGAAAGTATTCAATCTCTATCCTTTTTTAATCTTGAACACTCGGGATCTCTGGTACTTCCTTTTGAGGTGTCCACCATTTTTGAGATTATGAGCTTGACTTATTTTAGTTTCTTTGTAACTTTTATGGCCTCCATTTCTTGGTTCAAGCCCTATGCCACTTTGGCGGTTGCCGTGAATGCTGGAAAGGGTGAGCTTATTTATCTTCGAACATCAAAATTATTTCATTTTCACTATTTATGTAACCATGCATATATTGATACATTTGTTTTCTTCATCATTTTGTGTTTCCTGGTGACTGTGAGTTCAAAAATTACTTCATGACTCGTTGTCTAATCTAAAACTTTGAGGGTTCAAAGAGATTCAATTCATTCTATGAGTTATTTCTTATTTCTTTGATTTCTTGATACCCATTGATGGGTTTTTCGATTAATGGATAGGATCTGTACTTTTCTATGATTTGAAACATTTTTACTTCGAATCATTATGTTCTTGGTGTATTTACTTTATTTTCCTATTCTATTTGAGCTCTGGGAACTATGGATGCCCTATTCGAACAGACCTAAGATACTTCCTCTAATTTTTCTATTAATTTCAACATTCTGAAGGAGATATGCTTTCTGCATTAGCTTCCTGAATCCTTCCATTTATATGGTTGTGTTTTTTAACTTCTAAAATAGGATTAATAACTAAGATTACTTTGTCTTGGTATCCAAATCCATATGCATGATATGATAATGACCCAAGATCACCAGATGAGTACTTAATTTATTATTTTATAATATATTATGCTTATATCAAATGGAATTTATTCTCATCTTCAGTTGTACAACTCTCAGAGGCATCGTTAATGATAAAATGGTTTTAGCAAAGCCCACAGATCTCTTTTGCACTGCACTCTTGAGAATTGTTTCAGATCTAGAATGTATTCTTCTGAAACCCTTTCTCTTGTTCGTGTATGATTACACAATTCTTTGAAATAAGTTGATTCATGTTCATAATGTTTACTTTTAATGACATCATGAGCTAATAATACATTGTCCTTTGTCCATTTGTAATGACTTATGTTTCTATTGATGTTGTAACAAGAATTTTCTTCTTTCCTCTGAACACTAATCTCTTTCTGGGATATACTTGAGCTATTATTTAATAGTATCCTTCACCATTATGACTATGATTGAATGCCTTTCCCTTTCTCTATTTTTGTTCTGTTTCAAACATGAAATTTTCCTGTTAGGAGTAAGTGTTACTTCCTTTATCTCTAAAACCTTTCAGGTTGTAAGGTCCTTCTAGCTCTTTTAAATGGAACACCCTGACTTGCATTGAACAATTCTCTTTCCTTTGCAGTTGTAGCTTTGAATACTTAACTTTTAAAATCTATAGCAGTCAATCATGATCACTTTGAAGGAACTTTGTATGATAATGATTTGGAAGGACTATAAAGTTTGTATCAGATATATGAATCACATTCTTGAAGCTTTGTTGCAAATATTTTAATCTTATTTCTTTGCTTAAATATTTTACTTCTTAAATGGTAACATTTCTGTGCACCCACTTGCTTCATTCTAAAAAATGCAATTTAAAATGGCTGAAATTTGTAGGATTATCTTAAGACTTCATGTTATTTAGCTATAAATCAAATGAATCCTCCAAATCACTTAAATTTGATGACTGAAAGTGTAGTCCATTTATTTTCTGTTTAAATAATACATTTCCTTTTTATTACAGCTTTGATATTTGTGCTAGAAAATTTAAAATGTCCATTTTACACTTGTCAAAATTTTGCCAGAATTCATTCTTTTATCCCTTTTTCAGCTGTAATAGATGTATTTTATGATTTAGAATACAAAATGTATCACTTTTCTATTGAAGCTGATTTGTTGTTGGAATCTAAAACATAATAGCTATTATTTTGATCATGGCATGATTTTCTACTTCTCTGTATCACTTATTTGATTTACATATAGCTTTTAAAGCATGTATTAGTTAAAAACAACATGATGGAAAGTTGTAAATGCCCTTTTTACATGGAAAAGCCTTGTCAGAATTTTCCTAGATTTCCTTCTCATTTTGTTTCAGCTATAATCTTCTCATTTCAGTAAACTTCAGCCTTAAAAAACTAATCCTTTTCTGCTTCACCTTTGAGTTGCATTCTTCCTTCATTCCAGCATGTACATATGACTCATCTTCTTCATGTACCATAGGATAGAAGTTATTGAACTCTGCAATCTTTATCTATATTGAGGACTATAAGATATGATTTATTTCTTCTTAGCTACACATTGTACCTACGCACTTGAGAAAATAGTTAGAAAATATTTAGGCTTTTTGGCCTCTCTTATGTCCATGGTTTTTCTTTTCTTCTCTCTCCTTCTTTCTAAGTGATTAAGTCATGTATACTGTTTGATCTTCAAGTAATCTATGTCTCCTATTATTAAGAGATCGATATGCATGAATTAGGATAGTATAGGAATATGGACTAACCCTGAGCTCTTAACTGATAGTTTCTCATTTATGTTTTTAGGTATGGTGCTTTCAGCAATGAATATGAAGAGGGAACAAAGATGAAGATGAGGATGCATCAACCGAAGGATAAACCCCAAGGCAATGATGGGTTCACTCATACTCCTTTATTTTCTCTTTCATGCATGTGTACCTCTTATTTCAGTAACTATACTTTACTTTCTAGTTACATCCCATGGCTCGTGTGGGAACATTTTGAAATTTCTTATGAATAAAACATTGAATTGTGAAATTGAGTTGTGTGTTTCTTTCTGCATTTCTACTTTATAATATGGATTTTATGATGAACTAAAGAACCCAATAATATAATTGAATGTCTTAATCATGGAGGAAATAACATTAAAGAATACCTGTAACATCCAATAATGAACTCATATTTCTATAATCTGTAGTCATGATTGCTGCTCCAAAACCTAACACTTCATCTATTCTACAATTCGGTGTCTTCATCAAGGAAACATAGTTGTCCTTCAGGGATTTGTGTTCTTTTCCTGAAGATAACATGAAATTATAGGCTATGTGATTTGTTATGTTTTACAACAACGCACATAGCTACAGATTTCATGTAATCATTAATTAATTCAATAGTAACAATATAGTCTGAAAGAACCTCCCCTAGCTTAGGTATACTTCACCCATGCTATCCATCATAACTAAGTTTTGAGTTGGCCATTTTTGCACAAGTGAAAAAATTGTCAACAAGTACATCACACACAAATTGACATCACACATGTGTTTCCGCCCTAGGTTCATTTTCATCACCTTGTGCACTTTTTCATCTTTAGTCTACACGATCCATTTTTTAATCACTCCACACTTTGTCTAGTCCCTCATCACGCTTTCTAAATCAATCTACATGGATATCAGGTACGCATATCTATCTAATTTATGTAACCAAGCATTCTTCTCACCAACATAAAGTGGGGGAAAATGTAGACACATAATCATGCACTTTGTGTAATTATCTAGTCTCGATCACATACTATTATTTGCATGATTCCTAAGTAAGAAAAGTACTGATTAACCCGTGCCTTTAGCCACCTTTCTTTACTTTATGCTTCTTCTTTCAGGATTACACTTGTACTTTCATAGTCTATCTTTTTATCTTTCAACATTTTTCATTCTAGACACCAGTAACCAACTAGGATGGCAGTGTTAGGTGCCCCCATCCCCTATAAACGCCCTTTTCCTCTTTATACTTTGGTCACACTTTTTGGGTCTTTTCTAGCCATTTGAGGATCATATATTTTTAGTTTTTTGCCTTTATAGGGTTAATTACAAAATTCAGGCGAAGGAATCATATAAATATAAAGTTATGTGATCATAATAAGGGACTAAGCACTAAGAATCTACTATCTCCACCTAAGGTTGCATCCATAAAATGTATCTATAGCTCCATTTATGTCCATCACAAGAGACAAAGGCTAGTTCATTTGCATCACACTTCATAAGATGGAGTCTATTGTTTCCATGTACAGTTTATATACATTCTACATCTAGCTACCTACTCACTACTTCACGTGCGAATGGAACAATAGAAACCTGGGGCACAATTCCGCACACATAGACACACAAAACTACATTGGGTCTGAGATGTAGTGCATCGTTCAGTGATAAGTACATCATTGTGGAAAATGAGGACAATCTGACCCTTTCATTTGCATCTTTATTTTTTAGGGTTTAATGCTTTGTTTGGGGTTTTAGATGTGATTCATTCATTCCATATTTACAGATACATTCAGTGGAATACAACAACATATACGTGAAAAAATTGAAACAAGTGTGCACCTCTTGTGACACCTCAGAGGAGGTTTTCTGAGCATCTACATGCATGAGGATGCCCACAAGCACCCCTATCCTTATCTAGGAGCCCTAGTCTAGTTAAATCTACCATATCTACATTTTTCCAAAATTATGTGTAGTAGTCATCCATCTCTATTTAGCTGGTCTCCTTTGCGAAACAATCCAACTACCTTTACAAATCAATTAAAGCTCTTCTTACCCTCTTTGCACATTAGGGTTTTATATTTTCTATCTTAGTTTACTTGGTTATTTATTTCAGTATTTCAATATTCATTTATTTACTGCAAACATGCATTTAGGCTATTATTTTACATTTTAGCATTATAATTTTTTATATTCAGAGCAATCCTAGTATTTTTAAGAGAGGACTAGTTATTAGAAATTAATAACAACTACTTAACTAGATGATGACTATAACAACAACTAGTTATTATAATAAATACAATCATGGAAGGAGTGATCTATCCCGTGGTTGGATTGAACTAATCCTATTAACTACAGATGAGGCTCGTAATTGTCTCCTTTGAAAGATTCAATTAGCGCCAAGATATATTGCAGATCCAAAATGTATTCCTTATGATCATGATGATCATAAGTACTTAAGTGTTTGTTTGCATCACATCTTCAAGAAACTGAACTTAAGTTAGGATTGTATGGACCTCATCATCTACGTATAGGTCGAGGATGTAGTTCATGTTTCTTGATCATGTCGTGGTGTTGACTAATGTGTCAAATGTATCAACTCATATTTCAGCCACACAAGCCATTTATCCCTTTTACATGAGTCCCTCATCTCAAGTGATTCTAAATTGGTGATCTGGATGAGTCATGCACTCTATGGAGAGTCTTGCACTGATGCAATGGTGATTCCTTCACTATAAGTCAAGTCCTGTGCTAGTGCTCAAACAATTCCTACGCTAGTTTGTAGTTAACTCCTGTGATGACCAACATATGCTTTCCCAAAAACACTGTTAGTACGCATTAATGTTAATTGAGACCATATTTCAAGAATCAATAACAAGATAAAAATAATGAGAATATCCACAACATTTCCTTCTAGAACATAGTAACTTATTAACTATAAAACCTCAATATTATACATCATGCCAGATGATACCAAAATAGCACAGGGTTTTACATGGGATAAATACTGATAAAACAAGGTTCATCAAAACTTTACAATGAGAATTTTCCTAGTGGCGAATGAATGTTTGCAGATACTCCACCTCGATCACCACTTTATAAGATTGAGCTTGAATCTGCAACAAGACATTTGTGATGACCACAAATTTTTTTATAAATACAGAAATGTTGATTAGCTTCAACTTTAGAAAATAAACAAGAATTCATTTTTTTCAAAAGCTAGTATAATATTTCCCCTCTAAAAGCATGCCAAACCTTGGAAAATTTGTGAGGAATTCAAGGATTTTCTCCTAAAAGTACACGCTACCAAGTAAAACACTATTGTTAGAAGGGAGGAAAAATGAATGAATTAAATTCCAATCCCTCATGGCTTTTCGGAAAAACCAAAACGTGTGAGACAAGGTTTCTAGGTGACCATAAAAGGGGCATTTGGGGGTAAACACTCCCAGCTGCACAAAACGGGAACCAATTGGAATGCTTTGGTGTAGGGTAGACCACAGGAAGTGAGTAATTTTTGGGTTCTACACTGGCAGACCAAACAATAAAAAATATCCTTTTCGAGATTGACAATGAGGATCAAATTCTCTGTCGGGCATTGATTTTACCAGCCATGGGTAAATGAGGTGAAAACAAGGAATATCCTTGGCCAATGAAGAAATTCAAGAAATGGGTGTCCACATACCATTTCCATTCCATCTCCTAAGGATGGAACATAAGAATAGAAATATTATGGATCATGTGATCCGGTATGAAGGAAATGATGTCATTGATGAGAGCTATATCTGGTAGAGCCAATTTTAACTTCTTTTTGAGATCTTTCCAAGATAGCCAAGATTAGGTGCATTTGTAGAAGGGTTCTTGGATAATGCAAATGCTACACTTGAAAAGGTGTAACATAAGAATCCATTGCACCTCAGTTAAATAACGATCTTGGAATTGACGACAAGAGACAATGGAAATACAATCAAACACATACAATGGAAATATAATCAAACACATAGTATGTACATATCTTCATCAACTATATAACTAGAATGTATGTATATTAATACAATGTATATATAGATATAAATACAAGTATCTCAATAGCTCTCATATACATCTCGCCTCTTTGGCACCCAAGATGGTATAGTCAAAACTCAAAAGTAATCAACATCTAAAACTGCATATCATCTCTAGGAGGGGCTAGTACCTATGATACTCTCATATGTCTCCTCTCCTAGCCTTGACATCCATGAATTGGTCACCTATCGATGGCCCTGCCCATGCGACTGGTGGCTACCTGAACTGCTAGTGTTGTGGGTCCATGAGTTTGTCCTTGCACTGGCTTCCCATTGTGCTCTATACTCAGCATATGAAAAAACCTAAAGGTTGACATATGTGATCTGATCCTCATAATACCTGCCCTCGACCACATCATATTTATACATATCCATGGATATCACCTAGGGAGGTACTGTAGGATAGAAAAGTGACAGGCGAGCATGAGAATCGACAAATAGCCTTTCTCCGTACCCGACCTCCCAAGGTTGTGCTGAGATAGCCAATGGAAATGAAATATATGTGGATGTGGAAAAAATAGATAGGAAATCTTATATCCTCAACATGCAATAACGGGATCTACGAGTTCAAAGCAAATAAATCTCTCCTAACCTGAATGGGTGTAATTGATCATTCATATATAATTGCTACTCGGAGGCTCCAATCAATGCCGAGCTTTGCCGAGATACTATATATTGGCTATTGAACGCATAGAAAGTGACCTGTAGGTGCTTCATGTATATCTCCAAATAAAGTCATGAAATTGGTGGTGAAAGGTGTTGTGGATTTGTAGGAAACTATGGACGGTTTTTTGGTCTAACCCATAAAATATTAGCTTGATTGGCTTCTATGTTTAACACCAGGAGTTGTGCGATATTCTCGGAATACCTTACGGGTGTTCTAGCAACTTGTATCCATAAGCCTGTGTCTATGTCAATGAGAAGGTCTCCTGCATTTGGTTGCAGAACTAATGAATCACAACCAAATGTTTTCTCTCTTTTAGGTTCTTGTGTGGTCATGTGGATATCCTATCAAAGCAATCTATAGTTGGGTTGATTTGACCAAAATTCATATGCTTTTTTGTCTTTAATGTTTTATTCTCTCAATTGCTCACTAATTACTTGTGGATTTGTTGTTGTTCAGAAGACATGAATTTTAAGACTTTGATCTATATCTGTTAACATTATGAACAAATAAGGCTGAGGTATTACCTGTTCGAATACATAATCCTTGGGATCTCTAGGTCCCGTAATTGTCATGGAAGAGATAACCAAACTTAACTGAATGAATTAAAATAATTATGAAAATAAATCTATGCTATGCTTATTTTTTTGTATTTTCAAAGATGTAAATTTGAAAAAAATTAAAGAGTGACTAATCTAATAAATTCAGATAACGATCAATTAATCTAAGAATAGAACTATCACAAGCAAGGTATTCAGATGTAGTTATTTGTCTGTGCACTTGTGAATTGATCCTGAATATAAATAACTAGCTAATTTAATTGAAGGACCTTCAATCTTACCTCATAAGTGAGGAACAAATCATAGCTTCTTAGAAGCTATTATTCACCACAGCTTCCCTAGTAATGTTGAAAGCGATCTTAACTGAAATAAAATGATTTTCTATTCTATTTGATATATTGTAACTACAAATTTGATAATTCAAACTTAGATTTTACAGAATAGTTACAAATCTAGTTATACTGTAGCTTGACCCATCAATGTGATCTCTTCGTTCCTACATGTTCTTGTGAATCTAGAAAAGTGAGAATGTGACAGCGGCAGCAGGAGAAGATGTTCGAATAGTGGTAGCTTGGACGTAAGCCGAATAGAGTGCAAGTAGGAGAGGGATAGTGCAAAAGAATATAGCTTGGCTATGTGATTCCTAGAAGGATTGTTGCATGGATACAACACAAATACACCGAAAACTCTAGGATCTATAGTTCCTGTGACAAAACAACAACTTATAACTCCAAGCAGAATCAAGATTATGAAATGAACTTCAATCTAGAATTGAAACTATTTTATGCTATGATGGTTGTTTTGAGAACAAAAATGGAACAAGATGTAACTAGAGAGATCAAGTGATCTCTAAATCAAAAAGAAGGAAAGGAGCCTTGAACTGAGAGGCTGAGAACTTATATAAAATATAGACCTGTTGAGACTTATTGAAGAACTTTGGAACACACGGAATAATAAATCATAGAGGGAGAGGGGCCATTTTCTTGTAAAAAAGCTTGGTATTTATAAAACTTTGATTTACCAAAAGGTAAGATCAAATTGAAATATTCTACCTATTAAAAAAAATTGCTATTTACCAGGTAGTTAAAACTTTAATGCAAGCAAGAGTGGTTGAGAATTACAAGCACAACTTGATTTTTCACGTTGACGAGCACGTCTGAAGGTTCTGGAAATTGTGTATAAGACCGCCACCTAGTGTAGGGTGGCAGTTTTAGGACTGCTACCCTGTCCTGGGTGGCGGTCATGGGACTGTTACCCAGGTAGGGTGGCGGTCCTATAACTAAAGACCAAAATGCAAGGAAAAAGAGGAAAGGGGTTAGAAAAAAGCATTTGAAGGCTGGATAAGGGATTTTTAGGATGCAACTATATACTCAACGTGCTTTTTGGATTCTGAACACCTTGCGAAAAGATCTGAATCATCATTGGGGTTTCCGTAACCTCTTTCCGACACTACAGTACATACAATTTTGGGTACATATATATTGCCCCCTTGGAGAAGCATTTTAGCCATGAAGGGGCATAAAATGGTGGGTCTAAGTATGGTGGTCCTGAAATGTGGAGTTTAGAAGCTATACCTGATACACTTGTGTGTCGTAATGTCACCATCCAGATTCCCGTTATCTATAAAATGAAAAGAGGAATCAAGTGCAGATAGATAAAAGAAATCAAAAAATAAATACTAAATTAAAATGAAATGCGGACTTACTATTTGTGCGGGGATAAGAACTTACCTCCGTCGGCACTCCAACTTTGTGAAAGAACATTCAAAATAAGGTTAGAATGTGTTATATATATATAACGAGATCATTTTACTATTCATTTGTGCATATTGATTTGGTAAATTTTGAGCTTTGGGGCCCACGGTAACATTTTTCGATGAGAGTGCAGTCAAAACATTCATTGTGAGATCATGATCATGCCTCAAAGACCAGGAGATTGACTCATGAAGTATCAGGTTAGTTTTTTCTCAATTTATTGTTTTTAAACCTAAAATAGAAAAATGTTGAAAATATTTGTCTTGGGGTTTTTTTTTTTTTTTAAAATATTAGTGTTAAATGAGTCTCTAGGGGGGCATCCATAGGGTAGGATTTTATTTTTCTCAAAATAGTGTATTTTTGTTGTTTTAAACATTTTTAGGGCTTTAGGGGCATATGCCGTTTTGACACGGGACTGTCACCCTACAAAGAGCAGCAGTCACGAGACCGCCACCCTATGATGGCAGCATTCTCATGACCACCATCCTATATAGGCAGTGGTCACGGAATCGCTGCTCTACACATGGCGGCGGTTCTGGACAGAAAGCAAAAGATATCCATTGAAGTAAAGTTTTTGGTATTTTTAGTATTTTCCTATGTTTTTGATGAGCTTATCTACCAGATTATGTTAGTAACTTGTTCTTTTTCTCTATTTTGGGTGGATTTAGAAGAAGGAGGAGTATATATGGTGGAGTAGAGAGAGGGAGTGTGATTGGCTCCTTGTAGTGTTAGACATGCTGACCTAGATAGAGTAAGACACTCTACAGAGGGCTAGTATTTTGAGGATTTATCGAGTTCCTCATGTTGCTCCTACCAGTCACATATTGTGTGAATTATTCTCTTACTAGGATGTAGACCGGAATACTTTTCACTTACCAGGTGTTAGGAGTGAGTGGACTATCACCTTGGAGGACGTTTATCGTATATTGGGGGTTACGATTCTTGGGAGATAGTTGTCTCTTAAGTCAGTAGGATCTAGGTCTCAGATGATTCGGTGGGCTACTTATATGGGAGATGTTGTTGTCTCCTTTGTCTTAAAAAAGGAGGTGAAGGTCCGATCCATTGCTACTGCCCCTATCCCCACCATCCGTAAGGCCATCATGGGTATCTTGGCCTCACGGTTGATTGGGGATAAGGGAGGAGACACTCTGTTATAATTTTGGGCTTCCCTGATTACGTATATTGAGGCCCATGGCCATATTTATGCTTGGGGAGCATATATTCTCAGGACCACCTACCATGACTTATACAGGGTGGTCAGGTTACAGGGGCAGTCTTTGAGTCAGCCTACTCTAGTTTTGAGTTGGGTGTATGAGAGTATCATTCCCTATGGGAGGGGTATACTAGCATAGGATCTGGGGGCTATTAGAGTAGTGAGGTGGATGGGGATTTCAGTACTTAGGATGCCACATCAGCCAATGGCTTCACTGATTACTGTAGACATGAAGGCCACTCCTTATTAGGTCATGGCAGGAGTGTGGGGGAAGGAGGTGCTTACATTTATTTCCTATTCTATTACAGGTCAGTTGGTAGACATGATAGGGAGGGTGGAGATCCACCCATTTGATCGATTCCCTTAGTAGTTGGGCCTCCCTTATGTTGATATGCTTCCTTCAGCAAGGTCAATGTATAGGACTGTTTGTGAGCCCCAGGAAGGTCCTAGAGGAGATCGAGGTTGGACCATAGTTACTCCTGGAGTTCCTATTACAGTTAGGTGGGTGGTTCATTCCTGAGGGGCAGCTGGTGCTTCTCAAGCACCCTTGCTTTATATTGGGTCCACTCCTATTCATAGTGGAGAGAGAGATGATCCTATTGATGTGGAATCAGACTCTGAGGAGTTCACAAGAGGGGAGACTGAGGAGGAGACGATGGAATAAGGGGTTGGAGGTGAGGATGGTGGGACAACCGAGTAGGATGATAGTGATTCTGATTGGCATGACACTCAGGATATCTTAAGGGTGGAGAGGGCGGAGGTGAGTGTGGAGAAGGAGACCTCGGTCTTAGAGGAGTTACCTTCTCAGGACGTTGAGGGAGATGATGAGTCCATGGCAGGACGTTATTTCATTCCAGATTTTGGGGAGGTTCTACAGTCAGAAGCAGTGTCAGTAGTAGGTGTAGATCCTAGAGACTCTACGTCGATGCCTAAAGATCTGAGTGAGTTACCACTCTTCTCTTGACCTTGTTAGCTAGAGATGTTAGTTGATATTTTTTTTGTTGTTTTGCTTGTTTTTGTCTTATTTTTGGTGATTTTCTAACTCGTTACTTCCCTTTTTTATTTGTAGCGACTGCATGGGGATGTTGGGAACTCATTCATCAAGTATGCATGGACACCCTTTTGATCCCATTGGGGAATACCTGGGCTGAGTTTTCTGCGGATTCAAGATGGCCCTTAGCTGCTAGCCAACATACCGATGTGTTCGCCCGTTTGGAAGGTGGCAGAGATAGTGACCTCCCTTCATACTTAGGTAGTTGGATACATGACTATTGAGTGCCTGATGAGGCAGATCCATTCTCGTAGCGAGACCACAGCTAGTGGTCATGATCATGTACACTCCCATCATTCACTGTATTCAGATCATTGTCACAGCTGTCATAACAGGATCCCTAGACGCGGTTGTGCACCATCTGAGGGATCCCACAGGGATTGAGAGGCTATTTGGTCTTTTTGTAGTGATTTTTTTGAATGTTTATATGAGTTTTTTTGTATTATTTGGGCTCATTGAGTGTTTTGACCATGCCTAGTGCATGATGGCATTGTATGTAAAACACGATTCCTATATATATATATTTATATCTCTTTTTGGATCTAGATCTTCTTTGTATCTAGAGTTTTTTGATTTGTTTCTCATGTGTATCTTAGATGCTTTAGAATCTCTATTTTTATATGCTTTTCAAAATGTATGCAATGGATGAAAAGTGATAACAAATGTTGAACAAAATGTTTCTCTTTTTGTTTTTTTTTGTAATGCTGATATGTGATGATGCAAACATACTATAGTACTCAAATTTTGGCTTCTTTGGGAAATGTTCATTGCTTCTTATTATTTTGGAAAAATGTGATGAATATGTAATGATAATGAGATAAATTTTCCCCATTCCTAACCCCACGCAACTAGTAAGATGCAAAGGCTCAACACCAAGAGCTGGGAAGGGCACAAATTATATGAGTTTGAATAAATCGAAATGATGAGAGAAAGACAAGGTATTGATAGAAACCAAATTTAGGCCTATGTACTTACCTTACTGAAAAATAACTAAATAGCTCAAAATTCAACTTAATTTCTAGTTTATCTAGACTTAGATCCATAAATGGCAACTTGGCTGATAAAATATGGTTTTGAGGATTTGATCTCTTTGGAATTTGGATGCTTAATTTCACTTTTCACAATAAACTTTGCTTTGAATTTTTAAAACACTAAGATTCATTAATTTTCATGAATGGACCCCCTACGCCCTACCACATGCTACTAGTAAGAAGTATAAGCTTATCACCAAAGGCATGACATAGGTGAGTAAGGGTACTTCTTTCCTATCTCAACCTCACACCACTAGTAAGAGATGTGGGCTCATCACTGAAGGTTGGTAGGGAAAAGAAGTGTGTAAAATAAAATATTTTGTTTGTTTAACATTTTTTATTCAATTTAACTTTGAGATTTCTTATCTGTGATTTTGGAGTATCCTTGTTTCAAAGAGATGTAAGAGGGATAAATGTGACGCCAGGAAGATTCTAGAATAGACCATAGGTAAGAACAACTTAACCTAGTAGAAGAATTGAGTATGACCAAGTATGCAGGCCTTGGTATGGTTTCTGTCAAGATTTTTTCTGTCAAATTGATGAGATGATTTCAAAACCATTTGATGATATTATGAAAATTGAAGAGATATGATTTGAATGATTTCGTCAATATTTTCAGAAGCTTGTAATAAATTTCTTAAGAATAAGTTCCTTGACCAGAAAATTTACGAAATGAGTGACTAGAATGAAATAACTGAATGACTAATGCAATGCAGATAGACATAATATAAAAATGGTGATATTGATGACCTATGCTTAAAACTGTTTAAGATGTAAGGAATTTATAGTTTTATTGAATTCCTCACCTTCTAGTGTACACAAGAGATACACACCGTTTCCGTAATCTTTCATGACTTGGTACAGGCCCAACCACTTGGGCCAGAATTTCCTTCCTTCACCGGTTTTCTTGTCAATCTGGCTATCCAGTCTCATTAGTAGATCTCCTTCATATATTTCTCATTTTTAAACCTTCTTGTTATATTTTCGGCACATCCAATCAACATAGGATCTATGCCATTGTTCAGCATTTAACCTGGCCTCATCAAGGCTTTCTAGTTTAGAGAGGTATGCCTCTCTATAGGCTTCTTCTCCCAAGATCCCTTGTAATGAGATGCAGAGACTAGGTATTTCAACCTCAACTAGGAGAATTGATTTTTCCCTGAATACCAATGAGAAAGGGGTTATCCCTGTTGGTGTTCTTATTGATGTTCGATAGGCCTACAAGGCTAGGTATAATTTTAAATGCCAATCCTGTTTGTTCTCCTTAACTGTTTTAAGGAGAATGGATTTTAATTTTTTGTTTGTTGCATCAACCTATCCATTGGATTTAGGGTAATAAAGGGATGTCGTGTGATGGTTTATCTTGAATTTGTTGCATAACTCATGGACCTCATCATTCTTTAAGGATGTTCCATTGTCTGAGATAATGAATTGTGGGACACCATACCTGTAAATTATTTGATTCAGAATGAACTTAGTGATTACATAACCTGGTATGGTGGTGAGAGGCATGGCCTCTACCCATTTGGTAAAATATTATGTGGCCGTGATTATAAAGTTATGTCCATCTATTGATGAGAGAGAGAATTTACCTATCAAATCTAGGCCCCGTGTGGAAAAGGGACATGGGGTTGCGATTGGTTAAAGAGCCTGTGAAGGCATGTGAATCTCGTGGGAGAACTCTTGGCATTTATGAAACTTACGCACAAACTCTACTGCATCATGTTCCAGAGTGGGCCAGAAATAGCCATCCAATGTATTTTGCAAGAAGTGGCGTGGCCACCAAAGTGGCCTCCACATATCCCACTTTGGGATTTGTAAAGAGTATTTTTGGATTCTTCTGTGTCAACACATCTTAAAATCATTCCGTTGAAGGCTTTACGATAGAGCACCTATTCTAAAATAACATATTTAGTAGTAATAATGAGTAACCACCTTCTTTATTGCGATGTGGCCCCTTCTAGGTACGTGTGGTCCATGATGAAATTGACGATGTCAGTGTACCAAGGACATATAAAGATGGGGGGCCTAGTTTCAACAAAATATACGCACTCATCAAGAAATTCTAGATCTACCAGATCACCCCCATCCAATGGATTGTTAGCCAACTAGTCTGCAATGATTTTTCCCTTAACAGATTTTTTATTTACAAATGTTTGTTGAAACTCACCCATTAAGGTTATGAAACGTCCAACCTTTTTAGACAAAGACCCTTACGTGAGGAATGTCTGCAAGTGATCTGTCTTGACAATACCCCTTATTTCTTGATTCAACATGTAATGTCTTAAAAATTTTGTTGCAAAGACTATGGTAAGACATTATCTTTCTACCTGTGTGTAACGTGTTTCATAATCAAGCAACGTCCGACTAATGAAATAAAATGCACATTCCCGTTTATCATCATCTTCTTGAGCCAACATGCAAGATAACGAGACATCAGTAGTCCATGAATACAAGATCAAAGGATGATCTGGTCTAGGAGGCATTAGCGTGGGAGGAGACAACAAGAAGTGATTAACTTCTTTAAAGGCTTCGTTGCATTCTTCTGTCCAATCAATGCTATATTCCTTCTTTAATAAATTGTTGATTGGATGAACAACAAAAAATAAGTCAGGGATGAACCTTTGAATTGCACTGAGTTTCCCAAGAAATGATATGATACCAAATTTGTCTAATGGTGGAATCATTTCAAGAATAGCCCAAATTTTGGCTAGGTTGACATCAATACCTCATGACGATATAATGTAACCTAGAAGCTTTCCTAATGTTACATCGAATACACACTTCTCTGGATTCAATGTGATGCCATATTCGATCAATCATGAGAGAATGATATAGAGCACTTTTGGGTGATCACAGCGCTTCCTGGCCTTGGTCAGCAAATCATCTACGTAGGATTCCATGATCTTATGGATAAGGTCATGAAATATGTTTGTCATTTTCCGTTGGTATGTAGTGCCAGCGTTCTTAAGACCGAATGGCATGACAATGTAACAGTGTGTTGCCCAAGGAGTTATAAATGTAGTTTTGGCTTGATCCTCTTCAGATATTTTACTTTGATTATATCCTGAGAATCTATCCGTGAGAGACAACAACTCAAATCCATTCGTTGCATCGATAATAATGTCGATGGATGGTAAAGGGAAGTCATCTTTGGGGGAAGCTTTGTTAATGTCCCAGAATCCTATGCAAATGCGTATCTTCCCATTCTTTTTTAGAACAGGGATGATATTAGATACCCATTGTGAATAGTCAACCAGTTTGATGAATCCCACTTTGAGAAGTTTTATTACTTCTTCTTTCATCATGAGAGCCACTTTTGGCTTCATTGGTCTTGAATTTTGCTTGATTTGCTTTGCATTTGGTTTGGCGACAAGATTGTGTACCGTGATATGTGGTGTAATTCCTGTCATTTCTTTGTAACTAAATACGAAAGCATTTTGATGTTCCTTGAGGATCTGGGTATGTATTTCTATCTCCTCTGGCATTAATGAGGATCCCAACTTAAAAAAAATTGGTTCTTCCTTTGTTTCGATATTTACATCAATAATTCCTTCGATTAAGGAAGCATTGCCTTCTTCAAATTCAGGCGGGGCTAGAGCTAGTTTCAAACTTTCTTCATTCTCTACCTCGTAGATTTCGATATTCTTTTGCGGGGGAGATTCTATCATGGGATTTCCAAAATAGGAAGAGGAGCATGGGATTAGAAAGAAATCAACCATGGAATGAGTGAGATGCAACTCTGTATAGGCATTTAGATATTCAAAAGTTGCTCTATCGCTGTCAAAGAGGTCTAGGATGGTAACCTCATTCTCATTTTCTATATGTTTCAACATCAGAGTTATTGGTTCTTTACAAACCAAAGGTTCAGCAGGAATTGATACTATGAGATCTGTATCTGCTAATTCATTGCTTGGAGTGAATCTGGAGGCTGAGGTGTTACAAAATTCGCAAGAAGGTTATGTTCTCATGAGATTGATTTAATTAATATGAAGTTAAATTCTTTTGCTAGTTTCATTACTACCATTTTATAAAGTTTTAAGTGTTCATCTCTAGTCTCATATACCTCAGATAGTTGATTTGCAAATAATTACGAGTCTTCGAGCACTCTAATATTGTTAATGCCCATCCTTTTGGCTATGATAAGGACAAGAAGGAGGGATTCATATTCAGCTCCATTGTTTGTGCATTCAAAATTTAATTTGAAGGCGAAAGGTAAGACCTTTCCTTCGGGAAAAGTAAGGATCACACCTGCCCCAGTGCCAAAACGACATTTTTCTCCATCGAAATGGAGAGTCCAATAATAATATGGAAAAATGGAAGTTGGGACACTCTTAGTCTCTGCTTCCTTTGCCTCGGTTACCTCCACCATACAGACCTCATCTGCAGGTATGGAACTGATTCCCAGGGTATGTCCTATATCCATAGAGTCAAATGGTAGAAAAATGGGTAAATCTTTCACTTGTAATTCGATCAATTTTTTGCGGTGGCCCCTAGCAAAACTGTTTATATGATGATAGCCTCATCCTTAACTGTTGGGATGCCTTCGATTAAATTTGTAACTTCTAATTCAGTCGTAGGTACTAGCTTTACTTCTGGTTTTGAATTGACTGGTTTGTTAAGTTGATTTGTTGGGAGCTCAAATTCAGAGTGAACGCTTGGTCTCTTTTTCAGATCTACTGAGTGTATGTTGAAAGGTTTTGGGTCACCCTTTGCACCACAAAGATTTTTCCTAGGTGTAAAAACCGTATTTCTTGGAATAACATAGAAGGGATCGCCTTCATGTGATGTATCCATGGTCGACCGAGAATCATATTATATTTGTTTTCCTAATCTATAATATAAAATTTAGTGAGGACTGTCTTGGTTCCTAAGGTGATTGGTAACAATATAGTTCCCTATTGAAGTGGCCTTGAGGCTATCATAACCCCTTAGCGGATTTTGTGTTGTGGAACAATTTGTTTCTCCATATCCTAGCTTTTGAAGAAAAGTGAAGGGGACTATATTAACTGCTTCCCCATCATCAACCATTGCGTGCTTAACATAATTATTATAAACCCATACCTACAAATGCAAGCAAGGGTTGCCTCTACGTGTAATTTTAGTGTCTATTGGCATTTTTTTTATGTCAAATATAAACTCAGTATCCCTATCTAGCCTACCCCAAAGGATAGACATCAAATTCTACATGGTTTACTTGTGTTTCAGGAGGACGATTAATTTTAATCAGATGACCAAGACCCATTGCTTCTAGGAGATTAGCCCTGTGAGTGGGAGATTTTTTCAACAAATCCAAGAAGGAAATGTGAGAGAAGGTATTTGTTAGGTCATTACGTAGATCATAAGCACCTATAGGTTTTGTCAGTGTTTGTTGAATGTTGTCTGGTATTGATGAGTAGGTTTGATCTGGTTGAGAAGAATAATCTCGTGTTCTTGTTATGGTTTCTATGTGTAGCTCGGTGTCTAACTCTACCAAACCAACTATCTTGGTTTGTGGTTGAGTTCCCAATTGGGGTGTGACCAGATGGACTTGATGAAGTTGAGGCTTCATGATTGTTATTTCCTAGCCATGACACCCATGTATTTATCCCATTTGGATCTAAGCCTATTATTGGTAGAATGATTTGGGAGAGGATCGTTAAAATCTTTAGGGGTGCATTTTGAGGGGAAATTGATCTCGTATAGGTGTTTGGCGTGGGTAATGCAGAATTTGTTAAAAAAATATCTACAAAGAGTTGTCTTTGGTCTTCTGGTAAAATGATGCATGAATTTATTGTAGTCACAGAAATTCCTAGTATCATGGCCTTGAATCTTGTGGAAACCACAATACAAGTTAGGATTATAATTTATGAGGTTGTTGGTTTGAAACCTGTTGTGGTCCAAAATTCTGATTAGGCTACTAGTTGTTAGAGTTAAAATTTTGAGGTTATTGCCTTTGCCTTTGGTTCTGATATCCAGTTGGGTTTTGGATTGGACCTTATGTCTGGATTTTTCATTGTTTTTTTTTTTGTTGTTGTTGTTGTTGTTGTTGTCGCGATGGACGATTAAAAATCCATTGTAGTTGATTGCTGGAGTAAATTTATTATTGCGTTGATTGTTAGCATGGGTGCCGGAGTGTTCACAACGTTTGGTCACTTTTGACCTGGTCAGTGACTACATTTTTTGTAACCTTGCATAGTTTTTGTTAAGGATTTTTTGTCCTTGATTGGTATTCCTGATATTAGGATAAGTTGTAGTGTTTTGATTGGGAGTGATTAATCTCCCGTTCAGTCCATATGTCTTACGACCACTGTCTATTGTCTGCTTGATCTATTCGGAGGGCACTCTCAAGTAGTTCATCATAAATCCTTAGTGGGAACTTCTGGACTTCTTCCTTTATCTCTATCTTGATAGAATGAAGGAATAAGTCACATAGTTCCATCTAATCCATGTTCAGAGCACAACCTGATGATTAGAGGACTGTACGCCATCTTTGAATAAAATGGGTAGCAAACTCATTGTGCTCTTGTTTAATATGTAAGAATTCCCTGATCCCTATTCTTAATAAGTTGTTCATGTCAAAATCTTTGATAAATTTTGACACAATTTGTTTGAACGAGTGTATTGAGGCTTTAGGTATTCTATAATACCAATCAAGGGCAATACCCTCTAAGGTCTTAGGAAATATCTTAGCAACAAACCACATCCCAAGGGCGTAATTATCGAATGGCCATGTAGTATAGGCCTTGATATGTGCATTTGGATCTCCATCCCCCGTGAATTTAGGAAAATCTGGAAGATGTCTCAGAAGCATGACACTTCTTATGGTGAAATCTAGGGGTTCTTTTAAATATTCTGAGTAAGTGCCTACCGCATAAGTTACAACCATCGATGGTTCCTACTGAGGGGGTGGAGGTGGAACGGAGTGTTGATATGGCATATCATATGTATTTGCAAGAACATAAGGAAATCCATGTGGTTGAGTGAGTATCCCGGGAGAAGAGAACATGTCTCCTTATGGTGATTTTGAATAAATTTTTAAGTAGGGAGGAGCATTACTCTGATATGGGTTGTTTGGTACTAAACCAGGAGGTATCATACTTTCAATTGGAGCAGCATTTGAAAACGTGGTTCTAGTTGGTGTTTGTTGTGGGTAGTTATACGAATGTTGAGGAGGCATGCCTAACGTTCCTATTCCTGTGAGGAGGTCAACCTGGTTGGGATGATGCGAAGGGTTGGAAGTTCCTTCTTTCTTGGAATGTGATTTTTTATTTGCTTGAGAAATTTCTAGTCCTTTAACCCTCTGAACTAAAGTCGAGATGACCTCAATTAGTGATGACACAGTGTTTTGCCTTGATGGTTGTTGTTGTACACCTTGAGGTTACAGAGGGGTATGATACCCTACTATGAATTGATCATTACTTTTCCAAACTTCACCAAGAGTATTTTCTATAGGTGGAGGAATGGGAGCGTTTTCATGGAGCAAGGTGTCAGGTTGTGTTTGCAAACTTCCTATAGGTGGGTACATGTTTTGGAAGCATTGTTTGCTTCTAGCGTAGTGTGCTAAGTACTCCTCATCCAAAAATGGGAGTGGATTTTACTAAGCATGCAAAGGCTGGATAGGGCTTTTTTAGGATGTAACTATATACTCAACGTGCTTTCTAGATTTTGAACACCTTGCGAATAGATTTGAATCATCGTTCGGGTTTCTGTAACCTCTTTCTAATAGTAGAACACATACAATTTTTGGTACGTACAAGTACCATCGCTCTAACCCCAACCTGCAGCCCCTCTATCATGCTTCCATATGAAGGGAAATCTACATATGGTCCACCAAAAAATATCAACTATGCTGATATGCACATTTAATAAATTCACTTATAATATGTCACATCTCATGAAGACCTCGTCCACCCTTGAATGTTCTCCTTATCAGTACTGATCTCTTGAAATCCTGATCTATAAACCCCTCTAAACCAATCCTATCATGGAAGGCCTGGTGGATGTACAGATACACTATGTGCTCATAGTCCCAACAATGAAGAAGATAGGTGCAACATATACCAAACCACCGAATCCTCCTATAGGCCCATAACTCCCTGTAAAGTATATACCAAGTATGCATGGGTGCCCATGTAAAAAGAAACCCTCTCCTCAATCATGTCCTCCAAATCCCCCATCGATGCCCATGGAAATCTCCCAACCTTCCGAGTCGGGGAGTGAAAAACAACCAATCCCCACCATCATCAACACTGCATTAGATCTCGTCTCCTTTGGGTGTGTGGCATACATATCTCCATAGTCCAATGCTAGTACTATGATAAGATAGAGCTCCCATGGCCTCTCCAAACACCGTAACCATAGGATCAAACACCTCATCTAAAGCAATCTAATACACTAGCTCCTTAACAATAGGTAGCCTCAAGATCTTGTAGATGTCCTCTAGAGTGATCATCATCTCTCATGTCAGTAAGTGGAAAGTATTAGTCATTGGATCCCATCTGTCAATGAGAAGCGACCATCATGTTCAGTGATATCATACTATCATCCTATATCATCTAACAGTGCCTAACCCAACATCCCTCATATGTGCCCACTCATCCTTTGTAACACTAGGTCACATATGCACTAGAAGGGGTAGTAGTATATCTCTCATCGTCAACTGTTGACATACCTGTATCATCACCAGGTTACACTTATTAATCAATTGGTCATTTCAATCATTTATATGATCGAACCCAATGTAATACCTACCTATGCCTTTACTAGCCTACCCACCTTTACCTTACCTACTTGACTGGTGTACATTTTATCTAGCCTACTCATCTACACTTTCTCTACTTCATTCCTTTCCTCCCTTCACCTATTTCTCTAACTTTCCCTAACCCATCCATTCCTATCTAAATTAACCCTCACCCATTCATTCCTATCTAACTTGACCCTCACCCACACCTTCCTACTTAAATTAACCTTAACCCATTTATTCCTACCCACATTAAACCTAACTTACCTCTCCCTTACTTTTCCACTTTCCCAATTCCATTTTTCTTAAAACTTGGTCACTTTTAACAGTGACCGCCGAATTGGTCACCTTGATCATATACTAGTCCCTCATCTAACTCCTTCTGACATCGTTGTCTACCCACTACCGATGTTGAGCCGATACCTTGACCGAGTATCGGTCACTAATTTGGTCCTTAGGGCCGAAACCCCACATGCCCCCATTCTTATAAAAATTGATTAAAACCACCTAAACTAACCTACGTCAAACCACCCTGATTTTACTTCTACATTCAATTTACCACCTAATTAAACTACATTTTAACCCTCCCCATACCCAATTTTGCACCTAATTTTCACCATAATTTCAATTCCATTTCAAAATTCAAAAATATTCATTTTTCTACCTTAGTTTTAACCAAAAGCTACTAATATAGCTCAAATCCTACCTCTACTCGGCTCCATCTCCGTGGTGGGATGTCCTAGGTCTCTAAACGTGGAGGTCCTTTGGTGCCATATCCTTGCTCCACCATGTCTGAATACCTCTCTACATCTCTCAACCAATCAAAATCACTCGGGTAGATCTTGTGGTCCCACAAAATCCACTCCTATCAACCGCTAACAACTTGCCAACTTGGCCTCCTGACCCTCCTTGTCATTTTTCTCGTAAAAAATCTCTCCATAGTCATTTTTATCGTCATCAAAAAGTCTCTCCATAGTCATTTTCTAAATTAGGAAATGTACAAATGAATCTGTTTGATGTGGATTTTTCATTTTAAACACAAAATTTGGCATGATTGATGTCGGTCGGGTTGTGCCCTAGGTGACCAACGTTGATCACCATTACCAACATCAGTTACCTCTTCCACCTATGTATCGGTCACCCTATCTTAAGTCAATTATACCTAATCTTTTCCCATAAATGTTACTGATGGTGGATGCTATTTTATTACATGCACTTAAACTTACCACTAGCTCTATCAGGCTCACCTAATAGCCTTATCACCTTAGCTCACTCGACCTCAATGTACTTTGGGGCATCTATTTTTCCTACACCTCGGCCTTACCCATGACCTTACCTATACACCCACAACTGACCTAGTCTCATTGGACACTCAAATTCAATTACTCATTATACCTTGCAATGACACTACTCATGTATTGTTTAGCCTACCAACCTTGTCTTGCCTTATGCCGTGATGTTTATCTTAACGAGACCAAAAATTTTGGTGCTTTGGAACCCACCTAATTCCTCGCTACCTGCACCTAGGCTCGATTTTGTTTCCAAGACCATATCCTATACCTTGGATACCTAGACCACATCAACCCTTGTTTGGATAATCTATCGACATTTGACGATGTAGAGTTTGTGAGCTCTTCAACCTAGTGCTTTATCGTATTCTATATATGTATACATATGTCTAGAATGCTCCCACATATTTCCGTCACCGATATCACCATTACCTACACACATACACCTTACCATACTTTTTCATCTACCTACCACTTTATCAAACCCATCAACGATTCTACGTACTACTTCATCAGTTCCTTGTTTGAGGGGGATCACCTCCACCCATACTTGGGGTAACCTAACCTCTCACCTAAACCGAGGGCAACCACCTCCTATTTTTTTCATCATCACTTGGATCAATACAAGCTACATGATAAAAAGGAACAAATGTAGACCCCCAAATTAGGTCATACCCTACCAAATCCCCTTCGATCAACATAAATCTAACCATGACCCCTCCTAAAATAATTATTAATTTAATCACCTAAATTAATTTCCATCTCACCTAGCTCACCTCATCCCCCACCTCATCCTGGACCAATTCCAATCCTATTAATTGACCCAGACTAAGTCCACACTCACCTTAACTAACTAGGACTCATTCTAGCCCTAATCTTAATTACCTATCATTCCTCCAACCAACTTCCCACTCCATTTATTGTCATTCCAAACTCTTGACCCAGAATCAATTCTTAATCACGTCCAAAATTGGGCAAGAAAAGGCCATTTTTAGAAAAGTATGACCTTTTCTCCCTAACCGACTTAGAATTATTCCTCAACTTGGCCGATGTCAGTCACCTAACCACCATCGGTTGCCTTAAATAAGGATTTCTCAATCATTTACCTAGGGTTCCTGAATCTAGATTCTTGGCTCTTGTGACCTTGCATCCTTACTCTTCGAGTTTTCATAATGATCTTGCGATATACTCAGAGGCCCTTACAACGTTTAGACACTACTCCGTTCATCAAAATATTAATCCATAGATCCAGTGCACTCATCGTGGAAGCATCATGCCTTCTTGCTGCCGCAATGCATGTCATTTAGGACCAACTTTCTCCTATCAACTACCACCATCCTCATGCTATTCACCTTAATCTCATAAGTAAGTAATCTTCTTCTTTGTCATTGGTATTTCATTAGATTAGTTATTTCATCAGTTATCTATGCTTCCTTCCAGACTCCTATCCACCCCTAGTATTTCTCCCACAGTACTTCCGTCCAACTATCTACCCAAAAAACCTTCATACCTTACCCAGTCGCCCATCTTATCACCTATGAGTTTTCTTAAAAATCCCATGACCTCAATCTAAACCTTCCTCAAATATTTTTGCAATCACAAAGAGCTCTCATCAACCTCTCATTTTTTAATCCTTTTTACCCAATTTACCACTACCGATGTCTAGTCACCCAACTGGCGTCGGCTCACTTACTAGTAGCCGAGCATCGGTCACCTAACTGATACCTATCTCTATGAATGGTAATATCTTCCAAACCAGCAAGACTAATAACTCCTTCCCAATAACCCAAAACCTCACCAAATCTTTCCCAGACCTCATTTATAGCCTTTGTTAGACCTGTAAGCCCAGACTAACCTACTAGCCCTCCAAATTTAATCATAACTTTCTTGTTAGACTAGATTTGCTTAGTGAGTTTTATATGAGATGCCTAAATCATATTAACTACAATAGGATTCATTTTTTTATGCTCTTTCCTTTCATTAAATTGTTAAAAACAGTGGATTGACAACCTTCTAAGAAGTTACCCCCGCTTCCCAGAACTAGCATACGCTAGGAAATCCATTGCCATATGCTGTTTAATATTATTTGGTGGTATTGTGTTGCTTGTACAAGTTGTTCCTCCTAGCCAAAGGGAATCTCTTCATAATCAAATTGGTCAACATTCGATGGTACGCAACCTTCTTTGAATATATATAGGTATTCCTCCTCACCTTTACCTCTTATATGTTTTATCTCTACTTTGCGGTGAAACAACCTAATCTACCTAAATCTCTGGGAAGACAACATGTTTGCCATGCAACTGTATGAAAACCTTTACTGGTGGAAGCATTGGTCCAAAGGAAGTGTTTGAGCAATTTCTCTAGCTTTTGCACAGACATTTTAGACAGGAACCAACAAGAGTAGTAAACATGTGTGGCTTCAAGAAATTTGAAGCAAATATGAAGTTTTCCCACTAATGACAATGGCTTGGTGATATTGAATATGTTTTATATGTATTATTAACATTACGTTTACCATTATTTTTAATGATTATTATATTAATGTGTTTTATATTTAGTATGAACATTACATTTAACACTATATTCAATGATTATTATTTTATATTTAAAAAGTACATAGTAAATAGAATTAATCTATTTCAATCGACCAAAACATTAACTCTTTTCATTTATCCAATATCAAGAGACTTTAGTCTATTTATAGTAGAATAAAAGAGTTGACCTATAGTCACATTTTATAATCAAATTATAGTCCAATTTAATAATCGACCTACTATCGAGTTCAAAAGTCAGCCTATAACCACATCTCATAGTTCTATTTCTGAAAACCAATGCCAAGCTATATTTATCATGAAATTTCCCTATGGTCAGATCTTAACAACATGTTATTTTGTCATGTAGTTAGCATCAACCCATTGTTGACTCATAGCCAACCGACATTCAATGAATATAAACTTGCATATATGTCAATGTCGGGTTGAATGTAACCTTCTATTTAAAATAATTATTTAATGAAGACCTAAGGACTCATGTTGTCATTTGTTGCTATTTTAGGCATGCATTTTTAAAATTATTGTCATCTTTTCTAACTATATATTAACACTAAAGTGACTGAGAATTGTCTGTAAATCAGACATTATTCATTTTAATATTGTAGTTATATGACCACTTATGCCTTAGATAGATCATAATCTATTAAATTAAGTGTCATTAGATCATTAACTTGGTTATGATTGTCTAATACAACTTGTATCATTTTTTTTAAGTTCTGGATTAAATCTATTTTTCTTTAGCTTAGATGTAAGGTTTGAGGAGTATTCATTCCAGCAAAGTCACCTGAAGCACGATCACGGTCTCATCCCTTTTGAAGACAAATTAGTCCTTTGTACTCGACAAGAATTTATCCCTAGTGGACTCTTTGAGAACCTAGAAACTTCACCAATATACCAAACGGATGTTGGCAACTTGCATCATTTCAAAAAACTATAGTGTAAATAGATGGTACACATAGACCACGACCAAGCCACCCCTTCTACCTAATTTTTCATGTTACCCTTGTTAATGAACAAACACGTATTCTCACTAAACTTTAATGGTAAATAATTTAGGAGGGGATCTTAAATTTTTTAATATTAATCATAAGATTAATGAATGATTCAAGTGATAGTAATGGTTGATTTGTGAAAAAAAATATTGTTAGGAATACTAAATTCTCTAAATTTACTTGCTTTACTCACATGTCAATAAAGGAATATTATGTTGCAAAGCTAACAATGTGTTGTGTTATCTTTTCTTTGATCTTGATAAACCTTTTATGAGAGAAACCACGTTATAAAAATTATTTTAAAGCAAATAGTCAAAAATAAGATTAAATTCAACAAATTTTCATGTATTAAAGATAAACATATAGATTTTATTTTATTTTAAGGAAATTGAAATAAATTGAGGTGTTAATAAGAATGAAAAAAGATAATTTAAAGTAAATAATAAAAAATTTTAAATAGTGGTCATAGTTAATTTAATTAGCAAGTTAAATACTTATTTTGAAATATTAATGTACATTTTTTATTTCAATATGCAAGTAATGTATGTTGTAGGCTCCTTATAATGAATTTTTAAAGATTTATATTGATATGTTGTAAAAAATATATGACTGATACATGTGATAGACTCCTTAAAATTTACTATTTATATGTTATAAAATAAAGATATATGAGTGACTAATTGTGTTTTGTGGGGATTGCATCCATTGATAACCATGGTAATTGTTATAAGAAGTATAAATTAATCTTTTAGTTTGCATGTTGGTAGCATGTCTAAATTAAATTAATAGTGAAGTGTGACACTGTCCTAAATGACTAATAATAAAATAATATTTTTGGTAATGTTTTTCTTGATTTACTTTGTGTTAAAAAATAGTTATATTGACATGTGAGTAAAGTTAGGAGAAAACCATCAATTACTTTATTCACTATATCATTAATCAATGCAATATATTTAATTAAATCATGTAATAACTAATAGATTAATATATAGTCAAATAAATTCAAAACCATAGATATAATAAATTTATTCATAATACACCTTCACTCTCTTGGGGGAGATAGTGGCCCACCACATTTCATATCACCCTTCAAATTGTAGCCCAAGATATAATGATACTCAAGTCTAATCAATAAATTTATATTGAATTATTACGCCAAAGGAATTATCCAATTCATAATAAGGGGAGGGAAACTAACAGCTTCTAATGGCCAACATACACATTCTAGTCATATATCTAATGGTGCAATTAGTTGGCACCTAGAAATAATGGGCGGTAGTGATTGAATTACAATGAGGGCTCCAAATGTTTAAAGTTCTCGCGGTATACGACTACATGATCACCCCTCCTCTCTAATACGACTAGTTCATGCCCCTCTTCTCATGGTTCCTCCACATTTTTTCTCCACCCCGAGTCACAATATTCTCCATTTAACCCTATAGAAACAAAAAATTCCTTAGTGACCTCCTTTATGTCATCATAAAACCAACCACTATTTAAAATCTTGGTATAAGCGAGAAACGCGAGGATTTACTTATCCTTTAAATTTCTTTCCATCCTCCTTGCTTCACAATGAAATGTAATCTAATTGGTTATCCTGCAGACTCTGTCCTTTGTAATGACACAAATTTGAAGCTTCTCACAAAACCCAAATTCTAGGAATTATAAGTCGTAATTCATAAAATTGCTTAAATTTTTTATGGAATTCAACCTAACAAGTCGTGCAATTTCACCTCTTTGATGGAATTCAACCTGATAAGTTATTACTTGCAGAGTTTTTTTTCCCTAAATATTTTTTATAAAACATGAACTTAGAAAATACAACAAAAATCTCATAATATTGTTTATGTTTCTAGGAGAAATTTAATCTAACAAAGTTATTCTATATTTTTCTAAAAAAAAAATTAAAATACAAATGCTTTTGAATGTGTATTATCTTCATGTTTTCCTTTTATTTCACATCATTGATATTGTTTGTCTCTTCCTCGTCCTCTTTCATTCTTCTAATTATTTTTGTTCGACATATAAAGTTTATATGATTCGCGATGTACAGAATGTGGAATGTTTCGTGACATCAATTGTGTGCCTCGAGATTTCGTATTTAGTATTTTTCATAGATAACATGCACCATCCGTGTAGGTCATATCCTCGCATACCAAAAATCACTCAAGCATAATATAATATCAAAAGTAAAAAATGACAGTTTAATGATCCTCCACATCTTCCTCTAATGCTGCATGCTACACGCCGAACATCATCTCTTGTCCTTTTTCCAGTAAAGATGTAGAAAACCACATTGCGAGTATGAGACGTGAACTTTACCCACTATGTGTGCAATGCCTCCTCGGACAAATCAGGAAATGAAACTATCACCAAATTCCTCTATTAATGTGGAGTAATTCACCATATTTCTTGGCAAGGTAGTTGAGATTACAGACTTCCAAAGCATTTGAGGGGGGGACTATACCCTACTACATTCAAATCATCCCCTACTTAAAGCCAGTTGCCAAAAATGGGCACTAAAAGAGGGACTTGGTGGAAGCTTTTATTTCTTGGATCTTAGTATCAATACAAATATGGGAGAAACCAACGCAATGAATAAGGAAACTAGAGCCTTAAAAAATAAACTCCATAAACAAAAAAATCTAATGCAATTCACGGCTTGCAACTGTTGGTGGCCAAAAAGATAAAGAGAAGATCGATTCATCTAGAAATATTTTTTTGTTAGAATTAAAAGATAGATTTCACGGTCCACGACATAAACATTTCAAATCCTTCACATACCTGGTTTCCATGTGTTGGTGCTTAATTTGATCTCACCTCATTTTTTCTAAAAATTCTTCAATCTGCCTGGTTCGTCGTATTTTGTCTCCCTGAATGGATTCATGTAAATTTTTCTTCATTTGTATGTTGTTGAAAGATCCTTTCTCCATGGTCGTGGATCACATTTGGGCCTTATAGTCATTTCCAAAATTATTTTTCCTTAGAGAAAGATTCATTTTTCCGGGCGCAAATGGTAAAGTTCCCCTACATCTTACTATTCGATGAGCGTGTTTTCCTTGTGAAAATTTATCTCTAACATCTATAGATACTTGTTCATTCTTGATTGGAAGCGGGTTGGCGGAACGTTTTGAAGTTTTTTCCCATTTGAACTCAAAGCTTGTCTACGTGGAGGGCCGACACTCATCTAAAAATTCGCCTCTTAGATTTGACCTTTAGAATTGCGCCAAGGAGACATGTGGAGGTTTCTGCTAGCCCTGCCCATACTTAAACATTTTTTGAAATGGCCCGGTGCAACTTTGTCAGACTCAGGTCACGTGGGGGGCTTGCGGTCATTTGAGGATCCGCCTCTAGGTCCTACATTAGCAATTGCACCAGGGAGACACGTGGAGGATTCTGTTGGCTCCTCTCTATACTTAAACTTTTCAAGCAACTTTCTAAGGTTTGGGACACATGGAGGGCCCACGCCTGTTTGAGGACCTTCCCCTATACTTTACTTTTGAAGAAGCACCTAAGGGACACTTGGAGGTTTCCACTGGATCCTACCCATAGTTAGCATTTTCAATGACTGAATAAACTTTCTCATAAGCTAGGCACGTGGCATCTTCCACTGGTCCCTAAATTCTTTCAACAACTTTCCCGTGCTGAGACACGTTGTGAGCCCATACTTGTTTAAGGTCTCCACTTTTGGGCACCATATCAAAAGAGTGCCATGGGGACACGTGGAGGTTTCTGCTAAAACTCCTTTTATATTGAGATTTTTTCAAAGGCCAAAAGGAAATTTTCTTAGGCCCAGGGCACGTGGAAGGCTTGTGCTTGTTTGGGAACTTCCCTTTGTACTTCGTCTTTGCAGCTACGCCAAGGAAACACATGGAAGTTTCCGTTGACCTCCTCTTTACACTTGGCCAAACCGAAACTCACAGCGCAAGTATGTGGAATAATTTGTGAACGGACACTCATTTCCCAGAGGCATGAATGTAGGCATCCATTCGGGGGCACTCATTTCTCAAGGTGTGTCCTCGAAGGTGAAAAAGATTGTTTGTCAGTTCCAGCTATACAGAGCTACTGGAAAATGATTAAAATGGGGATTTCTCGCATGAAAAAATAAAAGAATAATTACAAGAACTATCAAAAAGTTATGGCATGGCATCCCAGTCATTAGTTGAGGGTCTGAGAAACATGATCAGTTCATGATTTGTTCACCTGGCAGCTGCGGGTGCAATTTTTTCAAATGTCACTTTCTGAGACAAATTGGTAAAAAGCAAAGGATTCCTCGAATATTCTTATTTTTGGGGGAGAAATTTCAGATGAAGGAGCGAGTGAAATGTATAAATGCAATGAGAATACTCTTGCAAATGGTCGGGTGTTAATTTTTATGAGAAAATTTGAGAAAGCCCATCTTACTGAGAGACCATCTGAGAAACATGTTAATCTCTTATGTTTTAGATTTGATCATGTCAAGTTGGTTGCGAGTGTACAACCATTGACAAGCTCTAAGACTATTTAAATAAAATTTCCCCCTACTGATGAATCTAATAAACTTCAAATTAATCTGTGTTAATCTTGGGCAAATTTGTGTCTACATCATTTCATGTATGCAAGTAGTTTTTCTTGTTCCCATTGCAATCTCGTGTTAAAATCCCTCTGAAATCACACAGGATCTCGTCCCTGTGATAGTTTAGTGGCATCTGAAATTTCATTACGAGAAGAGCCTTCATCCTGTAATGAAATAAACAATTTAAAATCACTTTACTGTCATTTTGTTGATAAAGATTGTCTATAAGCCTTTGAGTGTATCTTAGGCATGAGGAGCCAGGGGTTGTTAATGTTTAATTGAGTCTTTAGCTTGAGCCTTCGTGTTTAATTCTCAAAGATTGTGTGAATCGTGCAAATCTGGGCCTCCATTCATGCACACCTTCTGGTTGAAGGAATATTTTAGCTATTCTGAAGCATTTTGTCATTTAGTTTTCCAAATGTTGTGAAGGTTATCAAAGATTTTGTATAATCAACTTTATCTTGCTTAATTTCCCACCAATAAATTTCAAATAACTATAAATCCTACTTGAAGTACCCATGTTTGCGCTGTGTATCCACAAATGAACAAATTATATTGCCAAAATATGCATAAGCAATCAGGATTCCATAATGTCTTTAGTAACCTTAAACCTTGTTTAGGAAATATCACCATTCTTTAGAAGTGACAACTCGTGAGAGTTAAATTGTGGTGCATTCATCATATTTTCTCAACGTTTCCTGTCAAATTTTTGCAAAGAAGGATATCTTCATTCTCCTTCACCAAAAGAGGTTACAAAACGGGTCCTCTCACCCTGGTCGAAATGCATGACCTAAAGTAGTGAGGATAGATTAAATCCTTAATGAAGGTGTTATCTATTTATCCGATTCCCAAGTGACAAAGAGTCAGATGAATCCCCTCCCTAGCTACAAAATGACTCATAATATGATATGTTTGTCTCTCAGTGTCTTGCTAAAATCTATGATGTTGCTTGGTCTCTAGGGGAGAATCAATTTAGATACCAACACCGGATTGGTGCCATTGCCATCGACTATTGGAACAAAGATGTACACATACAGACCCTAGTAATGTTTCTTACATGATCTAAGTGCAAATACGTTGTTTAAAATGTCATCCTATGTCAAGATTTGTAAGAACTGTGCGAAGTTATAAGTTTTGCGTGAAATATTTTAGTTTATGTTGGTTTTTTACACTAAGTTTACATCATCAATATTAAATATGGGTAAAGGAAGGTCAGATCTGTGAAGCTTTGCATGAATTTAGTGTTGACATATATTTGACAGATCAATTTTAGTGCATTTGCACAACTAAGGTGAAAATCCTTAGTGGCGACTCCGTGTTGAATCAATTTTTGATAAATGCCAATGTCTTAACCTCTGTCAATTGAAATTTATCACTAATATTTACAAATCTAGAAGGAAGAAGATCTTTCTTCACTAAAGACGCTACCAGAAAGTTGTTTCTAGAACTGGTAAAGACAAATTCTAAAGGAAGAAGAATCTAGAAAGTTGTTGGAGATTAGAAATCAAGAAAGGAGTTATCAATTATGGAAACTAATCAGTTTGTCATTGAAGATTGCCATACTTCTTCAAGTGCTTCTAAATCAAGTAGTCTTTTTGTAGATCTGAATCCTCCAACTGGAGAGGGTCCTTCATTTCTATTTGAAAATTTTGCATCTCATTCTGTCCCTGTACTTTCCAAAGCTGATAGGATCTTCCAACAAACAGATTTTTTAGAGAACATTCATTCTGAGAATTACATTGTTGTGCCCCACAGATCCCTCAATCATCATCATTTTGTTTCTCCTGTAAGATCACCTCCCCAAAACAATATGGCTCAGCCCCCACCTAGACCTCCATTTTTTGTGAACACTTTTAGTCCTATAGAATTCAGAGGTATGGTTGGATATCCAAATTTCGTGCCCCAAGATGTTAGAAATAGACTTCCTAAATTTTAAGGAAATAATGCTATTAACTGGTGATCAACACTTAAAGCTTTTTGTCAATATGATGGAAAAATTTGAGATTGAATTTGAGGATGTGTACATAAAGTTGCTTAATTCATACTCTAGAGGAGGATGCACGGGAATGGTATAAATCTTTGCCAGACAACTCCATTGATTCATGGGACAAAAATGAAGAATCCTTTTAGATTGCAATATGGAGATAAAACAGACCCCTAGGTTTCTTTTATCAAAATTCAAAAATATCAATAAGAATCCTAATGAATTTGTTCATGACTTCAATACTCGGGTTCAATAAGACCCTGAATAGGCTACCTGTAATCCTAAGGCTGAGTGATGTTTCTTGTTTAATAAAATACTCTGATGCTTTTGATAAGAAGGTTGGCTATTATTAGAGGGATAAGAACCCAACAAAATTGAGGCAAGCCTTCACCATGGCTTTACAGATTGAAAACAATATCAAAGCAGTTGGTAAGCCTCCTAAGACAGAAGGTATCAATATTATCAATCCAGAGAAGCCTCAGTCGAGTATGTCTGTTGATCTGGAAGAGGTTGTAAAAAATCTTTCCGGAGTTGTTAAAGAAATATCTTACAAGTTAGCCAGAGCAAAGAAGGGGATCAGACAAGGTTCCCAAGGCCAGCACAAGACACAAGGTCAAGAAAGATTTGTAAATCATCCCAAAGGTGATCGTAAATCAGATGATAGGGGTAAAGGGCATGTGGAATCATGAAATAGATAGCCCCAACCCTACGAAAACAAATTAGTTCCTGATCCTTTAGCTACCAGAGTTACTACTCGTGGAAGAGGTCCATGATATGGAGTGGTGTGACAGATGTTTCTTGCCGCATTCCCCATGCGATGAAGACAAAGAAGTTGAGGAAACCTGATGATGATGCATGCATGATGGTTTTGCTCTACAAGTTCACAACAAGGAGCAACTTTGACTGAATTAATCAGTGCCAGAACTGCTACAGATTTATGGGATTGCATTCATCAGGTATTACCCCCTTCCTCCTTCTCATACTTTTGAAATAGATATGGTACAAGATTTTGAATTGCCTGATAATTATTTTGAATACTTAAGGGCATTAATGCTTAAAAAGTATGATGGAGGAATCCCCTCTGAGGAGGATAGGTAGTTGTTAATGAATGTTGTGGTTTCCCAAGAAAAAAAAATATAACACTAGGAGTAAAGTTGTCAAAGGGGCACGACCTTAGGCTAAACCAAAAACTCTCGTTCTCACCAATATCCCAAAATAAACTCCTAATAAAGATACATCTGGCAAAGGCCTTGTTTTCCCCAAACAGAACTGGTGTCCCTAACCCATGCTCAAAACTGTTAAAAATCCTTTTCTGTCAGATGATTGTTTCAGTCTTTCCTCTAAATGTTGAATTTCCCAAATACGGTCCTTATGATATTGCCCAAGTCTTGAGTCAGATCAAGATTTTTTCTCCAATTTTTGAGCTGCTTACGATTCCTAAGCACAAGAAAAGAGCCTTTGAGTATTTGGGATTGAAAGAAGAAAAGATTACCCAAGGCAGAAATGTAAACAATGTTGAGACTCCCTCTTACCATTGCAAAGTTGGAAAAAACCCCAAGTACTGGAAGAACTAGGTGAGCCACCTGAAGTATATTTTGGAACATCCTTAGTTTAGTCCCAGCAGAATGTAGATCCATTTTTCACTACTCTGATTATTGGGGACAAGTTGTTACACAACTGTATGTTTGATTCTGGAGCATCATGTAATGTTATGCGTCTTGAGGTCCTAAATGAATTAGATATCAAAGTGACATCAGGTTATGGGAAGTGCACTGTCATGGATTCCAGAGAGGTGTCGGTGGTTGGATGTGTCAAGGGTGTGATAGTGAAAATTGCAGCATACCCAGGAAAGAACTTAAAACTAGATGTTTTTATTGTTAACTACCCTGCCAAATGAGGAATGTTGTTATCAAAAAAATGGGCTTCTAGTGTGGGTGGGAGTGTGAAAATGGATATGTCTTTTGCCACTATACCTACTGATGGCATACTTGTAAATTTGTATGGTGAAAAGAAGATGCTACATTTCATTGAGTATCCCAATAATGATTCCTATGAAGTGTTATACACTAACATTGATGTTGATAACTTTGTTGGATTTGTTGATGGTAAAGAGCACTAAAATTAATCAATACAAGTCTCTTAAACAAGTAGGTTCCCCTTGGAATTTTTTGTTTGATGGGGCTTGCTCTAAATTTGGAAATGGTGCTGGTATTGTTCTGATATCTCCAGATCAAGAAGAGTTTGTTTTTTCTTTTAAAATCAACTTTGATTGCACTAACAATATTACAGAATATGAAGCACTTTTATTGGGTTTAAGAATTGCTTGGAAATATGGTGTTAGAGACATCATTGTTAAAGGCGATTCAGAGCTAATTGTCAGGCTGGTTAGATAATTGTATGCAAAAAAAAATTAGAGAATGAAGCAGTATAAGCATGCAGTATGGGATTTCATTGAAATTTTTGAATCCTTCAACATAATACATCTCATGATAGGAAGTATAAACTCTGGTAGAAAAATTGGCCGTAATGGGGTCTAGATTTGAAAATTGTGTTGTATCCCCCTATTTTGAGTAGAATATTGACATATTAACTAGGCCATCTGTTCCTGACAATGTTAAACACTGGAAAGTGTTCGAAGACGATGCCCAGGTGTAAAGGTTTTTGTAGAACCAAGGATAATTTGTTGATCAACGTATAGATTTTGGAACCAATGGTTTGTGAAGCTAATGGAAAGGATACTTTTTTTGGCAAAGACATCATTCAGTTGAAGACTAATACTATTCCTAGAGGTTTGGTAGCACTTGAATCAATCTTTGATAATGTTGATTACATTGTCAACAGACACATGTCAACCTCGAGGGATGTTGAAGAGCATGACTTGGGCATGAAGGATAAACCACGTAAGATCTGGCTAGGTAGCAATCTAAGCAAGGAAGAAAAACAGTCGTATATCCAATTTTTGAAGAAATACTAGGAATGCTTAGCATGGTCTTATTCTGAACTAAAAGCATACAAAGAGGATATTTTCTAGCACAAAATTCCCTTGGAATATTCTTCCAAACCATTCATGAAAAAACAGAGGCTGATCAATCCAAATCTTTTATTAGTGGCCAACTCTTTTCAAAGATACAACTCTGTTGGTAAGAAAATGTGAAAGTTTCCAACACTTTTCTGGAAGACTGAAAGTTTCAGGTTCTCTTCCTTTATAGCCTATATCAATTGAAGCCCCATTTAGGCAATGGGGAATTGGATTTCATTGGGGAAATTTCTGATCCCTCAAGTGTAGACCATAATTGGGTATTAGTGGCCATAGATTACTTCATTAATTGGGTGGATGGCAATCCCCACCAAGAGGTAACTCACCAAATTGTCATGGATTTTATCTTGAATTATATCATTTATAGATTTGGGGTAGCTACCAAAATAGTTTTTGATAATGCTATAAGATTTCAACCTAAACCTTTGGTGGCTATGTGTCACGAATATGGGATCAAATTTGACATATGCTTCCAATTATAATCTCCAAGGAAATGGACAAACAGAGTCTAGCAATAAAATTTTGTTGAAGATAATTAGAAGAACTTTGGAGTTGAACAAAAAGAAGTGGGGAAAGTAGTTGAAGTTTGTTGTTTGGGCTGATTGAATCACTGTTAAATGAGCTACTGGAAAAGTCCCATTTGAGTTACTGTATGGAACTCAATCCATGTTGCCCCTGCATATACAATTATCTTCATTTCAATTTCTTCAACAACTCGAAGATCAAGAGGTTAGCCCTATGATGCTCACATCAATCAGATTGTTGAGTTAGATGAAGAAAGAAGGGCATCCCATCAAAGGCATGTACAATTTAGAGAGAAATTGAAAAATTTGTATGATAAAAAGGTGACTCGAAGGGATTTCAGTGTGGGAGATCTTTTTCTATTTTTGGATAGCAGGCATGAGGATGAGGGAAAACATGGAAATTTTTATGCATTCTGGATGGGCCCTTATTCAATTGACATTCAAAATTGGTGAACATACCTTCTTCTTTAAAGACCTAGATGGGGAATTGCTTGAATTTCCTGTTAATGGAAGGCCTTTGAAACATTTCCTTGATTGATTTCTTAGAATCGAGGGGCAGACCATTGTACAGTGTATAGTCTTTTGGTTTCGTTTTGCTTTCATGTTTTTTCTGTTTTGGTTCATCTTGGTCCCTGGTGACCAGTTTTTATTGGTTTCTTAGTTCATCTTAGGGAAGTTGGTTATCGTCGTAAATTCTACTCTGAAATCTTGTTCTTGACTTTATTGCCCAAGGGTTTCTTTTCGACACTTGCGATGATATTTGTTCTTATGGAACTCCTTGGGAGTACCTATCCCCAAGTCCGAGCTGATATTGGTGCTCAATTTGATCTAACCCCCATTTGTTTTAAAAATACCTCAATCTACCTCGTTTGTCATATTTTCTGTCTCCTCGAATGGATTTGTGAAATTTTTTTTTCATTTGTATTCTATTGAAAGATCCTTCTCCATGGTCGTGGATCACATTTGGGCCTTATATCATTTCCAAAATTCTTTGTCCTTACAGAAATATTCATTTCCGGGCACAAATAGGGGAGTTTCCCTGCATCTTACTGTTTGACGGATGTTTTCCCTATCAAAATTTATCTCTAACATCTGCAGATACAAGTTCACTCTTGATTGGAAGTGGGTCGGTGAGACATTTTAAAAAAATTTCCCGCCTTTCAACTAAAAGCTTGTCCACGTGGAGGGTCGACAGTCTCATTTGAAATTTTTCCTCTTGGTTTGACCTTTCAAATTTCTCCAAGGAGACATGTGGAGGTTTCTGCTAGCCCTGCCCATACTTAAACATTTTTTGAAATGGCCGGTGCAACTTTGTCGGACTCAGGACACGTGGGGGGCCTGCACTCATTTGAGGATCTACCTCTGGTTCCTACATTAGCAGTTGCACCAGGGAGACATGTGGAGGCTTCTGCTGGCTCCTCTCTATACTTAAACTTTTCAAGCAACTTTCTAAGGCCTGGGACATGTGGAGGGCCCGTGCTGGTTTGGGGACTTGCCCCTGTAATTTACTTTTGAAGAAGCACCGAAGGGACAATTGGAGGTTTCTGTTGGATCCTTCCCATACTTAGAATTTTCGATGACTGAAGAAACTTTTTCAGACCCTAGGCACGTGGCATATTTTGTTGGTCCCTAAATTATTTCAACAACTTTTCCAGGCTAAGACATGTGGTGAGCCCGCGCTTGTTTAGGGTCTCCGCTTTTGGACACCATATCAAAATAGTGCCATGGAGACACATGGAGGCTTCTGCTTACTCCTTTTATACTGAGACATTTTCAAAGGCCAAAAGGTAATTTTCTTGGGCCCAGGGCATGTGGAAGGCTTGCACTTGTTTGGGAACTTGCCTATGTACTTTGTCTTTACAGTTGCACCAAGGAAACACGTGGAGGTTTCTGTCGAAATCCTCTTTGCAATTGGCCAACCCGGACTCACAACACAAGTATGTGGAGTAATTTGTGTGCGGACACTCATTTCTCATAGGCACAAATGTAGGCATCCATGTGGGGGAACTCATTTCTCAAGGTGTGTCCTCGAAGGTGAAAAGGATTGCCCGTCAGATCCAACTATACAGAGCCACTGGAAAATGATTAAAATAGGTATTTTTTGCATGACAAAATAAACAAATGATTAGAATAATTGTCAAAAAGTTGTGGCATGGCATCCCAGTCATTAGTTGAGGGTCTGAGAAATGTGATCAGTTCATGATTTGTCCACCTGGCAGCGTCGGGTGCAAATTTGTCAAACGTCACTTTCTGAGACAAATTGGTAACAAGAAAAGAATTCCTCGAATATTATTCTTTTTGGGTGGAAAATTTGGTATGAAGGAGTGATTGAAATGTATAAATGCAATGAGAATATTACTCTTGCAAATGGTTGGGTGTTAATTTTTATGAGAAAATTTGAGAGATCTCATCTTCCTGAGAGACCATCTGAGAAACCTGTTAATCTCTTATGTTTTAGATTTGATCATGTCAAGTTGGTTACGAGTGTACAACCATTGACAAGCTCTGAAACTATTCAAAGAAAAATTTCCCTTGCAGATGAATCTAATCAACTTTGAATTAATTTGTGTTAATCTTTGGCAAATTTGTGTCTGCTTCATTTCAGAATGTCTGCAAGTACTTTTTCTTGTTCCCATTGCAATCTTGTGTTAAAATCCCTCCGAATCACATAGGATCTCATCACTTTGATAGTTTAGTTGCATTTGAAATTTCATTATGAGAAGAGCCTTCATCCTGTAATGAAATAAACAATTTAAAATCACTTTACTATCATTATTTTGATTAAGATTGTCTGTAATCCTTTGAGTGTATGTTAGGCATGAGGATCTAGGGGTTCGTGTTTAATTGAGTCTTTAGCTTGAGCCTTCGTGTTGAATTCTCAAAGATTTTGTGAAACCATGCAAATATGGGCCTCCATTGATGCACACTTTCTGGTTGAAGGAATATTTTATCTATTCTGAAGCATTCTATCATTTATTTTTCTAAATATTGTGAAGGTTCTCATAGATTTGGTATAATCAACTTTATCCTGCTTAATTTCCCACCAATAAATTTCAAATAACTATGAATCCTACCTGAAGTACCCCTGTTTGCGCTGTGTATCCACAAATGAACAAATTCTGCTACCAAAATATGCATAAGCAATCATGATTCGATAATGTCTTTAGTAACCTTAAACCTTGTTTAGGAAATATCACCATTCTTTAGAAGTGACAACTCGTGAGAGTTAAATTGTGGTGCATTGATCATATTTTCTCAAGGTTTCCTGTCAAATTTGTGCAAAGAAGGATATCTTCATTCTCCTTCACTAACAAAGGTTACAAAACGGGTCATCTCACCCTGGTTGAAAGGCATGATGTAAAGTGGTGAGGATAGATCAAATCCTTAATGAAGGGTTTATCCATTTCTCTAATGCCCGAGTGACAAAGAGTCATACGAATCCCCTCCGTGGCTACAAAATGACTCATAATATGATCTACCTGTCTCTAAGTGTCTTGCTAAAATATGTGATGTTGCTCGGTCTCCAGGGGAGAATCAATTTGGATACCAACACCATGTATATATTCAACCAGAAATAAACACAAGATTGCAAGATTTTGTGAATAAGCAACTAAAACATAAAATAGTTAACCAATCTATGCATTTAAACCTTACTTTTTACAATTAAGGCTAGCACAACCTATAAAAACTGACCCCTTCGCATATTTAACATACATATTTCCAACAAAAGTAAGGGAAACTTCTCATCGTTAAGTTTCTATGTATTTTAAACTCTATACTCAAATAAAAGAAAGGAAAATTGCTCTCTTTTGATTTTTCTAAGAATTTGAAAAATCATCATAATAAAACTAACGCATGAAAATCCTATCATGGCATTTATTTGGATAGTAAAAGTAAGGAATTAAATAAATTTTTCATTTTCTTGAAATTTAGCCTAAATGCACCGGCTATGTAGTTCATATTGTCCCATACGCAAAACTGCTCAAGAAAAATATAATATCAAAAGTAAACAACGACATCATCAGGATCCTCCACATCCTCCTCCAATGCTCCATGTACACAGTGAACACCGTGTCTTGTCCTTTTTTGGTGAAGATTTCAAACATTGTGTTGTGATTATGATACCTATACTCCACCCCCTTCATATGCAACACCTGCTTGGCCTTATCTGGGAATGGAACCACCACCAAATTCCTCTTCCCCCTCTTTTACGGGAATATTTCACCGTATTTCTTGGCAAATTCGTTGAGATTTCATTTATTCAAATCATCCCCAAATTGGAGTCAGGTGTTGAAAATGGTCACCGCCAAGGGACCTAGTGGTATCTTCTATTTTTTGGACCTTAGTTCGATAAAAATATGGGAGTAACCATCGCAACGAATGGGGTAACTAGCCCCTTTAAAAATCTACTCCATAAAAAAATCTAATGAAATTCACAGCTTGGAGGTGCTGGCGGAAAAAGATAGAGAGCAGATCGATTCATATATAATTTTTTGTGTGAGAATTAAATGATGGATTTCAAATCCATGACGTCAATATTTCAAATCCTGTTCACAAGGTGTTTCCATGTATAAATTTAACTGGAAATAAACACATGATTGCAAGAATTTGTGAATAAGTAAGTTAAACACAAAATACTTAACCTATCTATGCATTTAAACCTCCATTTTAACAACTAGAGAAAAGAAAACATTGCCTCTATATGTATTTCAACCTCTTTCTTCACAATAACAACATTCAAATACTCACAAATGATCAAATCCTGCAAAATATTGGTATAGTAAAATAATCACAATCGGGCACACCAAGATTTCAAAACATGTGGACAACAGATTTCACTCACAAATTTCCCCATAAACAAACAAAAATTGACAGATTTTCATAAAAGCCCCCAAAACATTCAATCTACATTTCATCTTTGAATTAAAACCTATATTCTGACAATTAAAGCTAGCACAACCTATAAAAACCGATCCCTTAGCATATTTAAAATGTACATATTTGCAACAAAGGTAAGGGAAATTCACATATTTAATTTTCTATGTATTTGAAACTCTATACTCAAATAAATGAAAGGAAAATGCCTCATCTTTGATTTTGCTATGAATTTGATCTATCATTGTAATAAAACTAAAGCATGCAAATCATATCATGACATTTATTTAGGTAGTAAAAGTAAGGAATTAAATAAGTTTTTCATTTACATGTATTTTAACCTCTAATTTGACAATAAAGCAATCACATGGTAAAAAAAGCGCTAAATGTTGAACAATTGGCCCTTCGGCAGCTAAAACAAGTTGTCTTAGAACACATTCTGAACATTTTTATGTCTTACTTATGGTCGAACATGTTTTTTGACATTCTAAAGATTTGTGGACTTTGATTCTGCATAAATATTAAATCACATACTTAATATTTTTTAAATCACAACCCTTTCCTTCTATTTTTGTTATTCCACGCAATCGTTTCAGTCATGCAACTCCTTTCCTACAATTTCTCAAGATGAAAAATGAGAAGGGGGCTTACAAATTTCTACAAGAAGCAAGCAGTGTCCTAGGGTTTTCTATCTTTGTGCTGATGATTTTTTCTCTTTTTTGACTTCCCTTGAAGAACCAATTGCACACAAGTAATGAAAGCGAGATTGAGATGATAAAGAGAAACACATATAACATTTAATGTTCGGCTAGGAGCATTCTAAGTCGTGGTGTGGAACATGCAGGTATTTTTCTCCAAGCATTTTATTTCAAAAAGTGCATAAACTCGTATTTTCCTTAGCTGACAACTTAAACACTACCCAATTGAAACCATTGACGTTGATAAAAATAGAGTAACCCTATTTTTATCGTAATCGCTATGTTGATGCCACCATACATGCCCTGCACCTTTTAACCATCATCTTTTTGTTGCGTGCTACGAATGAAGATTTGGGTTTCACCTTTCCATTTAATTTTTTTGTTTTGTTTGTCATATTGTATCTAGGATTATTTACTTCCTCCATGTTCGATCGACAAATATTTGTTACTTGTCACTCATATCACCAGTTGATGTTCAAGTTCAGTTATTAATGCTTTTTTGTGCATCAATTGTTCCTTCCATTTAATCAGAGATTTTTTTCTACCACTCCTTACGTTCACATATATCTCTTTTAGTTGTTTCCACATTGTCTAAAACAACACCCCTGGTCTCCTTCAAAGGATTAACATAAATGTCAATTCGTTGTTGAACAATTCAATTTCACATTGTTTCTCCTTTCCATTTTCGACAACCTCGCACTTCTCCCCCCTCTAACCCCTTGTTCTTCACCATTCTTCCACCCTCATTGTTTCTCTCCTTCCAATATGACTCCTTCAAAAGATTTCCTTCCACATTTTTATCACCCTAATATATATAGCTAAAATAAATTGTTAAACACAATTTTTATAAATAAATGATTATAAATATAGAAATTGAAATTGCGTTATGTAGTAAAATTGTGTCACGTAATCTTTGCATTTGCTTTGAATAACGTGTTTTGTATTAAAACTTTGTAGGTTGTTTGTTATAATTGCCTTCAAAGTTAATAAAGCCAATGAAAAGATAGTGGGTTGTGATGTATTTTGGGAAATATAAGGTTTTGTGATCAAATTGTCTTTTGGTTAAACAGTATTCGAGTTAGATTTGACTGAAACTGTGTGCTGGAATAATTGTGGAATCCAAGATATCTAGTACATTGAATTATGAACCACCATGTCACGTCTTTAGCCACACCAACCACGAATCATGACCACAAACTTATCTATTAGTCGAAAGAGAACTGTAACTAACTTTATAAATTGCAATTGTTTCTCTCTTACTACCAAATTTTATAAGCATATAAATTTTGTCATCACAATTCTAGGAATAGAAATGAGATCAATATCTCTTCATTTAATCTCTGCTATATTTAGTATAGCAGTTTTCAGTAAATGTAACACGTTTAGTTTTATTGAGGCACATTAAGTGCCTGCTATTTTTATGTTTGGAGATTCTTATGGAGATACAGGGAACAATGACTTCATACGCACAAACGCCAGGGGCAATTATCCTCCTTATGGAAGAGATTTCAAACATGGCATTCCTACAGGAAGGATATCCAATGGAAAGCTTATGTCCGACTACTTTGGTAAGGTTTTTATTGCAAAATTATTGGCATATAATTTGTTCTTACAAAGACAATTTATGTTAAAATAAATGTAGAATTTATAAATATCCCATAGATGCCTTTTATTACTAAATTCTATAATGCAAAAACTTTAGATAGAGAACTTCATTTTAAATAATGGTGAAGGTATTTAAATTCACTCTAATACACATTACATAAAAGAGCATAGCTGGACTAGATACTTCAAAATAATTAGTAGAAAATAGTACTTCACCATTTTCACACATTCATCTTATTTAACAGTTTTTTATTTTTTAATTCTTAACATAGCAATGTGCTTAATTATATTGCAATTAAAGTAGATACGGATTGCGTATAATAAAATCTTAAATATTTGAGATATTTATAATTATGACATAATAAATTTCAGTATCAACTAACATAATCAAATAAAGCTTTAATTACAAGTTTCTCAGTTAAAGTAGAGATGAATTGACATATAATAAAATATTAAATATTTCAGATATTTATAACTATGATATAATAAAATGCATTATTAATTAATATAATCAAACAAAGTTTTGAAAATTGACAGGCTGTGGGTTGTTTTTTGTGATAAATATTTCAAATCTTTATAATTATGATATAAGAAATTCTATTATTAACCAACATAATCAAGCAAAGTTTTAATGACAAAGGCTTGAAAATTGGCAGACTGTGGGCTGTTTTATGTGATAAATATCTCAGATAGATATAATTATGATCTAATAAATTCTATTATTAACCAACATAATCAAACAAAGCTTTATTGACAAGCAGGCCTGGAAATTGACAGGCTGTGGGCCATTTTTGTGATTTTAACCTGTATATTACTGACAAAAAAATTAAGTAGTCACAAACAATTATAGGCTGAAAATTTAAAACCTCAGATAATTTTAAAGTAATTCTTTATATATATATAAAAGAAAATATGCAACTTATTTATATTTATGTAAAAAATCATAATAAAAATAATTATAAAAAATTTAGAATTTACAGCCACAAGTACATTGACAAATTTCTCAAAAATTTGAAGTTGTATTTGCACTTCTGCAGAAACTGCCGCATTCAATGTTTTCCCACAAATAAAATTAGATTTAATTTCAAAAATTATTATTTATTTGTTGTATGACCAATGGTTATTTGTTGTATTTATTGGTTGTATGACCATATTATTATTTATTTGTTATTTGTTGTATGACCAATGGTTATTATTTATTTGTTGTATGACCAATGGATAGGATTTGTGTTAGTATTTTTGTAATTTTTAAAACTATATATAGAAATAGACACAGGAAAGACCTAATTGTGTGCCTCTTTTTGTGGTTTTGTTAAAGTGAAGATTCTTAATCTAACTATATAGGGAGACATTTAAAAATGAAATATATACATAGGACTGAAATGCTATAAATGTTTAAAAGATCTGTTTTATTGTATGGCATGACGCGCAGTGAAAGGACTTGGCATCAAGGAGTTGCTGCCACCATATTTGCACCCAAAGCTGCAACCCCATGACTTGCTAACAGGTGTCTGCTTTGGATCAGCTGGTACAGGCTTGGACAATCTAACATCTCAAATATTGGTAGGCAATCTCTTACATCAATCATCTTCATTTTGCACTATAAATACAACCCCATCAATTTGGCAATTTCCAGTTTACATGGATTGAATCTGGATCACTTCTCTGGTGTGTGCAGAATGTGATACCAGTTTGGAAGCAAATTGAGAATTTTAAAGACTATAGGAAAAAAATAAGAGGTCTGGTGGGAAAGGAACAGGCAACAACCATTTTGAATGAGGCAATATTGTTCTTTGTGATAGGCAGCAATGACTTCATTGTCAACTACTTCCAGTATCCAACTCGTCCTGACCAATTCACTGTACCAGAGTATACACATATTCTATTGGACATTTACAAAGGCTACATCAAGGTAGGATTATCATTCCAATCATAGTTACTAAATACAGTAAAATCTTAAAGATTTTTGGTATTCTTCCGTTATCTTGTGTAATTGTATAAAATTTTGTATTGTAAAATATGAAAATACAGGATCTAAAAAATTTATGTTATTTATTATCATTTTATACTATAAATATTTAAATTATGAACACTTCCAACATTTTATTAAAAAGATTTTCATTTTTCAATATTTATTTAGAAGATTATCAATAGTCCTTATATTTTTTTCCTTATTTATCATTTTTTATGATGTATTTTTCCTATATTTAGACCATTGTTAAAACTCTCGGTACGAAAAGTACTACCTTAATTTCAATTATGGCTATAATTAGTCTTTATTTTTAAGATAATTTTGTCATTATAATCAGTCTCTATATCTTTTACATGGTGGTGTTTTTTAAACTTTAATTGCAACTAACGTTCTGATTATGGCTTTTAACAGGAGCTACACAAAGTGGGTGCATCTAGAATTGCACTGATAAACGTTCCTCCATTAGGATGCCTGCTTTCTGAAAGAACGGAAGGATTTAATAAGAGTAATGGAGCATGTGCGGAAGACAGAAATGAGGCTGCAGTTGGATTCAATACAGGACTGAATTCCATGGTTCATGGCCTGAAATCTGCTCTTCCAGGCCTTAGAATTGTTACTCTTGATTATAACGGCCTTATTTCAGATATCATAGAAAATCCTAGCAAATATGGTATGGTTAAACATTGAAAAAAATCACATATGTGTGTGTTTCTAGTTGTTAAGAGTACAGATAAATACCCTTAAAATCAAGGTTAATCTTGTTTTTTCACTATGTTGTATTCCAGGAATGGAGGTAATTGCAGAAAGTTGCTGTAGAACAGGGAATTATACACTTGCAAGTTTATGCAACATGTTTACTCCCTTCACAGTGATGCTTCGAAATATCTCTTCTTTGATTTAGTCCACCTTACTCAGAAGGCGTATCAGATCTTTTCGCATGTATTTCTTACTAGAGACATTCCAAAACTTCTATGAACTGGATTAGAGATTTCTGGCGCTTATATTAAAATAAATGCTGGAGAAAGACAAGATAATACAGAAAATAGAAATTCAGAAATTACTTTTACTCTTACATAATAGAGGTGTCCAACAAAATACAAAGCATGAGAAACAGATTTGTATTATATTTCACAAATCTGATACAGTGAGACAAGAAATGATTGTATTTGCCAAAGAACAGAGCTGCCTGTGCTCTCTGTTTACACGCCTTCCTTCTCCTTTTTAAAAACAGAGTATTCCTTCCTGTACAATGCAAAAATAAACAGAGTTTTTATTATTTACAACACAGAAGCTTCCGGATTAAAAAAGAAGTGTCTAGATGCATAAGAAGGAAGTTAGGTGAAGGAATTTAAATGCGGTGGGTGGAGTGTTTTGACAGCAAAGGGCAGGGGAGATTAGGTAAGCCTACGTGGATGTCAACGTCTACCAACACTCCCTTTTAATCTTCACTGCCATATATGTCTGCTATTCCAATTCCTTCCTGGAGATGCTCAAAAACATGCTTTGCAAGTGGTTTTGTGAAGATGTCTGCTAGTTGCTCTTTGGACCTGCAAAACTCAAGATGAATGTCACCATTGTTCACCAATTCTCGAATAAAATGATATCTTGTGTCAATATGCTTGCTGCGTTTATGGAAGACATGATTTTTAGATAAAGCAATTGCAGAATTTTTATCACAATAAATTTCTGTAGGTTCTTCTTGTGGATGCTTCAAATCTGAAAGTACTCTTCTCATCCATATTGCTTGGCAAGCTGCTGATGTGGCTGCAACATATTCCGCTTCAGCTGATGAGAGTGTCACAATTGGTTGTTTTTTTGATGCCCAAGAGATAGCACCTGATCCAAGATGGAAAATGTTACCGGAAGTACTCTTCCTATCATCCAAGCTACCTCCCCAATCACTATCCGTATATCCAATCAGCTTATAGTCATCTGAAGCTGTGTACAAAATCCCAAAGTTCTTTGTTCCAGCTATATACCTTAAAATTCTTTTTCCAGCCTTCCAATGTGATTCCTTAGGTTTGTCCATGAATCTAGAAATAAGACTAACCCCATGCATGATATCCAGTCTTGTGGCGGTTAGATATATAAGGCTGCCAACTAATCTTTTAAATAAAGTTGCATCAACACTAGGACTTTTGTCGTCCTTACTAAGTTTTAAACCCAGTGCAACTGGTGTAGGGGCTGCATTGACATTTGTCATCCTGAATCTTTTCAACAAGTCACTAGCATATTTTCTTTGACATATAAAAATGCCTTGATCACTTTGACTTACCTCTATTCCAAGAAAGTATCTCATGATCCCCAAATCAGTCATATCAAATTCACTTTCCATGGCTGCCTTGAATGATTTAATTGACATGTTACCTGTGAATATCAAATGATCTACATACAAGCAAACTATCAAGATTTCTCCTTCATCATTCACTTTGACATATAAAGTTGGTTCATTGCCACTCTTGCTAAACCCATTGTTTACAAAGTAAGAGTCTATCCTGCAGTACTAAGCTCTAGGAGCTTGCTTCAAACCATATAGTGCCTTTTTCAGTTTGTATACCTTATGTTCTTCTCCCAAAATTTGATAACCAGGTGGCTGTTTTATATACACTTCTTCTTCTAAAATGCCATTCAAGAATGCTGATTTGACGTCCATTTGGTAAACCTTCCAATTATTTTGAGCTGCTATGGATAAAACCATCCTAATGGTATCCAATCTTGCCACTGGTGCAAATGTTTCATTGTAGTCTATGCCAGGTAGTTGTGTAAAGCCTTTAGCTACTAGTCTTGCCTTGTGTTTCTCTACTTTTCCATCAGCATTATACTTTGTCTTGTAAACCCACTTAACTCCAATCACATCCTTTCCTTTAGGAAGCTCTACTAGATCCCAAGTTTGATTTTTCTCAATTGATTGAATTTCTTCATTCATGGCTGCAATCCAATTGTCATCTTTAATGGCATCCTCAAAATAAATTGGATCAGCTTGTGTTAAGAATGCAAAATTAGAGCATAAATCATCATTTTCAGCCTCTTGTAATTCATCATAAATCTCTCTTAGACTGCGTGACTTCTTTGAAGTGTTTATAGACCTTGATCTTAGTGATGCAAGTGTTGGATTAGAAGATTCGCTGCTGTTATTACTTGTTGGAGTAGTTGGATTTGGAGTGGTGGGTGCCTTAGAAGGTGTTGAAGGAACATTTGCTTGAGTAGTAGAAGTCACAACTTGAGTTTCATTCTCCTCATTCTCTTGTGGAACACTAGCTGCAATTGTAGTTGTTTTGTCTATACTGCCATCCCACGCTTCTTCTTCAACAAAATTAACATCACGGCTTATTATGACCTTCTTTGTGATAGGATTATATAACTTATATGCCTTCGATTGTTCACTATATCCTACAAATATGCACTTCTCTCCTCTATCATCTAGTTTCTTTCTCAACTCTTGAGGTATCAAGGAGTATGCCACACATCCAAAAACTCTCAAATGTGCTATATTATGCTTCCTTTTGCTCCAAGCTTCTTCTGGTGTTTTATTTATCACTGCTTTTGTTGGACATCTATTTAATATGTATACCGAACATGCAACAGCTTCAGCCCAATACTCGTTTGGTAGGTGTTTTTCTTTTATCATACTTCGTGCCATTTCCATAATTGTTCTATTTTTTCTCTCAGCTACTCCATTTTGTTGAGGAGTATATCTTGTTGTAAGTTGTTTCTTTATGCCATTTTCTTTAAAAAAAAATTTGAAAATCATTTGATATATATTCACCACCTATATCGGTTCTCAATACTTTGATATAATGTCCACTTTCCTTTTCAACTTTTGCCTTGAACTCTTTAAAAATAGAAAATGCATCTGATTTGTGTTTTAAGAAATAAACCCAAACTTTCCTACTGAAGTCATCAATAAATGTCAAGAAATAAAGACTTCCACTTATGGATGGTGTTTGCATCGCTCCACAAAGATTTGAATGCACTATCTCAAGTGGATGTTTTGCCCTATAAGATTCCTCAACTGGAAATTTATGTCTATGTTGCTTTGCCAATATGCAACTCTCACACGTTGTTTAAGTGGTTCTATTGGTGGCAACCCATAAACCATTCTTTTCTTATATAATAGTTGTAATCCTTTGAAATTTAAATGGCCAAATCTTAAATGCCATAGCCAAGATTCATTTTTGTAAGAAGCTTTGAAGGCTAATTCAGCAACCTTTTGCAACTTGTGTGGCTCTAGGAATAGTTCACTTTGGATTCTAAGTGGAAACATCCTATTTTTTGTCATTTCAACTTTTGCAATAAGCCTTTTGCTTGGTTTCTTGTCTAGAATCACACATTCACCATTTTCAAAGTATATTCTATATCGTTTTTGCACTAGTTGCCCAATGCTTATGAGATTGTGTTGCAATCCAGGAACATAGTATACATCAGGGATATGCTTCTTCTCACCTTGCTTGGTTCTTATATTAATTGATCCTTTTCCCATGACTGATACTTGGTGATCATTACCCAATTTTACCTCTGATTTTACTGATTCATCAATTGTTGCAAACATCTCCTTACTCCCACTCATGTGATTGCTACAACCGCTATCTAGGAACCATACCTCTTTGGAACTCTCTTGTGCTACATTGCATGTTATAAACATGGTGTTTTGCTCACTAGTGTTGGGCTGGTCCTCATTTGTGAAATGTACCTTTTGCTTATTCATGTCATATTGTCTTTTTCTACATTCAGATGCAAAGTGCCCAAATCTATTACAATAATGACATTGAATATTGGATTTATCATACCTTTCTCCTTGATGATGGCTATGAGAGTGGCTGCCGCCTCTTCCTCTTGTTGATGTAGAATGGGTATATGGGCTTGATACAAGTCTTTTGCTTTCAAGTTGTGTATTTTCTCTTCCTCCTCTTGGTGTAAAACGTCCTCTGCCTCTGCTGTAATTTGATCTCCCTCTTGTTCTGCCAAATGAAAGCTGAGCTTTGAATGCATTCTCCAATGATGATGCCCTTGACCGATTTAATCTTTGCTCATGTGCTAAGAGTGATCCCATTAATTCATCTACTGATAGTTGTGTAAGACCTTAGATTCCTCAATGGCTACTACAACTGAATCAAATTTTATAGGCAAGCTTCTAAGTATTTTCTCTACAATTTTTTGATCTTCAATAGTTTCTCCATAAGATCTAATTTGATTAACTATTGTCATTGCATGAGTGAAGAATGAATCTATTGAATCTGAATCCTTCATTTGTAGATTTTCAAAATCCCTTCTAAGCATTTGTAATTTCGCTGTTTTTACCTTGCTTGTGCCTTGGTATGCTGTTTGCAGACTATCCCATGCTTGTTTTGATCTTGTGGCAGCTGCTACTCTTGGAAAGATTGATTCCTCCATTGCTTGTTGAATGAAGAATAATGCCTTTGCATCTTTCTTTTTGTTTTCCTTCAATAAGTCCTTCTCTAATTGTGAAAGAGCTTGATATTCTTGCTGGTCAGCTGGTTCATTAAATCCATTCTCAACCAAGTCCCAAACATCCTGGGAGCAAAACAGAGTTTTCATTTTTATGCTCCAAAAATCATAATTTTTGCCATTGAATGTTGGTATTTGAGGTTGTGCAATATTTCCACTTGTGCTTCCCATTCCTCCAAAGCTTTGTCTCTTGTAACTGCTGTTCCAGTACTTCTAACTGCTCTGATACCAATTTGCTGGAGAAAGACAAGATAATACAGAAAATAGAAATTCAGAAATTACTTTTACTCTTACATAATAGAGGTGTCCAACAAAATACAAAGCATGAGAAACAGATTTGTATTATATTTCACAAATCTGATACAGTGAGACAAGAAATGATTGTATTTGCCAAAGAACAGAGCTCACTGTGCTCTCTATTTACACGCCTTCCTTCTCCTTTTTAAAAACAGAGTATTCCTTCCTGTACAATGCAAAAATAAACAGAGTTTTTATTATTTACAACACAGAAGCTTCCGGATTAAAAAAGAAGTGTCTAGATGCATAAGAAGGAAGTTAGGTGAAGGAATTTAAATGCGGTGGGTGGAGTGTTTTGACAGCAAAGGGCAGGGGAGATTAGGTAAGCCTACGTGGATGTCCACGTCTACCAACAATAAATTGTCTCTGCGGACATGGTTTTTTTATGGATACCGAATACCATATATATGTATTTACCCTGCAGAATAATAAATCCGTTTGTCCCTCACATATTTACGGATTTGTTTCAATTCAAATTTCGTACCTTTAAATACTCATCTGGTGTTTCATTGCAAATTAAATGGAAAAATAAAATGAAATGCAAATTAGACACAAAATAGCAGGGGAGCTCCAGAATAGCAAATTATAATCACAAAACAGTCCTATTAAACAGCAAGCAAAACATAGAAAAACAGAATATATTTACATTAATATTTAAGGATTCAAAATGTTTTCGAAATTTATTGGATTTCTCCTTTTACACGCTGCTACAGTGTTATTTTCTTCTTGTTGCTCTGTTTCTTAAAAAAACAAAAAAACTTAACTTCTTCTTGCTTTGTTTTGTGGGCGTCCCCTTTGTTTTCAAGTTATTGCTGCATATTTTGTTTTCGCCTCCTTTGGTTTGAAATGTTGCTAGAGTAATGATTTATAAACTGCTGCATATATATATTTTTAAATCTAGGTGCTCAAATTTCTGCTCTATTTTTCTAATTACTAAAAACAATCCGCATTAATTAAAATCAGTTTAAAAATGCGCGCCAAAAATCTTTGGGATCATACGAAGATCAAAATACTAATAGCTTGGGGTTAGAAAGGTGTGATGCCCAAATTTACCCCCAATAAAATCCAAGATAAAACAACATTTGTGGCAAAAAAAATTGTGTATAAATCTCGCATGTCACAACAAAAGTTATTTCATTAATTATTCTTTCTGTTGTGTGCTTACCACGAAAGTTATCGGTGCTATTAAAATTTTAAAATAGTCGAGGTTCCTGAGAACCGTGGCCAACAGGTTTGCAATTTGACGACAACATGGATTGTAATTTTTTTTCCCCATTAAAAAATTTGTGGTAGTTCCACAAAGGAAATCCTAAGAGGTCACAATGGTAAGCAACAACATGGGCAGTTTACCTTTGCTAAGGTATTCTAGCTAGGATCGTTAAATTTACTATAGTTTATTTATTCGATTTATCAACCAAATTTTATTCTATTATATTTATACTTTATTATTATTATTTTTAAATGCTTATGAGCAGAAGGGTCATAGGATTCCATTTGGCCCAACCAAATGAATCTCGTGCCCTCCCATTCAAATCCCGCAATTATAACCATAGGCATTATTTGTTATGAAGTCCACAGGGGTACTAAGAAAAATGTTTTAATTCCAATTCAACTATTAACCATCTAAGTACTAAAATATTAGGGTCAATTAATGACCCTAACATTAAATTGATCTGGGCCTTAGGATCTAGGTTTGACCTAAATCCCTAAAAATTCTTCTAAAGCCACATTTTTGTTTATTTTACTTATGTTATTTTCCTTTCTTTTTCTACCCCAAGTCGACTACATGGGAAAGAGGATCAGAGTTTAATGCAAGCATTCTTTTGTGCTTGAATATTTTTTTTATTTATTTACAGGGCCGACCATGATTGAGGAATAATGTAGCCAAATTATGAACAAACCAGATATACTACAAATAATATGAACTCCAAAGAAAAATAGATCTCCTTCTTTGTTATTGAATAATGAATTATAATGTTTCCTAAATAGGAAAACAACTCCCAACTCGAGTTGCCAAGTAAACTCTAGCTAACTCTGACTAAATCTACTCTAGGTGGCAGAAGTTACTATTTTTAGCAATTTACTAGAACATGTTATTCTTAGTAAGTTCGCATGCTTATTCTTACGGGCACAGAAATTGCCACGCATCTTCTACATCCCTAAATTAGAGGAATTGCCAAATTTCCAACTCATAATGCAACTAATACACTATAATTAACTAATGCTCAAAAATAGGAAAAAACTGAACTATAACTTAAATCTTAATTTTTAGCCTCAAGATGGCGGATTTAGGGCCCAAAAACATGTCGAAAACTTGCCCCAATTGGTAGGGCAGGTTGCTGCTACGTTCGTCTCATTGAAACATGTGGTTTAAAAAGAAAACAAACTCAAACGGACACCCGGAGCTCAAGTTATGACCTTGTCAAGTTCGTGCTAATTCTGGCACATCATTCTCCCTTGCTTGAAAAAAAGGCAGCTCCTACAAGTTGTCTTCTTCAAACTGCTTCCATTTATCTGCATCCAACTTCTTAATCTCCCACTCTGTGACCCAAGTATCGTCCTCTTGTTCCAGTCCTTTCCAATGTACCAAATATTTGTTGTATTTCCCATGTCGCATGTCCATTGTTTTCTTATCTAGAATCTGGTCCACTTCTTCTTTCTTCTTCACCGGAACTTGCTGCCTCCAATCTACTACTTCATCAAGGTCATCCCCTTCTGCACCATCCCCACGAAAAGAATACAAATCTGAAACATTAAACACTGGAGAAATATCAAAATTCCCTGGCAATTCTACCTCATAAGCATTATCATTTATTTTTTTAGGATTTTGCAGGGACCAATCTTCTTGTACTTCAGCATGTTATAGGTTCCTCTTGGAAACCTTTCCTTCCGCAGATATACCATAACTAACTCACCAATTGTAAATACCTTTCTCCTTCTGTGCACATCTGCTATTTCCTTATAATTATCATTACTATTCTGTAGCTTCTTCCGCACTTCTTCTTGCAATTGTTGTATATGTTCAGCAAATGCTTGTTCATCATCACAGACTCTGCCATCAACTGGTAGTTGTACCAAATCTAACACCCAATTTGAATTATTCCCATACACAATTAAAAATGGAGACTTTCTTGTGGATCTATTTATGGAACTATTATATGCAAACTCAGCTTGTGGTAATGCTAATTCCCATTGTTTTGGCTTTTCCCCAATGATGCACCTTAGCAAGTTTCCCAAACTCTGATTTACCACTTCTATTTGCCCATCAGTCTGAGGATGATAGGCACTGCTGAAATGTAATTGAGTTCCCAATTTCTTCCATTAAGTCCGCTAGAAGTGACTTAAGAACCTTGTGTCCCTATATGAAGTAATGGTTTTTGGAACACCATGCAAACGAACAAATTCTCTAAAAAACAAATCTGCTATGCCTGTCGCATCACTTGTTTTCTTGCAGGCAATAAAATGAACCGTCTTAGAAAATCTATCAACAACCACAAAAATTGAGTCATTACCTCGTTGTGTTGTTGGTAATCCCAAAACAAAATCCATACTCAGATCTGTCCACGACCCTTTAGGAACAGGAAACGGCATATACAACCATGTATTATGTGCATGGCCTTTCGAGACTTGACAAATTCTACAGCTCTCCACATATCTTACCACATCTCTTTTCAGCTTTGTCCAATAGTATTTCTTTGCTACCAAGGCTATCATCTTATCTTTACCAAAATTCCCAGCCAATCCTCCACTATGCAACTCTTTTACTATGTTCTCTCTCATAGACCCAACTGGAATACACAATTGGCGTCCCTTGACTAGATAGCCATCCTATAAAATGTATTCATCCAAAACATCTCCTGCATTGTGTGACAATGGATAAGTTAACCTTTCACCAATATCCTTGAAATCAATATCAGAAGAATACAAACCCTTTATTGCTTCAAAACCCACCACCTCATTTTCCATAGTGGTAAACAAAGTCACACGCCTACTCAATGCATCTGCAACTTGATTCTATTTTCTTGATTTATGTTTTAGAGAAAAAGTATAACCCTGCAAAAATGATACCCACTTTGCATGCCTACTATTCAACTTCTTTTGTGTATTCACATACTTCAGGGTTATATGGTCTGTAAATAACAAAAACTCCTTAGGCACTAAGTAAAGCCTCCAATGCCTTAATGCTTGTATAATTGCATAAAATTCCACATCATAAGTAGAGTAGTTCTTTCTTACCTCATTCAGTTTCTCACTAAAGAAAGCTACTGGCTTTCCACCTTGACTTAGAACAACACCAATACCCACATGTGAGGCATCATAATCAACCTCAAACACTTTATCAAAATTTGGTAGTGCCAAAATAGGTACCTCTGTCACCTTCTTCTTCAAGAATTGAAAACTATCCTCAGCTCCCTTCATCCACAAAAACTCCCTTCCTTTTGTGCAATCTGTTATAGGTGCTACAATACTACTGAAATTTTTAATAAACTTTCTGTAAAAATTTTCTAGACCATGAAAGCTTCTTACCTCTGTTACACTCCATGGAGTAGGCCATTCAATAATTGCCTTTATCTTTTCTGAGTCCATATGTACCCCATCTGCTGAAATAATAAATCCCAAGAATACCAAACTCTCTTGCATAAATGTTCACTTCTTCATATTTGCATATAGTTTCTCTTTCCTTAACACTTTGAATATCACCCTTAGATGCCTCAAATGTTCTTCCTTAGTTTTACTAAAGATCAAGATATCATCAAAATAAACCACAACAAACTTACCACTATACTCCCACAAAACGGTGTTCATCAGTCTCATAAAAGTACTAGGCGCATTGGATAACCTGAATGGCATCACCAACCACTCATATAATCCATTTCCCGTCTTGAATGTTGTTTTCCACTCATCTCCTTCTCTGATCCGAATCTGATGGTAACCACTTCGAAGACCAATCTTGGTGAAATACCTAGATCCAGCAAGCACATCCATTATATCATCAAGGCGAGTTATTGGGAACCTATACTTGATTGTAATTTTATTGATTACTCTACTATCAGTGCAAATTCTCCATGTTCCATCCTTTTTTGGTGTTAATAAAGCTGGGGTTGCACATGGACTCATGCTCTCCCTCACGACACCCTTTCTCACAAGCTCTACCACTTGCCTATTCAACTCAGCATGTAATGTCGGGATCATCCTATAAGCCACTTGATTTGGGAGTGAAGACCCTGTAATCAAATCAATATGGTGTTGAATACCTCTTTTGGGTGGTAACCCGTCTGGTAGCTCATCAAGGATAACATCATAAAATTCTTTTATTAATTCTGTTGTTTCTACGAGTATTTGTACACTTGTAGGTTCATCCTTGTTGGTGACTAGTGCATAACAAAAACTAGTTGTCTTTTCCTCCTTCACAAATTCCTTTGCAGAAAGCATATTTTCAGCCTTCCCCTCTTCCTTGAGAGGTAGTAAAACTATTTTTGTGCCATCCTTCCAGAAATTATAAGTATTCTTCCCCCCGTCATGAATAACTTTCCTATCAAATTGCCATGGTCTTCCTAGCAACGTATGACATGCATCCATAGGAATAACATCACACCAAATCTCATCCCTGTAACTTTTCCCAATAGAAAAACTTATTAAACATCTCTCATCAATAGTAACTTCATTACTCTTTTTAAACCATGCAATACGGTAAGGGTTATGATTCTTCTCACAATGCAGACCCAATTTCTCGACCATCCCATTTGAAACCCTGTTCTCACAACTACCACCATCAATAATAACATTACATACCTTTCCTCTGGAAGTGCATCTTTTTCTGAAAATATTTGTACACAACCATGTATCCCCCCTGATATCCTTTCTTGGAGCAATCATCATCCTCTTGATCATCAAATTTTCTCCAACATCTGGTGGAATTTCTAGGTCATGTTCATCTTCTACTTCTTCATCTTTAACAAGATTTACTCTTGGTACATCTCCTTGTCTCTTGTCATGTGAATAAGAATGTGGGAATTCAAAATCCCGATGCCCCTCTTCACCACATCTGTAAAAAAAAAGGGTCTTCGTGGAGCCTCCCATCCTCTATTGCCAGCGTATCCTCTACCCCTAGAAAATCCTCTTCCTCTTTGTTGATTTTGGAAATCTTGTCTCATATCTTCTTGCTTGTCGAATCCATGAGATGATTCTCCCCTACCTTGGTTGAAACCAGATCATCCCCGAAAGGAAGATGAGGCCCCCCCTATTCATTCCAGGTGATTTCCTAAAACTTTGATGATTTTGTTTTTCCTTGGCCTTTAAGGCTAATTGATAGGCATCCTCCATGCTCTTAATCCTATGCATACTTATCTCATCTTGAATAGAAAATTTTAATCCATTTACATACCTTGCAGCCATTTTTTCCTCAGTTTCTACATGCTCTACATGAATGGACAACTTGTAGAACTCATCTATGTATTCTTGCACTGTTTGTAGGTTCTGTCTGAGATTCTGAAACCTCTTGTAAAGGGTTTGTGCATAATCCACAGGGATAAATTTATCCTTCAGCTTCTTCTCCATCTTACTCCACATCCTAATTCTTTCTTTCCCCTTTCTTGACCTCTCTTTCTGTAGGTGATCCCCACCATAACATAGCACGACCTTTCAATTTCGTGCATGTAAATTATACCTTCTTTTCTTCTGACATAGCCTTCCACTCAAAAATTTTCTGCATGCTAGTCAACCAGTCTATCATCTCCTCTTGTTTTAGACTACCACCATACTCTGAAACATCAAATCTTATCCCATAATTCTTCCCTTCTAATGTGCAAAGCATCCTTTCTTCAAAAGCTAATGGTGGCACTTGCGTTTCCTCCTCTTCACAAACTTCTTCTTCATCTGTGTCATCTCCACCTTGATTTCTTCTCTGGGTTATCATTGCAGCAAACGCAACAACTTGTCTCTACAGATCTTGCATATTTCTATTCATCTGGGCAATACTGCCTCCTCTTCCTCTTCCTGCCATTTTAAAAAAAATACTCCGAACCCGCTCTAATACTAGATAATGTAGCCAAATTATGAATAAATCAAATATACTGCAAATAATATGAACTCCAAAGAAAAATAGATCTTCTTCTTTGTTATTGAATAATGAATTACAATGTTTCCTAAATAGGAAAATAACTCCCAACTCAAGTTGCCAAGTAAAACTCTAGCTAACCCTGACTAAATCTACTCTAGGTGGCAGAAGTTACTATTTTTAGCAGTTTACTAGAACCTTCTATTCTTAGTAAGTTTGCATGCTTATTCCTACATGAACATAAATTGTCACGCATCTTCTACATCCCTAAATTAGATGAATTGCCAAATTTTTAAGTCACTGACAGTGGAGAGCCATAGTGCTTTGAGGAAGTAGTGCAGGTGGATTCTAGGAAGAAGTGGGAGTAGGCCATGGATGAAGAGCATAGATATCTTATGGAAAACCAGACTTGGGATCTGGTGGAGCTACCCGAGGGAAAGAGATCATTACAAAACAAGTTGGTGTATAGAATCAAAGAGGGAAGATGGAGGCAGGAAATGATACAAGGCCCGGTTGGTGGTCAAAGGATTTGCACAGAAGAAAGGTATAGACTTTGCTGAAATTTTTTCTTCAGTTGTTAAAATGACTTCTATTAGGACTGTTCTTGGTTTAGTTGCAGTAGAAGACCTGCACTTAGAACAGTTGGATTGGAAGACTGCATTCCTCCATGGTGAGTTGGAGGAGGAATTGTACATGCAGTAGCCATAAGGTTATGAGGTCAAAGGGAAGGAGAGGTTAGTGTAGAAATTGAAAAAGAGCTTGTATTGCCTGAAATAAGCTCCATGGCTAGTGGTACATGATGTTTGATAATTTTATGCAGGAGCAAGGTTATTCCATGTGTCACTCAGACCATTGCGTGTACATCAAGAAGTTTCTTGATGGTAGTTATATTATTCTTTGCCTGTATGTAGATGATATGCTTGTTACAGGGAAGAACATGCAGGAAATAAAAGTACTCAAGAAGCAGCTAGGTGACTCCTTTGCTATGAAGGATTTGGGGGCAGCAAAACAAATCCTTGGTATGAGAATAACTTGGAACATGAAGGAGAGGAAGCTGGTATTATCTCAAGAAGAGTACATAAAGAAGGTCTTGGAGAGGTTTAGTATGTAGGATGCTAAACTGGTTGGTACTTATTTGGCAGGTCACTTTAAATTATCAAAGGAATAGAGTCCCAAGACTTAGGAGGATAGAATACAGATGTCTAGGGTACCATAATCATCAGCAGTTGGTAGCTTGATGTATGATATGGTATGCAGTAGGCCTGACATTGCCCATGCAGTGGGAGCAGTGAGCAGGTTTATGAGTGATCCAGGGTAGAGAGCACTAAGAGGCAGTAAAGCGGATCCCTCTATATTTGAGAGGGACCATGGGAAGCAACATTGTGTTTCGGTGGATCGGACACTACATTATGTGGCTATGTAGATTTAGACATGGCAGGAGATTTGGACAGTAGGAGGAGCATGACAGGTTATGTATTTACGGTTGGTGATGTAGCGGTGAGTTGGATTTCACGGTTACAAAAGGTTGTGGCTTTGTCAACCAAACATTAATATATAATTACTAACATTAATATTTTAATATTATTATTATTATTAGCAATAGTGATAATAATAAAATATTAATAGTGTCAACTAAACTATAACCCTTCAATTAAATTTTCCTTATAATTTTATAATAATATTAGGAGGTGTTAAAAGTTAATTCTATCCCCCCCCCCCCCCCCTAATTATTATATTATTTAACATATTGATCATTGAAAAAAATTTGTAGTTGATAAATAAATTTATACAATTAACGATAAATAAATTTATACAATTAAAGGAGACTCAGGTCTAATGGTAAGCATGCATTTTCTTTACTCTATTTGATTAAAAGAAAATCAATCCATTTGTTCACAAGATAAATAACTAGAGAGATTTTTTTAGACTTTACCATCAACACATATAAAGTTTAAACTTTCTTCAACAATACAAAAAAAATAAAATAATATAGTTTAACTTACTATCATATGCCTTTCAAGTAGTGAAATATAAGTAGCTATTTCCTTTCCTCACATAATGCAAGTTCAATCATTTCAAAAAAATAATTTATAACAATATTTCCCCATATTTTAAAATGAATATCACTCCTCTTGAAGGCAATGAAACTACAAGCTTGAAATTATTTTTTTTCTCATTTCACTCACATTTCATCATATCAAGAACTTGTTACACTAAAATTTTTTTCTCTTCCCAACAAGAAAAGAATAAATATTAAATCATTTACTTTCATTTCCAATGAGAAATAATACTACCATTTTAATAAATAAGACAACTAAAAATCTCCACTTTAAGGATACAAGTTTACAAGACCTCCATACACAATGGAGATGACATGATAAAATGTTTATAAGGGATTCTTGGTCCTTTCCTCCAAATACAAAAAGAGCCATGATTCCTCCTTTGAACTCCACCTTTGACCAAGATCAACAAAACAACCAAAAATGGGGGATTAGGGAACACTCTCCACCCAACCAATACTTCAATGAGGAAGTGAAGCCTACTTCCTCATTGGCCCCCCAAGCCGCAACAATGAAACAATATGGAATATTTGACAACCAATGGAAACAAAAGAAAAGGCTTCCAACTTTACTTTCAAAAAATCACTCACACAAGAAAATAACCACAAAACATTCATTTTTATACACATAAAATCCTCAATTCATTGGCTCTAAAATCATGCGAAGTAGAGAAAGGAATATGGGGATTTTTCTCTTGTGCCTCCCAAGGGTTTGGGTGCCCACACCTCAAAACCTCCAAAACTCAATCAATCCCAAATATCTCTTATTCATCCCTCACTCTTATGCCTCCCTCTCTCTTATGTCTCCCACAATGAACAAAATAACAAGATGAGAACAAGGTGGGGCACCCAACCCACTCCCTCCTAAATACCCAAGAGAAAATCTTATGCCTCCCAACAAATTTCTACCCCATTTCACTTTCTCATACACATCCTAAGGACATTTCACTACCCAAACAACATCATGCAATAAAACATTCATTCAACACATAAACATATAAGAAAGAGAAGAAACCAAGGGTGAAGACCCTAGCTTGCCATAGCAATAATCCACTCCACAAGAAATTTCCAAAATTCTCCAAGCTCAAGCAATTCCAAGAAATATTCAACTCCAACAAGCACTCCAGAAAACAAGCCTTCCAAAATGAGAGAGCCAAAAAGCAAAGCAAGTAGCCCCTAAAACTTCACAAAAAATTCTAAAAATTAAAAAGAGGGAGAGGGAGATGATGTGTCTCCATGTATTATGCTACATAATTTCTTCTCCATCCCACATCACCAAGGTCAAACTCAAACCCCAAATCATAATAAATTGGTGGTTGGGGAAATGACCACCCTCTAACACCCTCAACCCAACCCACACCCTTTAAGGAAAACATTTAAATACCTATGTAAGAAAAGTGCAATTAATTTCTCTTTTCCTTCATTAAAAAAACAATAGGACCTTAAATAAGTCCCTCGACATCATAGGCCAAGTGGTTGGGTCACTTTAAGAGGTGTGGGACAAGCTTAGCTTGTACCACAAGTCTCCAAAATAGCCTAGAAGGTCAATAATCCGAATTTCACAGTGAATATCGAGTACACACTACCCTAAAACAAAATGAAATCATTCCAAACCAACACACATTAAGGCTACCAACTCACATTTATTTCCCCCCTTTTGTCACATCCTAATAAGCATTAGTTAAAAAAAATTAATTAACTTAAGAGGATTGCTAAACATAATTAGTAAAAGTGACTCCACATACTAATAAAAATACAATAACTCACAATAAAATAAAATCAACAAGACAAAATTACAAAAATTCCCAAGGTTTGCATTTGAGGTCACCCCCTAATGGGGACTTCCTAACAAACTACAACAACATATAACATACGAATACATGTGTTTCTATGGTGACCTGTTGCCAATACTCCATATTATTTCATTGTCGGTCTCCTATCTCCCTTTGGTTGATTGCGTTTCGAACTCCTACAAAAGTTTGGATAATACCTTTCTGGCCTCGTTGTCATATTAACAACATTGAAATAGTAAAAACACATGTATATACATATAATCAATTATTGTAACTAAACCATCTCTAAACAAGTACTTTGCCATTTTTCACAATTTCAATTATTTAAATTTCATTAATTTTTGAAACTAGCAATAAGTTCACAACATCAAATACATCATCTAGAATCATGTAATCATATAATGAAATGCATCAGTCCAATATAAGCCCAAAAATCAACAATTTGATATATCAAAACATGCATATAATTCATCCTGTAAATCATGTCATAGGTCTAACATCCATATTGTCTATCCATTAACTAATCAAAATAACAATGTCCATCTGTCAATATCTAAACTGTGATAGAAATGTCCATCACTTTAATCTATACTAAGAAAAATCATAATCATATAAATTTAGAAGAGAAGTGGGAACTAAATAAATCCATTAGTATTTCCTTCATAAGTGGGTGGTTGCAATCAAAGAAGGTCTCTGGTAACACTTCTAGTGTCATGATCATGTCATCAATGATCAACCATATCCCTATCTCTTGAACATGCTCATCCTTACCCTATTTTTCTGATATGGAGTATTTTTGATTGCAACTCATACCTAAATCTCCCTAAACCATTTCAGTGTTGTAAACTATCTCGAGAGTTTTTTCGTTAATATAAAGAACTCAAAAAATAGAGCTCATATGCGTGAGTTATGGTTCACTGAAATCTTCGGCCAATAGGAAAAATTATGGGACAACACTTAGGTAGGTTTGTTGATGTGGACAAATAAGAATGTATCAAGTGGCAAAAAATGAGTAAAGAGTTCAAATTTGTGTTTTAATCCTCCAGTTTTCAACACATGATTTGGAAATGGTGGGCCCAGCTATTTGATGGCTAGGAGCCCTCAACCATGTTCGACACACTCTATTAATAGATGGGTGCCTTTGCGTATGAATCATATCATTGTGGATGAGAAATTGTATATCATATCCATTACATTTCTATATCCCTTGAATGTGGGATTTTTGTATTACAAGTATTTATATTGTAATGAATATGTTTGGATTGTATTGACTTACATTGCATTAAGAGTAGCTCGAATGAGCTAGTAACAGATCAACATATTTAGGGGCCAACTCACCCTTATCTCCATGTAACCAACGTGGTGATCAACTCCCCAATTAGCCGGACCTTATCTCTCTGCATCGTTTGGGGTTGTTTCCCCACAACTAGGCTGAAATTCCTTATAACTTGGCACATTATCTATGGCAAATAAACCTTCCACAGAAATCACCAACGAACATCTACTCAGCACCTACATGGCAGGATTCTTACCTTGGCACAAGATATACCTTATAGCTCAGCACTATATATGTTGTCCAATCCAACCTTGCATGGGGATTCAGTGTAACACTCGATGCCACATCGACATGGCTTTAGTGGATAGCTAGCTCACCACTACATGGCATATAATAGTTCAGCCCACACTTGGGCATTAGAAAAAATGCACCAACCACCTATTAAATGGTGAACCAAAATAGAGTAATGCATGACTGAAGTCACAAAGATAAGAGGAGGTATTTCCTAATATAAAACCATATCTAGCCCTCTTTTCCGTGAATGTGGGATAAATCCTACAATAGAAATGTTGGTTGGTACAAAAGGAGGCCATGGAGGATCAATCTCATGAGCTCGCCACTCCACTTTGGTCCCTCGACAAATAAACACCCTTCATCACATTAACCTAGTCATGGCCCCTTTCACTCCACTAATATTAATTTGATTAATTTAATTTAATTAATTCATTATCCTCACCATATTTATTATTTAAATATTTGAATTAGGGATAATTTCCACATACATCTCACCTAGACACCTCACCCTACGACCTATTCTTAGTAAGTTGCCATAACTAACTAAGACTTACCCAAAACCTAAAAATCAATGCCTACATTCCCTCTAACCACATTCCCGCATACTTACAAGAAGCTTCTAGTCTAGTCCATGGGTGAATGACATGAGATCCTAGAAAATCAAGGGGATCTGCCTAGTTTAGTAAACCTAGAAAATCCCACCTTGACTGACACTGATTACTCCTAACCGTCGCTGGTTAAGCCGGAACCGCCATCGGACACCTTTTAATCCCCAAAATAACCTTATTTTGGAGGTGGGAAAACATTGGGAACATTCTTGAGAGATATTACATCTTATGAGAATGAATTTTAGTGAGAACATGCATGCAAGGAAGGAGATCAAGCATTTTCTCTTACACATCCATCTAGCGTTCACCCCCAACACATATTTGATCCAACCAAGCAATAGAGCATGCACATGTAGCCCATGCATTCCCAATGAGATTTTTGGGGGGTGGGGTATAGGTGATGGGTGCCGGCTATTGGAGAGTGGAAGATTAGATAGGCCCACCACATGTTGTGGCCTATTTCTGGAAGTTAATGGAGAGGTTGTCCGGATGTGGACATTATATGGAGGCCATATGTGGGATTCCCCTCATATAGCCATATGAAATGAGGAGCTAGCTGAGCTCCAGCTAGTGAGATGGATACAGGGTCACCATGTCGGGGAGCACAAGATGATCCCAGTGGATAGATTTAGGAGGTATTTTGGACTATTATAGGACATACCTCCGCCCTTCCCGCTGAGTATCAGATCGATGACGTGGAGAGGCCCTTACATCTACCAAAGCCTATAGTTCCCACAGGGGTAGGAGGAGTAGGCAGTGGACCGGAGGATAGATGATGCCAGGGTCATAGATAGGTAGAGACAGTGGTGGGTGGTGCATTTACGATCCATACCACCCAGACTAGGGTAGCCTGATCTAGCCACCATCACGGTGCTGAGAGGACTCCCTAAAAGGGAAGGAAGCTACTCTGATTACCCAGTTGGGTATGGTACACACAACTAGCAAGGCTCAGAGGTAGAGGTAGCATAACTACATGTACAGGTGGCGAGTCTGCAGACCCGGATGGCCGGTGGTGGGGATGGAAATGGGGGGAGGATGATGGTCAGGTGGTAGCCTTACAGGCATAGGTGGCAGGTTTATAGGGCCAGTTGGTCATAGCCTAGGGATAGATTGGGGTTTTACAGGCCCAGATACAGGCACAGGGGTAGGGGACACCACCACAGGCATTGAGACAAGGTCCCAATTCAAAGGCAGGAGCAGGACAGGGTTCCATAGGAAAGGTACAGGAGCCGAGGCCTATGGGGCCACTAAAGACCGTGCCTATATCCAGGTTAAGGGATGCCCTAGGTGAGGCCAGATACTACCAGGACCAGTTGATGGTGGGCCGGGATAGAATTTCTATCCTATGGAGAGTACCAGGCACATCAGGCGTTGAGTGAGAGGACTAGATCCCGCATCTCATAGTGTGGGATAGAACAGGGGGCTGTTAAGCTCCGAGGCCAGATCGGGGAGAGCCTACCAATGCATAGAGACCAGCTCCAAGTGAGGCGCTAGCAGGGACTTAGCTACCACCTATGATGGGTGGGGATATGCTAGCAGGTCGCCATAAAGGGGTGGAGGATGCAAAGGGCACATGCAATTTAGAGATGAAGGATATCCGTCGAGATGCCTAATATGTGGCTTTTGATTTTTGATGTATTATAGACATTTTTTTGATATATACCGGCCTGCGTGATGAAGATAGTGAGGATGTACGAGAGTTTTTGTTGTATGTTTTTAGCATATACCAGCATGTGTGCCAAAGATATCTTGTATTGATCCATAATTTTATTTTTATATGAGGACCAGCCTGCATGCCGATGACATTTTGTATTGATTATCGGCCTACGTGCCGACGATTGTGAGATGATGGACATGATGGGATATCCATGTATGTTATATTGAGATACACATTTATTTATATGATGAGATACATGAGATTTATTTATTTTTTGATGTTTTGATGAGACTTTTGATTTGTTGTTTTGATATGGATGGAAATTAGGTGAGTTAGGCATGATGAAGTCAGGTTAGGTCATAGGCATGGATCGAGTCAGGTTGGTTTAGGCATGGTTGAGTCAGGTTTTAGGCATGGATCAAGTTAGGTCATAGGCATGGATTGATTCAGGTCTTAGGCATGGATTGAGTTAGGTTTGTTTAGGCATGGTTGAGTTAGGTTGATTTAGGCATGGTGGAGTCAAGTTTGTTTAGGCATGAATTGATTTTTAAAGTGGTTGGGGTTGTGATTTCATTAATTTGTATAATGAATGATAATATGGGTTATGTTAAGATGATTTATAATATATGTATGATGATGGTAAAGAAATAGTAGTCATAAGAAATGTATGTTGTGATGATGATAAAAATGTTAAGCAACTTGTTGTCTGTTTGGTTTCATTTTCAATTGTTGATATTAGGAGGAAACTAAGTGGGGTAGAATGTATTTGAGGAAGATGAAAGATGGATTGGTTAGGGTAGAGATTGGCCGAGCTAACCTCCAAGGGCCCCATGCCCTCGGAGTGGTGCCTACATAGTCCCGACGAAAAGTGACCTCAGGCCGATGTAGTTCTCCCATGAGCTAGGGAAGAATAGGATGAGGTATGAAAATGAGTTAGTAGGTTTTAGGTATATTGTGAGTTTAGGTCTGTTAGGTGTGGGTGGATTATAGGCGAATTGGTATAGGTGATGTCAATTGTGGAAAAAGAAGAAGAATACCCCAAAGGTAAGTGTCGAGGACCAAATCCTATATAAGGTAATCAAAACGTAAATAAAGATGGTCAAAAGATAAGAGGGGACAATAAAGCCACCTGATTGGTTAGGATCATATCGAGTAGATCATACCTTGGAGGAGGTGATGAATGTAAGACCATAAAGACATTGCATGATCTATTGTTCTAAGGTGAAAAGTAGTCACATGATCACCAAATGTCTTGGTTTCCAAGAGGTCACTTAAGGCGGTAGAAAATGGGAGTGGGAATGGTGAGAAAGGTGAAAGATGGTTAATGATTTATATGGTATGAGGTAGCATATTCTTTGGACAAGAGATCCAAGGTCATAATGGGCAAGTCCATTACTAAAACGTTTTCTATTTTGACTTGTATCTAAGATATAATGATCAATGTGAGAAGTTTATATGGGATGAGGAATTTAACTCCTTGAGGTCTTCGTGAAGCTAATCGATGCGGGAAGCGTCAAAGTTTCTCAGTTTTTTTTTTTGGATCACTTTTTTTTAAGGTCTTTACATAGTTATCCTTCGATGGAGCAATCTATTTATAGCAACGGTTATTGAGAGGAAGATGTCATTTTGAGGGAGTCATCTTTTATATTAGAAGTTTGACTCAAGGAGTTAGGTCCCATGTGAGGGCTTTGAAGTCATGGACAAGACCAAGGTGAAGAATAAGATTCTTGTTCAAAAAGCAAGGTGAAATGACCATGGGATCTTGCTGGCTAGATTTTCTACATAGCATCAAACCTAAGTAGTCATGAGATAAATCTCCCTCATTTAACCGGTGAGGCTCCCGTGTCAGATTTGTCAATAAAAATGTGTTATTATCTATCAGGGGTTTTACTTTAACCACTTAGTTCATGAACCATAACTAAGAAGTTCTGCAGCAAGTAAGCAACTGTTTAAGAAAGGAAAGTTATAGAAGAAAGAAGTAAAGGAAATATAGAGAAGAAATGGGGAAGATGTGCATCCCAATTGGAAAAGTGCGCCCCCATTAAAGGAAGGATTTTGTTCAGACAAAGTGCTAACAAGGCTAAAAGCTTCCAGATTTGGCACATGCATTAGAGGAGGTTGATCTTTGTCTACATAATTGTTTCCATAGGTGTTACAGGAGCTCAGGTGTTGATTGAAAGGATTTATGCTCTCTTTATGTGCAAATTAAATACCATTTTTTTGGGGCAGCAGGCTTGAAAAGTGCATATTTTTACAATTTAAATTCACTATTCATGCTCCGGTGGCCATTTTTGTCTAAATAAATTATAGGAATTCATTACATGTGCTTTACAAAAGAAAAGGAGTTTTTATCAATGTCCAATACATTGAAAATATCCTCTGAATCTGAAGAATTGTCCAGATCTACACCAGTACTGAAGAAATCCGGCCAAGTAAGGATAAAAAGAATTATTTAGACAAAGATAGACAAAGCCATGGTGAAGGGAGATGAAAAAGAAAGCACGATGGAGTCATGCATTGCTTCCAAACTTGTAGACATAGGAGACACAGATCTAGGCCTGGAACCTCTTGCCAATTTGATTGATAGATCCAGAGCGGGAAAGACTTCACTCATGCGTGTGGTCAAAAGTAGTGGAATTATCCGAGCTGTAGCTTTTCCATGTACAACCCAATTTCCAGAGTTCGTGATGGAATGTGCTAGATCTTATCATCCTTCATCTAGATCAGTACGTGATGCTTTGAGAAAGACAATAATTTGTTTGGACGCAGAGTTCATCAATTATTGTTTGAAGATTCCAGTACGAAAGGTGGTGACTTCTATTAGCATTCAGGCTGCTGACAGTATGTGGGAGAAGAATAGAGATGATTGTGGGAACATAATGAATAGCCGGTTCATGAAGAAGCCTAGATCCCCTTCAAAGTTCCCGAGAACTCTTCCACGGTCCAATTTGGTGCAGGAGGCAGATGATGTCGTCAAATTGCTATGCAGGATGAATGGCGAAGCGAATGCCTACACTTTCCGCATATGGATGTATGATTTCATTAGGACCATTGAAATCAACAAGGTTGATTCTATAATCAATTGGTCAGAAATTATTAGCAGCAACATCAGTGAGCAACTTCGGAATGTGAAGCGTACTTTCAGCTTCAAGATGACTTCATACTTGGTGTATGTTGCAGCTTCACAAGGTGTCTTTTCCAAGCTGGATAGATGTGGTGTTCTTTCCAAGGACCCCATTTTCGAGTGCTACCCACAGCTTACTGCACCTACAGGCGAGAAATAATTCGAAGTGATCAATGATGACTTCTTCTACGATTTCATCTGCAGGCTAGAAAAAGACTTGAAGGCCAACAGGGTAAGCAAGGAAGCATTGGAAGTCATGTCCAATATTAGAAGTCTATTCATTCAATTTGTAGATTTCAAATACCTCAGGGTTACAGGATTTTCTGGAGAACCAATAAAGATGCCCAGGTATCCGAATGATAGATTGATCACCATGGAGCTGAGCAGGAAACTTTTGGAGTTACACGACCTTTAGTCAAAGTGGCATAAGTCTACGGGGTTATGCCCAATCACTGTGGGATATTACAGCTGCATTAGCATTCACAGATCTCAAGGGATGGAAGTGCAATTTTTTTCCAAGTATGAGCAAGAGTTCTTCCCTGCATGGCTGAACTTCGATCCATTTGGAGTAGCCAAGAAGACAATCTCCCAGTAGTACGCAAATGTGCCTTCGTTATAATATTTCTAGATGAAGTGTGGAAGTGAGTTCGAGGTTAGAAAGAGAGATTTCAGCAGGCTGTCAGCAAAGCAAGTGTTTGACTTTAGACTAGCACGGATACCTGTGGATCTTAAAGATGATGGGAATGTGGTACTTGACACTTACCATCAAATGGGAGGAGATAAAGCCATACTGTAGAATAACATGAGAGGCTGCAACACAATTGAAGAAAGATCGAGAGCTGTGTTGGTGAATACTTCAAACTGGTTGCTGATGAAGGGATATTACCTTGATGAAGCATTGATGAATCAAATCACGGGAAGTTAGGCGCAGGAGATTCCCTCAAGAAAAAGCATGAAGGAGAAAGCAGCAGAAGGTATGAGAAGTTGAAAGTACACAAAAGATCTCAAGAGAAAGAGAAGATCACTTCTACGACCATAGCTTTGACTCCGGCTTCTCTAGTACCCAGTACTTCACCAACTATTGCACCGCAGTAGTAGGACGTTTCCATGCCTTCATTGAATCTGGTGACATTCGTCTTCTCTCCTCAGCCACTTCGTTCATCACCCATTCCAGAGGAGATGTTGAAGCTGCAGATGGCAGAGTTCGAAAGAACTTTGTCCTTGGATGATTCAGAGGATGGTAGGCATAACACTGTGGCACTTTCTGATGGAGAGGATGCAGAGCAGGAGATGGTAGTGCACCCAGCGACTTCTCACTCTCCAAGAAGTAATTTCTCGAAATGGTTGGCTTTGCAGTTGGTTCCAGAAGCGAGAATGGAGGTGAACTTAGAGGAGCACAACTTGCAGCTACTCCAGGATCTGAGCAGAAGAGACAAAAGGCCTAAAGTTGCTAAAGAAACTTCTAGGTTGATCATTGAGAATTCAGGAGAGAAGTTTGTTGAGATATCAGTTCCGGTAGAAGGAAATATAGAGGAGGAGCTCATGGTGGAAGATGTGACAGTGACCAAAGTACCACTCAGTCAAGCCACCACTGAAGGATTGAAGCAGGACACGCAGACATTGATAGACGCTTTATTCCTTAGGCTTGACAGTGAAAAGCTGGAGAAAGAAGAGCTGCAGAAGCAAGTATATCAATTATGTGAGATCATAGCCAAGATTGCTAAACCTTCCATTTATCCCATTTCAGAGCAGGTGAGTGATCATATTATGCAGGAAATGGAGGACGCAAGCAATCAAGTAAAGGCTATTGACGAATGGAAGGATATGATTACTCGTCAAGCTTCTGTATAACTTGGGGAAGTGCCAGCTCGCCTAAAGGTTATGAACGATGCAGCAAATCAACTAAAGCAACTGATGGAAAATGTAGAAGGCATGAATACAGTTGCAGAGAGTAACCTGAGTATTTTGGCCGAGATCAACAAGCTGCCAAGAGATGTATTGATTGCGGAATAGGTTGTACCAGATGGATCAATCGAGAAGGGGAAGCAACTAGAGTTTGCAGTATCTTTCCACTTGGAAATTTCCAGAGTTTTGCTGAACAGGATGCAGGCACTTGAGAGTAGAACATCAGATTTACCAGACAGTATCATTTCTTTCACTGAGGAAAGAGTGGACGGAGGTGTTACTTCATACGTGCGGATTGTTTCTAACGAAGTGCCTAATTCCCTAGAAGGTTCTCTTTTGATGGTACAAAAGAGAATTGATAAAGCTACCAAGCCTTTCACGATGAATTCTATCAGTAGATTGGTGGCGCTGTAGGAAGACATTGCGAGGTTTGGGCCGAGTTTGGAAGAGGTGGAAGCATGCAACAAAGTGTTGAATGAAGGGTTGCTGTAATTCAGGAAAGAGAAGGAAGAAGTGGCTAAAACAGATGGAAAGATGTTGAATTACATGTTCGACAAGTATATCCGATATCAGAACAAGAAGAAGACATAAATGTTACAGTTGGCATGACATCGTCTATTCTTTCTTCTTCTATTTTCTATGTTCCCAGATGAAATTGTAAAACTTCTAAGTTATTGGTTTTACAACCATTACTTGAAGTCATGTGGAACCATTCTATTAATTAAGTGATACATGTGTCACTTAAGAAGAAGTTAGTTGAGGATGATTGCCAAATGTCATCTTTACTTGTTGTTCATGCTTTAGTTCAGTTTGAGTCTTCCATTTGTACTTTCCCTCCTACATTCTATAAGTAGGAGAAGAACCTCCAGGTTAAGAAGGGATCAGAATTTGTAAGCAGCAATCTTGAGTTCTAGACTTTGTGCTGAACTCCTGAGAGCAACTTGGAGCAAAGGAATACAAAGGAGCAGGTTTCCGGAGAACTTTGTGTCACGGTGTACTATATTTCTTTCTTTGAATCTTAGATCTCTTGATAAACTTTGTGTTATTTTAGATCTTGATCTAGAGCTGCCTTTGTTTTATAATTCTGTGTGTTCATATCTATTAAGTTTCTTCTATGTGCATGCAATTAGATCTGCTATCTACTAATTGGGATGCACATCTTCCCCATTTCTTCTCTCTATTTCCTTTACTTCTTTCTTCTATAACTTTCCTTTCTTAAACAACTGCTTACTTGCTGTAGAACTTCTTAGTTATGGTTCATGAACTAAGTGGTTAAAGTAAAACCCTTGATAGATAATAACACATTTTTATTGACAAATCTGACATGGGAACCTGACTGGTTTAAATGAGGGAGATTCATCTCATGACTGCCTAGGTTTGATGCTATGTAGAAAATCTAGCCAACAGTTTTTTTGCGACTCCGCTGGGGGAAACAACTATCTTTGCAGATCAAAGCTTTTCTATTGAAGATTAGAGTGTTTTCCATACAAATCTCAACTTGGCTGAATGTCCATTCACCCGATCCTTGAAGGTGCAAGGAAGGACTGATCATTTCTTCTGACTGTAGGAGTAATTCAATTTCAATCATCCTCCTCAAGTTAGAAGCCGCAGATCTAGTCTCTCACCAGGAAGGAGAGTACACACCCATCCAGATCCGGATCGTATTCAGCATAATCTGGAGGATGGAATTATCCATCAAGTCTATCAAGTCTACACAAGGAGGAGACAGACTCAAGTTAACATGGCGCACCAAATTTTACCTGTTCCATGGGGAGCAGCTTTTGGACCTCTGAACTTGGGTCCACCTATGCACGAGCTGCCAAAGGGATCCAGAAAGAATTTTCCAAAATTCTTTGGAGATGGAAAGCAAAACCCGGATGATCATTTGGCGGCCTTCTTCATATCTTGTGATGTGCTTGTAGTAGAGCATGAAGATGTCTCGGTCAGGCTCTTCATTGAGACTCTACATGACTTGGCTAGAGAATGGTTCTAACGGCTGGCTCCTGGCACCATAACCAATTGGGTGACTATGCGCGAGAAATTTTTGAAAAGATTTAAGCCTGCAGAGGATGCTAGCACGTTGATCACCCAACTGACACAGTTGAAGAAAGAGCCAAACGAGAACATGCGGGACTTTATTGCAAGGTTCCAAAGGATTTTGTATAAAATCCCCACCTTCTGCCGCATTGAGCGATGAAAATCAAAAGACGTTTTTTATAAACGCTCTATTGCCTGAAGTTGGATATCAGCTAAGAAGGGCAAGATCGGTAAATCTGTTGGAAGCACAAAATGTTGCCGTGGAGGTTGAGGACGACTTGATCATGGCTGGAAAACTCAAACAACCATCTCACAAAGGTGATGGCACTTCTTCTAGTACTTCAGATCCTTTGTTACAGAAATTGGCAAATGACATGCTGCAGATCAAGAAGCAGATCTCTCAAGCAGGGAATGTAACCCCCTCAAGAATAGCTCCTACCCGGACCTTTAATGGTCAAAATCAAAATCAAAATTGAAACAGACTTGCTGCTGCACCACAACGGTTGGCAAATAGAAGCTGCTCCAAGGAATAACTTGGAAACTAATGAAGAGGATCTTGGCTTTGATGAATTATTTGATGATGAAAAACTTTATAGATCCCCGCTGGTGACTCTAATATTGGTTACCTGGACTATGAATATGATGATGGCTATTATGAATCTTTTGAAGATTTTGATGGTCACACTTTTGTGGTGTTTACAAGGTCTCAGATGCGCCAAAATGCTGAAGCATTCACAAGCAGCTGGAAAGAGAGATAAGATCCTGGCCTGGATGTTACTATCTTGAAAAGAGGTAACACTCTTCCTTCTTCTTTAGCACCTAAGGATAAATATTCAAATTCTTTCAATTCATAGCAAAGAGTCAACGCACATCCTGCTGAAGCAAGTCAGGCTTTCGACATAATTGATCACATCAAGAGGAACAAGGTCCAAATGTCAGAAGCTAAGTATTTGAGAGCATTTCCTGATCAACTGAATAGATTGGTCAAATATGTGCAAAGTAATGGTCCCAGCCCAACAAACAATACTTCACGGGGTATCTTGTTAAATCCAAAGAATACTCCTCCTACAAATAATGCGGCGGCAAGTTCTTCTCCTTCTACCCCTTCTCCTGCTACAACAGAAAGGATTGGAGCCATTCTATGTATCTTTGCTTATCAACAGATACAAACTGAGTAATTGCATTTTTGGATTCTGGAGCTTCTTGATAATGTAATGCCTGCCAAAGTTGCTGATGCCTTGGGTCTCACGTTGACAAAAACCATCGGAAGATTTTATTCAATGGAAAGGCAAGTCCCTCTTGTGGGGAAAATCAAAGATGTCTAGGCAAGTACTTGCTTCTTTTCCAGATAAAAAGACTGAAAATGACTATCCTTGTAGTAGACATTCCAGTCTCTTATGACATGTTGTTGAGTAGAAATTTCTACAAAGAGCTGGGTGGAGAAGTCAAGATGGATTGGTCTTGTGCACACATACCAATCAAAGGAGTAAATCAGAAGCTGGAACCTGAGAAGAAATCTAAATACACAGTATCAAAATCTGAGGATCCTAGATCTCAGATCTTGTTTCAGGAATCGGATCACGGAGTCTACTATCTAGAAATGGATAAAGAAGAAATTCAACCGGTGATTCAAGAATCACATCAAATTGATAACAAGATTTGGACTCTGGAATTTGATGGAAGTTGCTGTTCATTTGGATCAGGTGCAGGCGTTGTTCTTATCTCTCCTAAAGGGAAGGTGCATGCACACTCCTTCAAATTCATGTTCGAAAATACTAACAATACGGCTAAGTATGAAGCATTGTTGTTAGGAATGGAGCAGGAAAGAACAAAGGGAATCAAACTATTACACACAAGAGGAGATGCTGAGCTGATTGTGAAACAGATAAAAGGTCTTTACCAAGTCGAAAAAGATAAACTGTGGCACTATAGAGATCGGGTCTACTCTTCTATCCTGGATTTTTCAGCTTTCTCAGTATCTTACATTCCGAGAGAACAAAATTCAAGAGCTGATTCGCTTGCAGTAACTGCAGCCTTGCTGAATCCGGATCAGCCTCTTGCGTTCTTTAGACAGGGTGACTACAAGGTTGAGATGGTCTTTTGCCCAAAGTTTCCTGACAACATTCAGCAATGGCAGGTTTTCAATGATGACACGCAGATTGCTGCGTTTCTCCAACAGAAAGACAACTTTGAAGGAGTCTACTATGAGGGAAGCAATTCACCTCCTAGGCAAACTACTGTCAGAGAAATGGATATGGATGTCTCAGGAAGTCAGGAGATTATCCAACTAAAAGGGAATAAAATTCCTTTAGGTTTGGTATCTCTTGAGGAAATGTTTGATAAGCATGATCAAATGCTTAAGAAAAATGAAGAAAGTGGGGAAGGTTATTCCTCCGACACACAATTACTAAATTTGGGAGCTGGCAATGATCCTAAGTTAGTAAATCTGGGTAAGTGTTTCTCAGAGGAAGAAAGAGAAGATTTTACTGAGCTTCTTAGGAAATACATGGATGTTTTTTCCTGGTCTTACCAGGATCTAAAAACATATCAGCCTGCGGAAGTTCAACACTACAATCCCACTTAAACCAGAACAGAAGCCTTTCAAGCAGAAGCTGCGGTGGCACAACCCTACCATTTCAGGAACCATCTTTGTAGAAAATCTGGAAGTTGTTAGATGCAAAGATCATTTATCCCATACATCATTCGGAGTGGTTGGCCAACATAGTCCCTGTAAGAAAGAAGAGCGGTGAGATTAGGTTGTGCGTAGATTTCCGCAACCTTAATCAAGCTTCACTAAAAGACAACTACCCCATCCCCATCCTGGATCACACTCTGCAGGTGGTCACTGGATCTTAGATGATTTCCATGCTCGACGACTTCTCAGGCTAAAATCAAGTCAAGGTGGCCGAGGAAGATCAATACAAAGCGACGTTCATCACACCTTGGGGAACTTTCACGTACCAGAAAATGCCATTCAGCCTAATTAATGCTGGTGCTACATTTCAAAGAGCTATGGATCTAGCCTTTGCTCACCTCAAAGATATAAGCATAGTGGTGTATCTGGATGATCTGAAATTCTTTTCCAAAGATAGAAGCACACACATTTCAAACTTGGAAGAGGTTTTTCATACAGTGCCGCAAGCAAGGTATTTCTTTGAATCCCAAGAAATCCATCTTTGCTGTAACGGAAGGGAAACTACTAGGGCACATTGTTTCCAAGGAAGGAAAAAGTATAGATCCAGAACGTGTCAAATCTATTCAGACATTGCCTTTGCCTACATCTAAAAAAGGAGTTCACTCTTTCTTTGGAAAAGTGAATTTTCTCGGAAGATTCATTCTTGACTTTGCTGAGCTAACTCGTCATATTTTGAATATGATGAAGAAGAGATTGTTGAACAAGATGATGATGATGATGAAGAGATTGGCCTCGAAATTGAATAAGATGATGACACTGAAATTGGGTACTTAGAGTACTCATACAGGGATGAAAGTGAAGAGGATGATGCACCAAGCTTCTCTTTTACGGTGTTCACCCATTCTCAATCCAAAAATCAAATTTCTCCTATTGTTTCTCCCAAGAAGAAGAAATATGTAGATGCCTCCTACGACAACTCTACCTAACCAAATAATCAAAAGAGGAGCTACACTTATGCCTTCGATGGACTCTGCTAAAGAAAAACTAGATATTGTAGCAACCAAGAAGACCTCATCTGAAACAAGTAAGTCTCTGAAATATAATTTAGTTAAAGCTTATTCTTCCAAGTCTCCTAATGTTACTTCTAAGATAGTGAAGGTATTTAGAAAAACCCTAGAGGTGTCTTATAAGCCTATTGTAGCTTTCAAACCTCCCCATATTGTCAAAATAAACCCCACTCCCAAATTAGTCTCTCCTCTACCTCCTAAAGATTTCGTCACTCTGGAGACATCTACTTCCTCTTCATTTGATATCATAGACCATGTCAAACGGTCTTAGGTCAAAATTTCAGAGTCTAAATATTTACAAACCCATCCTAAACAGTTTGATAAGCTAGTCTGGTTTATCAAAGGTAGTAACCCCAAGTTAAATGTTGTCACACCCTCTTCCAAAGGGTTACTACCAACTCCTCCTTCCCCTTCATCTCAAAACATGTTATCATATAAGTGCATCCAATACTGATAAGATCGAACCATTCTATCTTTCTCTTCTCATCAGAGGCTACCAATTGAATAATTGTATCATAGACTTTAGTGCTTCTGAAAATGTGATTTCAATCAAAGTATTTAATGCCCTTACTCTCACCCTAATACAAGCTAAAGGCCAGTGTTATTCCATAGAAACTAAAGTCCCACTTTTGGGAAGAATAAAAGATGCCCAAGTTGTTTAGCTTATTTTCCTCATAAAAAAGTCTTGTTACCTATCTTGGTTGCTGACATTCCAGCCTCATATGGGATTTTGTTGAGTAGAATTGGTTTTTTAGATATGTGGGAGGGGAAATTCAGATGGACTGGTCTTCAGCAAACATTTTAGTCAAAGACTAAATGAAAAAATTTCTACTGATGAGAAAAATGAAGTACAAAGTGCAAAAATCAAAAGATCCTAGAGGTGATATTCCTTATCAAGATGATGGACATTACAACTACTTATTCACTTCTGAAAGGGGTGAAAGGCATTTCCCTTACCTTATGGAGGAGGATGAAATTCAGCTAGATATACCTTGGAATTTTTTATGCAAGTTCTATTTTCATACATGTTACTAACAAGTATTCCACATTTAGGTCAGAGGTCTATTGATAAAAGCATCTATCTACTTGAATGGTTTCCTTGAGGGACTTGTTCCAAGACTCAAGTTGGGGTATAGGTGACTCAGAGCATCAACCATTGAAGGTTAAGGATCATACATGGAGAGAGATCATGCTTTTAGTCCTATTTAAGTATTTATTTTTTTCACTAGGTCCTCTTATTTTTCCTCTTATCTTCTTTTTTTTCTCCTCAGGGTAAATTCTGACATCTTACATTAAATTCATCAAGTCCCTTTTATTTCGTTTTAGTCAATCATCCTTCTCATGTATCCTTGCATAGGGTCCCCTTAGATTTTTTCTAACTCCCTTGTCGATGCCATCACCCACGGGTGCATTGTGTCTGGTGCAATTTTAAATTCTCTACCAATGCCTTCACCCATGGGTGATGACATCAATCCATGAAATATGGCTAACTCTCTAGTCCTCACAACATTAGGATATAACAGGGATTTTCATAAAGGAACTAGTCATTAGCTTTTATCTCTTACGCCAACATGCACCTACTCGCTTAGCATTTTGGATTTCTTACAGTATTGACGTCTTGGGTTGCGAAGATCCGAACTTGCCTTAGATTGGAAAAATTGACTTGCACTTTTGGGTCAACTATAGTGCAGTCTGGGCCTAGATTTTTTTCCCCTTCTCCACTTGAAATTTTTTCTCTCTTGTTGTACGGTCGCGAGTTGGCCAGATATATGCACTTAGCAACCAGCCCCAAAAAGTAAGTGCTCTAAGGTACACTATTTCATTTTGTATAGAGCCGGATTGGCTGACATTTGATACATTCTTTATGTTAGCATTAGTATTTTACTGGGAAAATGTTTACGCGAATCGGCCGAACCGGGCGAATCGGAAGAATGTGCCCCCTACTCAGTTTTGTGGCTAAGCGGGAAAAGAGTTCGTGGCGGGCGCTCTCTTGTCGAACCTCAGTCACAACAGATTTTGACTTTTCAGGCACTCAAAACCTTCTGGGCCAAATGGACACGTGGGACGTGGATAGAGCTGAAGCTTTCTTAGGCTTTCCAGAAAGGTAAAGCGTTTCCTCCGGAAACTTCATGTATTTTTCAAGTTATGGCTCCGAGCTCCAGTTTTCATAAAATGGGAAATTTTCCCCTAGAATGAGCCCGCATGTCCAATCTAGAAGTGTCATCCACAGTGTCAAAGCATGGAAAAAATTCAAATATTTTCCCGCCGATCCGTTTTGGCCTGTTTTTCCCTAAATCTTCAAATCGCCATATCTTTCGATCCAGAGCTCGGTATTTTCACGTTCTTTATATCAATGGAAATCTGGTGAAATTATCTACATGATTCCGGGGTAAATTTTGCATTTTGGTTCAGTTTGGAGAGATAAAATCAAGAAATGTCTCTGTGGCACGTGGTAATGGCCAGAACTGACGTTTCAACAACCGAGTTTTAATGCAGAAATGGTCGCATTCTTCCCAGCATGGTTAAAAATGTCAGGGCATGGGTCTGTAAGGTTGCCCATGCTATTTTAATGCATCTTCAATCAATGAGGAATCCCTTCCACGTTTTCCCACATTTTCTCTCTCCTGGGCTCGACCCATGCATTGTAAAAAGCCAGATTTGGCTCATTTTTCAAAGGGTGGTTCATCTTTTCTGTCTCTGGCTCTCCTTTCTTTTCTTCCCCAGGGTTGAAAATGGAGTTTGAACCTCCTCCCCTGCTCTAGTAATGGAACTGTTTTTTCCTTTTACCAGGTGTTAAAATGCAATGTTCTGTGCAAACTTCTAAGCAACAAAAAACGTGTTTTGTGATGCATCTGTCCATCCTTGCTCGTTTTTGCTTGTTTTCTTCTTGCTATCTCTTCATTGCAAGTATTTTGTGCATGTTGGTTTAAATGTTGCATTGCATGAGGTGTGTCAATTGTGTTCATAGCAGTTTTGATAGATGTTCACCACTCCTTTTCTGGTGTATCACCGCTTTAGTGTAGGTTTTAGTTCTTTCATTTTATGCATTCTCTCTCCCTGTCCCTTGGAAATTTAGATTAGCATTTAGTTAGTTTAAACCCTGCAATTAGAGTAGATTGTGATTAGGTAGTTTAGGAACCCGAACTATCTATTTCTCTGGAGATTCCTCTTCTCATTTATTACAAGTCCCACACTTGGAGAGAGGATTCAATGTTGTGCAATCACACTGGATGCTAGTAACATCAAACTAGAAATCTGATCAACATCCAGGGGTGCTGCTGATTTGCACTAACAGTTTTGGCACGCCCGGTGGGACCTTAGAGGTCTTCCACTTTATCTTTGACAGGTTGGTGTGTTCCTGTTAAAGATTTAGCCTTTTGGAGGCACTTTCAAAAGCACATCTGGCGACTCCATCTGGTAAACAACTCATTTCTATAAGTTACAGACCACTATTTTCCATCCATTTCCATCCATTCTTTCTTTCCATCATCTTTCATTCTTTTCCATTCCATGAAGTTGTGCAATCATGACTTCATTTCCATCATGGAATTCACATTTACAACAGCAGTATATCACACCTCCAACATGTTTTACAAATCCTCCAAATCAGCATTTTGATCAAATTCCAAATCAGCATGTCTACCCATATGAGCAGCAGTGCCAAAGTCAGTTTGGATATGGGAAGCATGTCAAGCAGCAAGGGTATGCATGGTTGTGAGGGAAGTCAAGAAGAAAATTCAGATCTGCGGGAACAAATCCAAAAGATGGAGGTAAACATGGTGCAATCCAGGGCTCAATCACAAATGAAATCATTTAGAATCGGTTGTAGAGCACCTTGTCCATGGGTGGGACCTTTTCCAAGGCATTACAGCCCTCAAGAGAAGCTAGAATTCATGATTACAGACACTGCCCCATTGCTTTCACAAGTGGACTGAAGGAATAAAGGTGTATGAGACTTGAAGTATTCAACAACCTTGTCAATAGGTAAGCACACCATCATCATGCCTTTTCTCTTCCCTCTTTCCCAATTTGTTTTATCTCATTTGCAGTGTCAAGTTTTAAACTCTCCATCTGCTGTCCCAAGTGTTGAATCCATTTCTCCATTCCCTAGTCTTCCACCCCATCTCAATTCTTCTGTCCTTTTCCCTTCCAAACAGCCATTCCCTCCAAAGAAACAAGAGTTCCTACCTCCTCCACCACCACAAAAAATTGTAAAATCAATTGAGTTACAATCCACTTCTCCTCTTGCATTCCCAAATCCATGTTGGGAGGATAAAAATCAGAATGTCAATCAAGGAAAATAGCAGCAGAAAGAAGAGCCAAACAAGGATGAAGAAATTCAAAGTCTGAAGAGTTGGGCTCTTAAATTTGGGATGACAAAGATCCCCTTGATGGTTAAGCCTTTAGAAAAGGTTGGAGTTGGAAAACAAGTGGTGGTTAGGACTGAATTTGTTGCAGGAAGAAGAAGAGCAAAAAGAAGAAGCAGATCAGCAATCAGTTTGCTCATAAAGTAGTTTCCATGTTAGCATTCTATTTGAAGAGAATGCTGATTCAATTCAAGTTGCACAATCAGCCATGGAGGAAGAAAGCTCTGAAGAAGTTCCTATAGTCCCAACTTGTCCTCTAGAGCAGCAAATCGAAGAGTTTGACTTAACGAACTTTGTGCTAGAGGAAGAGTTCTATCAAGAATAAGATTGTCTTCAAGTAGTAGAAGAGGGAGAAGCTTCTCCAAATCCAAAAGAAGAGGAGCACATTCTAGTTGTGGAGGAGAAAATTGTAGATCCAAGGGCTTTGAACACAAGGCAGGCTACAGGAGAACCTTCAGTTCTTCTTTCTACTTCATCCCTCTCGTGTTCTAGTGCTAAAGAAGAGTTTGATCTCTCAAACTCAATGTTGGAGGATGAAAGAAACCATGATGATCAAGTTATAGATCAAGAGGACACTATGGAGAAAGTTGAGCATTTGCATCAAGACAACAATGAGGTAGTGTATCTATCAGATTTGGAGGACTGTTTTGATGAAGACGAACCAGTTGAGTTTCCACCATTCTCTCTTTCATCTTCCACGTCCCAAATACTTGAGCTTGTTGTCATGAAGGAGAGCATTCATTTGCAGTAGCCTGCATCTTATAGCAGCTCTTTGGATATCTAAGATTGGAAGATTTTAATCTTTCATGTTCTTCATTGGAAGAAGAGAAAGGGCAAAAAGGTTCTACCATTGCTTCCACATCATCCATTCATGAGGGTCTACAAGAGAGACTCCATTCTTTGGAGTTGAAAATCATGAGCAATGGGCATACTCAAATGACCATACCTTGCCTAATCAGGTATTTGGCTTTATTGGAGCCAAAGGAGAAGTCACAACCAGTCATGCTTGCTTCTAAGCATGAGGATGAGCTACAAGGAACCAAGGATCAGTTGTCATACCTCTCCAATCTAAATGCAGAAACAACTAAAAGAGGTATTGAATTTGCCTTCAGCTGATACCTTGATGATTTTGGTGGAAGACCAGCTTCTTGTTGATTTTCCATTCATCCAATCAGCCATGTTCAATGCCAACTCAGTTACATGGTTGCCAATTTTGAAGAAAGGAAGCTATTTTGCACAACCAGTTGCAGGGTTTGTTTAGCCCACTTTTGCTTCCAGTTAGAGTAGGAGTAGGTAGTTTTGCTTTCAGTAAAAGAAGTGCTTGTGCACACTCTGCATGTTCCATTTTGGAGCATGTATGACCCTTTCAGTTTTTTACATAGTTTTTGTGGTGCTGGTTTTGCTCTTGCGTAGTCCATTTCAGTGGGTTTCCAAGTGGCTCAGAGAGGAGGTTTTCAAAGTTCAGATCAGTTTGCAGGCTACAACTCATGACTCCATGCCCAATGGATGCTTCAGGCAACTGGTAACTTCATCTAGCAGGTAGATGACCCCGCTGAGTCGCCAAATTGTTATCCAAAATTCACCCCCAGAGTAATTTTGATAACATGCATCAGATTATTCAGTCCCGAGCAAGTAAGATTGATTCAAGGCCCAAAATCATGTTTTTCGGGGTCCCCTCGGCCTTTTTCTAACTCCCCCACCCAAGAAGAAATCCCAACAGGTTGAGAAAATGGAAGAAATGCAAAAATAAGGTTGCAGGACTGTGTTAAGGCATTTCGGGTCTGAAGGGTTCGGGTCGTACTGAGGTTCGTTGTACCAAGCTTGGGGCTGAAAAAATGAAGAAAATCAGCTAAGTCCTAGTCCAGGTGGTCTGTGGGACAGTTGGGACGTCGGGACGTGCATGGGACACGAAAATCTGAATCGGCCGAAAGAGGGAAAAATTTCCTAAGTCTTTTGTTTCGCGGTTTGGGACAGTTGGGCCAAAGGTACGCGCGGGATGCAGATCGGCCAGTTTGGCTGCAAGTCGGTCCATTTCAGGCGGTTCGGAGATATTTGTCCCAGGCATTCCGGGACAGCTGGGACAAAGGTATGCGCGGGACGCGGATCGTCCGGTTTAGTGCAAGTCGGTCTATTTCGGGCGGTTCGGAGATATTTGTCCCAGGCAGTTTGGGACATCCGGGCCAAAAGTACACGAGGGACATGAAAAGCCGAAAGAGCCGCCAACGAATGGAATCTCACCACGTGTCTTCACCTCAAACAGGAACAAGGAAGCCCGAATCGGCCGAAGCAGGAGATTTTCGTCCGGGACATCCAGGCCAAAAGTACGCAAGGGACGTGTGGGACACGAAAAGGTGAAATGGCCGAAAAGAGACAAGTGAAGCCCGCGGATTTTGAATCCAGAATGTGCCACGTGTCAGAAGGTTGAAATCAGTTGCTAAGTGTTTGGAGCAAGGTAAAAATGCGCCCCTCAGGCCCGAACCAATAAAATAGTGCCACGTGTCCAATTTTAAGGGCCCGAAAGGAATTTTCAAAGGATGAACCCACAGACGAATCAGAGCCTTACACATGTCATCCAAGTGGCAGAGCATGGAAAAAATTCAAATATTTTCCCGCCGATCCGTTTTGGCCTGTTTTTGCCCTAAATCTTCAAACCGCCATAAGTTTCGATCCAGAGCTCAGATTTTCACGTTCTTTATATCAATGGAAAGCTGGTGAAATTATCTACATGATTCTAGGGTAAATCTTAAATTTTGGTTCAGTTTGGAGAGAGAAAATCAAGAAACAGTCTCTGGCACGTGGTAATGGCCAGAACTGACGTTTCAACAACCAGTTTTAATGCAGAATGGGTCGCATTCTTCTTCGATATGGTTAAAAATGTCAGGGAATGGGTCTGTAAGGACACCCATGTTGTTTTAATGCATCTTCATTCAATGAGGAATGGATCCCATGTTTTTTCACATTTTCTCTCCCCTGGGTTCGACCCTATGCATTGTAAAAAGCCAGATTTGGCTCATTTTTTGAAGGTGGTTCATCTTTTCTGCTCTGCTCTCCTTTCTTTTCTTCCCCAGGGTTGAAAATGGAGTTTGAACCTCCTCCCCTGCTCTGTAATGGAATTTTTTTCCTTTTACCATTAAAATTATGTTCTGTGCAAACTTCTGGAGCAACAAAAAACATGTTTTGTGATGCATCTATCCATCCTTGCTCGTATTTTTGCTTGTTTTCTTCTTGCATCTCTTCATTGCAGGTATTTATGCACGTTTAAATGTTCATTGCAAGGTTGGAGCTGTGTTCATAGCAGTTTTGATAGATGTTCACCACTCCTTTTATTCTGGTGTATCATCGCTTTAGTGTAGGCTTTCATTTTATGCATTCTCTCTCCTTGGTCCCTTGGAAATTTAGATTAGCATAGTTAGTTTCCCTTGCATTAGAGTAGATTGTGGCAGGTAGTTTAGGAGCAAGAACCAGCTTTCTCTGGAGATTCCTCTCTCATATTACAAGTCCCACACTTGGAGAGAGGTTTCAATGTTGTGCAATCGCACTAGATGCCTGAAACATCAACCTAGAAGCCTGATGTGCATCCAGGGGGTACTGCTGATTTACACTAACACATACCTCAGGGTTACGGGCTTTTCTAGAGAACCAATAAAGATGCCCAGGTATCCAAATGATAGATTAATCACCATGGAGATGAGCAGGCACTTTGTGGAGTTACACGACCTTCAGTCAAAGTGGCACAAGTCTACGGGCTTCTTCCCAATCACTGTGGAATATTATAGCTACATTAGCATTCATAGAGCTCGAGGGATGGAAGCACAAATGTTATCTGAGTATGAGAAAGAGTTCTTCCCTACATGGCTGAACTTTGATCCATTTGGAGTAGCCAGGAAGACAATCTCCCAGCAGTACGCACATGTCCCTTCGTTAGAAGATTTCTGGATGAAGTGCGGAAGTGAGTACGAGGTTAGAAAGAGAGATTTCAGCAGGCTGTTAGCAAAGAAAGTGTTCAACTTTGGACTAGCATGGATACTTGCGGATCTTGAAGATGATGGGAATGTGGTACTTGACACTTACCATCAAATGGGAGGAGATAAAGCCATACTCTAGAATAACATGGGAGGCTGCAACACAATTGAAGAAATATTGAGAGCTGTCCTTGTGAATACTTCAAACTGCTTGCTGACAAAGGGATATTGCCTTGATGAAGCATTGATGAATCAAATCACGGGAAAATTCGGCGCAGGAGATTCCCTCAAGCGAAATCATGAAGGAGAAAGAAGCAAAAGGTCCGAGAAGTTGAAAGTACACAGAAGATCTCAAGAGAAAGAGAATATCACTTCTACGACCATAACTTTGACTCCGGATTCTCCAGTACCCAGTACTTCACAAGCTATTGCACCACAGCAGCAGGACATTTCCATGCCTTCATTGAATCTGGCGATGTTCATCTTCTCTCCTCAACCACTTCGTTCATCACCCATTCCAGAGGAGATGTTGAAGCTGCAGATGGAAGAGTTCGAAAGATCTTTGTCCTTGGATGATTCAGAGGATTTCAGCCATAACACTGCGGCACTTTTTGACGGAGAGGATGCAGAGTGGGAGATGGTAGTGCACTTAGCGACTTCTCACTCTCCGAGAAGTAATTTCTCGGAATGGTTGGCTTTGCAGTTGGTTCCAGAAGTGAGAATGGAGGTGAACTTAGAGGAGCACAACTTGCACCTACTCCAGGATCTGAGAAGAAGAGACAGAAGGCCTAAAGTTGCTAAAGAAACTTCTAGGTTTATCATTGAGAATTTGGGAGAGAATTTTGTTGAGATATCAATTCCAGCAGAAGGAAAGATAGAGGAGGAGCTCACGGCGGAAGATGTGACAGCGACCAAAGTACCACTCGGTCATGCCACCACTGAAGGATTGAATCAGGACACGTAGATGTTGATAGATGCTTTATTCCTTAGGCTTGACAGTGAAAAGGTGGAGAAAGAAGAGGTACAGAAGCATGTATCTCAATTATGTGAGATCATAGCCAAGGTTGCTAAACCTTCCATTCAGCCCATTTCAGAGCAGGTGAGTGATCATCTTATGCAGGAAATGGAGGATGCAAGCAATCAAGTAAAGGCTATTGATGAATGGAAGGATTTGATTATTCATCAAGCTTCTGTACAACTTGGGGAAGTGCCAGCCCGCCTAAAGGTTATGAACAATGCAGCAAATCAACTAAAGCAACTGATGGAAAATGTAGAAGGAATGAATACAGTTGCAAAGAGTAACTTGAGTATTTTGGCCGAGATCAACAAGCTACCAAGAGATGTAGTGATTGTGGAACAGATTGTACCAGATGGATCAGTCGAGAAGGGGAAGTAGCCAGAGTTTGCAGTATCTTTCCGCTTGGAAATTTACAGAGTTTTGCTGAAGAGGATGCAGGCACTTGAGAGTAGAACATCACATTTACTAGACATTATCATTTATTTCACTGAGGAAAGAGTGGACGGAGGTGTTACTTCATATGTGCGGATTCTTTCTAACGAAGTGCCTAATTCCCTAGAAGGTTCTCTTCTAATGGTACAAAAGAGAATTGATAAAGCTACCAAGCCTTTCACAATGAATTCTATCAGTAGATTGGTGGCGCTACAGGCAGACATTGTGAGGTTTGGGCCAAGTTTGGAAGAGGTGGAAGCGTGCAGAAAAGTGTTGAATGAAGGGTTGCTGCAATTCAGGACAGAGAAGGAAGTAGTGGCTAAAACAGATGGAAAGATGCTGAATTACATGTTCGACAAGTATATCCAATATCAGAATAAGAAGAAGACATAAATGTTACAACTGACATGACTTCTTCTATTCTTTCTTCTTCTATTTTCTATGTCCCCGGATGAAATTGTAAAACTTCTAAGTTATTGGTTTTACAACCATTACTTGAAGTCATGTGGAACCATTCTATTAGTTAAGTGATACATGTGTCACTTAAGAAGAAGTTAGTTGAGGATGATTGCCAAATGTCATCTTTACTTGTTGTTCATGCTTTAGTTCAGTTTGAGTCTTCCATTTGTACTTTCCCTCCTACATTCTATAAGTAGGAGAAGAACCTCCGGGTTAAGAAGGGATCAAAATTTGTAAGCAGTAATCTTGAGTTATAGAATTTGTGCTGAATTTCTGAGAGCAACTTGGAGCAAAGGAATACAAAGGAGCAGGTTTCCAGAGAACTTTGTGTCACGGTGTACTGTGTTTCTTTCTTTGAATCTTAGATCTCTTGATAAACTTTATGTTATTTTAGATCTTGATCTAGAGCTGCCTTTGTTTTATAATTATGTGTGTTCATATCTATTAAGTTTCTTCTATGTGCATGCAATTAGCTCTGCTATCTACTAATTGGGATGCACATCTTCCCCATTTCTTCTCTATATTTTCTTTACTTCTTTCTTCTATAACTTTTCCTTTCTTAAACAATTGCTTACTTGCTGCAGAACTTCTTAGTTATGGTTCATGAACTAAGTGGTTAAAGTAAAACCCCTGATAGATAATAACACAATTTTATTGACAAATCTGACACAGGAGCCTCACCGGTTAAATGAGGGAGATTTATCTCATGACTGCCTAGGTTTGATGCTATGCAGAAAATCTAGCCAACAGATCTCATCTAAAGGTGTATGAAGTGGATAGCGCTCAAGGGATAAGCATGGAAAGAGATAAAAGGTGAGTTAGTACTAAAATTCAACAATAGAATGGTCAAATATGCAAGGCGTTAAGGGGCTCAGGTTCGGGTTTACCATCAAGTGAAGATAAACGATAAGAACTTGACCCATAAGTATGAGTCACGATGTATTGTCCAAGCCAATTAGGAGTAAATTTTCCTTGTTTACTTTTTTTTGCTTTGGTTACATGCTTATTTTATTTCAAGACAAGATCACCGACTTGGAAGGTTCGTTCATGGACATGTTTGTCATAGGAACATTTTATACGTTTTTGGTAAACTTGAAGGTGATCAAGAGCGTTAAGACGACATTCATCTAATAAATCCAGTTGTGTTAAATGGTCCTGATGATATTCGTCATCATTAAGCATGTCATGGAGAGAAATGTCGAGTGAGGGAGTCTGGACTTCGAGAGGTAGAACAACCTCTGTACCGTAGACCAGAGAAAATGGTGTGGCAGTAGTGGAAGTGTGAATACTAGTGTGGTATGCCCATAATGAAAAAGGAATGTGCGTATGCCAATCCTTCGGAGTATCGTTAACCACTTTCATGAGAATTTTGTTTAAGGTTTTGTTAGTGGATTCGGCTTGGCCATTGTTCTGTGGGTAATAAGGTGATGAGAAACTTAGTTGAATGTCGATGGCATCGCAAAGTTTTTGCAATGTTTTGTTTTTGAATTGTTTTCCATTATCAGTGATAAGGTGATGAGGAACACCAAAACAACAAATTATGTGATGGTTGATGAACTCACATATTTTCTTAGCTTTCATGGAGATGAGTGGTATGGCTTCAACCCATTTTGTATAATATTCGGTAACAGTGATGATCCATTGATGTCATTGGGAAGAATGGGGGTTGATCTTTCCGACAAGATCCAAACCCCATTGAGGGAAGGGCCAAAGGTCACGGGATACTTGTAAGGCATGACTGGGTGTATGATGAAGATTGGCATGTTGTTGGAATTTTACACAACGTTTGACGTATTCGTAACAATCATAGTTAAGGGTCGTCTAGTAATAGCCTAGGTGAAGAATACACTTAGTAACAGAAAGTCCACTGAAGTGACCTCCACATATGCCATCATGAAATTCCTTAATGATATAAGGAATTTCAGAACTTGTGAGGCATCGAAAGAGAATACCATCAAAGCCACACTTATGGAGGAGGCCCCCCATGATAACGTAACGAGAGACCTTTTTAAGGAAGACGCATTGTTCGTTACGAGTGAGATTAGGAGGTAAGATGGAGAGAGAGATAGTCGAAGTATTGTTTTTACCAAAGGTCACTTGGGTATGGGGTAGTAGTTCTGATAGATTAAACTTCATGTGGTAAATAAGAAGGTGATTGGATTCATTGTATGGTGACAAAGATTTTAGAATTGATGGGCAAAGTGGGTATTTGAGAAGCTAAGTAGGCCATGATGTCTGCAAATTTGTTGGTTGAACATGGGATGGTTTGCAGGGTGTAACAATCAAAGGTGGTCAAAATTATGTCTACATGATGTTTATACTTTTGAATTATCCCGTTATGACATTGAAATATACCATTGACTTGGTTTATGACCAATTGTGAATCACCAAATATGTTGATTGATTTGACATCTAGGGCATAGGCAGCTTGGAGACCTAATATGAGTTCTTCGTATTCGGCAATATTATTTGTGCATTCACAATTGAGTTTGAAAGACAAAGGAATGAGCTCATTATCAAGCAGAATGAGGATAAAACCATCCCCAACCCCATGTTGACACTTTGAACCTTCGAAAAAGAGTGCCATTTGTTAGGGGGGTTCACCCAGGGAAAGGGTAGCAATGGAGTTGTCTGGAAAGTAAAAATTAGAGGGTTGATCCTTGGAAATAGGTGCATATGCCAATTGGTTGGTGATGGCTTGGCCCTTGCTAGACTTTTGATGAATGAATTCAAGGTCAAGGTCACCTAAAAGCATAAGCCAGTGTGTGGCACATTGATTTTTATAAGGTTTGGCATACATGAAGTGTAAGGGGTCGGTGTTGGTCACAACATAGGTTTTGTGGTTGAGTAGGTAATGGCGGAGTTTTGTGGCAATGAAATCTAAGGATAAGAAATTTTTTTCGGGATGGGTGTATCGTGTTTCATAGTCCAAAAGAGTACGACTTATGTAATAAACCACCTGCTCCCTATGTTATTCATCGCGATGTGTGAGCATGGCTCCTAGGGAGTGATTGGTAGCTGAGATGTATAGGTAGAAAGGTTGATCGTATTTAGGTGGAATGAGTGCAGGTGGTAGGAGGAGGTATTGTTTTAGGGCCTCAAAAGCTTTGTGGTAATCATCATCCCATTTAAAGGAAACATCCTTCTGGAGAAGATGATGAAATGTTTGGCACCGATCAGTTAATTGTAAAATGAAATGGTGAATAAATTGTAACTTACCTTGCAGGCTACGAATTTGTCTAAAGTTAGTGGGAGGAGGCATTTCGAGAATGGCCTTGACTTTAACAAGGTCAACTTCTATACCACGTAGGGAAATGATAAAGCTTAGGAGGTTTCCATAGAGGACCGCAAAAATGCACTTCTTAGGCTGAAGGCAAACATAATATTTAATGAGACAGTCAAAAATTGTTTTGAGGATGGCAAGGTGTTTGGAGTGGCATTTAGATTTGGCCAAGAGATAATCAATGTAATCTTCCAATATGCAATCACACCGGCATTTTTTAGGCCAAAAGGCATGACTCGATAGTATAAGGTCCCCCAAGGGGTGATGAAAGAGGTCTTGTGTTGATCCTCTGCAGCAAGTCAGATTTGGTTATAACCCAAGAAGCCATCCATGAGTGATAGCATCTCATGACGAGTAGTAAGGTCAACCTGTTGATCAATACTAGGTATGGGAAAGTTGTCTTTTGGGATGGATAGGTTGAGGTCATGCAAATCTATGAAAATGAGGAGTCCCCCTATTGCCTTAGTGACAGGGACAATGTTAGAAATCCAACGAGGATAATCAATGGGTAATATGAAGGAAATGGAAAGAAGGCACTGAAGTTCTTATTTGACGAGAAGGGTGATGCGAGGGTGTATTTTCCTCATCTTTTGTTTGATGGGTTTGGCATTGGGAATGGCTACGATATTGTGGACCACTGTGGTGGGGTCAATACTAGGCATGTCTGCATAAGACCAAGACAAAGTGTGGTTATGATCTTTGAGAAAAGATGTGACGGCTTCCTGTTCAGCAGCATCTAAAGATTGACCAATCTTTAGGATGTGCGGGTCATCCTGAGTATGAATTTTGATATTGATAGTCGATTCATTCAACATGGTTTACATCTTAGAGCATAATGACAGATGAATATATGAGTCTTTTACACTAAGGTAGGTGAGGATGGATTCATCATCCTGACATTGGATGACGCTGATTAAAGGTGTATCGTCATCAATCATTTCAGGATATAGGAAGGGAAGATAGGAAGGAGCCTCTCCCTCACATTGATAAGTCAAAGGCCCTAATGAAATGGTGCTTATGATAAAAGAAAGTTAGGAGGGATAGATTCTCGATCCATCGACTCCATCGGTGAAGGTGGTGATGAAGGCGGAGTGGGTGAAGAAAGTGGAGAAGGGTTGATGTCCTCGATGGGTTCAATGTAGGCTTGTTTGGTAGGTGGTTCAGGAAATACAATACCACTACAGTCGTTATGTTTGTGGGTGGTACATGGAATAATTATATGTGGCCTTTCTCATAAAATCCAAAACCAAAACCCTTTCATGCACATCAGTATAGGAAGGTGCAGGAAAAATGGTGATTTGTAAAAGACTGGAAGTCAGCCGTGAAAATGGGTGGGTTTGTGACAGTGGTTCGGGTGTGTACATGGTACTATTAAGTCCCCCATAGGTGAGACTGGTATGAAGATGAGGAATACCATAAAGGAGGCATTCTCCTACGCTGTGATCATATAGAGGGTGTTGGTTAAGAATCCAATACTCTTGTGGAGTAAGGAATGTGTTGACACTATATAGATGATATTCCCCCAGAGTGAGATGTTGAAAAACACCTTCCAAGGGATCGGTGGTTGGTATTTGGGTAGCAGGAATAGATGATGTGTCGGAGGTCGAGTTAACGGATTGGGAGAATGATGGGTTGGCCAGGGAGGTTGTGGCGGTGGTAAGAGTGGAAGAGGTATGTGCGGTGGAGGTGGCGACTATACTAGTAAGCAAAAGTGTAGACGAAGTGGTGGTGGTCACAGAGGTAGATGCTTTAATGGGTATGAGCATGTCATTGGGTCAGTAGAGAATTTTGCATGTTTTGAAAGGTGATGGATTAGCTGCGATACTGTAGGTGTGCCCTTTGTGTTCAAACTTTACACAATGATGCAAAGTGGAAGGAATACAACCCATGACATGAATCTAGGGTCTACCAAGCAACAAGTTATATTGGTATTCCCCCTTCAAGACATAAAATAATTCAGGGAAAGTGCGGGGGCCCATGCGAATGTGGTTGATATAGTGTTTAATGTAGAGGAAATAGCATCATTGAATGAATGCAACATGAACAGATGTTTATGCATGTAATTATCATGTATGTAAATTTGAGTGAATGCATGGGATGAAATGATGTTAATGCTATCACCCCCATCAATCATCACATGTCACACCCGTATGTCATCAATGTGGACAGAGATGAAGAGGGATGGGTCCAGGTCATTGTTTTGGTGTGGTGCAATCTCTTCCTTTGAGAAGCTAAGGGAGGCTACTTGGTGAGTAGAGTGCGGTGTGGATAAAGGTGGTAATTTAGTGAGAGAGGCTGCATGATGGGGTGTGATAATGGAGGCTACGAGTGTAGGGTGATTGGGTAAAACCTCAATAGATTGAAGAACCTCCATGAGAGCTTGACGATGGGATTCTGAGGTTTGGATGAGGTCATATAAGGACATTTTGAGGGGAGATTGGTGCAACTTTTTTAGCATTGTGCAATGTGTGACTCCATTAGAAATGGGGTATGTGGGGCCACAGATAGTGATTTTAGGTCTGGATGCAGATGGTATGTTGAGTATAAGATTGGTTGGTGGGTTAGTCACCTTTTCTTTACCTTTATCCTTCTGAGCATGGGTAGTAACGTGGATCATGTTGATCTGAGGGGAGTTGGCAAATGGAGAAGGTGTAGGGTTAGTGGTATAATGACATGACGGGCAGAAACCTACTGGAGGAGAAAAACCGTGTGAGGTGAGCTGGACGCAACAACATTTAGGTGATGGTGTGGTAAGTTCTCTGATGTAAACCATGTTAATTTCAAATCTTGGGGGTGGTTCTAGTAGCTTTGGGGGTGGAGGTTGTGGTTGTTTTGTGTATAGTGAGGGAATGGGTGTCAGTGAGGCAGGGTCCTCATTGAGAAGGTTGTTGTTGTCAAAGTTGGCTTCTAGAGGACACAACTGAATAAGGATGATTTTCAAGGCCTTGCAGTTCTCCACATCCTGCCCTGGCACACAATGGTAGGCACAAATTTTAGTGTCATCAAACCCTTTTGGCTTGGGTTTGAGGGGGTCGTAAGGTCTGAGTGGTAGTAATGTGATAATAGAAATCTTAAGGAGGTTGGTTAATATTTGGGCATAGGACCCCACTAGTGGGTTGTAATGAGATGTGAAAGTGGGTTTGGGTGTAGGTACAACTTATTTTTTAGGATTAGTCCTCACAGGAGGGAAATAGGTCAAGCTATGGTTTTCGATGGGAATGCATCTACTCGGAGCATACTTGCTGGCCACACACAAACTATGTGCTCATAAGCCCAATAGTGTAGTAATAAGGTAAAACATAGGTTAAACCTACATAACTGCCCATATGCCTATAACTCTCTGTACAACTGCACCAGGAATTCTAGCACCTAGGCAAAGCGGGTCTCATCTATCATCATGTCATGGAGTACCCCCATCAATGATCAGGGAAAATGTCCACCCTCTGCATCTGACAGTGCAAAGCAACACACTGCCTCCGTCAAAAGAACCACTAGCCTTGTCTCCTCCGGACGGGCTAGTGTACATCTCTCCATATCGAATGCTGGCACCATGGAATGTCAAGCTTGGACATCCCCTCACCAAGACAACATCAACATCAGCTCCTCCGAGGCCTCTAAGGAGATAGAGTAGACCTACGTACCCAATATAGGTAGCCATAGAATCCTAAACATGTCCTCCATGGTGACAGTGATCTCACCTATCAGTAGGGTGGAACATGTTGGTCACGAAATCCCATCTATGGATGAGCATGACCATCAAACTAGGCTGCTGGACTACATGTCGGTAGCGTTGGACTCCAATCAAGCCCACTTCCTCCACATGTTGTAGCCTCGTAGCGGTCGTTGTGCCACGCAATGTCATGAGCAGGGGCGGAAACCTTTCCTGCATATTTAAATGATCTCTCCATTGCATCCAATACAAACAACACATTAATCTACATTTATATACCTATACTTGCCCCCTATCATTTCCCAACACCTTATTTTACCCCTACCTATCTTGATCCCCCAACTTATGGTACTTTTGACCCCCTTTCTCTCCACCATCCTAATCTAGTGCCAGTTATCTCTAACCAACCCCAGTCACCCCTTAACTGGAATTAGTCACCTGTTTAGTGACCGATACTGGTTCAACCCTACCGATGTCAGCCAAACTTGACCGACGTCCGGTCACTGTTGCAGAAAAAACCTGCAACCCCCAACACCCCCCTTTTTTCTACAAACCTTACCCACCTCGACCCTCTTCCCCCCTAATAAACACCTACACCTCCCTTCCACCTCATCCCATCCCTTCCTCTCCCATTTATTTCTCTCCCCCATTCCTATCTTACCCACTTTCCCTCTTATTTCCAAATTTAAAGTTTTTTTATTTTATTTTTTCACCCACCCATAGACAAAAACCGAAAAAACAATTTGCAAATCCTATGATCTATCTAACTGAATACAACTAGAGTTGGACACTTACTCTCATCGTGTTGTCATCATCTCGGTGGCACATCTGTCCACTGCACCGATGGCCCGCTCGATCCCTCTCTGGCCTTTGCCATAACCAAATCCTCCACCCGTGTCTCCAACCAATCGAATCACATGCAATGATCATGCAGACCTGCCTCACCTACTACCTACCCACATCCTCCCACTTACCATTCTCACCACCCAACTCAACACTCTGTTTCATCTAGACACTTTTCCCTCTTTTCTCTCTCTTTTTTCATTTTCCTCAAATCACAATATGACAATATAAATAACACAAAAAAACACTGATTTTTTGTTTTTATAACAAACCCAACCTAACTGACATCAATTCACCTTCACCGGAATTTGTTGCATGCCCTACCTTACTATGGTTGGTTGCCCTATACCGGCGTTGGTTACCCTTGACCAGCATCAATCACCCTCTCTTGCACCAACCACCAACATTTTACCCTATTACCCTACCCATCACTTTCTTTATTTCCACACCTAACCGTTACCCTTGATCATTTTCCCCAACCCAACCTCTACCCAAACCATTTACCTCACCCTTCTACCCTCATCATTTCCATACCTAATCTCCTCCTCCTTTGGGGACTCCTTATTTTACCCATCCCTCGGCCTTACCTGCACCGTGACCTAGATATTTGGACCTGGACCATCACTAGTGACCTTTGACCTCAATGTGTTCGCTATACCTTGCGGCACTATTACATGTGTTGTTTACCTAATGACCTGACCTAGCCTATTACCATGACCATTTATCTTGACCCTACCTTTGGTGTACCAAAACATACCCAAACGTTCCTACAACTAACCTACATTGTGTTTTCCTGACCATATCCTATACCTTGGATACCAGAATAATTTCGACCCTTGTTTGGATAAACCTAGCGACCTTAGACAATGGTCAATTTTGACTTCTGTTCAACCCAGTAGCGTGCTACAATTTATAAATGTGCATGCGTTTGGACTATTGCTACCTTTGACCCTGACCCATTACCTAGATTTCTCGAGTAGACCTTTAACCCCTTTTCCCCCAATCCCCACCTTCCCTTTTATCACATTTACCTTTTATCAAAACCACTCACCAACCTGTTGCCTTTTGGCCTCATCAGTTCCTGGTTTGAGGGGGATCACCTTCACCCACACATGGGGCAACCAAATCTTATTTTTTTTAGCGTCGCTTACCAATACAAGCTACGCAACAAAAAGGGGTAAAATGTAAACAGTAAAATTAGGTCACACTCCCCCTTTGGTCCCTTGACAAATAAACACCCTTCATCACATTAACCTATCCATGGCCCCCTTCACTCCACTAATATTAATTTGATTAATTTAATTTAATTAATTCATTATCCTCACCATATTCATTATTTAAATATCTTAATTAGGGATAATGTCCACATAAATCTCCACCTAGACACCTCATCAAGCCAACTCACCATAATACCTATTCTTAGTAAGTTTCCATAACCTAACTAAGACTTACCCAAACCCTAAAAATCAATGCCTACATTCCCTCTAACCACATTCTTGCATGCTTACAAGAAGGTTCCAGTCTAATTTGCAGGTGTACGACATGAGATCCCAGAAAATGAAGGGGATCATCCTAGTTTAGTAACCCTTGGAAAATACCGCCTTGACCGACACCGGTTACTCGTAACCATTTCCGGTTAAGCCAGAACCACCATCGGTCACCTTTTAATCCCCAAAACAACCTTATTTGGGAGGTGGGAAAACATTGGGAACATTCCTAAGAGATATTGCATCTTTTGAGAATGAATTTCAGAAAGAACCACGCATGCAAGGAAGGAGATCAAGTATTTTCTCTTGCACAGCCATCCGGTGTTCACCCTAGCACATATTTGATCCAACAAAGCAAAAGAGAATGCACATGCATCCCATGCAGTAGCTTTCAAATTTTTGGTGATCCTCAGCAGCATTCAACCCATTTCTAGTACCTTCATTCATCACTCACAGACACCCAGGACCAGATTTCAAGTAAGTGGAATAGTTTACTTCTTTGGTTCATTAGTTTCATCATTATATTTTCATCCTTTGTTTCCTTAGCCACCCATTGACCTCCATTCATACTCACCCCTCCACATACCTGTTAAAACCTTTCCAAACCCCACCCAAACAGCCCTTATACATTTTTTCAACCAAACAGCATAAATAAATGAGCCTCATTGCATATAACTCCATTCACTCAGGAGCCAAATGGATTCCTCTCATTCACTCTGCATACCATTCCATCCATCCACAGCATAATGCATATCTTGGTTGCATTCACTCTTGCTTACATTTACTTGTACAATTTCACGTTTATTATGCATGTTAGATAGATATCTTGTATGTCATTTATCTTTCCATACACACATGCGTGTTCAATTTATTTTCTAGTTTTGATCAAAGATTATACATATCCATTACACATAGCATGGAATTTTGGCACATTACCTTGTACCAGCACCGACAACAGCTCTTATGAGCATCCACTTTCATACACTACATGTGTTATTGTTTCATTTTGTTTCATAGCACACTACTTTATCATATTATACATGCAATTTGACATACTTTTTTTATCTCGCTAACATACTAACAGGTGCTTCATGTGTAGCATTTATTTTGTAGGACTATTTGACACCATGGTTATCTTTTACATTGTTTTTTACTTGTTTTTTCATTTTTTTCCATTATATGTGGGCTTTTCTCCGTTGTCTTGTGTGCACACTTGTTTGTTTGTGGCCCCTATGACATTGAGTGTCTTGAAACATTATGAGTCATTTTCCCATGTTTGCAACCCACTTTTCGTAGTCCACATTGGCCTTCTTCTATGTTTTATATTTCACACTATTTTTCTAGATTATAATTTATCGTATACATGCATGCTTTTATTTACTTGTACTAATACGTTTTTTCCTAGCCACTTGTTTGCATGTGCCTTGGTTTCTCAATAGCCACTTGTTTGTAGGTCACAGTTACAATGGTTGGTCCATAATTTGGGCCGCATTCTCTATAAGAAATCTCCTATTCACCTCCAAAGAGGGGGGCATCATTTGGGTGAATTAGTCCAACCCATACAATGGTTTACACACAGTACAACACCACAACACAATATCGGTATATCACAATTCAAGGACTTAGAATTAGACTTGGGTCCTTCGTACAACAATGCCTTTCCTAGAGTGCCTATAACAAGGGGATAGTTACATGATGATTGGGTTCAACATAGTCTACAAAACTTATACACAACAGATTTTACAGGGAAAATTATCCTTAGCACATGCATTAGTACACACCATCTGCAGTTGTGTTTTATTCCAAGAAGCAGTTGAAGGTTAGAGGATAACAATAGAGCTTCCTCTCTACACTAATTATTCTATGGCACCAGATCACCCCAAAAAACTAGACAATACAAAGATCTCTATAGTTTCGAGAAGTGGTTAATGGTTGGAGGACAACACCAGACATTTTCTCCCTACAATTAATTCCATTGTATTAGTGTGAGATTTCTCAAAAAACTCATGTGCATCAACATCATCTATAAGATCATTTTTACATTCTTTCATCATCATGTATCAGACCTTGCAAATGTTCCTTTTTCAGATTTTTGACATTTTTGTTTTACATACTTCCTTACATGATTTTTATACATATACATGTGTATTTGACTACTTGATCATCTTCTCTTTTGTAGGTCTGTTCATATGGGAAGACAAGCATTCAACATCACCAACATCAACATGATACTAATAACAAGTACATCACACATAAATCAAAATTTACACATGCAATTCGGCCGTAGGTTCATTTTCATCACCTTTTACACTTTTTCATCTTTAGTCTCCACGCTCCATTTTTATGACTCCACGCTTTTTCTAGTCCCTCAACACACTTTCTCTACATCAATCTACATGGATATCAGATATGCATATCTAATCTAATTTATGTTACCGATCATTTTTCTCACCAAAATAAATTGGAGGAAAATGTAGACAACGTAATCATACACTTTGGGTAATTATCTAGTCTCGATCACATACTACTATTTGCATGATTCCTAAGTAATAAAAGTATTGATTAACCCATGCCTTTGGCCACCTCTCTTTAGTTTAATGCTTCTTCTTTCAGGGTTGCACTTGTACTTTCATAGTCTGTCTTTTTACCTTTCATCATTTGTCATTCTAGACACCTGCAACCAACCACGACGACAACGCCAAGTGCCCCCATCCCCTCTGGATGCACTTTTCCTCTTTGTACTTTAGTCACACTTTCCTGGGTCTTTTCTAGTTGTTTGAACATCTAATATTTTTTTTTAGTTTTCCTTTTTAGGGTTAATTATGAAATTTCTAGCAAAGGAATCATTTAAATATAAAGTTATGTGATCATAATAAGGGACCAAGCACTAAGAATCTACTATCTCCACCTAAGGTTGCATCCATAAAATGCATCTATAGCTCCATTTACATCCATCTAGCTCCATCACAAGAGAGAAAGGATGGTTCATCTGCATAAAACTTCATAGGAGGGATTCTACTTTTTCCATGCACACATTATATACATTCTACATATAGCTACTTTCTCACTACTTCATGTGTGATTGGAACTAGAGGAACCTAGGGAAAAATTCCACACACACACACAGAACTACATTAGGTCTGACATGTAGTGTAGCATTCAGTGATAAGTACATCATTTTGGAAAACGAGGACAATCTGACCCCTTCATTTACATTATTTATTTTTTAGGGTTTGATGTTTTGTTTGGGGTTTTATAGGTGATTCATTCATTCCATCTTTACAGTTACATTCGGCAGAACACAATGAAATATACACAAAAAAAATTCAAATAAGTGTGCACCTCTTGCGATACCTCAGAGGAAGTTTTCTAATCATCATACGTAGACAAGGGTGCCCACGAGGCACCCCTATCTTTTTCTAGGCTCCCTAGTCCATTCAAATATACCAAATATAAATTTTTCCAAAATTATGTGTGACAGTCATCCATCTTTTCTTTAGTCAGTCTCCACTTCAAAGCAATCCAACAACCTTTACAAATCAGTTAAGGCTCTTCTTACCCTCTTTGCACATTATGGTTTTATATTTTCTTGGTTATGTATTTTAGTATTTCAATATTCATTTATTTACTGTAAACATGTATTAGATTAGGCTAATATTTTACATTCTAGCATAATCACTTTTTATATTAAGAGAAATCCTAGTCTTTCTAGGAGAGGACTAGTTTATAAGAAATTAATAACAACTACTTAACTAGACGATGACTATAACAACAACTAGTTTTTTTGAGAATTACAATCATGGAAGGAGTGATCTATCCCATGTTTGGATTGAAATAATATTGTTTACTACAGATGAGGTTGGTAATTGAATCATTTTAGAGATTCAATTAGTGCCAAAATATATTTCCGATCCGAAATTAATAGCTTATAATCATGATGATCATAAGTTCGTAAGTTTTTTCTCTCCATCACATCTTCAAGAAAGTGAAGTTAAGTTAGGATTGCATGGCCCTCATAATATGCATGTAGGTTGAGGATGTAATTCGTGTTTCTTGATCATGTTGTGGTGTTGACTAATGTGTGAAATGTATCAACTCATATTTAATCCATCGGAGCCATTTATCTCTTCTGCGTAAGTCCCTCATCTCAAGTGAGACCTGAATTGGTGATTTGGACAAGTCCTGTGCTCTACAGAGAGTCTTGCGCTAATACAAGGGTGATTGTTGCACAAATGAGTCTTGCGCTAGTATCTAGTTAACTCCTGTGATGACCAACATATGATTTCCCAAAAACACTATTAAAACTCATTAATTTTCATTCAGACCATATTCGAAGAATCAATAACACGATAAAAATAACGAGAATGTCCACAACATTTCTCCTTCCGAAACATAGTAAATTATTAACTATAAAACCTCAATATTATACATTGTGTGAAACGATACCAAAATAGCACAAGTTTTTACATGGGATAAAACATGAAAAAATAGGGTTCATCATCACTTTATAATGAGCGTTGTCCCTATGGAAAATGAATGTTTGCATATATTCAACCTCGATCTCCACTTTATTGGATTGAGCTTGAATCTGCAACAAGAAATTTGTGATGACAACAATTTTTGTTATAAATAGAGAAACGTTGATTAGCTTCAACATTAGAAAAATAAGAAAAAATTCATTTCTTTCAAAAGATAGTATAAATATTTCCCCTCTAAAAACATGCCAAATCTTGGAAAATTTGTGACGCATTCAAGGATTGTATCCTAAAAGTACATGCTACCAAGTAAAACACTCTAGTCAAAAGGGAGAAAAAAAAATTAATCCAATTCCAAGCCATCGTGGCTTTGTGGAAAAACAAAACATACACTCCTAGGTGGTACCAAATAGGCACCAAGTGGAATGTCTTAGTGTAGGGAACAAAACATGAAGTGAGTAATGTTTTTGGTTCTACATAGGTGGACCAAAACAATATAAATTCTCCTTTTCCAAATTGATAGTGAGGATCAAATTCCATGCTGGGAATTGAGTTTACCATTCATGGGTAAATGAGGTGAAAATAGGGAATATCCTTGGCCAACTGAGTAATTCAAGGAATCGGGTGTCCACATAATATTTCCATTCCATCCAATAAGGATGGGACATAAGAATATCAATATTTTGGATCATATCATCTGACAAGAAGGAAATGATGTCATTAATGAGATCTATATCTCGCAGAGCCAATTTTAACTTCTTTTTGAACTCTTGCCAAGATAGTCTAGATTAGGTGCATTTGTAGTAGGGGTCTTTGATGTGTGAATGCTATTCTTGAAAAGGTGTAACATAGGAATCCATGGCGCCTGGAATAAAAAAACGATCTTGGAATTGATGAAAAGACACCACCATGTAGAGTGGCACTTAAATGAAAGGCCTTCATGAGAGCATTTGTCATTCCACCAGAGCCATGGCTTGATTTTCTCCTAGGATTTCCAAATTATTTTGAGCACAAAGGTACCAAACAACTTTACTAAAATAGGGGCAATGAGAAGATTGGAAAATCCAATGCTTTTTAGGAAGTAAGGCCATACAAGAATCCTTCTATAATCCCATTTCACAGGAGTATGTTCCATGCTCTCTTTCCTTCCATGCTTTAGATTATCCAATCGGCACAAAGTGCTTTTCCTTTGATGCAAAATGTGAATGAGGTAAAATAAAAATAAAAATTAGAGCTTCCCGCATCGATCAGCTTCATGAATACCTCAAGGAGAACCTGTTTATCACAATATAGCCTTCCCCGCATCGATTAGTCTATACATGAAAAAAACCAAAAAAAAAACAAAATAGAAAAATTCAAGAAAAATACAAATTTTCTTTTCATGGACTTGCCTATTCTAGTTTTGGGTATCTTGCAGAAGGGGCATATTGTCCCACAACCAGGTTACACTCAACAAAGCCCCTTCACCCTACGTTATTTTTATTTACTCCCTATCCACTCAAGGGAGGTGGTGTGTATTCTAGAAATTGTGATCGCACAACTTCTTTCAACTCTAGACCCATCACTCATGCCGTATATCTAGGTACTTGTGTTCAATAATTCTTATGATATGACACATATGGTCCTTTCCAAATATGGGCATGCTACCTCTCTTTTTTTTTCTTTTTTTTTTTACTTAATGTTTCTTCGTACAAGACAAGACCATTGAAAAGGACTCAATCATAACACTGTCATCTAGGAATAGGCTTAATTCACCATACCTATTACCTATTCAACATTTTGACCTTGCCTATTTTCAAACATACCTTAGCCCACCAAATTATTCTAACCTACTTGCCCAACCTACCTACCTAACTTACCTACCCAACCTACCCACTTAGCATACCTAACCTAATCTCAATCTTCCTTGGTTTAAGGTAGAAATACCATTGGCCTGAGGCCCCCTTTCGCAAGGGTTATGTGGGTAGAACTCTGAGGGCATGGGGCCCTCGAAGGATAGCTTGGCCACTTTTTTCCTCCACCATTCTTCCCCCATGACCAAAAACCTAGTTAGCTCATTTCCATACACCCAATATTATAGAAAATCCAAAGAAAATCATCTCTTATTCAACAACATTAATCAAAACCATGTCTAATCATTAGATTTCCAAAACCTCAATACATTGGAAATTAAACCACTCAATCAAAAACAAAACAAACCATAACCAAACAATGCTATACAACTAGTTTCCATAACATCAATAACTTGGAAATTAAACAAAACCATGCCTAAGCATATAATTTCCATGAAAAAAATATAATGGAAATGCAAACAACTCATCAATACATTCACCAAAACATGCCCCTCATTAATTTCCATAAAACTAATAACTTGGAAATTTCAACCAAACCATGCCTACAACTAGTTTCCATCATACCAATAAAATGGAAATTAAAACCAATTCATAATCATACATCACCAAATCATGCCTAATCACCTAGTTTCCATGACATCAATATAATGGAAATGAAATCAAATCATACAACCATAACATCAACTGTGCCTATATCTAGTTTCCATGATAACAATATAATGGAAATACAATCAAACACATCATATGTAAATATCATCATCAACTATAGAACTGGAATGATTGTATATCAATAAAATGTATATATAGATATAAATATAAATATCTCTCAAGCTCTCTGTATACATCTCACCTTTACGGCACGTAGCTCGGTATAGTCAAAACTTAAAAATAATCAACATCTCCAGCTCCATATCATCTCTAGGAGGGGCCGGTACCTCTGCTGATCTCCCATGTCTCCTCCCATGGCCTCGGTCTCCACAAAACTAGTCACCTCTCGATGGTCCTACCTATGCGACTAGTGGCTACCTGAACTACTGGTTTTATGGGTACATGAGATGGTCCTCGCTTTGGCTATCATCTATGCTCTATACTCAGCATATGAGAAAAATCTAGAGGCCAGCATCTATGATCCGATCTTGATAATACATGCCCTCAGCAACATCATCTTTATAGCGATCTATGGATATCACACTCTGGAGGTGTCATCACTCTAACCCTGACCTGTGGCCCCTCTACCATGCCTCCATATGAAGGGAAATCTACATAGGACTGTTACAAAATATTAACTATTGATATCCCTATCTAATAGCCGCATATAATATTTCACATCTCGTGATGCCTCATCCACCCTAGGATGTGCTCCTAATGGTAGCCACCTCCTAAAACCTGCTCTATAGGACACCTTTGAACCAATCCTATCGTGGAAGGCCTAGTGGACGTAGAAACACTATGTGCTCATAGGTTCCAATAATGAAGAAGATAGGTGCAACACACACCAAACAGTTGAATCTTATAGGACCCACAACTCCCTCCAAAGTTGTACTAAGTACATGGGGTGCCTGTGCAAAATAGACTCTCTCCTCAATCATGTCCTCCAAAACCCCCATCAATTCCTATGGAAATATCCCACCCTCTAAGTCTTAGAGTGTAATACAACCAATCCCCACCATAATCAATACCATTAATCTCATCTCTTATGGGTGTGTGGAATACATAACTACATAGATAATTCTAGCACTATGATAAGACAGAGCTCGTATGGCCTCTTCAAACAATGTAACCATGTGATCGAATACCTAATATGAAAAAATATAATACAGTGGCTTCCCAACAATAGGAAGCCTGAAGATCCTGTAGACGTCCTGTATAGCGATCGACAACTCTCCTATCGGTAAGTGGAAAGTCTTGGTCGTTGTATCCCATCAGTCGATGAGAGTGACCATTATGTTGTGATCTCATACTATCCTCCCTATACCATCTAATGGTGCCTAACCCAACATGCCTCATATGTGCTCACTCATCTTTTGTAACACTAGGTTGCATCTGTACCAGAAGGGGGTGGCATCCTATCTCTCATCGTCAACTGTTGACGTTCCTACATCATTATAATTTAAACTTGTTATTCAATTGGTCCTTTGAATTATTTATTTGACCGGACCCATCCCAATACCTACCTACGCCTTTCCTAGCCTACCCACATTTACTTAACCTGATTAAATGGCATACATTCTATGTATCCTAATCATCTACACTTCCTCTATTTCATTCCTTCCCCCCTTCACCTATTGCTCTAACTTTTCCTAACCCATCCCTCACTATCTATTTTAACCCCTCACCCCCCCATTCCTACCCTTATTTGACCATAACCCACCCCTTCCTACTTAAATTTAACCTTAACACATTCATTCCTACCTAAATTAAGCCTAACCTACCCCTCCCTTCCTTTTCTTCTTTCCCAATTTCATTTTTTTTAAAACTTGATCACTTTTAAGAGTGATCGGCATTGGTCACCCTAAGATATCGGTCCCCATTTAACCCTTCTGACATCGCTCAACCCACCGATGTCGAACAATACCTAGCCTACGTCAGTCACACATTTGGCCCTAAAGCGAAACCCCCACGTTCCCATTTTAAAAAAACTAACTAAAACCCACAACACAACCCACCCAAATCAACCTCATTTTCCTTTTGATTCAATTTTCCACCTAATTTAAACTAAATTTTACCCTCCCCCCTACCCCATTTTCACCTAACTTTAAATAAAAATCTCAACACCATTTTCAAAATCCAACTTATTCCCTTTTTCTACCTTAGTTTTAACCAAAATGACTAATGGAGCTCGAATCTTACCTCTACTCAGCTACACATCTATGGTGGGATATCGGGTCTCTGAACTGGAGGTCCTCCAGTGCCCTCTCCTACCTTTTCCATGTCTGAATCACTCTCTCATCTCTCAACCAATCAAATCACTCAGGTAGATCTCTTGGGCCCATAAACTACACTCCTTCCACCACAAAACCTCTCACTCAACTCAGCCTCTTGACCATCCTTTTAATTTTTCCTCATCAAAAAGTTATCCATAATCATTTTCTAAATTAGGAAATGCAAAAATGAATCACTTTCATGCATTTTTTCCATTTTTAAAACCAAATTTAGCATGGTCGATGTCAGTTCTGGTCATGCCATAGGTGACTGGTGTTGGTCACCCTTATCGGAATCAGTTACCCTCAACCGATATCAGTCACCATGTGTAAACAAAATATGCCTCCTTTTCCTAAAACGTTACTGCAGGATGCTATTTTATTGCTTCCCCAACCTTGCCAACCAGCTTTCAGGTTCACCTAATGGCCTTATAACCTTACTCTCTCCCTAAATGTACTTAGGGGCACATTTTTGCCTACACTGCATCCTTACCACCGACCTTACCTATACACCCAAACCAACTTCACCCATTGGACACCCAAATTCTCTTACTCTGTTGTACCTTGCGATGATGCTACTCATGTTTTTTAGCCTACCAACCTTTCCTTGCCTTATGTCATGATGTTTATCTTGATAATACCAAACCTTTTGGTGCTTTATATCCCACCTAATGCCCATTCTTGCACCTAGCCATGTTGTGTTTCCAGGACCTGTATCCTATACCTTGGATACCTAGCCGACATCAACCTTGTTTGGATAAACTATCGACCTTTTATGATGAATATTTTTGTGAGCTCTTCAACCAGGTGCCTTATTGCATTCTACACGTGTGTGTGCATTTGAAATCCCACACATATTACCCACACCGGTATAACACATTACCTACAACCCACACCTTACCACTTTATCAAACCCATCACCGATTCTTCCTGCTACTTCATCCGTTTCTAGTTTTAGGGGGATCACCTCCACCCATACATGAGGAAACCATCACCCATTTTTTTCATCGCCGCTTGTAAATACAAGCTACGTGAAAAAAGGGGAAAATTTTGACACCCAAATTTGGTCACACGCTACCAAGTCCCCTTCAATTAACAAACATCTAACCATGAAACCTCCTCACATCATTATTAATTTAATTACCTAAATTAAATTAATTACCACCTCATCCTAGATTTATTCCAAGCCTATTAATTAACCTACACTATGTCCCAACTCCCCTTAACTAACTAGGACTCATTGTAACCCTAACCTTAATTCCCTATCATTCCTCTAACTAGCTTCCTACTCCATTTAGCACCATTCCACACTCTTGACCCCGGAATCAATTTTGAATCATGCCAAAATTGGGGAAGAAAATGCTATTTTGGAAAAGTATTAACTTTTATCCCTAATTGACACCAGATTATTCCTCGGTTGGCACCGGTCACCTAACCACCACCAGTTACCTTGAATAAGGATTTCTGATCCTTTACGCAAGTTCCTAAATCTTACTTCCTGTCTCTTGTGACCTTGCATCCTAACTATTCGAACTTCATAGTGATCTTGCAACATACAAAAGGCCCTTATCATGTTCAGACACCAATACATTCATCAACATATTAATCTAGATCTCCAGTGTACTCACATGGAAGCACGTGCCTTCCTGTTGCTGCTGCATTCATCCGAGACTACTTTCTCTTGCAACCATCACCACCTCCGACTATTTATCTCCATTTCACAAGTAAGTATATTTATTATTTTTCATTGGTTTTAATAGATTGGTTATTTATTAATTATCTATTTCATTTCACCCCCCTATCATACTCAGATCTCTCTCACAGCACCTCCATCCAACCATCTAACCAAAGAACCATCATACCTTGCCCAAACACCCATCTTATCACCTCTGATTCTTCTTAAGAATATCATGACCTCACCCAAACCTTCCCCACTCTTTTTGAAATCAGAAAGAGTGTTAAACCTCTACTTTTATAACATTTCTATGTAATTTCCCCTAACATCACCAGTCACGCAACTGACGTCGGTCAGTTACCAATAGCGAAACATCAGTCACCTAACCGATACCAATCTCTATGACTGGTAATATCTTACAAACCAACAAGCCAATAAATCCTTCCTAACAACCCTGAACCTTGCCAAATATTTCCTAGACCTCATTTATAGCCTCTATCATACCTGCAATCCTAGACCAACCTACTAGCCCTCCAAAGTTAATCATAACTTCCCTATTATACTATATTTTCTTATTATGTTTTATATGAGATACCTAAATCATATTAACTACAAGGGGGTTCACTTGTTTATGCTCTTTCCTTGCATTAAATTGTTAAAAACAGTGGATTGACATTCTTTTAGGAATTTACATTCTTCCCGGAACTAGCATATGCTACGCAATCCCACTGTCATATGATGTTTAATATTATTTTGTGGTATTGTGTTTCTTCTACAAGTCATTCCTCCTAGCCAAAGGGAATATCTTCATAATCATCTTGGTCAACATTCGTTAGTGCGCAACCTTCTTCTACTATCACATGTATTCCTTCCTCACCTTTACCTCTTATTTGTTTTACGTCTACTTTGCGGTGAAATATCCTAATCCACCTGAATCTCTGGGAAGACAACATGTTTCCCATGCAACTCTATGAAAATCTTTACTTGTGGAAGTATTGGTCTAGAGGAAGTGTTTGAGTAATTTCTCTATCTTTTGCATAGACATGTTAGACATGACACAACAGGAGTAGTAAACATGTGTAGCTTCAAGAAATTTGGAGCAAATATGAAGTTTTCCCCACGAATGAAAATGGATTGGATGTGATATTGAATGTATTTTATATGTAGTATTAACATTACATTCACCATTATTTTAAATGATTATTATATTAATGTGTTTTATATTCAGTATGCACATTACATTTTACACTATATTCAATGGTTATTATTTAATATTTAAAAAGTACACACTAAATAAAATTAATCTATTTCAATCAACTAAAAATTAACTCTTTTCATTTATCGAATATGAAGAGACTTTATTCTATTTATAGTAGAATAATATAGTTGACCTACAATCACATTTTATAATCAAATTATAGTTCAATTTAATAGTTGGCCTACTATCGATTTCAAAATTCAGCCTATAACTACATCTCATAGTTGTTCTATTTCTGAAAAACTAATGTCAAACTATATTTATCATGAAATTTCTGTCTGGTCAGATCTTAATAACATATTATTTTGTCATGTAGTTAGCATCAACCCCATTTTTGACTCATAGCCAACCTACATTCAATGAATATAAAGTGGCAATAAGATGATATTAAAGCTTTCATATATGTCAATGTCGGGTTAAATGTATCCTTCTATTTTAAAATACTTATTGAATGAAGACCTAAGGGACTCGTGTTGTCATTCGTTTCTATTTTAGGCCTGCATTTTTAAATTTATTGTCATGTTTTATAACTATCTATTAGCACTAAAGTGACTTAGAATTATCTGTAAATCAGACCATTCATTTTAATATTGTAGTTACATGACCACTTATGCCTTGAGAGATCATAATCTATTACACTAAGAGTCATTAGAATCGTTAACTTGGTTGAATTGCTTATGATTGTCTAATATAAATTGCATCATTTTGTTGTTGAAGGTCTGGATTAAATCTAGTTTCCTTTACTTTAGATGCAAGGTCTGGGGAGTATTCATTCCGCCAAATTCACCCAAGGCAACAATCACGACCTCATCCCTTTTGAAGACACATTAGTCCTTTGTACTTGACAAGAAATTTATCCCTAGTGAACTCTTTGAGAGCCTAGCAACTTCACCAATGGACCAAACGACTATTGGCAACTTGCATTATTTCAAACAAAAAAAATGTAAAGAAATGGTACACATAGACCAAGACCAAGCTACCCCTTATACCTCATTTTCCATGTTACCCTTGTTAATGAACAAACATGTATTCTCACTAAACCTCAATGGCAAGTAATTTATGAGGTTGTTCCTTGTACTGTAAATCATGGACCAACATTTCTTTTTGTGATGAACTTTATTTTGCATGTCACGTATTTTAACATAAATTAAAAATTGAATTTAATGTCTGTACATTTCCTCTAACATATCTGGTAAGCAAATGCATTAGTAATCTTCCTCAAACATTTTCTTCTTAGAACATCATACTTCTTAATCATGGTATGCAAATCTTTCAACCGTTTATAACATTATTTATGTTATGAAATACAAATTATTTTATTTGAATAAATTTGAATCAATGATTGCAATGCTTAAATTTGTTAAATCTTAATCATAAGATTAATAAATGATTCAAATGATAGTAGTGGTTTGTTTTTGCAAAAAAGTATTGATAGGAATATTAAATTCTCAAAAATTTAGGTATTTTAGTGGGGCCAATAGTAAAAAGAATGAACTTGATTGTTAAATCTTTATGTAGTTGTGTGACATCCTACTATTATATTTCATTTGGTAGTGTGACTAATTTGTGTCTCTTGACAAAAATGTTATTTAAATATAAATTTTATTTATTTTCATCTAAAACTAACAATATGTTGCAAAGCTAACAATGTGTTTTGTTATCTTTTCAGTGATCTTCATAAACCTTTTTATAAGAGAAATCACGTTATAAAAATGATTTTAAAGCAAATAATAATTAAAAAATTAATTTCAACAATTTTTCATGTATTGAAGATAAACAAATATATATATATATATATAAGAAATTGATATAAATTGAGGTAGTATTAAGAATTAAAAAATGTAATTTAAAGTAAATAATAAAAAGTCTTAAATAGTGGTTATAGTTCATTTAATTAGTAAGTTAAATGATTATTTTGAAATATTAATGTATTTTTTTGATTTCAATATACAAATAATGTATGTTGTAGGCTCCTTATAATTTCTATTGATATATTGAAGAAAGTATGTGCCCAATAAATATGGTGATTTTTTTAGGATTGATATTGATATTTTATAAAAATATGTGACTGATACATGTGATAGATTCCTTACAATTTACTATTTGTAATGCCTAGCTGGGCATCGGATTTTTTTCCACCTGCCTCCTCTGCCACCGTGGCCTCCTGCCAACCACCCAACCTGTAAATTCTTTTATGACTGCCGCGTTCTTCTGTCATTGCGTGAGGGAGACGGGAGTGGGTGGAGTTGCATTTTCTTCGCCATAATCTCTTCTGGGATCCTCCTTCAATGCGTGCAGGTGGGTGTGGGTCTCGAAAATCATGCAGTGCAGGCAGTATTCGTGAAGCGTTGAACTGAAATCCTCCTAGGAAAGTGCCGTGAGGAAGGTTTGGCTGTTTGCAGCAGCTACAGGGTCGAGGTAAACTTATCTCAGAAAACCAGCGGCCTCCAGAGAGAGTATGTGCAACAGCTGTTGTAGGGCGAGCCAGGGAACCGTGGTGTTGTTCCTGATGTTCTGATTGGACGCGACCATAATCACGATCAGTTGTTGCAAGATCTTGCAGCTGTAGCAGAAAAATGAGATAAAGTTTTAGTCGAGCTGTCTTGCCTTTTCATTTTGGAAAGTCGCTTCTGTCCAGGTGGCGGATCTAACATGGAAGAAGCTCGATCAAATCTTGAGGCAAGTTTTGCAAGTGAGGCTGAGATTTGCGTTCACTACTGTTTCTTTTGCTGACTGGAAGTTTTCCAGCACCTAGCCATGGGTTAGATATGGTGGTTTTAGATGAAGCCGCAAGCTAGTGTAACAGGCGTGTTACCTCCATGTTTTTGGGTGCTGCGAAGGGTGTTCATGTTTGAGAATCCAAAGCAGCAGCTTTCCGCAATGATTAGCCAGGTAACAGGCATGTTGCAGTATAGTAGAAGCCCTTTTTGAGTGCTTCCAGCAAGCAGGTTGTCCAAATCTGTTGTTGTCTGTTCAGTATTGAACGCATCCTCGAATTCGGGATTCTCCTTCAAGATATTGCTGTCAAAATTGATTAAGTGACAGTGTGAAGTGTTACCAGTAGACCTGATGAAATTTATTTTCAGAGATTCTCTATTGAGACCTTACTTGCTGTTCGATGTAACTCATGGGAGAGAATCCCCTAGGCGTGGATCTGTTTCATATCAGAATATTCATGAAGCACATTTTGCTTTGCAATTATTTGAGCATCTTCAACGAGTCACTTTGTTGGCAGGCATAAAGGGTGTTGTTGGAATTATCACACCTTACAAGCTACAGTTGTACTGTTTGCACCGAGAGTTTGATGTTGTCCACATATATCACAAGAGGAAGGAAAGATTGGTTGCTGTATCAAAGGAAACAACTACTGGTGTTCACAGGCTGTACCAGATGCAAGCTATTGGATCACTGCTCTTCCCTGCTATTAATGACAATGATTCTGTTACCAAGAGCAAGTTCGATAGCTTGTACGGATGCAGGTACTCTCTGCTAGATAGTCTGATGAGAGCCACTGATGTGATGATTACTGGCAAGGTTGCTGTTGTCTGTGGAAATGGAGATATTTCTTCCGTTTCGTCGCCTTCACACAATTTGTTACCTCCGTTGAGTTATTCCAATTCAGCTGCTCCACCGACTACGACCTTTGTCTTCTCATTAATTGGTTTGCTGTCCAGTTTGTAGGCAGCTTGTTTACCCTAATGAGGCTTTGCAAACCCGATGCACACATCTTTACTGCAAGCCTTGCCTAGCTCATGTGCTGAGTACTACTAGGGCCTACCCTTATGATGGGTATTTGCTTACTGATATAGATTCGAAGGCATTGCAAGAGGAAAATCCAGTTCAAGCTGATGCTATAGGATGTGTGATAGTTCATTTCCTGTACCCCCCCCAAAGCAGCTACATTGAAGCAATCTAGTGTTTGGATAGCCACCTATTGCATCCTTCTAGTCGTGCCTTCAAAAGGGAATCCTGGTGTGGTATATTCCAAGAAAAGACCAGTGAAATAGAGGATAAAGTGAAGGGCGTGTGCTTGTAGCAGTCCTTGCTGGATGTTCACGACTGGTGGATGCGTTAAAACAGGCAAGATAGACTAACCATATACATAATATGCTCGTATCTATTAACCTCTTGAAATGAAACTTTTTCTTTCTAGAAATTGGTTTAAATCTGTGATTTTGTGGATTTGCGTTCAGTACATGGTTAACAGTTTGTTACTTCTGGATTTGTCTCTGTTGGTTGTTCTTGTTGACGTGATCAACCCATTTATATATATAAAACAAACGAAGGTTCCCAGTGCATGCTTTGATTGATCATATGAAATATATATATATATATATATATATATATAATTTTTAAAGTTACTTCGTTCTGCAAAAATGTCGTTGTTTCTTTGGTGACCCTGGGTATGTAATAGCCCCTGGAATGTTGCAGCGTAGACTAGTATTGGTTTCCTGTTATGTTGTTGCCCTAGAGGAAAACATACAGTTAAATTATTATTATTATTTGTATGATAAGCGTGATTATGCACTTCGTGTATTGTGCAAATTATTAGGGATTTTGGAAATTAGATGTTCAATGTATATGCTTGTTAAGAAGGAAGTTTTGGGCCGCAAATATGTCCTGGGTTGATAGAAGGGCATAAATTATTGATAGAACCCCATTTTGATTCTACTCTTTCTATGAGTAAAATTTGATAAAATTAATGACCTTTATGGTGTTAAGATATGGTATGTTGATGATTCCTTTTGTGATCGATTTAATCATGTATAGACATAATGCCTTGATGGAGTAAGGTAATATCTTTCAGGGTTCGTGAAAGTTAAGGTTTTCATCAACTACTTAAGGTAACATGAAGTTCCTTAATTTAGTCAAACTTGTATTGTACTTCCTTCTTGATGAGTGACCTTTCATTGCAAATTTAGAATGATTGTGATGGAAGGTTGTGAATATATTTTGTTTTCAAAAAGGGAAAAGAAGCTTGGGAATAGTTTGTTTATGTGTCGAGTGTAATAATTGTAATTACATCGTTATAGAAGTTCGTTATTGGAGGATATCTATCTTCAATGGTATATTATGTGTTTAATCTCTGCATAGGTTACCATAAAATTAGTGATGAGATGTAAATTAAGGAGAGTTGGGAGACCTTTCCCTTTGTATACATCGTTTATGATATTAGGAAGTGAGTTGATGTCAAAAAATTTCAACCAAGTCTAGATTCATGGCTATGTTCCTCTAGAACGGGAGGGTTACAAATGTAAAGTATTATGAAAATTGCAAGGATGTGTTTAGAATGCTAGATTTCCTACTCAACTTGGGTATTAATGAGGCTTTTTGCTATGCCTGCCCTGGTTATGTTCAGTAGGTAGGCTGTTAGACAATGCCTATTTCGGACATTCTTATCGTCATTTCCACTCATCCTTATTAGCTATGAAGTCACTTATTACCTAAGATATAATGGTTGTGGGTTGAATATATGATCTTCATCCTTAAAACCTTTTTGATTACATGATGGAACTTTGTTGCTACCCTCGTTGTTCGTTTCTAGCCTATTAGGCCTATGGCCCTACGAAACGATTCCAATACTATATTCTTTTTGGCAGCTAAGATCGGGTCTGGTTTTTTATCTTTTGACTTCACCCTGAGAATTTGGATTGATGGGTTACACTTTAGATTTCAATCACGTAATCTATGGGATTACATGATTGAAATCCTAATACTCTCAACTCTTGTGTCTAATCATTTAATTTCATAGTCTTGCGTATTTGGTTGTCAAACTTTTGTAGTTTTCGAGGTATTCTTCATAACTAAAACTTATGGAATTCTTCTTGTTGATATGTTGAAGATTATATCTTGTTTCAAAAGGTTGTTAGAGGTTAGAACTTTGATCCATTTCCTGAAATAGAATGTTTCCTTTCATGATATTGTTATCTAGTAGCTTATTGTTGCTATGTATAGTCTTATCTTTCTCAGTTCTAGCAAACTGACTCAGGTTATTAATTGTTGCAGATGGCTTACGTGGTTAGATGATTGAAATACTTATAGATTATTGCATCAATCTTGGTTATGATGTTCCTTTGTATGAATGTGTATTATGTTATAAAATTTGGAAAGGGCCTATGGACATTTTAGAAGAAGGGTGAGTGCTTAGTAAATGTATTGTAGAGTATTGTTGTTGTAATTGTTGAAACTTTGGCTTGTTTGGTTATCATGTGAAAGATGAAATTTGATTACCTCTTGGTTATGGGATATTCTAGTGAATTTTAACCCTTAGTATAGTAGCGGGGCATGTCCCATGTTATTACTCTCTTGCTCCCTAATCATGGTTCAATAGAGATGGTATGTCCCTTTGATTTGTGCATCATGTTGGAATGAATTGATATAACCTTGTTTTGTTTCCGCAAACGAGTACTGTTAAACTTTGCTCTTGAGTTAAAATTTTGAGTTGTAAATCCTCCTAAGGCTTAGTAGCAATGAGTTGTAAGTACTATGAAGTGAGCTGGATAGTCCTTATTAAAATAAAACTAATAAACATTATCCTTTTATGGTGAAATCTTAAATGACCTCATGGTGAAAGCAATGGTTAGATTTTAGAAGATGATAGGATTTGATAAGTAGGAGGGAAATCGATTAATTAAACCATAAATCTCCCTCTATTGTTTGGAATGTTTTCCTTTGTCAAACTTAATTAAGTAAAGTCTAGATGGAACATTTAACCAATCTTGATAAACCCTTAACCTCAATAAAAGATGGATATTAAACCATGTGACCCTGAAGCTAAATTCTGTTGTCTTGTTCTGTTAACCCATGCCTTAATTCATGGTGATATTTCTTAAGCAAGGTCAAAATTTGATCCTTAAACAAGAAGGTTATTGTTATGAAACCCTAAGTGGTACTTTCCCTCAATCGGAACTTATGCCTTCACCTGTGCAATAGAGTTGTGGAGCATGTGTTAGTGGTTTAAGTAAGAATAATTAACCTTGTAATAACTGGAAAATGTTCTAAAAATCAAATGAATAAGAAAGATTTGGACATCAAATTGATGATCCTAGTTTAGAAAGCTTGGCCTTAAGCTATTTAGTCAACTGTTGAAAAGAAAGAAGTTCTCCCTTGTGAAAAGAATTATGTGAATCATTACATGAAATTTTATAAGAACGTAAGTTAAGAATTAAGAGAAACTTTAGTAAACAAGAAAATTTAACAAGAAATTCCTCATGGGATGCCCTAGCTGTGAGTGTGTCATGTTAATTGGACTTCCATGTTGTCTTGTCAAAAGAAGAGTACATTGTCCTTGATAGGTGTGAACATTTCCATGCTGACCTTGTGGTCTCCCCCGTAATAAGTGGTTCCTAGTGTCGGTTGTAACCTTGTGATGACATGTTGTGTCGTGTTGTGCCCAAGCAAGTCAAAAAAAAATTATCCTGTATTTCACTGTGTTGTCCTTGTGTTGGTATTTTTGTTGTGTTACATTTTGGTATCAGAGCGTAGGTTCATGCTCTCAAACCTATGGGACGGATTGGTGTTATATGATGATGTTACATGGTGGTGGTGGTGTTACATGATGATATTACATGATGATGATGATGTTGAATGATGGTGGTAGATATTGGAAGAGTAATGTGCTTTAAACTTGATGTGATTATTGTCGTAATTGTGATATTGTGAACGCACGTGATGTGTATGTCACTTAGTGCATGCTTGTTACCATGTTGATATGTTGGGGATGGGAGTATTCTCTATCCTTTTTGTGGATTCTATGAAGAGTTCACGTGTGAATTGCTGTTTGTGGCGTGTGAAAAGAATTATAATGTGGATGACATAGTGTTGGAATATTGTGGCATATTGTGATATGTAGGTGTATCAATGTGTTGTATGACTGGATTGATGTTAAAAGAGATGAGTTGTATCATGATGTTTTTACCATGTTCTGAAGAAATGTGTGTACCACCTTGCTATGTTGCAATGGATGTTATGTTGTGATGTACTATGTTCATCGTATGTATGACTGTGTAAATACGTAATGCTTCATGTTGTGATTTTGGGTCATACGTGAGTGTATGAACCCTATCGTATGGTGATTGGACTTTGGGTGCAGAATGTGGTAAAGTGATGTGTTACACTCAGTGAATGTATGATCATGATCTACCCTGTATACATACCATATGTGAGACGTTATGGTAGTTATGTGTGTGCCACTGTTATGTTAGTACTGTTGTTGTATGTTATGTTGTGAACCTTACGCTAACTGATCCTGAGGGAAATCGGTAGAAGTGTATGTTGAGAGTGAGGAATGGTGTACCATGGGTTAATAACTCGAGCTAAAACTCGGTTTAGTAGATTACATGTGATTCTTTCATCTCTCCCTATGTGGTTGTATGTATGCAACCTTAGTGCATCTATGACTATGTTTAGCCTTGTTGAAGGGTGACGGGATGATTCAGATGGAGGTGATGATAGTTGTATTATTGATATGTATTTTACGAGCTGAGGCTCAATGTTCCGAGTGCTAGAAAATCGTTGAGTACCCCTTTGGTGGCTAGATAAAGCCACATAGTTATCGTAATGTGACATTATTATAAGTTGATTTTATTCGTAAATTGAGATTTTACTTTATTTTTCAAGGACCAACATCTTTTCTTGATTGCAATGCTTTACAATTTGGGCATTTCCTTGGTTTGTGGCACTAACATGGGGATTTTGATACTAACTTTGGCTATTTGGCCATTTATTTTAGCTTGATATTTTGGGTCTTCTTTTAAAATTGGAATTCTTACCGCCTTGCCCAAGGCTTGTACTTTGCCACTTGGCACTTTGATTGGATTCTTGTGCTGGTTCTAATGTCGTGATGTGTGGAATAGGGTCATGGGATGCACCATGGATTGGTTGGACCTATGGACCCGCTTCGTTGTATGGGGGTACGCCCCAAGGGGTACATATAACTAGCGGGTTGTTGAACCACGCGTTATTATGTCACTTGGGTTAGGAGTGTTCGAACTCTATGTGTCTTGGACCATAGGGACAACTGGCCTCCTTGAGGGAGGCATAAGAGCTTGAGGGAGGCATAAGAGCTTGAGGGAGGAATAAGAGACTTGAGGGAGGTATAAGAGTTTGAGGGAGGCATAAGAGACTTGAGGGAGGCATAAGAGTTTGAGGGAGGCTTATGATATTTGTCTGTATGGTTGATGTTTCAGGATATATGTTGAGTTATTGTGATGTTTGGTAGTGGTCTTTTGATGTATGTGTTACTCATGTCAGATGTATAAGTGTTGTGATGTTGTGGATATGTCATTGATTCCCTTGTGGACACTATGTACCTGTAGCATGGTTTGGTGTTATGTGAGTCTTTCATTGATGCAAATAGAGGGAATTTCTGGTGGATTGTAGTACTCTTTGTTTGAGTATTTTGTGTGTCAGTCATTGATGTGTGATGAGTACTACGTTATGTGGACTGTGCCTATTCCACTCCGTATTTGAGTAACATTTTGTGGTGTAATACAATCGTGAAGTATATACTTGTGTACTTGTGAATCTGTAGTGTCTTGTGAGCATGATGGGGTTTGCGTTAGTAGTTCATGTTGGGCACCCAAAATAAGGAATAAATCAAAACTCTTCAATGATGATATTTTTTCTTTAAGAAACTAAAACTAGAAAAAAAAAATGATAATGGAAAGAGACTAATGAAATAATAAATAAGAAAGAACTGCCAATCTTCACAGAACATTGAAAGTTAAAACTTCTACCAAATGTTCCTAAGGCTTCTCGTGACCATGCTTTAATCGACTGAAATTTTAAACCATAGGGTGTGTATGCTTCTTTATCTATTCCTTGTTGTGCCCCTTTTCTTTTCCGTTGTGTCATGTTGCATCGAGGACGATGCTTTCTTAAGGGGAGGAGAATGTAATGCCCAGCTGGGCATCAGATTTTTTTCCACCTGCCTCCTCTGCCACCGTGGCCTCCTGCCAACCACCCAACCTGCAAATTCTTTTATGACTGCTGCGTTCTTCTGTCATTGCGTGAGGGAGACGGGAGTGGATGGAGTCACATTTTATTCGCCATAATCTCTTCTGGGATCCTCCTTCAATGCGTGCAGGTGGGTGTGGGTCTCGAAAATCATGCAGTGCAGGCAGTATCCGTGAAGCGTTGAACTAAAATCCTCTTAGGAAAGTGCCGTGAGGAAGGTTTGGCTATTTGCAGCAGCTACAGGGTCGAGGTAAACTTATCTCAGAAAACCAGCGGCCTCCAGAGAGAGTATGTGCAACAGCTGCTGTAGGGTGAGCCAGGGAGCCGTAGCGTTGTTCCTGATGTTCTGGTTGGATGCGACCACAGTCACGATTAGTTGTTCCAAGATCTTGCAGCTGTAGCAGAAAAATGAGATAAAGTTTTAGTCGAGCTATCTTTCCTTTTCATTTTGGAAAGTCGCTTCTATCCAGGTGGCAGATCTAACATGGAAGAAGCTCGATCAAATCTTGAGGCAAGTTTTGCAAGTGAGGCTGAGATTTGTGTTCACTACTGTTTCTTTTGCTGACCAGAAGTTTTCCAATGCCTAACCATGGGTTAGATATGGTGGTTTTAGATGAAGCCGCAAGCTAGTGTAACAGGCGTGTTACCTCCAAGTTTTTGGGTGCTGCGAAGGGTGTTCATGTTCGAGAATCCAAAGCAACAGCCTGCCGCAATCATTAGCCAGGAAACGGGCATGTTGCAGTATAGTAGAATCCCTTTTTGAGCGCTTCCAGCAAGCAGGTTGGCCAAATCTGTTGTTGTCTGTTTAGTATTGAACGCATCCTCGAATTCGGGATTCTCCTTCAAGATATTGCTGTCAAAATTGATTAAGTGACAGTGTGAAGTGTTACTAGCAGACCTGATGAAATTTATTTTCAGAGATTCTCTATTGAGACCTTACTTGCTGTTCGATGAAACTCATGGGAGAGAATCCCCTAGGCATGGATCTGTTTCATATCAGAATATTCATGAAGCACATTTTGCTTTGCAATTATTTGAGCATCTTCAACTAGTCACTTTGTTGGCAGGCATAAAGGGTGTTGTTGGAATTATCACACCTTACAAGCTACAGCTGTACTGTTTGCACTGAGAGTTTGATGTTGTCCACATATATCACAAGAGGAAGGAAAGATTGGTTGCTGTATCAAAGGAAACAACTACTGGTGTTCACAGGCTGTACCAGATGCAAGCTATTGGATCGCTGCTCTTCCCTGCTATTAATGACAATGATTCTGTTACCAAGAGCAAGTTCGATAGCTTGTACGGATGCAGGAACCTCTCTGATAGATAGTCTGATGAGAGCCACTGATGTGATGATTGCTAGCAAGGTTGCTGTTGTCTGTCGAAATGGAGATATTTCTTCTGTTTCGTCGCCTTCACACAATTTGTTACCTCTATTGAGTTATTCCACTTTAGCTGCTCCACCGACTATGGCCTCTGTCTTCTCATTAATTGGTTTGCTGTCTAGTTTGTAGGCAGCTTGTTTACCCTAATGAGGCTTTGTAAACCCGATGCACACATCTTTACTGCAAGCCTTGCCTAGCTTATGTGTTGAGTACTACTAGGGCCTGCCCTTATGACGGGTATTTGGTTACTGATATAGATTCGAAGGCATTGCAAGAGGAAAATCCGATTCTGGCTGATGCTATAGGCTGTGTGATAGTTCATTGCCTGTACCCCCCCCCCAAAGCAGCTGCATTGAAGTAATCTAGTGTTTGGACAGCCACCTATTGCATCCTTCTAGTCGTGCCTTCAAAAGGGAATCCTGGTGTGGTATATTGCAAGAAAAGACCACTGAAATAGAGGATAAAGCGAAGGGCGTGTGGCTGTAGCAGTCCTTGCTGGATGTTCACGACTGGTGGATGCGTTAAAACAGGTAAGATAGACTAACCATATACATAATATGCTAGTATCTAATAACCTCTTGAAATGAAACTTTTTCTTTCTAGAAATTGGTTTAAATATGTGATTTTGAGGATTTGCGTTCAGTACATGGTTAACAGTTTGTTACTTCTGGATTTGCCTCTATTGGTTGTTCTTGTTGACGTGATCAACCCATTTATATATATAAAACAAACAAAGGTTCCCAGTGTATGATTTGATTGATCATATGAAATATATATATATATATATATATATATATATATATATATATATATATAAATATAATTTTTAAAGTTACTTCCTTCTGCAAAAATGTCGTTGTTTCTTTGGTGAACCTGGGTATGTAATAGCCCCTAGAACGTTGTAGCAAAGACTAGTATTGGTTTCCTGTTATGTTGTTGCCCTAGAGGAAAACATACAGTTAAATTATTATTATTATTTGTATGATAAGCGTGATTATGCACTTTGTGTATTGTGCAAATTATTAGGGATTTTGGAAATTAGAAGTTCAATGTATATGCTTGTTAAGAAGGAAGTTTTGGGCCGAAAATATGTCCTGGGTTGATAGAAGGGCATAAATTATTGATAGAACCCCATTTTGATTCTACTCTTTCTATGAATAAAATTTGATAAAATTAATGACCTTTATGGTGTTAAGATATGGTATGTTGATGATTCCTTGTGTGATCTGTCATCAGCAATCCGACACTATGATAATTCTTCACCGGGAACTCCTCGTGCTATGATTATTTACTAATGCACAGCCTTTAGTTTGGTGGACGTAATCTGGAAACAAAACAACAACATAACACAAGAATACCATTGACTATGATAAGACAGAATGACGAAAAATCTGAAATATCAAAATAAATTATAATATTAACATGAAACTGTTACAATCTCACCCATGAGATTCATCAACAAGACTATGGGAGAAACTTTACAATTACACCTCTCGATGGCTTCTTGAACACACCTTTAACTGATGGCTTCCTTCGCACACTTCCTACAATATTTCTCACTACTTCTTTCTATGCTAAATGAGGGGGGTGGCCTCTCTATTTATAGAACTTCCAGGCTTATCCATCCTATCTCTAAGATAGGATAAGAAATCCACTCTGACGAATCATATTCCATACCTTAACTCTTATCTGTACATGTAAGCTTATCTGTTAAGATAAGATAAACCTTATCATTTTACATGGGTTCCACATTTTTAGAATTTTTACAAATAAAATACACAAAATATTTATGACCTCACTCCTTGTCCTTATTACCAATATAATATTTCTAATTCCTAATCATGTAGACCCTACTTCTCTAATTACCCAAACTTTGACATTTTAACATTACCGGACCACTTACGACAAATATTTACTTTTTACAACATTCCTATTGTACTTTAACTGTTACCGTACTCCACATTATTGGCGGCACCGTACTGACGGCGCCGTTATCTTCTATCGAACGCTACTACTAATTACACTTAACAACATCCTATTCCTAATACATATATTAATGAAATGGAAATTTTGGAGGAAAATTTTAGTGTCGACATCTTCCCCCTTCCTAGCTTCTACTCCGTCCTCGGAGTAGACTATTCTGGTGCTTGGAAAATCTTCAACTTGTCGTGGTTGACCCATTTCGTAATGGGAGTGCCATCCAATTCCTCCAGTCGGTACGTACCATTTTCATGCACAGCTGCTATTTTGTAGGGCCCCATCCATTTTGGAAGAAATTTTCTCTGTCTTCTTTTTTTGTATCTGGAATCATATACTAGAACCAAGTCATTTACTTGAAATGGAGACCACCGGATCTTTTGATCAAAGTACTCCTTCTGCTTCATTTTCTTCTTATGGGTTGTATCCTTTGCTATTTCCCTCATTTCCTCTAGTAAATGAAGATGTACCAACCTTTCTTTTACTGAATCACTTTCATCCATCCTTTCATTTTTCATAACTCTCACAGTGGGAATATCAAACTCAATAGGAAGAACTGGATCAATGCCATAGGCCAACTGAAATGGGGAGTATCCTGTTGCTGACTTTGATGTTGCCCTATATGCCCACAATGCTGCATGAATCCTTTTATCCCATTTATGTACCTGCAAGGCTGCATCTTTTGCTAGAATTTGACACAGCACAAAATTTGTTCGTTCCACCTGTCCATTTGTGCTTGGCTTGTATGGTGTTGCCTTCCTGTGCTTGATAGAAAACTTATTGACTAGGGCTTCTACCACCTCATTAATGAAGTGGCTTCCTTGATCTGTTACAATTTCTAATGGACAACCAAATCTGGTGACAATGCGTTCATATATGAACCTTGCCACTTCATCCATGGAAGCTGCTTTCAATGGCCTAGCTTCAACCCACTTGGTTAAATAATCTGTGGCAACTACAATATACTTATTTTGACGTGATGTAGTTGGAAGTGGACCTACAATGTCTATTCCCCATTTTTCAAAGGGACCAAGGGGAAGAATAGGACATAATGGAGCTGATGAAGTCTTACGGTTACCATGTGTTTGACAAATATCACATGTCTTACAATAATTATAACAGTCTTTAAAAAGAGTGGGCCAGTGATAACCTGCATCCAAGATCCTTCTTGCTGTAAGTTGTCCAGAGAAGTGCCCTCCACATGTACCATTGTGGAATTCTTCTAAAAGCTCTTTTCCTTGATCACGTCCAACTGCCCTCTTGTACTGTCCATCAGGTCCTATTCGAAATAATGCTCCATGCAGAATAGAGTATGGACGACTGGCTTGAGTAATCTTTCTCTTAGTCTTTGCATTGGCACCATCCGGAAACTTGAATTCATTCAGATAATTCCAAATATCTATGTATTCACTAGGGATTGTGTCAAGGGAGAACAATGCTGCATTGGGAAAATCATCATCATCACAAGATGATCCTAAACCATCATAGGCTCGAGAGAGTGCATCTGCATTGACATGCTTCTTTCCTGGCCTATCTATAATATCAAATTCAAATTCTTGTAGCAAAATTATCCATCTTGCTATCCTCCCTGATGGGTTAGGCTTATTGACAATATATTTCAGAGCCTGATGATCCGTTACAACTATAAATTTCTGCCCTAGCAAGTAATTTCTAAACTTCTTTACAGCAAAAATGATAGCCAGAGCCTCTTTTTCAGTACAGTATAGTTTACCTTAGCACTGCTCATTTGTCTGCTCCCAAAGTAAATTGGATGTTCATTCCCATTTTCATCCTTTTGGCTCAAAGTACTACCTAGTGCTGCATCTGAGGCATCAGTGTACACAATGAATGGCTTGCTCCAATCTGGATTCTTCAAAACAGGTGAAGACACCAGGGCTTCCTTTAGTTGTCCAAAAGCTTCATGCGCCTTGTTTCCTGGTTCATAAGCAACATCCTTCTTCAAGAACTGGGTTAGTGGCTGTGCAATCTTTGAGAAATTCTTGATGAACCTTCTATAGTAACCCACATGGCCTAAAAATGATCTCAACTTACTTCTATTTATAGGAAATGGTAAATCTTTGATTTTTGAAACTTTATCAGGATCAGTACCAATACCATCTCTGGATACAACATGCCCTAACAAAACGCCTTTAGAACATCCAAAGACACACTTTGTAGGGTTTAGTGAGGCTTGTGCTTCATCTAACCTTTGAAATGCTATCTCCATCTGGTGCAGGTGGGTCCAACTTGCTCCCATAGATGCAAAAATCATCCAGAAATACTCTGATGAAGGTCCCAATGTAGGGTTCGAACACCCTATTCATTAAACGCTGGAATGTTGTTGGAGCATTACACAACCCAAAAGGCATAACTCTATAAGCAAACGTTCCCCAAGGAGTGGTGAACGTGGTCTTCAGTTGATCTTTCTCTGCTATACGAACTTGGTTGTAGCCGCTATATCCATCAGCAAAACTATAGCACTCCTGGCCAGCTACTTCGTCCAAGATCTGATCTGAAAATGGAAGAGGGTAATGATCCTTCTTTGTTGCCTTATTGAGCTTCCTATAATCAACACAAATGCGTAGCTTCCCATTCTTTTTTATTGAGATCACAATGGGAGAAACCCATTCTAAATTCTCCACAGCAAATATGAATCCTGCATCAAGCAACTTATCTATTTCTTCTTTTACAGTCTTGGAAAAATTTAGGATTCATTCTATATGGCATTTGCTTTATGGGCTTAGCACCATCTACCAGCTCAATACAATGTTCTACCCAACTTACTTGGCAGAGTTCCTTGTAATCAAAAGTGAATAGGTGTATGTACCTTCGAAAGAGCTGGAGGTAGGATTCCTTCTCACTCTCCATCACAGCATCACCAATCTTTATTTGTTGGAGACGATCATCAACTTCTTCTTCAGATAATTTTATGGGGTCATGAGTTGGTGTGACTGGCAGGATGTCCATGATTGAAACATCCACCTCACTTTCTTCATCTTCAGTGTCCACTTCACTGGTACTAGAGTAATAAGAGGATGTCCAATCATCAGTTTCATCACTTGAATCCACAGGTTCTACTTTATGATGTCGAGGGATCACGTTTATCTTCACCCTCTCTCTACCACGTCCAAGTGTCATGAAACCTTCATTCCAGTAGTTTCTTGCATGAACTCTCCTTAGCCATGGTCTTCCCAGCAGCATTGGGTACGCAACAGTACCATTTTTCATCACCTGAAAGTCTACCACACATACCACACCCATAACAGATATTGCCACATTTGAAATTACACCTTCTGGTTTAGTTTTTCCCTTATTTAATGACCTTAACATAAGTGTTGAAGGGCGATCAATTTTTAACCCCAACATATTCATTACAGACTCAGTCATTACATTAACTGCAGAACCTCCATCAACTAAGACATCATGAATTGAAATACCATTACATAATACCTCAGCTTGTGGAGCATAGGGATCTGCCTCTGCCTCCAAAACAGGGACCTCAACCTCCTTCCTTCTTCGAGCATTGAGTCCACCTCGCAACTCCCGCCTCTTCTCAGAAGACATAGCCAAGAGTTGACCATATGTAATATTTACAGGCCTTTTGGACAGATCTTCCAAGATGGAGTATGGTCCTTGCCCCTGTGAAATCAGAAAATCCTGCACACCCAACTTTCTTCTCCTATGTTTCTTACTAGTTTCTTCTTTCATCTTCTTAGGATCATTTCCATCTTGATTATTTTTTTCTTTCTTTCTTTTTGTTACAAACACATCTACTTCATTATTTCTACTCTTATCTACTACATCAAAAGAATTCACAGGTGCTTTTCCTTTATCATTATCTCCCTTACTAGATGTAGAAGCTCTATCTGGACAATTATACTTATAATGACCCTTTTTATAACAACCATAACAAACAACTTCAGAAATATTTCTCTTTGGACCTCTATCTCCTCCCTGAGAACTAAATTCCTTTCCTTGAAGAAGATTAATAGTTAATTGACCCATCTTTTTGAGCAGATCTTCATACTCAGTAGATGTATTAGGAGAAATATTTGTGCTCACCGGGAGTGGTTGTGGATTCAGGACCAAAGGTGCTGGTGTAGGCTCTATTTTAGCAACAATTTCTTTGGGCTCCTCTTCCATGCTTTCTTCTTGCCTTCTTGCAATCTCCTTTGCTTGTTCAATGGTGGCTGGGCGGTCATACTTCACTCGTTGTCTGATCTCTGGCTTCATTCCAAGAATGAAGTGCTTACAGAGGAGATTATCCACGCCATTCATCAACCCATCCGCTAGTCCTTCCTTACGGATCTGGGCATCGAGCTTCCTCCTTAGCTCTAGAACACGAGCATGATAATCCCTTATCTTCTCCTTCTCTCATTGGGCTAGCTTTGTGATATCGATCATGAGATCTGCATATTTCTGTTGTTCACCAAATTCTTCAAGAAAACTTTCAGTTAATAAATCCCATGAATTTTTCACATTATCACCTAGTGTTTCAAACCACCTAAGTGCTGAACCATCCAAAAAGGTAGGAAAAAATTCAGACCATTGTTCCCTTCTTATAAGGCCATTACAAATACAAGATCGTTTAAACTCTTGAATGAAAGAAGAAGCATCTTCATTAGATTGAGCTGAAAAAACAGGAATCTTTCCCATTTTCAAAAGTAACCACCGTGAAATACCAACCCACAAGTACAATTAACAAGACTTATGTGCACAAATAATTGGAATCACTATACTAGAAAGTGACTTTACACCTTTCTACAGTAAAATAGAAATGACTACGGTAAACTATGGTAAAACTTGACTTACTACGGTAAAAACTGACTTTACTATGGTAAACACTATTCACAGTAAAAAGTGAAGTTACTGCGGTAAATACTATTCATGGTAAAAAGTGACCTTACTGTGGTAATTACTATTCCCAGCAAAAAGGACTTTACCAGGGTAACTACTATTCATGGCAAAAATGCCTTTAACATGGTAACTACTATTCACGGTAAAAATGACTTTACCATGGTAACTACTATGCACAGTAAAAACAAGGTTACCCTCCAATTGATTTTTGACTTAGTGGGAATATCTCTCCAGAAAATCCACCAACGAGGAATGGTCCCGGCAGCGGAACCAAAATGTCATCAGCAATCCGGCACTATGATAATTCTTCACCGGGAACTCCTCGTGCTATGATTATTTACTAATGCACAACCTTTAGTTTGGTGGACGTAATCTGGAAACAAAACAACAACATAACACAAGAATACCATTGACTATGATAAGACAGAATGATGAAAAATCTGAAATATCAAAATAAATTATAATATTAACATGAAATTGTTACAATCTCACCCATGAGATTCATCAACAAGACTATGGGAGAAACTTTACAATTACACCTCTCGATGGCTTCTTGAACACACCTTTAACTGATGGCTTCCTTCGCACACTTCCTACAATATTTCTCACTACTTCTTTCTATGCTAAATGAGGGGGGTGGCCTCTCTATTTATAGAACTTCCAGGCTTATCCATCCTATCTCTAAGATAGGATAAGAAATTCACTCTGACGAATCATATTCCATACCTTAACTCTTATCTGTACATGTAAGCTTATCTGTTAAGATAAGATAAACCTTATCATTTTACATGGGTTCCACATTTTTAGAATTTTTACAAATAAAATACACAAAATATTTATGACCTCACTCCTTGTCCTTATTACCAATATAATATTTCTAATTCCTAATCATGTAGACCCTACTTCTCTAATTACCCAAACTTTGACATTTTAACATTACCGGACCACTTACGACAAATATTTACTTTTTACAACATTCCTATTGTACTTTGAATGTTACCGTACTCCACATTATTGGCGGCATCGTACTGACGGCGCCGTTATCTTCTATCGGACGCTACTACTAATTACACTTAACAACATCCTATTCCTAATACATATATTAATGAAATGGAAATTTTGGAGGAAAATTTTAGTGTCGACAGATCAATTTAATCATGTATAGACATAATGCCTTGATGGAGTAAGGTAATATCTTTCACGGTTCGTGAAAGTTAAGGTTTTCATCAACTGCTTAAGGTAACATGAAGTTCCTTAATTTAGTCAAACTTGTATTGTACTTCCTTCTTGATGAGTGACCTTTCATTGCAAATTTAGAATGATTGTGATGGAAGGTCGTGAATATATTTTGTTGTCAAAAAGGGAAAAGAAGCTTGGGAATAGTTTGTTTATGTGTCGAGTGTAATAATTGTAATTACATCGTTATAGAAGTTCGTTATTGGAGTATATCTATCTTCAATGGTATATTATGTGTTTAATCTCTGCATAGGTTACCATAAACTTAGTGATGAGATGTAAATTAAGGAGAGTTGAGAGACCTTTCCCTTTGTATACATCGTTTATGATATTAGGAAGTGAGTTGATGTCAGAAAATTTCAACCAAGTCTAGATTCATGGCTATGTTCCTCTAGAACGGGAGGGTTACAAATCTAAAGTATTATGAAAATTGCAAGGATGTGTTTAGAATGCTAGATTGCCTACTCAACCTGGGTATTAATGAGGCTTTTTGCTATGCCGGCCCTGGTTATGTTCAGTAGGTAGGCTGTTAGACAATGCCTATTCCGGACATTCTTATCGTCATTTCCACTCATCCTTATTAGCTATGAAGTCACTTATTACCTAAGATATAATGGTTGTGGGTTGAATATATGATCTTCATCCTTAAAAACTTTTTGATTACATGATGGAACTTTGTTGCTACCCTCGTTGTTCGTTTCTAGCCTATTAGGCCTATGGCCCTACGGAACGATTCCAATACTATATTCTTTTTGGCAGCTAAGATCGGGTTTGGTTTTTTATCTTTTGACTTCACCCTGAGAATGTGGATTGATGGGTTACACTTTAGATTTCAATCACGTAATCTATGGGATTACATGATTGAAATCCTAATACTCTCAACTCTTGTGTCTAATCACTAAAATTTCATAGTCTTGCGTATTTGGTTGTCAAACTTTTGTAGTTTTCGAGGTATTCTTCATAACTAAAACTTATGGACTTCTTCTTGTTGATATGTTGAAAATTATATCTTGTTTCAAAAGGTTGTTAGAGGTTAGAACTTTGATCCATTTCCTGAAATAGAATGTTTCCTTTCATGATATTGTTAGCTAGTAGCTTATTGTTGCTATGTATAGTCTTATCTTGCTTAGTTCTCGCGAACTGACTCAGGTTATTAATTGTTGCAGATGGCTTACGTGGTTAGATGATGGAAAGACTTGTAGATAATTGCATCAATCTTGGTTATGATGTTCCTTTGTACGAATGTGTATTATGTTATAAAATTTGGAAAGGGCCTATGGACATTTTAGAAGAAGGGTGAGTGCCTAGTAAATGTATTGTAGAGTATTGTTGTTGTAACTGTTGAAAACTTTAGTTTGTTTGGATAACATGCGAAAGATGAAATTTGATTACCGCTTGGTTATGGGATATTCTAGTGTATTTTAAATCCTTAGAAGAGAAGTGTGGTATGTTCCATGTTATTACTCTCTTGCTCCCTAGTCATGGTTCAATAGAGATAGTATGTCCCTTTTGATTTGTGCATCGTGTTGGAATGAATTGATATAGCCTTGTTTTGTTTCTGCAAACGAGTACTGTTAAACTTTGCACTTGAGTTAAAATGTTGAGTTGTAAATCCTCCTAAGGCTTAGTAGCAATGAGTTTGTAAGCACTATAAAGTGAGCTGGATAATCCTGATAAAAGTTAAACTAAAATTTATATGTATGAATATATTATGTAGATGTGATCTACTTGATAACCTTTGAGACCTAGAACAATCAAGTGGAAACTATCTTTTGTAACGAAATATGACAACTTATTATTTATTTTTTTATTTGAGCCAAGCTAATAAACATTACCCATTTATGGTGAAATCTTAAATGACCTCATGGTGAAAGCAATGGTTAGATTTTAGAAGATGATAGGATTTAATAAGTAGGAGGGAAATCGATTAATTAAACCTTAAATCTCTCTCTATCGTTTGGAATGTTTTCCTTTGTCAAACTTAATTAAGTAAAGTCTAGATGGAACATTTAACCAACCTTGATAAACCCTTAACCTCAATAAAAGACGGATAGTAAACCCTGTGACCTTGAAGCTAAATTCTGTCGTCTTATTCTATTAACCCATGCCTTAATTCATGGTGATATTTCTTAAGCAAGGTCAAAATTTAATCCTTAAACAAGAAGGCTATTGTTATGAAACCCTAAGCGGTACTTTTCACTCAATCGGAGCTTATGCCATCACCTATGCAATAGAGTTGTGAAACATGTGTTAGTGGCTTGAGTAAGATTAATTAACCTTGTAAGAAATGGAAACTGTTCTAAAATCAAAAGAATAAGAAAGATTTGGACATCAAATTGATGATCCTAGATTAGAAATCCTGGCCTTAAGCTATTTAGTCAATCTGTTGAAAAGAAAGAAGTTCTCCCTTGTGAAAAGAATTGTGTGAATCATTACATGAAATTTTATAAGAACGTAAGTTAAGAATTAAGAGACACTTTAGTAAACAAGAAAATTTAACAAGAAATTCCTCATGGGATGCCCTAGCTGTGAGTGTGTCATGTGGATTGGACTTCCATGTTGTCTTGTCAAAAGAAGAGTACATTTTCCTTGATAGGTGTGAACGTTTCCGTGCTGACCTTGTGGTCTCCCCTGTAACAAGTGGTTCCTAGTGTTGGTTGTAACCTTGTGACGACATGTTGTGTCGTGTTGTGCCCAAGCAAGTCAAAAAAAAAGTTATCCTGTATTTCACTGTGTTGTCCTTGTGTTGGTATTTTTGGGTTGTTACACTATTGATATGTTATAAAAGAAATATATTTGAGTGACTAATTGTGTTTTGTGGGGATTGCATCCATTGATAACCATGGTAATTGTTATAAGAAATAGAAATTAATCTTTTGGTTTGCATGTTGGTAGCATGTTTAAATTAAAATAATAGTGAACTGTGACATTGTCCTAAATGACTAATAATAAATTAATATTTTTCGTAATTTTTTTCTTGATTTACTTTGTGGTAAAAAAATACTTATATTGAAATGTGAGTAAAGTGAGAAAAAAACCATCGATTACTTTATTCACTATATCATTAATGTAATGCCATGTTCGACGTTACCCCACTCCTTTCTATGATGAGCCTATTGATAAGTGGGGGTAGGTGGTGTGCGTGATTCCGTTGATCATTAGTCGACCACCATGTCACAAAGAAGGATTAGTGTCGTTCCTCCCCATCTAGTCTCTTTGTGTCCTTGTCAATGTTGCTAGTGCATGGTCTCCGTAGTGCCCTTTTATATTACCCTGTTAAGGAAAATATCGTTCTCAAATTCTATAGGTGGTTTGAATGATGACTTGGTGTTTTTAGGGCGTTTTTGGCTAATATAAATATCTACATAATAATTATTATATATAATTGTCAATTTTTGCTTATTATTATTATTTTTTCGAGCTTGATGGACGATCATTATTAATATGATTAATTTTTATTTTGAGCTGTAAAAATAATAACAATAACAATATTATTCTTATTATTATTTTATATGTCGATCAACAATTTTTTTTAATTATTATTTTGTCGTTGAATGTTATCGACATTAATATTAATTATTCTTATGATATTTATTGTATCTTTTTTATTGTTCCCTAAGAGAGATCCTCGATTCACGTAAAAGAGGAGCTTATTTTTGTTGGTCGTTCCATTGTTTGGGAAGTGGTATTCATGTTTTATTTTTATTTTTATCAAAAACTCTAGCCACCAACTCCCATCTTGGCCGTCTGAGCCTACACGCATGCCTTGTTGTAATTGATAAATTTTGGGTGAATTTATTGTTGCTTCCACTATTTTGCCTCCCATGTTAGATTATTGATGTGACAAGCTTGGTGTGGGGAGATGTGGGCTCCATTTTCTATCTTTGGATCCTTTATTTTCTTGTCTCCTGGTTAGTGGCGTGGAAGAATTTCCGGCCCTTGTCTTTCTTTATTATTTTTTTCCATTTCATGCATGGCATACATTTGGTGGAGTAAATGCAAATTTATTGTTGGCCACCTGCATTGGGTTTTATTTGGTTTCTTTTGACCTGCATTTGGTTTTGTTGTGGTTTAGAAATCCCTTGTGGAGGTTGGACGCATCATTTTGTTTACCTGGGACATTTGGTGATATTTCTTCCTCTTGCTTGATGGATGTCCATTCATGTTCCAAAGTTCTATTGTCTCTAGCTGTGTATAGGTTGAAACGGGGACTGGGCATATTTTCTTATGGGAAGCAATAATGGATGCAATAGATCCCCATGTGTGCTCAATCTGAAAACATGGCATTTCCTGAGACCCCATCTCCTTGAGGCATTTTGACAAGCATTTTACCTGCCTTATGTTTGCTTACATTTTTTCATGTGTGGCCTCTTAGGCTCTTACGGCTACAACTGTTTGAAAAAAATTTCATGTGTGCTCCAATGGATGTTCCATCTTCCCTACTCTAACTATCCCACTTTCATGCACATTGGGAGCATGTTGTAAGGTTGTGGGGTTCTGGATTTTTCCCCTATCCCTCACGTGTTCCTGAGCCTTTCCACTAAATCCATTTTGTGTATTTACTATTTTTATGGCAGTCCATGAGACCTCTCTCCTATTAATCAGATGCCACTGGTGATATGGAGCTCCCTGCCTGTGCCTAGCATGGATGTGATTGAGGTTTGGGTGCCCACCATGCAAATTTAGGGAAGAATGTCTGATTTTCCTTTGTATGCACCTAGTTGAAATTGGTTGCAAGTGATGGATCTCATTACAGGCATGATAATACTACCACTTGACTTTTATGGATCTCATTACTTTTTTTTTTGAAATGGTAGTTTTCTCAAAACTATATGGTTGTTATGTCGTTTATTTATCCATACTCCCTTTGATGTTTTTAATTATGTTTCCTTGATATTTAGGGATTGCACATGAATTTGTACCTAATATCTTGTCTATTTCTTCTTTTGGTTGTGTTCTGTTGGTTGCAGGGTATTCTTGTAATGGGAAAGGGAAGATACGTGATTGTTATTTTTATTCCCTCATTTTACTGATTTGGGTATTGGTCGTTGATAGAAAAAACCTTGACTCGAATAGTGTGTTTCCCAGACTCTAGAGTATGCTTTTATGTTTGATTGACTAGGGAATATTTACCCTCTTCTAGGTGTCATTGTTTTGTTATTATGATTAACAATTCAAAATATTGGCTCCCTTGTCAGAAATACTTTGAGCCCTTGGTCTAAACCTGGTTTAATTTAATCCTTTGGTAGATAAATTACTTGTATTTACCATGTGATGTGCATGCTCCGAGTTTACAAACTGAAATGAGAAATCCCTAGCTCCCTCACTAGCTTCGATTGTTTTAGTTTCATTCTCTAACCTTGTGGTCATTTAGAAGTAGGGGTTTAGCTTATGAATGTTTTAAGTAAATAAATAAATAAAAGGATGGCCCATATCCGTTTGTGGGGCTCGAGTTAAAGCTAGTGTGTTATATGCATTCGTATCTGCGAGATAAAGAGGGCCTAGCCAACTTGGCTGCATGAATCTTAATGGGAAGGATGCCTCTTTCTGGCCAACGCCTTACCCTTTCGTGTTAGAATAAAAAAGGAATTTTAGATAATGTAAAGTCTTGACTATTACGAAAGGATTTTGGGTGGTACCTTCTTTCGCCTATTTTAATGGTCAGGAATCATTGTTTCCATCTTGTGATAACTTAAGGCATTACTTTACCTATTATGTTTGATAGGGGTGGTTACCCATCCATCTTTTACAAATAGGAAGAATCATGATTTGTATGTGATGATGGAGGGTAGTTTTACTTTTGAGATGACTTTGGTGATTGTACTATTTATACTTATTGTTATCTGGTGTGACCAAAGAAACTTTCACCTGGGTTAATATTTTGGATAATTATTATATTCCAAATCGAGAGATGGAGGTACTTAGGAGTGGCAAGATAAAATAATATGCTTTTATTGAAAAAAATTAGGATAGAGGGTTTTAATTGTTTAATATATGAATTTGTGTTTCTAGTTGTTTAAGGTGCTTGTCTCAAATGAGGTTGTTGTAATAAAATAAGGAAGCTTAGGATTTTGTTTGTTATATACTGTGGAATATATTCCTAAGTGCAATTCATTTAACATCGTTAGACTAGTTCCTTTTTGACGGTTCACTTAAATTTTTATTGATATAAGTTTAAGGGTAATTTAATTGATTGGATTGTATATTAAATCTTGGTAAGATGATGGCTTTAGATTCATTTTATTTTATTTTTGAGTTACTAAGTATGTGTTCTTTCTTTTATCGTATCTTTGACTGTTTTACATAACATGGTAAGATGATCTTATGTTTGAAACTTTCTGTTATAACTTACTCCATAAGTTCCTTGCAAGAATTTTGGTGTAGACATGTTGTGGGGTAAATTTCCTTTAAAAGGGGAAATTACTGGTTAGTAGGTGATGTTAAATTTTCTAACCTTAAATCTATTAAATCTTATGAATTATTTAAAGGAATGTCGATTGACGTTGAGTATTGGATTTCAATCATGTAATCTATATTGTTACACAATTGGAATCCCAATACTCTCTTCTCTCTGTTTCAAACTCATTGGGTCTTTGATTCCTACTAGAATGATAGTAGTCTCTTTTTTGGTCCAAAAACAATGTTCATAATAGATTTTTATGGTTTCCCTTCTTTATTTGAAATAGTAAATCTTTCAGCATGATTAAAGAAGTTAGTGGGTTAGAGATTAGCAATATTCCATTTAATAAAAGGTTCAATTCATGATATTGTTAATGGTAGCATATGATTCCTATGTGTATTTGTATCATGCTCAATTCTCGCGAACTAACTCAGGCTATAAATGTGCAAATGGCCTTCATGAGTAGAAAATGGGAGAGTTGCATTGGTGTTGCTTCGAAGCTCATTTTTTCGTGTGTGCTTTATTTTTTTGAGATACTCTAATTTTTTGTTTTTCGTGTTGGATAAAATGTGTAACCATGTATAGTTTCTCAAACAGGGTAATGATAAATATATGTTTGAGTTAAAACCTTGTGTAATAGCTCCCTCTAGGTGATGGCATAAGTGTAAACCTAGGCTTATTAAAGTGGGTTACTAATATTTATAAAAGTATTTTAAATAAATAAGGATAATGTAGATGTGATCTAATTGATAACAATCAATTCCATAAGTGATCAAAGAGGAAACTATCTATTGTAAAGTAAAATTATATACCTTGATGTCCCTAGCTACACTAATCAACATTATCCTTTTATGGTGAATTCGTAAATGGTCTTATGGTGAAATCAATGATTAGTTTTTGGAAGAAAATAAGGTTGTATAAGTAGGATGAAATTTATTAAGAAACCCTTCGATCTCTCTCTCAATCGTTGAAATGTTAATGGTTTACCCTTGGCAAACTTAATTAAGCAAAGTCTCAATAAAACTTTTAAATAATCATGATAAAATATTAGCCCCAATAAAGGACTGAGTAATAACCCATTGGACCCTGAAGCTGAATTATTTTGATCTATTTCCCCCCTTAACCGCTTCCTTGATTCATTGTGACCTTTCTTAAGTAATGTTAAACTTTAGATCCTTTAGCAAAGAAGATTATTTTTTCTAAACCTAAAATGGTACTTTACCTCAATCGGAGCTTGTACTTATAACCTGAGAAATAGGGGTGTGGAACAAATTTCAGTGGCTTGTGCAAGATTATTTAACCTTGTGAGAAATGGAAAATGTTCCTTTTAAATCAAATGAATTAATAAAGTTATCGACATATAATTGATGATCCTATTTTAGAAAACTTGGTCTTAAGCTAATTATTCGATAGTATTAAATATAGAAGTTCTCCCTTGTGAAAAGAATTGTGTGAATCATTACATGAATTTTATAAGAATGTAATTTAAGAATTAAGAGATGTTTTAGTAAACAAGAAACCTTAAAATACTTTCATTGTGGGATGCTGCTAAATGTGTGTTCTGTTAAAATGGGAAGTGAACAGTTTCATGTCAAGCATCATAGATTTCCTTGTACTTTGGTGATCAGTGTTGTGTCAAGCCTATCGTGAGTTGGTGGTAGCCATTGTGACCTCTTGTTCTGTCGTGTAAAACTCCAAGAAAGTTAAAAAAAAAATTATCTGAGTTTTTCAATGTTGTATTAGTGTGTGTTTTAGAGGGCGTTACAATTGGTATCAGAATGGAGGTTCATGTTGTCAAACCTCTGGGCCAAATTGGAGTGGTGATGGTGTTACATGATGTTGTTACATGATGGTGGTGTATATTGGAAGATTAATGTGGTATAAGCATGATGTGATCCATTTCGTAATTGTGATATTGTGAACGCACATGGTGTATATGTCACTTAGTGCCTATTTGTTATCATATTGATGTGTTGGGGATGGGAATATTCTCTCCTTCTTGTGGATTCTATGAAGAGTTCATGTGTGAAGTACTATTAGTGGGGTGTGAAAAGAATGCTATTGTGGATGATGGAGTGTTGGAGCATTGTGGCATATTGTGATATGTAGGTGTGTCGATGTATTGTATGACAAGATTGATGTAAAGTGAATTGAGATGTATCATGATGTTTTTACCATGTTTTGAAGAAATGTGTGTATCACCTTGTTATGTAGAAATTAATTTTATGTTGTGATGTTACGTACTATGTCCATCACATGTATGATTTGTGAAATATGTAATGATTCATGTTGCGATTTAAGGGCAAACAGTGAGCATATGAACCCTATTGTATAGTGATTGCACTTTGGGTGTAGGATGTGGTAAAGTGATGTATTGTACCTAGTGAATGTATGATTGTGATCTATCCTGTATATGTACCATACGTAAGATGTGATGGTAATTTTGTGTGTACCACCATTGTGTTAGTGATGTAGTTACATATTATGTTGTGAACCTTGCACTAATCGAGCCTAAGGGAAATTGGTAAAACTGTATGTCTAGAGTGCGGAAAGGTGTACGGGTGACCAATAACTAGAGCCAACCTTAGACTCAGTAGATGGTTTCCTGTGCTCCTCTCTCTCTCTCGTCATGAGGTTGTTTTTTAGATTCAATCTTAGTGTAGCTATGACTATGTTTAGCCTTGTCGAAGTAGTGGCGGGATGATTTGACAGTTATATTATTGATATGTACTTTTATGAGCTGAGGCTCGATGTTCCGAGTTCCAGGAACTCATTGAGTACCCCCCTTGGTGGCCATATAAGATCACATAGTCATCGTAATGTGTTATTCTTATATGTGTATTTTATTTGTAAATTGAAATTTTATTTTTATTTCTGTAAGGACCAACAATTTTCTTGATTGCCATGTTTTATATTTTTGGCACTTAATTTGTTTGTGGTACTAACATGCGGATTTTTGCACTAACTATATGGCTATTTGGACTTTTTTTTACTTGGATTTGGATATTCTTATAAATTTAAAATGTTACTGCCTTGCCCAAGGCTTGTACTTTGTCACCTGGCATTTGGATTGGATTGCTATGTTGGTTCTATTGTCGTGATGTGTGGAATAGGGTCATAGGATGCACTATGGAATGGCTTGACCTATGGACCCGCTTCATTATATGGGGGTACGCCCCAAGGAGTCAAAGATAACTAGTGGGTTGTTGAACCACGATTTACTATGTCACTTGGCTTAGGGGTGTATGTACTCTATGTGCCTAGGGTCATGTTGGTCGTCAAATAGGACTTTTTAGAAGAGCAACAGTCAGGGGACAAGAAGTCCCTCCTCTTTAATGGGAGAGGTTCCCTTATTCAGAAATGAACTTATTTACAAATGTACAGAACATTGTTTTATGGTTGAACTTGGATTTTATGAAAGTGTTTTCCACAAGGATCATCAATCATGCAAGGACTGAGGAAGGGGAAAAAGGAGATGAGCATAATAGCAACATTCAGAATTATAGATAGCATAATAATTCCTCCTGTATGCAAAGCTTCAAAGAGTTTAAGACAAGATCATTTGTGTTGGCTGAATGAGATTAAATTTAAAGACACAAAGTTCCATAAATAACCTTCTTCAGATTTATTAATCAAGGACACAAAGTTCCTTCTTGGTTGTACAAGATCACTGTATTTACAAAACTGAACAATATGCAATCAGAGAGACTAACGAGTTAGGAACAAAATGATCTTCACGATATTAAAGGAAAACACAGAGATAACAAGAATTAGATAGACAAAGAATGAAAAGCCCTTTTGTATTGATTTCTTTAAGAGCTATTTACACTTTCAGCAAATATTCCAAGTTCTTCCTCCTTTCGAAATGCCGTGGAAAGGCCATTATATAGCTTACAAGTCAGTTACTCTTCGTAACTGTTTCTTTTAACTAAAGAATAGTTAAGGACCACCGGTTACAATACCTTAACTGATTACAAAGAATACGAAAAGAAAGGGAAGAAGAGGAAAGAAAGGAGAAGGAGACAGGTGGCTGGTTACTGGGAGGGACCCACTGTCTTCAGAATCCGCTACCTGAATTTCTTCAATGACTCAGCTATATCTCTGCCACGAGGGACTGACGTGTTGGCTGCAGACTGAGTCCAAAATCCCAGACATTTCTCCATCTCTTTATCAAACTCGACATGAGTATGATAATCTTTGTTTGCTTCTTCAATGGCAAACTGAAGAGAACAAATTTCCTTCATTTTTTCCTTAGAGATGGAGCTTTCCTTGAATAGATGATCTTTGACAAAAGCTCTGAACTGAGCTTTGATTTCTTGCAAGGACAAGGAAGCACCAGAGTTTTCATCTTGAAGATGACAATGCATATATTTGAAAGCAGCAGCTGCTAGTGTCTTGAAAGCTTCTCCCTTCTGCCAACTGTTCTTCATTTCTCCCACAGCTTCCTCCAGGACTTTGATTTTCCACTCTACACTGTAGACCCAGGATTTTGATAAATTATCTTTGGCATCATCGAAAATCTTATTCGCTAGTAAGACGTTCTCGTCTGTCTGTCCCATGAGGCGAAGGTCTATAATGCAACTGCTTCAGAGTTTAAGTTCTTTATCCATAACCCCAATAGTAGAGGATAGTTTCTATTGCAAATTGTCTACCTTTCCATGTAGTTTAAAGGCTTCATAGATAAAGTTTAGCCCAGCAACAAGCATGTCATCCACCATGGCTTCAATAGCTCTGCCATAGACAGAATACTTGTGCATATCTTTAATACTTTGCACTTCATCTTGGCTTAGAATTACAGGAGGCGGTAGAGCAGTCAAGGGGGTAGGGTCCAAAACTTTGTCCTTAGACAAGAGTGACTTGATAAAACTTGTGAGAACTTGGGCTTGTTCTTCCAGCTGTTCAATAGTCTGCTGCCCTTTCTCTACCCTTCCAATGACTCTTATGACTATTTCCTGGAGGTTGTGAATTTCACCTTCAGGAGTAGACTCTCCCATAGGGATCCTTGAAAACTCTAAGTCAGATGTCAGCAAGTCTGATTCTGATTTGTCTACTGTAGGTTTAGCAATCTCCAAGAATTGCTGACCTTGGGCATCAGACACAATTCTAGAGGTGGTTCTGGCTTTCTTGGAACGAGAAGGAGTGGTGCCCAACAAGGCTGCTACATCATCAAAATTTGGTCCCAAGCTTAGAGAGGAGGATTTCCTCTTCCTTTTGTCAACTAGAGGTTGTACCCAAGCAAAAGAGGAAGAAGAACCTACAGGAGGGGCAAGAGGACCAAGAGACAGGGAGCTCATGACACTCAGGGTCTGCGCAGCTGTTGACTCAAGCTGAGACGTGAGTAGAGCACTGGAGGCAATGGAAGTAGAAGAATCAGTAGTACCTGCAAGTTCAGTGCTCTAGACCTCCTTGTCCTTATCTACTGGATCTTCAGGGACATTTGCAGGAGTTGGCATCTCACTTTCTTCACTTTCACTGAGAACAACGATGTTCTCTGGCCCTATAGGCAACTCTACCTGTTTTCTTGGAGGATCATTCTCTGCAGGCTCCTTCTTTACCTCTTTGAGTTTCTTCTTGTATACCTGGGTAGATGGAGAAGGAGTAGATTCTACAGGTCCCCTAGCTGTTGAGGCAGGAGGGGTTTTCACTGGTGTTCCAGACTCTGGAACTGATGCCTCTCTTATGGGTGTCGAGTCATCCTTGGAGCTAGATTCTCCTGAGTGCCTCTTGAATTCTCGGATCTTCTTACTAAACCAGACCCTAGTCCTGATTAAGACTGGAGCAAGAATCTCAGCCAGATCATCTCTCTCTTTCTTGTTCCAATCCAGGTCCTCCAGAGGGGTATGCTTAATCACATTTTCATACTCATAAGAGTATAGCTCAGAATTGTCATCCTGGAGACCTTCAGGAACTTGGTACAGACTGAGTTCTTGGATCAATTGCAGGGAGAACATGCCACAATGCCTTCTTCTGGCTTCAAAATCATCTGCACAGTCAGCCCAGTAGTCTTCTGTATCTGCCCTGTGATGATAGACTATCTTGATGTTCTGTTCAATGAACTTCTTCAAGTCAAAACAGGTTCTTGGCTTGAAGAAATGAACAGTGATAGGGACCAGGGCTCTTTCTATGTTCTGAGCATCCAGAGATGTTTTGCATGCGTAGTTTCCCAGAGAGATGGGGAAGTGCAAGCCAGAAATCTTCTTGTCTCTGCAAGTTTTGTGCAACTTGTCTAGTTGCCTGCATATTTCAATCAAAGCCATTTTATCATTACAGAACATGGGGAGCCGTAGAGGAGTGTTTTCATAGCCAGCAAGCCTGATATAGGAAAATTTCCTGAATTGAATGAAATAGGCTCCATACTGCGATATCAGGTTCATGACTTCATCTGAAAACCTTCTTGCAGTATCACCTTCGAGCAATCTGACCACGTACATGGTGAAAGCATCATTGACCCTTCTGAAATTGTGGTTGCTGGTCTCCAAGGTGAACTGCGGGCAATAGGCATACACTGGATCATCTTTGTGTGCATCTATATAGGAGAAACCAAACCTCTGCCTGGATGCTGCTAGGGTATACATCAGATAGGAAGTCATATAGAACTTCTTTGTTTGCTGGACGTTGGATAGCTGCTCAGCCAAATTCATACTGATGATCTCTGCCCAGTTGATATTTTGTGTTCCCTGGCACACCATGCTGATGAGCGGGCACATCCAGAAATGAAACTCATTGGTGGAGGGCAAACCCATAACTCGAGCCAGCAAGATTATGAAGTCTGACAGTTCTTCGTTGAAATCTGCTCGGAAGAGGGTTTTGGTTAGGCGAGAAGCACCTTTCTTAGGGTTCTTCAGCCAAGACTTCGCCACTCGCGCCTTGTATTTGTCACTGTCTTGGTCGAACATAGCCTGTGCTTGATCCCGGGAGACGACTATAGCATTGTCCATCTCCGGAATTCTCAGAGTAGCACCAATGGCAGCAACGTCCAGCTTGGCAATGAGTTCCCCATGTACATTTGTCAATTCGCTAGAATTGGGGTCGAAGTGAGCTCCACATGAAAGCACTGTATCAGCACACTGTACTGAGATTGGGAATCATCTGGCAAAAGCTAAACCACTATCATTAATCATTTGTGCCATTGGTGTAGGGTTTTCATCTGTCATTCTTGCCAAAAAAATCACCGAAGTCAAGATGACGAGTGCTATCGCTGCCTCACCTATATTGCTAACGGCAGATTCAAGCGGAGAAATTTTGCTCCTGTCTACTGGAACTTGATCTTTCATGTTGACAGCCTCAGAGCTGCAACCTAGACTTATGGAAGGAATTTGCAAATGGAGGGGGAATCCGCGTTAGGTTTTCAAATGGTGAGGGTTTGAGCAAAAGATAGCATGGAAGCTATAATGCAAAAATGCAAAGGGGAATGCTCATTATATAGCCGTTTGGAGAGAGAAAATGACTTTAATGTGCATTGAATACACAACCACCCAATTTGAAAAGTATCATACTTGGAGCGAGCGGGAAAAACTAAGTGTGAATGACACTAGGGTATGCTTGAGGACATGTGAGACAGCGAATGCGCTGAAACACATGGCTCGGCCAGTTCGGGGCGAAACAGGGACGAGGACGCACAAATGCATTTGGGACAAAATGTGGACGAAAAATGTGTGAAGTACGCGATTCGGGTGTTTCGGACCGAAATTGGAACAAAGGGCCCATTTGGACATGGGACATTCGGGACAAAAAGTTTCGAAGTACGCAATTTGACTGGCTCGGCTGAAATTGGGAAAGCTCACACTTTTTCAAATGGGGCAGTTGGGACAAAATTGCACGAAGGACGCGGTTTCGGGCAAATCGGCCGAAAAATGGGGAAAGCTCGCACTTTTTAACTTTGGGACATTTGGGATAGGAAAGTGTGAAGTACGCGGGAAGGATGATTCGAGCCGAAATTGGAACAACACGCAAAATAAGTTTTGGGACACTTGGGACTAAAATTTTCCGACGGGCCCGAAAATGGGACAGCTTCGGGGATTTCGGGCCGGGATCGGGGAACATAGTGCATTTTCGTACTTGGGACAGATGGGACAAAAGGTTCCGAAAGACCCAAAAATCACGCAAAATGACCCAAAACAAATATTTTTTCAATTTCATGACTTAGGCATTTCAGAGAGAAACACTTAAACTCAAAATTTTGAAAATTTACTCTTATCAGAGCAGGAAATTTTGAGTAGACAACAGCTGGCTCCTTCTGGGGATGACTTGGTGGTAAATTCATGGAATGAGACAAGGCAAGAACTTAGATAACTTGGTGAAAGCAGACCAATGCCTTATCCATTGGGAAAAGGAGTCAAAAACAAACCAACACAGAGGGAAACACAAACAACAACAGAAAGGGAAACACACCGAAAGCAGAAAAGCAAAAAACACTGTACAGAATATACAAAGGGACTCCCTAGTCACCTAGGACTTGAACAACTTCAAATACTTCCCACTATAAGGAAGTGGGAGGGGGGGGAACCATCCATGTAATCAAGATAGAAAGAGTTTCTTACCAGCAAAGTGTCTTATCTTGAATGGTCTGAGCCATAGTGAATCAAATTTTCCACGGCTACTACGAGGTTCATGTCCTTTTGTCCCATAACAGCACCGGTATCTCCAATTTGGAACTCCCTGAACTTAGCTTTCTTGTTAAACAGAACCTTTACCTTCTGCTGGTGAGTAGATATCCTGTCAGCAACCTCTAATCTATCATCGTTCAGTTTGTGTAGGTACATGATTCTTTTATCCAGAGCATCAATGAAACTAGTATCCTCAATGGCCTTCATCAGGTGCAAGGCTGGCAGTTCCACTGTTACTGGCAATTGAGCTTCCACTCCATACACCACTTGAAAAGGAGATATTCCAATGGCTCTTTTAGGTGTGATCCTGTCTGCCCAAAGAGCATCATAAAGCTTCTTATGCCAATTTTGCTGAGACTCATTGACCAACTTCCTTATGATAGTCACCAGATTTTTGTTGGTGGATTCTGCTTGTCCATTTCCCCTGTGGGTAATAATCTAAAGAAATGAGCCAGAGAGATGCCATACCCGTAGTAGAAATCCATTATCTCAGTTGAGGAAAAGTTCGAAGCATTGTCTGTTACAATCTTGTTAGGTACACCATACCTTACCAAGACGTTCTCTTTGATGAAGTTGCATACAACTTCAGAAGTAGTGCTCTTGACTGGAATAGCTTCCACCCATTTGGTGAAAGTAGTCAGTGGTAGTTAGCACATGCATGTGACCAGCACTAGAAGCAGGGTTCAGTGCACCAATGAAGTCTAGGCCCCACTGCTGAAATGGTTCCTCAATCACAACTGGCTTTGAGAGGTAAAGATGCCAATTTAGGTCTTCCCACAAAGGTTTGACAAGCTTCACATTTATCCACCCACTTGGATGCATCTCTGAACAAAGAAGGCCAGTAATATCCTCCCCGGAGTATCTTGTGAGTTGTGGACTATTGATGAATAGTGCCCTCCACATGCCTGATCATGGAAAGCTGAGAGCAACTTTCTCTGCTGCTCCTTGTCCACACACTTCAGAAATCTCCCATCTAAACCACGCTTGAACAAGGCATTTTCCCATAGTACATATTATGTTGATCTCAATTTAACAGTCCTCTTTTCCTTGGCAGTTAAATGAGAGGGGCATTCCCCCATAGGTGAGAAAATGGGTGATGTTAGAATACCATTCATCGACTGAACTAAGGAATAAAACAGTAGGAATGTCATCTTTCTCCTCCAGCAACTCATGTTTGGCTCCTTCAGCAATGAGCTCACAAAGACCCCTTCCACGAACCAGCTTGGTTGTTTTGATATCAATGTCATACTCCTGGACTTTAGCCACCCAGTTTCCTCTCTTGGATCCAAATTCTTGCTGTGTAAGAATTGACTTAACAGTCGTATCTGGAACCAGCACCATAGAGTGAGAGTTGAGGATATAGAAACGGAATTGCTTGACAGCTTTGACTACTGCAAAAGCATGCTTCTCCATCATGGTGTATTTCAGCTCATGATTCTTCAGGATATAGCTCATGAAGGCAATTGGTAGCTCATGTCCATCAGAGTCTTCTTGGGTTAAGACAGCAGCCAGGGTATTATCTATAGCATAGCAATAGATGATGAAATCTTTGCTGAAGTCATGACAGGCCAAAACTGGAGTTTTAGCAATGGCTTTCTTGATACCCTCAAAGGATTCCTTTCCTTCAGAAGACCAACCAAATGCTTGCTCCCCTTTCATCATCTGAGAAATATTCAAAGTTAATTCAGCAAAATCGGGGATGAATCTTCTTAAAAAATTTGATCTTACTGAAAAAGAGAATGCATGCCTTTTTTTGCTGGTTAGGAGAGGAATTTGCTGGATGGCTTGAACTCGTTCAGGATCAATCTTAATACCATCCTTTGAGACAATGTGCCCTAATAGTTTTTCCTTCTGTAACACAAAAGACAAATTTTTTAGGATTTAAAGAAATCCCATGCTCTCGGCATCTCTGCAGAACTGTTTCCAGGTGGTCAAAGTGATCTGCTCTTGTCTTTGAGAACACTGTCAGATCATCAAGGTATATGACAATACATTTCCCTTTCAAGCTTCCAAAAGCCAAATCCATAGCTCTCTGGAAAGTGGCACCAGCATTAATCAGCCCAAAATGAATTCTCTTGTAGGCAAAGGTACCCCAAGGAGTGGTGAAGGTTGTCTTGTGTTGATCTGCAGTATCAACCTCTACCTGATTGTATCCTCGAGAAACCCATCAAGAATAGATAACATTTCAGATCCTGTTACTGCTTGCAATATTTGGTCCATCATAGGTAGAGGGTAGTTATCTTTCAGAGAAGCCTGATTCAGGTTCCTGAAATCAACACAGATGCGGATCTCACCATTCTTCTTCCTAACAGGCACAATGTTTGCAATCCATGTTGAAATGGTGAATGGGAAAGACGATTTTAGCCTTCAACAGTTTTTGAATCTCCTGAAATATAGTGTCAGCTATTTTGGGATTATACTGCCTTTGTTTCTGCTTGAAAGGTTTGATTCCTGGTTTGAGAGGGATAGAGTGCTACATGTCTTTTGGCTTGAAGGCTTTTAGATCCTCATAAGAATATGCAAGAACATCCTTATACTTCCTTAGAAGATCAATTGCTCTTCTCCTCTCATCGGTTGTGCATACACTTCTCGATATTCACCAGCTTGGGAATCAGTAGAACTCCCTATATCAATCTTATCATACTCAGCTGATTGCTGAGGTCCAGTAGAAGCTTTAGATTTTACATATCTGTCATGTTTATCAAACAACTCCTCCAAACTCACCAAACCTTTGGGAATCTTGTTTCCTTTGAGTTTAATGCACCCTTCCTGATCTGTTTCTTCTCCTTGGGTGACAGCTTGGTCAGAGGACACACTCTCACGAGGCAGGTTATCACTTCCCTCAAAATATAGTTGTTCGAAATTCCCCCTTGAGTTCCAAGAAGGAAAGCAGATGCTGGTCATCGTTGAAAAACTTGCCAGTTATTAGTATTGTCAGGAACACTAGGCCGGTGGACCATTTCAATAGTGAACTTATCCTGAGAGAATTCAGGATGGGGAATCAATAATGACCCTGAGACAGCCAGTGAATCAGCCCTGCTGTTCTTTTCTCTGGGTATTGCTTCAATAGAGAAGGCATCAAGGAATTCAATTGAATCCCAAACCTGATTCCGGTAATGCTTCAGCCTCCCATTTTTTACCTAAAAAATGCTTCTGACCTGTTTCACAATCAGCTCTGCATCACCACGAGCCAGAAAGATTTTTTACACCTCGTTCTTTGGCCACTTGCAGTCGAAGAATGAGGGCCTCATACTCTGCAGTGTTGTTAGTGTTCTCAAACTGCAACTTAAACGAAAAAGGGTGTAGGTAGCCTTCAGGTGACACTAGCAGGACACCAGCTCCAGAACCAGCTGAGGAACAACTTCCATCAAATTCTAAAATCCAAACCCCATTGGGATCTTTGGGTGATACTTTGGAGGGTTGGATTTCATCAGGGGACATAATCATGTAATTACCATGACCTATGTCTTCATAGAGTATTTGTGCCTTAGGATCATCTGTTTTCTGCACAATATACTCAGACTGTATCTCAGGGAGTAACTTCTTCATTTTTCCATTGACAAGTATGAGGGCGTAGTGACCAATCCATTTGAATCTCTCCACCCACATCTTTACAGAAGTTCCTACTTAGCAACATTCCATAATAAGGAGGAATGTTTGCTACTAGGATGGTAGCCAAGACTTTCTTTTCAGGTAAAGCAGCAAAAGCCACTTGTGCATCTTTAATCCTTCCAACCAAAGGTAACTTCCTTACTTTCCATGGAGTAGCAAGATCCATAAGTATGAGTAAGGGTCAAGCCTAAAGCATGAGCTACCTTAGCAGGCATCACATTATCTGAGGCTCCGGAATCTATGACACAGTTACTGAGCCTATGGCTAGCTATAAGAAGTGTTACATAAAAAGGCTTGATTTTGTCTCCAGGCGAGGTGTACAGCAGCTACCAGACTAGGCTATGGTGCAGAAGGAGGAGGTGGGCAGGAGGCCTTTAGAGGTGATCTTGGAATGGGAATTTACAAATTGGATCATCTTGGCAAAAGCCTTGGGATGGGTTTGGTAGTATTCAGCTTCTGAAATTTGAACCTTGGTCCTTTTTAGGTGATCCACAATATCAAAGGATCCAGAGGTGGATGGGCCATCATCATTTGAAATCCTAGGCTTATCAACCTTAGGAGAAAAAGAAGAAGAAGCAACTTTGGGTAGCAGGATTGACAGTACTTACCTTTGGTGCAGATGAGGTAGGGGATAGGAGATCCTCTTCTGGCAATTACATGAATAGTTGCTGGTTGCTCCCTTAGATTTCTTCGTGGGCTGTGTTACTTTCTCCTTCTACCTCGTATGTTCTCGAGTCATGACAACAAATGATTCACTGTTCATATCTGCTACCACTTCATCATAGTTATCTTCATCATCAGTGCCTTCGGTGGTAAAGAAATTAACCCGAGATCCTTCGAGTTCTTCCGCCTCATCATCAAATTCCTCCAGGAATTCCTCACGAGCTTCGTCATCCACCATCATCATTGGGCTCTTCAACTTCACAGGTTGCATTCACAAGAACTTTGACAGGAGGACCTTCAAGTGCTAGCCTTGTGTGAGGAGCAGGCAAACGATTTCTGGGCTGAAAATTTCTTCTTACAACATCTGCATACGGGGCATGCTGGGCCAATTGTTTCTTTATAGCTGCTAGATCATTTGCAAGTTTCTGGACTAATGGATCAGTATTGGGTTCAGAGGTGGAAGAGGAAGAAGCATCAGGTTTAGATTTGGGAGGATCTCTCTTCAACTTCCCTGACATGATCAGGTCATCCTCGACACTAGCAGCCAGTTCTTGATCCAAAATTAACGTTCCAAGATTAGCCCTTCTTAGAGCATAACTGACCTTGGGCGTTTTGAGCATTTGGAAAGAAACATTTTTGAATTTGATCAACCGGGTCGAGTATTTACAGGGATTTTGTTGATCAGTCTGTTGAACCGAGCCACAAATTCTCTCATGGGTTCTGATGGATCTTTCTTTATCTGAGAAATTTGGGCAAGCAGTGCATGTACATCTTCTACCGGATTGAAACAGCTTTCGAACTGAGTTATCATTGTATTCTAGTCGGTGATGGCGCCAGCCAGAAGGTGATAGAACCAGTCAGCAGCATTATCCTGTAACGTCTCAACGAACAGCCTGACTGAGACGTCTTCATGTTCAACTCCCAAGACTCCACATGCAACTATGAAGGCTGCAATGTGTTCATCAGGGTGTACTTTTCCATCTCCTCTAAACTTGGGGAAGTTCTTTCGGTTACCTCTAGGTAACTCATGCAAAGGCTGAGTAAGGGCCAAGGGCCCGACACGTTGACCCCATGGCAATTGTGCCGCCATTCTTGGAAATACGGCTTGGAGGGGAACTTTAACACCAGAAAGGATCAAAGCTCGTAGATTGGGACTAGCAGGCTCTGAAGGAATACCTCCCATAGGACTTTTATCTTGAAAAGGTGGAGTCCTCGTCGAATGAGTTCTTCTATTTGAAGGGAAAGGAAAACCCTGTTGCTCCAAAAGCTGAAACTGAGAATCTTCAATACCAAGGGTCCTTCTACCTCGAGTGAAACACGGAGTCGCCAGATCAAAGGATGATCAAAAAAATTGCAGTACTGGAATGCGATTTTCCCCAGCTGAGTCACCAAAAACTGCTGGTCGTCAGATAGGACTTTTTAGAAGAGCAACAGTCAGGGGGACAAGAAGTCCCTCCTCTTTAATGGGACAGGTTCCTTTATTCAGAAACGAACTTATTTACAAATGTAGAGAACATTGTTTTATGGTCAAAACTTGGATTTTACGAAAGTGTTTTCCACAAGGATCATCAATCACGCAAGGACTGAGGAAAGGAAAAAAGGAGATGAGCAGAATAGCAACATTCAGAATTATAGATTGCAGAATAATTCCTCTTGTATGCGAAGCTTCAAAGAATTTAAGACAAGATCATTAGCGATGGCTGAATGAGATTAAATTTAAAGACACAAAGTTCCATAAATAACCTTCTTCAGATTTATTAATCAAGGACACAAAGTTCCTTCTTGGTTGTACAAGATCACTGTATTTGCAAAACTAAACAGTATGCAATCAGAGAGACTAACGAGTTAGGAACAAAATGATCTCCACAATATTAAAGGAAAACACAGAGATAACAAGAATTAGGTAGACAAAGAATGAAAAGCCCTTTTGTATTGATTTCTTTAAGATCTAATTACACTTTCAAAAAATATTCCCAGTTCTTCCTCCTTTCAAAAATGGCGTGGAAAGGCCATTATATAGTTTACAAGTCAGTTACTCTTCGTAACCATTTCTTTTAACTAAAGAATAGTTAAGGACCGCCGGTTACAATACCTTAACTGATTACAAAGAATACGAAAAGAAAGGGAAGAAGAGGAAAGAAAGGAGAAGGAGACAGGTGGCCCGGTTACTGGGAGGGAACCCACTGACTTCAAAATTCCGCTGCCTGAATTTCTTCAATGACTCAGCTATATCTCTGCCACGAGGGGACTGACGTGTTGGCTGCTGACTGAGTCCAAAATCCCAGACATTTCTCCATCTCTTTATCAAACTCGACGTGAGTATGATAATCTTTGTTTGCTTCTTCAATGGCAGACTGAAGAGAACAAATTTCCCTTCATCTTTTCCTTAGAGATGGATTTTTCATTGAATAGATGATCTTTAACAAAATCTCTGAATTGAGCTTTGATTTCTTGCAAGGACAAGGAAGCACCAGAGTTTTCATCTTGAAGATGACAATGCATATCTTTGAAAGCAGCTAGCAGCTAGTTCTCTTGAAATCTTCTCCCTTCTGCCAACTGTTCTTCATTTCTCCCACAGCTTCCTCTAAGACTTTGATTTTCCACTCTACGCTGTAGACCCAGGATTTTGATAGATTGTCTTTGGCATCATCGAAAATCTTGTTCACCAGTAAGACGTTCTCATCTGTCTATCTCATGAGGCGAAGGTCTACAATGCAACTGCTCCAGAGTTTAAGCTCTTGATCCATAACCCCCAATAGTAGAGGATAGCTTCTATTGCAAATTATCTACCTTTCCATGTAGTTTAAAAGCTTCATCGATGAAGTTTAGCCCAGCAACAAGCATTTCATCCACACATGGCTTCAATAGCTCGGTCATAGACAGAATACTTGTGCATATCTTTTGATACTTTGCACTTCATCTTGGCTTAGAATTACAGGAGGAGGTAGAGCAGTCAAGGGGGTGGGGTCTAAAACTTTGTCCTTAGACAAGAGTGACTTGATAAAACTTGTGAGAACTTGGGCTTGTTCTTCCAGCTGTTCAATAGTCTGCTCGCCCTTTCTCTACCCTTCCAATGACTCTTGTGACTGTTTCCTGGAGGTTGTGAATTTCACCTTCAGGAGTAGACTCTCACCATAGGGATCCTTGAAAGCTCTAAGTCAGATGTCAGCAAGTCTAATTCTGATTTGTCTACTGTAGGCTTAGCAATCTCCAAGAATTGCTGACCTTGGGCATCAGACACAATTCTGGAGGTGGTTCTGGATTTCTTGGCATGAGAAGAGGAGTGGTGCCCAACAAGGCTGCTACAGCATCAAAATTTGGTCCCAAGCTTTGAGAGGAGGATTTCCTCTTCCTTTTGTCGACCAGAGGTTGCACCCAAGTAAAAGAGGAAGAAGAATCTGCAGGAGGAGCAAGGGGACCAAGAGACAGGGAGCTCATGACACTCAGGGTCTGCGTAACTGTTGACTCAAGCTGAGACGTGAGTTAGAGCACTGGAGGAAATGGCAGTAGAAGAATTAGTAGTACCTGGAAGTTTAGTGCTCTGGACCTCCTTGTCCTTATCTGTTGGATCTTCAGGAACATTTACAGGGGTTGGCATCTCACTTTCTTCACTTTCACTGAGAACAACGATGTTCTCTGGCTCTATAGGCAACTCTACCTATTTTCTTGGAGGATCATTCTCTGCAGGCTCCTTCTTTACCTCTTTGAGTTTCTTCTTGTATACCTGGGTAGATGGAGAAGGAGTAGATTCTACAGGTCCCTGAGCTGTTGAGGCAGGAGGGGTTTTCACTGGTGTTCCAGACTCTGGAACTGATGCCTCTCTTATGGGTGTCGAGTCATCCTTGGAGCTAGATTCTCCTGAGTGCCTCTTGAATTCTCGGATCTTCTTACTGAACCAGACCCTAGTCCTGATTAAGACTGGAGCAAGAATCTCAGCCAGATCATCTCTCTCTTTCTTGTTCCAATCCAGGTCCTCCAGAGGGGTGTGCTTAATCACATTTTCATACTCATAAGAGTATAGCTCAGAATTGTCATCCTGGAGACCTTCAGGAACTTGGTACAGACTGAGTTCTTGGATCAATTGCAGGGAGAACCTGCCACAATGCCTTCTTCTGGCTTCAAAATCATCTGCACAGTCAGCCCAGTAGTCTTCTGTATCTGCCCTGTGATGATAGACTATCTTGATGTTCTGTTCAATGAACTTCTTCAAGTCAAAACAGGTTCTTGGCTTGAAGAAATGAACAGTGATAGGGACCAGGGCTCTTTCTATGTTCTGAGCATCCAGAGCTGTTTTACATGTGTAGTTTCCCAGAGAGATGGGAAAGTGCAAGCCAGAAATCTTCTTGTCTCTGCAAGTTCTGTGCAACTTGTCTAGTTGCCTGCATATTTCAATCAAAGCCATTTTATCATTACAGAACATGGGAAGCCGTAGAGGAGTGTTTTCATAGCCAGCAAGCCTGATATAGGAAAATTTCCTGAATTGAATGAAATAGGCTCCATACTGCGATATCAGGTTCATGGCTTCATCTGAAAACCTTCTTGCAGTATCACCTTCGAGCAATCTGACCACGTACATGGTGAAAGCATCATTGACCCTTCTGAAATTGCGGTTGCTGGTCTCCAAGGTGAACTGCGGGCAATAGGCATACACTGGATCATCTTTGTGTGCATCTATATAGGAGAAACCAAACCACTGCCTGGATGCTGCTAGGGTATACATCAGATAGGAAGTCATATAGAACTTCTTTGTTTGCTGGACGTTGGATAGCTGCTCAGCCAAATTCATACTGATGATCTCTGCCCAGTTGATATTTTGTGTTCCCTGGCACACCATGCTGATGAGCGGGCACATCCAGAAATGAAACTCATTGGTGGAGGGCAAACCCATAACCCGAGCCAGCAGGATTATGAAGTCTGACAGTTCTTCGTTGAAATCTGCTCGGAAGAGGGTTTTGGTTAGGCGAGAAGCACCTTTCTTAGGGTTTTTTAACCAAGACTTCGCCACTCGCGCCTTGTATTTGTCACTGTCTTGGTCGAACATAGCCTGTGCTTGATCCCGGGAGACGACTATAGCATTGTCCATCTCCGGAATTCTCAGAGCAGCGCCAATGGCAGCAGCGTCCAGCTTGGCAATGAGTTCCCCATGTACATTTGTCAATTCGCTAGAATCGGGGTCGAAGTGAGCTCCACATGAAAGCACTGTATCAGCACACTGTACTGAGATTGGGAATCCTCCGGCAAAAGCTAAACCACTATCATTAATCATCTGTGCCATTGGTGTAGGGTTTGCATCTTTCATTCTTGCCCAAAAATCACCGAAGTCGAGATGACGAGCTTCGCTGTCCCCTATATTGCTAACGGCAGATTCAAGCGGAGAAATTTGCTCCTGTCCCTGGAACTTGATCTTCATAGTGATAGTCTCGGAGCTGCAACCTAGACTTCTGGAAGGAATTTGCAAAATGGAGGGGGAATCGTGCAGGTTTTCAAATGACGAGGGTTCGAGCAAAAGATAGCATGGAAGCAATACGAAAATGCAAAGGGGAATGCTCGTTATATAGCCGTTTGGAGAGAGAAATGACTTTAATGCGCATTGAATACACAACCACCAATTTGAGAAAGCATCATACTTGGAGCGAGCGGGAAAAACTAAGTGTAAATGACACTAGGTACGCTTGGGACATGTGAGACGTGAATGCGCGAAACACGCAGCTCGGCCGGTTCGGGCGAAACAGGGAGAGGACGCACAAATGCATTTGGGACAAATGGGACGAAAATGTGCGAAGTACGCGATTCGGGTGTTTCGGCCGAAATTGGAACAGCGGGCTCGTTTGGACTTGGGACAATCGGGGCAAAAAGTTTCGAAGTACGCGACTCGACCGGCTCGGCCGAAATTGGGAAAGCTCACACTTTTTCAAATGGGGCAGTTGGGACAAAATTGCGCGAAGGACGCGGTTCGGGTAAATCGGCCGAAAATGGGAAAGCTCGCACTTTTTAACTTTGGGACATTTGGGACAGGAAAGTGCGAAGTATGCGGGAAGGATGATTCGGCCGAAATTGGAACAACACGCAAAATAAGTTTTGGGACACTTGGGACAAAATTTTCCGACGGGCCCGAAAATGGGACAGCTTCGGGGATTTCGGTCGGTCGGGTAACAGAGTGCACTTTCGTACTTGGGACAGATGCGACAAAAAGTTCCGACAGGCCCGAAAATCACACACAATGACCCAAAACACAGATTTTTTCAATTTCACGACTTAGGCACCTCAGAGAAAAACACTTAAACTCAAAATTTTGAAAAGTTACTCTTATTAGAGCGGGAAATTTTGAGTAGACAACAGGTCATAGGGTAACCGAACTCTTGAGGGAGGCATAAGATATTGAGGGAGGCATAAGAGATTTGTGTGTGTGTGTGTGTGTGTGTGTGTGTGTGTGTGTGTGTGTGTGTGTGTGTGTGTGTGTGTGTGACTGATGTTTCAGGATATAGGTCGATTTATTATGATGTCTTAGGAGTGGTCCTATGATGTATGGGTTACTCATGTTGGTTGGATATGTTTTGTGATGTTGTGGATATGACATTGATGCCCTTGTTGACTCTATGTACATGTACCTATTTTTTGAGTTATGTATAATCTTTATTTTTGGAATCGAGGAAATGTCTATTTGTTGTAGTACACTTTTGTTCGAGTATTATAAGTCAGTAATAGATGTGTGACAAGTGCTATGTTATGTGGTACCATCATGAAGGTATGTAAAATTTTGCTTGTGAATCATTAGCGTTGTGTATAACCCTGGTAGGGTGTTGTGACAGTAGTTCATGTTGGGCACCCATAAGAAAGAATAAACTAAAAATCTACAACCATAAATTTTTAAAGAACCTAAATTAAGAAAAATGTAATTGGAAAGAGTCTAATTAAATAATGAATGAGAGGGAACTGACAATCTTCACAGAACCTTGAAATTTAAAAAGTTTTCCCTAAATTGTTTCTAAGGCTACCCTTTGGCCATGCTTTAATCAACTAAAATTTTAACCATAGGGTGCACTTTCACCTTTATTTGTTCCTTGTTGCTTACCACCTTTCCTTCCTTCAGTGTTATGTTGCATTGAGGATGATGCTTACTTAAGGGGAGGAGAATGTAATGCCATGTTCGACGTTACCCCATTTATTTCTTTGATGACCCTATTGATAAGTGGGGGTAGGTGGTGTGCATGATTTCATTGACCATTAGTCGACCTCGACCATGTCACAAAGAAGGATTAGTGTCCTTCCTCCCCATCTAGTCTCCATGTGTCCTTGTCGATGCTGCTAGTGGAGGGCCTCCGCAGCACCCTTTACAATTACCATGTTAAGGAAAATCTTGTTCTTGAATTCTATAGGTGGTTTGAATGATGACTTGGTGTTGTTAGGGTGTGTCCGGCTAGAAGGAATATCTACATAATAAAAATATTGAATTGTCGATTTTTGCTTATTATTATTATTTTGTCGAACTTGACGGATGATCATTATTAATATGGTTAATTTTTATTATGAGCAGTAAAACTAATATTATTATTATTATTATTATTATTTTATATGTCGATAAGTGATTTTTTCAATTATTATTTTATCGTCGAATGTTATGGACATTAATATTAATTATTCTTATGATATTTTATTGTATCTTTTCGATTGTCTCCTGAGAGTGATCCTTGATTCGCGTAAAAGAGGAGCTTGTTTTTATTGATCGTTCCATTGTTTGGGATGTGGTATTCATGTTTTATTTTATTATTTATTATTATTTTTATCAAAAACTCCAGCCACCAACTCCCACCTTGGTTGTCTGAGCCTACATGCATGCCTTTCTGTAATTGATAAATTTTGGGTGAAATTATTGTTACTTCCACTATTTTTCCTCCCACGTTGGATTATTGATGTGATAATCTTGGCATGGGCAGATGTGGGCTCCATTTTATATCTTTGGATCCTTTATTTCCTTGTCTTTTGGTTAGTGGCGTGGATGAATTTCTGGCCCTTGTCTTTATTTATTATTATTATTATTTATTTTGACCTGCGTCTGGTTTTGTTGTGGTGTAGAAACCCCTTGTGGAGGTTAGACTCATCATTTTGTTTAGCTAGGACATTTGGTCTGATTTCTTCCTCTTGCTTGATGGATGTCCATTCTTATTCCAAATTACTATTTTCTCTGACTGCGTACAGGCTAAAAGGGCGACTGAGCATATTTTCACCTAATGGTTTCTTATGGAAAGAAAGAATGACTGCAGTAGATCCCCATGTGTGCTCATCCTGTAAACATGGCGTTTCCTAAGACCTCATCTCCTTCAGAAATTTTGACAAGCAGTTTAACTACCTTATGTTTGATTACCACTTTTCATGTGTGGCCTCTTAGGCTCGTGTAGCTACAGCTGTTTGAAAACATTTTCCTATGTTCTCCAATGGATGTTTCTTCCCTACTCTAACTGTCCCACTTTTATGCATGTTGGGAGCATGTTGTAAGGTTATGGGGTTCTGGATTTTCCCCTATCCCTCACGTGTTCTTAGGCCTTTCCACTAAATCCATTTTGTGTATTTAATGCAGTCATGGCAGTCCATGAGACCTCTTTCCTATCAATCAGATGCCACTGGTGATATGGAGCTCCCTGCCTGTGCCTAGCATGGAGGTGAATGAGGTTTTGGTGCCCACAAGGAATATTTGGGGAAGAATGTTAGATTTTCCTTTGCATGCACCTGGTTGAAATTAGTTGCAAGTGCTGGAGCTCATTACAGGCATGATAATATTACCACCTGACTTTTATACTACCTTTAACCATACCATGAAATGAATTACTTTTCTTGTTGAAATGGTAGTTTTCTTAAAAAGATATGGTTGTTATGCTATTGATTTCTCCCTACTCCCTTTCATGGTTTTAAATAAGTTTCCTTGATATTTAGGGATTACACATGAATTTGTACCTGAGATCTTGTTTATTTCTTATTTTGGTTGTGTTGTGTTGGTTGCGGGGTATCCTTGGAACGATAAAGGTAAGATATGGGATTGCTAGTTTTGTTCCCTCGCTTTAGTGATCTGGGTATTGGTGGTTGATATACAAAACCTTGACTCGAATAGTGTGTTTCCCGAACTCTAGATTATGCTTTTATTTTTGACTGACTAGGGAATATTTACCCTCTTCTGGGTGTTGGTGTTTTGTTATTATGATTAACCATTCAAAATATTGGCTCCCTTGTCAGAAATACTTTGAGCCCTTGGTCTACACCTATATTAATTTTATCCATTGGTAGAGCAATTACTTGTATTTACCATGTGATGTACATGCTCCTAGTTTACAAACTGAAATGAGAAATCCCTGGCTCCCTTGCTAGCTTCGATTGTTGTAGTTTCGTTCTCTGACCTTGTGGTCATTTCGAAGTAGGGGCTTAGCTTATGAATGTTTTAAGTAAATAAAAAAATAAAAAGATGACCCATATATACCCGTTTGTGGCGCTTGGGTTAAAGCTATTGTGTTATATGCATTCATATCTGTGAGATAAAGAGGGCCTAGCCAAGTTGGCTACATGAATCTTAACGAGAAGGATGCCTCTTTATGGCCAACGCCTTAGCCTTTCGTGGTAGAATAAAAAAATAATTATGGATAATGTAAAGTCTTGACTATTACGAAAGGAGTTTGGGTGGTACCTTCGTTCATCTGTTGTAATGGTCGGGAATCATTGTTTCCATATTATGATAACTTATGTAATTCCTTTACATATTATGTTGGATATGGGTGGTTACCCTTCCAGCTATTAAAAATAGGAAGAATCATGATTTGTATGTGATGAGCGAAAGCAGTTTTACTTTTGAGATGACTTTGGTGATTGTAGTATTTATACTTATTGTTATCTAATATAACCAAATGAACTTTCACATGGGTTAATATTTTGGTTAATTATTATATTCCGGATCGGGAGAGGGAGGTACCTAGGAGTGGCAAGATAAAAGGATATGATTTTATTCAAAAAAATTAGGATAGAGGGTTTTAATTGTTTAATATATGAATTTGTGTTTCTACTTTTTTAAGGTAATTGTCTCAAATGAGGTTATTGTAATAAACTAAGGAAGCTTAGGATTTTGTTTGTTATCTATTGTGGAATATATTCCTAAGTGCAATTCATTTAACATCGTCATACTAGTTCCTTTGTGACGGTTCACTTAAATTTTTACTGATACAAGTTTAAGGGTAATTTAATTGATTGGATTGTATATTAAATCTTGGTAAGATGGTGGCATTAGACTCATTTTTTTTGTTTGAGTTACTAAGTATGTGTTATTTATTTTATCGTATCTTTGACTGTTTTACATAACATGGTAAGATGATCTTATGTTTGAAACTTTCTGTTATAACTTACTCCATATGTTCCTTTGAAGAAGTTTGGTGTAGACATGCTATGGGGTGAATTTCCTTTGAAAGGGGAAATTAGTGGTTAGTAGGTGATGTAAAATTTTCGAAACTTAAATCTATTAAATATTATGACTTATTTGAAGGAATGTTGATTGATGTTTAGTATTGGATTTCAATCATGCAATCTATATGGTTACATGATTGATATCCCAATACACTCTTCTCTCTATTTCAAACTCATTGGGTCTTTGATCCCTACTAGAATGGTAGTAGTCTCTTTGTTGGTTTAGAAACAATGTTCATAACAGATTTTTATGGTTGCCCTTCTTAATTTGAAATAGTAAATCTTCCAGCATGATTAAATAAGTTGTTAGTGTGTTAGAGCTTAACACTATTCCATTTAATAAAAGGTTCAATTCATGATATTGTTAATGGTAGCATATGATTCAAATGTGTAGTTTTTATCATGCTTAGGTCTCGCAAACTGACTTAGGCTATAAATGTGCAGATGACCTTCATGAGTAGAAAAAGGGAGAGTTGCATCGGTGTTGCTTTGAAGCGCGTTTGTTCGTGTGTGCTTTATTTTGTTGAGAGACTCTAAATTTTTGTTTGTCACGTTGGATAAAATCTGTAACCATGTATAGTTTCTCAAACAAGGTAGTGATAGATGTATCTTTTAGTTAAAACCTTGTGTAATAGCTCCCTCTAGGTCATGGCATAAGTGTAAAACTAGGCTTATTAAAGTGGGTTAGTAATATTTATAAAAGTATTCAAAAAAATAAGGATAATGTAGATGTGATCTACTTGATAACAATCAATTTTATAAGTGTTTAAAGAGGAAACTATCCGTTGTAAATTAAAATTATATACCTTGCTATCCCTAGCTAAACTAATCAACATTATACTTTTATGGTGAACTCGTAAATGGTCTAATTGTGAAATCAATGATTAGTTTTTGGAAGAAAATAAGGTTATATAAGTAGGAGGAAATTTATTAAGAAACCCTTTGTTCTCTCTCTCAATCATTGAAATGTAAATGATTTAACCTTAGCATACTTAATCAAGCAAAGTCTAAATAAATTTTTTAAATAATCGTGATAAATTCTTAGCCTCAATAAAGACTGAGTAATAACCCATGGGACCCTGAAGCTGAATTATTTTGACCTGTTTGCCCCCTTAACCCTTGCCTTGATTTGTTGTGACCTTTCTTAAGTAATGTTAAAATTTAGATCCTTTGGCAAAGAAGATTATTTAATCTGAACCTAAAATGGTACTTTACCTCAATCGGAGCTTGTACTTATAACCTGAGCAATAGGGGTGTGGAACAAATTTTAGTGGCTTGTGCAATATTATTTAACCTTATGAGAAATGGAAAATGTTCTTTTTAAATCAAACGAATTAAGAAAGTTATCGACATATAATTGATGATCCTCTTTTATAAAACTTGGTCTTAAGCTAATTAGTCGATAGTATTAAAGAAAGAAGTTCTCCCTTGTGAAAAGAATTGTGTGAATCATTACATGAATCTTATAAGAACGTAAGTTAAGAATTACGATACGTTTTAGTAAACAAGAAACCTTAAAATACTTTCACTGTGGGATGCCCCTAAACATGTGTTTTGTTGTTGGACTTGTATGTGATGTCTTGTCAAAATGGGAAGTGAACAGTTTCATGTTGAGCATCATAGATTTCCTTGTACTTTGGTGATCAGCATTGTGTCAAGCCTATCGTGAGTTGGTGGTAACCATTGTGACCTCTTGTTGTGTCGTGTAAAAATCAAAGCAAGTTAAAAAAAAGTTATCCTAGTTTTTCAGTGTTGTATTAGTGTGTCTTTTAGTGGGCGTTGCAATTAATCAATGCAATATATTTAATTAAATCATGTCATAACTAATAAATTCATTGATATTAAAATAAATTCAAAAGAATAGATATAATAAATTTATTCATAATACGCCTTCACTCCCTTGGGGGAGATAGTGGCCCACCACATTTCACATCACCCTTCAAATTGTAGCCCAATATATAATGATACTCAAGTCTAATCAATAAATTTTTGTTGAATTATTACGCCGAATAAATTATCCATTTCATAATAAGGGGAGGGGAACTAATAGCTTCTGACGGCCAACATACACATTTTAGTCATATATCTAATGGTGCAATTAGTTGCCACCTATAAAAAAATGGGTGGAAACGATTGAATTTCAATGAGGGCTCCAAATGTTTAAATTTCCCATGGCATACGACTGCATGATCGCCCCTCTACTCCACTACGACTAGTTCATGCCCCTCTTCTCATGGTTCCTCCATATTATTTTCTCCACCCTGAGCCATAGTATTCTCCATATAACCCTATAGAAACAACAACTTCCTTAGTGACCTTATTTATGTCATCATAAAACCACCCGCTATTTAAAATCCTATTATAAGCTGGAAAATCGACAATTTACGTTTTCTTTAAATTTATTGCCATCCTCAAGGATTCATAATGAAATGTAATATAACTGGTATCCTACAGATTCTGTCCTTTGTAACAACACAAATTTGAAGCTTCTCACAAAACCCAAATTCTAGGAATTATAGGTCGTAATTCATAAAATCACTTAAATTTATGATGGAATTCAACCTAACAAATTGTGAAATTTCACCTCTTCGATGGAATTCAACCTGATAAGTTATTACTTGCAGAGTTTTTTCTCCCTAAATATTTTTTATAAAAGGTTAACTTAAAAAATACAACAAAAATCTCATAATATTGTTTATGTTTCTAGGAGAAATTTAATCTAACAAAGTTATTCTATATTTTTCTACAAAAAAAAATTAAAATGCAAATGCAGATAAATGTGTATTATCTTTCTGTTTTCTTTTTATTTGACATCATTGATATTGCTTTTCTCCTCCTCATCGTCTTTCATTCTTCTAATTATTTTGTGCGACATACAAATTTTATATGATTCGTGATATACAAAATGTGCATGTTTTGCGACTTCAATTATGTGCCCTGAGATTTCATATTTATATTTTTCAAAAATAACATGCACCATGCGTGTAAGCCGTATCGTCGCATACAAAAAATAACTCGAGCATAATATAATATCAAAAGTAATAAATGACATCATAATGATCCTCCACAACTTCCTCTAATGGTGCATGTACACGTCACACATCGTCTCTTGTCCTTTTCCAGTAAATATGTAGAAAACCACATTGTGAGTATGAGACATGAAATCCACCCCCTGTGTGTGTAACGCCTCCTTGGAAAAATCAGGAAATGAAACTACCACCAAACTCCTCTGCCAACTCTATTATGTGAATATTTCACTTTAGCAAGGTCGTTGAGATTGCGGACTTCAAATGCATTCGAAGGGGGAACTATACCCTACTACATTCAAATCATCCCCAACTTAGAGAAAGTTGCAAAAAATGGGCAACACCAAAGGACCTGGTGGAAGATTTAATTTCTTGGATCTTAGTATCAATAAAAATATGGGAGAAACAAATGCAACAAACGTGGAAACTAGCCCCTTAAAAAATCCACTCCATCAACAAAAACATCTAATGCAATTCACGGCTTGGAGGTATTGGGTGAAAAAGATAAAGAGAAGATCGATTCATCTAGAAATGTTTTTTTTGAGAATTAAAAGATAGATTTCAAATCCACGATGTCAACATTTCAAATCCTTCACACAACTAGTTTCCATGTATACATTTAACTAGAAATAAACACAAGATTGCAAGAATTTGTGAATAAGCAACTAAAATGTAAAATACTTAACCAATCTATGCATTAAAACCTGTATTTTCACAACTAAAGCAAAGAAAATGTCTCTTCTCTATGTATTTCCACCTTTATCTTCACAATACCAACATTCAAATACTCAGAAATGATTAATTGTTATGAAATATTTTTATAGGAAAATAAACACAATCGGGAACACTAAGATTTCAAACCCTATGGGCAAGACGTTTCAACCACAAATTTCCCCATAAACAAAAAAAATTGACGTATTTTTAAAAAAAGATTTGTATTTTATCTTTGAATTCAAACATGTATTCTGACAATTAAAGCTAACACAACCTATAAAAATTGACCCCTTAGCATATTTAAAATACATATTTGCAACAAATGTAAGGGAAACTTCTCATATTTAAGTTTCTATGTATTTGAAACTCTATACTCAAAAAAAAGAAAGGAAAATTGCTCACTTTTGATTTGTCTATGAATTTGAAAAATCATCATAATAAAACTAAAGCATGCAAATCCTATCATGACATTTATTGAAACAATAAAAGTATGGAATTAAATAAAAATAATAATTTTCCTGTAATTTAACCTAAATGCATTGGTAGTGTAGTTCATATCGTCACATACACAAAACCGCTCAAGAAAAATACAATATCAAAACTAAAGAACGACATCATCATGATCCTCCACATCTTCCTGCAATGCTCTCTGTACATGGTGAACACCGTGTCTTGTCCTTTTCTAGTGAAGATTCCAAACACTGTGTTGCGAGTATGATACCTATACTCCACCCCCTTCATGTGCAACCCCTGATTGGCCTTATCCGGGAATGACACCACCACCAAATTCCTCTTCCCCCTCTTTTATGAGAATATTTCACCGCATTTCTTGGCAAATTTGTTGAGATTTCAGCTATTCAAATCATCTCCAAATAGGATTCAGTTGCCAAAAATGGTCACCGCCAAGGGACTTTGTGGTATCTTCTATTTTTTGGAGCTTAGTTTCGATAAAAATATGGGAGTAACCATCGCAATGAATGGGGAAACCAACCACTTTAAAAATCCACTCCATAAAAAAATCTAATGCAATTCACAACTTGGAGCTACTGGGGGAAAAAGATAGAGAGCAGATCAATTCATATAGACATTTTTGTGTGAGAATTAAATGATGGATTTCAAATCCATGACGTCAAGATTTCAAATCTCGCGCACAAGGTGTTTTCATGTATAAATTAACTAGAAATAAACACATGATTGCAAGAATTTACGAATAAGTAAGGAAAACATAAAATACTTAACCTATCTATGCATTTAAACCTCCATTTTAACAATTGGAGAAAAGAAAACCTCGCTTATCTATGTATTTCAACCTCTGTCTTCACAATAACAATGTTCAAATACTTAGATATGATAAAATTGTACAAAATCTTGTCGTAGTAAAACAATCACAATCGGGCACACCAAGATTCCAAACCCTGTGGACAAGAGGTTTCACTCACAAATTTCCCCATAAACAAACAAACATTGGTGTATTTTCAAAAAATCTCCCAAAACATTCAATCTACATTTTATCTTTGAATTAAAACCCGTATTCTGACAATTAAAGCTAGCACAACCTATAAAAACCGGTCCCTTAGCGTATTTAAAATTTAGATATTTGCAACAAAGGTAAAGGAAATTTACATATTTAATTTTCTATGTATTTGAAATATACTCAAATAAAAGAAAGGAAAATGCCTCGTCTTTGATTTTGCTATGAATTTGATCTATCATGGTAATAAAACTAAAGCATTCAAATCCTTTCATGACATTTATTTAGGTAGTAAAATTAAGGAATTAAATAATTTTTTCATTTACATTTTAACCTCTAATTTGACAATAAAAGCAACTAGATGGTCAAAAAGCGCTAAATGTTGAAAAATTGGCCATTTGGTAGTTGAAACAAGCTTGGCTTCGAACACATTCTAAATATTTTTATGTCGTACTTATGCTCAGACATGTTTTTTGACATTCTAAAGATTTGTGGACTTTGATTTTGCATAAATATTAAATCGCATACTTAATATTTGTTAAATCGCAACCCTTTCCTTCTATTTATGTTATTCCATGCAATCGTCTCACTCATGCAACTCCTTTCCTACAATTTCTCAAGATGAAAAATGAGAAGGGGGCTTGCAAATTTCTACAAGAAGCAAGTGGTGTCCTAGGGTTTTCTATCTTTCTGGTGATGATTTTTCCACTTTTTTGACCTCCCTTGAAGCACCAATTACACATAAGTATTGAAAGCGAGATTGATATGATAAAGAGAAACACATATAACATTTAATGTTGGGCTAGGAGCATTCTAAGTCGTGGTGTGGAACATGCAGTTATTTTTCTCCAAGAATTTTATTTCAAAAAGTCCATAAACTCGTATTTTCCTTATCTGACAACTTAAACACTACCCAATTGAAACCATTGACGTTGATAAAAATAGAGTAACCCTATTTTTATCATAATCACTGTAATGCCCCGTGGGCATCAGCCTCCACTACCACCGTGGCCTCCTCCCAACCATCCGGCCTACAGATTTGACCACCGTGTTTTCTTTGTTGTCCTTGCGTGAGGGAGACGGGAGTGGGTGGAGCCCCGTTTTTCTTCACCCTGATCTCGTTCTAATTCTCCTTCAATGAGTACAAGTGGGCGTGGGTCTCCAAAAATCGTGCTGTACAGGCAACTTCAGTGGAGCGCAGATCTAAAATTCTCCTCGGAAAGTGCCGTGAGGAAGTTTTTGGTGATATGCAGTAGCTACAGGGTAGAGAAGTAAACTTATCTCAGAAAATCCGTGGCCCAGAGAGAGCTGGGTGCGATAGCTGCTACAGGGTGAGCCCAAGGAACCGTTGGTGTTGATCCTGATGTTCTGGTTGCACGCGACCACAGTGGAGATTAGTTATTGCAAAATCTTGCAGCTGTAGCAAAAGCCGTTTTGAGTGCTTCCAACGAGCAGGTTGTCCACTATGTTGTTATCTGTTCAGTTCGACTGCATCCTCAAATTCGGGATTCTCCTTCAAGATATTTTCATCAAAATCGATTAAGTGACAGTGAGAGTGTTACCAGGAGACCCGATGAATTTTATTACAGAGATTCTCTACTGAGACATTACTGTTTTACGATGTAGCTCATGGAAGAGGGTCTCTTGGAGGCAGATCTGTTTCAGATCAGAATATTCATGAAGCACATGCTTTGCTGTAATAACGGCGCATGCCTTTTGTGTTGGTGACAGATCACACCCACAGGCACAGGAGATCTATGCAATGTTGGAGAGAATGTCTTGGGAGATGAAGGTAGCAGGATATTTGTCAGATTCAGAACATGTGCTGAGTGAACAGGAAGGTAAAAGTTTTCCTCTGTCACCATTGTGAGAAGATGGCAATTTCTTTTGGATTGTTAAGCCTTCCCCGTGGGACAACTCTCAGATTTGTCAAGAACCTTAATGTATGTGTTGACTGCCACACTGCACCAGGTTTGTCCAAGATTGTTGTAATGCAAATTGTTGTGAGAGAGGCAAAGCAGTTCCATTTCAAAAAAAAAAAAAGGGAAATGTTCTTGTAGAGATTTCTGGTAATGCCTGGTGAAGAAAAGCCAGAAAATTCATTGGACAAAGATGAAATGATGATATCGAGTCTCTGTGGCATAAGCAAGGTGGAGAAACACTCTATTATATTAAGTTCAAAAGAGCCTTCTAATAGATGTTGATTACCACACTGCAACCAAGTTATCTCCAAGATTATATTGTTAGAGAAATTGTTATGGGTAATGCAATCCAGCTCTCTCATCTTAAACAATGACAATGTTCTTATGGAGATTATTGGTGCTGCTAAGTGAAGCAAGTTGTAAGCAATGGGCTGCACATTTGCACTATAACAAGGTGCATCATATGGAACTTGCAGCGATAAGAAGGAATCAGACTTTATTTTCACTTTCAAAAAGTATTCTTTTCTGAGTGTTAAGAGGACTGGACTATGCTATTTACTTCATCAAATCTGATGTATGGTATGCATCTCTGGGATGAAAAGCAAGAAGAAGAGTAGGTGGAGATTGGGAAAAGCAGGAGAGTACTGCTTGAAGAAAATGGAAAGCTACTTGGGCAGAGCAAGAAATGTGAGAAAGACCCTGCAGTAAATCCAATGCTAGGAGACTATGAGGAGAGCATATCTTGATAGGTTCTTTTCTCCACACTTTTTCATTCTGTATGGTGTTTTTCTCTGGATTAATTGGGTTGTCTTGTGGCCAAGGGCATCGTGCTTTTATTCATCGACAGAGTTTTTCAAGGAATAATTGGTTGACTAACAGCCTTGAGCTTCACCTCATAGGACTGCTGAAGCGAGGGAAGATGGAAGACAGTCTCCTCGAGTTGTTTCCAGTGCAGAAGCGTACTACGAGGCGGTGTGAGGTGGATTTGCGAAAGGACTCAACTGTTAAATTTTCTGCCCCATCTATCTATCCAGTTATCACATTTGGCCCTTTGACATCGCTAGCAGCAGTACTCACATCCTTGTCTCATGCTATTGTTTTATGCTGGCCCGTGTGGAGTCTGTATGACCTGTTGAAGCTGGAGAAACATGCATGATATTTCTACACTTTTCTACTGTTATTTTATTTTAAAATATTGTGAAATCGAATCACTTTTCCTTACATTGATTTGTCAGTTGGATGCCATGATGGGAGATTTCCCTTTCTGCTTGTGTCTTCTTGTTTAAGCTTTTATCGTTGATAGAATGTGGGTCGAAAGGATGCATGTGCCCTCTCCTTTGAATTTTATGTTCTCTTACTCGAATGATAGACCTTCGTCTATTTGTTTATGTATTAATTCTTCTCTGCGATTGAGTTGCAAGTTGTTATGTTGATTAACTAGTATTTTCGATATCATGGAAGTAAGTTACGATAACTGTGAAGCTCCTCCCTAGCACCCAGGTTGTCTTTTGAAATTTTTTTAGCTCCTTCGCAAGTCCCTTTGATAACCTTTTGGCATCGAGAAAGAAAGGTTGTAGGATTGTGTGAGCAATGCGTGGGCTAGCTAGCTTAGAGTTCGGTATCAAAACTGGTAGAATAAAAGGGTTCATGTGCAACGTGTTTTTCCATCTCACATGTTTAGACTCTCATACTATCTTTCATCTTGTTTCTAGGATTTTAAGGCCATCCTCAGGAAGTTCCTTGACCATCCCTATCAACTTGAACCATAACTAGCTTTTCAGATCAACTAAGCTGGAGGTTTCATTGTGCGAATCCAATACCTCGTTGACACTAGAATAGTTCTGGTCTAATCCCCCTCTCAGAATTATTTCTGATGGCACTCTTCTATCTTTCCTAACTTGCATTATTTTCTCCCTTGTAATGTTAACGCTATTAATTAATATTGGTCAGGTTTTTATGCACGTAATTACCGTAATAGGTTGTGATGGAGATTTCCTTAAATGTGATTGACCTTTGGGAAAAACCCAGATTTCAATGTGATAATCTTATGAATTCATAGCGGAAGGTTTTGTTTTGATAAAGTCACTTAGAAATTATGCTTGTATCTATTTGTGCGACGGTTGACTGTGTTACCAAGGGTTGTCGTAAAATATGGTTGTTTCGGGAAATGGATAATTTATTTTAAATTAATCAAACATTAGAATTGTTGTGGAAGTTTGCAAACCTTTAGTGTATTATAAATTTTTGATGACATTATTGTATACTCTTGTGTGACAGAGCCCCCTTACCCTCTCGCATGCTAGCTACTAGCCTGTAAGACTTTGACCCTTCTTGGATGATTGGAAAATCTGGTAGTTAATGGTCAAAACTAGTATACTATGCCTTCGCTTCGAAACTTATGTTGTGTGTAAACTCTATTTGATTTCCAGTTTGAAACTCATTTATACATGACTTTTTGTGTTAAATTTTGAAACCCGTGGTTCCCTTTTCTTGGGCCGATCAACTCTTGTTCTTTTAGAAATATATTATTTTAGTCTATGCGTATGGTACCTTTGATAAATTTCTAGATGACTGGTATATGTATAAAATCTCAATCTTGTAATTATTGTTTAATCACTTACTTGATGGGGATTCTGTCTTTGCTAGATTGTTTGTTTTCTCCTTATAGGGCCAAGGGCCATTCTCATATGATTGTTACTTTCATTGCTATTGCTCCTAACTGAAGTACAAGGTCTTCTCCTTCTTTGATTGACATGTTATAGACTTTATTATAACTTGATGTGCTCATAGTGTTTAGAAGTTTGACCCAAATTCTTGTAATAAGGTGCTTCTTTTCATGATATTGTTAGATAATAGTTATGGTGGTTTTGTGTAGCCTTATCTTGCTCAGTTCTCGTGAACTGAATCTTGTAGAAAATTTGCTGCAGATGGATTTTGCGTATAGATGAGGGATATATTTGTAGACTTTTGTCATCAACCTCAGTTGAGAAGATCCCTTGCTCGAAACCTTTTATGTTGTTCAACTTTTGTTAACGTCTAGTGGAAAGTTTAAAATAGGATTAATGTCTCAGTATAATGTATTGTGGACTTTGTCATCTGAACTTTGGAAACCTTGTATTGGTTGACCATCTTTGAAATTATAAGAAAATTTGGTTATTGTTGTTAAGTGACTTTGTTGGAGTATCAGTATTTTAAGAATTGATGTAATCTTGTTTTGTTCTTGTAAATGAATGTTGCTACAACCTTGCCTTGAGAATAAATTCTGAGTTAAACCTTGCCATGACTTAGTAATAAAGTGTCATAAGTAAACTAACATGGGATTGTTAAATACTTCTGGAAGTTAAATTAAAAGTTGCATTCAAATAAAGTAACGTAGGGGTCACCAACTTGAGAGTAAGAAATTCTCTAAGTAGACAAGGGCAAGACTATCATTGCAAGTAAACTTTATAACACGATAACCCTAGCTCCCCTAGTGAACATTATGCCTTTCATGGTAAAATTTGTAAAATGACCCTAAGGTGAAATGAACTGTTAATTGTTTGAAGGTAATAAGATTTAATAAACAGGAGAAAACAATTTTGAAACCACACAATCTATCTCTCAACCATTTGGAAAGTAAATTCTTTTACTCCTTGTTAATACTTTTAGCGAAGCCTAAGTAAAGCTGTTGTTAGTTCTGGTTAAGAGCCCTAGATTCAATTTAATACTGGCAATAACTAATGAGGTCCTAACAATGTTTCATCTCGACCTTCTCCCTCTAACCCTTTTTCAAGGCACCTTGTATCTCTTCTCTTAAGTGTGTTGAACTTAAAACCATGTTGTCTTGTGAGTAAGAATGAATCTTAGTAGCGTTAGTGGTGAGCAGATGGTCTTGTGGAGTTTAAATACTCCTTTTTCTTGATAAACGAATTAAACAAATAAAGGTCATAATAGAGAAGATTTGAAGATGTTTACTCAGTTTCAAAAGAATAAACTTAGCTTGGTAAGAGAAATTGTATGAATCATATCTTGAACCTCCTTGGAAAACGTAAGCTAAGAATTGCAAGATATCTTATTAAAATAAATAACCCTCAAGAATAACTCTTTGTGGTTGGCCATAACTGTAAGTGTGTTCTGTGATTGGACTTCTATGTTGTCTTGTCAAAAAGAAAAGTAAATTGTCCTTGATATGTGTGAACATTTCCGTGCTGCTTTTATGGCCATCCTTGTATCAAATTGTTCTCAGTGTTAGTTGTATACTTGGTGACGACATGTTGCGTCATGTTATGTGTCAAGCAAGTCAAAAAAAAATTTATCCTGTATTTCACTGTGTTGTTTGTGTGTTTGTTTTCGGGTCGTTACACTTGGTATCAGAGCGTAGGTTCATGCTCTCGAACCTATGGGCCGGATTGGTGTTATATGATGATGTTACATGGTGGTGGTGGTGTTACATGATGATACTGCATGATGATGATGATGATGCATGATGGTGGTAGATATTGGAAGAGTAATGTGCTTTAAACGTGATGTGATTATTGTCGTAATTGTGATATTGTGAACGCACATTATGGGTATGTCACCTTGTGCGTGTTTGTGATCATGTTTATATTTTGGGGATGGGAGTATTCTCTCTCCTTCTTGTGGATTCTAGGAAGAATTCACGTGTGAATTACTGTTTGTGATGTGTGAAAAGAATTATAATGTGGATAACGTAGTGTTGGAGCATTGTGGCATATTGTGATATGTATGTGTATCAATGTGTTGTATGACTAGATTGATGTTAAAAGAAATGAGTTGTATCATGATGTTTGTTACCATACTTTTGAAGAAATGTGTGTACCACCTTGTTATGTAGCAATGGATGTTATGTTGTGATATACTATGTTCATCGTATGTATGACTGTGCAAATATGTAATGCTTCATGTTGTGATTTGGGGTCATACTGGTGAGTGTATGAACCCTATCGTATGGTGATTGCACTTTGGGTGCAGAATGTGGTAAAGTGATGTATTACGCCCTGTGGATGTATGATTGTGATCTACCCTATATGCATACCATACGTGAGACGTTATGGTAGTTACGTGTGTGCCACCGTTATGTTAGTGATGTTTTTGTATGTTATGTTGTGAACCTTACGCTAACCGATCCTGAGGGAAATCGGTAGAAGTGTATGTTGAGAGTGAGGAATGGTGTACCATGGGTCAATAACTCAAGCTAAAACTCGGTTTAGTAGATAACATGTGATTCTTTCCTCTCTCCCTATGTGGTTGTATGTATGCAACCTTAGTGTATCTATGACTATGTTTAGCCTTGTCGAAGTGGTGGCGGGATGATTCAGATGGAGGTGATGACAGTTGTATTATTGATATGTATTTTATGAGCTGAGGCTCGATGTTTCGAGTGCTAGCAACTCATTGAGTACCCCTTTGGTGGCTAGATAAGGCCACACAGTTATCGTAATGTGACATTATTATAAGTTGATTTTATTCGTAAATTGAGCTTTTACTTTATTTTGCAAGGACCAACATCTTTTCTTGATTGCAATGCTTTACAATTTTGGGCATTTCCTTGGTTTGTGGCACTAACATGGGGATTTTGATACTAACTTTGGCTATTTGGCCATTTATTTTAGCTTGATTTGGGGTCTTCTTTTAAATTTGGAATTCTTACCGCCTTGCCCAAGGCTTGTACTTTGGCACTTGGCACTTTGATTGGATTGTTGTGCTGGTTCTAATGTCGTGATGTGTGGAATAGGGTCATGGGATGCACCATGGATTGGTTGGACCTATGGACCCGCTTCGTTGTATGGGGGTACGCCCCAAGGAGTACATATAAGTAGCGGGTTGTTGAACCACGCGTTATTATGTCACTTGGGTTAGGAGTGTTCGAACTCTATGTGTCTTGGACCATAGGGTCAACTGGCCTCCTTGAGGGAGGCATAAGAGTTTGAGGGAGGCATAAGAGATTGAGGGAGGCATAAGAGTTTGAGGGAGGCATAAGAGACTCTAGGGAGGCATAAGAGTTTGAGGGAGGCATAAGAGATTGAGGGAGGCATAAGAGTTTGAGGGAGGCATAAGAGTTTGAGGGAGGCTTATGATATTTGTGTGTATGGTTGATGTACTGGGATATATGTTGAGTTATTGTGATGTTTTGGTAGTGGTCTTTGATGTATGTGTTACTCATGTCAGATGGAATTGTGTTGTGATGTTGTGGTTATGTCATTGATTTCCTTGTGGACCCTATGTACCTGTAGCATGGTTTGGTGTTATGTGAATTTTTTTTCATTGATGCAAATTGAGAAAATGTCTGGTGGATTGTAGTACTCTTTTATTTGAGTATTTTAGTATGTCAGTCAGTGATGTGTGTCGAGTACTATGTTATGTGGACTGTGCCTATTCCATTCCGTATTTGAGTAACCCTTTTATGGTGTAATGCAATCATGAAGTATATACTTGTGTGCTTGTGAATTTGTAGGGTCTTGTGAACCTGATAGGGTGTTGTGTTAGCAGTTCATGTTGGGCACCCGCAATAAGGAATAAATCAAAACACTTTAATGATGATATTTTATTTTAAAAGAAACTAAAACTAGAAATAATGATAATGGAAAGAGACTAATGAAATGGATGAACAAGAAAGAACTTCCAATCTTCACAGAACATTGAAAGTTAAAAAAAAATTCCTACCAAATGTTCCTAAGACTACCCTATGTGATCGTGCTTTAATCAACTAAAATTTTAAATCATAGGGTGTGTCTTCTTCTTTATCTATCCCTTGTTGCATACCATTTCCTTTCCTCTGTGTAATGTCGCATCGAGGACGATGCTTTGTTAAGGGGAGGAGAATGTAATACCCCATTGGGTGTCGATTTCCATCTCTTCCACCGTGGCCTCCACTGCCAACCACTCAGGCTGACTGTATTTGGCTGCCGCGTTTTCTTTGTTTGTCCTTGTGTGAGGGAGACGGGAGTGGGTGGAAGTCCCATTTTTCTTCACCATGATCTCGTTCTGATCCTCCTTAAATGTGTACAAGTGGGCGTGGGTCTCCAAAAATCTTGCTGTACAGGCAGCTTCAATGGAGCGCAGATCTGAAATTCTCCTCGGAAAGTGCTGTGTGAGGAAGTTTTTGGCGATATGCAGCAGCTACAGGGTAGAGAAGTAAACTTATCTCAGAAAATCCGTGGCCCAAAGAGAGTTGGGTACGACAGCTGCTACAGGGCGAGCCCAAGGAACCATTGGTGTTAATCCTGATGTTCTGGTTGCACGCGACCACAGTTGAGATCAGTTGTTGCAAAATATTGCAGCTGTAGCAGAAGCTGTTTTGAGTGCTTCCAACGAGCAGGTTGTACACTATGTTGTTATCTGTTCAGTTTGACTGCATCCTCAAATTCGGGATTCTCCTTCAAGATCTTTTCATCAAAATCGATTAAGTGACAGTGAGAGTGTTACCAGGGAGACCCGATGAATTTTAGTATAGAGATTCTCTACTGAGACATTACTGTTTTACGATGTAGCTCATGGAAGAGGGTCTCTTGGAGGCGGATCTGTTTCAGATCAGAATATTCATGAAGCACGTGCTTTGCTGTAATAATGGCACATGCCTTTTGTGTTGGTGACAGATCACACCCACAGGCACAGGAGATCTATGCAATGTTGGAGAGAACGTCTTGGGAGATGAAGGTAGCAGGATATTTGTCAGATTCAGAACATGTGCTGAGTGAACGGGAAGGTAAAAGTTTTTCCTCTGTCACCATTGTGAGAAGATGGCAAGTTCTTTTGGATTTTAAGCCTTCCCCGTGGGACAACTCTCAGATTTGTCAAGAACCTTAATGTATGTGTTGACTGCCACACTGCACTAGGTTTGTCCAAGATTGTTGCAATGCAAATTGTTGTGAGAGAGGCAAAGCAGTTCCATTTCAAAAAAAAAAAGGGAAATGTTCTTATAGATATTTCTGGTAATGCCTGGTGAAGCAAAGCCAAAAAATTCATTGGACAAAGATGAAAAGATGATATCGAGTCTCTGTGGCATAAGCAAGGTGGAGAGAAACACTCTATTATATTAAGTTCAAAAGAGCCTTCTAACAGATGTTGACTACGACACTACAACCAAGTTATCTCCAAGATTGTATTGCTAGAGAAATTGTTGTGGGTAATGCAATCCAGCTCTCTCATCTTAAACAATGACAATGTTCTTATGGAGATTATTGGTGCTGCTAAAGTGAAGCAAGCTGTAAGCAATGGCTACACATTTGCACTATAACAAGGTGCATCATATGGAACTTGCAGCGATAAGAAGGAATCAGACTTTATTTTTCACTTTCAAAAAGTATTCTTTTCTGAGTGTTAAGAGGACTGGACTATGCTATTTACTTCATCAAATCTGATGTATGGTATGCATCTCTGGGATGAAAAGCAAGAAGAAGAGTAGGTGGAGATTGGGAAAAGCAGGAGAGTACTCCTTGAAGGAAATGGAAAGCTACTTGGGAAGAGCAGGAAATGTGAGAGAAAGACCCTGCAATAAATCCAATGCTAGGAGACTACGAGGAGAGCATCTCTTGATATTTATTTTCTCCAACTTTTTCATTCTGTATGGTCTTTTTCTCTGGATTAATTGGGTTGTCTTGTGGCCAAGGGCATCGTGCTTTTATTCATCATAGAGTTTTTCAAGGAATAATTGGTTGAGAACAACCTTGATGACCTCATAGGATTGCTGAAGCGAGCGAAGATGGAAGACAGTCTCCTCGAGTTGTTTCTAGTGCAGAAGCGTACTACGAGGCGGTGTGAGGTGGATTTGTGAAAACGGGACTCAACTGTTAAATTTTCTACCCCATCTGTCTATCCAGTTATCACATTTGGCCCTTTGACATCGCCCAGCAGCAGTACTCACATCCTTGTCTCATGCTATTGTTTTATGCTGGCCTGTGTGGAGTCTGTACGACCTGTTGAAGCTGGAGAAACAGGAAAGATATTTCTACACTTTTCTACTGTTATTTTTATTTAAAAATATTGTGAAATCGAACCACTTTTCCTTGCATTGATTTGTTAGTTGGATGCCATGATGGGAGATTTCCCTTTCTGCTTGTGTCTTCTTGTTTAAGCTTTATCGTTGATAGAATGTGGGTCGAAAGGATGCGTGTGCCCTCTCCTTTGAATGTTATGCTCTCTTACTCAAATGATAGACCTTCGTCTGTTTGTTTATGTATAATTCTTCTCTGCGATTGAGTTTCAAGTTGTTATGTTGATTAACTAGTATTTTCGATATCATGGAAGTAAGTTACGATAATTGTGAAGCTCCTCCCTAGCACCCAAGTTGTCTTTTGACATTTTGTTAGCTCCTTCACAAGTCCCTTTGATAACCTTTTGGCATCGAGAAAGAAAGGTTGTAGGATTGTGTGAGCAATGCGTGGGCTAGCTAGCTTAGAGTTCGGTATCAAAACTGGTAGAATAAAAAGGTTCGTGTGCAACGTGTTTTGCCGTCTCACGTGTTTAGACTCTCATACTATCTTTCATCTTGTTTCTAGGCTTTTAAGGCCATCCTCAGGAAGTGCTTTGACCAACCCTATCAACTTGAACCATAACTAGCTTTTCGGATCAACTAAGCTGGAGGTTTCATTGTGCGAATCCAATACCTCATTGACACTAGAATAGTTTGGTCTAATCCCCTCTCAGAATTACTTCTGATGGCGCTCTTCTATCTTTCCTAACTTGCATTATTTTATCCCTTGTAATGTTAATGCTATTAATTAATATTGGTCATTTTTTATGCATGTAATTACCGTAATAGGTTGTGATGGAGATTTCCTTAAATGTGATTGACCTTCGGGAAAAACCCAGCTTTCGTGTGATAATCTTATGAATTCATAGCGGAAGGTTTTGTTTTGATAAAGTCACTTAGAAATTATGCTTGTATCTATTTGTGCGACGGTTGACTGTGTTACCAAGGGTTGTCGTAAAATATGGTTGTTTCAAAAAATGGATAATTTATTTTAAATTAATCAAACATTAGAATTGTTGTGGAAATTTGCAAACCTTTAGTGTATTATAAATTGTTGATGACATTATTGTATACTCTTGTGTGACCGAGCCCCCTTACCCTCTCGCATGCTAGCTACTAGCCTGTAAGACTTTGACCCTTCTTGGATGATTGGAAAATCTGGTAGTTAATGGTCAAAACTAGTATACTATGCCTTCACTTCGAAACTTATGTTGTGTGTAAACTCTATTTGATTTCCGGTTTGAAACTCATTTATACATGACTTTTTGTATTAAATTTTGAAACCCGTGGTTCCCCTTTCTCGGGCCGATCAACTCTTTTTCTTTTAGAAATATATTATTTTAGTCTATGCGTATGGTACCTTTGATAAATTTCTAGATGACTGGTATATGTATAAAATCTCAATCTTGTAATTATTGTTTAATCACTTACTTGATGGGGATTCTGTCTTTGCTAGATTGTTTGTTTTCTCCTTATAGGGCCAAGGGCCATTCTCATATGATTGTTACTTTCGTTGCTATTGCTCCTAACTGAAGTACAAGGTCTTCTCCTTCTTTGATCGACATGTTATAGACTTTATTATAACTTGATGTGCTCATAGTGTTTAGAGGTTTGACCCAAATTCTTGTAATAAGGTGCTTCTTTTCATGATATTGTTAGATAATAGTTATGGTGGTTTTGTGTAGCCTTATCTTGCTCAGTTCTCGTGAACTGACTCTTGTAGAAAATTTGCTGCAGAGGGATTTTGCGTATAGATGAGGGATATATTTGTAGACTTTTGTCATCAACCTCAGTTGAGAAGATCCCTTGCTCGAAACCTTTTATGTTGTTCAACTTTTGTTAACGTCCAGTGGAAAGTTTAAAATAGGATTAATGTCTCAGTATAATGTATTGTGGACTTTGTCATCTGAACTTTGGAAACCTTGTATTGGTTGACCATCTTTGAAATTATAAGAAAATTTGGTTATTGTTGTTAAGTGACTTTGTTGGGGTATCAGTATTTTAAGAATTGATGTAATCTTGTTTTGTTCTTGTAAATGAATGTTGCTACAACCTTGCCTTGAGAATAAATTCTAAGTTAAACCTTGCCGTGACTTAGTAATAAAGTGTCATAAGTAAACTAACATGGGATTGTTAAATACTTCTGGAAGTTAAATTAAAATTTGCATTCAAATAAAGTAACGTAGGGGTCACCAACTTGAGAGTAAGAAATTCTCTAAGTAGACAAGGGCAAGACTATCATTGCAAGTAAACTTTATAACACGATAACCCTAGCTCCCCTAGTGAACATTATGCCTTTCATGGTAAAATTTGTAAAATGACCCTAAGGTGAAATGAACTATTAATTGTTTGAAGTAATAAGATTTAATAAACAGGAGAAAACAATTTTGAAACCACACAATCTATCTCTCAGCCATTTGGAAAGTAAATTTTATTACTCCTTGTTAATACTTTTAGCGAAGCCTAATTAAAGTTGTTGTTAGTTCTGGTTAAGAGCCCTAGATTCAATTTAATACTGGCAATAACTAATGAGGTCCTAACAATGTTTCACCTCAACCTTCTCCCTCTAACCCTTTTTCAAGGCACCTTGTATCTCTTATCTTAAGTGTGTTGAACTTAAAACCATGTTGTCTTGTGAGTAAGAATGAATCTTAGTAGCGTTAGTGGTGAGTAGATTGTCTTGTGGAGTTTAAATACTCCTTTTTCTTGATAAACGAATTAAACAAATAAAGGTCATAATAGAGAAGATTTGAAGATGTTTACTCAGTTTCAAAAGAATAAACTTAGCTTGGTAAGAGAAATTGTATGAATCATATCTTGAACCTCCTTGGAAAATGTAAGCTAAGAATTGCAAGATATCTTATTAAAATAAATAACCCTCAAGAATAACTCTTTGTGGTTGGCCCTAACTGTAAGTGTGTTCTGTGATTGGACTTCTATGTTGTCTTGTCAAAAATAAAAGTAAATTTTCCTTGATAGGTGTGAACATTTCCGTGCTACTTTTATGGCCATCCTTGTATCAAGTTGTTCTCAGTGTTAATTGTATACTTGGTGATGACATGTTGCGTCATGTTATGTGTCAAGCAAGTCAAAAAAAAAGTTATCCTGTATTTCACTGTGTTGTTTGTGTGTGTTTTTTCGGGTCGTTACAATCGCTATGTTGATGCCACCATACACACCCTGCATGTTTTAACCATCATCTTTTTGTTGCGTGCTACGAATGAAGATTGGGGTTTCACCTTTCCATTTAATTTTTTTGTTTTGTTTGTCATATTGTATCCAGGATTATTTACTTCTCCCATGTTTGATCAACAAATATTTTTTACTTGTTGCTCATATCACCAATTGATGTACAAGTTCAGTTATTAATGTTTTTTTTGTACATCAATTGTTCCTTCCATTTAATCAGAAATTTTTTTCTACCACTCCTTACATTCACAAATATCTATTTTAGTTGTTTCCACATTGTCTAAAACAACACCCCTCGTCTCCTTCAAAGGATTAACATAAATGTCAATTCGTTGTTGGACAATTGAATTTCACATTGTTTCTCCTTTCCATTTTCGACAACCTCACACTTCTCCCCCCTCTAACCCCTTCTTCTTCACCCTTCTTCCACTCTCATTGTTTCTCTCCTTCCAATAGGACTCCTTCACAAGATCTCCTTACCCATTTTTATCACCCTAATTTATAATATATATATCTAGTTAAAATAAATTGTTAAACACGATTTTTATAAATAAAAGATTATCAATATAGAAATTGAGATTGCGTTATGTAGTAAAATTGTGTCACGTAATCTTTGCATTTGCTTTGAATGACGTGTTTTGTATTAAAACTTTGTAGGTGGTTTGTTATAATTGCTTCAAAGTTAATAAAGTCGATGAAAAGATAGTCAAGGGGTTGTGATGTATTTTGGGAAATATAAGGTTTTGTGATCAAATTCTCTTGGTTAAACATTCTTTGAGTTATAATTGACTTAAACTGTGTGGTGGACTAATTGTGGGATCCAAGATATCGATTACAATGAATCATGAACCACCACGTCACGTGTCTATCCACACCAACCACGAATCATGACTACATACTTATCTATTAGTCGAAAGAGAACTGTAACTAAGTTTATAAATTGCAATTGTTTCTCTCTTACTACCAAATTTTATAAGCATATAAATTTTGTCATCACAATTCTAGGAATAGAAATGAGATCAATATCTCTTCATTTAATCTCTGCTATATTTAGTATAGCAGTTTTCAGTAAATGTAACACGTTTAGTTTGATTGAGGCACATAAAGTGCCTGCTATTTTTATGTTTGGAGATTCTTATGGAGATACAGGGAACAATGACTTCATACGCACAAACACCAGTGGCAATTATCCTCCTTATGGAAGAGATTTCAAACATGGCATTCCTACAGGAAGGATATCCAATGGAAAGCTTATGTCCGACTACTTTGGTAAGGTTTTTATTGCAAAATTATTGGCATAGAATTTGTTCTTACAAAGACAATTTATGTTAAAATAAATGTAGAATTTATAAATATCCCATAGATGCCTTTTATTACTAAATTCTATAATGCAAAAACTTTAGATAGAGAACTTCATTTTAAATAATGGTGAAGCTATTTAAATTCACTCTAATACACATTACATAAAAGAGCATAGCTGGACTAGATACTTCAAAATAATTAGTAGAAAATAGTACTTAACCATTTTCACACATTCTTCTTATTTAAGATTTTTTATTTTTTAATTGTTAATAGAGCAATGTGTTAAATTACATTGCAATTAAAGTAGAGAGGGATTGCATATAATAAAACCTTAAATATTTCAGATATTTATAATTATGACATAATAAATTTCAGTATCAATTAACTTAATGAAAGAAAGCTTTAATTACAACTTTCTCAGTTAAAATAGAGATGAATTGGGTATAATAAAATATTAAATATCTCAGATATTTATAATTATGATATAATAAATTTTATTAGTAACTAATATAATCAAACTAAGTTTAGAAAATTGACAGGTTGTGGACTTTTTTTGTGATAAATATTTCAAATATTTATAATTATGATATAAGAAATTCTATTATTAAACAACATAATCAAGCAAAGCTTTAATGACAAGGACCTGAAAATTGACACACTGTGGGCCGTTCTATGTGATAAATATCTCAGATAAATATAATTATGATATAATAAATTCCATTATAATCATCATAATCAAACAAAACTTTATTGACAAGCAGGGCTGGAAATTGACAGGCTGTGGGCCATTTTTTTGTCATTTTAAGCTGTATATTACTGGCAAAAAAATTAAGTAGCCACAAACAATTATAGGCTGAAAATTTAAACATTCATATAATTTTAAAGTAGTTCTTTATCTCTATATATATAATATGTGAAAATATGCAACTTATTTATATTTATGTAAAAAATCATAAAAATAATTATAAAAAATTTAGAATTTCCGACCACAAGCACATATAATATGAAATTCCAATCCTAATAACAAATTTCTCAAAAATTTAAAGCTGTATTTGCACTTCTGTAATTACTGCAGCATTTAATGTTTTCCCACAAATCAAATTAGATTTAGTTTGAGTTTTTTTTAATTTGTTTGTTGTATGACCATGGTTACTAAATACACTACTTTGAATGAAAATTATCGTTTTTTAAAAAAATTGCCATCTTAAATTTATGCATTCAATACTCGTATAATTTAAACATAAATTCTAGTTCATTATAATGGTGTATTTTGGTCTTAAACCCAGTGGTACTAAAATACATGAATACTAATTAAAATTGAAATTCGGATAGGATTTGTGTTAGTATTTTTAAAATTTTTAAAACTATATATATATATAGAAATAGACAGAGGAAAGACCTAATTGTGTGCCTTTTTTTGTGGTTTTGTTAAGGTGAAGATTCTTGATCTAACTATATAGGGAGACATTTAAAAATGAAATATATACATAGGACTGAAATGTTATGAATGTTTAAAAGATCTGTGTTATTTTATGGCATGACTTGCAGTGAAAGGACTTGGCATCAAGGAGTTACTGCCACCATATTTGCACCCCAAAGCTGCAACCCCATGACTTGCTAACAGGTGTCTGCTTTGGATCCGCTGGTACAGGCTTAGACAATCTAACAGCTCAAATATCGGTAGGCAATCTCTTACATTAATCATCTTCATTTTGCACTATAAATACAACCCCATCAATTTGGCAATTTCCAGTTTACATGGATTGAATCTGGATCACTTGTCTGGTGTGTGCAGAATGTGATACCAGTTTGGAAGCAAATTGAGAATTTCAAAGACTATAAGAAAAAGATAAGAGGTTTGGTGGGAAAGGAACAGGCAACCACCATTTTGAATGAGGCAATAGTTTTCTTTGTGATAGGCACTAATGACTTCATTGTCAACTACTTCCAGTACCCAACTCGTCCTGCCCAATTCACTGTACCAGAGTATACACACATTCTATTGGACATTTACAAAGGCTACATCAAGGTAGGATTATCAATCCAGTCATAGTTATTAAATACAGTAAAATCTTAAAGATTTTGTATTTTTAGGTTTTCTAGTGTAACAATATAAAATTTCGTATTGTAAAATATGAAAATGCAAGATCTAGAAAATTTATGTTATTTATTATCATTTTATATTATAAATATTTAAATTATGAACAACTCCAACATTTTACTAAAAAAAAAATCATTTTTCAATATTATTTAGAACGTTTTCAACAGTCCTTCAGAAAATTAGTGAGATAATATTTTTCCCCTATTTATCATTTTTATGACCATATTTTTCCTATATGTAGAGATCATCTTCAAACTCTCCTTACGAAAGCTGCTACCTTGATTTCAATTATGGTTATAATTAGTCTTTATTTTTAACATAATTTTGTCATTATAAGCAGTCTCTATATTTTTTACATGGTGGTGTTTTTTAAACTTTAATTGCAACTAACGTTCTGATTATGGCTTTTAACAGGAGCTACACAAATTGGGTGCATCTAGAATTGCACTGATAAACGTTCCTCCATTAGGATGCCTGCTTTCTGAAAGACCGGAAGGATTTAATAAGAGTAATGGGGCATGTGCGGAAGACAGAAATGAGGCTGCACTTGGATTCAATACAGGACTGAATTCCATGGTTCATGGCCTGAAATCTGCTCTTCCAGGCCTTAGAATTGTTACTCTTGATTATAACGGTCTTATTTCAGATATCATAGAAAATCCTAGCAAATATGGTATGGTCAAACATTGAAAAAAATCGCATACTGGAGTGTTTTTAGATATTAGAGTACAGATAAATACCCTTAAAATCAAGGCTAATCTTTTTTTTTTCACTATGTTGTATGGCAGGAATGGAGGTAGTTGCAGAAAGTTGCTGTAGAACAGGGAATTATACAGTTGAAACTTTCTGCAACAAGTTTACTCCCTTCACATGCAGTGATGCTTCGAAATATCTCTTCTTTGATTTAGTCCACCTTACTCAGAAGGCGTATCAGATCTTTTCTCATGTATTTCTTACTAGAGAAATTCCAGAACTTCTATGAACTGGATTAGAGATTTCTGGCGCTTATATCAAAATAAATTGTCTCTGCGGACATGGTTAATTTTATGGATACCGAATACCATATATATGTATTTACCCTGCAGAATAATAAATCCATTTGTCCCTCACATATTTACGGAATTGCTTCGATTCAAATTTCGTACCTTTAAATACTCATCCGATGTTTCATTGAAAATTAAATGGAAAAATAAAATGAAATGCAAATTAGACACAAAATAGCAGGGGAGCTCCAGAATAGCAAATTATAATCACAAAACACAGAAAAAAAATATATTTACATTAATATTTAAGGATTCAAAATGATTTCGAAATTTATTGGATTTCTCCTTTAACACGCTGCTACAGTGTTATTTTCTTCTTGTTGCTCTGTTTCTTTAAAAAAAAAAATCTAACTTCTTGTTGCTTTGTTTTGTGGGTGTCCCTTTTGTTTTCAAGTTATTGCTGCATATTTTGTTTTCTCTCCCTTTGGTTTCAAATGTTGCTAGAGTAATGATTTATAAACTGCTCCATATATTTTTTAAAACTCTAGATGCTCAAATTTCTGCTCTATTTTTCCTAATTACCAAAAACAATCCGCATTAATTAAAATCAAAAAAAAATTACGCGCCAAAAATCTTTGGGATCCTACGAAGATCAAAATACTAATAGCTTAGGGTTAGAAAGGTGTAATGACCAAATTTACCCCAATAAAATCCAAGATAAAATGACATTTGTGGGAAAAAAAAATGTGTTTAAATCTCGTGTGTCGGAATAAAAGTTATTTCATTAATTATTCTTTCTGTTGTGTGCTTACGACAAAAAGTTATTGGTGTTATTAAAATTTTAAAATAGCCGAGGTTTTCGAGAACCGCAGCCAATGGGTTCACAATTTGACGACAACATGGATCGTAATTTTTTCCCCATTAAAAAGTTTGTGGTAGTTCCAAACCTATCTCGCTATTCCACAAAGATAATCCTAAGAGGTCGAAATGGTAAGCAACAACGGGGGCAGTTTACCTTTGCTAAGGTATTCTACCTAGGATCGTTAAATTTACTATAGTTTATTTATTCAATTTATTAGCCAAATTTTATTCTATTATATTTATATTTTTTTATTATTATTTTTAAATGCTCATGAGCGGAAGGGTCATGGGATTCCATTTGGCCCAACGAAACGAATCTCATGCCCCCTCTTTCAAAACCTGCAATTATAACCATAAACATTATTTATTATTAAGTCCACAAGGTGCTAAAAAAATCGTTTTAGTTCCAATTCAATTATTAACCATCTAAATACTAAACTATCGAGGTCAATTAATGACCCTGGCATTAAATGGATCTGGGCCTTAGGATCTAGATTTGACCTAAATCCCTAAAATTTCTTCTAAAGCCATTTTTTAATATTTTACTTATGTTATTTTCCTTTTTTTTCTACCCCTGGTCGACTAAATGGGGGAGAGGATCAAGGTTTAATGCAAACATTCTTTTGTGTTTGAATGGCTCTTTTTGTTTATTTACACGGGTCCGACCATGATTGGGGAAGATATATTGCAGGTTTTCCTAGAGAGAGAGGGTGAACTAAATGTGTTTGGGGGCATATTTACAGTGATTGGGGTGGGGGAATCTGTGTGAAGAGGGAGGAGGCATGGAAAGGAAGGAAGAGGAGGCCACACGTATAGGTTAAGGGAAAGCTAGTGCCGCCGACACCATCATGTGGGGGCTGTGTAATTGTTGATGTGAAATTACAACACCCCCGAATAGCCTGATTTTGAATGGGATATTCGGTGTAATTTGCATAAAATTGGACCATCTCTCAAGCTGTGGGACTTGCGAACTTGAGATGCTCCTCCGGAGAAGGCTGACTTCCTCTACCTAATCCTAATGTTAAACTACTTCTAAGGAAGGAAATGCGACTATCTAATCCTAATCTAACTATGCCAAGGAGATAGGGAGAGAGAGAGCATAAAAATAAAGTAATCCTACACTACAGAGGTGATATCACCAAGAAAAAGGGTTTGCTGATCACAAATCCAACTGCCTGAAGTGAAGAGGGGTGAGCAATGGAGAGGATGGAAAAGATAAATCATAGACCAAAGATAAAGTTCACACAGAACAACACTTCAAACCCATTAAAGACAGATCCCAAACCTGCATTAGGCATTAGAGATATGCACAATATACCCTGGAATGATGAGAGGCAAGGAGAGATGATAAAATAAGCAAAGGATGGACAAAATACATCGTGAAACAAATTTTATTGCTCCATGAATTCACACAGTAAATGATTAGTGGACAAGAGGAAAGAAAACATCATTACAAAGCAAAGAGAGGAGGCTTAAAATCCACATTTGACTCTAGAGAAGAAAGAGGGAGGGGGATAGGACAGAAAAAATGACCAACTTCTAGAAAAAATGCCCCTCCTTACAATATATAGGAAGAATGAGAGAAAAAGGGGGGAAAAGAAGAATTTCGAAACCCTACACCAACCACCTATAAGATGCAATAAATGAGTGCAATCAGTGACACCTTGCTTGTAAAAAACTCCTCCTTCAATCCCCTAACCTGCAGTAATGAAAGAATAATGGCCATGCTCATAAAATGCAATCCAACCAATTTCCAATTGTCTCTTTGAATTCGGCTCGTTCTTTGAAAAATCACCATCAAAAGCTTCATTAGTTTCTATATTTCTTGATTGTCGTGCATCGTGCTCGGCTTATTAGAGATGGAGATGTTTCTTTTATTTTCACCCACCTACCCTTACAAAAAATATGAAATACGGTTTCCTTGGCATAGAGGGTTTTGAGAGCTTTCCAAAACGTCCTCTCTTGCTCAAATTTGAGCTTCCCCTCGAAAGTTATGATCATCTGAAGGTCAAGATTGAGCGTTCCATGAGGCATTCCCAAGACTGTATCCCCTCTTTTCACTCTTTAAGTTACGACGGTTGGACATGTGGAGGTTTCCACTGGCTCTCGCATGCTTAGAATTTTCAATGGCCGGTTCAACTTTCTCGGGCCCTCAACACATGCAGAGCCTACACTCGTTTAGGGACCCACTTGGATTTTACCTTTGAAGTTGCGCCGATGAGACATGTGGAGGACTCTGTTGGCTCTTAGAAATTTCAATGGCCGATGCAAATTTTTTGGGTTCTAGACATGTGGAGAGCTTGCGCTCGTTTGGGGATCCCGCTTGCATTTAACCTTTGAAGTTACGCCGATGAGACAAATGGAGGCTTCGGCTGGCTCTTAGAATTTTCAATGGCCAGTGTAACTTTCTCGGGCTCTAGACACATTGAGATCCAGCACTCATTTGGGGACCGCCTTTGGATTTTACCTTTGAAGTTGTGCCGAGATGACACATGCAGGCTTCCATTGGCTCCTTTTTCTTTCACTTTAACTTTTTGGAAATGCATCGAGCTGACATGTGGCGCCTTCTATGAGTTCGTTGCTTTGCTTCGAGTTGAAACATTCTGGGCTCAATTTTTACTTACCGAGTTAGCTTTCTCCATTTTTTCACTTGAGCTTTGGTCTTCTTCAACATTTCCGTTGGCCATTCATTTTCCGACCCTGCTTCTCCATTGTCGAGCCTGCTTGCAACTTGATTTTTGGGATCGAGTGTGAGCTCGTACGATCAAACCAACCCTTCTATTTTCTCCTGTGCAAGGTCGTGTTTGATCAATTTTGGCTGAGGGGAAAAATTGGATAACAATTTGGAGACTCGTGGGATCACGTGCCTACTAGGTGAAAAGACCAGTTACCTACCTTGAAGTATCCATTGGGCATGGAGTCATGAACGATAGCCTAGTACTAATCCTGTTCTTGAAACCTCAAGTCTGACTACTTGCACTTGGTGATCCAAAGCTTACCCCACTGTCTGCACTCTCAAATTTCATAAGAAAATATTGAAGGTGAGATTTCTGAGATTAGAAAAATTTCTTGACCTAGAGCATTCACCTGCCCCTGAAATATACTGCTACACAACATTCACACTTGGAGGAACATCGAGCTATACAATGATACAACCTTTGAGCAACAAAACACCACAACACTGCTATGTACAAAACTGAAAATCAAACACACCCCAAGTGGGATATGCAAAGTGTGCAAAAGCATGTCTTCTGCTTAAAGTAAAACCTACCTACTCTATGCAAACCGAAAGAAAAGGGAACTCAAACAAATCCTGTAATAGGCAGGGGGAGAAGTAGCTTCCCTTTCTCAAAATAGGCAGCCACGTATATGATTTGGAGCTAAACATGGCTGTTATTATGAGTGAAAAACTGACAAGAGGTTGATCCTCCACCCAAATCATCAAGGTATCAACTAGAAATAAGACAAATACCTCTTTTAGTTGCCCTGCATTTGGATTAAAGAGGCATTGAAGCTGATCCTTGGTACTTTGAAAAAACTCATCCTCATGCTCCGAAGTAAGCATGACCAGTTTTGGATTCTCCCTTGGCTCCAATGAAGCCAAGTACCTAATTGGGCATGGTCTGATCCGATGGATGTTCCCATTGTTCTGAAATCCAACTCCAAAAATGAAGTCTTACTGCAATCCTTCCTTGGTGAATGGTCTGGGAGAGATGGGATCCTTGTGCTCTTTTCCTTCCTCCCCCTGAGAAGAACATGGAATATTAGGATCCTCCAACCTTGGTTCTAGAGGGCTGTTATGAGGTGTATGCTTCTATCCTTGAATTCTCTCCTTCATGGCAGCGGACTCATATGCTTGGAAGGCGGATGATGGAGGAGCAAATGATGTGATCTCCTTGGCCTCTTCTCCATCAAAGCAATCCTCCAAGTCAGATAGATAATCTACCTCCTCATTGTCCTATTACATGTGTTCGACCTCCTTTGTGGTGTCCTTCTAATCTGCAAATTTCTCACCATGGTTCCCCTCATCTTCAAACATGGAGTCTGAAAGCTCAAAATCTTCTTTGAAATTAGAGTTTGAAGGGGATGAAGTGGGAGGAAGAACTAAAGGTTCTTTTGGGGCATGCTCTGTACTTGAAACCTCTGGAACTGTATGGTTCTCCTCCATAACCAGAATGCGCTCCTCCTCTTTTAGATTTGGAGTTCCAGATTTTCCTTGCTTTTTCTGTAAGCAAAGCCTCCACCACTTATGGCTTGACCTCAGCCTCCTCCGGGGGCTTGACCATCAAGGGGATTTTATTAATCTTGAATCTAAGAGCTAAGATCACCAAGCTTCTAATCATTTATTATTTTCTTGCCTCTTCTTCTTGCTGCTCTCCTTGACTGAATTTTTGGGTTTCTTCCTGACATGGAATAGGGGAAGACAAGAGGAGGGGTTGGTGGGGTGGGGTCTCCATGAGCTATTTGTTTATCTATGGTGGAGGGGAAGGTATTGATTTTGGCTCTTATGGAGGGGAATTTGATTTGGAAGGGAAAAGGGAAGAGCTATTAAGGTGGGATGGGAGACCTATAAGATTGAGAATGTAATTCAACACTAGGGGAAGCAAGTGAGAAACTAGACTCATGAAACTGCTGCGATGATACTAATTGAGAAAGAGGAAAATAAAATCTATGAGGTGGTGGAATTACCCATTGACAATGTTGTATGGCACCAAGCTTGTAGGCCTCTATTTCCTTGGTCCACTGTACAAGTTGAGGCAACATTTCAACCATGAAGTCAAGCTTCTCCTGCGGGATGAAATGTCTTGGCATATGGCCAACCCATGGACAAGGTGCCCTATACCCAATTCTGAACACTTTCATCTGAGTTGTGGCCCTTTATTGTACCATGCATGCCTCCATTTTTTGAATCTTCTCCTGCAAATCAACATTCTCCATGTAGTTTATTTCACTGCAGGTATATCCCTCTTGGTAGGCTCCATAGCTGAACTGATCTTGGTACTGCTCATAGGGGTAGCCATAGTCATTTTGGATTTTCTCATAACACTGATCTAGAGGAGTTGAGAAATACATTCGAGGAGGACTGCACCACTCCTCCTCCAAGTGTGAATTCTAAGATGGGAATGAAGCCATGATTGCATAGCTTCATGAATGGTAGAATATGAAAGATGTGGAAAGAAAAATGGGGTGAAAATGGATGGAAGGAACATCTAGAACTCAGAGAATGGGTTGTTGATCAAATGGATCTGCCAGATGTGCTTTGCATGTGCCTCTAAAGGCTGAATCTTTAACAAGAACACACCAACTTGCTAAGATGAAGTGGTAAGGTGCTTCAAATATGTCCCACTGGGTGTGCCAAAAATGTTGACGTGAAATTACAACACCCCCGAATAGTCTGATTTTGAATGGGGAATTCAGTGTAATCGGCATAACATTGGACAATATCTTAAGCTGTGGGACTTACAAAATTGAGATGGTTCTCCGGAGAAGGCCATATTCCTTTACCTTATCCTAATGCTAAACTACTTCTAAGGAAGTAAATGCAACTATATACTTCTAATTTAACTATGCCCAGGAGACAGGGAGAAAGAGCATGAAAATAAAGTAATCCTACACTACAGAGGTGATATCAACAAGAAAAGGGGTTTGTTGATCACAAATCCAATTGCCTGAAGTGAAGAGGGGTGAGCAATGGAGAGGATGGAAAAGATGCATCATAGACCAAAGATAAAGTTCACACAAAACAACACTTCAAACCCATTAAACACAGATCCAAAACCTGTAATAGGCATCATAGATGTTCACAGTCTACCCTACGATGATGACAGGTAAGAAGAGACAATAAAATAAGCAAAGGATGGACAAAATGCATCATGAAACATGTTTTATTGGTCCATGAATTCGAATAGTACATCATTAGTGGGAAAGAGGCAATAAAATGCCATTACAAAGTGAAGAGAGGAGGATTAAACTCCACATTCGACCCTAGAGAAGAAAGAGGGAGGGGGGAAGGAGAGAAAAAATGAACATCTTCTAAAAAAAATGCCCCTCCTTACAATATATAGGAAGAATGAGAGAAAAAGGGGGGAAGAGAAGAATTTCAAAACCCTACTCCAACCACCTGTAAGATGCAATAAATGAGTGCAATCAATGACACCTTACTTGTAAAAGACTCCTTCTATCCCCTGACCTGTAGTAATGAAAGAATGATGGCCATGCTCATAAAATTGCATTCCAACCACTTTCCAACTGTCTCTTTGAATTGGGATCATTCTTTAAAAAATCGCCATCAAAGCTTCATTAGTTTTTGTATTTTCTTGATTGTCGTGCATCATGATCAGCTTAATGGAGATGAAGATGTTTCTTTTATTTTCACCTACCTATCCTTATTAAAAATATGAAATCCAGTTTCTTTTGGCATAGAGGATGTCAAGAGCTTTCCAAAAAGTCATCTCTTGCTCAAATCTGAGCTTCCAGTCAAAAGTTATGATCATCTGAAGGTCAGGGTCAAGCGTTCCACACGCGAGCCCAAGACTTTATCCCCTCATTTCACTCTTGAAGTTACGACAGTTAGACATGTGGAGGTTTCCATTGGCTTTCACATGCATATTATTTTCAGCAGATGGTTCAAATTTCTCGGGCCCAAGATACGTGGAGAGCTTGCAATCATTTGGGGACCCCGCTTAGATTTTACCTTTGAAGTTACACCAATGAGACATGTGGAGGCCTCCACTGGCTCTTAGAATTTTCAATGGCTGGTGTAACTTTCTCGGGATCTATACATGTGGAGAGCCTGCACTCATTTGGGGACCCCACTTGGATTTTATCTTTGAAGTTGCATCGATGAGACACATGGAGGCCTCCGCTGGCTCTTAGAATTTTCAATGGCCGGTGTAACTTTCTTGAGCTCTAGAAATGTCTAGAGACTATGCTCGTTTGGGGAGCGCCTTTTGAAATTAACTTTGAAGTTTCATCGCACTGAAACGTGGAGGCTTCCGATGTCTCCTTTTTTTTCCGTTCAAGTTTTTGGAAATGTGCAGAGTTGACACGCAGCGCCTTCCACGAGTCTGTTGCTTTGCTTGAAGTTGAATTGTTCTAGGCCCGATTTTGACTTACCAAGTTATCTTTCTCAAATTTTTCACTTGATCTTTGGTCTTCTTCAACATTTCCATTGGCCATTCATTTTTTGACCCTTCTTCTCCATTGTCAAGCCCACTTGCAACTTGATTTTTAGGATCGAATGTGAGCTTGTACGATTGAACCAACCCTTCAATTTTCTCCTGTACAAGGTCATGTTGATCACTTTTTCCTGAGGGGAAAAATTTGATAACAGTAACTTGATTAGGGGAGGGGTGCATGGCTAGGCCGTGACCCCTCCACCCACTATAGTGGTTTTATACCATATACTATGCCATTGTTTTTAAATTTTTCGTGTGTGTGTGTGTATCTATGTATATTACATATATAATATCTACATATGTACATATATGTATATACATAGATTCACATAGACACAAGAAAATTTAAAAAAAAATGGCATAGTATGTGGTATAAAACCTATATATATATATATATATATATATATATTATATATATATATATATATATAAAATTTTTGTCACTTAAGATTGTGTGTGTGTGTGTGTTCTTTTAAAATACAATCAACATGATCGATAAATGTCTAATTAATAGCATTTTTCTCACTCAAATGCTTATACAAAATCTTATTCAAGACAAAAGAAAGAATGGCACATAACATTATTTTAAAATATTCTTTTTCTAAGCTATTACCAAACTCAAATTATCTTATTTCATTTTCAAATTTTATATTAAACTTTAAGACAATGCAACCAATAAATTTATTTGTTTATTTATCTAAAACTCATGAAATAAGAAATATCATTGAACAAGGAAATGGAAGTATGAATGAAGTTGTTCCTTTTTTTTGCTTACAAGAAGTTATTTCAATAAACTAATAATAGTAACTCTATTACAATTATAATAAACTTTCATTTGCATCATTTTCATGGTTCAAAAAATAATAAACATCCTTAGGAAAAATTATATGATAAATGAAGAGCAACATATTTCCATGTCTCCAATACAATACAAAAAAGTTAAAAACTCTAAATAACCCATAGCTTAGAAATTTACAACCACCTTCTCAAGAGAGAGTTACATATCCATAATATCCACTTGAAAATAAAAATCAACAAATAAAATGCAAGTATAATGAGCCTCCTAAATAAGGGGACAACACATGCGTAAATTTTTGGGTAACTCTCAAACCAATAAACCCTTCAAAAGAATCCACAAGAAGCTCCAATCCTCACATTCATCATGCTCCAAGCACCACAAAACGAAGGCTTGATATGTTTCCTAACTTACAAGCATACATGTCTTCTTAGCAAAGGAATATCAAGTTAGCTTCCCCCAAGCCCATGTGAAATATATGTAGCATGCTACAAAAGATGTCAAGGGGGAGAAATAAGTCTTTTAAATCACTAAAACAATGTTGTCCAAGAGAAACAAAAAAATAACTTAACAAAATCAAAATCCACCATAAACACCAATAACAACATGGGGAAAGGGAAGAGGGGAGAAAGAGCACATAGTGCCAAAATATATGTGTAAGCTATGAAAAATACGCTGATAAACAAGAAAGAAAAAAACACTAAATATAATACCTCCTCCTTCGTGATTCCGTAACAAACCTCGGAAAGGGAAAGGAAACATGGATGAGTTGTGATGTGTGTGATATGTAGGTGTTTTTCTAGAAACAGAGCAAGGCCTTCCTACAACAAGATCTACTTACTTTGCACCAAATGGATAAAAGGGGTTATGGATTTGGTATGCTTCAAGATGCAGCTATTTGGGTGTTAGGATGAGGTGGAGGGATGATGCTCTTTGCTCAAAGTTGTTGGGGTTAGCACACCGGTCATACAGATAATATATTAGATCTAAGAATAGATGCAAATAAAAGTGGATATTATACCAGAAGAAATATACAAAATAAGAGATATAAACCAACACCAGATTTAATGTGGTTCACCCACTGTGAGCTATGTCCACCAAGAAACAAGTCAATATATTATCTAAAGCTTTGACAAGATATACAATGAAGATTTACAATCTTCCACACCTGTCAGGTGTATAGTACTTTATTTCTCTCAAGTTTTTTCTTCATCACCAGGAATTCTCTCTCTCACAAACTTTTTCAAGCTCTTCTTAATTCTTGTTAATAATTACTTATAAACCCTAGCTTTTATGCTTATATAGTAATTTATAGACTTAGGGCACCTAGCCATGAAATTACAATCAACAGATATATTTTAATGCTAAAAATAGATGTAATTCTCGAGAGTTAATTAAAACATCCTCGCATAGGCAACTAAAATCGGTTAGCCCTAACCGATGCCAGTTCCTCCATGCCTGATCGATGTCGGTCCTAGGTGACTGATGCCGGTTCCCCCTAACTGATGATGGTTACTATTTTTTCCAGCAAGTTTTACATTGCATGGTAACCTGGAGTAATTGAACTCCACAACTCAATAATCTCCCACTTCGAGATTAATTACTACACTATACATGTACAACATCATTCTTGGATCCTTCCTTAGCTTTGTTTATTCCTCTTCAAGTCTCAAACTCGAATACCAACAAAAGTGGAATGTAGCTCCAACTTCTCCTTTGCTAATGGGTTCGTTAGCATATCTGTATGGTTCTTGTTTGTATGAATCTTTTCCAGATTCAATTATCCATCCTCCAATACCTGCCATATGAAGTGATACCTCAACTAAATGTGTGTTTCATTCTTGAATGAAACACTGAGTTCATTACTAAATGAATCACACTCGGACTGTCACTGAACAATTTACATTCACCTTGCTCCTTTCCCAACTCTTCCATGAATGTACTCATCTATATCATTCCTTACTAGCCTTTGTAGCTTCAACATACTATGCTTATGTAGTAAACAAAGCCAAAACCTTATGAAATCTTGAAATCTAGCTAACATCTGTCCCACCTACTATGAAAATATATCCAGTAGTGCTCCTCCTACCATCTATCTATATCTCTATCCATATCTGAATCAACATAGCCACATAATGAAATATCTGAACCTCCATTGCATAATTACATGCTAGATGTCCCTTTCAAATACTTGAGTATCCATTGGACTGATTTCTAATGCTCTTTACCTGTTTTAGCCATATATGTACTCATAACTCCCACTGCCTATGCAATGTCTGGTCTAGTACAAACCATAGCATACATGAGACTCCCAACTGCTGAAGCATATGGCACTCGTGTCATATATTTGACCTCCTCATGTGATGATGGACACTGATATTTTTTTCTCAATTTGAAGTGTCCATCCATAGGTGTACTAATAGGTTTTGCATTCTACATGTTGAACCTTTCTAAGACCTTATAGATATAATCCTCCTGAGACAAATACAATTTCTTTTTTTCCTATCTCTATGTATTTACATGTCAAGAATTCTTTTTGCATCTCCTAAATCCTTCATAGAAAATATGTGAGCTAGCTTTTCCTTAAGCTCACGAATGTCCTACATACTAGATTCTGCAATAATCATATCATGCACATACAATAACAAAATAATAAAGCTCCCATTTTTTAGCTTCTCAAAATAAAAACACAATGGTCATATTCACATCTCAAGTAACCATGCTCATGTATAAAACTATAAAACCTCATGTACCATTGCCTTGGAGCTTGCTTGATCCCATCATGGGGGGTTCATTAACAAGGCAATATCCTAGCACATGCATTCATATTGAGGTAATTAAAATTGATAAAATTAAATTCAATATATTGGTAGAAATTAGGGGATGTAATGGTTTAATTTATGAATTAGGTATTGGGGGTAGGTTAGAGAGTTGGGTTAGAGAAGAGGTAGGGTTAATTTTAATATAAAATTGAAACATTTCAACCCTATTTTTTAAAGCTAAATACTTTAAAACTGCAAAATGTCCATGGTCCTAAAGTTATATTATAATCTCTTTTTGAATAAGGATATCTGAATTAGGAGATTCTTAAACAATAAACAATAAGACGGTAGAAAACTAGGATTGAGTATGCTATTCAATACAAATAATATTATTTGACCATATTAAATATTTGAAGAAATATTGATAAATGGTTAAAGCTTAACATTAAGGTAATTACTAATAGGTCTTAAATTCCTTCAAACTCACTTTTCAGTGAAAAGGCACATTATAAAAAATTGAGTGGGAAACATGCTATATTTTCTATTTGATATATTAGGGTATAAATAAAAAGGTGGTAAATAAAATTGTAATGGAAAAATGGGTAAGTAAGGTACATTGAAAAAATAGGGAGTATTTTCATTCTAATAATATAACAAGAAGGGGTATTATCAATTGAATAATTAGAGGTAAAAACTAAAATTAAGGGTATTCTTTAATACCTTTCAAACGCACGTGTTATACCATAGTTTTACTAAATGAATCCCCTGTGGAGCCCATATAGGCTCTTTTTCAACCTGCACACTAATTTCTCCTTACCCTTGACTTCATACCTAAGTGGCTATTGCATATAAATCTCTTCATCCAAATCACCATGAAGCAAATTCGTCTTCACATCTAGTTGCTCTAAATGAAAATCTTCTACTGCAACTAAACTCAATACAGTACGAATAGAAATCATCTTCACAACAAGAGATTTTTATTTCACCAAAGTCAATACCTACTTTCTATGCAAATTCCTTTACTACAAGCCTTGCCTTGTACCTTTTATGTCCACCCTCTTCTTCCTTAATTCTGTAAACCTACTTATTCTGCAATTTCCTCTTACCTATTGGCAACTTAACCAAATCCCAAGTTTGGTTCTATGTTCCAAGGAGTTCCATCTCCTCATCCATGTCATGTTCCCACTGAGACGTGAGTCTGTATCCTGCATTGTTTCTTCAAAGCTCTCTGTTTCACCACTATCAATCAACAATAAATAAAATAGAGAATGTGTAAATCTTTCTGGAAGTTTACTAACCCTTTGAGACCTTCTCACATGAAGTTTGGGGTACCAGAAGGCTCAATCTGGGCCTCCTAGAACATTAGTATCCACTTCTGACAGTGACTGATACCGGTCACCTCTAACCGACATGTCGGTTCTGCTAACCAATGCCAGTTTTGATCCTCTATAACCATCATACTGATTCATCTGACTGATCAATCCGGATCAGGGGTACTAACCGAACCACCGGTTACTATGTATTTCTGTAGGTAATTTCTTTAAAACCTGAGAGTTCATTTTCATTCAATAAACTTCTCAACCGGTCTCATCCTTGGGTACCAAAATTTGATCCCTGTACATTCTCTTTTCATCCCATTCAACATCATGACTCCTAATAATTTTAGAATTCTCTAAATCCCAAAAATAAAAACTGAAATCACCAGATCTATAACCAATGAAAGTGCACCTCTTGGATTTTGCATCCAACTTTTTCCTATTTTCCTTATCAACATGTACAAAAGCTTCTAAACCAAAAACTTTAAGACAAAACAAAGATCTACCTCTTTTCCAGTCCAAGCTTCCTCTGGTATTCCTCCATCTAGTGAACTTGAAGGGCCATGGTTAATCAAATAAACCGGTGTATAAACTACTTCTACCCAAAACTACAAGGGCAATCCAGAATGTATCCTCATACTTCTAGCACGTTCCATGATTGTCGTCTTCATTCTTTCTACAACACCATTCTCTTGTGGTGTTCTTGGAACTGTTCTTTCTCTACGTATCTCATTCACTGAATAATAATCATTAAAAGCCTTGCTACAGTATTCACCACCATTTTCATATCTAAGGAACTTTAACTTAGAATTTGATTCATTCTCAACAAGGGCTTTCCATCTTTTAAAAGTCTCAAAAACATCATATTTATGTTTAATACAATAAACCCATACCTTTTTTATAGCATCATCGACTGAAAGTAACATAATACTAGGATCCTCCATGAGAATCTACCTGAGTTGGTCCCCACACATCTGAGTGTACAAGCTCCAATTTATGATCCTTCTTAGTTTCCCCGACTTTGAGAAATCTCACTCTCTTTTGCTTTCCAAAGATACAATGCTCACAGAAATCAAGATCTAAATCTTTCAAATCTGATAACTTACCCTTACCCTTTAAGATCTGCATTCTTTTTTTACTCATATGACCCAACTAATTATGCCACATGCATGCATCTGAATCTGAAGTAGATAATACAGAAAAATGAATCAGTAATATAGGTAGATAAATATAACGTTCCTACCTTCTTACCTCTTGCCACAACAAAAGCACCCTTGGTAACTTTCCAAGAGTCTCCTGTAAAAGTAACCATGCAACCAGATTCTCCTAGTTGCCCTACAGAAATAAGATTCCTCTTGAGGCTTGGCACATGCCTCACATCTTTCAATGCCCATGTATTTCCATTCTGTAATTTTAGATGAACTTCCCCTTTACCAGTAATACTACAAGGTTCATCATCACCGAAATAAACATGCCCAAAATTGCCCTGGACATAATTTTTGAAATAAACCTTATTAGGGGTTGTATGGAAAGAAGCTTCTGAGTCTAAAATTCATGATTCAATTCTATTGTCCAAAGAAAGAATAAGAGCATCTTGCATTACCTTTGATGAAGTAAGATTCACCTCTTTACCTTTGTCTGGTTATTGATTCTCTTTATCCTTTGACCAACAATCTTTCTTTGCATGTCCTTTCTTTCCACATTTCCAACATAGTAATTCCCTTACTTCTGGATTTAGATCTGATTTCCCTTGGAATTTGATTTCCCATTACTCTTACTCTTGGATCTCTCCTTCTGCATGCCCCTTCTTTCTACACTCAAAGCATTTCTAGATGATGTTTCCTTTGTACTCTTCCTGTCGAATTTCTTCATTCAAGATTATACTAAAAACATCATCAAACTTCAAAATATTATTAGCAGATGTTGTATTACTAACAAGCCATTACCAAGTTGTTGCAACTATTAGGCAAAGAACATAAGAATAAAAGTGCTTTTACTTCATCATCAAATGGTATATTCAACTGATTTTAACTTATTTACTATAGATCATAAAATCATTCAAATGACTAGAGGCATATTCACCTTCATGCATCTTAGAACTAAATAGTTTCTTCATCAAATAAACTTTATTTGAAGCACTAGGTTTTTCATATAAATTAGCAAGATATTTCATTAAGTCTACCATAGAAGCCGCTTCTGTAATATTGGAAGCCACGAATGCTTGTCAAGCTCAATCTTATTGATTCCGAAAGCCTTTCTGTCAATAATCTTCCATTCTTCATTAGTCATCTTCATAGGTCTAGACTTCTCATCCAACAGTAAGTACAAATCTCTTTTGATACAGATAATCCTCAATCTGCATCTTCCATAATTGATAATTTCAGCCGTCAAATTTCTCTACCTTGTATTTATTATCTTCTTCCATTGTTGTAGCTACCACTCAATCAGAAAGTCCCTTTGTGAGTAAATTTGTCAACACACAAAACCCTTAAACAAAGCTCTGATAACAGTTGTCGAGGTTAGCATACCATCGGTTGTATAGACAATATATCAAATCTAAGCATACATGTAAATAAAAGCGGATATTCTACCAGAAGAAATATACAAAGCAAGAGACATAAATCAACACCATATTTAACATGGTTCACCCAGTATGGGCTACGTGCACCAAGAAACAAGCCAATCTATTATCCAAAGCTTTGACAAGATATACAATGAAGATTTACAATCTTCCACACCTCTCAGATGTTCAGTACTTTCTTTCTCTCAAGCTTTTGCTCTACATCACCAAGAATTCTCTCTCTTACCAACCTTTTTCAATTTCTTTCTTAATTCTTGTTGAGTCATTACTTTTAAACCCTAGCTTTTGTGCTTATATAGTCATTTATAGACTTAGAGTCACTTAGCCATGCAATTACACTCTAATAAATCTATTTTAATGCTAAAAATATATATAATTCCTGAGATTTAATTAAAAATTCATACTTGTACAAGTAACCGACATCGATTGGTTCTGCATAACCGATTGTCAGTTCCTACTTGCCCTTGACCGATATCCGGTCCTACCCTTAACCGATGTCGGTTACTGTAGTTTTCCAGCAAGTTCCACATTACATGCTAAAATGAAGTAATTAGAGCTCCACAACTCAACAAAAGTATCCACTACCTGACGACAAGTCAGTTCTAAGAAGCAAAAACTTCCGTGTGTTTTAAAGGATGGCAGCCCACGTTTTGATGATAAATCAAATGATCTAACAATTGGAATGAGTTAAGTGATTGTAGAGTAATTAAGAATCTTAAAATGAGGTCATGAATAGGTGAGTGGGGATAAGCCAAAATGATGATTGATGCTAGAGGATATCAAAAGTAGTAATTCAATTCTCAGAGATGGGTTGACATAGGTGAATATTTTACATATGAGCAGAAAGATTGGGTTTCGTTTATGGTGACTTGCAGTGAATTAATGAATTGATTAACATCGATGTAGATTTTATCGGAGTTGATAATTTGATGCAAAACCACAGAGGTGGGTACATTATTTGATTTGCAAAAAAAGTGAAATTAGGGTGTCTAGGAAATAGTGCATCTGGAATAGAGTACCTAGTGTATCCTCCGATAGTATCTCCAACCTGATCATCACAAACTCCCAAGCATAATTGACGACCTACTTGTGTAGGGTCCTTGTGAAGAGATATGTAGAAGTAGGGTAAGAATACTTGGTTCAAAGGATAGTTGGGGATATGCCCAAACCAAGTTATAGATAAGATCCCTCCAAGATGCAAAGGAATGAAGACGATGTGATAATAATAAAGTGAATGAAATCTTCCCCAAGAAGGGGTGTAAGGTAAGATGGACCCCTCTAGCAGATGGAAAGTATGGGACGAAAGTGACCAAACATTCAATCAGAGTGGAGGACTAGACCAGGGATAGAAATCTCAACAATATAGAGGTGGGGGTGGATGGTTGGATCTGACAAATGGATGAAGATGACTGGAAGGTAACAACAAGAAGCTCGATGAACCAACCTGCAATCAAGATCATTGTAAGACAATATATCCACACACATTCAATAAAGCTTTCTAAATCAATATACTCTGACAGGTATCACTCTTCAAGCTCAATTCCATAAGCTCTTAGCTCTTTTGTATCCTTATGCATCCCAAAGTTCCATGTCAAGATGATCTCCACTAATAACAAGATCCTCTAAGAACGAGGCACACGATGCAGCAATCCAGAACATAGGAAACAATATCCAAGTTTTCCCACAAACCTTTAGAGAGGAGGGTGAGATGTGTCACCTTTCCAAATAAGAAAATCAGGGTTGGGTCACTGACGAAGTGACTTTCAGATAGTCTACCAAGTGACGTTATTGTAATAATGCGGCTGGACAATATCCATATTTTGAACAGCTAGCGGACTATCCTTTAGCCTTGTATACGTGATACAGGGGTTTTTTAATGAGGTGGAGGGGAAGCGTAAGTGAGTCTTAAAAAAGGGTGGAATGAGTAAGGGGAATCCTATGAAAGGATTAATGAAGGGTAATGATCCCCCCAGGGGATAGGGTAGGTCCCATGAGGATTATTTTTTTAAATAAAGGGGACCCTGTGACCTATTTGAATAAAATCCTAAGGGATAAATGCCCTTAGATGTAAGAATTAGGAAAATAATATGGGGATGAACGAGGGGATTAAAAGGTGAGGATAATAATCCACATACACTGGTAAATAGATAGGACCCAATGGTAAATAAAATAGGAATAGGATGATTTAGAGGGACACTATGGGACCCCATTACATAAATAAGGTGGGCAAGGGGGGAGTGCTAGACAAGAGTGAGGGGTGTATGTAATACAAAGGCACGAGAGTGCCAGAAAACAAGTGTCTATAATTACATTCCTTTATGCATGGTGACCTAACTACTCCATATTGCATCAGAATTTGCACCATCACCTTTTCAATAACTAACATCCTAACTACGAAAGGAATTTTTGTCAACCAAATGTTCCTCACAATTGAAAAAAAATGTGCTTCAAAATGAATCAAGGTGAGACAAAGGGTATAGGAAATCAATCTTAGTTACATACCCGTCAATTGTAGTTACCACTGAGTCCAACGTTCACTGAGTGGTATTACCTACAAATCCTACACACTCAAGGTAAACCTAAAATCTTCTTGATATGATAAAATATCAATTATAAATAATAATGAAATACGACTATAGAATATCAGGTAAATACAATTCACACATCTAGTCTTCCAATGATACATATAAGCATGATCCAATATCCATAATATATAACTCAAAATCATAATCATTAGTGAATACCATATGGTAACATAGTCCATCAAATATAATACATCATAGTATCATCATCTCTAATCAGAATGAAATAACCAATGTCATAAATATCATATGGTGTCTCAAGTGTCATGTCAAATATGATGTTATAGACCATAGGATGTTAAGTGTACCAAGTGCAAATCAAAATATACCAAAATGAAATAACAATGTATCATATGAAATAATAAAGCTACTCAAATGAATCAACAAGTCCTGGAAAAGATAGAAATATAGTAAGCACTACATTCTCATTGCCTAGAATTAGACTTCCCCCTAGAATTCACTGAAAGAGGTAGGGGTATTCTAGCCCGCAATGGATTCACGTCCTCCCAAGTAGTTATTTTCTCATCATATTGGTCCCACTATACTCTAAATTGGTTCGTCTATGGCCCCTGAAGGTCCAATCTCATATACTCTAGGATACACATGGGATACAATATCCACTGTCCTTCATCCTCCCCCAATAAGGCCAACCAATCCAATACATGAGAAACATATGGTCCATACTTATGCAAAACTAAAACATAAAATACATCGTGGGCTCAGGATAGGCATGGAAGAAAGGCTAAATGGTAGGTAATAGGATCAATGAACTCCAAGATCTTGAATGTCCTCACAAAGTGAGGTGAAATCTTAGAACACTTTCCATAATGGAGTGGGCTCTTGTGTGGTCACACTCTCAAGAATACCATGTCACCCACTGCAAAGTGACACTCGATCCTCTTAGTGTCTACGTATGCCTTCTAGTATTCTTGTTCCGCTCAAGATGTTGTCTAATCAGAATGACCTACTTATCTATATCCTGAAGGAAAGTTGGCCCAAGAACAACCATGTCATATAATCTGTACCAACTCAATGGTGTCATGCGAGGTTGCCCATAAAAGTCCTTGTAAGGATCCATACTAATGGAGTTGAGCTATAAGTAATCCTCCCACTTCTTCTACTGATCAATCGCATACATCCTCAACATATCGTTTAGCACATGATTAACTCTCTCAATCTAACCATTTTTCTCTGAGTGGTAAGATGAAATGAAATTGATCTCAGTTTTGAGAGATGTCTTAAAATAAGTCTAGAAATCTAAAGTTTAAATAGTATCCTGGTCATTAATTATCATCTTAAGAATCCTGTGTAGCCTCACAAATCTTCAAGAAATACCGTAGCAATGGTGTTTGCATTATAAGCTACCTTGGTTGGTGAAAAATGAGAAACCTTTGTTAAGTTTTCCACTGTGACCATGATAACATCATGATGATATGATGATATGGGAAGACCAATAATGAAATACATAGATATGACATCCCATTTCCACTCAGGAATATCGTGGGTATAAAAAAGTCCTACAGGATGAGAATTTTTGGCCTTGACCCTCTAGTACTCAAGGATATGAGCTATGAAGTATAATGTATCCCAGTGTAGTCCTGGCTAATAGTAATAATCCCTATGATCAACATTCATCTTCTTCACTCCAAGATGGGATACATATGGGGCTTGACGGGCCTCTGAAATATTGTAACTACAAAGATCTCCTGCCTTAGGCACATAGATATGACTCTGAAAATGTATATCACCATCTACCTCTAAGATGATTCATGTATACCTACCTTCTAAAGAACCCTGAGACTCAAACATCTATATGGAACTCTCATAAAATATTTCCCCTAGAAGGTACTAAAGTATCATGCCCAAAATATCTTATGGTAGAGTCATAACAACAAATATATGTCATCGTCTACTTAATGGATCTACGAATATGTTCTCCTTCCCTTTTAAATATTGAATATATCCATGTCATACTCACACAATAACTCCATCCAATGTTGTTGATGGACGTTGAGGTTTTTCTATGAAAATATGTGTTGTAAGCTTCGATTATCGATCCCCTCAAGAAAAATGGTCTACCCAAAAGAAAATTCCTCCAACAAAATAGGGCGTGAACCACCGATTCATCCTCAAGGTCATAGGTAGGGTGGTTGATCTCATAGCCTTTGAGCTTACTTGATGTAAATGCAATGAAATTCCACTCCTGCATAAGTACTGCTTCAAGTCCCTCCAAGGAAGCATAGATATAAACTATAAACTCTTCGGTTGGACAGGAACTACTAAAATAGGTGATGTCTTCAATTGCTCCTTGAGTAACTTAAAATCATGCTCACATTTTTTCGGTGACAAAAATTTCTTCCCTTTGCGTTGAAGAGAAGTGATAGGATGATAAATCCTAGATAAGTCTTGTAAAAATCTATGGTAATAGCCTAATAATCCCATAAAACTCCTCATCTCTTTCACTAAAGTAGGTCTTTCATGAATCTAGAATGACACGTATCTTTGAGGGATCTAATAATATACCCTCACCAGAAATGATGTTTCCCAAATACTAAATCTCATACTGAAAGAAATAATTTTTCTCTAGGTTCCCAAAAAATCTTCTCCTCTCAAAACTTGTAGCACTTGTGTCGAATGTTCCTCTTGTTCCTCCTTTTAACGAGAGTAAATCAATATATAATCAAGAAACACTAATATAAAGTAGTTTAAGAAGGTTCTGAAAACCCTATTCATGAGGCTCATGATAGCTATTAGACCATTGATCAAACCAAAAGGAACTACGGTGAACTCATAATGCCCATACCAAGTGTAGAAAGATGTTTTGTGAATGTTTGCATTTGCACTACACAACTGGTGGTATCTTGACTTAGGATCAATCTTAGAGAAAAATTTGTCTCCCCTCATCTTATCAAATAATTCATCAATCCTCGGGAGTGGATAACAGTTCTTCACCATTACCTTATTAAGCTGTATGAAATCGACACAAATTCGAAGGGATACATCCTTATTATTCCCAAAAATAATTGGTGCCCCTGAAGGAGACAAACTAGGGAAGAAAAGACCCTTCTCTAATAAATCTATGGTAACTGAATCTTGAGATTGTGGAGCTTTAGAGTCATCATATGATAAGGTGACTGAGAAATTGTTTTTTCCCCTAGTACCAAGTCTATAGTGAAATCCACCTTTCTACGTGGTGGTACTCCATGAAGATTGCTCAGGAAAAACATGCAAAATCCCTCAACATAGAATGCTCATCCTGTGGTGAAACTCCTAGAGTTCCCTCTGATTGGTAACTAATCGTGATTGAAAACATCTAATAACCATTTCTCATGCTCTTCTTTATTTTCTTAGAATATATCATACGCAAAGATATATACCTTTGCATTCAATTAATCATAATTGAATTCCCAACGTCATCCTAAGACTCAATGATCTTACTTCTACAGTCCACTTTGGCCTGATGAGACTCAAGCCATATCTATGCCCAAAACAACCTCATAATATCCTAAAGGCAACATAAAGAGGTCTAAGGTAGTGGAAAAAAAACCCAAGTCAAGTACATAAATCTTCACGTAGGTTTCCACTACGAGTATGGCCCCTGATGCCAACTTAACCTACCAACTATCTGGCTTCTTAGATGCCACTAGCCCACACCGGTCCACTATAGATGGCGATATAAAACAATCAGATGCTCTAGATTCAAATAATACTAAGACATAAATACCTTCGATAATACCTATAGTCTTGATAATCATGTCTAGATGCTCAGCATGGTAGTTATCCACTACTGCATAGACACGATGGATCATTTCCCACATCTTCTATTTTTTTCTTTGCAATAGGGGACTTGTTCTTATCACTAAAATTGGGTTTTTTTGGACAAAGGCGAGTGTAGTAATCATGGGCCCCAATAAATATAACAACTTGGTGACCCTCTCTGCGTGGGAGTCCACTTGTACTATGGTGTACTGAACTCGCCTGGCCTGACTCTAGTAGATTGTTATGTACTAGCTAGTTTTATCTACTAATAACCATATCTCTTATCCCTAAAAAATCCAAATTCTCCTTGGAATCTAACCCTCTACTTATCATGTGTGGGTCTAGAATCCCTCTTACTACTAATGTGCATTATGTTGCAAATGTTGTTGGGTGTGTGGCGGAGGTCTCAGAGCTGAATTTATGAGGCCTAAATCCTCCTCTAGGTGGTGGAGCAGTACCTCATGTCCTCTGCTCCTAGAAATATTATACCCACGAGCATATATCCTACTATTGGTCCTGTCTCATTACTCTTTCACCTTTCCCCTATTCTTCTATGATAAGTAGGCTTTATCCAACTGCATTTTCCAACGTAAGTAGGAGAAAACATCCAAACTACATAGGCAAAATCCACATTTAGGCCCCTAATGAACCTGTTCACCTATATCTTCTCATCTCAAAGGTATTAAATGTACTTAAGAATATCCAAGAAGCATGAATCCTATTGTGCCACTGTGTCTAAGCTAGGGTTCATTTTAAGACACCTGTAGAAAATTTGAGGTGGAAAATACCTTGGCGAATATCCCTGGAACTGGTTTCAGACGAAAGGTGAATTTACCTATTTTTCATAACTGAATTTTTGCCATTCAGAAATTTATTGATTTACAGGCCTCCCATTCAAAAATTTACGCATTATTATAATGAAGGTGACACTCATCGAAGACGATAAGAAATATCTCGAATCGACTTTCGGTTTTCATGTTGATTGTAAGTGTAAATTGTTTTCATTCGTCATTTTAATTATATCAGTTTTCTGATTTTGATATAATTTAAATTTATATTAATTCCAAATTTTTTTGGCATTTGCATCTCATGTTAATAAATCCAGGCATGGTGTGGATATGCATAAGAAATTGCACACCACTTTCTTGTTGCAATGATTACCTTTTTCCAATCCAAAATAGTTTTGCAGGGTCCGACAAATAGATATACCAAACTGGGCCACTGCATACATTGTTTGCAACTATCACAAAAATAAATAAATTGATTGGTGAACATTTTAATCTAAAAAAATAAGAACTGACGTTAAAAATGTAAAACTTTCAGAAAAATTGGTCTATTTAATCCACAAACTATCTCCTTGGCCTTTACTATGAGGCTCTTTTAAATTTAAAAAGACAAACCAATTCCCACTTGCATGGACGAGGCGGTGATGAAGTTTTCCATTCCATTTGAAGAACAACATGTATAAACTATTAATTTTGTATTTTGACATTACAATGTGCATAGGTATTAACTATATACCATTTGCAGAGAAGATTTATGGAGGCCCTTCCCTCGAAAAAAGGTGGCATCAAGAGGAAGAGGCCAACAACACACTGAAGCATCAAGAGATTCCCAATAAGAAATGGAAGATCACTCATCTCCAAACCCCCAACAGTTTGAATTTGTTAAACGTCAGAGAAGTAATACCCTTTCACGTATTATTTACAAATTCCAAATTAGTATTTTTATTTTCTCATTTAAATTTTACTCAATTCAATTGAAATACAATTCAATGTTGATGACATTATAGGGACTTTGGACCAAACACTGTGTTTCACAAAGTCAACCATCTTCCTCAACTCAATCAGTTCAGTCGCATGAATTTTTATCTTCTCAACAACCACCTCAGCAATCTCAGCAACAAACAGCTCAAAATAACTTCTTACTACTCCAACACGGCCTCCTCAACCACCATGACAAGCTACCCCTCAACATCAAGGTACAAGTTTTGAATAGTACTTTGTTTAATTTCGTAGTTTTTAACATTGTTTTCTAGTTTTTCATATGTTTTTTCTTGAACTTTTTCAGCACATTGCAGTCCTCCTTCTGTACAAATAGTCGGCACCATCCCCCCCCCCTCCACCAATAATATTCAAAATGCCAACTAGAGGATCAGGAAAAAAATAACATTGGTAAATGCATGCCCATTGCTTCGGCAACCCTAGTGGGACACTAAACATTGCATCGTCCTTTCGAATTCTAACCGTCTCACTTGGTGGCTTGCCCAGCACAAAGGGCATATTGGTTTTAAACAATATAAATTTAGATGAAGATTACTTGGGAATTGATAGCAATGACCCAACTGGATTTTTTAATACACGTGAGATGATTCAAGGCCAGCAGGCATACTTCTATTTCAACATTATTTACCATATTGAATTACATTTCACTTTAGATTTATTTTTCTGAATCTTGATTTATTTGATCACAAATAGGATCAGGGCACCCAAATCTAGAAACAAGTTGCAGTTTATCAACCTGAAAGCCCCCATACCTCTCCAGCGAGATCATCGTCATCAGATATAGATGGTGAACAGTTGCTAGCTTTTTCTTTAGAGAACTTAATTGGTTATGATTGTCAATCCCATGTCGATGAGTTTATTCTACCGCATATCATTCGGCTCATATAATGGGAGAGAAGGGCTAAAGTACTTATCAATGAAATAATAAGTCGTTATGAAAATTATTGGTAAAGGGATAGTTTATATGTTGCAGTCCAGAATCAACCTGCGAAGATGGATTCCTTACTTACCCAAGTAAGAAGTGGTACTGTCACATATAACAACAACTATAAAGATGACATTTTGGATAAGACATTAAACAAATTGGAAAATATTAGTGTTGAGGCCCACGCATATTTTTAATAAATAGTCTAAGGATAAGGATCTAGATAGTAGTTGCAAATGCCGAGAGAGATAGAGCGGTCGTAAGTATTATCACTTTCAAACAATATTTTTTATTAGTTTAAAGTTTTCTTATTTTAGTAATATGTTGAATTGAGATCACTTTTTTTGTGCAGTTGAAATATGAAAATTTGAAGAGTTAAGAAAAGGTTTTCCAAGTTCACTTGGAAAACGCAAAGAACACTTTATCCACAACGAAGAATTTGAAGGAAATTATTGTTTTGGTTAACAAACAAAACAATACACTAAAGCAGATAATTAAAGAGCATGGATTTGACCCTGAAATATTATTCAAAACTAAGGCAGCTGCTGATCCAAATTTATTGTCCCATGGAGATGCAACAAAGCAAGAAGAAAGAATTTTTAAAAATATAGACAGTTGCTGCGGAAGATATCATAAGTTCTGTGATTATTTCTATCATTGGAGAAAGGGGTACAGGTGAAGAAACCATTGGGGAAAGGAGCACAGGAGTGGAAAGGGGTACATAAAATTGAGGATTGAAATTTTTTATTGTTGAGTGTGCAAACTTGAAAAATTGAATCTATATTTGAAAATTTGAAACATTGAATGTTGTGGTCATGGCATTTTAATTTTATTATCTAGATTTGATAGTTGAAACTTGAATTTGATAGCCTTTGAAAATTTGAAATACTATATAATCCTTAATTCTATAACTTCCTATATATTATGTATAGAATTTCTAGATTGTATATGGCGTTTATGTTTCTTTTTTACTTGTAATGATTATTACATTTTATGTGGATAATGACATTATAATAGAATCATTCTCATAGATCTGGATTATCATGAATTGTATGTGGACGTAGATTTAGCTTCAAGAACGATCATGGAATCTAGTTGATGATAATGGATAATTGTTTTAAGAAAATTTAAAATGTTGTACGACAGAGACATTTAAACGTTCTCAAATTCTTCTTCTCTATACTTGTAATGATATGATCATGATGACATTAGAATGGATATAGATAATGATAAATGATGATAATGGATAATTATTTTTTTAAAAACGGAATGTGTTAGGATTATGATAGATAAATAATTGTTTTAATAATAGTTAGAGTGTCAGGATTATGATAATGATAAGATGAATTTAATAATAAGTGGAGTGTCAGGATTATGATATGATAATGATATAATATATCTGGATGATGATGAATTATATAATGGATCATGGATTATGAATTGTATAATATGGAAAAATCTTCCTCGGCGTAAAATTCAATTGTGTGATTTTATACTGACAGTTTAAAAAAATATATCAAAGCATTTTGCAAAAATAAAAAATAAATTAAAAATAATTGTAAAAAATTAAGAAATGTCATATGATAGGGTTTAAAGTTACCTCTAGTATTTTAGATGGCTATGAAATCATCACTTGTAATGTGCTAGATCTTTATTTTAAGAAAACTCAACATGAGAAATGGATTAGTAGATACATTGGTGAGTTTCCTGACATTGTCAATCTCTGAGAAGTACTAGCTTCCTCGAATGGATGTCAACCCACATTTTCAAAAAAAAAAATTGCATTTAAATAAATGTAAATATATATATCTGTAACATCTTTAATGATAAAAAGAGCTGAAACTAAAATTAAGGTCACAAATAATAAAATTAAGGTGAAGGAGATACCTATTAAAATTTGAAACAATCCATTATCAATAGCTTCTTCAAACTCAATGTTCTCTTCTATAGAGTGTGAAGATGTTCACTAATTCCTCTCTCAACGTTTGGAACAGTTGTATTTGTAGTTGTATTAGTCATACCTCTTCTTTCACAAAGGTAATTCTCAATGCGCAATTGCTCTGTTGAAAGGGAAGGTTTCCATGGAGTAGCGAGATACGTAACATCTCATGCAACTTTCTAGATTTTTATCCAACCTGTTTCTCAGTTTTGATTTTATAAATGATAATGCACTAAAAACCCTTTCTTCCTCCACAGACCCCAAAAATCATTGTTTGGCATAAATCATATAATCTAAAATATTCATTGATATCTTCTTGTAAGAAAGAACTTTGATGGATTCCTTGCACAACAGCCTTGTAGTAGCACCACTTTCTAGAAGCTTTGTCTAAATTTTTATATTGGTTCCTTATTGTTGTTGCAAAAATTTGTTGATTGAAACTTTAATAAATCAACATTCAGTATATCTTTGATTTCCATACCCTTGAACTCTGAAGTATTTGTGCAAAATGTTCCGTTATTGTACCCATGGATTTATGGAAGTGCTTTCTTACAAAGTTAGCACAACCACTTTCAGTATTCCAAAAATTAGGATTCATCACACCCATGGCTTCAAGAATTTAATCTTTGGAGAAACTGTTCTCTAATTTCTGATGATAAGGATTCTTAAATATTTTTAAGCTTTATTCTTGTTTCAACTTTAATAGAATCAAAGAGATTACGTGTCATGGGAACAGCTTCTCGTTCCGATCCTGTAATATCTTGACGTTTTTGAAAAATGTGTAGTGGTATGTCCCTCCCATTAACAGTGATGTAGAGGTGATCGGGGATATTAAATCTCAACTAGTTACTGGGATTTTAAAGATCTAATAAAGCTTTCCAATTCTTGAAAACAGGTGTATCAAAACTACCTTGGGAACAGTACAAGATATCAAGACTTTGACATACCATTTTTCTCATTCTTATAAAATCCACCATATAGATTAATCTCCCCTATGCATGCTTCATTAGTGTATTGATCTCCTGTAACATTGGAAGAATACCAACCAATGTAAGCAATGTCTCCAAATCAGTTAAATGGAACAACAAGTCCCTCGCCCTATCAACTTCATGACGATATTTGTGCATGAAACCAACCAAGGAAGGATACTCCCCACGAAATTTTCATGTAGGTTCATACAAAGAGATCCATCTAGTCTCAACATCTTTCAGAATTTTTTTAGCATATGTAATTATAATTGTGAATTTTTGGAACTCAAGAAATCGCTTTTGGCTGTTTGCCATAGAGGCCTGAAGTTATCTTATAAGGTCTTCTAATTTAGCAACATTTTCTTAGTTACTTATCAATTTTATATGATAAATTTATTATGTGAGCCATACAGTGAATTGGTAGCATATATGGGGCCATTATTGTTTGCAATCTAACACACAGCCCTGTTCGGTGACCCTACATGACAGATGCACCATTTGCTCTGATGCATACCAAATTCGTAGCAATTTCATAATCAGTCATTCCAGACAATATCTTTCAAATGAGAAATAACTATTTTATGTAGGTTTTCGGCATTACAGTTTTCAATGATTTTCATAACACCCAACAGATGAGGTGTCCTTATATGATTTTCTAAATTATAGACATGGATACATACCCATGCAGTGTTTTCGGCTGATGTCACTTCAGTCAATATGGAAGAGAGATAAACTTTGATTTTTTTACATTGTCTTTCAAATCTTCCTTCTCTATCATGGAAAGGCATTTTCCCCCATTTCCCATCCACTACTTTCAGACCAATGAGACTGAGGTACATTCGGCATTGCATTATATTGATACAAAACTTTGAAATCGATGAAATCCGATATCGATCTTCCTTTCTTTAGTATGTGAAATAAAGTAGAGAATTGTATGATTTTTTCATGTAGATTTCTTTGATTCATCTTACCAATTTATGATGTGATCATTCCTCCCTTTTTCATGATATGTCTGCATTTTTTCTACTCTACCTCATAATTCGTTGCGTATTTAACATGCATGCATTCTTTTTCAGTTTTCTACTTGTGTGTTTTGATTTTCTAGCCATCCACCCCCATTACAATCAAATATTGTTTTCCATAATGTTTTTCTATAGTGTCTAACTTCATTTGCATTTTTTGTTGCTTTCCCCAATTTCCACGTACATATTGTACATGTACATTCAGATGGGATCTCTTCTGAATTAGATGATTGTATAGGTTTGATAAATGGAAATTTGGCTGCCCAGTCAAACTTGTATGACCTGCCAATGGTCCACATATTCGTATTAATTTTCAATTATTTACTTTTTTGAGTAGAATTTTGAGCAATATCACAATCACTTACTTTCTTATTTCTGTGAACCGGAATTTGAATTTGATTTATGTGTTCCATTTTGCTGAGTATTTGTATGTGTGATATTTTTTTGCACTCCTGATTGCACACTAACAGGAAGAATATATTCAGGATCTGACATCTCAATAGTTATATCTTGAAGATCTGGTATATTATCATAGGTGTCATTTGTTTGATACTATGTGCAAAATGAATTTCCACCTGAATAATACCTTCCACATAGTCAATATTCTGATTCTTTCTGGTGGCAGATATATGGTTGTTAGTAGTTTCAATATCTGTATCAGTAGAGTTTCCCAAAATACTTGAATAGGGACTTCTAATATTTCTTAGTTAATTTTAGGGTCTTCGCATTATGAGGAATAACACCTTCCATTATTCTGAATAGAGTTCTTGCATCAGAAAAAGAACCAAGTAGCGCGTCAGAGTCAAAAATCTTGTCGTGCATCAAATATGACAATCCCTATCACACGTCAACAACTAACCCCCTTGTCACGCTGTCAACATCGCATCAACTATCCCTGTTGCGCATCAAAAATGCCTCAATTGTCTCTATCGTGCATCAAGAAGGTGTCAATTATCTCTTTCATGCGTCAAAAAGGTGTCAAATATCTTTGTTGCATGTGTCAACTCTATCCCTGTCGCGTGTCAACTGCTTACCCCCCTTGTCGTGCATCTGTAATACCTCCTTGTCACGCATCTAAAATACCTAGTTTGTCTTGACATTAACTATATCCCTGTCGCGCATCAACAACTAACCCCCTTGTCATGTGTCAGCAAATATCATCTGTCGCCTGACTCTAAACTACTAACAGGCTAACAACAATCTCTAGTGCTTAAGAGTATGCGAGTTCACGGTATTGGAAATTTGGTAAGCTACTTATGGTAGTACTGTAGTTTACTACAACGATGAATCAACTAGGTTTTTATAGGATATGTTTTCAAATGTAGGAAAATCCGACCCCCAAAAATATATATACTGTAAATTTTAGGTGAATAGGACAATGTCCCGCTCTCGAAAAAATCACCTTTTCAATTTTTCCTAAAATGAAATTTTTGCCATATTACGAATATTCAGCCACTAAAAATATCCCTATTCTAAGCCATGATGATGGTAATGGAACTAATCTATCCTCTTCCGAATAAAATGTGTAGACATATACCGAGATCTGAAATGCTCCTCAGACATCACCCATGTTACTAAGGATCGAGTTAGATAGATCTTATGCTCCTCATTCCTCCACCAAACACTTTCTTGCATCACAAAGGAGGTGAATAACAAGTATATCCTTGACATTAATTTTTTATGGGTAAAGCACAAAGAAAATTATCAAGACTTAGGATCCAATATTCTGCCCCAAACCCATCATTAGTTCCTTCATAAGTGGGTAGTTTCAATCAGAGAAGGTCTCTGATAACACTTCCCGTGTCACAATCATGTTAATCAGTGATTAACCATCTCCCTATCTATTGAACGTGATCATCCTAACCTTGGTTTTCTGATATGAATTATTTTATAAGTGTATTTAAAAATATCCCTAAACCATTGTAGCACTGTAAAGCATCTCGAGATCTTTCCGTTGATATAATGAACTCAAAAAATAGAACTCGTATGCACGAGTTACGGTTCATTAAAATCTTCGGCCAAGAGGAAAAATTATGTGATAGTGCGTAGGTCTACTGATGTGTACAAATCAGAATGCATCCAGTGGCAAAAAATGAGTAAAGAGTAGAAAAAAAAAAAAGCCTCCTATCTTCGACACACGATTTCGAAATGGTGGGCCTAGCTATTTGCTGGCTGAGGGCCCTCAGCCAAGTTTGAAACACTCTTGTAATAGAGGGGTGCCTTTTCCTATAACTCATATCACCATGGATGAGCAATTGTATATAATTCCCATTACATTTCTATATACTTTGCATGTGGGATTTTTGTATTGCAAGTATTTATATTGTAATGCGGGTTTTTGGATTGTATTTATTTGTAATGCATTAGGAGTAGCTCAACTGAGCTAGTCATAGATCAGAATATTTAGGGGCCAACTGGCCCTTATCTCCATGCAACTGGCGGGGTGATCAACTCTCCAACTGGTTGGACCTTATCTCTCAACATCGTTTGGGGTTGTTTCCCCATAACTAGGCCAAAAATCCTTATAACTCAGCACATTATCTATGGCAAGAAAACCTTCCACGAAATCATCGGCAAACATATTTTCAGTGCCTACATGGAAGGATTCTTACCTTGGCACCGGATATACCTTATAGCTCAGTCTTATATACGTTGGCTAATCCAACCTTGCATAGGGAGTCAACGTAACACTCGATGCATAGCTAGCTTGCTACTACATGGCATACAATAGTTCATCCCACACTTGGGCATTAGAAAGAATGCACCGACCACCTATTACGTGGTGAACCAAAGAAGAAAAATGTGTGACCAAAGTCACATATATAAGAGGAGGATTTTCCTAATATAAACCCATATCTAGCCCTCTTTTCAGTGAATGTGGGATAAATCCCATAATAGAAATATCGGTCAACATAAAAGGAGGCCATGGAGGATTAACCTTACAACCTCAGGGTTTCAAAATGGATAGCTCCCGTTGATCCATATGGATTGGTCAGTATAATAACTAGCTCACTTTTTATTTAAAGAGATTTTTATTCTGTGACTATATAAGCCAGTAAGGAGGTAGTTTCAGAAAACTATGAATTTGAAGCACTTAGGTTCCAAATTAGACCTTAGTATAAAAAGAAACATTTTTCTCATAATTTTGACATGAACACAACCATGTCATCAATTCTTCATGAAATTATTTAAATTTCCAGGTGTAGGTGTTTTTCGAGCACAATTTCATGGAGATCGCATTATGAAGAAGTTAGAGGGTCACAAATGGATTTGAGAATGTGATTCTATAAAATTGAAGAGTTCTACAGGTTTGAATCAACCCATTTACAGGAAACAATGATCTATTTGTCATTATTGGAAATAAAATTATACTTGATTTGATGATAAATAGATCGATTCATGATTAAGTGAATTCGGAGACCTAACCCATGTGGTTGAATTCCGTTATCAAGTTTTTTGTGGATTATGTTTTCAGTTTCTGAAGATTTTCATCAGATAAAAATCAGTATAAAAAGGAATTGATTAAAATTTATTAAGAAAGAAAACAACTGAAAAATTGGATTAAGTGAGAATTTGACATTCCATAATCCACAACAGACAAAAATGAATGCATAGTCAATTTTGGATTAAATAATCAAATTTAATGCATTTTCAAATTCAACTTGTAATGGTTTTGTAATATCTCCATTTGAATTATGGAAAGTTGAACTAAAATAAAAATTGATCATTAAGAAATAAATTGGAAAATTGGGGTTTCGAAACACCCAAAAAAGGACTCCTTAAACACTCTTGATTAATTTTAATCAGAAAATGTAAGTATTTGAATTTTTTTTAAAAATGGTACCCAAGGTGGGATGAAATCCATTTTCGGATCATGGTCTCTCAATGTTGTGAGAGTGGCTCCGAAGCAGAGTGGCCACTCTCTCAAAATGAACTGACGAACTACGAGACCTTTCTCATCTCTGTGAGTTCTAGTGATGTGTCATGGAGTGTACGCCCTCGGCTGGATGTTTACCCTCTCTTAGATGAGAAACCTCCTCTACTGGCTCTCACTGTGTAGGAAGGCATTGTTGAACAACTCCCATCATTTGCTGCAATGTCTCCAGTATTTTTTGTCTAAAATTTGTAGCACATGGCTCCGATGTAGGTGACCTACGTCCGAGATTTCTAATAGATCGATGCCTCGTACCATGTCCATACATCCTATGAGAAAATGAAAGGGAAAGTTTTAAAATTTTACGTGTGGTAGTGGAAACAGTTAAAAGGGTTAAGTTTATTAATTTCACCATGATTAAATTGATTTTACAAATCCCTAGAGCATACCGTGTTGAAACCTGAGCTCTGATACTAACTATAAAACTCCAAATTTACCTAAATATAATCCAAGATGAAACGAAATAAATGAGTTCTAATTCATAGAAAACAATTGTGCTTAGATAATACGTGTTTTAACAAAATTTATTTCATTTATAATGATTAATGTTACATGCTTACGAGGAAAATTTAGCAGGGTTATTAAAATTTTAAAGTAGTCGAGGTTTCCGTTAACTGGGGATGACAGGTTCGGGATTTGGCGACAACATGGGTCATAAAAAAATTTCCCCACTAAATTTTTTGCAATAGTTCCAAACATATCTCACTTTTCCGCAAAGGTAATTCTAAGAGGTCGCAACGGTAAGTAGCGGTGGGGATGGTTTACCTTTGCTAAGGTATTCTAGGTAGGCTCATTATGTTTACTTTAGTTTATTTACTCTATTTATTAGCAAAATTTTATTCTATTATATTTTATTATTATTATTATTAATTGTAAATACTTGTGAGCAAAATGGTCATGGGATTCCATTTGGCCCAACAAAATGAATCTATTGCCTAACCATTTAAATCCCAGAATTATAATCATATACATTATTTGTTATTAAGTCCATAGGGTGATAGTAACTTTTTTTTAATTCCACTTCAATTATTGACCATCTAAATACTAAAGTATGAGGGTCAATTAGTGACCCTAGGATTTAATGGATCTGGGCCTTAGGATCTAGGTTTTACCTAAATCCCTAAAACTTATTCTAATGACACATTTGGATTTTTTAATGTTATTTTCCATTAATTATACCCCAGGTAGACTACATGGGGGAGATGATCAGGGTTTAATGGAAGCATTATTTTTTGTTTGAATGCCTCTTTTTTATCTGCAGGGGTCACCATAATTAGGGAAGATATATTGCAGGTTTTCTTTGAGAGAGAGGGTGAATTAATAGATTTGGGGGAAAGATTTATATAGATTGGCGACGTATGTGTGTGAATAGGGGCAAGGTATGACAATGGAGGAAGAGGTCACCATGCCATAAAGCCAATAGATCCCACACAACTTTGTGGGGGCTGTGTAAGGATTGGGGGAGGGGTCCATGTCCACGTCGTGGCCCCTCCACCCACAATGGTGGTTTCATACCATATATTACGCCATTTTTACTTTTTATATTCCCACCCCTTAGGAAATCATGTTTTGATCAACAAAATCTGAGCATTGCATCTGTGTGTGTGTGTGTGTGTGTGTGTGTGTGTGTGTGGTGTGTGTGTGTGTGTGTGTGTGTGTGTGGTGTGTGTGTGTGTATGTATTCATATATATATACAAACACACATAGATGCAATGCTCAACTTTGGTTGATCAATGATATGATTTCCTAAGGGGTGGGAAGATAATATTAGTTTTACATCTTTTATATATATACAACCCACATGATCTATAAATGTATAATTAATGGAATTTTCTCACTTAAATTCTCATACAAAATATTATTGCAAACAAAACAAAGAATTGTACATAACATAATTTTAAAATAGAATTTTTCTACGTTATTGTCAAACTAAAAATTTCTTATTTCATGGGCAAAGGGCGAGGAAACAGGGAAACAAGGACAACCAAGAAAGGGAGGGCGGGAGGGGCAAATAACAGCAGAAATAAGAATTATCATTGAACAAGAAAATGGAAGTATGCATGAAGTTTTTCCTTTGTTTTTGCTTACAAAATTTTATTTCAATAAAATAGTAATAGTAACTCTGTTACAATTCTAATCAATTGTCTTTTTGCATAATTTTCATGGATAAAAAAGCAATATTTACATTCTTATGAAAAAACTATAAGATAAATGAAGAGAAACATATTTTCATGTCTCCAATACAATACACAAAAGATAACAACTCCAAAAACCCATAGCTTACAAATTTACAACCTCCTTCTCAAGAGAGAGTTACATATCCACAATATCCACTTTGACTATAAAAATAGGTAAGTGCATGGAGATGAGGGAAAAAAAGGGGGGTCAAAAAGGGGGTCAAAAAGGGACACCGTTTTCCTAAAATTAGTGAAACATGAACTTCATCGAATAATTCGGCATGCCTAGGGTCAAATTTGACAAAGTGATAAGAATAAGTACTATAGATCTTGAAATCTAGTTTGTAAACTACATTTTTAAAAAAATTTTGAGATTAAGAGGGTCAAATGTGGTGTGCACACAAAGTATGTCTATTTTTGTGTCAAATAGATAAGAACCTATTGTGTGTGTGCCCCCCCCATTTTTTGAGTTGTATACATTTTATTTTAAATCCATTTAGTAGAAATGTAGCTAAGACCATGTACAATGGTACCATTAATTTTTCATAATTTTTGGATGAATATATAATTTTTTATTAATTTTCAAAGTGCACATATCCCGAAAATGAAATATTTATGTGTGAACCCCCATAACTTTGAGAAAAAAAAGTCATTTTTCAGATATCTTTTTTCGAGTGCATGTAGAATGGAGTTTATAAAAGAAATTATGGATGAAAGCCTTAAACTAATCAGATTTTAGAAATAATTATATCATCATCAAGGTAAAGTTGAAATTTTAAATCATAGTATAATTTATTTTTCAATATTATGTTTTAATGTATGAGAAATTGGGGTGCACACGTGAAATTTTGATGTTTTTCTATCCAACATGGTTTTAATCATAGAGAAATAGTCCAAACCTTTCGTTTGGAAATCGAAAGAAAATCCAAGCCTATGGATTAGAAATTTCAAACTCAAAAGAGATGAAATGTTATTGCACTATAATGTGATCATGTTATAATGTGAGCGTGTTATAACACGAGTACGCTATAACATGGTCGCATTATAATGCCCTCGCATTTCAATATGTTATGTGGTATATGTGTTTGTGGAATGTTTCTTAAATTTATTTTAGTAAATATATGATGTTAGGGTCACTCTGCACTGTATAGAACCAACCTCACAGCTCCATATGTCACAGTTTATAAGATAATTTTTCATGTTCTAATCTATTAAGTACATAGGTATTTTTCAAGATTTTAGCATTCAACATTCAATCTTTCAGGGTTTAACTTATACAATCGATATTTGTTTTGTTAAATAATATAGTCATTATTTAGGTTTTGGAGCCTTTTGGATTAGTTATTGTCATTTGTAGGATTGATTAGGAAGATTTAGGAAAGGTTTACTCATTCAAGGGAAATCTTCTCAACAACGCATTTTCTAGGTGCAGGGAACAAACACTCTAATGGTGAAATTTGACTTCTTCGGATGATTTTGGGATCTCGGTAAGGATTTAGGAGGAAAATAAATAGGAACTAGAAATATATGTGAATCCTATCCATGTTGGAAATATCCATTTTTCTCTAAGAATTGAAAGTTTCATGAATAATTTCAATATAAGGTAGCTACCCCCTTTCCGTTCCAGACAAAAAAGGCCCCTAAATTTGTAAATACTAAAGATATGATCACCACATGGTGATAGGTTAATATTTTTAAACATTGATAAGTACCTATAGAAACGAGTACTAGCATAAATAGACTATTGTGTACCATGGGTAAGGATCTTATGAGGATGAGGCCAATTGTTGTGAGTTGAAAACACCTTCCTAACACCCCATATTGTATTTTTGAGTAATGAAACTTCTAACATGAACTTTAAACCCTAAGCCCTAAACCATAAACTTAAACCCTAGACCTTAAATCCTGAGACCTAAACCCTAAACTCTAAACCCTAAACAATCAACCCTTAACCTTGAGCCCTAAACCCTAAAACCTAAACCATCAACACCTAACCTTGAGCCCTAAACCCTAAACTCTAAACCCTCAACCCTAAACTCTAAATACTAAACACTAAACCCTAAGTTTTTAATCTTAAACCCTAAACCTAAACCTTAAACATTCAACCCATAGCCCTAAGCCCTAAGCAATAAACCCTGAACCATGAGCCCTAAATGCTAAACCATAAACCCTCAACACTAAATCATAAACCATAAATCCTATACAATAAACCATATACCATGAACATGAAACCCTAAACCCTAATCCTTGAATAGTTTTGACCTAATCAAATACCCTATAGGATAGTTCAAAAAATACATTAAGCATCTAGAGGTGATGTTAGATAATCTTATAAGTGTTGCACGTAATTTAGGAAGATTTAGGAATATTATTTACGGCTTAGGGCTTAGGGTTTATGGATCAGGGTTTAGGGTTTATGGTTTAGAGTTTAGGGCTTAGTGTTTAGGGTTTATGATGGTAAAAATAGGGTTTAGGTTTTAGGTTTTAGGGTTTAAGGCTCATTGCTCAGGGTTTAGGGATCAGGGTTTAGTGTTTATGGTTGAGGGTTTATGGTTTATGGTTTATGGTTTAGGGTTTAGGGTAGAGTATTTAGGGTTTAGTGTTTAGGGTTCAGGTATTAGGGTTTAGGGTTTTGGGCTATGGGCTTAAGGCTTACGATTTAGTGTTTAGGGTTTAGGGAACAAGATTTAGGGTTTAGGGTTTAAGGCTAAGGATTTAGTATTTAGGGTATAGGGGTTAGGGTTTAGGGCTTAAGGTTTAAAGGCTAAAGGTGTAGGGATTAGGGTTTATGGTTGATGGCTTAGGGTTTAAGTTTTAAGGTTTAGGGTTCATGGTTTAGATTTTAGGGTTTAGGTTCTAGTGTTTAGGGTTTAGGGTTTATGGCTTATGGCTTAGGTTTTAGGATTTAGGGTTTAGGGTTTAGGGTTTAGGGTTTATGGTTTAAGGTTCAAGGTGCTAAAAATAGGGTTTAGGATTTAGGGTTTAGATTTTGGGGTTCAATTTTTAGGATTTAGCATTTAGGGATTACAACTTAGGGCTTAGGTGTAGGATCAAATGATACCTCACTAAGTGCAACTCCCCTCCTGAGGTATTCATATTTGATGTATCGCCATTGAAGAGGGAAAATACCCCATCAAATTAGTTATTCAATATGACGTGGAAGATGAGTAAAGAAAATGAAAGTTGGAGAATTATATTTAATTGTTAATTAGTACTAAGTATCAACAAGACTAATATGGATTCTAACTACTTGACTAGGAGGGCATCACAAGATTAGGACTATATTTCCTATTTTCGTGCCTAGAAACATCATTTAGTCTTCTTGTGCAAAATAAGCATAACAATAGGGGTATGACTAATAACACAAAAGAGTTATTGATCACCTAGTAAATCTTTCTTGTTTAGTTATGAATGGGAGTCAGTTAGCCTACGGCTTAGTGACCTTCCATTCATTGGTAAGTCCTTCTATGATAAACCCATGGATGCTTTCAAAACTACCTTAAAAATATATGGGTAGTCATCAAGCCTAATGAAGGGTGTGATGTGATGTGTCAAAACTATATATTCACAAAAACCTCTTCTTCGTTGAAAGTGTCTAGTTTGTCCCAGTCATGATGTCTCCTTGTATCCAAGGATCAAGGACTATTGGGGTTTGTGGAAGGATTGGACATTCAAGAATCATCGTGTGTCTGAATAAGAATTTCGTTGCATCTAAAGAAACATTCTCAAACATTGGAGTAATGCATATTGGAAAATAAAATTGAACCTCAAAAATCCTCTGAAATTTCCAGTCTAGGTCATGTTCCTGGTCTTGTTTCTTTTTATGTTTCCGGTTCTAGTCATGGTCATTAAATATAGAAGTTTTAGGAAAGGAATCCACACTTGAATAACTATTCCCATTTAGGTTGTTTGTAATGCCAATGGTAGTGGAAGTGCCTATGGAATTCATTTGGTGGTAGGCAGGGTTGTGCCCTTGTTAGTTTTTCCCCATGGCATCATAGGTAGCCTTTCTGGTATTATCAGAGAGAAATCCCCATACTTGTGTGATAAGTTTAAAATCTCCCTTGGATCCTAGGAGCTTATTTTTATCATGATGCAATCATAAGGTTAGTTTTAGTAGGTATTAATAAAAAAAGAAAATAAATAATTTGACTGGAATTACTTATGAAATGCATTCCTTCACTTCGAGATTATCTTTATAAATCCGTTTAGCTTTCCAAGTTCTCCATATTTTCCAAATTTGGGTCAAATTGACATTTTGGACCTCTACAGGCATGAAGAAAATGACGATTTCATTTCCTCCAACCTTTATTCAAGCGAATTTAAACAAAATGAAATTTGGAATTTTGAGGTGGCACATGGTAGATATTAATTTTCCTGCCACTTATTTTGAGTTACAAAACTTCTAACATGAACTTTAAAAACTAAACACTAAACCCTAATCCCTAAACCATAAACCATAAACTTAAACCCTTAACCCTAAGCCCTAAACCCTAAACTATAAACCCTAAACCTTGTACCCTAAACCTAAACCCTAAACCCTCAACCCTCAACCCTCAACACTAAACCCTAAACCCTAAGTCCTAAACTTTGAGCCCTAAATCCTTAACCCTCAACCGTGAACCTTGAGGTCCAAACCATAAACACTCAACCTTAATCCCTAATCCCTAAACCTTAAACCCTAAACCTTGAACCCTAAATATTTTACCCTAAACATGATCCCTAAACCCTAAAACCTTAACCCTTAACCCTAAGCCCTAAACCAAAAACCTTAAACCATGAACCTTAAAACGTAAACCTTAAACACTAAATTTTAAACCTCGAACACTAAAAATTGATCACTAATCCCTAGACCCTAAACCTTGAGCCTGGATTATTGATCCCTAAACCCTAAACCCTATATCAGTAACCTCAAACATTGAACCATCAGCTATAAACCCTAAACCTAAAACCCTAAACTTCAAACCCTAAACACTAAACCCTAAACCCTAAACACCAAACCCTATTTACCCTAAACCCCAAACCCTAAACCTTAACCCATAAACCATAAACCATAAAACCTAAACCCTAAACTATGAGCTCTAAGATTTGAATCCTGAATTGTAAACCCTAAACCCTAAACCCTAAAACATAAACCATAAACCCTAAACCCTAAACCTTAAACCCCCAAACCCTAAACCCTAAATCCTAAATCCTAAACTCTAAACCCTAAACATTTAGTCTTTAACCTGGAGCACTAAACCCGAAACCCTAAACCATAAACCTTAAGCACTAAACCCTAAATCCTGAGCCCTAAGCCCTAAAGCTTGATCCCTAAGTGTTAAACCTTAAATCCTGAACCCTGAACCAAGAGCTCTAAATTATAAACCGTAAACCCTAAATTGAGAATAGAAAGTCTAGCTATATTTTTGGGTTTTACATATTATAATACAAAGTAAATTTGATCATTTTTTATGCTCTTTTGAATAATTCTTTCAGTTGCAAGTTGTCGAGAACAAAGATTTCATTCGAAGAAGATAGCTTGATATGTCCAGTGCTTCTGTAAGCTAGAAATTTGAGAGGACTTCTAAGGTTCAATTTTATTTTCCAAGATGCATTACTATCATGTTTGAAAAAAAATTCTCCTGATACAACAACATTCTGATTCAGACACTCAATGATTCATGAATTTCCAATCCTACCACATACCCCAATAGTCCTTGATCCTTGGATACAGGGAGACATAATTAGTGAGACAAACTAGGGTGAATATATAGTTTTGACACATCTAAAAATCCTACATATGTTAATAACCAATTGAAAATGCCCCTAAAATCTTGAAGGCTGAATGCTGAACTCCTGAAAAATACTTCTATACTGACTAGATTAGAATTTGAAAAACTATCTTCTAAATTATGATAGATGGAGCTATGAGACTAGTTCCATAAGGTGCAGAGTGACCCTAACATCTTATATTTACTCAAATAGATTTAAAAATTTATTTTAGTCAATATAAGCATGCCACAAATGCATATACCACATAACACATTGAAACATGAGTGTGTTATAACGAGAGTGCGCTATAACATGAGCGCGTTATGAAAAAAATGGCCAAAAAATGGATTTGTGTCCAATTTATTAACCCCCATCTTTGTGCACTTGCCCAAATCAACAAATAAAATGAAAGTATAAAAAATCTTCCAAACAAGGGAGTTCAACATGCCCAAAATTTTTGGTAACTCTCCAACTAGTCAATCCTCCAAAAGAATCCACAAGCAGCTCCAATCTTCACATTCATTATGCTCCAAGAACCACAAACGAAGGTCTGATATATCTCTCAACATGTAGGCATAATCACATGCCTTCTTCCCAAAGGAAGAGGATTTTATCCTTCCTCAAACCCATGGGAAAGATGTGTAGCATGATAGAAAATATGCCATAGGAGAAACAAGGATTTCAAATGACTAAAACAATATGGCCAAGAGAAACCAAAAAACAACTTAAAAAAATACAAATCCACCAAAAACACCAAGAAGAATGGCGAATAGGAAGAGGAGAGAAGGACCTCATAGTGCCAAAATATATGATATCATGAGTGCCTAAGTATCCTCCCAAAGTATCTCTAAAAATCATCAAAAACTCCCAAATCTGTATACCTCCTTTGTCTTATCCTTGTGAAATATTTTTAATCCTTACAATATTCCTTGGCAAGGATAGAATGGGATTCCAAAACCAAATTTTAGTCCCTCCTACTTCCACCAAGGAAGGGAGTGATAGTAAAAACATGCATGGCTTACCCAATAAGCTGTGAAGATGAGAGACCCCTATAACTCAAAATTCCCACTCCAAATCCACATCCAAATGGAGTGGAGGAGCAAACAAAACCAAAATAATTTTTTTCCACAAACAAAGAACTCAAAAAATACATATCCCAATAACCAACACATAATTAAAACCATTACAAAACATACATCCAAACACATACAACCAAGCTTTCTAAATCACAATATAATGAGGTGTGAGATCTACCTCATAGTCCAAGCTCGAGTTTGCAAGTTCCTAGGTCTTTGTCTCCTAAAGATCCCAAAGATCCCCACCAATTTTCTCCACCAAAAATACCCCAGACATCAAAATTCAAACAAGATATAGGAAAAATATCCATCCCACAAACCCATGAGAGGGTGACAAGTGTCACCCCTCCAACTAAGAAAATCCTCCAAGTCAACCAAGTCACCTTCGATGTCTCCCAAAGAAATAAATGCAAGAGGGGAAAAAATTCAAATTATCCCTCAAAGACCACATAAAATCCGAAATCCAACCATGTGAGACAAGGAAAAGAGATTGAGATAGTGATTTTCGAGAGGGTGGAGTGAAGAAGAGGAATTTTTGGTTCACAAAAAGCCTCCCCCACCCATAGGTGAGGTCCCATGGACCATTTATAAGGTAAAGAATACCCTTACCTTTTAATACAAGATTTCAAAATTTCCCTTAAAGGTTAAATTCGTGATTTGGGGTTGAATGAGAGAATCAAGGTGAGGAATTGTCCCTATAAACTTTCTTAGCAACTCCCAACACATCCTTAAAACTTTTTAAGACACTAAAATACCCCATTACAAAAAACATCTCAAATGACCTCATTAGCACAAGAAATCCAAATTAGGTGAGGAATGAAGTAAATTAAATTTTACCATGGTGCTCAAGGTTAGGAAAAAATAATAAGAATAAATCAAATATAAGAGTCAACCAAATTTCCTCATGTTACAAACGATGTCCAAAATGAAAGAAGGTGAGATAAAGGGTTAGGCATGACAACTTAGCTATCTTTTGTAGTGATACCATTGAGTCCCATGTTTTCGAAGTGGTGTTTCTTACAAATCTTGTACACTCAAGGAAAACCTAAAATCTACTCGACATGATAAAATATCCATATAAATCATAATGAAAAGTGACTATATAATATCAACTAAATATAATTTCACCATGTCTATTCTACTAATTATTCATACAAGCATGATCCAATATCCACAATATATAACTCAAAATCATGATCATCAGTGAATACCATATAGCAACATAGTCCATCAAATGTAAAACATCATAACATCATCATCTCTAATCAGAATGAAATAACTAATGTCATGAATATCATATGGTGTCTCAAAAGTGTCTTGTTAAATATGATGTCATAGAGCATAGGATGTTAATCATAGCAAGTACAAATAAAAATCAACCAAAATAAAATAACATTGATGTATCATATGAAATAATCAAGCTACTTAGATGAGTCAACATGTCCTAGAAGAAATAGAAATCTTGTGGGAAGTACAAAAAAACCTCAAAACAAAAAATAAAAAATAAAAATAAAATTGACAGGATTATGGTTTTCAAAACTCTCCCTTAATCAAACCTACCACGTTAAAGTACTTTCCAATGTGAAAAGTACAATGGTGTTGTTTTGTGAAATTTTGGTGCTGATTCAAATGTGAAATCTAGAGTTATATGTATACACTCTGGAACTAGTTATATATTCTAGAGCTCAAATTTCGGCATTGGCTCTATACTAGATTATAGAAATGTAATTCTGAAGCTATTTCAATGCTACCTATGTCTAGAGCTATTCCTCTTCTTTCTATGTAAAGAGTACATAAAGTTTCTTATATGACTCTAGAGTTGATTGTGATAGTTTGAAGCTACATATATTCAATTTCGGAGCTTGTCTCACACTTTCTACTGCAACTTGTATGACACCCAATTTGGTCGTAGGCAATAAAATATTCCATTTTCCAATTATTGAATAAGAATATCAACAATCTATTTCTCATATATGTAAACTGAAATTTTATCTCTCCATACTCTGACAAATCCCTAAATTTGATAGTGGGTCTCAATATGCTTGCTTCAACATTGGAAGACTAGATTCTTTTGAAGGGTATTGACAATTGATATATTTTCACAAAATATGGTTGTGTAATTGTAGAAACTCATTTTGTTAATTTAAATGTCTTGCAACAACACAAATTATACAACACTCTTCTAATGTCCCGTACTTTCTCAATTTAGCCAATTATGTTATCCCTAGCTATATCTCACTCATTTGTTCTTACATACACAACCTATTTGTTTGTATAACCATCAAATAAGGTTATACCCTCACATATTGTAGTTTTAGTTTCCAAATTACCCACATGTGCATATAGGATCATAGCTCTAAGAAAGGGCCATAATACCCATACGCTATGCACCAACCTATATGTTTTTTCCCTCTCCATCCAACGGTAATTTTCTTAATTTGAACTTCCTTGGTACACTTTTACTCATTGTCTCCCTATTTTTATAGAACCATAATGCATATATTATCAAGTTATTCATCTCTCATCAAGGGAGGGAACTGATTATACTTAGCACCTAATATCCTAATGAGATAATAGTAAGATAAATCAAAAGAAAAGGTACTCCAAGACTTTCTTAAGATCCATATACTCTGTATAATCATTCTAGGGCAGTCATCAACGCATATCAATAGTCACAAAAGCCACATTATCAAATTAAATTCAAGCTAGGGCATGTATCAAGTACAATAACATTGTTGCAAGGTCATGGCTATCAATTTGGTTGCATAAATTCTATATATCGCATGTTATATGAGAGAATGACATGAAATTTTGAGCCATAATTAGAGTAGTTGCAACGCATTTGTGCATGGGGTGCCCAAAATCCAACTAACATTTGTTTTGCAGGACTCCCCCACTATCTAGGGTTTTTAAGATTGAATTAGCTATACAACGAGCATTGTATATTATTGGAGGTCTAGATTGTAGATAGGAAAATATAATAAAAAAAATCACATGCCTAGAAATTTTCAAAATTTGAAGGTATAGAGGTACAAGGGAATACATAAAGGTCCATAGCATTGGTATGCTTTGGTTTATACCATACGCCTTCGTCATGTAGTTTAGTAAGGTATAATTTTAGGGGCGAAGCTCTATCAAACCATTTTCATTCTTTTTTGGTCATAAATTTATCCCATATCAGAAAAAAAAATCAAAATACCTGGAAATTCTTCTCATCCCTATCATTACTAGTGATTTTTCATTATTTATCATTATCTATCTTGGTTCATGTATTCTCCTAATATTGTTTCAATTAACGTTTGAAATTAGTTGATTGGGATAATATTCCATCAATTACTACCTCTTTAAATTCAGCCAAATAAGTTAAATCATTTTTTGAACTTGAGCATTGTCTATTATGCATCATATCTTTCTTCTTTGCATTTCTTGATTCATTCTTCCAAAACCTAGTGGCCCTAGGTTTCGCATTTCATGTCCAAGATGTGTAGTGGTCGGTTTAGTTTTTAACAATATTTTGAGATATAACTTCCAACCCATAATTTTTTTAAAGGCATGGCCTCCTCTATAACTATGAATGAAAATTTTCTATCCAATTCTAATCAAGTTCACTTAGAAGAAATAGACACTTATGATAGTGCTAATTCCAATTATGAAGATACTAGTGTTGATCAAGAACAACTTGATTCTCTATCTCATTTCTTTGCTAAATTGTGTGATAATCTAGATCATATATAACCATTCCTTTACATTCTCTTAGATTCCAAAATTTATCATGATAGGTCTTCTCATGAGAGAATTCTTGAAATATTAGGTTATTCCTCTATTACTACATATTCCGTTCCAGTTTCTTATCTCCCTAACTATATGGGGGCATCTAATCTTAACGTCTCCATTCCTATATCCTTGTTATCCTATTATCTTTCATATTAAGCCTAATTCTACTTATGGTACCCGTGCCTTAGATTCCAAGGTGTATGATCTACAAGCCCAAGTTCTCCAATTACAATGAGGTGCCACTACTTCCTCTTCTTCTGTGGATTCCTCACTTATTCTCCACTGTCCACTAACACTTGAGGTTTCATCTTATCCTCTTCCTCTCAGTTTTGCTTCAATGAAAATTCCTCTTTTCACTAGAAAGGAATATCCACAAGAATATATTAGATCAGTTTATGTTTCTTTATTATATTATTATATCGATGATACATTATTAACAAAATTATTTCCAAGGAGTTTACAAGATTATGCATTACAGTGGATCTATAATTTTATTATGCATTTTGTATGATATTTTACTCCATAGCTAATAACGTTTTGGGTCATTTTTATATTAATATTGGTACTAAAATTTCCTATGCCCAAATGAATAAAATGAAACAACAATCTAATGAGAACCATAAAGAATATTTTTTGTGTTATAAGACTAATTTTAAACAAAAAAAAACAATGTCGTAGTTGATTATGAACTGCAAGATCTATTTTTACAAATTAATTTTCCTCCTATAAATGAGTCTTTCATGTTCGAAACGTTTCATTATTTTGATCACTTGTCTCATATCCTTAAAGATTGTGAAGTTAATATATTTTCTATGGGAAAACTCAAATATAGTAATAAAACTTCTATTCAATCTAATGTCAAATCCGAAAATAAATATAATTTCAATAGTAAAGATCTTGAGCTGCGAGATGAGGCTAAATTTAAAGTTAATGAAATGTATCAACAAATGAGGCTCATTCATGATGTTTTTATAAAATCCAGTACCACCTCAAATGACATTGTAATAGCTACTCAACAATAATGTCATCTCTCCACCTCCACCGCTCTATTTGGTTTGTATTCATCCTCAAAGAATAAAAACTGATTAAAAATCATATTGTTAATATCATTGATGTAATGCTCATTCTACATATCGATGCTTCAAGATTAAATGTATAATTCAAGACTTAATTCATTATAATTCAATTGAATGAGATGAACCTCTCGTGTCTAAACCAGAAAATGAAAAAACCAAGCTTAATATATTCAATGAACCTATTCCCAAACATGAAAAGGCTGCATCTAAAATAACTGTTATTCGTGCTTATCAAACATTTCCACCTCAAAAATGTACTAACACTCCTCTATGTTTTCTTTTAATTGTTATTATTGCGTCCCCGCTAGTCATTAATTCTAGTAATGCATACTTCCATGTTTATTTCACATCTTCTGGACTTCACATCCCTTTATCCATTGATACGCTCTTAATATTTGAATGATCACTCCTAATTTTAATAATAACACATTTTCACTTCCCCTCTTATGTTAAATTGGATTTATGGTATCCCAAATCAAGTGTAATTTACCAACCTCCTATGACAATACAAATATTCCCATCAATATTGGGCCTTTCACTATCTGTATGTCATTTTTTGTAGCATAAATATTCATGCATTGTGACATGGCCTTCGGTATTCCTTAGCTCAAGGCTATTAGGTTTGTTCCATTTATTATGCACCAATATTTCAAATCTATATATGTATGTCACATCATCACTATTCAAGGTATCTCACCTATCACCCCTCTACCTATTGTTTCTTAAGATTCACAAGCCCCTACACCTAGTAAACCATCCACTCTAATTATGAGTACTCTTAGTTTACCTACTACTGTACTTATTCCTACCTCTATCGATGATGGTATTATGGTGCTAATCCCATAATTTGAGTACCGGATACTATCATGTATAGGTATCATTGACTTTCAATCCCTATCACTCACTCTCACCATATCTCTACGTGTCATAGTTTGTCAGATAGGACTCGACCATCACATAGGGATCATGATGTACACGACACATCTAGGTCTTGCAATCGGTCTATTTCACCTCATACATGGAACACCTTATTAGTATATATATTTCCTACACCCACAATCACACACATAATGTCACATGGAACTAATCCCTTGATTCACGATCACATTCTTTCTTTATTCACAATGGCAGATAATGGGCCTTCTCTCAATCTACTCATTCGATAGTTCATATGTTACTTACACCCTTGGGGAGCATATGATTTCCTCCTCATTTCTCAATAATGCACACTATTTATAGGTTTAACTTGATTATTGAGGGAGTGGCTACATTACTGAGCCTCACTTTCCACACACAAAGGGGGAAACCGTGCTTCCCAAATCAGGTTACATAATCTATATTCATCAAAAGCGATAAAAATATAAATATTTTTCGCACTTGTGGTATTCTTGGATCACCCTTATCTCTCAAGAATTTATTTTCATCTATTCCATCAAGGGCCAAAAAAATTAAAAAAAATTCAAATATGTTAAAAATACAAAAACATTCAAATATATGATTGACCATCCAAAAATATTTTCTTAACTCTTACTTTGTTGTTTCTATTGCATGTGTATATTATTCCTATTACACATTACCTATTATATTAGCTTGATATACTATATGTTTTATTCCTTTTTATACACATGTGTGTTCATGTGGTGCATTGTGTTGATTACAATCTACACACATATTGTTACATGATGTAGGATGCTTGACGCTTTTTTTACCAGTTCTTCCGTAATTACTGGGGGCATCCACTTTACACTTTAATACATACAAGTGTTATTTTTCAAATATTTACTACTTTACTTCCTATTACTTGATTCATTAAATACATACATTGAGTCATTCTATATATTACTCTACAATGCTAGAATGAGCTTCATGTGTATTATATGTCTTTTAGGTTACTTAAAAATAGGGATCATCTTTCATTCTATTACTTGTTTCTTGTTTTACATTCTTGGTCTATGCTTTCACTTATTAACAGGTCATGCCCTATGTTATTTGTTTTCTACTACTTGTTTTTTTCCCTTGAGTTCCCTTATTGTATTGGGAAATATTGAATGGTGTCCAATGTATGTGGCATATTGTCTTCTCTTAATTTCTATGTTTTTCTAATTGTGTGACCTTAAATTCTTTGCTTACATTTACTTTGTTTTTTCTCTATCACTTTCTACTAACACTTTGCTGGTTGTTAATCCTATACTACTATGTATGTTACATGGTATACACAATGTGCACTCTCATATTATCCCCTCTAAGAATCCTAAAACACACGTGCACAATAAATACAGTACCTTTCATTTGGGTCATTCTCATATCACTTTATCTAATGTGCCCCAAATAAGGGGGAAACCTTAGGGTGATATTTCACCCTCACAATAATCTAGAATAAAAAATAGAATGACACATCACATAATAATATAATACATAGGTTCAAAAATTATCTCAAAATATACTTAGGTTAGAAAACACAAAGGAAGGAAACCATACAAAAAATACCGTAACAACTAGATAATATGGTTCATGCCATATACTTCCATCCTAGGGGAAAATTTAGTATTTTTCTTATTTCGTATAGTTTCTCAGTGGAATTTTTAAGCTCTTTACTAAATTTTAGTGACATAATACATGGTACAATTCATATTGTGGTGGCACCAAGGTTACATGCAAGTTATAATTTCCCCGGTACATTGTGTCATCATTTACAAATCAATTGGGTTCATGTCAATCTGTAATGGCACTTACCTATGGGTCTTGGGAAGTAATGAGGTTTTTTTATCCCAGTAGGATTAACTTATTTTTTACATGAAAAATTACTATCATATAAATTACAATTTCATAGCATGACAACTAAGCCCATAGTGCAGAATCTTAATTCACGATCAAATTGAACCCTCCTCCTAGAAAACCTATCTCCAATGAAACCATCATCCTGGATCCAAAGAAGGTCATAATGAAGTTTCCAAGCATTAATTATTTTGTAAATAAGGCTAATTAATTTCATTTATAGATTTAACAAGGTTAAATGAAATACAAGTCTTCTTGGAAGCCTAAAAAGTCTAATTTCAGTCCTCTGAATCTAGAATTCATCTTCTGATATATTTATAGAAAGACCTAAAGTATCCTAAGGTGGTTTCAGATATTATAGCTGGCCATTGTGTCTTAGGTTGTCATTTATTTCAAAGTTAATTGATGGAAAATGGTTTCATGGTGTCATATGAGTGTCCATGAGGTGTCATTCATTGTCTAGCCTAAAGGTTTATTGGTAGTGTCTAATCATGTTGTCTAGTCATGGTGTCTTGGAGCATGGTATAGTAGGCATGGTCATAGTATGATCTCTCTAGTGGTTTTTTAAGGTTTTAATGACACCAAGAAAGTTTGGTATGATGTTTCAAATGTGTCTAAGTTTTTTCAAGTTGTCAACAAGGTCTATCTTGGCGAGTCATGTGGTGAAGTAGGTCATTTTAGGCCTAATCGTAGTCCTAACACAATAAGAATGAGTTTGAGGCATGATGTATGGCACAAGAAAATATGATATGAGCATGAGAAAGGTGATTTTACATGGCATAGAATTTGTACGAGGAATTTTAGGTCTTTATTCAAAGGTTTGATGGTGTTTCATGGTTCTTTGGAGTAATTTTCTTAAGAAAAAGTCTAGTAAACAAAGGTAAGTCTCAGTTTCTTGAGATATACAGATGTATTTGAGCATGAAGGTGACTTGAGACAGTTATATAAATTTTTCTTGATGCTTTATGCCAAGTTTTACGTCAAATTTGTGAAGTAAATGCAAGTTATGATGTTTTTCGTAAAACTGAGCTCTTAAAAAGCCAAAACCAGCTTGATAGGTGATGTTGTTTTGCTCACCCACTCACACACATTTTGCATGGGACCTTGTGGCTTTCAGTAGTTTTTTTTCATGGAGTGTATAAGTTTTTTAAAAAATAATGCAATCAATCGATCGTCATACTTTTATGAACAATGTTTAACAAGCTAAGTTGGTTCAAAACCCTAGTTAGACCCTCCTAGTAGAGTGACTTCAAATATTTGCATTGTATGATCTCTAAATCATCTAGGAAATAAAATTTGATGCATCATGGTTTAAGAGGATAATCCATATCTCATTTTGGTTGTGGTTTTATGTTCTAGTTATTTCAGGAAGAGAGAGAGAGAGAAAAAAAAAACCCTAGTTTTGTGGATATTTACAATTTCATGGCTAAAATGGAAGTTACAGGATGAAAAGAAAACTATTCCAGAAACGTTGGGATATTTTCTAGGTATCCATGAAAAGTTTCAAGTATCTTGTGTGGATAAATTTGAAGATAGATGTCCTCAAATTTATCCTACTAATTTCGACCTTAAGGGTTAAAAGCCGGTCTTGTGCTTTAAAGTGAGTTTGATGAATTTATTACATGTTAGATCAGATTTATATGGACTTGGAAAGATTATTATAGTCCCTCGTGTTTTTTTTTTAATTCCTTTTTTGATCTTTAAAATAGTTTTAATGATGAAGACCTAATGGCCCAAAATTGCCATATTAGGCCTATTTAGAAGGTGACGGAAACATGTGTGCTACAGTGAATTTCTCCATGTGACATAAGGGGTTGGTACTTGAGGAATTTTTTCATTATGTAATTTATGTTTTACTGGTTCAACTTAGAAGTGGCCTTAGAGGTGTTTGGAGTCAGATTCCTCAAGACTAGTTCTTGAGTCCATTATAGCAGTTTTGAGTATTTTTAGAGATTGAGATGGTTGAAGGCCTTGCACTATGAATTGGAGATTGAAGTGAGTTTTTATAGAAATTAGATTCAAATATATTTCCAATGGCATATTACTTGATCCTATATGTTTTCTATGTGAATCCATTCATTTTCTGAGACTGAATTTTGGGTGCTTAAAGACCTAGTTGTGTATGTTGTTTCTTCGAGTGTTTCATGGTGGAGATGGGAGTTGCATAACTTATTGATTTGGTTGGTAATGTTGAGAGGTTATTCCTAAATTATGTGTATTTTATTATGTCTTACCAAATATAGATTATTCCCTTATATCTCATGGTGTATTCGTTGGTGCTCGAAGAGAATTTTTTGGCCTACTTAAGTGTCTTAGTGATTGTTGGTGCTGCCTTGACCCATTCCGACGTATATTGGTATTTTGAGTAAATTTATATGATGTTGTAGATGTATTTTTGTGTTGGGATGACCAACCTATATGTTTATAGCTGACCTAGGAGTGTTTATGATCTAGTGTTATGTATAAAAGCATGTTATATTTTATCATTTGAACTAGTTATGCCTATCGGGATATGAGTGAGCTAAAGTAGGAAGAAGAGAAACATAGAGTGGACAAGGAAAAATATATCGATAGGTATAAATACCTAGTAAATGTTGAGGAGTAGATGTTTAGGGTGAATTTACCTAATCAGTACATGTGATGGAATATTTGAGAAAGTTGAAGAAGAGCTTGTTTTGAGAGGGTTTAAAGAGAGAAGAGCTGAATTTGACATCATTATCAGTTGTAGGAGCAACATATATTCAGAGTTCATCCATTTCAAGTGGTTTATTTGGTGTTTGATCACCTTAGGGGTTATAGGATTATTTTCCTACTAAAATAGGGGTTGGTACTCCTTGTGGGGTTGGTGTCTCACCAAATAAATCATGTGTGATGTGTAATATTCAAATAAGACCTTTGTTATTGGTAATATTAGCAAATACTTTAGTGGGTTTTATTCCCTATGAGGGTTTTCCACATATATCTGGTGTTCATGTGCTCTCTCTCTCTCTCTCTCTCTCTCTTTCTCTCTCTCTCTCTCTCTCTCTCTCTCTCTCTCTCTCTCTCTCTCTCTCTCGTTTCATGCTCCTATGAATTTTATAACACACCTAATTAGCCCTTGTGGTTTATAGATGTTGAATGAATGGTTTGTAGGATGAGAGCATGTAATGGAAAATTAAATGAAGGATTTGTAGCAATGATGCAACCCCCTATCAATCCATTTTTATTCTTAAAATTATTGAGATTACTGGAATAAATTTAGGAAAATTTAGGAAACAATAGATCATTCAATAAGAATCTATTCAACATTGGGTTTTCTAGGTACAGGGAATGAACATCCTAATGGTGAAACCTAGCTTATCCAATATGATTCCAGGAGTTTCATAAATATTCAAAAATAAAATAAATATGAATTATAAATCTATTTGAATTCTCTACAAGGTGGAAACATCATTTTTGTTCTAAGTCTTAAAGGTTTCTTGAAACATTTCAATACCTTGTAGTTACTCCTCTCAGTTCCAGAAAAAAAGGGCCTAAATTTTAAATTTTGGGTATAATAAATTCTTGATAATGGTCTCATTGATCTTATAATGTGTTTTAGATTAAAAATTATAAATCATTTGAGCCAAAAACATTATCATAAGCCTCCAAGATGAAATAATAAACTCTAGTGTCAAACTTTGGACATCTACTGCTACATCTACTTTCCATTTTTAGATTAATTAAATTTTGTACACTCTGGTGTCCCCACTATCCCCCAAAGGACAAGGTTACACGATTCAAACCAAATTAAAACCTCGTACTCCCCAACTCACACTTTGGACACCTAATTGCCCCCACTGTCCCTTTTTTCCCCATGGTGCAATGGGTACAAGGGGATACTAAAGTGCAACCTAAAACCTTATTTAAGGTTACACTTTGGTTTCCTTGTTATCACCTCTATCCCCTCTATTCCCAAGGGAAAAGGGTGACAAAAATGTGTGATCTAAGAATTATTGTAGCCTTTCGACCCCCACGTGACCTCACACAGCTCCACCAGTGTATTTTCCCAACCCTTCATCTCATCCACCACACAACACATGCTGCCACTTTTCACCATCTAGTGTTCCCTATATCCATCTTGAACAATTTGCAAACCCTTAGTCACTTAATTCTTACCCAGGTTAAGTGTGTAGTTAGTACGGTGACTAAAATAAAATACATAATAAAACTCATTTATCTATTCACTCATCACACAGTTAGCCATTTTTCATGAAATATTGCTGCTGTAACACCCTCCAAACATCATTTTCATACAAAAATTATTCCAAAATTCTTCTAGACATCCTTAGCCACCAAAAATTAGAATTTTATCATAACTCTTTAATCGGGAGTCCAAATAACTTGAAACTTTACCAAAATCTTCGTCTCCAAAATGCCTTTGTGAATATTTTTGAAGCAAACTAAATGATGCACTAGTTTTTTCACAACATAAAACTTAAATAGCATACCATAAAACATAATTTTTCAATAATTTCCCGAAGATCCAATGGATGAAAAATCATGGAATTCAAAGCAGAAGACCCCGATGTAAAATAGAAGATTATGACACTGGTTTCATTACTACCCAATAATGTAATTACAGTTTATAAAATTATTGTGTGTTTATAATAGTAGGTTTTTTAAAATACTCTGTTTCCCAAAGTGATGAATTCTCAGCATTTGTGATATCCTGAAAAAGTTAGAAACATAAGGAAAAGCTTAATTCAGGGAACTTTCTAAAAATATTAGTATCAGGAAAATGGGCATCTAAAATAGCATGTTTCTAAAAATAGTAAACCTTCATCAATTGAAATAAACCAAATGAGATAGTAGAATCAAAGAAAAAAAGTGGTAACTCGTTAAAATAGTAGTTCTTGACCCTAATTGGTAAAAATAGAAAGTTCTAGATTTGAGTGCAGAAAGTTTGTGGTGACTCCAATTTTGCAATGTGATCGATACTTCACAATTTGATCAATGTAATCCAAATAGTGGTGTCACAAAACCATCCACAATATAATTTATGTTAACATCACAATTTTCTTAATCAATGCGTTATAACTTTAAATAATGATAAACGTTCGTAAATAATGATAATAGCAGTGGAGTCCAATTGAAACTATACAACGATGCAAACTAGAAGGTCATCATTAACAACAATCAATTGAAACTTCACACACACACATATGCTCATGTACATATCTATATATGTATATGTATATGTATATATATATATATATATATGTGTGTGTGTGTGTGTGTGTGTGTGTGTGTGTGTGTGTGTGTGTGTGTGTGTGTGTGTGTGTATGTATATGTATATATTTGTATAAATAATTATATATGTATATTTATTAAATTAATTTGTATAATTTAATTAAGTCATCATTCATCAAACATAGTGACAAATAATATATAAAATTTGGGAGTGTGACAAGATATAGCATATTGTCATTCCTCTGCCACTTTCATAATGAGGTGGTGTGAATTCTTAAGTGATTTTATAATTCTCTTCGACATGAATTTTAAAAAGTTTCAAATTGCCTCAAAATTGATCCATTCAATATTTAGTTGAAATATAAAGTAGTGGTTTTACGAAACAATCTCAATCTTATCAAGGAGATACTTGAAAAAGGTGCTCAAATTCACGCTAAATTTCATTACATGGATGTTGGAGATCATGCATATAAATATATTTGTAAATCCCTTCGCAGCATATAGAAACAAGGACAAACCAAATCCATCCATATACCTTAGGACTGACTTACCACCTTGTTAGACATTTCCAATGCCTTTCTTGAACACTATAAGATGGTATTTCAAGCTAAATCCTACACCTAAGAATGTTAGAATATGCTCCAAAAATGTATGGATACAAATCCTTGCAAGCTATCTGAGGTGGCAAAAACTACAATGTAACTCCCCCTTTACACTATAATAATTATACTATACCTTTCAGTGCATCGAAGATGAGAAGGCCTCATGTATTGATGGGTTCTCTTGTGAATTTTATAAAATGACTTAGCACTTTATTGTCCCAAACTTTCTTCAAGTCTACAAAGAAGCATTAGAAAATCATTCGAGCCTTGATAAATCTTCAACACATATAATATTAAATTCATAGATAAGATGGTAAATTTGGAGCTTATCTCTAATTAGATATTGATCACCTTGCTTAATTTTTCTTATAAAATCCTTGCTAAACACCTAGTGATGTGGCTTAAATATATTCTTCCACTCATCCTAAGGCCTTAGGAAAATGGATTTATCAAATGAAAATGCATTCTAGATGACATTTTTATAGTTTGGGAAGCTAAGGGGTGGGATCTAACCTTTAACAAAACTATTTTCCTTAAACTGGATTTTGACAAGGCAAATAATATTTTGATTGTTGTTGGAAATATAGATTTCATACTATTTTTTTTCCATTATGGAGACCAAGGTTTCTCATTTTTGTTTTTTTAATTTATAAGGGATTTCCTCTTGCAAACAGGCTCATTCACCTCGGTTTTACCAACCTGTGTTACCATTTTTGTGAGTATACTAAAGTTCCGTTATGCAACTTTTATGGTTTTGCCAAAAAAAAAAGATCATGTGGGATTGGATTCATGAATGCTTTCATCCATTTCATTTGGAACATGTCCTTTGGAAAAATATTTTACTTGGTGATTGATCATGCTTTCCCATGGCCTTCACCTAAGTCTAGAAAAATTTCATAGTGGAAATTCTTTTTTATCTAGAAAGACAGAAGTGTCATTCTTTTCGCTCATATAGTTGTAGATTGTAATATTTCTATTTCCAGGTAAGTGATAATTGTGTCTAATGAATTCAATATTTAACATACTTAAAAAATCGAGGATGGCATATGATATCGCGAATGCAAAAGAACTTTCTAATTTGAACCAAATTTGTAGAGAGGAATGGAAGGACTCAAGGGAGATTGAGGGTTATGGAGGTGGAGTAGGAGGAAACTCGAGTAGAAAACGGTCTTCCATTGGAGTTGAGACATCATCTAGGGTTGGGAAAAATATGTGCCCTAACCCATCTATTCGAAGTGGGAAATCCAAGATGGCGGTCACAGGAGGTAGTCATGGTTCCATGAACAGAATTGTAGGGGGAGGCATTTATGGCGGTAGGAGTTTTGATCCAGTATTTTTGTTTAAGGATCGGCCCTTGGGAAAAATTACGGCTGTATCTCTGGTGGTCAAGCATATTTGATTGATCTGGAGGAAGAGACCCCATCCCTTGTCATTCATAATAAGGAGGTGGAATATTATTACCAATCCCTATCTCGGGAGGTAGTAATTAGCTGATTCAATGGGTTATTTCGGCCTTCCTCTTGAGCCTTATATCAATGGATTTTCTAGAATTGTATAGATAAGTGTGAAATTTTCCTCTTCTCAAGAGGTAATTTACTAACTAACTAACTAACTAACTAACTAACTATATATATATATATATATATATATATATTTTTTTGTGGTAAATTTTAGGGAGACAGAGGACTTTCGACATTTCCTCTCAGAAGGACCATGGTTTTGGGGAAATGCGGGATTATTTTTGACTCCATGGTTCTAAGATTTTGATCCAAACACTCTGTTGATTTCTAAAACCCCTGTTTGGGTTAGACTTCCCAATCTAAAACCCCTGTTGCATCTTTGGTATGCACTGAAGGATATCAAAAATGTTTTGGGTGAGTTTATAAAAGAAGATATGGATAGAACTCATTCAGGCATGTGATCCTTTGCTCGAATTTGTGTGGGATTCAATTTGAGTAAAGGTCTACCAGATTGAATTAATTTGAAATTTGGCAATTTTTAATACTACAAATCTTTAGACTATGAAAATACAACATTCCAGTGTAGAATTTGTAGAAATTTGGGGCATTTGCAAGCATGTTTTCCTTTGAATAAAAAAACAACGAAAAAGGGTGGTTCAGCCTCGACTAGTGGATGGGGTGCTCTAGACCCAGATTTGGTGTTTTCCATGAATTTCAAGGAAAAGCCGTGTACATCCAATACTGAGGACAAGGTACAAGGAAATATGGAATTAGGGAAGATGAATACATATAAGGAATATCAAGGAGTTATTATGTTAAGTGGATCGAAAAGGGAACATTCTCCTTAAGAATCAGACTCTGATAAGGAAGTATTACCAAACCTTCAGGAGGATTCAACAAAAACAAGTGATCTCAGGCTAATGGTTGCCTCAGAAAATGGAATGTGGCATGAGGTAAAGAAAAGGAAATGGAAAAAAGGTTACATGGGTAGTATTGATGACTATCTATCATCCCAAGGTGGGAAATATCTTCTTCGGAGCGAGTATTGAATTGTACTCTTCTAGGGTTGGAAAAATCCCATTTCTAAGTATGCATAATATATAGTTTTCTATATAGGTATGTCTATGAGATGGTTTGTGTTAGTAAGGAACCAACTGTTATTTTTTTTGTTGAAGCCTATTTTAAATATGATGATTTAGCCTCAGCTTCATGTACAAGGTATAGGCCCCTTCAAGCCACTTTATCAATAAAAAAAATTGTGTATAATGAATTCTTGTATATTCAAGTCCAAGCTCATAAGGTGGCACTGGAAGTGACCCACCTCTAGAATATTTTGGACCATTGGGGAAATTACCTTTACACTATTTATCATGTTATGTTAATATTTTCCATTCAAACTCCCACTCCTAAGGGTCCCAGCCATTGATGAAGTCACTATGGTCATCATGTGTGCATCCATTCTAGGTGGGGCTCACCTCCTCATAAGTTCATGCACTTTGCCTCATAGCCATTATAAATTGTTGTCACCACGAGATACTAGAAAGTTACCTTAGATAAATTTATTCACTTTTCCACGTTAAGGAAAAGAGGACCAAGAATACGAGCCATATGAGGGAATCACTTCTACTTGCACTTCCTAGCAGCCCATTCGTGATGGGAAAGACTTTGTAGGTAGAAACTAAGGAAAGATTGATGACCATAATCCTCCGCCTTAGTCACTCTTTATATGTGCATCTTGTTGACCATTTTTGGTCAATCATCAGAGGGGGGTACAAAAATATTTCAGTTTCTTGGTTTTGGACAACTTAAGGGATGGCTTGTAGGAAAATCAACAACTTTATGTATTATCCCATAATATAGTGCCTCATGTATATTAGACATTCCAAGGTGTCATATTCAGAAAAATCATGCAATAGCCTTAGAAGACTAATGCAGGTATTTGATGAAGGCGGTAAGGGTAGTAACATCATAAATTATACTCTAATACAACAATTGGCATAATTTAGGAGAAAATTTTGTTTATAATTAGTTGTATTACTTGGGTTCTTGAGATTAAATCAAGCATAGGTACAACTAATTTATTTTATTCCTTTATGATTAATTGAAGTTGTATTTTGTTTTGAGTTGTAAAGGTTCATTTAAAATACTAAAACAAAATGTAAAATAATATGTAAAACTCATAGCATAAGAAATAAAGATTACATTTATCCCACACAAGGCATGGGATATGGCTTAGGAAATGCATATAAATATATAGCTGATAACGTGAGAAATTAGTAACCTGTCATTTCCTAAAGTTGAAGACCACCCCAAGATTTTTAGGATTGCTCAAGGCTACTACTCCAGGTACCTGAAAATATAAAAAAAGAGAGTTAGAGCTCAGGGTCCCTATTCTCTCATCTTACAAGTTTCGTATGTATAAACATCACCGTCTAAACAAATGAAAGAAACAATGTTGCAGAAATGAAAGCATCTATTTCCATATTTTATAAAGTTATAGGATAGCCATATAAATTGAAAATATTACTAGAAATTAATGAAAGAAAACAAGGTATTCCAACTCAAATCAAATAAGAAGAGATACAAAGATATATTTTGAGCATGGACAACATTCTTTGCATATAATCAATATCATTTGGCAACTCAAGGAAAGAAAAAAATGGTAGGAGAGAAAGAAAAAAGAGATTACAACTATCAATTATCACCATAGGATCATGTACATGAATTATAGTTCAATGTTTCATATCTGAAAGAAGTTTCAATGTCATATCAACAACAATCTCAATTAGCATGCAATAGGTACAGTGAATATGGATAAACCTTTAATAATGCATTTCAGGTGGTTTCAAGAGTAGAAAAGAGTATAATTTTACATCATGATCATGAACACAGGATTGTAATGCATTAATGGTGCAAGTAGTTGTTTAAGATATATTTAAAAGAGATACATATGATCATGTTATAGTCATCCAATTAAGATGGAGAAATAGTGTCAAGATTCAGAATGTCATCAAGTATGCATTATTAATTTCAGAAAATAGATTCAGATTTGAAGAACCATAGTGATCAAGAAAAAATTTCAAGAGGTTTTGGTATTCAGACCTCAAGGTGAAAGGTGTACAGTAATTAAGATGCATACTTCTAGTTTAAAGAATCCTTCTTTTGCAAAGAAAATCAATTCTCATAAAGTAGCAGATTCAAATGATCGGTTTGCATATTTGTATTAGCCTCCATTCTTATATTGAATATTCATAACAAAAAACATAGCTATGTATTTACAAAGTCCAAAATTTATATTTTGAGGAACTATGCAAATCAAATCTAAGGTTGAGATGTTCACAGTTTTCATTACAATTGAACACAAGCTCAACACTATAGCTAATCACCTTAATATCAAAAAGCATTTCACTTGAATGTGGATGGTAAAAGCATAAATTGCTAGAAAAATACAAATGAACTACTATCTCAGTAGAAAATACCAAAAATGCATGCTCGGGAATTTATGGTTGATATTTAAGCTTGTTATATGGGATCCAAAGTTATTTCCATGGATATTACCCTTCAGAAAATAGTATCATTTACAACATTCAACTAAGCATCTAGAAAAAATGGATTTTACAGGTAAAATTTCAAGGATGCATCACATGAATGGAATCTAGGTAAAAAAAATATGAAGCTACATTAAGCATGTTTTTTCATTAGGAAACAGAGCTCTTCAGGTTGCCTAGATGTTTTATACAATATAGAAAACCTAGATCCACAATGTCTAAGCCAAGGCAAGTATCATACTAGTTCAACTCAAATACATCTGCAGGGAAATGCAAATTTTTCAAGAGGTATAGGGATGAAAAGCTATAGTTAAAATGTAATAACTCTGAGCTTAGTTTTTTAGAAAATCCAAATTTTCAGAGAGCTCATCAACATAGGAACAAAGAAAGTATATTTAAAGGAAAGCAATGCAGAGTTACAGACTATGAATTTCAAATTTTCAAGGATGTATATGCCTTAACAATGCAAATATGTTTTGAAATGTATCAGGTTTTCAAGCATATAAAGTTCAAAGAAAAACCAAGTGGTTTACAACATATATCTAAAGGTCATGCTCCGCAAAGATTATTGCATGATTAAAGAAAGAACAAAAAAATAAAGTTTCAATTTTTCGTCTAGGGATCAGAGTTCTCATCCACAAATCTGATTGTGTTTGTAAACACTTAGAATTTAGCTTGAGCAATTTAAATACTTAAATTATGCTAATTATACCCTTTCCCACAAATTGAAAACATATCATCAATATCACACATTTTCTCTGCTATGATCATTAATTAATTACATTACGTTAGTTAATTAACTCTTATATCCAACAACAACGCCAATTAATGACCTTTCGTTAATCAGATCCATTTTCTATCTAGATTAATTACTTATTTCTAACTAATTAAGCTCCCCTTTCTATCTACATTAATTAATTATTTCTAATTAATTAATACCCCTTTCTATCTAGACTAATTAAAATTATTTTTAATTAATTAATTCTCTCTTCTATTTAATCAATAAATCGTCATTTATTTGATTAAAATCCTCTAATAACATAAATCATACTAACTATTCCTCTAAAAAGATTCTATAAGAGGTTGTTTTGGCATACATGACAATAGTTTTCATGACAGTAAACACAAATTTACTCCCCTGAGTTTTTGTGTGGTATGGGCCTTATTTGTGTGAGGCCTCTTTTTGAGGAAGAATTTACTCCCCTTATATAGTTATTCCTCTTCAATCAAAAGCTATGGAATCATGGGTAAATTCAGACACCTTAAGTTCTTACGCTCATGAAGCTTCTACATTCACTTCTCCTTTTGACTCATGGAAGATGAAAGTATTCGAATATGGTTGTGGGGAATATAATGTACAACAAGATCTCCTAGTTTTGGACTTATCATTGTCACCTAAAATGAGAGGCCGACCCAACTATAGTCTCAGATGGCCTACAGATGCGTGAACTATGGGTACATTCTTACCTAGGGGATTTCTTGCTGAGGAAAATTTATTGGACCCATCTATGACTTGGGTCCTGGAGGATACTCAGCTGACTTGCTAACAAATCTCTGAGTATGAAAGTCTAGCTGAATGATGCATTCTATGGGTTGCAAGGGTCTAGGATGTGGAAAGAATGAGAAAAGACCAAGAGAACCAGTTCCTCTCCCACATTTCAAGACAGAAAGATATGGTATCGACATTCGACCCTATGGATTACACCCTAATGATTAAGATTATACCTATTCTGAGTGCGAAGATAGCTCTGATTATTTAGATAGTGACACAGATTCCCACTGTAGCCAATATGAGGATTTTTCCTCCACGAACATGTTCATGGATACTTATGGACTTACCTTAACCCCCACTGAACCTAAAATTGACCTTGTTTACCCTTGCCTTGTCAAATGGGACCAACAACGTCACATATCACTGGACCTCTTTGAAAATGATTAGGTCATTATAGAATTCATGGGCATTCAAGATACAATCCCAATTGGAGACCATAAGAAGGGTTTCTACATTGACTTACATACCTACGCATTCTTCGAAGAGGAAGATGAGCTTTGTGGTCATCAAAACTTAAGAAAAAGTGAGGGAAAAATTTCCAATGAAAAGCCTCGGCAAAAGCAAAATTCCAAGTCACACAGTGAAAACCTCTTTGAGGCATTAGCTGAACACAGGTAACAAAATAAATGGACAAGAAAATTGACCACACCAAGGGTGAAAATCTCGTAGAGACACCCTTGGAAGAAGATCTCAACCTTCCTCCTGATCCTACGCATATGGAGGATTTTTCAAAAATGATAGTGGAAAAAACCATCGATGTGAATATTGGAATAAAAGATATCCCAAAGATAGTCAAACTGGGAGCTTCACTCTCATCATGAGAGAAAAATAAATTCACCATGCTTATATGGGAATATGTATATATATTTGTGTGGTCCTATAACGGTATGTCGAGATTGAATCCAACTATGGTAGTGCACAACCTATTTGTGCACATAAACATCAATCCCATCAAATAGAAACTAAGAAAAATGCATCTGAGGGTGGCTCTGTTGGTTAAAGAAGATCTAGAAATATTTTTGGTAGTAGGATTCATTATACATATTGATTACTCACAATGGATATTGAATATAGTCCCCGTATAAAATAATCCTTTCAGGATCAAAATTTGTAAAGATTTTAGAGACATCAATAAGCCGTGTCCAAAACATTATTTCTTGTTGCCCAATATTGACATGATTTTTGACTCAACTACGTTATATGAGATGTTATCTCTTATGGATGGCTCTTCAGGTTACAATCAAATCAAAATAGCAAATGAAGATCAACACAAGACAACCTTCACAACCCCCTAGGGTACTTTCTGTTATTAGGTAATGCCTTTTAGCCTCAAAAACATAGGTGCAACCTATCAAAGGGTCAATGACAGTGATTTTCTATGATATGATTCACAACATCATGGAGGACTATGTCGACGATATCCTAGGAAAATCCAAGACAAGAGAAGATCACCCTCAGATTTTGTGGCATATCTTCGAATGCCTGCCAGAATACAAAGTCAGATTAAATCCAAAGAAGTGTGTTTTTGGTGTTTTGTTAGGAAATTTACTTGGCTTAATTGTATCATGAAGCGGGATTGAGGTAGACCCAACTAAATTTACCTCCATTAATGAAATTCCTCCTCCCAAAAGCATCAAACACCTGTGCAGCTCGTAAGGAAAGATACAAGCCATCCATCCATTTCATTTTCACGGCTAGCTAACAAATGCCATTCATTCACCCATCTACATAAAATAGATGTTACCTTTATTTGGGGGACCAGAGCAATAGTAGGCCTTCATCTTGCTTAAGCAATACATGGCTAACCCATCTGTCCATCATGCCTCCAACTCCTGATGAACCACTTTTGTTGTATATTTCTTCTACTCAATTCACTATTGGCATGTTGCTTGCCCAATATGACCTAAGTCACAAAGAAAAAGTCATGTACTATCTCAGTTGTACCTTAATTTCTTATGAGGTCAATTATCCTTAGATTCAAAAGGCTTGTCTGGCTATTGGTTTTACCTTCCAAAAACTGTGCCATTACCTATTGAGTACTAAAACCAATCTTATATCCAAGATTGACCCACTAAATTATTTGTTATCAAAACCCACCTTGATGGGTAGAATGGCTAATTGGATCAATATGCTAAGCGAATTTGACATCAAGTATGTACACAAAAATTTGATTAAAGGACAAGTGCTCGCCAAGTAGTTAGCATAAGCACTATTGCCGGGAAAAGTTCCTATGAGTCTTGATCTGTCAGACACATCATTAAGGTATATTAAGGAATCATTCTTGTGGAAAGTGCACTTTGATGGATCTAATTCATTTTACATGGCTCGAGAGCAGGTGTAGTGTTAATTACTACTTCAGGTGACCCCATACCTCAAGCTTTTTGTCTTTATTTTCTGTGTACAAATAATATCACGGAATATGAGGTACTCATCGCTGGGATGAAGCTAACAATAAAATGGGATATCCAAAATGTCAAGGTCATTGTTGACTAGCAACTAATCATCAAACAAGTCAATGACGAATACAAAGTCAAGGCTGAAAAGCTCATCCCATATAAGAAACTAGTGGAGACTTTGAAATAATATTTTCTGCATATTACATTCAAACATATTCCAAGAGCACAAAATAGATCCACAAACGCAATGGAAACCATATGTTCTATGCTACGAATTACACTAGAGAGAAATGACATGCCATTCTTTATTAAGAATCTATGTCAGCCTGTATATGACATGTCAGAATCATGCTTGGCTTGTGAAGTTGTTGGTCCATATTCCTCGTGGTATGCTCACATCTATGCCTATCTTAAACACATTGCCTTTCCTTCTGACATCTACTGCTCCAAAAAAAAATCCTTATCCACCAGATATCATGTTACACCCCTCTTAGGAGGTACACTCTATCATTGTGGCTATGATGGGAATCTATTACGTTGTCTAGATGTATCAGAGTTAGTCCAAGAAATCAATGAGTTACATGAAAATGTGTGTGAAGCCCATACAAATGGAATGGTTTTAGTAAAGAAATTGTTAAGGATAGGCTACTATTGGTCTACTATGGAAATAGATTGCTGAAAATATGTGAGGAAATGTATGTTATGTAAAAAATATGGAAATTTTATCCATGCGCCATCGCAAGCCGTTACAACCAAGCACAACCCCCATGGCCATTTTCAAAATGGGGACTTAATTTAATAGGGAATCTCACCCCCTACCTCATCTGATGGTCATACACAACATCATCACAGCTACAAAATATTTCACTAAGTGGGTGAAGGTTGTTCCAATAACTTATGTTACAGGTGCTCAAATTTCAAAGTTTATCATGAATCACCATATTTGCCGATATGCCATTCCTGCAGCCATAGTTACTGACAATGGAAAATCATTCAAGAAAAAGACAATAAATGACCTTTTTCATCACTTAAAAATAAAATAAAAGTGGTCTAGAACATATTACCCTCAAGGAAATGGGCAAGCTGAAGCCACTAACAAAACATTGGTTCGGATCATGGAAAAGATGGTGAGTAAGACATGTCGCAATTGGCATTTACAAATTCATCCAACCCTATGCGCTTATAGGACCTCCATTCAGACTGCTACTGGTGAGACACCATATTCCTTAGTGTTTGGAACAGAATCTATCATCCCATTGGAAATAGAGCTTCCTTTCCTGAGAATATCTCTCAGGGATTATCTGGAAAAGGATGAGGATTACAGAGTGGCCAGGCTGGTAGAATTAGAACTCCTGGATGAAAAGTGCATTTGTGCCATTAAAAATCTCAAGGTTTATCAGAATAGAGTCCCCTGAAACTATAACAAAAGGATCATACCTCATCAATTTCAGGTCGGAGATTTGGTCATGAAAGAAAATTAGTTCAACACAAGGGAGGAAAGAGAGAAAAAAAGGCCAGTTTGAACCACATTGGTTAGGACCTTACATCATTGTGGAAAAATATGGAAAATGAGCATACAAAATTTCCCATCCCAATGGTGAGGAGATCCGTGATTCTATGAATGCCATGCACCTCAATCAATTCTATGCTTAAACATGGCGCAATTTTAAAAAAAAACAACAAAAAAGTAAAAAATTATCTAAATACAAAAAAAATTAAAATAAGAGAAAAAGAAAAAGAGAAAGCAAGTCATTCATATGTGAAAACCATGCAATTGTGGAACTTTGGATAGGTCCCTTGGCAAAAACTAGTTTCCAACGCCTTGGGAGGATTCATTTTTCACAAACATCTTGCATCTAGAGAGTAATTTTACTTAGTCTAGGGCTAGTTCCACACCTGCATCTAAGATTCCCTGTGAACATATCTTTTCAAGCCTTGATTTGGATTTTTCTCCTGTTTTAATTAGGTGAAGGGATGGTCTTTTTATATTCCCCATCTAAAGTTGGGAGAACTTCTGTGACTTCACCTTCGTATTTATAAACACATGGCACTTGCCCTTGTATATTCTCTGTCTAATGCTGGGAGCATCCACATTTCTCAGTTACTTGTGCATAGCTTCAGAAAACCTTAGAAAATCACAAAAACATTCATATATGTTCAAAAATCGCAAAAACATTCAAATATTTTGGAAAATCACAAAAACATTCAAATATGTTTAACAATCACAAAAAAATTCAAATATGTTCAAAAATCGCAAAAACATTCGAATATGTTCAAAAATTGCAAAAACATTCAAATATAATCAAAATCCAAAATAATAGAAAAACACAATACACAAAAATAATAGAAAAGTGTTTCACAAAACAATCTTACAAAAACATAACTTTAGTTTACTTACTTTATCTTGTCTCTTGCTTTGTTTGTGTACATTGTTTGCTTGTATAGTTGCTGCTTGTTTGTACATTTGTATAGTTTTTTGCTTAGACATACTTTGATAAGATTCATCTTTTCTTTCTTAGATTATATTCATTCTTACTTGTACATATGAAGTTTGTTTTTTCATGCTTGTAAATAATTATACATAGTTGTGTTAATTCACGTTAGTTATCACTGTATATTTGGTTAGGTTTGTTAACATTTGCTTGTGTCTACTTATTTCATGTACATAGTTTTGTCATCACATCATCATATCTCCATCAATATCATCACACCTAACACCATCTATACATCATATATAAATAAACAGCTAAGTATACATCAAACATGAATGCTAAGCTAATCATTGCATATCATATAATCAACTGGGGGAAAGAGGGATGACAAATATCAAAATCTATCCCCCCCACACCAATATCATTGTGTCATTCCATCCACTAATCTAGAGCATTACATGTACAATACAATTGATATCAATTATGGATCTATCATGTTAAAATCACACACATGTGGTACAAACATCCTAGCTATCATCATGATACATACAAAGGGTGATATCAAACCATATAACATCATGATACTTCTAACACCCATAATCAATCATCAAAAATAAAATACATCATCCCGTGACAAATTTTTCACATCAAAATGTACATATATACATGTATAAAATGTTTGTCTCAAGGAGGATATGCATGTCGGGTGTACTCCCGACCTCGATCGGTGCATCTCCTATAGGATCTTCCACTCACCATCATCCTCATCACTATCAGGGGTCTCATGGTAACTTTCGGCAATAGTTGGTAGCAAATGAATTGATCGTAATTATTTACCCCCCCTGTGTGGGATATATTACACCATTCTCGCTGGCTGTGATGCTCGATGGCCTATTTTGACTGCCGTTGTCACTCTAATTTTTCTTCAACTCGCCGTGAATAATTAATTTATTTAATTTTTCACTGTGCTAAGGAATTATTTTCCACCTAGTACTCATTTCTTCTCCCTAGTACAATTTTACTGCTCCTCGACGATGTCGCTTCTTCTGCACACTCCATCGAATAATTATTTTGTTAATCTTTCTATTCTGTTGAGGTATTATTTTCTGCATGTTGCTTCTTTCTTATCCCTAGGGAATTTATTTTACTCCTGGGAGATTCTTGCTGATTCTTCTAAATTCTTATCTATCCAAACCGTCAAAAGTTTACAAAAAATAAATCTACAAAAATTTGAAAAAATCAAATTCAAAATTCAAAAAATTTAAAAACTTTTTCAACAATTTTAAAAATTGTAAAATTTGGAAAACTAGGTAAACCATCTCATAAAGGCTAAAACTTGTGTCTTGTGCATGGTATTCATTCCATGACTTGCTGGAATTTTCACATGTTCATAGATCAAATTGTAGACACCAAATTTGTGTCTTACGACCCCCCATGCCCCGCATCTTATTTCGCAATCTAGCCTCATCACCTAAACCTTACACAATTATTTATTAATTACCTTATAATTAATAAATCCACATCTCCAAACCTGCCACCTCATTTCGCCACCTCATCATGACCTAGTCCTAACCCTAAACTAACCTAATTAAGACCTATAACTTGGTCTACATCCACACCCATGACTAATGACTCCTCACCCGCACCCAAAACCAACCTCATAATGACTTGACCAAGCCCACAACTAATCCCTCGAGGAGAAAAGGAGGGAAAGTTGGCTATTTTACTAAAAATAGCCCACTTTGACTTAACCGACATCGGTTCCTACTCGACCGCCGTCGGTTACGTAACCACCATCGGTTCCCTGTAAATGACCTCCCCCAACCAAAAACAAGGTGATGGGGGATTTTCATTGATCCGAATCAGAAGTCATTGAAAGAATCAGGATTTCACTTGGCCGAGCAGAGACAAGTGAAGAAAAGAGAGGAGTTTGCAGAGAAGGACATTGAGCCCAAGACTGCAACTGAGTAACCAGAGCCCAGTGACACTCATCCAAGCATTGGGAGAGAAGATAGCTCATCTTGGATTGTCAGACCATCCTGCCTGAACCCTGCCTTCGTCATCACAGTCCTTGAACCCGCATCTTCATCAGGAACTAGTAAGTATTGTCTTGTACGTTCTTTTAATAATATTTCTTGGACTTCTGAATCACAGTAATTACAAGTCTACTCCCAGATCCACTACCCGGTAACACTCTCCATCTAACTTTCATTCCTCTACCCCTACATTTCCCCAAGAACAGCCCCCATACTCTCTGAGTCTTCTCCATCACCTCATTACCTATCCCCAATCATTTACCAGCCTTATAAGCACCATAGCTATCATATAGCCATCTTATAGCCAACCTTCACCAAAGCCCCTAAATCACTGCCCCTACCGATATCGGTTATCAGCAACTGGTACCCGGTGACAGTGACCGACATCGGTCACTGTGATTCAAAACCAAGACCAACCTTTTCTCTATTATTCTAACAAGGTAAATAAATTGTAATTGGACAATAGCTTATTTGTTAGAATTTGTGTTAATTCATATTAGCAGGGGAACTGACCACCTTCGAAAGGAAGTCTCATATTTCCTGGGCCCAAGGCAGTTCCCTCACTTATTATCTAATTAGAATCTGGTGGTCTTGTATTCTTATTTGCAGGTAGTCCTTCCCAGACAAAAAAGGAGTTCTTCGCAATCGATCTGATCTCTCTCTACGGTACGCGCATACCCTCTCAACATTCAACAGGTATTCCTCCTAGCCCTAACCCTTATCTGTTTCTCAAAGGAATGAAAAGATAGAAGCAACTCTATTCCAGGAACGGAAGCATTTCTGTGTGAAACATTTTGGCACGCCCGGTGGGACCCATTTTGGGTTTCTTTCATTTCTTGCTTGCTTTCATATAGGGAGCACACTTGCTATTTTTCTTCTTCTAAAATATTCACAAGATATTTTGTTATTTGGTAAAAGAATTTGTCTTGCTTTCACATCTTTGCATTAGTGAAAGTCATCTTTGCTTCATCGAATATCATTTTCGATTTGGGTTTAAAACACGTGCATCACATTCTTGCTTGCTGTTTTCAATTCTAGTGAACATAGATTAAGTAACAGGTCGTACACGTGGGGGTGATATCCACGGTATTGACAAGAAATTAATCTTACTTTCACTGCACAACACATACCGAATCACATCATAATTAACACAACAGCTCAAAACATCCCCCCTTTTCCGCGGTATTCCTCCACCCGACTGAGGTAACCTTATAAGCCAAAACAAACTTGACATTTCCCCTAAGTCTTTTGTTTAGGATTGACATCATCTTGCGTCTAAGGCATAAGCCCAAAGTGATTAAAACTAATCCTAGGGTTAGTCTGTTAATTTTCTTGTGCATCTTGCTTGTTTGTGGTTCTATTTTTCTGTCATACACTGTTTTCTGTGATCACTTCAGAACATCTTTGGTAGGTATAATAAGCACTGTTAACCCCAAATCAGCAACTTCCTACAGATTCTTACACCAGTCCTATTCTACCGACATCGGTTAACCTACCGATGTCGGCTACAGCGACATGACATGACATATCGGTTACCTGACCGATATCAGTTACTGTCTTTCACAGTTCCCAAAACCAGCAACCCACCAATTCCAACATTTTGTTGCTGCTTCTGTTCCTGATAGATTGCATCCCTGCTGTGTACTTCTTGTCCATGGTTGTTATCACTCGAGAAACAAGCTGCAGCCATGGTTTCACATGCCTGCTCCATGCCTTTGCCTGAATCACCCCCTTCACATCCTGTGGGGAATCCTACGGACACCAGCGAGGTTCCCAAAATCCCTGTAGGAGATAAGGAATTTGTGAAATTTTTGGACGCTAATCCTAGCGCTGTACAATACTATTTGTCTCATGCCCCTGACCGTACACCCGATGGTCAACTCCTTGTTGGCATGCCTATTAGTATAGCTACTCATTTAGCTCCTTCTCCACCTGATAACTCCGCTTTACCTTCTGCATCCTTAGCCCCGTCTCCCAAACTCAGTGGTTTCGGGGGTTCATACGGCACAGATTGGCTTTCCTTTGGTTAATCTAGGGCCCAACATATCATTACCACCGACTGCTCCTACCTCATCTTTCTCGCAGACTGCTCCTTTCATAACTTGCTCTCTGCCACCTATCCACACAAGCTTCCCTTCTCAAGCTCCGCCTACCTTTTCATTTCCACACACGTATCCGGTGACTTCAACATCTTATATAGGACATCCCTATTCGGTCGCCTCAACATATTCATCCTCAATACCTTATCAACATTCAACCCCACCATTGTCTAATGGTGGCCCTTGGCCCAATCCTCCTCCATTTACGGAAACCACACCATCATCTCATCCAACTACTGATTTAATCAAACAAATGATGGACAAGATGCAAAATCTGGAGGCTTCTGTTTCAGGAAGCCATAGCACCCTGACATACGAGCAAGTTTGTCGGGAGCCTATCCACCCTTCTATCCCCCTTCATTCATATCCTCCTCAATGGGAATTACCAAAATTTACTCGTTTTAATAGTAAGGAGGATCCTCAACAACACTTGCGATCATTTAGACATGCCTGCTATCTGATTGCTCATGACGATGCCTTACTACTCCGCACCTTTCCCATGTCCTTATCAGGACCCACCTTGGAGTGGTACAATGCTTTAACCCAGCACTCAATCTTCTCTTTTAACCAATTAGCCCAATCTTTCTTGGATCATTTCTCCATTAACATTGCCAAGAAAGTATCTATCACCGACCTCTATGCCATCTGACAATTTGAAGACGAATCTATCACAGATTTCGTTGGACGATGGCGGGGCCTTATCAACCAACTTACGTATGCCTTGCCTCAGGCCGAACTTATCGAACTCTTTACGTGGGCCTGCGCTAAGCACATTTCTCCTACCCTCCAAATTCAAACTTTCCGCACATTCGATGAGGCCTTTACTATGGCTCGAAAACTAGAGATTCGAGCCTTAGAGGAAGAGAAATTGTGGTTGCGCAACAAAAACCCCAATTTCCAAACCCAAGACTCCACCAACAAACCTAACACCACCAATCCTCACACATCGACTGCTTCGAAATCAAAAGGAGCTGTACATGCGGTGATGGTCAAATCCCAACCACCGTCTAATACCCCACCAAAAACCACCTATAAGTATAAAGCTGAGCCCATCAATTACACTCCCTTGGGAGAAACTTATGGTGTGATATTGGAAAAATTGCTTAAAGTGAGGAGCTATTACCTTACCTCCTGTTAAACCTCACTCCGGGTTTGATTCCACCCGCGCTATACCTTCTTGGTACAAAGAAAATGACTTCTGTAACTTCCACCGCGTGAAGGGACACAGTCATGAAAACTGCAAGATGTTGAAAAACATAGTGCAGGAAATGGTTGATGTAGGGGATATAGCCCTCGATAATCCTAACACCCCTGCTAACCGGAATTTGAAAATTTTCAACAAACCATTCCCAAATCACTCTTCTAACAGTAACATAAACCAAGATATCTTAGCCGAGGAGAGTGTTCATGAAATCCATGCAGTCTTCGACTCCCAACCAAAAGCCTCTATCGAGAAAATTCTGAATCAAGCCCCTTCACTAACGCAGGGACCCCGAACCCCCTTCACCACCATCAAGACAAGATGAAATCCTTGCCGTTCCTTTCCCCATAAAGGAATTAACCCCAGAGTTCTCTTCTCACAGATGAGCCTTCTTACACCACATCCTTGCAAGACTGTGAGAGGATGTTATCTAACTTATCTATTTCCCAAACATCTCCTTCTACCACTCTTGCTGCACAAGAGGAAGGCTCGCCACTTCTTTTGTCATCCTTAGACATGAGAAACCCCTTGAACCGGCATCACCAAATTCTTTAATCATGACGGATCCTCTCAAACATGCCCTCCTACCTATTAGTTCTTCATCGCCTAAATCTTTTCAGCGACCGGTTGACCTCTTAACGCCCATGGATACAGTGCCTCATTTACCCCCTGTATTACACCCACAGTGGACCGGAATCACAACCCACCTTTCTTCCATACAAAAGTTCCTATTCACACGTGAGGATTGTCATCCCTCAGAAGATAGACGAGTCCTATGGGAACGTTTGAGTACACCATATTCTACTCAAATGCAGATGACCGATCCAGACGCCTCTACCATATACCCAAAGTGTTTACAAAAGCTTAAAATGCCTATGTCCTCATCTTCACCCCCCTCATCTCTACCAAATACCTCATCCACCTCTATTGACCTAACCAAACCTTCCCCTACGCTTGGGACCTCACCAATTCCCAGTCTAACACACCCACCTAAATGGTTAGATTTATCCAAAAGTAAAGCCGTCCATCCACTTAGGAGATAGACCCAATCTCCTCAAGCCCAACCTATGCCTCTATCACAACTAAAACCATCGCCGTCACACCTACCTTCCATATTGGGACCTCATCCCTCCACCTTGCATCAATATATCATACCTCCTGCGTTTTCTTTAAAATGACCTACGCCTTCTGCACCCATACAGAGATCCATGGGTGTATCAACACCGTCACCCCACGTATCCTGTCCACCTATCAACCCTAAACAAACTCCATCATCAAAGGATTTGTTTGCTGTCACTCCTCTTTCTCCATGGTTGTTTCCTGATACCACATCATCGGTGGCCTCATCATCTAACCAGCTAAACATAACTTCTACGTCGAAGAAGCCACGTTTAGTTAAATCCAATTATCAAAACCCCTTGGCTAAACTGCCACCCTGTACAAATCAACCATACCCAGTCATTACTGAAACCTACCCAGTCAATAGCCTCATCTTCCTCTGAATTTGACCCGCTCAAAGGGTCTTACGCCAAAATCCTTGCTATGTTGGTGGAGAATGCGACCATTTCCCTACCCCCACTTAGACCCTATGATCCATCTAAACCTCGACCTATAGGTTATGATGAGTCTAAAATCTGTGCTTACCACCGCACACCAGGACATGATGTAGAGGGATGCAAAGCTTTGAAAGCCATTCTTCGCCAGTCACCTCTCTCAGATAGAAAGGTTAAGAAAGAAAATTTACGAAGGGAGAGACCTTTAGCTTCAATCCCCTCTCCTATACCACCTATCCCCACCTCACCAAGATCTATCATTATTACAACCCCACCGCTCGAAGACCATGACTTATCCCTACCGTCTTCCTCCTCTCGTTTTCACGAGATTAACATGATTAGTGTTGCTACTCGAGGGCAGAAAAACAATGGGAAAGCTAAAGAAAGCACACCTGTGGCCTCTCTTCTCTCCATCCACCATCCCGATCGCACCACCACCTAAAGTGGTTATTCGTGGACCTACCTACCCCATCTCTAATGGAGTTTCCCACCGAACCATGATCAAACAGCTTCACCAATCACCTGTAAAAATGACACTGTATGATCTCATTCAGACCTCTGAATCTCATCGACAAGCTCTCGTTGAAATTCTTCAAGGGATAGAGGTCTTACCTAACGAAACCTTTCCCGTTGCCTCCATTTTAACACCCAATCACGTTGCTTCACTCACCAAACAACCTATCTCCCCAACCACTTCTGTCTCTGTACAGCAAGCCGCTGCTGTCAGTTTCTCCGAAGATGAAATTGTCGACTTTGGTGCAGAAGATCCTGACCCCACTCTTTTCATCTCAGCTTATGTCCGGGACATTCAGGTGCATCGTGTTATGATTGACGGGGGTGCTAGCCTAAACATCATCTCTTCAAAAGCCTTCCAACAAATGAATATCCCTTCTAGCTGCATGTGTGCCAACCCCATCATGTTGCGGTCATTCAATGATGCTATTACTTCTACCTTAGGCACCGTGATCCTTAACATTCGTGTAGGGCCACGTACTTTACCCGAACTCTTCTATGTCCTTGAGGGTGAATTCCAATACAATATGTTGTTAGGCCGCCCTTGGATCCGGGCTATGGGATGTGTTCCCTCCACCTTACATAGATGCATAAAATTTGAGTACGAGGGGAAGTCCTACACCGTAAAAGCTGATCCTCCCCCCTTCAAAACCTGCAATATGTTATATCACCCTAATGATGTGCTTGTACCAGTCAAGACACCCATTCATCCAACCCAACCATCCACTTCAACCACACCTCAACCATCCACCTCAACCGCACCTACACCTTCAACCAATGAAACCACCGTCGCAAATACCACTTCCTTTCCCGCGGACAACATCCCAACCTCAGACCCCTTAGTAGATGTTTTTCAATGCCTTACGCTGGGGGAGTATCGCCTATATAATGTTAGCTCTTTCCATACTCCACAGGAGTACGGACAGTTACATGTGCATCCTACCTACGACCATCGTGTGGGGGAGGTAATCTCCTACGGGCCACCTAATTGCTGCACCAACCTAACGTATGGGGGTGTCGACGCATCCTCCGTTACCCCTGAACCTCCCCTTGGTGTGGTTCCCTTCCAATCCGATTTTCAATACCTGACAAATCATCGTTTCACTCTCACCTTCCTGACTCGTTGTGCTTGGAAAGGTTTTGGTTTTGGTCTTTATGAACAAGGCTGACATACAATCATTCCCGTGACTACACGCAAACACAAAGATCGTAGTGGTCTTGGATTTCCTGAAACACTTACACCAGAGAAACCTTGTGTCAGTTGTATCCTGGAAGACGACGAAGTCACCCCTTCCGAACCATCATCACCCATTTTGCCATCATCACCCACAGAGTCGATAGACCCTGAATCTATCCCTCCTAACTTTTTTTTTTCATAAACACTATCTTCCTGGGTCCTCTCACTTATCAACGCGATAATGAGGACCCATCTTCTCTTCCCCTTCTGTATCCAGACATGATCGAAGAGGATTCGCCTTCCATTAATGTTGTTGAGTGCCATGATGACGACTCCATCCTCACTTACCTTGGTGCGGACGACTCTTATATTCAACGCGCCTTACCATCTGAAACTCAAACCATGTTGAATGAGTCGACTATAGAAATCAACATCCACACAGAGGAAGATCCTCACATTGTGAAGATCAGACAATCTCTTAACGCATCAGAACAAGCCACCTTTACTACCTTTCTCCGTGCCCGCAACCAAGCTTTCGCTTGGTCCTATGCTGACATGCCAGGAATTGATCCTGACATTGCTGTCCATAACATTACCCTGAAACCCGATTCCAAACCAGTTAAACAAAAACTAAGAAAAATGCATCCACGCATTGCCCTCTTGGTCAAAGAAGAGCTTCAACGACTCCTTTCTGTTTCCTTCATCTTGCCTATTGACTATCCTCAATGGATTTCTAACATTGTACCTGTCACTAAAGCGACGGGGGGACTTCGGATATGTACGGATTTCCGGGACCTTAACCTCGCTTGCCCGAAGGATGACTTCCCCCTCCCGAGTATTGATCAACTTGTTGATCTCACTGCGGGCCATGAGATGCTTTCTCTCATGGATGGCTTCTCAGGATACAATCAAATTTTGGTAGCCCCGGCCGATCAACATAAAACTACCTTCATAACTCCGTGGGGAACCTTCTGTTATCATGTCATGCCGTTTGGCCTTAAGAATGCTGGTGCGACCTATCAGCGGGCTATGACTTACATTTTTCATGACATTATGCACACTATCCTTGAGGATTATGTTGATGATCTTCTTGGCAAATCTAAACATCGCAGTGAACATCTCGATGTTTTAACCATTATTTTCGATTGCCTGTTACAATATTGTGTTCGTCTTCAACCAAAGAAATGTGTCTTTGGTGTCCTTTCGGGAAAACTTCTTGGTTTTATCGTCTCTTTGCGTGGCATCGAGGTCGATCCATCTAAAGTCAAAGCTATCCTAGAAATGCCCCCACCTACTAACCTCAAACAATTGCGTAGTTTGCAAGGTAAACTCCAATCTATCCGGCGTTTCATCTCCCAACTCTCGGATCGATGTCAACCTTTCCATCACCTCCTTAAAAAGGACATTGCCTTTCAATGGAGCGAAGAGTGCCACCAAGCCTTTGAGGCTCTCAAAGCCTATCTCTTGCAGCCACCTGTGCTTATCCCACCTTAGGACGATCGCCCTTTCTACCTTTACCTTTCTGCCACCGACCATGTTGTAGGAGCCATGCTCGCACATCGTGACTCCGAGCATCGCGAACAAGCCGTTTATTACATAAGTCGTACTCTCATGGATTACGAGACTAGGTATACACATGTAGAAAAGTTGTGCCTAGCCCTTTCTTTCGTGGCCACCAAACTCCGACACTACCTCCTGAATCACAAAACTTTTGTCATCACCAACGTGGACCCCATTCATTATATGTACGCCAAACCACATCTAAACCAACGCATCGCCCGATGGCTTATGCTCCTCGCTGACCTCGACCTTGAATTTATACACCAGAAGTCAATCAAAGGAAAAACTATTGCAGACCAACTCGCGGAAGCCCCTTTACCTGGGGAACAATTTACCAATTTTAATTTCCCTGACGAACTCATCGCCACTCTTTCACTCAGTGAGGAGTCGTATCCAATGACCCTCTTCTTCGATGGATCCAAATGCCAGCGCGGCGGAGGAGCCGGCGTTGTTCTCATTCCTCTTGATGCTGAGCCTATGCCTCTTTCATTCCGGCTCGATTTCCCCTGCACTAATAATACAGCGGAATACGAGGCCCTTGTTTTGGGTCTCCAAGTTGCGTTACACTTAGGTGTCAAATCTATCAATGTTTTCGGTGACTCTCAATTGGTAGTCAATCAAGTTATGGGCATCTACCAATGTAAAAATGAGGAACTTCAAAAGTACAAACATTACGTGGATTCACTTTTGACCTTATTTACTCATTATTCTATCCAAACCATTCCCCGCTCCACTAACAAATTTGCGGATACTATGGCTTGCTTAGCCTCGCAAATTCCTGCCTCACCAACTGACTCTGACATTTTCATCTTGGTCCAACAACTCTTTGCCCCATCTTACTCAGCCCCGGTTGTTTGTATGATAAATAATGTGTCTGCTAATTCGCAGGATACCTGGTATCACCAATTTCACGACTATCTTACAACCTCTGTTCTCCCACCTGACCTTACTAGTAACGGCAAACGCGCTTTTCTTAAAATTGTTTCTCGTTATGTCGTCATGGGGGGACTCCTTTATAAACGTGGCTTTGATGGCATCCTCCTTCGATGTCTAACCGGCGCGGAGGTCACCTATATCATCCAACAAGTCCACGACGGTATTTGTGGTGGACATTTTAGTGGCCTTGCCATGGCCAAACGAATCCTTCACCTAGGTTATTATTGGCCTACTCTTAATAACGACTGCTACGAATATGTTAAGTGTTGTGTTATGTGTCAACAACATGCCAACCTTCAACATACTCCTAGCCATCTGCTACAGGTCGCACGAGATCTTTGGCCTTTCTCACAATGGGGTTTAGACCTTATTGGTGAGATTCACCCACCCTCTTCGCAACGTCACCGTTGGATAATCACAGCAACCGAATATTACACTAAATGGGTGGAAGCCATTCCACTCATTTCAACCAAAAAAGAAAAAATCGTAGAATTCATTAACCATCACATTATCTGTCGTTTTGGCGTTCCTCATCGCCTGATAACAGATAATGGTAAATCTTTCAAAAATAAGTTGTTACAAGACCTTTGTGACAACTTTGGTATCAAACTTAGCTTCTCATCACCTTACTATCCACAAGCCAATGGTCAAGCTGAATCTTCTAATAAAACCCTAACCAAAATCCTCATGAAAGTTGTTAACGATTCTGGAAGCAATTGGCCTGATCACATCCCCTTTTCCCTTTGGGCTTATCGGACTAGCATTCGTACCTCCACTAATGCCACACCATTTTCATTGGTATATGGTACCAAGGCTGTCTTGCCTCTCGAAATACAAATACCCTCCCTAAGAATATCTCTTCAGGATATTCTCACCAATGATGATTTCCGCCAAGAGCGGTTAGCCCAATTAGAGCTTCTTGACGAGCGTCATCTTACAGCTCTTGACCACCTTCAAATCTATCAAAAATGCATCAAGCGTGCTTATGATAAATGACTTCATGAGCGTACCTTTAAGGTTGGTGATCTTGTCCTCAAAGAGAATCAGCATGTAACCAAACTAGAAAAGAGCAAACGTGGAAAATTTGCTCCTAATTGGATTGGGCCCTACATTATCACTCATACTTACGGATCAGGCACTTATCATTTAGCTTCGCTTAATGGTAAACCCGAGCCTGAGCCCCTTAATGCCTTGCATATCCGACCATTCTACTGTTGAATTTAGTGTTATATCACTTCTTATCTACCTTGCGCTCGTCCCTTGAGCTCATTTACCACCTCATACACTTTGTTTCATGCATCTCAAAATAGAATCAAGCTCACGTGGTTTGGTCATCACCTCCTCTTAAAGATGCCTTCCCCTTTTTAGTCTGGTCCATGACTTAAAAGTATCAAAATAACATGTTCTCAATTATACACTTATGGGATATTCTTGAGTCAAACTTCCTACAAAACTAGATGCTTCATGCCAAACGGACATCTAGACCTCTAAGTTATACATAGACTGCTCCCTCGAAGGACAGCTATGTGAAAAGCCACATCTCCTATTATAAATAGACTGCTCCCCCGAAGGACAGCTATACACAAAAGCCACATCTGCTACTATAAATAGACTGCTCCCTTGAAGGACAGCTATACAAAGTCAGCCTTTATCAGAATCTTCTCACATTGATCAGCTTCGTGAAGACCTCAAGAACAACAAAATACATATCCCATGTAGACTTCCCGCATCGATCAGTCTATATCAGAAAAAAATAGAAAATAAAAAAAAAAAATAAAAGCAGTATTCAAAAGCACTTTTGAGTCATGGACTTGTCTATTTAGGTTTGGTTCTCTTTTGTCAGCATCATCACCTTATAACAAATTTTTTGTGCCCCAGCTTTATCAGCCACCTCACCTCACCATTCGTCAAAACAACAAAACTCAAGGGACGTGATGTATATCTGATATATTGTGATTATACAACTCTTTTCACCTATTGACTTCTCACCTATGCAAGGTACCTAGGGATTCAAGCTCATCCTATGTTAATATGTGGTTTGTTTAGCTCTTCTCAACTACGGGACACTTTTGCCTCTTTTGCTCGACTCTAGGATTGTGTGTTGACCTTAATCAGGACACGATTCCCTACTACTTGGGTAAGCTAACTTTCGCTTCACCTATACCTTACCAACACCAACAACATTACCCTACCAGCATCAAATTTTTACCAACCAACAAATTGCCTAACCACAACCAAATTGCCTGAATTCACCTCTCCCTGGTTCTAAGGGAGAACTACATCGGTCTGAGGCCCCTTCTTGCTTTGTGCAATGGGCTATGTAGGCAGCACTTAGGAGACATGGGGTCTCCCAAGGTTAGCTCGACCATCCCCTACCATAACCTATCATGTGTGGTATATATAAATCTATTTGTGTATTTCTATTCGCTCACATTCATCTTTATCCTTTTTCAAAACAAGACATTCAAAACACAACCATTCTTATTATTATCATAACTCAAATCAACATACATATTCAGTTTTATTTAGATGTTAAACAAATACATCTTCTCTATCATCGACGCGCAGGTCGACATCCTTATTTATTCTTATATTCCTATGAAATTCACTTAGACCCTTGCGCCTCCTCCCGAATCAGGTGGTGATCGTGATCGTCGATGCCACTCACTTGGCCTCTCCATCCTCAAAGGTGCCACTGCTATTGGTTCCTCCCACTGATCCGCCAACATCTCCTGTAACATACGAATACGTCCTCTTGCGTGGAGGAATCTTGCCTCTAGTCTCTCCACTCGTGACTCTGCAACCGCTAACAATCTCGTTGTCTCATTCACCCACGTTTGGAGCTGATGAACTAAATCCTGCAGACGATCTCTCTCCACTGTAATCACAGCTATGTCAGGATGATCACGTACACCTCGCAGCTCTGCTACCCACCATAATCTATAGGCCTCTGTCGCTCCTGCATCCATTACCCTGCGATCAGCTGCTATCTCCTCTGGCCCTTCTGGAGGTGTTGGCCGGGGAGGTGAGAATGCTGCCTCGGCATCGATCCTCATGTATGGTCTATAAGCCATAGGTATATCCTACACAAATCCAAATTGTCGCCGCACACGATCTAGAGGAATCCTCTCGTATTCACCTGGCCTGTGCCCTGCGATCCACCTCAATCGCTCTACACCCCTCAAATCCTCAGCTATGTTCTCTGTCACCATATAGTTCCCGTAAGGCCTCCAAAAAATATCCGCAATCATCACCATCTCCCATACCTGCCTATAATACTCGATGTCATCTATCACGGCCTGGGATCTCGCCTCTTGTTCTGTCTGGACCCATCGTCTGAATCCCAACCTCTGCACTCCTGTCTCTCCCGACTGGATGGGTCGGCCTATCGGTCACACACAAACAATGTGCTCATAGGCCCAACAATGTAATAAGTATGAACAATCCAGTGTCGTCCTGTGTTTTCACCTGCAGGCCCATAAACCCCTGTATAACTCCGCCAGATATGCGGGTGCCCATGCGAAAGTCACGCTCCTTTCTATCATTTCCCAAATAACACTCATCAATGCTTTTGGAAATCTTCCCCCCTCCGCCCTCGGTAATGCATAATACCCCACCGCTATCATTAATACCACTGCCAACCTTGTTTCCTCAGGGTGTGTTGCATACATTGTACCATAAGTGAATGTCAAACCTCGCTGTGTCAACTCTCGTGCAGCTACACCAAATACTGCTGTTATCGCTCCCCGCCCCGCGCTAGGCAATGCCTGATACACTGGTCTTCCTGTAATTGGGAGCCTCAAAATTCTAAACACATCTTCCAACGTCACTGTCATCTCCCCTGTTGGTAGATAGAAGGTATTCTTTTCTGGGTTCCATCTCTCAATCAGCGCCTGCAACATAGCATGATTGCGTGTGATTCGTGAATAATAGCGGATTCCACTTAGCCCCACATGGTTTATCAATGCCCATTCAGCTGGTGTTACATCCACTCAGATTCGTGACAACAAAGCTGGCACAGTATCATTCATCCTTAACCCTGCCTCCGCCTGCATACATCAAAACGACACACAACCATTCAATAAATCAAATCCCCAAGGGTTTTTTCTCACATTCTGGAAATTCCTACAGTAACCGGTATCGGTTATAGATAACCGATACCGGTTTACTAACCGATACCGGTTATCTCTAAACGATACCGGTCACTGTCAAAAATATACAGCCTGCTTAAAAACATACACCTACGATAATTATTTTGCTCATTTACTCCTCTCTATACCTATAAACATACGTGAACACCCTGCTTACCTACCCCATAACACTCACTCTATCCCAAACCCTTGCCTATCACCTTTTCTTTCTCATCTCTACCCTCTTACCTTCTCTCATCCTATTCATCAAAACATGCAAGAATTAAAATACAACCAAACAGTTTACCTCTCGGGATGCAGCAGCTTGGGGTGGAACTTGTCTTCCCTCTCGTCCCTGCCTGCTGGATGCTTCTCCTCGTTCAGCCATGTTCACCACCCTCTTCAAATATAATTTGCCTTTCTAACTTCTTAATCTCAGCCCACACTCACTTCACCTGTCTCTTTCCTCCTTATCACTCAATTCTTTCATGCAATTACCTGTATCAGTCGTCAAACAGCGTCGCATTCATGTATTTAACTTGTTGCATGACTCTAAAAATAAGAATTCTAAAAATAAGAACTTAAGTTGCCGCCCAAGCTTTTCTACTTTTAGAAAAGCTCATTTTGGCATAACCGGTATCGGTTACCTAACCGATATCGGTCCATAATCTACCGACGTCGGTTAGCTAACCGATATCGGTCACATGCCTCCTTTTTCTTAAATCTGGGCCTTTTCTTTATTTTTTGCAAATTTTTGTAGCGCCCGCCTCTTTTTCCTGCATAACAACACCATTATCAATATTTTCATCAAAATCACATCAATATCTCATCACAATTTCATCAACATCATCTACCTACAATAAAACAACCATCAAACAAAATACATACGACATTTTAATATATACACCATTTGGATCTAACTCATCATCTACATACATTCCATTTCAAAAACAATCGACAAAACACATAAAACATTTTATACACAGCATGTGGATCAAAATCATCATCTCTATATATATCAATATTTCAAATATACAACTTGCCCTGCATGGGGGCCTCTGTGATCTCAAAATAATACAAAGCCGGCACGCAGGCCGCAATCACTGTCAAAATCTCGACTCGGCTCGCAGGCCGGTCTCTCATGTCAAAAATATACTCGGCTCGCAGGCTGGTATCAACTATACAACCTGTACTCGGCTCGCAGGCCGGTATATACAACAAGAATGAATAAATGAATCATATGTGGGCACGCAGGCCTCTATATACATAACCGGTTCGCAGACCGGTGTCTATATCCAATATACAAACAAAACACCTATCTCCGCTCCAGGGATATCTCAGCTCTCCCCACCACCCTCCGCCCCTCTCCCTGCTGGTCCCTGTGCTGGCTCTCGCCTCCTCCCTGTCACCGACCCACCGGCTGTGGCTGCGCCCCCCCTGGGATCTCTGGCTCCTAGAGGTCTCGGCTCGGTGTGCCGCATATGGCTGATAGTCAGCCCCGGTACCATCAAGGACATCCTGATAATACCGGGCCTCCGCTCTCACCTCCATATAGCGGGCCCGTGCCACCATGGCTGCTGGGGCTGGTCCCCCGACTCCTAATAACAGTGGCCCCTGCCCTGCCGGTACACCCTGTGCCTGTGGTGGCCCCTGCCCCTGTGGTACACCCTGTGCCTGTGGTGGCGCCTGTACCTGTGCCTGTGCCTGTGGCTGTGTAGGTGCCTGTGTGGTACCTGTGGCTGCGCTGGTGCCTGTGGCTGTACTGGTGCCTACCTGTGCCTGAGCCTGTGCTAACTGCCCCTGTAATACCCCGATCTGTGCCTGTGCAGCAGCAAGCTGCCCCTGTAATAACTGCACCTGTCCTAGGAGGCGGTCCCTCTCTGCTATAACAGCTGCTAAATCTGGCTGTGCGGGCTGTGCTATCCTAGCTGCTCTCTGACCTACCCACCAAACCAAAAATGAACCTGTACACCCGGCGTCATCCACTGTATCATCGGCCAGCCTCTCTGCTACCCAATCTGGGTCAACGGGCTGCGGAGCCGGCAGTGGGGCCTCTACATCATCCCTCCGGTACTGTGGGAAGGGAGGTGGCTCATCCTGTCGCAGCCCCAACTGCCGTCGTACCCTCTCTAAGGGTATCGCTCATACTCTCCCGGCCTCTGTCCTGCTATCCAGAAAGTATACTGGATCCAGCGCATCTGTGCTCGGGCTCCTCCTCAGGGCTGATGGCCTCTGTAAGGCCTCCATACAATATCCAATGCGGTCAAGCCCTCTAGCATATGACGGTAGTAAGCTACATCCCGTCCTGCGAGCACCGCTCGTGGCTGGCCCACGACCCCCAACCACCTCTGAAAGCCATACCTGTATATAACCTGTGGCCCTAGCTGCTGGGGCAGCCCTACTGGTCGAATACATATGATGTGCTCATATGCCCAGCAGTGTAACAAAAATGTGGAACAAATCCCAAATCACCTCATCCGGCGATAACCCCACAGCTCCCTGTATAGCTGCACCAGATATACTGGTGCCCAGGCATAACACGTATGCTCCTCTACCATCTCGTGCAGTACTCCCATCAAATCCCGTGGGAAGCGGCCTCCCTCTGAGTCTGGGAGGGCGAAGCAGGTGATACCTATCATCATCAGCACGGCAAGCCGTGTCTCATGTCTGTGGGCGCGATACATGTCCCCATAGGCAATGCTCACGCTGTGATAAGTCAATAACGCGGCTGCATCCCCAAATACCTGTGCAGAATGCTGTCCATAGCCGTCTCCGCATCTACCTGGAATACTGCCTCCCCTACGATCGGCAGTCTCAGGATGCGATACACATCCTCCAGGGTAATAGTCATCTCTCCAGTCAGGAGATGGAAAACATTGGTTGCCGGATCCCATCTCTCGATGAGGGCAACCATAAGGCTGTGGTCCCTCTCCACAGCCCTATACCGCTGGACTCCGCCGAGTCCCACCTCGCGCATAATGGCCCAATGCGCTGTGGACACATGTGGCCGCATCCGTCTCAATAGCGGGGGCATCCGATCCCGCATAGTCAGCTGCTGACGTGCCTGCACAAATAACCCACTTCATTAGACCCACCCTTTACAACAACTACTTTAACCCTCTATACCCCCTTTTTACCCACCCGACCACACCCCGACTCTATAACACACATCTACACCCACCTATTTTACCCTAAAAACATCTACGATATCCCCTTTCCTTATCTCGCACCCTACCAATCACCCAGATCTACTCTCGCCATCTACCTATGCCCCTACCAATTTAACACCTCCTAATTCATACGCAACACTTAATCTATCCTAACCGAACCAACCACACAACCACCCCATTCCCCCCCCCCACCAATCACCTTTCCTATCAAACTCTACCCCCTCCCTCTTCACCCCCAAAACACAACACCCAACAATAAACAAAACACAAAACCCCATAACACACAACACTCAACAATAAATACAACACAAAACACAACACCCAACAATAAACACAACACAACAACACAAAACCCAAAACACACAACACCCAACAATAAACACAACACACAACCCAAAACCCAAAACACAAACACCCAACAATAAACACAACAACAAATAACAACACAACAAAACAAAACAAAACCTACCTACTGACCGGTACCGGTCACCCATGACCACCACCGGTCCCCTCCCCAGCATTTCTCCACCGGCGCCGGTCGACATACGACCGACACCGGTCAACCAAAAACACAATTTTTGTAAAACATTCGGTGACCGATGCCGGTCGCCTAGTGACCGACATCGGTCACTGTACAATCGCGGAGCCGAACCCGACGCGGCCCCCCAAACTAGTTTTTGCCTATTTTTTACCCCTTTTACCCACTGGAAAACCCTAGAAACCTACCCACCCTACCGTTTTAGCCTAATTAACCTACCTACCCACTCCATTTTTCAAACAACTTCAATTTATTCATTATTTTATTAAAAACTTGGATTCCTACCCAAAACCCAAATCTAGCTTAAAAACATTAAATTCACATAATGAGAGGTTTAGAACCTACCGGTACGACTACACGTCGTCGTGGTGGGATAGGTGGTGGTGGTCCAGCTGGTCCAGCACCTCCTGCTCCTCCTGGGTGTGCCATGGCTATAAATCTCCTCTGCTGGGTCCTCCACCAATCAAATTCTGCCTCCTACTCACTGGGGTCTACCAACCACTCACTTCTCCACTCAAATAATGCCACCTCAGCCGACAATCTCAACAATACCACTAAAACACCTCAGACAACTAAATGTGGTTTTCAAATTGACAATGTGACAATGACAAGCCGTATTTTTCTTTTTATAGGTTTTTCACCTATAACCGATATCGGTTATATTATGCCCTAAAGAACTCGGTATCGGTCATCTAACCGATACTGGTCATAGCTAATCGATATCGGTTTAATCCCTATTTTACCGCAATTTTTGCCCTTATTCACTAATCTCCCTTTCTCACCACATCACCTATACCCTCCTTTGCTAAATAGCCTTTTTTGACTTCATTGGCCCAATTCAAGGCCGCACCCAACCAATCAGGCCCAACCCAAGGCCGCACCCAAAGGCCGACCCACCACAACCACCAATCTGGCCCGACCCAAGGCCGCACCCAACCAATCAGGCCGACCCAAGGCCGCACCCAACCAATCTGGCCCAACCCAAGGCCGCACCCAACCAATCCGGCCCGACCCAAGGCCGCACCCAACCAATCAGGCCCGACCCAAGGCAACCAACCATTTGGCCCGACCCAAGGCCGCAACCAACCAATCAGGCCCGACCCAAGGCCGTAACCAACCAATTTGGCCCGACCCAAGGCCGTAACCAACCATTTGGCCCGACCCAAGGCCGCACCCAACCAATTTGGCCCGACCCAAGGCCGCCACCCAACCATTTGGCCCGACCCAAGGCCGCAACCAACCATTTGGCCCGACCCAAGGCCACACCCAACCAATTTGGCCCGACCCAAGGCCGCAACCAACCAATCAGGCCCGACCCATGGCCCTCACTAGTCAATCGGCCTGACCCAAGGCCGCACCAATTAAATACCTCGCCCAAAACCAACAAATTACAATTTTATCCACCCATCATGTAGCTTTTTGTTCAATCGAGCTCACCTGTTCGTGTTTTAGCATGATTACGGTACTTGACTTGATCAGTCGACCAACTTTGCCTAGACCAAGACCGTGACGTTTATCTCAACCAAACCAACTATTTGGTACTACCGAACATGCCTAAACATTCCTGTACCTTACCCGTTATATCCCCTGGAGCTACTTCCTATGCCTTGGATACCAGGATTATATCACCCTTGTTTGGATAAACTATCGACCTTTGCCTATGAATTGCTTGTTTGCTCTTCAAATCATGTACCCCAATCACACTACTGCATTTCAACGTGCGTCTGCTTCCTTGAACTTAGCCCACCCATCTTACCATCATCTCAACACCATTCACCCTTTATCAACCCTATCCCTGATTTCACGTTACCTCAATCTATGATAGATTTGAGGGGGATTACCTATACCCTTAACAGGAGTAACCACTTCTTATTATTGTCAGTGCAGCTTTACAAGACAAGCTACACGACAACAAGGGGCTAATGTAGACACCAAATTTGTGTCTTACGACCCCCCGTGCCCCGCATCTTATTTCACAACCTAGCCTCATCACCTAAACCTTACACAATTATTTATTAATTACCTTATAATTAATAAATCCACATCTCCAAACCTGCCACCTCATTTCGCCACCTCATCATGACCTAGTCCTAACCCTAAACTAACCTAATTAAGACCTATAACTTGGTCTACATCCACACCCATGACTAATGACTCCTCACCCGCACCCAAAACCAACCTCATAATGACTTGACCAAGCCCACAACTAATCCCTCGGGAGAAAAGGAGGGAAAGTTGGCTATTTTACTAAAAATAGCCCACTTTGACTTAACCGACATCGGTTCCTACTCGACTGCCGTCGGTTACGTAACCGCCATCGGTTCCCTGTAAATGACCTCCCCCAACCAAAAACAAGGGGAGGGGATTTTCATTGATCCGAATCAGAAGTCATTGAAAGAATCAGGATTTCACTTGGCCGAGCAGAGACAAGTGAAGAAAAGAGAGGAGTTTGCAGAGAAGGACATTGAGCCCAAGACTGCAACTGAGTAACCAGAGCCCAGTGACACTCATCCAAGCATTGGGAGAGAAGATAGCTCATCTTGGATTGTCAGATCATCCTGCCTGAACCCTGCCTTCGTCATCACAGTCCTTGAACCCGCATCTTCATCAGGAACTAGTAAGTACTGTCTTGTACGTTCTTTTAATAATATTTCTTGGACTTCTGAATCACAGTAATTACAAGTCTACTCCTAGATCCACTACCCGGTAACACTCTCCATCTAACTTTCATTCCTCTACCCCTACATTGCCCCAAGAACAGCCCCCATACTCTCTGAGTCTTCTCCATCACCTCATTACCTATCCCCAATCATTTACCAGCCTTATAAGCACCATAGCTATCATATAGCCATCTTATAGCCAACCTTCACCAAAGCCCCTAAATCACTGCCCCTACCGATATCGGTTATCAGCAACCGGTACTGGTGACAGTGACCGGCATCGGTCACTGTGATTCAAAACCAAGAGCCTTTTCTCTATTATTCTAACAAGGTAAATAAATTGTAATTGGACAATAGCTTATTTGTTAGAATTTGTGTTAATTCATATTAGCAGGGGAACTGACCACCTTCGAAAGGAAGTCTCATATTTCCTGGGCCCAAGGCAGTTCCCTCACTTATTATCTAATTAGAATCTGGTGGTCTTGTATTCTTATTTGCAGGTAGTCCTTCCCAGACAAAAAAGAGTTCTTCGCAATCAATCTGATCTCTCTCTACGGTACGCGCATACCCTCTCAACATTCAACAGGTATTCCACCTAGCCCTAACCCTTATTTGTTTCTCAAAGGAATGAAAAGATAGAAGCAACACTATTTCAGGAACAGAAGCATTTTTGTGTGAAACACAAATGACTCATGGATCATCCAATTTACAACCATTTACAAAGCTAGCCTGCTTGCTTCATCTGTACTCTGGGGCACATCTAGTTCCCTGATATTGTTTCGTTACGCACGAACATTTTATCATTGGACTCATGGAACCCTTTATCATCTCCTCTTGTATGTATCCTTTCTAGGGGAATCATTTTTAACCATTGTCGTCAATCATGGACATTTGGAAGATCTTCACCTTGATAAAAAACATTTGTATAACCGTCTTGACCATTGTTGGTTGGAATATGTGTGTTTGTACTAGTTTTCCCTATTAAATGAGATTGTTTCCTTCTCATATTACATTGTTTTTTGTATGTTGCATTGAGTTGGCATTTTCAGCAATGGACAATTGTTCATAGTATGACTTTTCATTTCATTCTACTTTTGTCATATGCTTATATTTTTAATAAGGAATGATGACGTAGATCTTTGGCAATATGATGACACTAAGGTTGTTACCAACGTTAGGAATGAAAGCTACTTCTCTTTTCTTCTCCATATTTCTTCTACATTACCCTCCTATCAACACTATTCTTCTAATTTACCTGGGGCATCCTGCCCCTACCCATTCTTCTATCCATTTCTCTCACCTTTTTTGATCACCGATTGCCTTCTTTCATCACCCCATCAAAACTTGAGGGGGGCATCTCTCACTTCTACTAATTTTTCTTGTACGTCTTCAAAATTTTATGTGTCTACTATATTTGAAGTGGCATCAACTTACACCACCTCAAAAGAGGGATAAATGTAGACACCTATAATTTAGCTTGAGCAATTTAAATACTTAAATTGCACTAATCCTTTACCATTTCCCACAAATTGATGACATATCGTCAATATCACACATTTTCTCTGCTATCATCATTAAATGGATTACATTAGGAACTACTTAATTAATTCTTCTATCTAACAACGATGCCAATTAACGACCTTCCATTAATAAGCTCCCTTTTTTATCTAGATGAACTAATTAGTTCTAATTAATTAATCTCCCCTTTTTATCTACATTAATTAATTATTTCTAATTAATTAATTCCCCTTTCTATCTAGATTAATTAATTATTCTTAATTAATTAATTCTCTCTTCTATTTAATCAATAAATTGTCATTTATTTTATCAAAATCCTCTCATAGCATAAACCATACTAACTATTTCTCTAAAAAACTTCTTATAAGCTTGCATACCTATTAATTAATCACTTTGCTTAATTAATAAATCCCCTCAAACCCCATAAGCCACTAAAGGACAAAATAAACTCTCATAAGGTTGACTCAACCCTTTCTAAACCTCCCATTATCCATAACTAACCCAACCTCCATATTATCCCACATGTAAAGGGATGTAGAGATTCCTTTATCCATTGGGCTATATAAGGAGCCCTCCTCCTACCTTTCTTCTCACCACTCCTAAGTTTGTGAGCATACCTCAAGCCTAAGCTATAGCCATTTTATCATCTTAGAGCATTCTTCATTGGAGGACCTAATCTATGCAATTTCATTTCTTACATTCATTCTTCCAAGTTGTGAAATCATATGGAGATATGTCAAAATGGTCTTGTAGCCATGCTATCTTGAAATGAATCCATTCTTGAAAACCTTTGGATTCAAACATACAATCAACCCTTTGATTTCTAAGGATCTAAATAGGTGCTCATTTTATTTGATTAGCATTCAATATAGAGTAGAGATTAATATTTTAACATGTTAGTTTGAATGTTTATTCATATTATAAGGCAAGGATATTTGTAGATTAGTCTTGTTTAAGCTCTAATCATGATGATGAATAGATTTTGATTTATCTTTGTTTTAGGACTACTAGGTGTTAGTTCTAATTCTCTTTGTAAATCTAGTGGGATAAATTCTCAATACATACAATGTTCATTAGCAATAAACCAATATATTAGTACACTCATTAACGAGATGCATTGAATGAAGGATGGGATAAACATAAAGTAAGGTGATCAAGGAGCATAGTTTTAAAACATAGCTATATTATCAAAACACAAGCAACAATGCAGATTTCATCTTATAACTGAGTTGTGTTTGAAATTTATTAAGATCAACAAATTCCAACCGAGCTGCATAAAATCACTATAGAGTTACAATACCCAGACACTAAGGTACATATTAAAGATAAAACTTGAAATGCAGTAATAAAGCCAAACCTAGAATGCAAAAGTGGAGATTAGTAATCCGGGTCAAGCGCAAATGCACAAATCTTCAACAATAGAAACCCTCCAACAAAAGAAATAATAGAAAGTGATCTAAATTTGGGGACCCACATTTGTAACAATAAAACAACACAATCATACATGGCTAGGCCGAAAATATAATGTCAAAATGGCAAGTGACCAAGCCAACGTCGATCTGGGTTATAAGGAACCTACAACTTAGGACCAATTACAATTCGAGCCACTGTTTTAAAGAAAAACCCAAGGGTAATTTGGGTAAAATAGTGACAAGTATAAAATATAAGAATTTTGAGATAAATAAGGATAAAGGTTATATTTTCAAGTTAATAAGAATGCATTTTGAATACCAACAAGTTCAGTGTGTTAGAAGAAATGATTAAGAAAATACATAATGAAGCTCAAGTCATAAATGAAAACATGCCATATCTAACCATGTTAAGATCCATAAGTTCAAAAAGCTAAAATGAATGAGTCCAAATCTAGCTCTAGTCACATCTTGAGATAAACTTCTTCCATAAAATAAATAGACAATTGAGCTTAAAGAAAGCTTGTGTTGCAAAGCTTGTCAATGGCAACCCAAAGAGCATAAAACCATCTACAACAAAGAAAATACAAATCTCAAAATAAAAATCTCCAAAGTAAACAATGCCCCATAGATGGAGTGGAAATGGAAACCAATATGCAATGATACAGAGCTCAAAAATCAAGAAAAATGGCTTCCCAAAATTTTAGCATGGTAACCCTACTCCAATTCCAGAAGTGTCCAAATGCGAAATGATAAAAGGAGAAGCATTTTTTTGGGTTTGAAACCTATTTTTTTACGAAGGTGGTTAGTTGACTAACTATGATCAACCCATGGTCAGGTTAGGGTTTTATTTTTTCATATGCCACAAAAGGGTTCAAAATATTAAGTGGTGAATTATTGTGTATAATGAGGGGGACAAAATTATTAAATTTTGCATGTAAGCTAAACAACCAAAGCCTTGACCAATCATGTTATAGCCCAAATTCAATAATGTTATTATTAGCCAAGTGGCGCGAGATAAAAATCCTAAACCATACAATGCAAAAGAAAAAATTAGCCTTGTAATTACCTTTTTACCTCAGTCCATGCATGTGCACGTAGGGAAAAAAAAATAGCTTTAGCAGTAGATGCCAAAAATAAGCCTTATGAAAATAAGCCAAAGTGTAAAAATTACCTTATCTGCTCCAAAAGTTTCGTACCACACTTTATTCCTTGCAAATATAGGTTTAACTCAGTCAAAGGAATAATTGACCAAGTAGGAAGGAGAGTCACGAAGAAAGCTATTTTTAGCCTTCTTATTATTAAAAAAAATATTTTTTCAATTGGACTGTAATTGTGTATGTAAAGATGATTTTGGATTTGTCTCCAATTAGTTAGGTCCAAGTTTGTCTTGGCAAGTGTTATTTTGGGAACGTGGGGTGAATTTTGTTATATGGACTTGTCTCATGCAAGCCAAAATGGGGGCTTATTATTATTTCCATAGACTTGTGATGTTAACCTATTGTACTGGTGCACCTTTTTTAGTAATAAAGAATGGTTTTCCTCCATTTTCAAGATTTTTGCAGTGTGTTACACTAGGTTAGAAGTGTGTTTCAGTGAATATTTTCATTCCTTTTCATTCTAATAATCTAACAACACCTCCATCAAGTTCTTTTTACTATTTTTTAAGTCACGTAAGTGAGTGCCAATACCTTTAGTGAGTGCAAAATCTATTAAACAATGATTGTAGTGAATTTTATCATCCTTTTATCCTAGTCATTAAGTGTGATTTTTTACAAGCTTAAGTCCCAAAAATATTAGCGTATTACCCTTTTATTCTCTTTAATTATTTTCATTTTACTCGTATCCCTCAACCGCATCAGTTTTTAATAGTTTTCGGTGATCCATTAAGAGAACCATCATGCTCTAGAGGTTCTACTCAGTTTGAGGAATCCACAACTTGGAGGAGATCCCAGTGTAATGGAAAAAGTTAGATTCAAATATATTTTCAAAATAAAAGGTTCACTTTGGATTGATAATAGTTATTTATGGGACCACGAACTAGATTTTAACCATTATGTTTAGCATGCAGATGAAGATTTTGTTTTCACATGGTTGTTCCTAAAAGTTTAGTTGCTCCCAATAAGAAACTTGATCTATTTTTTGCAGCACTTAACAACACTCAGCATGACATAAACGAAGACTTACAAGTTTCAATCATTCTAGATCCACATAACCAATTTCAATTGTTTGCTACCTTGATTGTTTTGGATGAGGATTTTGACATATCTACACTATTACAACAAAGATTAACTATTTCCAGGAGAGTCTAATTGCATATTTTTTCATGTTTCATATCTAAGGTGAAAACCAAGTTAGAAACAAGAGGTATTCCTTATGAATTTCATCAATTACCTTTAAATTATGTTAAGAGAAGAAGGCTTGGAAACACAACCCCCTAAAATAGGCCCAATATTTCCAATCCTCCATATCCAAACCAGAATTATTTTATTCAGATACCCATCTTTCATTGGAAGCTAGAAATCATCCTTTTGTGACCTTTACCAATGGAATCCCTTTAGTACATGTTGATTATCATGATTTACCAGTAGCTACTCTAAAAAAAAATCTTAATTTAGTGCTCAAAATCATGTTACTCCTATTGAGCATATTAGAGATGTTGTATCCTTATGTTTTGTTCATAATATCACTCATGAGGATGTTTCCTTAAGGTTATTAGTTACTTCTTTTAAAACCTAATCCCTCCAATGGTATATGAGTTTGATTGTAGGATCAATCACTTCATCTAATAGTTTGGGCTCAACTTTATGCAAATAGTTTGAATACGAATAAGATCATTTATCCCGTATATAAAAACTTACTACCATCAAGAGAGCACCCAAAGAGTTCATGACAAATTTGAATATGAGATTCACTACTACTTGGGAAAGGATATCAAAAGTAGTCAAGCCTTCATCTGAACATGCATTTTTGTGTTATTTGCATGCACTAAATAGTGATATTGCTGTTATGATTCAGTCTGTGGGTGATAATACTCTTCTCTCATCATATGGACATTGCAATAAGAGCAAAAAAAACCTTTTACAAGATAGAAAATTGACCCCGTAGACCTTTTATTCCCATTTTCCATAAGCTATCTCCTATTCTGCTAGCTGAGAATCCACCATAACCTCCCACTATTGAGCCTAATTTCATTCATGACTTACAAGGTGTATTTAAGACCTTATCAAATGAGGTAGGAATATTTAAAACAAATCAAGCTCAAGAAAATAGCCCATATTAGTAAACTTTTTAGCATTTGAACAATAATAGGCCTCATGCTCAAGGTTATAGGCCTTTATATCAAGCACAACCAGCAATTAAAGCAGCTTAACCACTTGTAACTACTGATCCTAATGCCCCTATAACTTCTAGAGCATTGGTTCTAGTGAAAACAAACATGATGTTAGATCCTAACATGCAGACTAGTGAACCAAATGTAGCCTTAGAGATTTTACCGCATGTATTTTCTATGCCACCAATGACTCAAGAGGAGGCATATTAAGGGATTTAGCAAAGTTCCTATCTTGCAGCACAAGGGGATCGAAATTTCATGTAGGGGAAACTTAATGCAACTATGGTAAACTTTGAAATCATTGATCATGTGGTTGTAAATCAAAAAGTTTGAGCTAAGGAAAGAGTTGAATTTATTCCAATTGGTACAAGGTTAACAAAGACTGTTATGGAAGCAAATTTAGGTGATCAAATTGCTATACCAGCTCATGGAAAGGGAAAGTGCACCAAGTTGGGGGGCCAAAAGGGGGTCTTAAGTGGATGCATTTTTATAAAAAATTAAAAACTTCAATGTGTATGAGCTTTTTGAAATAGTTACATTCAAAATTGGAAGATACTGTACAAATATAAATTGTAGCATTGTGAGTCTAGTTTCTAAGATATGAAATTTTATTGAAAATAGATACATTTAAGTGGTTCAAATAACTAAAATACCAATAGGTGCTCTTGTTTTTGTTAAAAAAACATAATAGATTGAATTTCTGTTGGAACATAATGATTAAGTGGTCTGGCCAACCCTGAATTAATAGGGTTCCATCACTATTATATAGGTTAAATATTTAATAATATGAAATACTTTTCTATTATTAAATATTTATACCTAGGTAATATACACTAGGTAAGTATTTAATAATGTGAATCATTTATGTTTATATTTATTAAATACACTCACCTAGGTATATGTGTTAACCATTTTAGGTTGAAAAGGTGGGTTGGGAGACATACCCGATCACCTTATATAAAAAGGAAGTTCTAGGTCCTCATTTGATATATTCAGGAAATATATCAAAGGTGTGCAAATCAAATGATTTGGTTTTACCCTTGGTAAATAGGGTTTTAAGGAGGAGGTGATCTTATTAGATGTAAAATAAGTTCTCTGAAATAAAAGGTTATTTTCAAAGTGGTTTTTACCCTATTGGGGTTTTCCATTATAAATATTGTGTCACCTATGTTATTTATTTCCTGTAAGTATTTCTTTATTTACTTATGTTATGATGTAATGTTTATTTAAATATTTATTGTAACATTATATAATATGCAATTTGATTAAATCCATATTTATTAGAATCCTCAAATTCTAACAATTTCGTGCCCCCCACCATTTTTTGAGCACCATTTAGTATTTTTAAAAATACTTTGGTAGAAAGATAGCTAGGAGCATCTAGTTTGTGCTAGATTTTGTTTTATATTTTTAGTGAGTATTTATTTTTTTATGTTTTTTCTAGTATAGAAATTTTAAGTTTTGAAAAATAACAGAGCTCTGACAATGTGGTCCCCCCCTAACTACCTTAAAAAAATTTGAAAATTAGATTTATTTTTTTGAATGTGTATAGAATTAGGCTTATTATGTGTTAGTATAATTGTTTTTCAATTTTGATGAGCCAAAAAAAAATACACGATGAAAGATAGACATATTTAAACTTCAAAAAATAGCTATAAAAAGGAATAATTAGAAAATAAATAATGTGGAAACCTTATATTAGTCAGAAAATTTGAAAATTTATATTTTTAGAAAGAAGAAACTCTTTTCTACATCGTGGTATAATTTGTTTTAAATGAATTTATCGTTTTATGTTGATTTATCATGGTGGAAGTGGAATTTTTGCATTTTCCTACAAAAACACGTTGTTTTTTGTGTTGGTGTAGGTTCATGCCTTAGGCTTGGGGATCCAATCAGGTTCGAAGCCTTGAGGCATGGCTTGAAAAAAATAAAAACACAAAATGTGCACGAGTTATAACGCGTATGTGTTCTTCATAGTATGAACATTATATGTGCTTTTGGTATGATTCTATTTACAAAAATAAGTTTTTCATTTATTATTATTTATATTTTATCATTTCGTATAATTTAAATTTATTTTAGTAAATATAAGAAATTAGGGCCACTCTGGACCTTATGGAACTATTCTCATAGGTTTAATTAGTCATAGTTTATGAGATAGTTTTTTATAGTATAATATGGTTAGTACATAGGTAATTTTTTAGGATTTTAGCATTCAGCATAAAGCTTTTAGCGTTTAAATTATACAATCAAAACCCTAAACTTTAAACCCTAAACCCTAAATGATGATCCGTAAACCCTAAAACATAAACCCTAAACCCTAAACCTTAAACATTCAACCCTTACCCGTGAGCCCTAAACCCTAAACCCTAAGCCCTAAGCGATAATCTCTAAACCCTATACCATTAACCATGATCCCTAAATGCTAAACCCTAAACCATAAACCATAAATAATGAATCTTAAATCCTGAAGCGTGATCCCTAAACCCTAAACCATAAGCCCTAAATCCTAAACAATAAACCCTAAACCCTGAATTCTATGACCTAAACCCTAAACACTTAACCCTTAACCATGAGACATAAACCCTAAACCCTAAACCCTAAAACCAAAATAATAAACCCTCAACCCTAAACAATAAATCCTAAACCCTAAACCCAAAACCCAAAACCCTAAGCCCTAAACCCTAAACACTAAATCCAAATACCTGAGATCTATCCCTTAAACCTTAAACTCGTAACTCTGAACACCAAACGTTGAGCCATAAACCCTGAACCATGAACCCTAAACCCTAATCCATAAACCCTAAATGCTAAGCCTTGAACCCTACACCCTAATCCCTGATCCATAAACCCTAAAACTTAAACCATAATCCCTGACCCCTAAACCCTAAACCATAAATCTATAGCCCTGAGCTCTAACCCCTAAACCTTAAACCCATAACTCTGAACCCCAAACCCTGAGCCATAAAACCTTAACCATGCACCCTAAACATTAATCCCTTAACCGTAAACTCTAAACCATAAGCCTTAAACCCTACACCTTGATCCATGTACCCTAAACCATAAACCATGTACCATAACCCCTAAACCCTAAACCATAAACCTTAAGACTTAAATGCTAAATCATAGAACCCTGAACCCTAAACCATGAGCCCTAAATGTTAAACCCTAAACCCTAAACTCTTAACCCTGAACTTAAAAACCTAAACCCTGAGCCCTAAACACTAAACCTTAAACCATAAAATTTGTGACCTAAACCCTCAACCCTTAACCCTGAGACCTAAACCCTAAACTATAAACCCTAAACCCTAAACCATGAGCCCTACCCTTAAAACCCTAAACACTAAATCCAGAGCCCTGAGATCTAACCTCTAAACCTCATATATTTGTAGTAGGTCTTATGAGTGAGTTCATATTTTTCAATATCAATATTAGGACCATATTTCCTAATATTGTGCCTAGAATTACCATTGAGTCTTCTTGTACAACTACCTTGTTTATGAGTAGTGGGACAAGAAACTAAATGGATATAACATCTACCATGTTCCTTGTAATGCATATTACACATCTCTTCCAAATCTATTTTTCCCCACATATACTTGCGCTCTTGAATGTCAATTTCTTCACACTCTGAAACAAATTTCAAATTTATCGTATTTCCATGTATGGTATTATGCAATCCAGGATGACCCATTGGAAGCTGGAAAAAATAACCATCGCAACACAAAAACTAATCTCAAAGGAAATGGAAGAAACATAGAAAATATACCAATGCGGAGGTGTAGGATTAGAACCAAATTTCCTGCAATATCCTCTCCTATAGAGAAAGAGAAATCTCTTCTACTACTGGAATAGATAGAAAATTTGATAGAACTTCCTCAATTGTTCAAAATAAGCATATCAAATGGGGAATGGATAAGAACACAAAGGGGTTATCAATCACCTAATAAATCTTTCTTGTTTAATTTTGCATGAGATTCAGTTTTCCTATGACTTAGTGACCTTCCATTCATTGATAATTCCTTCTATGATAAACCCATGGATGCTTTCAAAAGTGCCTTAAAAAAGATAGGGGTAGTCATCAAGCCTAGTGAACGGTGTTATGTGATTTCAAAACAACTTTAAACTCATATAGATTTAGTGGTCATAACATGAATTTACAAATATCTTTATTGTTATAAATGGAATCCAAGTAACAGTGTCTCCCTATATCCAATTATCGAGGACTACTGGGGTCTGTGGTAGGATTGGACATTTAGAAACCATTAAGTTCTTGAACAAGAATGATGTTACATCTAGAGTAAAATTTTCAAACATTGGAGTAATTCATCTTGGAAAATAAACTTTAACCTCAACAATGCTCTCAAATTGCCAGCTTACACAAGCACTGGAAATATCAAGCTTTGTTCTTCGAACGGAACCTTCATTCTTGACAACTTGCAACTGAAAGAATTATTCAAAAGAACATCAAAAAAATTTCTTTGTACCAAATTATTCTTGGATATCTATTCTTTCCATCCTTCAAAATATCAACAGATGAAAGACATCAAATTGTGATGACTTTCTTTGAATGTTCTTCCTAGCAAGCAAATGAACCCTTTTCAGTTGAATACTCTATTCTAATATTAATAAGAATTGGTAAGACACAAAACATTACAATGACTGAAATATTTCCCATGTGATGGGAAAAATAAGATAAATGTATTGGGTAACAGTTATTCATACCGAATTTTTCATAGATATATGTAATTTCCCTCCCTGAAAATATCAATAGATGAAAGGCATCAAATTATGATGAATCCATTTGAATGTTCTACCTACGAAGCAGATGAATCCTTTTTAGTTGAATACTCTAAGTCAATACTAATAAGAATAGGTAAGAAAAAACATTATACTGAGTAAATGGGTGAGCCTAAACCTTGAGCCCTAAACCTTGAGCATTAAACATTGGTCGTAAATCCTAAACCCTAAAACTTAAATCCTAAACCCTAAACCCTGAGCCTTAAACCCTAAACCCTAAAACATGTGCCCTAAACCATGAACCCTAACCTTCAAACCTTAAACTCTAATCCCTAAACCATAAACCCTAAACCCTAAACCTTAAACCTTAAACCCTGAGCCCTAAACCCTAAACCTTAATCCCTAAACCCTCATCCCTAAACCCTTAACCCTAAAACCTCAGCCCTAAACCCCAAACCTTAAACCATAAACCCTAAAAACTAACCCTTAAACCCAAAACCCAAAACCTTAAAAACTTAAACCCTAAATCCTGAGAACTAAACCCTAAACCCTGAGCCCTAAACCCTCAACCCTCAACTGTAAAATCTACACGTTAAACCCCAAACCCTAAACCCTTAACCGTTAACCCTAAACACTAAAACCTAAGTATAAATCCTAAACCCTATTTATACTACCCAAAACCCTAAGCCTTAAACCCTAAACCCTAAACCATGAGCACTAAACCATAAACCCTAAACCCTAAGCCCTGATTCCTAAACCCTAAACCCTAAACCCTCAACCCTCAACCTTAAACCCTAAAACCTAAACCCTGAGCCCTAAATCCTAAACCCTAAACCTTCAGCCCTAAACCCTAGAACCTAAGCTCTTAACCCTAAGGCTTAAGCCCTAATCCAAAACCCTAAACCCTGAACCTTAAAACCTAAACCCTAAACCCTCTGCCCTAAACCCTCAACCCTCAACCCTAAACCCTAAAACATAAAACATGAGTCCTAAACCTTAAACCCTGAACCCTAAACCATGAGCCCTAAACCCTAAACCCCTAACCTTGAGCCAAAAAACCTAAACCCTAAACCATAAACAATAAATCATAAACTCTAAACCCTTAGTCCTAAACCATCAACCCAAAACCCTTAACCCTGATCCCTGAGCCCTTTGGAGGAGGCACATTACAATCACCTCATTTTTCCATAGGACAAGAATCCCATTCAGGGAGCAATCCTCTATCTACAAAGTGAGGATATCATTTTAGTAAGAAGTAGACAAGCATCATAGAGCTGATTCGTGGTCACTAAAGTGAATTATGGAATAAATTTAAAAATTAGTACCAATTCAAGTAGTGGTAGGGCCAAAATCTGATCCAAAAGGTCAAAAAACCTACAAAATTACTATATGTTTTCACAAAACAAAGACCCACTACAATATATATGGTCTGAAAGTCGTAGGTCATTGCTGAAATTCTGAAAATGAGTAAGTAATGACCAGATTTGATTTTGGAAAACTATCTTGTAGATTATAAATGTCAGAGCTACGGGACCACTTCCATCAGGTGCAGAGTAACCCTAACTTCTTATATTTACTAAAATAAATTTAAAGTATAAGAAATAATTAAATTCTTATACTTAATATTTATTTTAGTAAATATGGCTCCTTTAGGCACTCCTAAACTTCATATAGCCCAAAATGCGTATGCCTTTCATAGCACTAGAAATGCATACGTATTATAATGCGGGCATGTTATAGCGCATACGTGTTTTAGGTTCATGAATTCCCGATCCTAAGAAAACATAACATGATCATGTTTCGTTCACTTTTCAGTTTTTGGTCCACTTTTTTGCCCCCTAGCTCAGTGCACTTACCCAAAATCATAATAATAATATTGGTAATAGTTCTTCTTCATCTCATGTTGAAGAACAAGTTGTTGTTTTGAAAAATTAGATTAAGGTAAGAGATTTTCCATTTAACATAGTCAATCATATGAACAAATATCACATTACTATGAGCATGTGGGACATATTATCTATTCTGAGACAAAAGGACTTGCTAGTCCAAGAGCTTGCGAATTTAAAATTAACATCAAAACATGTTGAAAGTGCAAAAAAACACATCCAACATGGTGATCACAATTGTAGACCAGAAAACTAAAGATTCAAAATAGAAAGTATCTTAAGAGATAAAAGTAGCGGTTGGAGAGGGGAAATTGGTAATACCACATCCTTTTTATCTTTCACTGATTATTGGAGACTCAATAGTTCACAATTGCATGGTTGATAGTGGAGAAAAAATCGTTGTTATGCTAAAATTATTTGTAGAAAAACTAGTTCTTAAGTATGAGCCAAGTGCCAAGGGAATTCTAAAGCTATATGGCTCATTAAAAAATATCATGGGCATGATTTAAAATCTTAAATTAACTTTACATGATTCCCCAAGTGTTAAAATATTGTAAAATGTTATGGTAGTGGATTTGCCACCTTATTTTTCCATGTGCTTATCAAGGGATTTTGTATCCAATATTAAGGGTTATCTTTCAGCTGATTAGTTTTATCTTGTCTTTGTGATCTGAAATTAAGGTGTTTCAGATTTAAAGAATAGATTAACAATTGTAACAAATGAATTGAAAAGAACTATCTTTGAAAATAGATGTAAATTGCTCAAAAGACTTAAAAATACGTCAATTATCTCTGCAAGGAGATGTCTACCTTCCCTTTGCGGGTTACATATGCATTTAGACTATTTTTAGAAATATGAAAAGGAACCTAGAGAAAGGTGGAAGGTCATCGGTCTCAAGGGAGATAAGGTGTTTCATATTCCAAGAATTACATGTTCGCCAATTTTGTGAAACATACTATTTTTAGAATTTACTATTTTTAGAAAGCACTATTAAAATCATAATTTGGGCCATTATAACATGGATTTTAGGGCTTAAACTTTACCAAACAAGGTTTTGCACCCTATCATCATGTTTTATGTGTTTTGAGATTTCTATTGCACTTTGAATGGAGTCAATTTGGGTTATGGTGCAGAAATTATGGTCCCTGGAAGTTGCTCCACTATAATTGTTTCCCGGATCATTCATCCCTCCTTTAGAAGCAATGGTCTGTATTGCACCAAGGGGTCCCATCAGGTGTGGAAAGTGATTCTTCACCTATTATGTGGTGATCCACTCACCTTGATGACTAAAATTACCTTTCTTGATCACCCAATAGAGCTGAATAGGTTGTCCTTTGGAGGTTTGTTTCAAAGTGTCCACAATCTGATATTCTTCAACTGGGGAAAATATTTCTGGGTTGAGAAAATATATGTCCAATTATTATGTTATGACTGAAGTATCTAGAAGAGGTGGTTAAGATGGCTTGAGGAGGTCCACGTTGAATATGGGGTGTAGACCAAGGTAGGGTGGAAGATTCAACTTGAAAGAATTTTCTCCTACTTGTTTGGTGAGATTCTAAGGGCCATACCATAGAGGTCGAATCTTCATGTGTGGTCATGCAAGCCTTTCCTTCTGAAGCCGAAACCAAACCTTATCACCAACCTGGAAATGATGTGGAACCCTGTGTTGATCATGGTTATACGTATACTTTTTATTCTTTCTATGTGAAATATTGTGGACCTGGTGCTGAGTGTGTTGGATCTTTTCAACAAACCTCATCACCTTTTTCTAATTACATTTTTCCATGAGGCATGTATTCCATTTCCTACATTGGGATGAACACATCAATGGGTGTTATGGGCTAGAATCTATAAAAAACTTTAAAGGGACTGTGTTTGGTGGAGCTGTGCAGCGCCCAATTGCATCCATGTTGTATATAGGGCATGGCCTCATCCCATGTACAGGTGTGTTTAGAGTGGTACATATGAATCATGTGAACAATTAGGAATTTTATCAACTCTATTTTTTTGTCAGTCTATGGGTGGAAGGATTTGGACTTCATCGAATTTTTGTCCACCAGTCCCCATAATGTGGATAAGAAGATGTTCAGGAACCTGTTATCCCTATCAGAGACAATAGACTTTGGAAGCCCAAAGTTTATCCATATATGACTGAAACTAGCAGTATCTTTAGTAGAAATATATTTATTACAAGAAATAATTATAGCCATTTTGGAAAATTGATCAAATATAACAAAAACACCATCATTCACATGTTTTGAAGTTGGAAAACTTGAGAGAAAGTATATCGAGACAAATGCCAAAGACTTGGTTGGTTCTGGAAATGGTGTGTACAAACCTTGCTTCTTATTGGCTGACTTGGAAATTATACAAGGGGTATAGGATTTGATGTACTTAACCACACCATTCCTTAGGTTAGGTGAGTAGAATTTCTTCTAAAGCACTGTGAGTTTTTTTCCCACGCCAAAGTGCCCTTTGGTCCTTTTAAAATGTACTTCCCATATCATCTTCTATTGTTCACTAGATGGAAGATAGATGTGTCCCATGTGGCAGAGGAGGTTGTCCTATAGAAAGAAATCAGGGATACATTTTCCTATGTGGAGTGCCTAATATTTTTATGAAAATTCAGGGTCCTTGTCATAAAAAACTGCACCAAATGGAAGAATCATGTCCACATAGATCAAAAATAGTTGTGAGGGTTGTATTTGGATGGTGGCTCATGCAATCTGCTACAAAATTAGCACTTCCCTTCTTATGTTTTATTATTAGGTGAAACTGCTATAGGTATGTGGCTCATTTCTGGTGTCTGCCATTCCTTATCTTGCTATGTGTCTAAAGGAAATCCAAAGGCCTATGGTCTATGTGGATTGTTGTCTCCTTCAACAAAATGTAGTGTTTCCACTACTTGTAGGCCTGGAAGATGGCATAGATCTCCTTGTCATATGTTGAGTACTTCATGATTATATAATTGAATGTTTCACTCTTATATGTAATAGGGTGGCCATGTTGCATGATAATATCTCCCAAGGCATACTCATATGCATCTGTCATCCACTCAAAAATTTTATGTAGATTAGGTAGGGAGAGGACAGGGGACAAGCATAACCTTTCCTTCACACCCTCAAATTCTCTCTTTTATGATTCCCCCATTGGAATCTATCCTTGTTTCCTCCTTCAGTCACCTGATTGAGTACCCAAGAAATATGTGAAAAACATAAGATAACCTAGTGGGGTAAGTGCACCAAGTTGGGGGACAATTAAGTGGACATCAAATCCTGAATTTTACATTAAAAATAGCGAAACATAAAATTTAGTCTTCCGCGGACTTGAACCATGCCGAAAAGTAAAACATATGTCATAAAAATGGTACCATTACATAGGGGAGACTATTAGCTTTGTAGAAATACTGATTTTAAAGTGAATAAAATAGGATAAATATCATTTTATAATTTTTTACTAATAGTAGGTCTTTAAGACACTTTTTCCCGTGAATGTTTATGTCTACGTTTATGACTACAAATTTTGTTTCACTTATTAGAATGTGATAAAACTTATACCATCCCAACTATGGCAAAATTATATACATTTTCAAAAAAAAAATTATTTGATTTCAATCCACCGTGTACCCCAAGTACTAGACCTTTCTCATCCCAAATGTGCATTTTTCTAGATTTGCATACAGCCTTTGCTTCCTGAGGGTCTGAAGTACTTATTGAACATGTTTTAGATGCTTCTCCCATGTATAGATATAGATGAATATATCATCTAAGTAGGCAACCATGAAGGAATCAGTGTAGGGCCATAGAATCTCATCCATAATCCTCATGAATGTTGTACGTGCATTGGTTAGTCCAAAGAGCATGACCAACCATTTGAAGAGACATTCCCAGGACTTAAATGCATTCTTCAAGAAATTAGTGAGCTTGATGGGGATATGGTGATAACCAAACTTGAGATCAATTTTGGTGAAGAATTTTGCACCGCAGAGTTGGTCCAGCAAGTCATCAATCCTTGGAAGAGGGTAGTAATTCTTCATAGTAATTTTTTCCATGGCTAAATATTCAATACAGAGTCTCCATATTCCATACTTCTTTGGTGCCAAGATAATTGGACTTCCATAGGGTGAAGATATCGGCCTAATATGTCCTTTTTGAATCAATTCTTGAAGTTTCCTCTTGGTCTCCTCACTTTCAAGGATTGGCCTATGATACACAAGGTTATTGGGTAAAGGAGACCCCGGGACTCAATCAATAACATGTTTTACCTAGTACTGAAGTGGTTCTTCTTTAGGTGACTAGAATAGATTATCATTCTCAATTATTATTTGGTCCATCTGCTTTTGTTGTTGTACTGAATGTGTGTTGATGGTGGTTGTAATAATTTTTTTGTAGGTTTTAGCCTAATCATCAAGGCGAAAAATTGCTTACTTTTCACCACCAACTTCTTATTTTTTTGGCACTGGTGAGGGAGAAATACTTGAGGGGAATGACATCAGGTATCTGATAATGTCAAATCCCAATGGTAATGGTGACCCTTCAAGGCCATGTCTCATAGATACCATGTCAATCTGTCATGAATGGCTGGCCTAAAAGAAACTCACAAACATCTAATGGGGAAACATCACACAAGACTTCATCATGGAAGGGATTGATTGCATACGGAATGAGGCATTGTTATGTGAGGTTTAACCAACCAATACTATATGGTTGGGGATATGTGTTTTCCAATTTCTCTCCTTAGGAAAAATTGGACAAACAAGACCTCACAGAGAGAAAATGGAAGGATTAATTTCGCCATGGGAGCTCGCATTGGCAAGTCAAGGCTTAGATCAATGGGATAATGACACAAAATTATCACAAGGGGTCAAGATCAAGTTGATAATGACTCATTGAGCCAAAGGCATGAGGATTTGGTAGTGTAGAAATGGTCGAGCAATTTAGAGAGCAGAAAATGCCCAATGTCTGAAATTTTTCAGACTTCATGGATTGAGCGATTCAAAGTTTTCATCATGCAAAATGCAAAAACTAGCCAAAAGGCAAAAAACACAAAAACCCTTAAGTATGAAAGGGCTCGTGGGATTTTTTGGGGTCAACGACACAAGAACTTAAGAGCTCGCCATTGGAGAAGTAAAAATCAGAAAGCTCAAAAGGCCCAAAATCACGAAGTTTGAAAGGGTTTGGAGTTTTCTGGGGTCAACGCCTTTTTGGGGTCAACAATTTTGGGGGTTGTCTTTAGAGGTGGTTTTTGGGGACTTGGTGGAATGGATTCTAAAAACAGGAAATTATAAATTATAAAACTCAAACGCTGAAACTTAGGGTTTGAGATTTTGGAGGTTCAGAGGTTTTGGTGAGTTAGGCGAATGAACACATAAGCCTGAAGACCCAAAGGTTTGAAACCTGAAGTCTAAAATTCAGACTTTGGGGTTTTGGAATTTTGAAACATTTTGGCTCGAGATATGAACAGTGTTGTGCAATATGATTTCAGAGTGTGAACTCTGAAGTCCTAAATTTGGACTTTGGAGGTTTGGCATTTCAGAACTCTCAAGTTGACCCATCAAGTGAACAGTAACTGCAACCTCCAAAGTAAAAAATCCCAAAGTTTAGAATCTCGAAATTCCCAAATTTCATATTTTAGAGGGTGCAATGTAGGTTCGGAGTTTGAAAAGCCAGATTAACCATTAGCATTTATCGCAGTATAACACCCTCATCTTCAGATGGTCATTAATTTTGACTAGGAGCTCAAATTTGCACAAAATGGGACTTTTTGGAAAGCTTTGAGTGTCCTCTACACAATAGCCACTATTTTTCTTAATTTTAGTGACACTAAGTATTTAAAAATGAAGAAATATAGTCCACCATTTTAGAGGAATGTTTCAGAATTTTTCACCTACCCAAATGATGAAGGTGTGGGCTTCCTTTCTTCTCCAACAAGAAATGTTACATGGAGGTATGGGTTTGGCAGTGGCACCCATAATTTTTTTAGGTAATTTTAATGCATTTTTGGGTGGTTGAAGCAAGTGTTGAATCTTAATCACACCACCCCTAATCTATTATTAAATTCGAAGGATTTTTACTCACAGTGTGATTGCATAACATGCAGTTTTTTCCAAAGTGTGGGACTTTACAAATGGGAAAGCTCTTCGGATGAAGGCTAGTTCCTATTCCTCTATTCTGATGCACACATACAAATTGTAGAGGATCTACTCCAAAATCTACTCTAACTTGCCAAGGAGACAAGGTTAAGAAGATTACAATAAATTAACCCTAAACTAAAGAGGTGATGCACCAAAGGAATGTTGAATAACTTTTCTTGCATGGAAATGAATGTGAAACAAGATTGAAGAGGATGAACATCAACACAAATCAATTTCTTATCACCAAGTCATTTACCATTAAACACATCCCATCAAATATGCAACACAATAACCATACACAGATAACCAAGATTGCAATGAGAGATCAGATGAAAGTAATGAATACAAGAGAGGGTTGAAAATCATCCATAGACATGTATTATTGCTCCACAAATTTTGATACAATACATTACAATGGATAAGAGGAAAGAATATTACATTACAACTTGAAGGGGAGGTTTGAACTCCAAAAATCCACTTACAAACAAGAGAAGAAGGGAGGGCACAAAGTAAAATTATCCAACATTAGAAAAATTCCCCTCCTTACAATATATATGAAGAATGAGAGAAGAAAGAGAGAGGAATTCGAAATCCTACTCTAACCATCCTAAACTGTATTGAATTCACCTGCAACAATGATGAGTTCTACTACGAAACCCATGCCTCCATGTACTATGTCTTGTTGGGAAAGAAAGGAAGACCAACTTCATCATTGTGGTAGGTGAGAAACTTAAAATATCCTAAAAAATGGTGGAATTTTTTTCTTCATTTTGAATAACTTAGTCTCACTTAAATTAAGAAAATCAGTCGTATTTATGTAGAGGACACTATGAGCTTTCCAAAAAGTCCTTTCTTGTGTAAATTTGAGCTCTCAGTCAAACGTTATGGCCATCTGAGGATTGGGGTGCAATACTACATTAATGGCAAGTGGCTAACCTTCTCCTTTCAGAGTCTGAAATTTCCTACAACCTTTGAAATCCAAAATTTCAGACTTCCAGAAATTTCCATTTCAGAGATTGAGTTATTGTTCATCCGCTTGGGCATGCGAAAACTCCGAAACCCCGAAAGTCCAAATTCCAAAATTTTAGACTTTTGGAATTCAGAACTTCAGAACTTTAGTTGTGATATTTTTGTTTTGGGGCTCCAAGCTTCCAAAACCCCAAAATCCTAAAATCCTAAAATCCCAAAATTCTGAAATCCCAAAATCCCGACATCTTGAAATCCTGAAATTCCCAAATTCAAAAATTTTGAAATCCCAAAATCTTGAAATTTCAAAATCCCAAAATTTCAAAATTCCAAAATCCCAAAATCCCGAAATCCTGAAATCCAGAAAATCCTGAAATCCCGAAATTATGAAATCCCAAAATCCTGAAACCAAAAATTCAAAAAAATCATAAATTTTAAAAATCAAAATTTAAAAAAGAATAAAAATACCCTTTTGAAGATTAGCCCCCGACCTATCAACTGGTGAAATTTGGACTTGTTTTGAGCAAGTTAGGCCCTTGAAAATGGATTTGGGATTTCAACGTGAGAGGTGAAATTTCTAAGTCTGATTTTCTTGAAAATTCCTTGAAAATTCAACTTGTAATTTCTAAGTCTGATTTTCTTGAAAATTCCTTCAAAGCATGTGGAATGAATTCTTGGTCCCACCGGCCATGTCAAAAATTTTGAATGAAATGAATTCCGAAAACTTTGGGCTTAGGCCTCCATTCTTTCTCTTGAGCTCTGATATCTTTCAACATTCTCTTGGCCATTAATTTGTCGAGCCCGCCTGAAACCTGACTATCTAATCCTGAAACACAAGCTCCCATGGCTATATGAATCCCTCCATATTCTCAGTGTCCAAGTTCATGTTTTTACAATTTTCCTAAGGGGAAAAATTGGATAACAACAATATTTTGAATTCCTTCTCTCTCCATTCTCTCATTCTTCCTATATATTGTAAGGAGGGGCTCATTTCAAAGGGTTGGATAATATTTCTTTGCACCCTCCCTTCTTCTCTTATCTGTAAGTGATCTTGTGGAGTTCAAACCTCCCATTCAAACTGTAAATGTCATTTTTACCTCTTGGCCATTGTAATGCATTGTATCAAATTTACGGAGCAATAATATAAGTTTGTGGATTAATTTCAACCCTCTCTTGTATTCATTGCATTTTCTAATCTCTCATTACAACTTCGGTTAACTATTTAATTTACGTTGTGTTACATGTTTTGGTGTTTTTTGTTTAATGGTGAATAAATTTGGAACAAGAAATTAATCTGTGTTGATTTTCATCCTCTTCAATCGTGTTCAATTTTATCCCCATGCAAGGCAAGTTATTCAACATTCCTCTTAGTGCATCACCTTCATCAGTTTAGGTTCAATTTCTTGCAACCTTTTTAACCTTGTCTTCTTGGAAAGTTAGAGTATATTTTAGGATAGATACTCTACAATTTGAGTGTATGTGTGTGAGAATAGAGGAATAGGAACCGGCCTTCATCCGGAGAGCTTTCCTGATTGTAAATTCCCACACTTTAGGAAAAGCTCCATCTTATGCAATCACACTAAAAGTTTCAATATATCATGTTACAAATAATCATGGGTGCTATGATTACGCATCAACAATGTGACTTCACAAGAAGGTTTAGGCTCTTCAAAACATCAAGAGAAATTAAATTATTTTGACTTCCACTATCAAGGATAAAATGTACGGACTTACCTTTTACCCAAAGCTTAGAGTGGAATATTCTTTCCTTCTCATCCATATTCTTGACTTGTGATGTGGCAATGATCACATCTAGTTTAGCATCTACAATTTCATCCTCTTCATCCTTGACCTTGGGGTCTGTAGCTAGTGGAGAAGAGAGATTTGAAGAAGATGACTCAGTTAGTAAGGAATTGATGGCTTGACATTATTCCTTGGAGTAGTGATTTTTTTTTTGGAGATCGCACCACTTGCCTGTCTTCTCCTTTTGTGTCTTATTTCTTTGTGAATCCTTATTTTTCCAACCTTGGCTTTGAATCTGGCCTTCCTTATTAATTTTCCCCCTCATAGGCTGATACTTGGCAGTCTTCCTTTTATGTTTCTACTCAATATTGACTGCAAACTTGTACACCTCTTTGAGGTTATGAAATTGAAATAATTCCATTTCCTCCCAGATTATACATTGTAGGCACTGCAATATGTGAGAATCATGTGTTGTTCTATGGCTTGAATTCCCAATCTTGCAGACAGAGAATGAAATCTATCAGTTTAATCTTGAACCGATTGGTCCTTACCTTGATGTATTTATTTCCATTGTATGTACCAATCATCATAAGATCCAATAGGGTAGTATTCTTCCTTTATGACATCCACTAAATTTTTCCATTTGAGTTCTTCTATAATTCCCAACTCGTCCTTTTCGATCCCATTCTTGTACATGCCCCACCAATTTTTGATAGCAAGTGACGATTTCAATAGAGCGAATGTTATCTTATCCTTATCAGTAAAGTGATTGACAGGAAAATAGGAGGCCATTTGGTCCAACTAGTTTTCTACTGCATCAAAATTGATCTTACCCTCAAAAATATGAATGTTAAAATTTTCTTGCACCTTGAATGGATTTGGGGCACTAAAGGACTAATTTATAGATGAGGAGGCATCACTGCCACTTGTACTTATTACAAAATCTCGGTGATTTGTTATAGCATCTTCTCCTTTTTCTCCATGATAGCTTCATTCACTATCTTCTTGAGAGGACCATTTTTCTCGATGTCTTTCGCCATTAGAGGTTGCCTACAATGAATAGGAAAGTATTTTGAAGGATCTTGTGTGGACCACCCAATCTTCTTGTATCCCAACCTTGTTCTAGGGATCATACACTCTCAAGAAAACTTTGATTTGATACCACTAATCCAAAATTGATGGGTTTCAGATTTAAATAACATATTAACAATTGTGCCAGATTAATTGAAAAGAACTATCTTTGAAAAGATATGTAAACTGCTCAAAAGACTTCAAAATCCATTAATTATCTCTACAAGGAGATGTCTACCTTCCCTTTGCGGGTTACATATGCATTTATACTATTTTTAGAAATATGAAAACACACCTAGAGGAATGTGTAAGGTCATCAATCTTGAGGGAGATGAGGTGTTTGATCTTTGAAGAATTACATCTGCACTAATTTTTTGAAACATACTATTTTTAGACAACACTATAAAAATCACAATTTGGTCCATTCAAACATGGATTTTGGGGCTCAAATTTTTCCAAAAAAAAAAAATTACCATCTTTCATCACGTTTTATGTGTTCCAAGATTTCCATTACACTTTGAATGGAGTCAATTAGAGCTACGATGTAGAAGATATGGTCCCCTAACGTTGCTCCACTATAGTTACTACCTGGATCACTTCATAACTAGGTATGGAACTAAAGTGACCATCGAATTTAAGCCTTTGTAAAATTTTCATATTGATCCTCCTACACCTAACCCAATAAATGCAAATTATGTTGTAAGTGAGGAGCTACTAGGTGAGATTAAATCTGAAACTCTTCGTGCATTAGAAGGAATTCCATATTTATTTAAGGATGAAAGGATTAACTAAGTGTATGAGTCTGATCATTATCAATTTATTGAAGAATAGGGCCTTGGAATTCATTATATTTATGAAAATAACACTGAAATACCAGTTATTGAGAAAGAGAATCAGCAAGATGATAAAATGTGAAAATTATTTTTTGATGACTCTAAAAAACAACATGGTTCAGGAGTTGTTTTGATGCTTATTTCACCCTCAAATCATAGGTATGTTTCACCTACTAAATTTTAGCTTCGTTTTTCTAAAAAAAAAATTGAATATGGGGCACTTATTCATCGTTTTGAGTGGGTAAGAAATAAATGAATAAAAAAAATATAGGTTTTTAGTGACAGTGATCTTGTTATCCATCATGTAAGAGGTTCTAGTTCTTGAAAAAATCCATTAATGAGAACTTACAAACATAGAGTATGGGAAATGCTTGAAAATTGTCTTTCTTTCAACATACAAATCATCCCTAGAGATAGAAATAAACATGGTGATAATATTATAGCCATTGGATCCCAGTTTGACATACCGGTAGATATAAGAAATGATAAATTGCAGCCTCATATCAAGGTTATAGTGAAGCCATCCATTTTGGATAACAACTCACATTGGCAAGTTTTTTATGATGATGCACATATAATCAAATTTTTACAAGAAGAGCTTGAATTTTCAGCACAAAATCAATGAAATATGTAAAATAGGTATGTGGATTAGATTATACAACTCAAGACAAATAAGATCTAGAAAGGCCTTATCACTTTGGAAGCCATCTTTGTAAAAAATGATGAAATGAAACATGAGAGGGTTGTTCTTGCTGCAAGTAAATATCAACATGAAAGTGTCACCATACTTGAGGGAAAGAGCCTCAATATTGGAAAGATATGCTCACAAGATGAGAAAAATGCATTCATTGAGCTTTGTAGAGAGTATGTTGATTTTTTTGGATGGAAAGACATTGATATAAGAGGTTTTGATCCCTTTTTAGCTCAACATACCATCGAACTAGAGGTTGATTCAAAACCGGTTAGCCAAAAACAAAGGCCAATTAACCCCAATTTGGAATCCTTGATGTGGAAAGAGCTTGAAAAAATCATCGAGTCTTCCATTATCTTTCCATCAAGCATTCAACTTGGGTAGCTAACCTTGTACTGGTAAGAAAGAAAAATGGTGAAATAAGATTATGTGTTGATTTTTTTTTTAAATTTAAACAAGGCTTGTCTTAAGGATCATTATGCTTTGCCTTCCATGGAACAAATAATTCAACTGGTTGTAGGTTCATAAAGATATTCTTTACTTGACAGTTATAGCGGTTATAACCAAATACTTGTCAAGGAAGAGGATCAGTTTAAAATAGCATTCACAACTAAATAGGGAACATATGCATACAGAAAGATAAAATTCAATTTTTCCAATGCAGGTGCATAATTTTAAAAGGCCATGGACATGACATTCAAATGTATCATCAAGTTTTTATTATTTTATTTGGATGATATCAAATTATTTTCAAATCTTGCAAGTGACCACTTACCACACCTCAAAAAAGATTTTGAAAGGTGCAGATAATATTATGTGTCACTTAATCCCAAAAACGTGTGTGTTTTAAATTCATGAGGGCAATCTTATTGGTCATATCATCTCAAATCATGGTATGAGGATTTATCCGGAAAGAGTACATGTTATTCTTGCTTTATCATTTCCAAAATATAAGACAACACTTCAAATTTTCCTTGGAAAAATTAATTTTATAAGAAGGTACATTGCTGGATTTTTCTTCACTTTTGAATGCATTAACCAATATGCTTAAAAAATATAAGAATTTTAGTTGGTCAAAAGAGGGAATCAGTAATTTTGAATCCATCAAACAACTCATATCTTCAGCCCCAACACTCATAAATCCTTATCTTTTGAAATATTTCATAGTGTATGCTTACGCTAACATGGATACCATTTTAGGAATGTTAACACAACATAATAGAGAAGGATTGGAGTAGTCAATTTCATTTTTTAGTCAAATTCTGATGGAGTACGAAAAAAGGTACTCGTTTGTTGAAAATTATATACTTTCAAATATTAGATCACTTTAGAAATTCAGGCATTTGTCTATCTAACAACAATATAAATCTAATGGTTTCTCATCTAGGTATAAAGGATTTTTTTTAACAAGGGCATAAGTGAGAAAATACTAGTTTGGATCACTAAAGTGATGGAATATTACATCATCATTAAAGTGACAAAACTAATTCTAGAGGTAAAGGATTATGTGATAACTTGGCTCAAGACTTGCAAGAGAGCAAGGAATCTATTTTATTGTTCCTAATGATCCTAAAAATTCATAAAATTAGTAGCCTTCAGATTAGATTTTTGACATGACAAGGTACCTTCAGCATGGTATGTACCCACCAAACTTGGACGACTTAAAAAGGATTTATTTCAGACTTCAATCCATCACTTTATTTCTAGTTAAGAGTGTTATATTCAAGAAATATATAAATGGTGTGTTGTTGAGCTATGTTGAACCTAACAAGTTGAAATATTTCTTGAACAATTTCACGATGGTCAAGGAAAAGGGAATTATTCAGCAAAACATTATAGCCCTCAAGATCATTAAAGGAGGGTATTATTGGCCTACACTCTATAAATATAACCAAGATTGGATAAGAAAGTGTCAAAAGTGTGCATTCTTCACAGGAAAAGAGAGGCTTTTTTCCTTACCGATGTATCTAATTACCGCTGCTAAGCCTTTTTCTCAATGGGGTTTAGACTTCATTGGTCCTATAAACCCACCTTCAAGCTTGAGGCATAGATGGATACTTACTATAAATGATTATTTCACATGGTGGAACGAACTAGTTTCTTTGAAAGAAGATAATGAGAGAAGCATCTTAAATTTCTATGAAGGTATTATAACCATGTTTGGAGTTCCCTCTACCATAATTTCAAACAATGAAAAATCTTTTTTGGGTGGAAATATTTCTGCATGGGCTATACAAAATGACATTTACTTAGGTACATCATACAATTTCTACCCTCAAGGTAATGGATTGGATGAAAGTACAAATAAGAATATGTTGAGGATAATTAGAATAACTCCTGATTAAAATCAGTGAACCTGGCATACAAATTTGAAGAAATCCTTGTGAACTGATAAAATAAATCATAAAATATCAATTTCAAATTCACCCTTCAAGCTTGTTCATGGCCTTGAATCCAAGCTTCCCATTTATATTTATCTTCCATCTTTGGAACTGCATCAAATATAATCAATGGAGAATGAGCTAGTGGAGGTTAGGTATGCACAACACATGGATCTTGAGGAAGTCATAAATAAAGCTATGTTGTCTATGGAGATGAATAAATCTCAAATTAAGAATACTTTTGATAGGAAAGCCAAGGCAAGAGTCTTCAATGAAGGTGACTTGGTGCTGAAATGGGATGAAGGCAAAGAAAAACCACGTACTTACACAAATTTCAATTCATTGTGGAGTGGACTCTACATCATCATTGGATGTAAGCCATATAATGATTTCCAGCTTGCAAGAATGGATGGAGAAGAGCTTCTAATCCAAGTAACAAGGATTCATCTGAAGCATTGTCTCCAAACAAGATAAGTTAAAATTGTACTATAGTTTCCCATGGTTTCCTCTAAGTGTTTTATACAAATATTTATGCTTTTACTAGTTTCAATAATTGGTTGTCATCTTAAATGACATATCTTGTAGTTGTTTATCTTTCTCGAAGTGTAGTTGTGCATAGGTTTCTATTGTTGTTTTTCACTTTTTGTAGAGGATTTCAAGTGTTTATCAGTACTATATAGTCTTTCGCATACATGGTAAGGCTTCGTATAAGTTTTTTAGATTACCTTCATTGCTGGAAAAGGCCCTTTCAGGGGTTCTAGCTGGCTAGTAGGTAACGAAGTCAGCAAAGTTTCCAAAGATGTTGACCTTTTTTTGTCAATCATCAGAGAGGGGTACAAAAAAATTCATTTTATTTCTTTTGGATAGGTTAAGGGATGGATTGCATGTAAATTAGAAACTTTAGGTGTTGTTTCAGAATACAGTGCATCATGTATACTACCATTCCATGTTGATGTCTTCTGAAAAACCGTGCAGCAACCTTGAAATACTAATGCAAGGCTTTGATGAAGGCAGGAAGGGTAGTATACATTAGAAATTATACTTTGAGACAACTAATATAGTTGCAAATTTAGAAAATTAGTGAGCAAGTTCTATTTACAATAATTTTTTTTACTTGTGTTATATAGATTAAATCAAGTACTTGTAGAGTTAATTAATTTTTTTCCTTTATGATTCAGTGAAGTTGTATTTTGTTTTGAGTTGTAAAGGTTCATTCAACATTATTGAAACAAAATGAAAAATAATATGTAAAACTCATAACATAATAAAATTCCATTTATTCATTAAGAAAGAGTACATTTATCCCACACAAGTCGTGGGATATGGATATCAAAATAAAGGAAATTCATATAAATATAAAGTTTATAACGTGAGAAATGAGTAACCCAGCATTACCTTAAGTTGAAGACCACCCCAAGAATTTCTGGATTTCTCCAAGTTGTTGCTCCAGGTACCTAAAAAGAGAAAAATAGAGAAGAGTTAGAGATTGGGGCCCCTAATCTCTTATGTTACCAGTTTTGTATGTATAAACACCACCATATAAAAGCAACGAAAGAAATAAAAGAAATGACATTGCAGAAATAAAACCAATTTCTATATTTTATAAAGCCACACAACAACCATATAAATTTCAAATATTAGCAGACATTCATGAAATGCAGTAAGGTATTCGAACTCATATCAAATCAGAAGAGATACAAAGATACATTTCAAGAATGGATAGCCTTCCTTGCATATAATAAATATCATTTTGTAAGTTATGAAAAGAAAATCAAACAACATGATAGAAAGAATGAAGATATTACAACTGTCAATGTTCATCACAGGATCAAGTACAGGAATTAGAGTTCAATGTTTCATATCTGAAATTAGTTGCAATGAAATATTAACAAAATTCTCAATTAGCATGAAAAAGGTACATTGAACATGGATGAACGTATAATAATGCATTTTAGATGGTTTCAAGAGTAGAAGAAAGTATAAGTTTTCATCATGATCATAAACACAGGATTGCAATGCATTAATGTCTCAAGTAGTTTTTTAATATACATTTCAAAGAGATATAGATGCTCATGTTGTATTCATCCAATTCAGGATTTAGAATGTCATCAAGTATGCATTATTAATTTCAGAAAATAGATTCATATTTCAAGGATGATATTGATCAAGATAAATTCTCAAGAGGTTTTGGTATTCAGAACTTCAGGTGAAAGTTGTACAGTAAGTAAGATGCATACTTCTAGTTTAAAGAATCTTTATTTTTACAAAGGCAATCAATTCTTATAAAGCAGCAGATTCAAAGGACCATCTTGCATATATGTGTTAGCCTCCATTATTATATTGAATCTTCATATCAAAAAACATAGTTATGCATTTACAAAGTGCACAATTCAGATTTTGAGGAACTATACAAATCAAATCTGATGTTGATATGTTCATACTTTTCATTAAAATTCAACACAATCTCAACACTATATCTAGTCACCCTAATATCAAAAATCATTTCACTAAAATGCATATGGTAAAAGCAAAAACTTCTATAAAAGTAAAAATGAACTACTATCTCAATAGAAAATTCCAACAATGCATGCTCAATACTTTATGGTTGATATTTAAGCTTGTGATATGTGATACAAAGTTATGTCCATTAATATAACCCTTCAGAAAATAGTATCATTTGCAACATTCAACTAAGCATCTTGAAAACATGAATTTTATAGGTAAAATTTCAAGGATGCATCACATGAATGGAATCCAGGTAAAAATAAATCTAAATATACATTAAGCATGTTTTTACATTAGGGAAAAAATATCTTCATGCTTCTGACCTGTTTTATACAATATAGAAAACCTAGATCCACAATGTGCAAGACGCAGTAAGTATCATACTATTTCAACTCAAATACATCTACATGGAAATGCAATTTTTTCAAGAGGCATAAGGATGAACAACTATAGTTAAAATGTAGTAACTATGATCTTATTTTTTTGGAAATTCTAAAATTTTAGAGAGATCCTAGAAACAGGAACAAAGAAGTATATTTCAAGGAAAGAAATGTAGAGTTACAACATATGAATTTCATATTTATAAGGATGTATATGCCTTAATAATAAAGACGTGTTTTGAAATATATCAAGTTTTCAAGCATATAAAGTTCAAAGAACAACAAAATGGTTTACAACATCTATCCAAAGTTCAAGATCCACAAATATTATTACATGATTGATGAAAGTGCCAAAGAAACTAAAGTTTCAATTTCTATTCCAAGGATCAAACTTCTCATCCAAAAATATGATTGTGTTCTGTAGTCACAAAATCATGCACTTTAGACATTATTTATCTCGGTTTCATACTACTATTTAGAAGGTTCTTGAGTGAAAAAAGTACTAATTAACCCTCATCTTTTGGCCATATTTTTTTATTTTGTTTCATCATTACCGACCTCTTGCACCCACATGCATATTCATATTCTATCATCCCACACTATTTTATCCTCGACTGGTGCACCCAGATTACGACTAGGGTGCCCGGGTCCCTTTTTCACTTTCCCACCAATTTTGGGCTCTTTCTAGCCATTTATCCTTCTTATCTTTTTGGTGGTCATCCATTTTGGCATTAATTAAAAAATTAGATCAAAAGAACCATATAAATATAAAGTTATGAGACCATAATGAGGGACCTAACATCATTCACTTTTGTCCTCCATCTAGAGTTGCATCCATCTATTAAGTTGGAGATAACTTGTATTAATATAGCTCCATCACAAGGCACAAAGCTAGGACATCTACATCACACTTCATACGGGGGAGGAATTCTATTCTATTCCATACACACATTGTATTACATTTTCTACATTTAGTTATTTTTTGTAACTTCACAAAGTACGAATGGCACAAGAGTACCTAGGGCACATCATGCACACACTCACCATAGCTAAATTTGGGTTCAAAATGTAGTGGAGGGCTCAGTTGCTAAGCCCACTGTTGTGGCTGATGAGGTTAACAGGACCCATTCATTTGCATTTTTTTAATGTTTTTTGATACTTATTTTTGTCTTTTGCGTGTCTTTACATCATCTTGTATTATTGGTGACTTCTAGTATGGGGCAACGAATCTAATGTGATAGAGAATGAGTGTTCAAGATCACCTTCAAGCCATGTGAGAATCAGTTTCAGAGCTTTTACACAGACCAAGGTGGCCATTTTGCATACTAGAGCACCTATGGTTTCTCCAGTCCCTCTCCAACACTCTAGTCCAGCCAGATACTCTAGATTCATCCTTTTCAGAGCTCCTTCACAGTCATTTTGACTTCTAGATCCTCTACTCATCTCTACAACATAGTCCCGTGAGCATCTGTATTTAAGTTGAGTTCTTTCCTCTTCTCTCTTGCACATTAGGGTTTTATTTCTATTATCTCAATTGTTTGTTTTAGTTATACACTTATTTATTGAATTTATATGTCCTCCTAGATTATATTAACTAGCATACAATATTTCCATTTTTAGTTAATCATGTTCATATAAAAAAATAAGATAAGAACACTCCTTGACTAGTTGGATTGAAGGAAGGACAGGCTAAACATAAAGTAAACTTGAGGAACAAAGTTGTAAAATAAATCTGTGTTATCAAAACACAGGCAACGATGCAGAGTTCATGTTATTATCAAGTTGTGTTTGAAAGTGATTAAGATCAAAAAATTCCAACTGAGTTGGATAAAATCACTACAGAGTCAAAGTGCCTAGAAACTAAGGAACAAAGAAAAGCTAAAACTTGAAATGTAGTAACAAATCCAAACCCAAAATGGGAAAGTGGAGAGTCATAATCTAGGTCAAGCAAAAATTCACATATCTTCAACAAAAAAACCCTCTAACAAAAGTAGCAATATGCAGTGATCTAAATCTGGGACCCACATTTGTAACAAGAAAATAACACAAGCATACACAGCTAGGTTGAATATCTAATGTCAAAAAGGTGAGCATCCAAGATAACATCGAGTTGGGTTACAAAGAACCTACAACTTAGCACCACCTACACTTTGAGGCACTATTTTAAGCAAAACCCAAGGGTAATTTGGGTAAAATAGTGATGATTCTATAATATAAGTATTCTGAGATAAATAAGGATAAAGGTTACCTTTTCAAGTTAAGAATAATGTGACTCTTGTAGACACAAAATCACATGCTTTGATATTATTTAGTCTCAGTCTCATACTACTATTCATATGGTTTTTGAGTGAATAAAGTACTAATTAATAAATTTCCTTTGGCCAGTAGTAATTTCCTTTCTGTCGTCACTGTCAACCTTCAGCACATACTTTCCCAGATTGTTTTTTTTGTTTATCATCGTTCTACCTCTAACTGTGGCACCCCATGAGCCCTGGTCCCATTTTGGGCTACCCTAATCCTTTTTACACTTTCTGGTCACTTTTTGGGCACTTTCTAGCCATTTGGGCTTTCTACCTTTGTTAGTAGTCAGCCTTTTCGAAGTTAATTATGAAATTAGAACAAGAGAACCATATAAATATGAAGTTATGAGACCATAATGATGGACCAATAACTAAGCACTATAATCATGACCTAAGGTTGCATCCATTAAAGGCTCCATTTACATCCATCTAGCTCCATCATGAGGCATGAGGTTGGTTCATCTACAATGCACTGTATAGAAGGGAAGTTCTATTCTATTCCATCCACCATTTTATTACATTTATACATCGATTTATTTCTCTCTATCTCACAAAGTGCGACTGGCACAAGAGCAACTAAGGCATGATTCACACACACATAGAAATACATCAGGTCTAAGATATAGTGCAATTCTCAGTTGGTAAGTCCACCATTGTGTCCGTTAAGGACATTTTGACCCATTCATATGCATATTTATATTTTTAGGGATTTTATGCTCATCCAGGTAATTCCTTATTGCAAGTATTCCAGCAACATCTGACGTCGTTCAGCAAAGTTAGTGTGAAAAGAAGAGAACACAAGTGAACATCCAATAACACCTTAGAGGAGGGTTTTAGGCTATTTCCATATACCATGGCACCAACAGGAGCCCATGTCCCTCTCTAGGTTCCCTAGTGTAGACAAAGAGCTCAGGTCTGTGCTTTCTCATGCTTCTATGTGATCATTTCCTCCTCCTATTTTTCTAGTTCACACAACAACATAATTATGAATATTCATCGAATCATCTAAGCTCTATCTAACCATTCTTACACTTCAGGGTTTCATATTTTCATATATTAGATTTCTTGGTTCATTTTATTTATGATTTATTTGTTATTTACTATTATTCTTAATATTACATTAACTTAGAATAATTCCACCTTTTTAGTTAATCAAATCTAATACCAATAGGTTCAGTGTTTTGGAAGAAATGACCAAAAAATATGGAAAGGATCTCGATCTATAAACAAAAACATGCCAGATAAGACCATGTTAAGCTCCAAAAGTGAAAAAAGCTAAAATAAACAAGTCCATAACAATCTCTAGTTGTAGCTCGAGATAGACCTCTTCAATAAAAGAGACAGACAACTAAGCTTAAAGGAATATTTTTAATAATGATAAAAAAAACCACTTCGATCAGCATAGATCAAATAAACACTAAATGGCCAAGCAGTGACCCAGAAAGCTTCAGCTATAGAGCTAATCAATGGCAACCTAAAGATCATAAAGCTAGTTACAAAAAAGAAAATACAGATCTGAAAATTCATGCTCCAAATTAAAAAATGGGCCATGGATAGAGCCAAAATGATAGCCAATAATAAATTATACAAAGCTTAAAAATCACAAAAATGGCCTCCCAAAATTTTAGCATGGTAACCCTAATCCACTTCCAAAAGTATCCAAATGCAAAATGACAAAAGGAGAATCATTTTTTAGGGTTTTAATCCTTTTTTAACAAGGTGGTTAACTGACTAACCATGGTCAACCCATGGTTAGGTTAGGCTTTGATGTTTTCATATACCATAAAACGTTTCAAATTGTTAAGTGATGAATTATTATGTATAAGGAGGGGGACAACATTATTATATGTCCATGTTATCCAAACAACCAAAGCCTTGACCAATCATGTTATATCCCAAAGTTAATAATGTTATTATTAGCCAAGTGAAATGAGATCAAAATCCTTAACCATGCAATGCATGCAATTCAAAAGAAAAAATTATCCATGTAATTACCTTTTTACCTCAATTTATGCATGTGCACTTAGGGACAAAAATTTTCTTTTGCACTAGAGGCCAAAAATAACCTTTTGAAAACAAGTCACAATGCAGAAATTACCTTATCTACTCTAAACCATTTGTACCACACTTTATTCCTTGTAAATACAAATTGTACCAGTTAAAGAAAGAATTGACCGAAGTCATGAGCAAGCTATTTTTAGCCTTGTTATTATTAAAAATTCTATTTTTGTAATTAGACTGTAATTGTGCATTAAAGATGATTTTAGATTTGTCTACAATTAGCTAGGTCCAAGGTATGCAATTGTTATTTTTAAAATATGGGGTGAATTTTTCTATATGTACTTGGCTCATACAAGCCAAAAAGGGGTGCTTATTATTATTTCTGTAGACTTATGATGTCGACCTATTATAGTAGTGCACCTTTTTTAGTAATAAACACTAGTTTTCCTCTAATTTCAATCTTTTTGCAGTGTGTTATAGCAATTTAGAAGTTTGTTTCCATAAATATTTGTATTAATTTTCATGCTAATAATATAACAACCCCTTCATCAAGTTTTTTTGACCTTTTTTCAAGCCATGTAAGTGTGTTTTCAATACCTTTAGTTAGTGCAAAAAATTTTAAACAATGATTATAGTAAACTTTATCAACATTTTATCAGTCATTAAGTCTATTTTTAAGCAATATTAAGTCCCAAAAATATTGGTGTATCACCCTTTTATTCACTTTCATTAATTTCCAGTTTATTCATATCCCTCAACCCCATCAGTTTTAATAGTTTTAGGTTATCCATCAAGGGAACCAACCCGCTCTGGAGGTTCTCCATAGTCTGAGGCACTCACAACTCGAAGGAGATCCCATTGTACTGGTCGAAGTCATAGCCAGATAGTTTTTCAAAATCAAAGGTGTACTTCATACTAATAATAGTTTTTTGGCATGCCCAATGGGAGCACGAACCAGATTTTAAGCTTTATTTTCAGCATGCAGATGAAGATCGTGTTTTCACATGGTTGTTCCTAAAAGTTTAGTTGTTCCAAATCAGGAAAATGGTCTATTTTTTGTAGTGGTTATCAAAAATCAGAACAACCTTAACTAAATACTTACAAGTTTTAATCATCCGACAACCACTCAGTCAATTTCAATTCTTTGTTGCCTTGATTGTTTTGGATGAGGATTTCAACATATATTCACTATTACAAAAAAGATTAGTTGTAGCTAGGAGACCCTAATTGCATAATTTTCCATGTTCCATTCCTAAGGTGAAAACCAAGTCAGCAACAAGAGGTATTCCTTTTAAATTTCTCAATTACCTTTAAATTAAGTTAAGAGAACAAGGATTGGGAACACTGGACCCTACAACAGGCCCAATATTTCCAATCCTCCATCTCCAAACTAGAAATTTTTTATTTAGATACCTATCTTTCCATTGGTAACTAGAAATCATCCTTTTATGACCTTTATGAATGGAAGCCCTTTGGTAATTTATTCTTATCACAATTTACCAACTGCTACTCTAAAAAATCTTCCTTACATTAGTAGTGAAAATCATGTTACTCATATTGATCATATTAGAGATGTTGCAGCCCTATTTTTTGTTCATAATATCACTCATGAGGATGTTTCTTTAAGGTTATTAGTTGCTTCTTTCAAATACCAAGCCCTCCAATGGTATAGGAGCTATGACGAGTAGGATCAATTACTACTTGGGATGATATAAGGTCAAATCCTTGTGTGAACAGTTTGAAGATAAATCAAATCATTTATCCCTCATAGAACAACTTACTACCATCAAAAGAGCACCCAAAGAGTTCATTGAAAAATTTCAATCTGAGATTCACTAGGACTTGGGAAAGGATACCAACAAAAGTCAATCTTTCACCTGAAAATGCATTTTTGTATTATTTACATACATTAACCATATGATATTTTTGTTATGATTCAGTCCATGGGTGGTAATACTCTTCCTACAACCTATGTAACATAGCAATAAGAGTATAAAACAACCTTATACAAGACTGGAAAATTGGCCCCTAGACCTTCTATGACCTATTTTATCCCTAAGCTATATCCTATTCTGTTAGATGAAAAGCCACCACATCCTCCCACTATTGAGCCTAATGATCATTGATGACTTACAAGGTGACAATTAATACCTTATCAAATGAGGTAGTACAACTTAAAATAAATCAATCTAAAAAACATAGGCCATATCAACCACCTTTTCATCCTTTGAACAATTATAGGCCTCCTGTTCAAGGTTATAGGACCTCCATATCAAACACAACCAACCATTACAATAGCTAAATCACTTGCAACTGTTGATCCTAATGCTCCTACAACTTCTAGAGCATTGGTTCTAGTGAAAACAAACATGATACTAGATCCTAACATGTAGCCTAGTGAGCCAAATGCAGCCTTAGATATTGTACCAAAAGGATTTTCTATGCCACACATGACTCAAGAGGAAGCATATTATTAGATTCAGTAAAGTTCCTATCTTGTAGCACAAGGGGATCCAAATTTCATACATGGGTAGTCCAAATGAAACTATGGTAAACTTTTAAATTAGTGATCATGTGGTTGTAAATTAAAAGGTTGGAGCTAAGGAAAGAGATGAGTTTGTTGAATTTGTTACAAGGTCAGAAAGGAGGGATATGGAAGAAAATTTGGTGCAATCAAACTTTTGTAATAGCTCAAGAAAATCATAATAATACTATTGGTAAGATTTCTTCTTCATATCATGTTCAAGAACAAGTTGTTGTTTTGAAAAAATAGATTAAGGTAGGAGCTATTCCATTCAACATAGTTGATCATATGAATAAATATCACATTACTAATGAGCATGTTTGACACATTATCCATTCTGGGACAAAAGGAATTAATGGTATAAGATATTACGGGTTTGAAATTAACATCAAAACATGCATAAAGTGTAGAAAACACAACCAAACATGGTGATGGAAATTATAGACCAGCAAACTAAAGGTTCAAAATAGTAAGCATCTAAAGAGGTAAAAGTAGCGGTTAGAGAGGGGAAATTGGTAAAACCACCTCCTTTTTATCTTTCTCTAATTATTGGAGACCTATTTAGTTCATAATTGCATGGTTGATAGTGGAGAAAACATCACTGTTATACCAAAATTAATTGCAGAAAAATTGGGTCTTAAGTATGAGCCAAGTGCCAAGGGATTTTGATAGCTAGATGGCTCATAAAAAAATATTGTAGGCATGATTAAAAATTTGAAACTAACTTTACATGCTTACCCAAGTGTTACAATCTTGCAGGATGTTATAGTGGTGGATTTGTCAACTTATTTTACTATGTGCTTGTCAAGGGATTTCACATCGAAGATTGGAAGTTATCTTTCAACTAATTGGTCTTATCTTGTCTTCAAAACAAGGTATTGAACCAAATTGACCATAAACTATGAGCCTTGTAAAAAATTTTCATATTTAAGCCTTATACACCTAGCCCAATAAATGCAAATTATGCTGAGTAAATGATGAGCTACTAGGTGAGATTTAATCTGAAACTCTTCATGCATTAGAAGGCATTATAGATTTGTTTAAGGATTAAATGACTAATGAAATTTATGAGTATGATCCTTATCAAGTTATTCAATAACGTGGCCTTGGAATTTATTATATTCATGAAAATAATGCATAAATTATAGCTATGGAGAAAGAAAACCATAAAGATGATGAAATTATGGAAATTATTTTTTGATGGCTCCAAAAATTAGCATGGTTTAGGAGCTGGTTTGATGCTGATTTCTTACTTTCAAATCAAGAGGTATTTTCTAATCTCTTAAGTTTCAATTTGGTTGTTTTAACATGTTCATAATATGAGGCACTTATTCATAGTTTAGAGTGGGCAAGAAAAAAGGAATCAAGAATTTACAGTTTTTAGGTGACAACGGGCTTGTTATCCATCAGGTGAGAGGTTCTAGTGCTTGCAAAAATCCATTAATGAGGACTTACAGACATAGAGTATGGGACATGCTTGAATATTTTATTTCTTTCAACATTCAAATTGTCCCTAGAGATAGAAATAAACATGATGATAGGCTTGCATCCATTGGATCTTAGTTTGACATACCTACAGATATCATAAATGATAAATTGTAGCTTCATATCAAGGTTATAGTGAGGCCATCCATTCCATATAACAACTCACATTGGAAATATTTTGATGATGATGCACATATAATCATATTTTTGCAAGAAAAGGCTAAATTTTCAGCACAAAATCAAGGAAAACTACAACATAGGTATGAGGATCAGATTATGTCCCTCAAGAAAAACAAGATCCCAAAAGGCCTTGTCACTTTGGAAAGCCATATTTGGTGAGAATGATGAAATGAAGCATGAGAGGGTTGGTCCTTACTACATGTACAGATCAACATAGAAGTTTCACCATTCTTGATGGTAAAGAACCTCAATCTTGGATAAGGTATGTTCACAATCAGAAAAGGATGCATTCATTGAGATTTGTAGAGAGTATGTAGATGTTTTTTCATGGCAATATGCTGATTTTAGAGGATTTGATCCCTCTTTAGCTCAGCATACCATTGAATCAAAGGTTGATTCAAAACCATGGTTAGACAAAAATAGAATCCAATTAAACCAAAAGTTGGAACCCTTGATGTGGAAAGAGCTTGAAAAACTCATTGATTCTTCCATTATCTTTCCCATCAAGCAGATCCAACTTGGGTAGCTAATCTTGTATCAGTAAGAAAAAAAATGGTGAAATCAGATTATGTGTTGATTTTTCGTGATTTAAAAAGGTTTCTCTTAAGGATCAATTATCATTTTCCCTCCATAGAACAAATACTTTAGCATAGTTGCTAGGTTCAGAAATATATTCTTTACTTGACAGGTATAGTGGTTACAATCAAATACTTGTCAAGGAAGAAGAACCAGTTTAAAACTACATTTACAACTAAGTGGGGAAACTTATGCATATAGAAAAATTTCATTCAATTTGTCCAATGCAGGTGTATACTTTTAGAGATCCATGGGCATGGCATTCCAAGGTATCATTAACAAGTTTATCTTAGTTTTTTTGGATGATATCACAATATTTTCAAAGCTTGTAATTGATCACTTACTGCATCTCAAAACAGTGTTTGAAAGATGCAGAGAATATGGTGTGTCACTTAATCCCAAAAAAGTGTATGTTTTCAGTTCATGAGGGTAATTTTCTTCGATCAGATCATCTTAAAACATGGTATGAAAATTGATCTAGAAAGAGTAAGTGTTATTCTCACTTAATCATTTCCAAAACATAAGAAAGAACTTGAAAGTTTCTCCTTGGAAAAAATCTAATTTTATTAGAAGGTACATTGCATATTTTGCTCCACTTTCAAAAACATTGACCAATATGCTTAAGAAGGATCAGAAATTTGAATTGGTCAAAAGAAGGAGTGAACAGTTTTAAAGCCATCAAACAAGCGATAACTTTATCCCCAACACTCATAAATACTAATTTTTCAAAATATTTCATGTTGTATGCTTATGCTAACGTGGATACCATTTTAGGAATGTTAACACAACAGAATAAAGATGGCTTGGAGGAGCCAATTGCCTTTTTCACTCAAATTTTGATGGAGTAAGAAATGAAGTACTCATTTGTTGAGAAACATGTGCTTTCAATTTTTAGATCACTTAATAAATTCAGAACATTTTCTCTCTAACAACAGTATAAATTTAATGGTTTCTCATCCAAGTATCAAAGAATTTTTGTTGAACAAGGACATAAGTGAGAAAAGAGTCGGGTTGGATCACTAAAGTGATGGATTATGCCATCATCATTAAAGTTACCAAGATGATTAGAGGCAAAGGTTTATGCTGAGCACTTGGCTCAAGAATTGCAAGAGAGAAAGGAATTTGTTTTATTAATGCAGAATGGACCTGAAAATGTAGAAAATCAGCATCTTACATATGGGATTTTGGACATGAACAAGGTACCTTCAGCATGGTATGTACCCCGCCAAATTTGTAAAATTCAAAAATAATTTATTTCAGACTTCAATCCATTCCTTTCTTGTTGGTTGATGGTGTTTTATTCAAGAAGGAAATTAACGGTGTATTACTAAGATGTGTTGAGCCCAACCAAGTTGAAAGATTTCATGAACAGTTTCATGATGAGCAAGGAAGAGGGCATTATTCTGTAAAAACTACATCCCTCAAGATCATGAAAGGAGAGTATTATTTGGCCTACACTCTTCAAAGACAACTATACTTGGGTAAGAAAGTGTCAAAAGTGTGCATTCTTCACAGGTAAAGAGAGGCTTGTTGCCTTACCGCTGCATCCAATTACAGTTGATAATCTTTTTTCTCAATGGGGTTTTGACTTCATAGGTCTTATAAACTTGCCTTCAAGATTGGGCCATAGATGGATAGTCACCATAACTGATTATTTCACATGTTGGACTGAAGCAGTTTCTTTGAAAAAAGTTAATGAGACAAGAATCTTGGACTTCTATGAAGGCATAATAATTAGGTTTGGTGTTCCCTCTACTATAATTTCATATAATGAAAAATATTTTTTTAGTGTAAATATTGCCGCATCGGCTATTTAGAATGGTATTTATCTTAGCGCATCATCCAATTATTACCCTCAAGGTAATGGATTGACTGAAAGTACAAATAATAATATGTTAAGGATAATTATAAGAACTACATATGAAAATCAGTGAACCTAGCATACCAAGTTAAAATCAACCTTTTGGGATAATATAATAACTCATAAAAGATCAATTTAAAATTCACCCTTCAAGCTTGTTTATGATCTTGAAGCAAAGCTTCTAATTTCACTTGAGCTTCCAGCTTTGGAATGATGCAACAAGTAGAATTAATAGAGAATGAGCCAATGGAGGTGAGTTATGCATAGATCATGGAGCTTGAGGAGTTTATAAATCAATCTATGTTGTCTATGGATCTAAATCAAGCTCAAATCAAGAATACATTTGACAAGAACACCAGTGCAAGAGTTTTTAATGAAGGTGACTTAGTTCTAAAATGGGATAAAGACAGAGATAAACCAGGTGCTCACAAAAAGTTTAATTCATTATGGAAGTGGACCCTACATTATCATTAGATGCAAGCCACATAATGATTTCTAGCTTGCAAGAATGGATGGAGAAGAGCTTCTGATCCCAGTCAACATGATTCATCTGAAAGCATTTTTCTAGACAAGATAAGTTGACATTTTATTATAGTTTCCCATGCTTTCCTCTAATTTCTTTATACACATATTTCTCCATTTCCTTCTTTTAATAAGTGGCTGCCATATTAAATGGCATGCCTTGTAATAGTTTATATTTCCTCCAACTACAGTTGTGCATAGGTTTCTATTGTGTTTTTTCAGTTTTAGTGGAGGATTTTCAGTCTTTATGAGTAGTATGCAGCCTTTCGAATGTATGGTGAGACTTGGTATAAGGTTTCAAATTTTCCTCACAGCTGGAAAAGGTTTCTTTTAGGGGTTCTAGCTAGTTAGCAGGAAACCAAGTTAGAAAAGTTGCCAAATATGTTGACCATTTTTTGTCAATCATCAGACGGGGGTACAAAAAAGTTTAGTTGTTTGGTTTTGGACAGGTTGAAGGACAACATGTAAGGAAACCAGAAGCTTTATGAGTTGTTATAGGATGCAATGTCTTGCATATAAAGCCCCTCAAAGAGTGTCGTCTTTAGCAAAACCATACAGTAGCCACTTAATACTACTTCACATCCTTGGTGAAGGTGGGAAGGATGGAATATACTAGAAAGTACACTCTAAAGTAGTAGATTGAGTTGTTAATTTGTAGAGTGGGATTTTTTTTTTACAATCAGTTGTGTTACTTGTTTTCTAGAAAATAAATCAAGTACAAGTACAATTTTTTCAACTTATTCCCTTGTGATTAAGTTAAATTATATTATGTGTTGAGATTGTTTAGGTTCATTCCACATCATGTTACTAGATAGAAATGTATAGGAAAATTAGACAACTCATAGCATAAGACAATTTCATTTATTCATAAAGAAAGAGTACATTTATCCCACACAAGTTGTGGGATATGGCTATCAAAAGAATGGAAATGCATGTATAAATATAACGATGATAACGTGATAAATGAGCAATCCGTCATTGGCTAAATTTGAAGAACACCTGAAGATTTTCTGGATTACTCTAGGCTGCTGCTTGAGGTACCTAAAAAGAGAAAGATAGCAAAGACTTAGAGCTTGGGGTCCCTAATATCTCATCTTACAAGTTTCGTATGTATAAGAATCACCATCTAAAGAAATGAAACAAAAAGTGTTGCAAAAATGAAAGAATATATTTCAATATTTTATAAAGTTATAAGACAACCATATAAATTGCAAAGATTACCAGACATTCATGAAATGCAACGAGGTATTCCAACTCATATCAAATCAGAAGAGATACAATGATCAATTTTGAGAATGGACAACCTTCTTTGCATATAATCAATATCAGTTTGCAACTCAGGAAAAGAAAAACAATCAGCATGAGAGAAAGAAACAAGAGATTACAACTATTAATGCTCATCACAGGATCAAGTACAAGAATTATATATCAATGTTTTCATATTTGAAATTAGTTGCAATGACATATACACAACAATCTCAATTAGCATGAAACATGTATAGTGAACATGGATGAACCTCTAATAGTGCATTTCATATGGTTTCAAGAGTAGAACACAGTATAATTTTGGATTATGACCATGAACACAGGATTGCAATGCATTAATTTCCCAAGTATTTTTTTAAGATACATTTTTAAAAGATACAGATGCTCATTTTAGAGTCATCCAATTAATATGGAGATATAGTGTCAAGGTTTCAGAATGTCATCAATTATGCATTATTAATTTCACAAAACAGATTCAGATTTCAAGGACCATAGTGATTAAGATAGATTTTCAAGAGGTTTCGGTATTCAAACCTCTATATGAAAGGTGTACAATAAGTAAGATGCATAATTTTGGTTTAAAGAAGCGTTTTTTGCAAAGATAATCAATTCTCATAATGGAGTAGATTCAAAGGATCAATTTGCATATATGTGTTAGCCTCTATTATTATACTAAACCTTCGTATCAAAAAACACAGCTATGCATTTATAAAGTGCATAATTAAGATTTTGAGGAACTATGCAAATCAAATATGAGGTTGAGATGTTCATATTTTTCATTAAAATTCAACACAATATCAACACTACAACTGATCACCTTAATATCAAGAAGCATTTCACTTGAATGCAGATGGTAAAAACAGAAGTTGCTAGAAAAGTACAATTGAACTACTATCTCAATAGGAAATTCCAACAATGCATGCTCGAGACTTTATGGTTGGTATTTCATATTGTGATATGTGATACAAAGTTATGTCCATGGTTATTACCCTTAAGAAAATATTATCGTTTGCAAAATTCAACTAAGCATCTAGAAAAAATGAAGTTTACAGGTAAACTTTCAATGATGCATCACAGGAATGGAATCCAAGTAAAAACAAATATGAAGCTACAAGAAGCAGAGGGGGATTAAGCCTTAGGCAAACTAGGCAGTTGCCTAGGGCGCCAACAGTCAGGGGGCGTTTGAATCTAAAAATTTCCTTTTTGTCAGTTAATTTTAGAACTTAACTTTAAAATAATTTATGTGAATATTTAATATTGATCAACCCATTCATAGATATTATTATATAGTAACATAAATTTCACGCATACACATAAAAAAGTTTTGTAATATTTTTGCAAGTAAAAGAAAATATCACATATTTATAAGCACATATGATTTTGTTGGTATTGTTACCCATTTTCTGATGTAGCTCTAGATTATGTAGGTGTGCAATTTGTTCTAGAAAATGGTTAATGCATTTTTTATAATGTCAATGGTGTATCTAGTAGAGGTGAGTATAATTGAAAGAAAAAAGTAATTTATTTTCTATTCTTAATTTTTTGGGAAAATTTTCTATTATTTTGTTATGGAGGAATTAGTAGGCTTGGTCCAAATACGACTCTTCACAAAACCATGGGAGCTACATAAACGTTTTTGTTTCTTTGCAAAGAAATGGTGCTTTATTTCAGGATAGAGTTACTGTCACCTACTTGATATGGCTAAATCAGACCTGTAAGAAACCTTCTATAAAATATTAAATTTTTTGCATTATGAGCTTCCACTACGATTAATGTTTTCCATCCAAAAAATATTTTTCATATTTATGTGATAATTTTTTAATATATTATTATTATTATTTTATTATGACCATCATGTAGATTTAAAAAATAAAAGAATATAGACATATTTTATTTATTTACTTTATGGAAAATATTTATTAACTAAATTTGTGAGGAGGGCGTCCACTCAAACTACTGCCTAGGGCGCTCTCGACCTTTAATTCGGCCTTGACAAGAAGAGTGTTTTTGCATTAGGAAACAAATATCTTCAGGCTATCGAGATGTTTTATACAATATAGACAACCTAGATCTACAATGTGTAAGACAAGGAAAGTATCATACTAGTTCAACTCAAATACAACTGCAGAGAAATGCAAATTTTTCAAGAGGCATGGGGATGAACAACTACAGTTAAAATGCAATAACTCTGAGGTTTGTTTTTTTGGAAATTCCAAACTATCAGAGAGGTCGTCAAAAGAAGAGCAGAGAATTATATTTCAAGGAAAACAATGCAGATCTACAGAATATGAATTTCATATTTACAAGGATTTATATGCCTTAACAATGCATATGTGTTTTGATATCTATCAATTTTTCAAGCATATAAAGTTTAAAGAACAACCAAGTTGTTTATAGAATCTATCCAAAGGTCAAGCTCCACAAAGATTATTGCATGATTGAAGAAAGCGCTAAAAAAAATTAAAAGTTTCAACTTCTGTTCTAACGATCACAGTTCTCATCAACAAATTGTTAGCATAAATATTAGGTTAATACATTGTTTTGTTGTTGAACCGAAAAAGGCATTTATGCCTTTGTGGCATCTAAATAACCGACGGTTCCCCTGCAACTGTCGTGGTCTTCTTGTATATATTCGTTAGTTGTATTTGTTTTTAATTAAAGCGTTTAATCAATTTTTTTTGTCATATCTGCCCTCATTGGTATCAAAGCGGAGTTTCTTGATCAAAGCGAAGCAGTGTAAGAGGCCTACGTGGAAATCAAAGTCTGTCGTTGTGTTTTAGAGCCAGAAAATCACTGCATGGAAATCATCGTCCATTAAGAAGAAGAAGGGACATGTTTTAACTTTTACCCTGCGAAGTGGAGCGACCAACAAGTGAAAATAAAATCTTTGCTGGAATATTGGGAAAAGCTTTTGTTCTGACATGGAGGAGAAAAATATCCCCGGAGCAAACAGTTTTGCAAACCTAAGGCAGGACATGTTTATCTTTGGCGTGGATTTTTCAGACATATCAAAGACCTCCTGCGTTGAAGTTTGTTCATGTTCCTTTATTTTTTGTTTTCAATACATGGAATTCTTTTTGCATTCGCACTTAGAAACCAGCAAAGAGCATTTAAAGACCAGAAATTTGTAATTTGAAGACCTGCACTTGTTGTTTTGATTTAGAACAATTTGTTCTTTTTTTCTTTACCATACCAGATTTCTCTTCTGCGACAAAATCAATAAATATGCGTACCTGCGTGGTGTGGTGAAGTGTGACCTATTCCTGGTGGGCTGACCTATGTTAAAATCTATACGTAAAGGAGGAAAACGTATTAGGATTATCAAGATCAGCACATCCAAATCTTTGCTGCATTTCAAGAGGCGTATGAGGCTTATTTTTGTTTGGTTGTTTGAAAACACCAACCTTTGTGCGAGCCGCACATTAAAAATTCAGCGTTGTCTCTGTTCTAAACCCCAACCAACGTGGCAGCAGGCATCAAGGTGGCGGGTGACTCATATTATGAATTATGTTATTCCCTCTGGAGATATCCATCACCAGATTCACCACCGTATTCTCTTCGAAAAGTACCATCCGGGTTATTTCAGAAAGGTCAGTACGAGCCATTTCCACAAGCTTAAAAATCGCTATTTCTGCCCCATTATTAATATCAACAAGCTCTGGTCACTCCTGTCTATGTTCCCCTCCTAGATGTTACATATCGCAGCTATTTTAAGGTTTTGAGGAAAGAAGAATTACCTTCCCAGCCACTTGTTGTCAAGGCCAAACTTATTTCAAGTTAGCCGAGTGTAGTCATTTTTATGTACCCTTAGTACAACTTTCTAACCCCATGCGTGCATCATCCTATCACCTAAGCCGGTGCTGGGCACTCACTCGAGGCACGCGCGGGCGTTGAGCCCCTCCTTTATGTGAGCATTTTGAGAAGGTTTTTCCATTGATGGGGGATGGTTTACAGAATGAGAATACATTTACTTAGTTAAAAGAAAAGTGGAAGGGCAGCTTACAAATCCACATATTAACTTATTAAATGAACTAAGCATTATTTGTAATAAGCATGATGAATCAGATCTGAGTCATGAGAGTCACACAAACAAGAGGGTTTGCACCCTTAAACATGATATACAGAACAAACCCTTAGATATATATTCATTTAGAGTGATTTTGGTAGCCACATTACAATCAAAACATGTCATCATAGACCATACATATCAAAATACTAGGACTCATCTCTTACTGATCTTCCCTGGTATGATATTCTAACTATGCTTTCCCAGTTCATCCCTTATTACAGTCTCTAATGCCATACAGAGGCTTATTACATCCTTCAGAACCCTTAGCACTAAATGCTCTAAACCTATCACTACTACAACATTCAGCTACTTCGCATCTTACTCTCTATGCATCCTCTGTTCTGCTCTTGTCTATCACTCGATGTCTTTCTTTGCTTCCAAGAATCTCTCTTTATAGGTTCATCATCCACTGCCATGCCTTCTCTCCTGAACAGATCACATGCCAAGTGTCAATGTGGTCCTCCAATGGTGAATGCTTATCCCCTTGTGAACCCTCCACTCTCTATAATGATGTCTTTTGGGAATATTTCTTGTGTGGAATATTCTTTTCTTGACCTCCAAGGTTCCAAGCTGGCACCTTATCCACTCATCATGCCTAGTCAGGTCACATTTTTCCTCAAGTGCCTTCAGAATGCTGAATATGGCTAAGTCCTATGAACCCTATGTTCTACCTTCTGTGTGTTCACCTGGTTTCTCCAAAACCCTTCTTAAACCTCTTCCTATGTGCTTCTCCCCGATGCACCCTTCTGTTTATTCGTCACGTGCACACATGCGCCTTTCAGTACTTAGCCAATATTCAAGGCCCAACATCACCCCACACTAAGCTTGTTCTCCCTCCTTGGAAACATCTCGCTTCTTCAAAGAATAAAGAATGGTGGGACCCAAAAAAATTGAATGAAGAATGAAAGAATGGAAGAATGGAATAATGAAATAATGGAATGACGAATGGAAGAATGGAAGAATCTTCTATTATTGTAAGAGGAGTGGGAACTCCTTCTTTCATTGTCACCTCAATCTTCTCCCAGGAATCTACTTCACCCTACACCTACTTGAAGTAGGTCACCCACTAGAGTGAGCTTACCTCTTCAAAACTTAATTCATCACCCTTAGTATTCAGTGTATCTATAATTCCTTCTAACTGATTTCTTGCTAAGGTCATCCAACACATCCATCCTGTGGGTGATCTGGGGATACAACTCCTTAAGCCAGTTCTTGATCAAACCTCACAAGGCTTCGATTGCTTCCATATTCTTCTCAACCTCGGCTAGGATTTTATCCTGCTCTATACCATGTTTCCCTTATTCTTCTCCTTGAATTATTTCAGATCCACCTCATGTGTAGCAACTAGTATGCTTGCTACCCTATCTATGTTAGTGCAGTTATCATACATGGCCTCACCATTCATGCGGTGGTCTGCACAGTGGCAAGGAGCTCAGAATACCGTGCAAACTATCTCCCCAATCTTCTACTTCTCTTCCTCTTATGGCATGTCAATTCCTCTTCTGCTGATTCCAATGTGAGTCAACCACCTTCTCCATGGTAAGGATGTGGGTTAAGTCTTCCAAGCATTGCAAGGTTGACTCATATTTCTACTCAGGAGGGGCCAGGTCTGGGTGTTTCAAGATGATGGCATCTATAATCATCTCTATCTTCTTGTACACCTCACGCACCTTCTCCTTCTCCTCCCTTAGTTTGTGCCTTAGTTGTGTGTTTGATCTAGCTCCTCCTACTTCAAATCCTTACTCTTCTCAATGATTTCTTCATTTTTCTTCTCCAGTTCCTCCTCTAAAACCCTTACTCTATCATTCCTCCCAAAGAGTCTCACCTCAACCTCCACTAACACCTTGTTGAGTGTGTTGCAAACTTTATCATCTGATAGCTTATTGAGCATTCACTAAAGGGTTTACTCCCTTGGACTCTGGTATTTTCATCAACATTCCCCTTGAGTTGAACTCAAATTTCATGGCTCATCAACATGGGACTCAAAATCCCAAGATAACATCTTTCTCATATGCGGGTATGTGCCTTCTTCTTCGAATGAATACCATGCAAGGAGTTGGTTAGAGGGCATGGTACTTTGGAAGCGTGTGCATAATACCTTAGTAGGATCATTGATATAACTCATTCCTTACTCTGGTGCACCGTTACCACACCCTTTCCTCCCATTTGTGTTGTCAAATTAGGAAAGCTTACTGCACTAGGCTGGGATCTCCACCCATGCTTCCATATTCCTTCTCGATTGCTTTGCTCTCCATTTCCTTGAGCACTTCATCGGTGCTATGCACTCTACCTCCTACTCCACCAAGTCCTTTATTATGTTCCTACTACCTCCCTTTCTATGGAAATCCTCTATTTTCTCCTTGGTGAGGCTTGGGGTCCTTTGATCCTTGGTGTTTACCTCCTCACTCTCCCCCTTACCTTGAGCACCTTCTTCTTCCCCATCCTTCTCCTCATTCCCTTCCTCTGAGTCATGTACATCATACATGAGATGGTCCTGAGCCTCTTCATGCTCATCATCATCCTTGTCACCCATGTAAGCCTCCAGGCTCTCTATTTATTCTGAGTCCACCTTTTTTGCTACCTTCTGCTTCTTCCTAACTGGTGATTCCAGTCTAGGAGATTCTTCTTTCTCTTCTTTTGTAGGTGACTCCTTCCTTAACTGGAAACTCTTCTTTCGTAAGGGGCACTTCTTTCTTTGGTGCCTCCTTTTTAGGTGTCTTCTCTATTTTCTTCTGTCAGGGGACTTCTTCCTCTGTGCATATGTGCTTGGCCTCATGCCTAACTCCTGCATGCCTACAAATTACGTGTTGTTTTTGCACTTGGTGCCTTTTTCTCAAGTGCCTCCTCTCTCTCCCTCTTCCTTGGTGCATGGCCTTCTTCCTTGTTGTAGGGTCCTCAGGGATAGAGACATAATTTTCCACATAGGAGCCCTTCTCATATTTTATCCTTATGTGTAGATATACTCTTGTTGCGGTTCTTCTACCAAAATGTAAGGTTACTTGGTTTTATCATATGCATTTCATGGGAGACATACTTCTCCACATAGGTGTGCTTCTTTGGGTATATCAGAGTCCTTCATAGCTTGTAGTAATCTTGGTCCACCAGGCTGAGATCGAACCTTATCCTCTTTACCTTCTTGAAGTGGTTGACCCTGGCATTGGAAGTATTTTACAGTGAAGGAGAATGGTAATTTACACCATGGGCTCTTAGTGTTGTCTGCCAAAGTGAACCTATGCCAATACATAAATGTTGGTACACTACAAACTCAGCTTCTCCTTGCACTAGATATGGCAATTTCTTGGGTATTCTCCACTTGGCCCAAACGCGTCACACATTCACTTGTACCACTTCTCTAGGCACGCCTTGTGGGTGGCTTTCATGGTGTCACAAGTATATTTCTCAAATCTCTTGGATCGGGGAGGGGTTCTCATCTAGGTACTCCCATACAAATTTTTTTGGCCCATCGGGCACTCCAATTTCTGAAAACATGATGGTAAGGAGGACGTTACCAAACATTATCTTCTCCCCATCATGCACGTGGCACTAATGATCTCCTCTTCTATGAATGTTGAGAGGTTGTAGATGGTCCCCTCTGAGATCTTCTAGCAACATGTTCAACCATGCCTTGTTGATCTGGGTCCATCTTTCCTATCCATTTAGTTTTGTGACCAAGTGTGCATCCATCCTCATTATAGGGTCTGAAATCATAGAGATGTCAAAGTACAAAGACCCATTCTTGTAGTCATAGGCCTCCACAGTTTTTTGTATGGCCTCCTTGTCATCCAAGTCATCATCAAACGAATCTCCCTCATAGGTAAGACCAGTAAATTTAGAAATTAGCTAGGGAGTTATCCTCATCCTTCGCCCTGCGAAGTAGAAATGGTCTTCATGTACGTGCAACATTAGCCATTGGTACAACCACTTGGGTTTTCCAAAATAGGGCAACTCATAAAGTTGTAATAACCTGGCCTTCTCCATCTTCACCTTTACTTATCGTCATAGATGGGCATTCCGTCTGGTGTCCTCTTGTCTATAGGTCTAACCATCTCCAATGCCATCTCTTTCTCTGTGGTGCTTTTGATGGTTGTAGTCACTTACAACCATCTTTCTTACATGAGACACCCACTCTTTTCCTACCAATACATTTGGGTATTGTATTTCTACGTACCATTCCTCATTGAAGCTGGTAATAACTTGTTTTCCTTTTCCCTTTCCCTTCTTGGTGAAACAATGGTTACTTTCCTTGGTGCTCTAAAAATTTTCTTCCTTCTTATCCTCTACTCAACTCTGGCTCTACTCTTATGCAAAGATCCCTTCAATCCTGTGCCCTTTCTCTGGAACCCTAACCTAGGAAAAACCCTTCCTTCCATAAGATGGTGTATTCACTTACAGGTTTCAAAAACTTCAACAACCCTCTCCTTTCACACCTGTGTACTATTTTTCCACACTGGTTAGCTTCTCAAACTGGCTATGCACTCAAATCTTGTCAACCTCCTTTCGTGTAATTTTTCTCAAGGATTCCCTAGTTTGCAAGAGCTCTTCAATATCACAAATGCAAGGTAATAACAATATATCCCAACCTTCTACTTATAGTTTTTTCTTATTTTCCCACAATAAATAAAATGCCACCTACCATCATACCTTTGCAATAAAGGTGGATTTTTCCACTAAAGTCTAGCCTTAAGCACTTTTACCCTCGCACCCAACCCTGTGTGAAAAACCCTTACAACCTTCTGGTGCATAAAAATCCTTAACTAACCAAATATCCTCACATGCGTACATGCAGTGCCGAAGGAACTTCTTCCATCCTTACCCTAATTTTTTCCCTCGCCATGTTGATCCTACACTTCTCATCCTTATATGTGGTCTTTGTAAAGCTCTCCTGACACCAAACTCCTTATGTCCACCTTTTCCATGTGCACTCTTCCAAAATTCATGCTTTTGAGTCTTCAATAAGGGCCATCAAAACATAGCTTCCACTACCAGCTTCTATTATTTATCGCACTACTCCACCCCACACTAAAATGGATGCACAATCCTCTACGCATAGAAATTTTTTGAAAATAATAAGTGGCTACCAGTACACAAAGCACACACAACAAAAAGAAAGGGAAAAAAAATGAGAAGGGGAAACACATAGAAAGGAAAATGCATTAAAGGAAACCCTAGGCTAAATGGAAATATCTACCTTATTTATGACTTACACGGAAACCTTATTTATAGTAGGGCTTTAGCCTACTCCCATTGAAATGGCCTGGTAATCTCATCCCATCTAGTGCTTGTAACTGGCATGCACCTAAATCAAGGATGTATGAGATGATATATGGCCCTAACCAATGGAATTTCAGTTTACCAGGATGGCGCAGAAATTTGAGTCATAAAGCAAGACTATATGCCCAACCTCAAATTGTTTGTTTTTAATATGGTGATCATGTCATGCTTTTCCTCACACCTTTTCAGCCTTCTGACTCCACCTAGAAAGTGATCACCTTTCATCCAACTGCATTAATTTCTCCATGCGCTCTTGTAGTGTTTATTCATCACCTAATCCTCCTACGCATGCACAATATGTAGGGATGGTAGCATGAATTCTACTGGTAACACAACTTCCGCACCAAACACGAATTGGAATGGTGTGGCCTTGTTCAATTTCTTGTAGGTAGTCCTATATGCCCATAGTAAAAGCTGAAACTTTTTCATCCCAATCATATCTTCCCACATCATAAATTTTTGTTAGCATGTGACTCAGAAATTTTGTTGAACACCTCAGCAGTTCCATTAGCTTGTGGGTGATATGGGGTAGTCTTATGGTGGGCTACCATGAATTCTTCCAACAATATCCTAACTGTCTCATTTAAGAAATGAGTACCCCTATCACTCATTAAGCTTAGTGGACATCCATATTTGTTGATTATATTTTCCCATAAGAACCTAGTTGTTGTTTTGTGCAGTCCCTTGTAGGTGTTACCTCTACCCATCTTGTTAAGTAGTCAATGCAAGTGATGATATAGCATGAACCAGTCCTTCACACGGCAGGTGAAATTGGTCCTACAAAATCAATGGCCCACTTTTCAAATGGTTATGCGCTAGCTATTGGCCTCAAGGGCATCTCATCCCTTCTTCCTGGCTTGACAAGGTGTTGGAAATGGTCACAGGCCTTACAAAACTCAATGTAATCATGGTAGATTATTTCCCACAAAATCCCTACCAGTAGGATTTTTCACGTGGTGGCATTCCTGCATAGTGTCCTCCTATGCAATCCCACCGTGTGCTTCCTCCATGATTACAACGTGCTCATGCTCCAACACACACCAACACAAAACCTCATTGCTTCCTAGTTTGTATAAGTCTCTACTGATTAACATGTAGGGTGTGGCACATATGGCTAACTATTTTCTTTCCAGAGTCTTCATTCCTTCTGGAGCCACACCCATTTTTGAGAAACATAGCAATATCTTCTAAGTCAGAGGGTACGCACCACAACCTAAATAGTTGTGCATCTGGCATAGCATCCTTAATGCTATGAAAATCCTCCCCTAAGTCAATCCTTGATAAATGGTTAGGCCCCTGAGTTACTCTTTTTTGGTTTCAAAACAATTGTAAACTCAAACTCTTAAAACAATAAGACCCACTGACATATGCACCCTTGCAAAATGGGCTTGTTCACCAAGTACTTCAATGTTATGTGGTCTTTCATAGAATATGAAGGGTGTTACCAAAAGTTATTTCCTGAATTTGCGTAGTGTGTAGATCATTGATAGTGCTTTGTGCTTAGTAGTAGTGTAGTTTTGTTCTAGTGGTGTTAAATTCCTTCTAGCAAAACACAAGGGGTGGTCAACAATCCCTTCTCCATATTGTGATAAGACTTCCCCAATCGCTATCCCTGAAGCATCAACATGTACATGGAATGGCTTATCCCAAGAGGGAAAGTGTAATATGGGTGCAGTGATAAGCCTACTCTTTAATGTATCAAACATTGTTTGTTGCGCCTCTCCCCAGTGAAATGCACTTTTGTGTTTTAGTAACTTCTCCAATGGTGTGGCGATCTTGGTATACCCCTTAATAAATTTCTAGTAGTACCCCGTATTCCCAAGTAATCCACACACTATGCACTCTAGCTGGTAGGCTCCCCCAATCCCACAATAACGGTAACTTTTTGAGGGATCCACGAGCAAGCCTTCCTTACATATGATGTGTCCCTAATAGGGTTCCGGATGGAGTAGTGAAGAGACACTTCTTGATGTTGAGGGATATGCACAATTGTCAAAAATATTTCAAACATCAACCACAAATTGTCACAATGGTCTTTCACTAGTCCATACATCATCCAGACATCAAGGTAGACTTGAAGGAACTTATGGATAAAATCCTGAAATTCCTAGACCACTATGTGCGTGAAAACACAACAGGACACGCATTCTTCAGTCCAAAAGGCATGACCATATAGGAAAAAATTCCCCATTCAATGGTGAATTTTTGTCTTTTCTTGGTCTTCTTTTGTAATTCTAACTTGATGATACCTTGAGAATCCATCTTTGAAGGAATAGATTTCGTGCCCAGCCACTCCTTCAAGGATCTCCTCTGTAAAATGGGTTGGAAAAGGATCAATTACACATACCATATTTAAGTTCCCTATAGTCAACACAGATCCTTATCCTTGTATCCTTTTTAATGTTGATGACCATGGGGCTTACCCATTTTGATTCCTCCATAGATTCAATGATGTCCTGAATGATCATTTTTTTCTATCTCCTCCTTGACTTTTGACGTGCAAGATTCGGATTCATTCGATAAGGCCTCTTCCAAATTAGGTGTGCACCTTCCTTTAACTTGATTTTCATTTCTCCCAAGGAGTGGTGAACACCTTTAAGCTCATGGTATCCACATGGAAATACAGTCCTAAAAATCATGACAATAGGTCAATGATCTTCGAAACCTCCTTCTCTAAGACCAATATTATCCAATAGTGGTCCTCCTTAGGTTCCATTTCTGAACCAATGTTAACCTTCTTTGTTTTGAGGGGCTCATGGTAGGTGTGTGCTTTCTCATGACACACTATCAATAATTTCAAGTGCATACCTTCAATATTTTTAACATACAAAGCTCTCCATCTCTTTGCCATCTATTAAATAGGCCATATTTCCCTTCTCTTTCTCCATGCATGCGTGCACTCAAGCTGCACCTCTTCTAAATTTTCATTCATCAAAGTGTGGTTGTAAACTAGGTTCACCCAATAACTCCAGTATTTTATCTTCATGCCATGACACTAATCTCCCATTGTTAGGTTCTTAACAACCTGCAACGCCTCAACCACTGATGGTTTACTACACCAATATTCGAAAGCTTGAAGGATGTCGTCCATCAAATCCTACCAATTTCCTATTTATGACGTACATATCAAAGTGAATATACCATTCATGCACGCACAACCTTGTAAGTTGGAGTATAACTTATGCACCCATAAAGAAGGTGGAAAGGATTTTTTGCCTTCCATCTAGGATTTCTCACATGTTTGGATGTGGAACAAGGAGGGTTACTTTCAATGATAGTATTGTATGATAGTGGGTGTATTTCTTTAAGAAAACCTCATAAAGAACACGATTCTCACTTTGCGCCACTCTAGAAGGCTATCGTGATTTGTTTCCCACCAATGCGCTGTGGTCCCAAGCAATTTATAGTTTAGCATCCCTCTTATTTCGATCTCATTTTTCCACTGGGTATCCATCTCTTCTAAGAAAACATCATGGTTGGCCCCTCCACAATTGCTTGGTAACTTCTTTCCTCCCAGGCACTTGACTAAGCATGCCTTAATCACTCTCGTAATAGAGCCTCTTAACTATTTCCCAATTAACTCATAACTCATGTGTGCCCAATTGTCACATGGCACACTAGTTGTATCACTCATGGACTGAGCATATTCAAACTAAATAACTCTTTCTGTAGGGTTAATCACCTCAGGGTCCTTGATAGATTGCACATAGATCCTGTCAAGAACTTCTTCTCCTAAGGGCTCAGTATAGGGTGTTGACTTTCCATCAGTCAATGGGATGATAACTTGTTCTTCCTTGTTCTCAAAGCTTATGTTATCCAATTTTGTCTCTAAGGAAAAATAGAAAAACATGACCTTGCACGTAGAGAATCCAAATGGGTTGTTTTAGTTATGGAGGATTTCATTTTGGAGTTAGGCGAATGAAATTGCAAGTTCTCCAATTTTGGACTTTTCACCTCCTAGGTTGAACTTTGAAATAAATTTCACCAGTCCAAATTTCACCAGTTGATTGATCGGGAGCTAATCTTCAAAAGAGTATTTATATTTTTTTTGAAATTTTGATTTTCAAAATTTCAGGATTTTAGGATTTCAAGTTTCAAGGTTTTGGGATTTCGTGTTTCAGAATTTCAGAGTTTTTGGGGTTTCAGGATTTTGGGATTTCGGGTTTCGGGATTTCAGGATTTCAGGTTTTAGAATATCGGGATTTCAGGTTTCAAAATTTTGGAGTTTTCAAGATTTTGGGATTTTGGGATTTTAGGTTTCAGGATTTCAGGTTTTGGGTTTCAGGTTTCGAGATTTCAGAACTCTCAAGCCCCAAAACATGAAAATTACACCTAAATGTCTGAAATTCTGAATTCTGAAAGTTTGAAATTTTAGACTTTCGGACTTTCAGGTTTCAGAATTTTGGAAACTCTCAGGACATTTTGAGTGGTGAATAGTAGCTCGTCTTCTGAAACCAAAATTTCTGAAAGTCTGAATTTCAGGATTTCAGAGATTGCATGCATTTCAGACTCTACAAATGAAGAAATACAGTTCACCATTTTTTAGGTTTTCTAGGGTGTCTCACCTACCACCATAATGAAGGTATGGACTCCCTTCTTGCACAGTAAGGCATGATACATAGAGGTATGGGTTTTGGAGTGGCTCCCACCACTGTTGCAGATGAATTCAATGTATATTAGGGTGGTTGGTGGAGAAATTTGAATTATCTCTCTCCTCTCTTTCTTGCTATATATTATAAGGAGGGGAAAAATTATAAAGGTTGGACATTTTTGTTTTGCACCCTCCCTTCTTCCCTTGTCTACAAGTGACTTTGTGGAGTTTTTAAACCTCCCATTCAAGTTCTAATGTGATCTTGCCTCTTGGCCATTGTAGTGTATTGTATCAATTCCGAAGAAATAATACATGTCTGTGGATGATTTTCAACCCTCTCAGTGTTCATTGCATTCATATGATCTCTCATCATAGTTTGGTTATCTGTGCATGGTGGTTTTATTACAGTTTTAATGGTTTTTGTTTAATTGTAAAGAAAGTGTTCAACAATCCTTTGGTGCATCACCCTTATTAGTTTAGGTTTATTTCAGACATCTTTCTTAACCATGTCTCCTTGGCAAGTTAGAGTGGAATTTAGAGTAAATCCTCTGTAATTTGAAAGTGTGCACCTGAACAAAGGAATAGGAACCGGATTTCATCCAAAGATCTTTCCCGATTGCAAATTCCCACACTTTAGGAGAAGCTCCATGTTATGCAATCACAATGAGATTCTCAACTCATCAAGTTTCAGAAATTCAGGGGTGTTGTGATTATGCTTCAACAATTTTGGAACGCTCGGTAGGACCAAGAGGTCATTCATCAAACTTTGAATGAATTTTCATCAAATTTGGACTTATAAATTACAAGTTCCTTAATTTTATACTTTTCACCTCTCTCGCAGAACTCTGAAATTGATTTTCACAGGCTTAACTTGCTCAAAACAAGTCCAAATTTCACTAGTTGATAGATCGGGGGATAATATTCAAAAGCCTATTTTTAGTTTTTAGAAATTTTGATTTTAGGAATTTTGAAGTTTTTTGAATTTTGGGTTTTGGGATTTCAGGTTTTGATTATTCGAAACTTCAAGTTTCAGGATTTCAGAATTTTGAAGTTTTTTTGAATTTTAGGTTTCAGGATTTTAGAATTTCAGAGATTTTTGAATTTCGGGTTTCAGGATTTCAGAATTTCGGGTTTTAGGTTTTCGAAACTTTAGGTAACGGGATTTCAGAATTTCAAACTTCTCCAAATTTTAGGTTTTAGGTTCTTAGACATTCAGAAGTCTTGCATTTTCAGGTTTTTGGGACTGTCACTATAAAAGAATTTCAAACTCCAGAATCTCAAATAGACAGGTCCTTCAAAGTCTTAAATTTTAATTTTATCGAGTTTTTTGTGTGACTTGGCAAAATCTAGCCTTTAGAGGCACATGTAAAGCACATCTGGCGACTCCATCTAGTCGATAGCCCATTCTCTAAGTTGCAAACTTTCCTTCCATCCATTTCCACCCATTTTTCTTTCAACATCTTCCTCTTCTTCCATTCCATGAAGTCATGCAATCATGACTTCATTCCCATCTTGGAATTCACACTTGCAGCAGTGCAATCAGCCTCTAACAAGTTTCACAACTCCTCTAGATCAACATTATGATCAGATTCAGAACCATTATTCTTACCCATACAAATAATGCCAAAACTAGTTTGTCTATGGAGCTTATCAAGAGTAAGGGTGTGCATATGATGATAAAATTTATATGGATAATGTTGATCTTCTTGAGAAGATTCAAAGAATGAAGGCTAACGTGGTTCAATCCAGGGCTATAGCGTAGATAAAATATTTTAGGATTGGCTTTAGGGATCCTTGTCCATGGGAAGGCCCTTTTTCAAGACATTATATCCCACAGGAGAAGCTTGACTTCATGGTTGAAATGTTGCCCTAAATTTCACAGTGGACTGAGGAGATACAATCATACGAGGAAAATGCAAGACAAACTTTTCAATGGGTAAGTCCACCACCTCATATCTTTTATTTTTCTCCATCCTAAGCTTTATCATTTAAACGGTGTCAAGATTCAAGCCCATTATATGTTGCCCTAAGTGTTGATTTCTCTTCTCCATAGTCTAATCTTCCATCTCATCTCAATTCTTCTTCCCTTTTCCCTTCCAAGAATTTATCCCCTCCAAACAAACATGAAGTTATATCTCCTCCACCACCAAAAGTAATTACAAAATCTGTTGTAACCCAGCCCATCCCTCCTATTGTTGTCTCAAGTTCACCTTGGGGAGCAAACAATTAGACAACCAGTCAAGGAGAGTAGCAGGAAGGAGATCCAAACAGAGAAGAAATTATCAAAATCTTGGTAGCCTTGGCTGTCATATTTGGGATAAATAGAATCCCCTTGATGGTTAAACCTTCAGAGGAGGCTAGGGTTAGATCACAGCTGGTAGAGGCTGATTTTCTAGAACAAGAAGAACAACAATCCGTATGCTCTGAATGTAGTGTCAATGATGGCACTTTTTTGAAAAGATTTATGATCATATTCTAGCTGCACAATCACTCAAGGAGGAGGAAGAACAAAAATCTTTAAGTTTACTTAAAGAGGAGCATATGGAGGTGAACAACACAAATTCAAAGGTACTAGATCATGTGTAGGCTGAACATGAAGATGTAGATGAAGCTTCATATGGTGAAAATAATGAATATTTGAAGGTCACCATGCAAGAGGGAGAAATCTTGTTGCAGTAGGATAACGAAGAGTTTGATTACTTATCAGAATTAGAGGAATTTGTTGATGAGGAGGATCCCAGAGAAATTACAACTTTCACTACCCCATCATTCATCCTTCAACCACAAGAACCTATCGCCATGGAGGAGGACATGCAAGCACAACCTGTAATTTGTATCATGCCTCTTGAATCAAAGTTTGAAGAGTTCGATCTTCCAAAAGACACATTGGATGTAAAGGAAGGGGAAGAGATAGAGGATGTATTCATCTCTCCCACACCATCCACCCAGAAAGGTTCGCAGGAAATCTCTACTTTTGGAGCTAAATTTTAGATAAATGGGCACATCCATCAGATCAGACCTTACCCAATCAGGGACTTGACTTATTTGGAGCCAAGGGAGAAGCCAAAACTGGTCATTCCCACTTCAGGGCATGAGGGTGAGTATCAAAGCACCAAGGGTCATGATCAACACCTCCATGAGTCTAATGTCAATCAACTTGAGGAGGTATTTTTGATTGGTGTTGATACTTTGGTTATTTGGGTGAAGGATTGGCCTCTTGTTGATTATTCACTCGTAATAACAACCATTTTTAGCGCCAAATCATATACATGGCTGCCTATTTTGAGAAAGGGAAGCTACTTCTCCCTACCAATTATAGGATTTGTTTGAGTTCCCTTTACTTCTAGTTAGCATAGAGTAGGTAGGTTTTTTTAGCAAAAGAAGTGCTTTTGAACACTATGCATGTTCCACTTGGGACATGTATGATCTTTGTCTTTTGTACATAGTGTGTTATGGTGCTTTTTTGCTCATGTATAGTCCATTGGAGGTAATGTTTGGTGATGTCAGATCTAGTTCTAGCAATGTGTCAAGTGGCTCAGGGATAATTTTTTAGAGATTTAGATCAAAATCTGACTATCATTCATTACTTTGTGCCTAATGGATACTTCAAGGCAACTGATCTTTCATCTAGCAGGCAGGTGATCCCATGAGTCACTAAATTATTATCCAATTTTTTCTCTCAAGAAAAATAGAAAAACATGACCTTGCACATAGAGAAGCCAACAAGGTTTTTTCAGTCATGAAGGATTGCATTTCGGAGTTGGGCGAATGAAATTGCAAGTTTTCTAATTTTGAACTTTTCACCTCCTAGGATGAACTCTGAAATCAATTTTCAAGGGTTTAACTTGCTCAAAACAAGTCCAAATTTCACTAGTTGATTGATCAGGGGCTAATATTCAAGCACCAAAACATGAAAATCACACCTAAATGTCTAAAATTCCAAATTCCAAAAGTCTTAAATTTCAGACTGTTGGAATTTTGGGTTTCAAACTTTCAAAAACTCTTAGGCCATTTTGAGCAGTGAACAGTAGCTCAACTTCCGAAACCAAAATCTCCAAAAGTATGAATTTCAGGATTTCAGAGGTTGCATGCATTTCAGACTCTGAAAATGAAGAAATATAGTTCGCCATTTTTTATGGTTTCCTGGGTATCTCACCTACCACCATAATGAAGGTATGGGCTCCCTTCTTACACAGTAAGGCATGGTACATAGAGGTATGGGTTTTGGAGTGGCTCATGTCACTGTTGCAGATGAATTCAATGCATTTTAGGGTGGTTGGTGGAGAAATTCAAATTCTCTCTCTCCTTCTCTCTTTCTTGCTATATATTGTAAGGACGGGAAAATTTCTAAAGGTTGGACTTTTTTGTTTTGTACCCTCCCTTCTTCCCTTGTCTACAAGTGAATTTGTGGAGTTTTCAAACCTCCCATTCAAGTTGTAATGTAATATTTCCTCTTGGCCATTGTAGTGTACTATATCAATTCTGGATAATAATACATGTCTGTGGATGATTTTTAACTCTCTCAGTGTTCATTGCATTCATCTGATCTCTCATTGTAGTTTGGTTATCTGTGTTTGGTGGTTGTATTGTAGTTTTAAGGGTTTGTGTTTAATTGTAAAGCAGCTGTTCAAAATTCCTTTAGTGCATCACCCTTGTTAGTTTAGGTTTATTTCATGCATATTTCTTAACCATGTCTCCTTGGCAAGTTAGAGTGGACTTTAGAGTAAATCCTCTACAATTTGAAGGTGTGCACTTGAACAGAGGAATAGGAATCGACCTTCATCTAGAAATATTTCCTAATTGTAAAGTCCCACACTTTGGGAGAAGCTCCATGTTATGTAATAACACTGAGAGTCTCAACCCATTGATTTGTAGACATTTAGAGGTGTTGTGATTATGCTTCAACAACTTATGCATCCCTTGGTGAACCATAGGTCAGCATTGATCTTATAGCACCAGGGGAGCCCAAGTAATGCTGGAAAGTTATCCACCTTGGCTAGTGCCGAGAATTCAAAATCCTAAGTGAACTTATCCCCTTGGATTGTGATAACAATGTCCTTCAATACACCAATGGGCATTTCCTTGTCTTGTTAGCCATATACAACACATTCGAGGATGGCTGTAATGGAAGCCTTCCATTTTGATTCCATGTATCCAAGGTAAGAACATTGACTTCCATTCCTATGTCAATTAGAGAATTCATTAGGAGCCATCCATCCACAACCACATTCAAGGTAATATCCTTATCATAGTTGAGGTTATGGGGAGGAAGGTTAGCATGCATAACCTGCCTCTCACGCTCTTCTCCAGTGCGTTGCACTTTCTGCAGCCATTCGCCTAGAAAGGAATGATATTCTCTTATCTCAAAATCTTACATAATTCTGTGACCTCATCCAGATCCTTCTGTGGAGCCTCAACGCTCTTCCTTTTCTCTGACTTCCTTGATTTCTCCTTTAGGCACTAGATCTCTCCTAGTAGGCTTCGAATTACATCCGTGGTCTCTAGATATACCTCTTTCTGATGAGTAGGGTCTAGATACTTGTCGTGTACCACCTCTTCTCTAATAACCAGCGGTCTCTGCCTTGGTACTTTCCTTGTGAGTGCAGGCTCAACTCACGTCGTAACTATTACATGCTCTAGTTCCGACTCGCACGCCACCCTTGGCATCCATTGTGAATCGGCCTTCTCTACGCTTACCATTTCGGCACCTTTTTCCTTTCAGTGTTGTTGGCTCATATGTTAAAATAGCTCTGACCACTCCTCATACTTTTGTTTTTCCACACCAATATAATTGTAACAGATCTGGGCATTCTCGCTTATAATGCTCTATAGACCCACAATTGTAACAAGTTCCATGTCGGAACTCACTTCTTCCTCCTTCGTGTTTACCATGAAATCCTCCTCAGAAACCTCTTCCACGTGCCCTTGCATCTGCGTGCCCTTCATAGTGATGACCATCGTCTTTGGAATTTCCTGCAAGGCTAGTCTAGCACATGCCAATATCAATGACATCATGTATCTGGTCAATCAAACTACAATCCTTGGTGTCATGCATAGTTGAGGTGCAAATCTTGCAATAACAAGACACATTTTTACGGATCGCTCAATGCAGTAGTGGGAACCTACTTGCATCATGATCTCCGTGGAAAATATCACAGTCCACCTTAATGGTGCATACCAATATCCACGGGAAATTTTCCTTTATATGCCCCTCTACCTCATAATTCATGTACCATAGGCCACTGCGAGTCTCATGCACCGAGTTCATAGAAAAATTCTCCAACTGCTTCGCCATTGCAGCAATTTTAGATTCGAGAAAAGGTTATAACACCGGTATCCATGCTTCCAACAACCTCAGCATGCAGGGGCAGCCTCCAAGGCCTCGCATGGGTCTATGAAATTATTGTGTAAAATTCCTCTCCTGAAAGGTGTTATCAACCCTCCAAAAATCCATTGAGTATGATGAGAAGGATTAATATCATAAGACAATTTTGATAAGAGAGTCTTGAAATGTGCATCATAATCCTGGACACTTTCTACCATAACTTGCTGAATATCCTTCAGCATACTAATGCTCTTTTGTTCAAAAAAAGGGATATGAAATTCAGCCAGGAAGGCATTCCGCAGTGCAGTGTAATCCACCACTATTTTATGGGGGTCATACTTTTGATACCAACTATGTGCACATCCTTGCAACGTCATTGTAAACTAACTTTCGTTCCACTCCAGGGTAGTCATTCCCTTTACATGCCATAGCAGATCACAATTGTGTACATGCTCTACAGCATCCTCAACACCTTTGTAGTCTGGTAGATGTAAATAAATTTTGGAAAACACTTGTTGAGGTGGTTGAGGCTCTTTCCCACCTGATCCAGAACCTTGATTTCCTTTGTTCTTACCTCCACAACCAAATCCACTAGATCTACTAAGTCTTGTCCCTCTTAACCCACCAGATCCCCCAAATCCACCAGCTCCACCAGGTCCTCTAGCTACTATACCACTAGATCCACCTCATGTAGCTGGTAATGATCCTGAAGTGCTCGCGCCTAGCATCCCCAACATCTCACTAAACTGTGTGCCAATGGGTTTGTGATATTGCAATACTACCAGATGTGTCTCGTACCGCTTCCAGATGTGATACCCAAGCTTTGTGTACCCATACTTTTCTTAAACATCATTCTAGAAAATATTACTCCAAACACAGGAAATGATTGTACAGCCATGGATGTTCCAAATGAAAATTTATACCTCCTTGGTTTTGATTGCTCACTTCCACCAATACAACTGAGTTGGAAATACGTATCTCTAGATTTGGAAAACAAATTTTCAGGGTGTTAGTCACCAGATGGATTTAGATGCACACTAATGACTCTTCTTTCTCCAAGTGATGAACTCTCATCAGAAGCTAAAGGGGTCTCTCTCCTGCATTTCCCAAGATGGGGTAGCACAAACTGCTTAGGATCCACATCCTCTGCATGAACTTCAATTTTTTCCCATAACATCTACCTCCATAGATCCATCACCCCTACAACTTGACATCGTCTAGCTAACTCCCTTTCTGGTGCTTCACTATATTTGATTCTTCTCTCTTCCCTCTCATTTTCAGCCACAAGGTCTACTATATTCCTCCACCCTAGCTTCCTCGTCCACCACTCAGAAGAAGCTTATTTATCCATAATAAATTCTTCCAAACTTAGTGTAATGATTAGGATATTTATGGCTAAGGGGATAGCACGCAAAAATGATCCTCTAGGATCCTTTAGGAACTCAAACACAGCAACATCTGGAAAATAATATGTAGAAATAACATATTCTAGGGTATAACTAGTTAGCACTCTTCTCCACCAATGATCAACAACATGTTTCCAAGTCATATCAACATCTTGAAGCCTCTGATATTCATCTTGGGTCCACATCCAAGATCTATAATACCGGCTTGAACTAGATGTGTATGCTGAAATCCATTCATATAGCTCCATTGGAAAGCAACAAAAGAAGGTCTCATACAACTCATGATACATGTGATCTTCTACCCATCTACATGCATCAAACTCAGGTTCAGTAATAAATCTCTGAGTTAAATCATCCTCCATGATCTTAAACCATGATTCAATATTGTCTAGCGTCAGGTGCTCTGTCATCACATATCATTCTCACAACATCTTTGAAAATAGGTCATGACAATGGAACCAATATGTAGTCATTTTTATGTACCCTTAGTACAACTTTCTAACCCCAATGTGTGTCATCCTATCACCCAGCAGGTGCTAGGTGCTCACCCAAGGCACATGCTGGTGACGAGCCCCTCCTTTATGTGAGCATTTTGAGAAGTTTTTTCCATTGATGGGGGATGATTTGTAGAATGAGAATACATTTACTTAGTTAAAAGAAAGTGGAAGGGCAGCTTACAGATCCACATATTAACATATTAAAAGAACTAAGAATCATTTGTAATAAGCAAGATGAATCAGATCTGAGTCATGATAGTCACACAACAAGAGGGTTTACACCCTTAAACGTGATATACAAAACAAAACCTTAGATATTTTTTTAGTGATTTAGAGTGCATTTTGGTAGCCACATTACAATTAAAACATGCCATCATAGACCATATGTGTTAAAAGACTAGTATTCATCTCTTACAGATCTTCCATTGTATGATATTCCAACTATGCCTTCCTAGTTCATCCCTTATTACAGAATTTAATGCCATAAGAGGCTTATTACATCCTTTAGAACCCTTAGCACTAAGTGCTCTAAAACCTATCACTACTGCAACATTCAGCTACTCCGCATATTACTCTTTATGCATCTTTTATTATGCTCTTGTCTATTACTCATTGTATTTTTTTCTTCCAAGCATCTCTTTATAGGTTCATCATCCACTGCCATGCCTTATCTCCTAAACAGATCACATGTCAAGTGTCAATTTGGTTCTCCAATGGTGAATGTTTATCCCCTTGCGAAAGTTCCACTCTTTGCAATGATGTCTTTCGAGAATATTTCATGCATGGAATATTCTTTTCTTGACCTCCAAGGTTCCACACTGGAACCTTATCCACTCAACACGCCTATTCGGGTAACATTTTTCCACAAGTTCCTTCAGAATGATGAATATGGCTAAGGCCTATAAAACCCATGTTTTTCCTTCCACATGCACCCTGGTTTCTCAAAAACCCTTCTTAAACCTCTGTCTTGCATGATTCTCCCCACGCGCCCATCTCTTTATTGGTCCCACACCGCGCATGGCATAAACTTTTGGTTCTTAGCTAATATTTAAGGCCCAAAATCGAGAAAAATATCAAGGAAGACATTGGTGAGTGCTACAATGTGTGAAAATTTTTGGAACATAAAGAGCCTCAAGGACATATCTACTAGCGAAGTAGCACCTTATACTAAAGGATGGATGATACACGGAGGTTGGAAGACAATTAGGATCCTCTCGTTAGTAACCTATGATAGGGTTGCATCATTTCTTTGGTGACATTTTTATTATTTTTTGTTTTTTGTTGTGTGTGGTGTTGTTTTATTGTGTGCAGTGTGTGTTGTTCAATAAATATGTACAACATTTTTTATTTTGGTACCTCCTCAATGAATGACACTATGAGGAGAAAAAACACCAAAGTACTACTTGGTTCTTGTGTAAAGGGTTTGTGGAAATTGAAGAAACCTCCAAATTTCATAGTTAAGACATCAGGTCACATCTAGGTTCGTGGTGAACTTGCATTTACAAAACCATAGGGGTTCGTTGTAATGTAAGGAAACTAGAAACCACCAAGATGTTCTCATGGAGATGTACTCATGTAACTTCTAGGTTTTTGGTAATATTGTAGGGAAAAACAAAGGTGTCACCAAGACCATGAAGCTAGAAAGATGGTAGGCCACCTCAAGGGTGAGTAGGCTACATGGAGAGTGTATTAAAAATTTTACTCTATTTGGAATAAGGGGGCGTCCACTATCTGGAAATATGATGTTTTTATAAACAATGTATTAAGACGGAAAATGTTAGCATAAATATTACGTTAATTGTAATGCCCACTCCTCGTCAACACTTATCCATTATGATGTTTATTTGTGTTGGTTAGAGAAATTGACATTATGATTATTATATTTTGTTTACCGGGTTATATACTATATAGACATTTGGATTATCGATATGTTTTGATTCATATCTTCGATTATGATATGGTAGTTGACACTGGTGGATATTTTTATAAATGTTGATTTGCATTGCTCTTAATTTAGACTGACAAATTTGGATTAGCGGGTTATAGACTATATAGACATTTGCATTGCATTATTTAACAGGTTATAGACTATATAGACATTTGCATTGCATTATTTAACAGGTTATAGACTATATAGACATTTGGATTATCGATATGTTGTGATTCATATATTGGATTATGATATGCTAGTAGAAACTGGTGGACAATTTTATACATGTTGATTTGAATTTCTCTTAATTTATACTGACACATTATATTCGTGATGCATTTCCTATGTTTGGATGTTCAGATTAGTCTTGTGATCTCATTGATGTTAGTAAAATGGTAGGATCAAATTATTTATAAATTTAGACAGTTGATAGAATTGTTAACCTTGATGATGATTTATCTACGTTATATAATGATGTTAATTGATGTGTGTGTGTGTGTGTGTGTGTGTGTGTGTGTGTGTGTGTGTGTGTGTGTGTGTGTGTGTGTGTGTGTTGTATTGCTTGATGTATGATGAGGATTGTATGATGGATGCTTAATATGTGTTGAATTTCATGACATATTGATATGGCCTTGAAGCCAGAAAGGTATTATTGTTTGTGAATTGCAAGAAAATGATATCACTATTCACTGAAAGGGGATAGGGTACCAACCCTAAAAGAATGTTGGGTGTTTGCAACATGGCTAATTTGACGATTTGTGTTCTATGTATATGTTGTTTAATTTTTGTGCTTGGTTTGGAGGTTTCCCATGGGGATGACCTCATGTGTGTGGCAATTAATTGTGAGGTTTTTCTTTCTTTTAATTTGTTGTATTTTATTTTCTGGTGCATGTATCTAATTATTTGAAAAATCTAGTCACTTTATTAACACTTTTTAGTATGTTTTAATTAGATAATTTAATTTAATTATAAACTAAAAAGGAAGATGTGACAAATGAGTATTTAATAGGGTAGATGGTCCTTGACTTATGCTTGATGTTGAATGAATTTAATTGCATTTTCGTTGACTGTATTCTTCCTCTTTTCCCAATCTCGAATTTTTCCTTAGAGGCCACTTTTTTTGAATTGTGGGACAAGTTAACCTTGTCCCTTTCTTCTCAAAGTCACCCACCAACCATATGTATAAAGTATGGACATTATTTTAGCATTTTTAATGTATTTGTTGAGTCTAAAAGAGTAAATAATGTCACTTTTCTTCTTACAGAATTTAATTTTTCCTTAAAAGGTATGGAGTACATTTGGAGTGTACATGTGTGCATGTCATAGCCTTACTTGTTCATTTAATTTCATTGGTCTTTATGTGTTGACTTGTTGAGTTGGAATGGAGGGATGATGAAGTGTCATCCTACATGGAGCCACCTCATCATCCTCACCTCCTTTTCTATTTATTGAGTGAATTTGGAGGATTTGGGTTTACTTGCCTCATTTTCTACAGTTTCACTTTTTGAATTTGGACTTGGGTTGCATGATTGGAGCTTTTGGAGTTGCATTTTTGGATTTATCTTGGATTAAAGGTGCTTGAATCTTGTTGAGTGAATATTTTTGGAATTTTAATGGAGAGGTAGGATCTCCAGTTATTATTGTTCTCTTTATTTATGATTATAGATGTGAAATTTGTGTTTGTTTGAGTATATATGTGTTTGTTTTGAATGTAATATGTTGGTGATTGTATATTTCCTTTAGAGTGGTGTGGGAGAAAGAAATGGAGTTATTTTTGTGGAGGGGAAAGGGAGTTAGTGAGGAAATGTGGAGGAAGAGTGGGAGAGGTGATTCTCCTATGTGGAGGTAAAAGGGTTTAATGTTATTTTTGCATAGGAAACAGGGAGAAATAAGGTGTTGTGTGTGTTGTTGATAGTGCACTTGGAGGCATTGGGTAGACCCTCTTCCCACATGGGAGGCATAAGGAGAAGACTCCATGTTCTTGTCTCCATTTTGGCTTACTATTAAGCCTTTGTGAATGTGTTGAAAATGTGAATTTTAATTGTGTTGTTTTGAAAAATAATGCAAAACTAATCTTGATGAAATTATTTGAAAAATGTGATTGAGTGTTGAAATATTGTTTGATTGTGGAAAATTTGGTATGATTGTTGTATTGTGGAAGCCATTTTTGTAAAGTTTTCAAAGTTGCAATACACACCTCATTGTTCTATGGTTGGGGCTCAAGGGCCAATAAGGAGGATGGATTCTCCTCTTATTAGATTAAAGGTTGGGTGGAGAGTGTCTCCTACTCTCCTTTCTTTGTTTTGTGATCCATATTTTAAGAGATGGAAAATGCAAAGTTGGAGCTATGAAGTGGAGAATGACATTGATATGAAGATTTTGTATTGAGCCTATGGAAGATCCAATTTGTAAATTTGTCCATGTTGTTTCCACTTAAGTTGGAAGGTTTGTAACTCTTGCATTTTAAATGGAGTAGTTCTTGTAAAATGTGTTTGTTAAAATTTGCATTGTTATCGTTGGAATGAATTTGAAGTGGATTTGTAATTGAAATGAGGTTCTCTCAAATCTATACTTCTATTAAAAAGTTGTATTGTAAATTTAATTTGAAAGGAATGGTGTTCTTGTTTGAATAGTGAATGTTGATTATTTTATATTGTTAACAAGTTTGAAATTAAAAGTAAAAATAGAGAAAGGAGATTACTTAATTATGGTATTCCTTTTATTCTCTCCAAACTAAATGGTCCAAAAACAAAATGAAACTATTTGAGTTGATTTTATTGTCAAATTTTATATTTTGTTGCAAATGATATTAATTAAATTAGTACCTCTTGGTTGAATAATTATACATTTAAACCTAATCCTATATACCTCCATATCTAATTTTATAATAAACTTGAATTGATAAAGGTGTTGGTAACAAAATAAAGCAAATATATATAGTATATATATATATATTAAATATATAATATATATATATATATATATATATATATATATATATATATATATATATTATTGAGTAATATAAAATATTGTTGTGGTCATATTCAAATCTACGGCCTGTGGAGTAATTAAAATCAAAGTTTTATAAAAAAAAGTATTAATAATTGTTGGGCCGAATGGCCTTTGGGTGAGTTAATTAAATAAATCATAGTGGGGTGGGGCGACGCCCCACCCAAATACATATAAAACCCTAACCAAAAGGCCTACGGCCATGTTCTCAAGAGTGTGGCAATCCCTCTTAGGGCTGAGCCAATAAATATAAGAAAAGAAAAGACTTAATTACATTCAATATTGTTATTATATTCAATTTATATTTATGTATGTGTGTCTATATGTATATATATGTATATATATATTTATGTATATATATATATATATGTGTGTATATATATATATTATGTATGTATATATATATATATATATATATTATGTATGTATATATGTATGTATAGCATATATCATACGATACATACATATACACATGTATATATATGTAATATACATACATACATATGTATGTATGTACATACACACACACATATGTGTGTGTATGTATGTATGTATGTATATATGTGTGTGGTGTGTGTATACATACATACATACATGTACATACATTACATACATACATATATATATGTATGTATATATATATATATATATATATATCAAAAAAATAAATTTAGTATATGTAGGCCACACTATTCTAGACTGTCATATATGTAAGCCTCGATTTTAGTTGTATATCTTGTTGTAAATAAATAATAAATAAATAAAATGGGGCAAACAATACTCCACAATTGAAATATGATAGATCTCTATTTAATACAAAATATTAGAGACAATGGAGTTAAGAAACCCTCCATAGCTCCTTCCTTTGCTTTCCATGGCTTCCACTCCTCTTTCTCCTAAACTACAAAACAAAAATGAGATGAATTAGGGAAAAAATGTGAATAATAAGACTCAACATAAGGATTTTTAGGGAATTTTAGAAAACCTAAGATCCAAGGACCCAAAATGATTTGATCTAATGGATGTTATTATATCCTACACAACTTAAAGTGATGCATTTTTCATGGGAATGATATTTAAATAAAGTATATGGATAACTGGTCAAGGCGGGGCCACTTAAAGTGTAAGAGTAAGTTGTGATCTTATAGCATGGACTAATAAATAAATGAATAACCTTATGATAGGGATTAAATAAATTATTTTTGTGCTTAGGTGTAAGAGTGGGTTTTTAAATAATTAATAGTAAGGGGGTTAATAAATGGATCATGATTATTAAGTAATTGGTGAATAGTCTAATAATGTAATGGAATTTATTGGAAGGGTTTTAAACCATAAAATGTTTCGGAAAATAAATTAGTAATTATAAATTATTAAATTGAGTTTGATTACTTTATGAAGATATAGAAAATTATTCATGAGAACTTATTTGTTCGCAAGTAAGGTTATATCCCTTTTAGCAAAAAAAAAATCCGCAACTTTTTCCTCTAATAAATTAACCAATTTTAATGTGGATTTTAAACGTGTCGTTTAGTGGGTGTTACATTAATACATTGTTTTGTTGTTGAACCAACCAAGTCAGTTATGCCTTCGTGGTATCTAACTGAATGACAGTTCCCCTGCAACTATTGTGGTCTTCTTGTATATATTCACTAGTTCTATTTATTTTTAATTAAGGTGTTTAATCAATTCTCTGTCATATCTTCCTTACAAAAATTCTATTGTGTTCGTATAAAAAATCAAGCTAAGAACACTCCTTGATGAGTTGCATTGAAGGAAAGGAGGGCTAAACATAAATTAAACTCAAGGAACAGAGTTTTGAAACAAAGCCACTTTAGTCAAAACACAAACAGAAATGCAAAGTTCCTCTTATAACCGAGTTGTGTTTGAAAGTGATTAAGATCACCAAATTCCAACTGAGTTGGATAAAATCAATACAGACTCTACAGTGCCCAGAAACTAAGGCACAAAGAAAAGATAAAACTTGAAATGTAGGAACAAATCGCAAACCCAGAATGGGAAAGTGTACAGTCGTAATCTGGGTCAAGAAAAAAATACACAAATATTCAACAAGAGTAACCCTCTGACAAAATAAGCAACATGCAGTGATCTAAATTTGGGGACCCACATTTGTAACAAGAGAAAAACACAAACATACATGGCCAGGTCGAATATCTAATGTCAAGACGGTGAGAGGCCAAGCCAGCATCGATTTGGGTTAAAAGGAACCATACGAATCAACACCAAATATAGATCGAGCCACTATTTTAAAGAAAAACCCAAGGGTAATCTGGGTAAAATATTGAAGATTATACAATATAAGAATTTTGAGCTAAATAAGGATAAAGGTTACCTTTTCAAGTCAATAAGAATCCATCTCGAACCCAACAGGTTCAGTACATTGGAGGAAACAACCAAGAAAATACTGAATGGAGTTTGAACCATAAACGAAAACATGTCAGATCTGACCATGTTAAGATCCATAAGTGTAAAAGGCTAAAATAAACAAGTCCATAGCGAGTTCTAGTCACAGCTCGAGACAGACCTCTTCCATAAAAGAGACAGGAAACTGAGCTTAAAGGAAGATTTGCAATAAACAAAACAAAACCCCTCTGGTCAGCATAGATCAAAACAATCACTAAACGGCCATAACAGTTACCCAGAAAGCTTGAGATACATAACTCATCAATGGCAACCCAAAGAGCATAAAACCAACTACAACAAAGAAAATACACATCTCAAGATTTGTGCTCCAAACTAAACAATGGGCCATGGCTAGAGTGGAACTGGAAAAAAATATGCAATGACACAGAGCTCAGAAATCACGAAAAATGGTTTCCCAAAATTTCAGCATGGTAACCCTACTCTGCTTCAAGAAGTGTCTGAATGCGAAATGAAAAAGGAAGAAGCATTTTTTAGGGTTTGAAACCTAATTTTTTACCAAGGTGGTTAGCTGACTAACCATGGTCAACCCATGGTCAGGTTAGGGTTTGATTTTTTCATTTTCCATGAATGGCTTCATATTATTAAGTGGTGAATTATTGTGTATAAGGAGGGGGACAAAATTATTATATTTCGCATGTTAGATAAATAACCAAAAATTTGACCAATCATGTTATAGTCCTAGAGTCAATAATACTATTATTAGCCAAGTGGCACGAGTATCAAAAGCATAAACCATGCAATGGATAAAGACAAAATTAGCCATGTAATTACCTTTTTACATTAGTCTATACATGTGCACTTAGGGACAAAAATAGTTTTTGTACTAGAGGCAAAAAATAACATTTTGAAAACATGTCAAAGTGCCAAAATTACCTTATCTACTCCAAAAGGTCTCGTACCACACTTTATTGCTTTCAAATATAGGTTTTACCAGTCAAAGGAAGAATTGACCAAGTACAAAGGAGAGTCATGAACAAGATTTTTTTAGCCTTTTTAGTATTACAAATCATGTTTTTGCAATTAGATTGTAATTGTGCATTTAAAGCTGATTTTGGATTTTTCTTCAATTACTTAGGTCTACTAGGTTTGGGTTGGCAATTGTTATTTTTGGAATGTGGGGTGATTTTTTCTATATGTACTTGGCTCCTGAAAGCCAAAAAGGGGGGATTATTATTATTCCTGTAGACTTGTGATGCAAGCCTATTGTACTGGTGAACCTTTTTAAGTAATAAATATTATTTTTCCTCCAATTTCAAGCTTTGTGTAGTGTGTTATAGAAGGTTAGAAGTTTATTTCAGTGAATATTTTCATTCCTTTGCTTGCTAATAATCTAACAACACCTCCATCAAGTTGTTTTGACCATTTTTCTAGTCACGTAAGTGTGTGTCAATAAATTTAGTGAGTGCAAAATTATGTTAAATAGTGATTGTAGTGAAGTTTATCATCCTTTTATCAGTCATTAAGTGTTCGTTTGTGCAAGCTTAAGTCCCAAACACATTGATGTATCACTTTTTTATTCACTTTCATTAGAGTTCCAGTTTACTCCTATCCCTCAACCCCATCAGTTTTAATAGTTTTAGGTGATCCATCAAGGGAACCAACCCACTCTTGAGGTTCTCCTCAGTCTGAGGCACCCACAACTCAGAGGAGATCCCATTGTACTGGTCGAAGTTAGAGTCAGAGAGTTTTTTAAAATAAAAGGTACACTTCGGACCAATAGCACATCTTAATGTTCTTATTTTATAGTTGGTATTCTACTCCGTGCCCATATTAAATTTTTTGTTTCATGTTCCTTTAGGACTTGAGGCATGTTTCCATACCTATTACTTTTATTTGTGAATAGTTGTACTATCTTCTTTTTGTAATGTAGAGAATATTTCATCCAAATAATAATTGGTCGATAGGCCTTTCTAAACTCAAATTTCTTGAAAACTATCTTGGGGATCGTCATTGTCTCCAAATGCGATTATATCAAACATTTTAATAAATGAAGTGCCTTGCTTTAGCTTCCCAATCTGAAGCTTGCCCATAAATGTTTTTTTAACATTTTTGTATAGTATTTGATTTTATTTGTAAGGAATGAATTTTAATTCACTTCTCCTCCTGTGGCCTTCTCCCATTTACCATACACATGTCTCAATTACATTTCCTTTCTTCATAATTCCTTTTTCAAATGCTACAGAGAACCCTAAAATGCATTTTATTTTTTAATGGCTGAGGTAAGATTCACACTCAAGACGTCTAGGCTGAAACTTCATTAGGCAAATGCATTTATCAATGCAATACTATTGATGTCTTTCTGTTGTGTATGCCCTTCAAAATAGTACTATATATTAAGAATTGCAACATTCTTAGCCATGTCATTGTAAGGGCCTAAAGGGTCAGAGGTTCAAGCCCTTCCTGTAAGGAAAATAATGTTTCTAGTGGCTTCTTCTAAATCGTAGTCCCATACAATAATAATAAGTCTACACATAAAAAAGTGGGAAACTAATGATTTTACTAGTCTCCACACTATCTCAAGTAATAATTTTTTTAAAAAAATAGGTCCTCATAAATGCATTCCTAAGAGAAAAGGATAAATATTAAATATATTATGGTCAGGGGAATTTTGATTTAACAAACAATCATTGCCAAAAAAGTCCCCAATCTCTCCAATGTGTATGGGAATCTCTTTGTCGATGATGAAATCTAAAATTCTTGGAGGGCTTCCAGTCATTGGATTTACAACTTTCCAGTTCAGTTGCATTTCTTGATTGATAGGGGAAATGAGCCAATGATCGTGCATGGTCCAATGACCGTGAGTGCATAAGTACCATTAGTTGTTTCAATTAAAGTGAGCACATGTCACTTTCAAAATTCAAAATTAAATATAAATTAGCCAATAAAGCAAATCACATCAATGAAGTAACTAATGAAATGGTGACTTTATTCATAAGTAATGGGTCACCTTAAATTTGTGTCTTCAAAAATATTTAATTTAAATCCCTTAAAAATATAATTTCTGCACAATTTTAATGCTCAAAAGGAAATTTGTACATAGAGAAAATATTAATATTTCAAAGGGTTTTGAAAAAAAATAATGATAGTTAAGTGAATCTAACACCATCCTAAATTTAGATTCCTGATCATTTGCTCCTTTCCACTATGTTGGGTTTCAGATTTGCACTTGGAAAAAAACCACAGTCAAGGGACAAACAAGTCCATCCTCTTTAATGGGAGAGGTTCCCTTATTAAAAGCAGGGGAAAAACCTATGTACAAATGCACAATCTTTCAATCAATGGTGGTTTCCCGACATCCTAAAATGTTCTTTATGCTTGGAAAGTTATCAATACAATGAGGATAGAAGAATTGAAGAGAGCAGGGAGGCAGAAGAAGTCAATACTGTCAAGAAAAAGATACGGCAAAGAAAACCCTTATACGTATTGAGAAAATGAGATATAGAATAGAACCATTCACGTTTATGATAGGCACAATCCACAAACCCAAAGTTCTTATGATTGTGTAAACTAGAACACAAAGTTTCTAAGCATGCAAAGATTAAATGATTCACAGACCAGAGTAAGAAGGAAAGAGAAAGTAGAGGAAAAGAGGAAAACCTTTGTATTGATTTCTTATAATTAGAAATTACAGTTCCAAAATATTAAAATTCCAACCTAAATAATGGCTTTGAAATCCCATGATATAGCTCATAAGAGACAGTTACAACTTATTCCAACCACTCACGCCCTTTCGAATTCTTGATTCATAAAGAAAGGTTAATTGCGGAAAAACTAGGTTCAAATATACGGTCGTTACATTATTTTTCTAATTAAAATATAGGCCATTTGATTTTATTTTACAACTTTAAATCTAAGCCGCCCATGTAGAAGGGATTGATTGGAGCAAGAATGTGGGTGCCTTTTGCATTTGGTGCCTTTGAAGCTGTGTTAGGATGATAGAGGGGGAGCTCTACTGGTTTCTTTATACTTAGCTAAGTCAGGACTATTTCCTTCTTGACCCATGTTGACCCCTAGACACGTGGAGGACATGCACTCATTTGAATTTCCATTTAGGAAACACCTCTTAAAATAGCACCGAGATGACGCGTGTCTCTTACCACCGGTCTTGGAATTTTCAATAGCCAACTCTATCTCCCCATTGACTTTAACCATGTGGCAAGCTGGCACTATTTGGAGACTGACCCTCTAATTTCACTTCTGAAATGGCATCCTTGACACATGTGGAGGTTTCCGCTGACCCGCTCATACTTATTCAATTTCAATGATCATCTCTGTCTCTTTTTGGACATAGGAAAAGTGGAGGATTGGCGTAAGTTTGAGATATACCCCCATCTTTGACTCTTGAAGCTGCACTGATGAGGCACATGGCACTGTCTGCTGAGCCTTCCATACTTAACTGATTTTAGCTTGTTTTACCTTCATTCTGATCCTGGGACACGTGGAAACATGCACTTTAATGGAAGACTATCCCTTAGACCTTGCCCCTGGAGTTATTTTTTTTGGACGTGTGGAGGCTTTAGCTGTCACTTGAAACATGACCAAACCACATCCAATTAGAGATGTCCACGTACTGCCTATGGATTCTGAGGAAAATTTTAACGGGGAAGATACGTGTGTCATTCTTGACTGTGGGAAGAAAATAAAAATAAGGGAAGAAAATTCACCATTATGTATGACTTTTAAATTGTTCTCAACGAATGGGATAACTAAAAATAATGCCAGGCTATACCTAATTTAATACTCTAAGGAACATACTCAAAATTTTTAAAACTTAACTCCAAAAGAGGGGAATTTTGAGGGCAACAACAGCTGGCTCTTTCTGGGGATGACCTGGATTGGAACAAAGACACAAGGCAAGATCAAGAATTGTAGATAACTATAGGAAAAAGGACCAGTGCCTTATCCATTGGGCAATAGATTCAAAAGAAAAACCAATACAAGGAAACACACACAAGACGAGAAAAAGAAACAAAACAAAACAAACCAAAAGGGAAGAATAGAAATGAAATGAAAAGGAACGACCCAAAACTAAAACACTATACAAAATATACATAAGGACTGCCTAGTCACCTAGGACTTGAACAACTTTAGGTACTGCCCACTATAAGGAAGTGGGACAGGGGAACCATCCATGTAATCTAGATAAAAAGAGTTCTCTCCAGCAAAATGTTTGATTTTAAAAGGACCAAGCCAAAGAGAATCAAACCTACCATGGCTTCCTGATGGCTCATGTCTTTTTTCTCAAAGCAGCACAATGTCTCCCACTTGAAAAACTATGGGTTTAGCTTTCTTTTCAAAAAAAGCCTTCACTTTCAACTAATGAGCTATTATCCTGTCAACCACTTGCAATATGTCCTCATTAAGCTTCTGAAGGTACAAAATTCTCTTGTCCAAAGAGCTACTGAAACTTGAATCTTCAATGGTTTTCATCAGATGCAAGGCTGGCAATTCTACCATGACTGGTAGTTGATCTTCCACACCATACACCACATTGAAAGGATACATTACAATTTCTCTCTGAAATAGGGATTCATGAGAACCGATGTCGAAAATAATTCACCACAATGAAGTTGCACTCCGATGGTAATGTCAAGCTCCAATGCAATAAGCAAGATTCAAACAATGGAAATAATATACAAATAAGAAAATAGGTCTGCTCATCCTCATATATCGAAAAAAGGAAGTACAAATAGGGGTGTGTTGTGTAACCCCCATGCCTAAAAAAGCAAAGAATATCAATGATGCCATTGACACATATGATGTGACTGACGCATATAACACCACTAAAGGAGGAGTTACAAATCCAAATAAGAAATGTAACTCCTATGATGCACTGACGCAAATGAAAACGACATATTCTATGACAAAATATAACACTTATCATTTGACTTCCTAAGACCTATGACTCTCGCAAGGCAAGGTGACTCACCAGGTGATTTGACATGATGACTAGGCATGTCACACACACCAACAACCCCCCTTCATTGAAGCTAAGGAAGAGGTCAATGGTAAGCCAAGAATAGAAAATAAGACTTCTCTAGATAACTAAGAAAGATTTGTCAATGGGGATCGGTAACTAAAGGCCTGATAAGGTGCCCATATACAAACAACATCTTTCTAGAAAGAAGAAGAGGAGAAGAAGAAAAGAGATCTATCCAGCTCCTCCAGAAGATGATTTCCAATGGAATCCTAATGAATCTGAAGGGACCAAAGGTTTTTGATTAGTGGAGGAAGGAGGAGGAGCATGGAGTGTGTCGGATGGTGGCCCAATATGGGAAGGAGATAATATATCAAGAGAAGTAGTGACAATCTTGTTAATCTCCATAAGGTGGGAGTCCGTAAATATAGATATATCATCAAGAGAGTTGATTTGTGATGAAGGAGATCCCTAAAGGGGAAAATGAACCTGTTGTGGTGGAGAGTCAGTGTAAGCTGATGTGATGGCAGACTCTGATCTCTGAAGAGGCATTAAGTGGAAGAAGATTCTTCATTGTGATGTCAGTATCCTCAAGCATATCATCCAATTTTGAGTCAAGGAATTCAATGTCATGTTGTGGAGGACTATATGAACCCTTTGAAGAAGCAATCTCGAGGTCTGTGGAAGAAACAGGGAATGGTAGAATCTCCAGGATAGAATCAATAGAATCAGTAGATGCTCGTGAAGGGGAAAACCTAAGATCCAAGGTAGTATGGTGTGCAGGTCGATAATTTAACCAAATATTCTTTTGGAGGAGATTCACTAGGAATTGTGATAGGAGCAATACTAAGTTCTGAAGGAGCATGCACAAAAATATGTGTGGGGTGGTCGCTTTGTAAGAAAACGTATTAGATGAAATCACTTTCCTCCATGGATGCAATATCATCATAAGATCCATAACCAAATGAAGGAGGATCAAAGTATCCATGAAAATTATGAACTGAAGGTCCAGGCTCGGTGCGTAGACTCGGTGAATTCTAATCGATATTGAAGGTCCTCCGATATAGTAAGACAAAGAATCCTCGTATGCCATATCATTCTCATTCAACCAATTTTGGTGATGAATGCGGTCAATAGGTTTATCAGGTGCCAACCCAAGAAGATGTGGTAACAAGCTGTACATAATGCAATGATCGAGTATCCCATTCTTCCATTGTAGGTAGTTTCCTAGTCCTAGTTGAACAACAAAGTGATGAAATTCAATGTCCATGACAAGAGGAGCCTCCAAGGAACACAAGTTTAACCCCCCCTTTTGTGGCACTTTATAGTATAGTGCGTTGATTACAATCAGATGTGCGACTATGTGCAAAGAACCAGTCTTGTCACTCACCTTACAATCATCATAATAACGCACAATAGTGGAGACAACAATTAAGGTTTGTTGGGCACAATAGTTCGACATTGTAAGCAAGCACAAAAACGAGTGAAAAAAAGAAGGGGAAGAGAAATCCTTGTTAGAAATAACATCTCACGTCGCACGAAATAATCCCTTTGCTATAAGACTGTGGCAGACGTGCTCATAAGTCCACAAGCAATAAAAGGGATAAAAAAAAGCTCAAGATGATTTGAAATGAGCTGATACAAGCAATAAAAAGACACCCCCCAGAATGTGGCACTTGATAAAAATAGTGTGTTTACAAAAATGAAAATCCCATAAACTAGAGTGAAAAAAAACATGCAACTTTGACTAAATAAGTGCTCAAAACGGAAGCAATGAGTCAAACGTATATAACAAAAAACAATTCCCGCAACTGATGGTAAAATGCAAATAAGCCTGTAAATGGATTAAAAAAATGCCCTAAATGCATGCAAAAGGTATCATATGTATGCTCGTTGGAAATGGCATCAAATTTTAGATAGGGTTTTTTTTAATTGTGAGGAGGAATTAGCCTCTTTCCAACCCCATACCTCACATTTTGTCTTTGTCACTCGAAGGAAGGAAATAAAACAAGAAAAGAGATATCTAAAAAGAAGGTTTACAATGCCAATTTAAAAATTTACACCTTAAAATATTTTAAAAGGTGATATATTTACCAACAACCAATTCTAAAAAAGGGTGATTGAGCTAGTTGATGGTTGACCGAGCTGAGGCTATGCAAATGTTGCTGAGTCAAAGTGGTAGGTGAACATTGAGTGGTGCCGGAGGTGAGACCATGTGTCAAGGGTAACTGCGCAGGTGAATCAAACTGACCTGCTTTAGCATAGATACATTTGAGTTGATAGTTTGACTGAGCCATGTGTCAGGTGTAACTTGTTGTACCAAGATTAACTACAGGTGAGATTAGGGTAAGCTGTAACAACTGGGGTATACTGCAGTGATTGATGGTGCACAATCTGAGCTCAGAAACCATCCACGAGAAAGCTCAGGAATGGAAAAGAAAATACAAATAGAACCTGTAAGAATCACTATCAGTAGACTGAGCTTAATGTCATTGAACAAGGAATGAGCCGACGGCAATGGTTTTCCAATGAAAAAACACATGGTAGGAGAGCATAGCACCGAAAACCGTCTAAACAATGAAAATTAGAAGGAGAGTTGTAGGCCGATGCAAGAACTATGAGCCTAACAAGGAAAGCTATTCAATTAAGGACCAAAACTAACAATGTTGAGTGCAAAACGAGTTATAGAAGACAGATGAAGCCAATGTAAGGAATCTAGAAAAAAAAGGAATGCGTGGGAAAGAGCCAATGTACAGTTCCACCAGTAGAGGCCACAAACCTATTCAAGCAAGGATCAAGGCGCAATGTAAAAGTCTGACAATCTAGTGAAAGCACATCCAAGTAGGATTATAATGGGTTTTCGACCCAAAGTTATGAAAAAAAAAAGATCTACAACCTTTGAAATGCAGCCTCAGTCTGTAATAGACCTGAAAAAAAAAACACTCATGCAAAGCCATAACACCCAAATAACCTGAACGCACGAACCACGAACCTAACAACCATGATTAAGAAAATTGAACAAATACATCAAACTTGCAACTTCTAAAACCTCAATACGAGGTGAGAAATACAATTCCAAAATAATAATAAAAAAAACTTGCATGAGGAAATAAGAAGAAACCAGAAGTAATATGCAACTAATAAATGAAGAGTGCATGTTTTACCAAAACCATCTCTGATACCATGAAAGAGGGATTCATAAGAACCGATGTAAAAAACAATACACCATAACAAAGTTTCACTCCGATGGTAACATCAAGTTCCAACGCAATAAGCAAGATTCAAACAATGAATAGAATATGTAAATAAGAAAACATTTCTTCTCGTTCTCATAGATCAAACAAGGAAGTACAAATAGGGATGTTGTGTAACCCCCATGCCTAAACAAGGAAAGAATATCAATGACGCCATTAATGCATATGACATGACTGATGCATATGATGCCACTAAATGAGGAGTTACAATTCCAAATAAGGAATGTAACTCCTATGACACACTGACACAAATGACAATGACAGATTCTATGACAGAATCTGACACTTTTCATTTGACTTCCTAAGACCTATGACTCTCACAACACAAGATGAATCACTAGGTGATGTGGAAGATGACTAGGCATGTCACACACACCAACACTCTCTTGGGTGTAATTCTATCAGCCAAAATTGAATCATATAGCTTCTTATGCCAATTCCTCTGAGAATCATTCACAAGCTTTCTGACTATGTTCATCAAGTTCTTGTTCATTGATTTTTCCTATCCATTCCCTTGGGGGTAGTAATCTGAACAATGAGCAAGGGAGATTCCATTCCCATAATAGAATTCCATCATCTCAGCAGAAGAAAATTTGAAAGCATTGTTAGTCACAATTTTGTTTGGGGTTCCAAACCTAATCAATATGTTCTCCTTAATAAAGTTGCAAACTATCTCAGAAGTAGTACTCTTAACTGGGATGGCTTCCACCCACTTGGTGAAGTAATCTGTGGCTTCAACACATGGGTGTGTCTAGAACTGAAAGGTGGATTGAGTTCTCCAATGAATTCTAAACCCCATTGTTGAAATGGCTCTTTAATCACTACAGGCTTGAGAGGCAAAGCAACGAACTTAGGTCTTCCAACCAACGTTTGGCATGCTTCACATTTACTAAACCATTTTGATGCATCTCTATACAGAGTGGGCCAATAATAACCAGCACAAAGAATTTTATGAGTTGTTATAACAAAGGAGAAATGACCTCCACAAGCCTGGTCATGAAAAGTAGAGAAAAAATTGTTTTGTTGCTCCTTGTCTACACACTTCAAAAACCTTCCATCTATGCCTCGTTTGAGCAAAGCATTCTCCCATAGCACATATTGTGTAGACCTCAGTTTGATGGCTCTCTTCTCTTTGGCACTCAAGTTAAATGGACACTCTCCATAGGTTAGAAATTGAGCAATGTCAGCATACCATACATATGTCGAGCTGAGGAACAAAACAACAGGGACATCAACTCCATCTTTGGACAACTCTTTGGAAGCTCGTTCAACAATGAGTTTACATAGGACCCTACCCCAAACCAGATTTTTTGGCCTAATGTCAAGATCATACTCTTTCACCTTTGCTACCTAATTACCTCTCTTGGTTCCAAATTCTTTCTGAATAAGAATGGATTTGATTATTGTATCAGGCACCAGCACCATAGAGTGAGAATTGAGGATGTAAAAACTAAACTCCTTGACAACTTTGACAATTGCAAAAGCATTTTTCTCCATCATGGTGTACTTTAGCTCATTAGTTGTCAATACATAACTCATGAATACAATTGAGAGCTCATGATCTACAGCATTCTTCTAGGCTAACACAGCAGCTAGGGTATTTTTAGTGGCATAACAATAGATAATGAAATCTTTGGTAAATTCAGGGCATGCCGAGATCAGAGTCTTTGCAATAGCCTATTTAATGTCCTCAAATGATTTCTTCCCTTTAGAGGATGAACAAAAAAAATTCTTCCCTTTCACCATGTGAGTGATTCTCATAGTAAGTTCCACAAAATTGGGGATGAATCTCCTTAGGTAATTGATCTTACTAAATAAAGAATGGACATCTTTCTTACTTGATGGAAGAGGGATTTGCTGGATGGTCTGAAATCTCTCCGGATCAATCTTGATCCCTTCCTTTGAAACAATGTGTCCTAACATATTTCCTTCTACGACAAAAAACACAAACTTCTTAGGGTTTAAGGAAATCCCATACTCTCTACACTTCTGTAATATTATTTCAAGGTGTTAGAAGTGATCTTTTCTTGCTTTAGAAAACATTGTCAAGTCGTCCAAATACACAACAATGCATTTCCCTTTCAAATTTCCAAAATCCAAGTCCATGGCCCTCTGGAAAGTAGCACCATCATTGATGAGACCAAATGGCATCCTCTTGTATGCAAAGGTGCCCCAAGGAGTAGTAAAGGCAGTCTTATGTTGATTTGTAGTATTCACCTCTACTTGATTGTACCCTGAGAATCCATCTAACATAGATAACATCTCCAAGCCTGTGATAGCTTACAATACTTGGTCCACCATCGGGAGAGGGTAGTTGTCCTTCAAAGAACCTTGATTTAGATTTATAAAGTCCACACAAATCTGGAGCTCACCATTCTTCTTTCTGACAAGCACTATATTAGCAATCTGCGTTGAATGGTGGGTAGGGAATATGATCCTAGCCTTTAGAATCTTTTGTATTTCTTCAAAAACTGTATCAGCTGTCTTTGGATTATATTGTCTTTTATACTGTTTGAAGGGTTTAATCCCAGGCTTAAGAGGAATGAAATGTTACATTTCTTTAGGCTGAAAAAATCTTAAGATAATCATAAGATTAAGCTAGAACATCAACATACCTCTTCAATAGATTCACCACCTTCTTTTTCTCTTCCTGAGTGCAACATTTTCCAATGTTGACCATTTTGGGATCATCAAGACTCCCAATATTCACTTTCACAGTCTCAGCAAATTGTCAGGATCCTTGGGAAACTTTAGACTTCATATATCTATCATGTTTATCAAAAAGATCCTCCAAACTCACCATCCCTTTAGGAATTTTTTTGCCTTTCAGTTTGATGCATCCATCTTGATCCATCTCTTCTTTGACATGCTCTTCATTTGATGACACACACTCTCTAGGAAGATTGTCACTTCCTTCAAAGTACAGTTGATCAAAGTTGTCCCTGAGCTCCAAGAAAGAAATCAAATGTTGTTCATCATTGAAAACTTGCCAATTATTTACATTGTCAGGCACACTGGGCCTATGGATCATCTCAATGGTGAATTTCTCTTGAGGGAAATCAAGATGCAGAATCAACAAGGATTGAGAAATAGCTAGAGAGTCAGCCCTAGTGTTCCTTTCCCTTGTCACAACTTCAATGGAAAAAGCATCAAGGAATTCAATGGAATCCCAAACTAGATTCCTATAATGTTTTAACCTTCTGTTATTTACCTAATAAAGGATTCTAACTTGTTTTATAATTAGCTTGGCATATCCACGAGAAAAAAAATTCTTCACTCCCATTTCCTTCGCCATGCTCAACCCAAGAATGAGGGCCTCATACTCAGCAATATTGTTGGTATTTTCAAATTGAAATTTGAAGGAGAAAGGATGAACCTTACCCTTAGGGGAAATTAGCACTACACTAGCTCCATAACCAACTGAAGAGAGGCTTCCATCGAACTCCAAAGTCCACACACCATTAGGATCAAGCAACACTCCCTTTAGCAGACTTGTCTCCTCTTGTGACATTATCATGTAGTTCTCATTCCCAATGTATGCATACAATATTTGTGCTTTAGGATCATCTGTCTTTTGCACAATATACTCTACTTGTTTCTCAGGCAGCAGCTTCTTCATCTTCCCATTGACAGGGATCAAGATATGTGACCAATCCATTTGGATTTCACCTCCTACCTCTTTACAGAAATTTCTACTCAACAACATCTCATATGAAGGAGGAATATCAGCTACCAAAATGGTGGCTAAGACATTTTTTTTGGGGAAAGCAGAAAAAGCTACTTATGCATCTTTAATTCTACCCACCAAAGGCACTTTCTTACTCTCCATGCAATAATAGGAACCAAAGGTACATGTTAGGGTCAGACCCAAAGCATGGGCTACCTTTGCAAGCATTACGTTATCTGATGCTCCTGAATCTATGACATAGTTACTGAGGTTATGACTAGCTATAAGAAGGGCCACATATAATGGTTCAATTTTCTCATTACGGGAAGTGACTGTGGCCACAAGGATTGATTGAGGTGAGGAAGAGAGAGTGGGAAAAATGCATTTAGAAGAATGGGATGGCGTTTTAGATTTAGAATTTACAAAGTTAACCATTTTGGCAAAGGCTTTAGGATGGGTTTGATAGAAATCTGCCTCAAAAATATGAATCTTTGTCTTTTTAAGATGGTCTATAATGTCAAAAGATCCAGATGTAGATGGAGAATCACTACTAGGAGTAGGAGGATATTTTTCTCTAGTAACTTGATCATTTGTTGGAAAAGTATTCTCAGAAGCAGTATTAGAGGCAGAAGGACTAGAAGAGCTTACCTATTAGGTGGAAGTAGTAGTAGGAATATGAGCTCCTCTTCTTGCAATCACCGGGATGGTGGTGGGGTACTCATTGGATCTTTTTGCAGGTTTCACCACTTTTTACTTTTTGTTGGTCTGCTCCTAGGTCATAACAACATATGACCCACTGTTCATCTAGGCCACTACATCATCATAATCATATTTTTCATCCACACCTTCAGTAGTGAGGAAATGAACTCAAGAACCACCAGGCTCCTCTAGTTCTTCATCAACTTCCTCTTCTTGATCAACATAGAGCCCATTTTCTTCTTCATCATCGAGCTCAAGAACCTCACAATTAGCATTGACAGGAACCTTGAGAGGTGGACCTTCAATGGCCAACCTAGTTTGAGAAGAGGGAAAGTGGTTCCTAGGCTGAAAATTCTTCCTTGGAACATCATGATATGGAGCATGTTTAACCAATTGTTTATTGATGGTAATGAGGTCATTAGCCAACTTTTGCACCAACTGATCTACATTACCTCCGGGAGAAGGGGAAGAAGAAGATGCTTTGGATTTGAAAGACTTCCGTTTTAGCTTTCCAGATATGATCAAGTCATCTTCCACACTTACAGCCAATCTCTGATCAACATCCAAAGTTGCAAGATTTTATCTTCTTAGGGCATAACTTACTTCTGGAAATTGAGCATTCAAGAAGAAACACTTCTAAATCTGATAAGCACGCCTAGTATTTACTGGAATCTCATTAATCAACTTGTTAAACTTGGCCACAAATTCTCTCACAGGCTCATGTGGCTCCTTCTTGATTTGAGAAATATGAGCTAGAAAAGCATGCACATCTTCAACAGGTTTGAAACGTTGCTCAAATTTAGTCCTCATAGTAGTCCAATCAATGATGGTCTCAATAGGAATATGGTAAAACCAATCTGCAACATTTTCTTGCAAGGTCTCCAAAAATAGCCTAATAGAGACATCCTCATTTTCAACTCCAAGGACCCCACATGCAATAATGAAGGTTGTAATGTGTTCATTGAGGTGTACTTTTCCATCACCTCTAAACTTGGGGAAAATTCTTCATGTTACCCCTAGGTAACTCATGCAATGGTTAAGGAAGAGCCAGAGGCCCAACTCTTTGACCCTAAGGCCGAGGTGCTGCCATCCTTGGAAAGATTGCTTGAAAGTGGAATTGAAACACCAGCAAGAAATACGACAAATAGATTAGGGCTAAGTTGTGCTTGAGGAATGCTACTACCAGAAGCTCTATCTTCAACATGAGGGTGTGCTTGTGGAATGATCTCTTCTATTTCTTCCTATTGGAGGAAGTTGAAAACCTTGTTGATCTAGGAGTTGAAAATGGGGATCTTTAATTTCTAAGAGCCCTTCTACAATGAGTATATCTTAGAGTTGCTAGATCAAAGAAAATATCAAATTAGTTTTTCTGTTAAGAAAGGAATTTCGTTGAACAAATCCCTCAATAGAGTCGCCAAAAATGGTTGGGTTTAGAATTTTAACTTGGAAAGAAACCACAGTTAGGGGACAAACAAGAACCTCCCTCCTCTTTAATGGGAGAGGTTCCCTTATTGAAAGCAAGGAGAAAATCTATAAAAAAATGCACACTATTTCAATCAATGGTGGTTTCCCGACATCCTGAAATGTCCTTTATGTCTAGAAATTTATCAATAAAATGAGGATAGAAGACTTGAAGAGAGGAGGGAAGCAAGATACGATAAAATACTTTTAGGGAAAATAGATGGCAGAGAAAACCCTTCTATGTATTGAGAAAATGAGATATAGAATAGAACCATTCACGTTTATGACGGGGAACAATCCACAGACCCAAAGTTCTTGATATTGTGTAAACTAGAACACAAAGTTTCTAAGCATGTAAAGATTAAATGATTCACAAATCAGAGTAAGAAGGAAAGAGAAAGCAGAGGAAAAGAGGAAAAAAATTGTATTGATTTCTTCCAATTAGAAATTATAGTTCCAGAATATCAAAATTCCAACCTAGAAAATGGCTTTGAAATCCCATGATATAGCTCACAAGAGACAGTTACAACTTCCTCCGACAAGCAAGAAACATTTACTACTTATTCTAACCACTCGCGCCCTTTCAATTTATTGATTCACAAAGAAACGTTAATGGCAGAAAAATTTGGTTCAAATATACGACCATTACGTTATTTTGCTAGTTAAAATATGGGCTATTCGATTCGCTTTTACAAATTTAAATCTTTGCCACCCACGTGAAAGGGATAGATTGGAGCATGGGCCTGTGGGTGCCTTTTGCATTTGGTGCCTTTGAAGTTGCATCAGGATGACACATGGGGAGCTCCACCGGTTACTTTATAGTTAGCTGAGTTGGGCCTATTTCCTGCTTGACCCATGTTGACCCCTAGACACGTGGAGGATAGGCGCTCATTTGAGTTTCCGTTTAGGAAACGCCTCTTAAAACTGCACCAAGCTAACGCATGTCTCCTACCGCCAGTATTGGAATTTTCAATGGAAAACTTTGTCTCCCCATTGAATTTAACCACATGGCAAGCTGACGCTACTTGGAGACTGACCCTTTGATTTCACTTCTGAAATGCTCTCGTTGAGCTATGTGGAGGCTTCCGCCGACCCGCTCATACTTAGTCAATTTCAACGATCGGATCTATCTCTTTTTGGACCTAGGACACGTGGAGGATTGGCACAAGTTTAATAACCTCCCCCATCTTTAACTCTTGAAGTTGCGCCGATGAGGCACATGGCATCGTCCGCTGAGCCATCCACAGTTAGCCAATTTTAGCTTGTTTTACCTTCGTTTTGATCCTGGGGACACATGGAAACCTGCGCTTAATTGAAGACTGTCCCTTGGAACCTTCTTCTGGAGTTATGTCATTTAGACACGTGGAGGCTTCCGTTGTCACTTGAAACATGACCAAACTGCATCCAATCAAGTGATGCCCATGTACTTTCTGTGGATTCTGAGCCAAAATTTAACGGGGAAGATACGCCTGTCATTCTCGACTATGGGAATAAAATAAAAAGAAGGGAAGAAAATCCACCATTACGCCTAAATTTTAAATTTTTCTTCATGAATGGGAAAACTAAAAATAATTCCAGGCTCGACGCGATCCAATACTCCAAGGAATAGTGATGCGCCAGAATTAGCAGGAGTTTGATAAGGTCATAACTTGAGCTCCGAGTGTTCGTTTTGAGTCCGTTTGTTTTTTTAAAACCACATTTTTTGATGAGACGAATGCATAGTGGAAACCTTCCCTACCTATTAGGGTAAGTTTTAGCACATTTTTGGGCCCTAAATCCACCATCTTGAGGCCGAAAATTAGGATTTAAGTTGTAGTTCAGTTTTTTTCCTATTTTTGGGAATTAGTTAATTTTAGTCTATTAGTTGCATTATGAGTTAGAAAGTTAGAGATTCCTCTAATTTAGGAATGTAGAAGATCTGTGGAAATTTCTGTGCCCGTACGAATAAGCATGCGAACTTACTAAGAATAGCAAGTTCTAGTAAACTGCTAAAAATAGTAATTTCCGCCACCTAGAGTAGATTTAGTCAAGTGAGTTAGATTTTTCTTGGAAACTCAAGTTGGGAGTTGTTTTCCTATTTAGGAAACATTTTAATTCATTATTCAATAAAAAATAAGGAGATCTATTTTCTTTTGGAGTTCATATTATTTGTAGTATATCAAGTTTGTTCATAATTTGGCTACATTATTAAAAGAAGGGAAGAAACATCACCATTACGTCTAAATTTTAAATTATTCTCCATGAATGGGAAAACTACAAATGATTCCAGGATCGACACGATCCAATACTCCAAGGAACAACTCAAAATTTTTGAAGCTTGACTCCAAAAGAGGGGAATTTTGAGGGCGGACAACACCCTATAAGGATAAAATATTTTACACTTGATTAAACAAGTCCCTCTATCAGTCAGGGAAAAATGCTTATCTGTGTGTGATTCTATTGAAACTTGCATATTCCAAGTAATGTAATAAATAAAAATCATTTTACTATATATAAGGTATATATCATTCTATTAATATGTATATATTATTTTATTAAATTATTGTACACAAAGGTAATACGAAGTGGACATTGACATAAATAATGATTACTTTAACCCTTTCTTTTAGGTGAGCGTAAATTATATTATCTTTTGTTAGTCATGTATTTGGCCTCAGCATTGGGATTTTGTTGATTGATAGTATTTTTTATTTTTTTGATACGAACTTTTTAGAGGAATTTTACTTAGGAATAGTGTTGAAGATGTCGAGTCTAACTGCAAGATGAAGTAGCAGTTTTCTTTTTCCTTGATTTTGGGAGGAAAACATGGCCATGAATAAAAATAGCATTGTCCTATTAATAGATAGGAGTTGTTATTTTTATGTTTATAAAAATAGCATTGTTTTATTAATAGATGGGAGTTGTTATTTTTATGTTTATATTATTTATATGCATGTCTTATTTATAAGCATGCTATATTTAGGTTTCTTTTGGTTGAAGCAAATTTTTTTCAAAGAGGTGCACAAGTTTATATATATGTGCATGGATTTACTCTTTAGAATGTGAAAAAGAGAGAATTGTAGTGTATTCCTCTGGATTGAATAAAGGAAAAGGTTGGCTTGTTTTTGGTAGATGTAGCCCACATTGGGTGAAGTATGGTAAATCTTGGGTTTATCTTGTGATTGCATGCTTATATTATTTATGTTTTAATTCCATTTTATTGCTCATCTATGTTTCGATCCTAACAACTGGTATCAGAGAAGGATTATTTTTGGTGGAAAAACCTCACAGGAGGTTTTCTTTTTTGAGTGGGAGCAATGATAGAAGATAGCAAGTTCAGGGTTGATAAGTTTAACAGCGAGAACTTTCAGCTATGGAAGATGTAGGTGGAGGACTACCTATATCATAACGAATCTTTATTTACCATTTAAAGGAAAATATTTAAAGCCGTCAGCTATGAAATATGAAGAATGGGATGTTCTTGATCGAAAGGTAGTGGGAACAGTAAGGTTGTGTCTAGCAGCTATGGTAGCTTTTAATATTTCTATGGAAAAGACAACGGTAGATCTAATGGAAAATTTTGGTAAATTGTATGAAAAACCCTTAGCCTCCAATAAGGTACATCTCATGAAAAAATTATTTAATATGAAGATGTCAAATGGTGATTTAGTAAAGGATCATTTAAATGAATTCAACGTGGTTACTAATCAATTAAGCTCTGTAGGAGTAATTTTTGATGATGAAGTTAGGGATCTTTTGATTTTGTGCTCATTGAATGAAATTTGGAATACTTTGGTTATGGATATGAGTAATTATGTTTCTGGTTCAAACAATTTAAAGTTTGATGATGTTATTGGTGTGATTCTTATTGAAGAGATGAGAAGAAAAAGCACATGTGAGTCATCTAGTAATGCTTTGAGTGTAGAGAACAGGGGAAGAAAGAAGGAAAAATTAAAAGGTCCTGGACACCATGGAAAGTCTAAAAATGGAAGATATAAATCTAGAAGCAGGATGGTATCCTCGAATTGTGGAAAAGGAGGACATGCAAAGAAAGATTGTTGGTCTTTAAAATCAGGGAAAGATCAACAAGAAGGGAGAAAAGAGGTAAAAATAGCAGACCTGTGATGTGTTACAAGATGCTCTTATTCTTTCTTTAGATAGTAAATCAGAATCTTGTGTTTTAGATTCTGGTGCTTCATTTCATGCAACTCCTCATAGACAATATTTTAAAGATTATGTTCAAGGGAATTTTGGGTAGCTTTATCTTGGTGATGATAAGCCATGTAACATTATTGGAAAAGGTAGTGTTCATGTTAAATTTTAGAATGGTAACTCTTGGGTGTTGAAGAATGTTAAGCATGATCCTATCTTGAGAAGGAATCTAATTTCTACAAGGTAATTAGGAGATGAGGGTTGTATGGTTATATTTATAGCAGATTCTTGGAAAGTTACCAAGGGATATCTTGTGGTAGCAAGAGGTAAGAAAGTAGGTACTTTATGTTTATCCACTGTTAGTACTGATCCATCTTCTATTTTAGCTACTATAGGTATAGACACAACTCTGTGGCATCACAAGACTTGGCGATATGAGTGAGAAGGGGGATGGATATTTTACATTCACAGGGAAATTTGTTAGATTTGAAAAACATAAACATGGACTTTTGTGAGCATTGTGTGTATGGGAAATGAAAGCGTGTGAGATTTCTCAAGGTTGGATCAACGAAGAAGGAGCACAAGTTAGAGATTTTTCATACATATTTGTGGGGACCGTCTTAGGTGTATTCTCTTGGTGGTTCACGGTATTATGTTACTTTTATTGATTATGTTACTAGGAAGGTTTGGGTTTACTGTATAAAGAAGAAATTTGATGTATTTAATACTTTCGAGAAGTGGAAAGATTTGGTTTAGAATGAAACAAGTTTGAAGTTGAAGTGTCTCAGATCAGATAATGGTGGAGATTATCTGTATCATGTAATTTAATAACTATTGTTAACAGAATGGAATCCATAGGGTGAAGACAATTCCTAGAACACTACAGCAGAATGGTGTGTCAAAAAGAATGAACTGGACTATAATGGAGCGTGCAAGGAGCATGAGATTACATGCTTGCATTTCCCTTATAGTTTTGGGGGGGATGCTATAGATACTGATGTTTACTTGATAAATAGAGGACCTTTAAGTGCTTTGGAAGGTGGATTACCCGAGGAGGCTTAGACCAGTAAGGAGGTAAAATATTATTTTCTGAAAGTTTTTTGGTTGTGAGGCATTTTTGCATATTGATAAAGAGAGTAGGACCAAGCTATAAGCTAAGTCAAAGAAATGTACTTTCATTGGATATGGCACTGATGATTTTAGAATCCAGTTATGGATTTTGGATGAGAAGAAAATCATTAGGAGTAGGGATATTATTTTCAATGAAAGGGTTATGTACATGGAACAACTATAGGATAAGAAGCTAGAAAAGGCTAACTATGTAGCACTTGATGAGATTAAAGATAGAGAAGTGCTCAAAGGACTGGAAAATCAACAAGTTGGCATCAATTCTGGCATATTCGGTGTTGATTATGTAGATCAAAATTAGAAAGAACAACAAGAGCCTCAAAATCCATAAAATCTCGTATGACTTTCTACTAGGGTAAGTAAACCTCTTGCATGATTATATTTGTATGAGATTTACTATTGTTTATTGACAGATGGTTGAGAACCAGAAATTTTTGAAGAAACAATACAGGGAGAAAAACAAAAAAAGTGGGAGCATGGTATGGATGAGGAGATGGACTCCTTGGATCACAACCAAACATGGGATTTGGTTCATATGCTTGCACGAAAGACAACATTACAGAACAAGTGGGTTTATAGGTTAAAGGAATAAGAAAGTGACAAAAAGAGATACAAGGCAAGACTTGTTGTGAAGGGATTTATAGAGGAAAAAGGTATAGAATTTGATGAAATTTTCTCTCCTGTTGTTAAAATGAATTCTATTAGAAATGTTTTAAGTTTGGTAGCTGTGCAAGATTTTCATCTTGAACAATTAAATGTAAAGACTTCTTTTCTTCATGGTGATTTGGAGGAAGAAATATATATGGAGCAGCCACAGGGATATGAAGTCAGGGGGAAGGAAAATTTGGTGTGTAAATTAAAGAAGAGCTTGTATGGCCTTAAGCAAGCTCCAAGGAAGTGGTATTTGAGATTTGACAGGTTCATGATCGAACATGATTACTCTAATGTCATTCTTATCACTGTGTTTATTTTAAGAGACTAGATAATGGCACCTATATTATCTTGTTGTTGTATGTGGATGACATGCTTGTGGCAGGGTCAAAATTGCAGGATATAAATGAGCTAAAGATACAGTTAGCCAATACATTTTCCATGAATGATTTAGGTGTAGCAAAGAAAATTATTGGCATGCGAATCAATAGAGACAGAAAGAGTAAAATACTGACTTTGTCTCAAGAAGAGTATGTGAACAAGGTGCTGGACAGGTTTAGGATACAGGATGCCAAACCAATAAGTACACCATTGGAAGGGCACTTTAAGTTGAGTAAAGAACAGTGTCCTAAAACACATGAAGAGATTGAATATATGTCTAGAGTTCCATGTGCTTCAATAGTTGGAAGTTTGATGTATGTTATGGTATGTGTGTTATGGTATGCACAAGACCATAAAATTCCCCATGCAGTGGGAATTTTCATCAAATACATGAGTAATCTAGGAAAGGACCACTGGAATGCAATCTAGTGGATTATCAGATACTTGAGAGGGACCAGTACCAAGTTTTGCTATGGAGGGTTAGAGGTTTCTTTATATGGATATGTTGATGCAGACATGACTGGAGATTTGAATGGTAGGAGGAGCACCACATGTTATGTATTCACTGATGGTGGCATAATAGTTCGTTGGATTTCTAAACTGTAGAATATTCTTGCCTTGTCTACTACAGAGGCAAATTATGTTGCTACTACAAAAGCTAGCAAGGAGATGATATGATGCAGCGGTTCATGGAAGAGTTGGGAAATAAGCAAGATGATTATAGTTTATTCAGTGATAGCTAGAGTACAATTCATCTTGCCAATAAGTCAAGATTCCATTCGAGAACCAAACATATACAACTCAGGTATCACTTCATTAGATCAGTTTTGGAGGATGGACAATTGATGTTGGAGAAGATCCATACAAGTTATAATCCTACTGATATGTTGACAAAGGTGGTGACAAAAAAAGACGTTGGAAGGTTGTTTGGCTTTGGTAGGTCTTCAAGATTGATCTTGAAGAAGATAAACAAGTTAGAGAAGAGTCCAAGGATGAGCTGTAATAGTGGGCTGTAGTAGTTAGTCTCCAAGTGGGAGGTTGTTAAAGATGTGGAGTCTAACTGCAAGATGAAGTGGCAGTTTGCTTTTTCCTTGATTTTGGGAGGAAAACATGTATAAAGGATCAGAGATCCGAATACATTCATAAGACAATAATATTCTTCATGCTGTATTTTATCCTGCTAATGCAATGGCTATTAGATAGCCCACAACAATAGGAAAACCAACTTCCTATTAAATAGGAAGTCATACTAACTACATCTAACAATACATGAGTTGTTTTAACAACTCGTTTAATATTCAAACTTATTATGTAGGTTGTTTTTAACAACCTAACTTACCCACATAATAATATTTACATCTAGGTAAATATTATCAAATCATATAATGTTCACAATAATAATTTCCTAACATTCACCCCCTTAGTGTGAACATTAATAACAGTTAATCTCCACCCCCTTAATGTGAACATGATGAAGAACCATTAACAAGTTGAACCACCTCCTAAAAGCACCGGTTAGACTAGGTACAAACTCCATAGATTATCTCTTTACCCTCGTAAAGGCATAGTGTCAAGCCGAATTATGCTGGAATGATCCCATTCCTCTTTGGGTTCATGTGGGACTTTTCCTTCCTCTCTAGGTTCCCGAATTCTGGATCTCCAAGATCCACAAACTTCACATTAACTTGATAACCATCCCTTGATTCTACCTCGAAATCTTCTCCTACTCCCCAAAAGTGGGTATTCTGAAAATATGACATCCTCCAAAATTCTAGAAAAGGGTTTATTTAGCAAACCAACACACTAAATTTATTTTCTACCAAACCATCTACCGAGGCCTCGTCGTTGGCGACTAACGAGAGGCGTTGATTTTCCTTGCCTTTTCCTCCATCCTCCAGTGACATGCTGCTAGTTCAGCTAGATGTGATCATGAAGTTCAAAATACCTTCAAGAATCTGGATGTCACGTACAAGTGAAAATGTGTCCAAAATTGAAATGCAGGCATTTCTTTTTAATTTTTTGAACCTTGGTCGATGCCACTTTTTACAATGGCATTGCCCGACAATATAAACTTTGACAACTCACAACTAACAAAGATTTACTAATTTAACTAACCCTATGATATAAGAAGGTACTTTATTATTGGATTTTAACTAAATTGACAATGACATTTAAACACAGTGATAATAATGATAATTTTTGGGTAAACTATTGGCTAGTATATGTTCAAATATGATGTTATAGCATTGAGAGTACTTACAAAAGACTCTTCACTTTGATACTTTTAGAAAACACGACTTAGACAAGGGATTATAGACTACAAAATTAAATGGCATAACGTAGGATGACTCTAACACTATGAAACCTGTATTAAAAAACTATACTAAAATGAATAGAAACAATACTACGAGACATAAAACACAAAATAATTACTCTATGAGACTTAATTAAGTGACTAAAATTTTAACCAACCTTATTTTATGTTGGAGAGAGAAAAAACCCGTGCGACATATATCCAACCAAGTGTAGACATGTTAAGAAAGCTGAAATTGGACATAAATCCACATGTAATGTTGTTATGAAGGGGGCATAAAAACTGTTTCAAAGTTTTGAATGAATTAGTGATGGCATGACGTTGACCAACACTAAATGAAAAGTTGGAGTCGGTGTTTCCATTGGAAATGCTGATTGATTTGTATGTTTCAATGGAAAAAATATTGCCAAAGAAAGCTAAATGAACCAAGCGAGGAGGAGATCACGAGTGGTTTATAATGCACGAAATGGTGCACAAAGGAGATGAGATACTGCAGGTCGTCATGAGCTTGAATTGTGCAGCGGCCACGATCTGGAACAAAACCGAATGTGGGGACGTCTTTGTAGAGACATGTATTGGACCGGGGGTGATCTGAGAGTTAATTCATCATGCGAATATTCAAAAACAGTGATCACAGCCACAAGCAATTGATAAAGGACAGTGATAGTAACCTCCACACGCAAGGCTCGACTACTTTCAAGACGTCCCACCAGCTCAATCCTCTGCCAGACCGATTATTTCAGACTTTGAAAGAGAATAATCCAAGTCGCGCAAGGATTTTGAAGAAAAGAAATGTAATTCAGGTCTGGAAATCATAGGGTGCCTTTGCATAAAATATATAAAGTTTTGGAATGATGTTCAATAGTCTGTAAATAAATGATACACACAAATTTGGGGCAAATACACCTCGTAGAAGAAAATACAATCGAACCTCCTTGCACAAATAAACTAGACAAGTAGAAAATACAATAAACTATGGCTTAATCATATAAAAGAATTCTTTCCATCAGTTGGGGAAATTCCAATGATCAACACAAGTGCCCCTAAAAATTTCATTAGAGCTCCATCAAAGATAGGATTAATTTGCTCTGATACCAAATATAAAGGATCAGAGAGCCGAACACATTCACAAGACAATAATATTCTTCACACTGTATTTTATCCTACTAATGCAATAGCTATTATATAGCCACAACAATGGGCAAACCAACTTCCTATTAAATAGGATGTCACACTAACTACACCTAACAATACATGAGTTGTTTTAACAATTCGTTTAATATTCAAACTTATTATGTAGGTTTTTTTATAACAACCTAACTTACCCACATAATAATATTTACATCTATGTAAATATTATCAAATCATATAATGTTCACAATAATAATTTCCTAACAACACAGCCATGGATAAAAATAGCATTGTCTTATTCATTGACGGGAGTTGTTATATTTATGTTTATAAAAATAGCATTGTCTTATTAATAGACGGGAGTTGTTATACTTATGTTATATTTAGGTTGCTTGTGGTTGAAGAACTATTTTTTTCAAAGTGGTGCACAAGTTATATATATTAGAATATGAAAAAAAAAGAATTGTTATATTCCTTGGATTGAATAAAGGAAAAGGGTGGTTTTTTTCTGGTGGATGTAGCCCACATTGGGTGAACCACGTTAAATCTTGGGTTTATCTTGTGATTGCATGCTTATATTATTTTTGTTTTAATTCCGTTAACTGCTCATTCTGTGTTTCGATCCTAACAAAGAGTTTAAGGATTTCTAAGGCATTTAAGTTAGAAACAGTCTTATCGTTGGGAAGAAACATTAAATAAGTGTCTAAACATTTTATTTTGAAAGAGTTTTGATTGCAGAAATTATTTTATTTGGGAAGAACTTCAAGACTATATAATCTTTGTGAATAGAAAATGAGGTTAGAGGATGAGAAGTTTAAATTAGTGAATTATATTAATCATTTATTTTTTTACTAACAAATCGTTATGGTGTTTATGTCGAATTAAATGTAGAAGTAGTGAAGGTGTATACATATATTGAAAAATAAAATTTTAAGTTGGAATTTTCTTTATTAGGTTGCAATGTTGAAATTGGTGACCTAGATTGCATGATATACATGATTTACAATGCAGTTCTCAGGATCATTACGGAAGGTCACACTTCAACCAAATGTACACAGGGGTGTAGAATCAAGGAAATTTAAAATGAAGGAAAAGAAGCATACGTGGATGGGAATTATCAATTGAAAAGATAAGAATAGCTGATTTTTTCCTCTCTTACTAAACCCTTCCGTATTTGTTGTGTAGAAGGTCATACAAAACAATTTTTGTAGTTACGATAGATGGGGATGTCAAAAGTTTTTATGTATTTTACCATTAAAAGCATAAAACCATGAATGCAAGATGTTGAAGATATAACCTCCCCAATACAAATGTATGTAAAATGTGAAAGTATAATTCAATGAAACATAAAAGTAATATTTACTCTTATTAATATTTTATTAATTTATAATTTTGTGAAGAAAAATAAGACATTGTTTATAAATATAAATTCCATTTAAAGCCTTTTTGAAATTGTAATTTAAATTAGGGTAGATTGTATAAATTCATATATAATTTATATCAATGAATGCATATTTTTTTTTTAGAAAACTATTCATTTGAGAGATGTTTTCGCTAGTAATAATAACAATAGATAGTTTGAATATTGATTGTTCTTAAGCCATCGGGAAGCTTTGGTTGGCAACACTTAACCATAAGTAAATTATTTATTTAAGGAGCTGATTTAAATGCTTATCCAGAAAAGGAGGGAAAAATAAAGGCCACCGACCACTTCTAAAAAGTTCGCTACTCATTACTACAAACACATGTTTTCCATGATATAGAAACAGTAGAATCCGAGTTCACAAATTACATACCTACTTCATGAAAAAACGCTGACATGATCTCCAATGATATTGTGATCACTTGCTCTTAATTATGAAAGTGCTGTGAAGAAATATGTTTTGTTTTTTTTTCTTGTTGCTTCAACACAACAAAATTGGGTTATCGATGATTTTTTGGTACTTCAACACAAGAAGATTTCATATATAAACTTCGGTTTTAGACTTCACCAATTATTATACAGTATTAAGTTGAGTTATAAAAATAGAGATGAGATCAATATATCTCCATTTAATCTCTGCTGTTTTTAGTATAGTAGTTTTCAGCAAATATATCAAGTTTAGGTTTGTTGAGGCACAGAAAGTGCCTGCTGTTTTTATGTTTGGGGATTCTTATGGAGATACAGGGAATAATGACTTCATACCTACAATAAGCACTGGCAATTTTCCTCCTTATGGAAGAGATATCAAACATGGCATTCCTACAGGAAGGATATCCAATGGGAAGCTTATGTCTGACTACTTTGGTAAGGTTTTTATGTAAAATCGTTGGTTCATATTTTTTTTGTTCTTACAATAGTGTGGATATCTTTGATTACTAACTTCTGTATAATGCTTATCCATCTGTTGGCTAGAAGATAGATATTTTCACTGTATAATAAGTTCAACTTTCTAATCAAATAATCAAACAAAATGTTAGAAACAATTTTGTCTAAGGTTTTGAGGTTGTATTTGCAGTAAATGGTTTACACATACCACTAAACTTCCACATATAACTTGCAAAGTAGAAAGGACCCTGCCCTTTTCCTTCAAACTAATACATTTTTCCTTCATTGACATCTTTGGGCAGAATTTACGTTAATATTTTTTCCTGATTGTAATATTGTTTCCACTAATACTTTTTTCTTCCATTGGCATCCCACGTTATGAATGATGAACTGTTGTTAAAAAACACATAATAATAGTTTTATCTTCTATTATCTATGCCACGAGACATTTTAAACTGAAATGCTATGAATGTTCGGAAGATCTATTTTGTTGTATAAGAACCACTCTGAATATTTATTGATGGCGTGATATTCAGTGGAAGGACTTGGCATCAAAGAGTTGCTGCCACCATATTTGGATCCAACGCTGCAACCCCATGATTTGATAACGGGTGTCTGCTTTGGATCCTCTGGTACGGGCTTAGACAATCTAACAGCTCAAATATTGGTGGGAAATCACTGTACATTAATCATTTTTCTTTTTCAAGTTTATCATTCTGGTTTCCACTATAAAGACAACCCCATCACTTTTTAAAGTCTTGGTGGACTGTCAAAACACTAGTTAGGCCATCACCCTCTTCTACTTTACATGAATTTAATCTCGATTACTTGTCTGGTGTATGCAGGGTGTGATACCATTTTGGAAACAAATTGACTATTTTAAAGACTATATGAAAAAAATAATAGTTCTGGTGGGGAGAGGAACAGGAAACTACCATTTTGAATGAGGCAATATATTTCATTGTGATAGGAACCAATGACTTCAATGCCAACTACTACCAGTTCCCAATTCGTTCTGTCAAATTCTACATTAGCACAGTATACACAAATTCTACTGGACAAATACGCAGACTACATTAAGGTAGGTTCATCATTGCAATTAAGATTATAATTAGCCCTTGTTTTTAAGGTAGTATTCGAATTATAATTACAATCATAGTTATCCAATATGATAAAAAAAAATTAAAATTATGTATTTTTCTATTTTTCTTAAAATTTTGTATTTTCAGTAGTAAAATATTAAAATGTAGGATCTAGAAATGTTAAATTATTTATTATTATTTTATACCATAAATATTTAAATTATGAACACCTCTAAAATTTTATAGTGAGCAGTTAAAAGGATTTTCATTTTTCAATATTATTTAGAAGATTTTCAAAAATTAATAAAAGATATTTTTTTCCATATTTATAGTATTATTTTTTGTGACTGTCTTTTTTCCATATTTCTAAGACCATTGTTTAATACTCTCATTACAATCTAAACATTTCTAACATAATGATGTTCAAACACTAACTGCAGTACATTCTGATTATGGCTTTTAACAGGAACTATACAATTTTGGGTGCATTTAGAATTGCAGTCATAAATGTTCCTCCATTAGGATGCCTGCCTTTTGAAAGAACAGGATTTATTGAGAGTAATGGGCCATGTGTGCAAGAAAGAAACGAGGCTGCATCTGGATTCAATAGAGGACTGAGGACCATGGTTCCTGGCCTTAAATCTGCTCTCCTTGGCCTTAGAATTGTTGTTCTTGATTACAACAATCTTATTTCAGAGTTCATAAAAAATCCTAGCAAATATGGTATTATTAAAAACCATGAAAAATCCACATACTTGTGAGTTTAGATGCTAGAATAGATAAATATGTTTAAAATCAAGACTAATCTTGCTTTGGCTCAATGTTGTATGGCAGGAATTGAGGTGGTTGCAAAGGGTTGCTGTGGAACTGGGACATATGAACTTGGTTTCCTCTGCAACAAGTTTACTCCCTTCACATGTAGTGATGCTTCGAAATATCTCCTTTGATTCAGTCCACCTTAGTGAGAAGGCGTATCAGATCATTTCTAATGTATTTCTACGAGAGACATTCCAAATATTCTATGAACTCGATTAGATTTTTTGTGCAATTATTTCAAAATAAATTGTGTGGGGATATGGGTTTTAATGGATATCGAATACCAGTTATAGGTATTTACCGTGCAGTCTAATAAATTCATATGTGCGGTGGATACATTGTACCGCCATGGCTATGGGGTCAAAAATGTTGAGATGTCATGACAGGGAAAGTTACCTATCAGTAAAACTTCAACTATGTCATTACTGAAAGAGATGATATGTATTGAATAAGGGAGATATTATAAATTCATGCATTCAAATATAATTTTCTCAAATGAAATATCATGATAGTGAAAGTACCTACCGGTCTCTCACGAGAATCTATGGATGTTGATGTTGGTTGATCACGAGTTTATATTTGTGGTTCAACGCAAAAATAAATATATTAGAGTGTAGGGTTTAATGTGTTGTTATTTATCAAGCTAATATAATAGGTGGTATATGTAGATATTAAAATCTGCACAAAATTATTATTACATTTTGTTTTTGACAAATATTATATGTGTGGAGTTTAAACGATGAAATTAAGACTTAGTGATGCAAGTCCTTATTGTTTTACTCTTACATTGCTTGCATTATCATCTGATTTGTGACATATTAGATGCTTCTTAATGTTGTTATGATTTGTCACAAATATCTCCGGTCTTTGCAATTGTTTTTTTAACTTTGGGTGACTTTGGTTTGGGACCATACAAATGAGTTAAGACTATCATACAGTCCTAACCCTAGAGATTTAATGTTTTGATTCTTTTGAATTTTGGGTCCTTTCTGCCCATTACGCCTCTTCGTTACTCTTCTCTCTTTTGTTTTTTCTATTTTTGGCCTCTTTTGCATGCTACTATGATTCATATTTTTAAGTGATAGAATCATATAGATACAAGTTCACCTTAAGTATTGACTATCTAGCAAGCACCTCTCTAAGTACAACCTTTTGAGCTAAGAAAGGAAGAGTACTATCTTCATACTCCATATCATAACATAGGAGGGCATAAAACTATTTCGTATATCTCCATACAAGGTTTTTCATGGGAGCAAAGTACGATAGACCACAATAACTGTTGAAATGCAAGCGAAAAGCTAGGTCAAGGGTTTTTTGTTGCATGCACACTTGCACAATGCACTACAAGAACTACATTGAACTTAAAAGATGTATTGCAATGTTCGGTGAATAAAAAACAAGGTGATTGTTGAGGTTGATTTGACTCAATATTTACATCTTTTATTTTGATGAGTGTTTGAGGTTCTTACAGGAAGCTTAGTTCATTTTGCCGGTACAAATGTGGAAATTAGGGTTATAAGTAAATCTAGAGATATCAAATTGCAACATAGGCGATAACAAAGAGACACAAGAAAAATCATAACTTTTCTATTTATAGGGCCAAGATACTAGAATAGCCTCAAATTGTAAAATCTTTGTACAAACCATTTTTACGGTATTTTCCTTTCATGATTTGACTAATAAATAGTTTATCTTAGCACATTTAAAATTCTACATAATTTCTAGATTCAGCAATCGCACGATCAAAATCAACAAAGATTGAGATGAAGATTTCAAAATAGGGGTAATATTTAATATCTGATGAAATCATTTGGCAAGACATAATTTTACATAGAAACACCACCATGAGAAAATCAAATGCATCCCCAACTTGGTCACTACAGTCATATTGCATGTTTGTTCCAAGTTGTTTTGTTGATTTTTTGTCTCCTTAGAATATGTGCTCTTTACAATTTGTAGAGTCCAATAATATCTCGATAGGAAAAACTACATAAGTGGAAATAGAAATAAAAGGTCCACAAAGACATGGCTGGTATGAAACAAAACAATGGTTGGAATGTAGATAAGGAATTCTTAATAAAGAAATCATTGTTTATAGAAACAAAGCTCTCATGAAAACAACAAAATAATTCCACTCAAAAATCGAATTTATCCAACCTATGACTAAATTGGAAGTGAGTTATATCTAAGCTATTGGAAGTGAATAAATGGGACTCTAAATTTATAAGGGATGACTTAGATCATGCACAAGAAATAAAATGGATAATTGTAGTAAATAAGAATGGGTAAGCATAGAAAAATGTAACAAGCCTATTATTGGTGAATTTGACAAAGTAATAAAAGTGGAAATTACATCATAAGTGACTAGGTAATAAAATCATGTGCTTCAAATTTCATTCAAGCATTAACAAGAATGTCGGCTGAGCCAAATCAAATTTTATGCAAATGTTGGTCTTTTTTTACTCACAATTTTTTTAAGACCCTAATCCTTCAATTAATCATCAAAAAATGTGTTACAAGTAGATACAATGCCAAACAATGTAACTAATACACTAGGAATAATCCTTGGATATATCATGGTAGAAGCTTAAAGTATAGTACAACATGAAGAAGTCATCCATGTAATTCATCCAAATGAAGGACTCCGTAAAATGCTTGGCTTTTCTCCGTAGACCACCCAATAGGAATATGCCCTATCAAATGACTGTTTTCCTAATCCAAATCCTAGCTAGCTAAAGCATCCTCTAGTTTATTACTCTCCCAAAGAGTATGAACATAAAGACCTGTTTGGAAAGCCTGAGCCAAACTACAAATATTGTCTCGGATCTGTGAAATATGCCAATTAGAAGAGTGAATGGTGCCTTGCTTATTAAGTAGTCGAATAATTGTTTGAGAGTCAAATTAGATAATAAATTTGGTCCATCCCATTTTAGTTGTTTCCTTCAAAGCATACTGAATGGCAAGGATTTCAGCCATATTGTTTGTGGTAATTCCAATTTACTGCCCATAAAAAAGGTGTTTTTGCACTGCACTATCTCTAGTTATTCCTCATATACTAGCTTGTCATGGATTTCTTTGAGATGCCCCATATGTATTAATTTTAATGCTTCCTATAAGAGGCATCCCCCAACATTTGGATCACGTTGATGGGTTGTTATAAGGACTTTGTAGCATATTCTCCTCTAGAATTTCCAGAATTACAAGGAATCTCTTCCATTTAGCTGACATTGGGTTTGGCAATTTGACTTTTGTTTTGAGTGTTTCAGCAATATTAGCTTTGATAAATGTCCAAAAAAGGCTAGTTCCTATATTTTTCTCTTAAAATATGTGCATGTTTCTTTCTTTTCAGACATTCCATAACATTAATGCTATAGAAATTCCACAAGCAATATTCATCACAGGGGTATCTTTTATAGTCAATTCCCAATTGTGAATAACCTACACCAAGTTAGTGTTATCATGCCAAACTAGTGTGAACATGTCGGACATGTGCTTCTATAGTTGTAAAGAAAAAGAGCAAGAGAAGAAAATATGATCACATGTTTCTACCTCATTTAAGAATAACACACATCTAAATGGTCCTTTCAACCCTCTTTTCATAATATTTTCCCCTGTGAGTACTTGTTTATGAATAAGGGTCCAAGTAAAAAATCTCACTTTCAACCATAACATCAGCTGCCATATATTTTGGAATATATCCACCCGTGGATGATTTAGTGTTCCAACCAAAGAAGTATACCCCTCTGCCACCTTGTAACTGCCATCAGATTTCCTTCCCCACACCAGTTCATCTTCCATGCCTAACAAGGATAGCTGGTGTGGCTGTAAAATGTACATCAATTGTTGGATCTGTTGTTGCAATAAGGTCATTATCCATTGATAAAATGGAAGCCACTCTTTATGAGGATGTGACTGCTAATAATGGCTTACTTCTATCCAACCATGTGCATAGAGTGCATTCATAGCAGGTATCAAATATAGGTACTGAGATATAATTGGTGGAAACCTATTCCACAAGTGTGTCCAAAAATTTTCTCGACAACAATTTTTGACAATCCAAAATAAAGTGTCTTTGATAAGAGTTGCCCCTAGTCAAAGGACAAACAACATAGGAGATCCTCTACTAGGTAAGGAATGGTGAATGAGATGACTCGTCAGTAAACCACTTGCATATTTAGCACACACATTAATAAACCATAATTTTTGTGGATTTTGGAGAAGCCTCCAATATAATTTAGTTGCCAATGTGGTGTTTTTCTTAACAATCTCTCTAAAGCCAAGTCCCTCAGTGTGTTTAGGATGACATAAAATCTCCCATTTGGCTAAATGCCATTTTTTATCCTGTTGTTTTCCATATCAAAGAAATGTATGACTAATATGATTTATATCATGAAGAATCCTATCCAGAATATGAAGAATAGACACATTATTTATTGGAATGGCCTGCAGGAATTTTTACAAGGGTCATTCATCCTCCCAAAAAAATCCATTTTTTTCTCCATCTATCACATTTGCCTTTGATTTTGGCCATACCCCATGTCCAATCTATGAGATTTTGAGGAGAAAGGAAAACACCAAGGTAATTAAGTGGCAAAGTGCCTTGCTGAAACATCAACTTCTGAAGGATATCTTTCTCAAGTCGTGGGGGTAATGAAAGAAGATGATGTTGGATTTTCCTTCATTAATATCCTATCTGGTAGCCTAAGAGAAAAGATGTAGAATTCAGGAAATATGAGATGGGTCTCTCTTAGAGGCTTCCCCCATTATAGAAGAGTCATCCACAAACTGCAAGTGTGTCAAAGGCATAGATTTTTGCACAAGTTGGATACCTTTAAGCTTTTTCCTGTTTCTAGTAATAGTTAAATATCACCCAAGAGACTCCACCATAATTATAAATAAAAAAGGAGAGAGCAGATCACCTTGTCTGAGTCCTCTCGAGGCTAAAAACGTAGGGAAAGGTTCCCCATTAATGAGAAAAAAGAATGAGATAGTAGTAACAAAATTTTGGATCCACTCAATCCGCTGAGCAAAAAAGCCAAATCTTTGTAATTGAGTAGCTAGAGATCCCCAGTCCACTTTATAATATGCTTTTGCAGAGTCTAATCATTGGAACATGGTAGGATTTTTTAAATTTGCATAGAATGAAGAAATTCTTGCACCAAAACTATATCATCTATAATTTGTCTACCTAGAACAAAACCTCGTTGTTCTGACGATATAATTTTATGCATAATTTATTTTAGCCTTTCAGCCATCACTTTAGTAATGATTTTATACAAAACATTACATAAAGCGATTGGGTGATATTCATCAATGGTATATGCCTCTGCTTGTTTGGGAATCAAATCTATATGAGTGTAATTAAGACTTCACTAGATATTTCTTTCCTAACGACATTCCTCAACCACCTCCAAAACATATATCTTAATCAACTCCAAAAACTGTTGATAAAATTATATCAGAAATCCATCCAACCCAGGAGTTTTTCCTTTCTTCATAGTAAACACAACCGGATGTAATTTTTGTTCACATACATGCTTAATCTATTGGTGATTGTCTTCTTGCTTAGTAATAGAATGAATGTTATCATAGATAGTTTGTTGTGCCCTCCCATTCTGGGAAGAGTTTTGAAATAGATTATTGAAATAATTTTAAATCACATGTTGGATTCCCCTCTTGGATGTCTCTTGATGGCTCATTTCAGTAGTCAAAGATGCTATATAGTTATGTGCTCGATGATCCAAGACTGATTTATGGAAAAAAATAGTATTCTTTTCTCCCTCCTTTAACCATTGTACTCATGCCTTTTGGTTCCAAAATATCTCTTCCCTTTATTCCCACACCCATAGATATCTACTAAGATTAATTTGTTGCTTTAGTAGATCAAATGAAAAGCCTACAAATCTTTTTTTTGGTTAAGGACCTGAATCGATTCAATGAGATCACTTTTTCTAGCATGCACATTTCCAAATACATTCATGTTCCAGTCCTTAATTTTTCTTTGAACATAGTTAAGAGTTTGGTAAAATCTATGCATGGATGTCCCATATCTTGGCTTCCCATCTTTCCACCATTTTTTAATTAAATAAAACTTAGCATTATAACTTTAAAAACATTAAATTGAATATTTTAAAGAAGTAAAGCAGGATAAGGGATTTTTTGAAGAGAAATAGGGAAGGGATTTGAAATCCATACTAACCTAGAAGGAACTTTATCATCACCAAAGATTTTATTTTGTTTATTGTCACATGTTAATTTTCATCGTGTACATTTTCCCCCCTCGAGATAACATTTTTTTCATTAATTGGAAAGAATTTGAATTTTGAGTATGAAAGATCCTAGAATGTGAAAGTTAAAACTTACATAATCCTCTTTCATAACAAGGAAAATCTACTTCAGGTCATCCATCACCTATCATAAAGAAATGAATCAAGTACAACTGTTATAGAAAAATTGGAAATGATTATGATGAAAAAAAAAGTAGACACCATCTATACAAGGGAGAAAATACCATTTGATTTATTTTTCCCATGCTACAAAACTAGCATAAGTGTTAAACTATAAAAATTACATTTGGAACATAATATCAATATAGACCCATTTCTATTTTTGGAAATCATTTTCTAGTTGAGATTTTACTAGAGTTGAGCTCTGAATTTGTGGTAACCATTTAACACATAGAGATAGTCAAATCGAAGAACACTTGGACATGATGGAAGTGGATGCAAGAGTAACCGATGCACCTTAGGGATAGGTGACTTATGAGAATTTTTTCCTTTTTCCTTAATTTTTAGGATTTTGATTGAAAGGTGACATATGGGGATGGTTTTTCATAAAATTGTAGTTGAAATGTTTTAGAGAATGTGCAATAGTTGTAAAAAAATTATATATGATTTAATGTAATTAATTTTTTTAGTTTTTTGTAACTTTAAACTACAAATTGAATAGTAGATTTATTTTCTTTATTGGGATATGGGCAATGGCTCGCAGTAGACATTTTTCTAGTATGAGTAGGCTACTTTTTTATTTGTTTGACCGATTGGGATGATGATGGGAGGATATTTTGATTCCCTTAGGTCTGGGAAGAGTGGATCATCACATTAGAGGAGGTTTACAAGATTCTTGGAGTGCGAATTATAGGACCAAAGCTAAAATTTAAAGGCTATATATTTCTAAAGGAGGCTTATAGATGAGATACTTATTATGGAGATGGTAAGGAACCCAACGTGCATGCAAAGTAACATATTATATTGTTGGATGTAGAACATGACCGTATCCCCAACCCGCATAATATAATTATTTGTATATTAGCCTCATATTTAGTTGGTGGTAAGGGAAGCATGACAAGATTCTACATTTTTAGGATTCTATCATGTAGATAATAAATTATTATGGGAGAGTATATGCACAGGGCCAAGATATTTGGCCACTACCTATCATGATTTATATTGGATTGTTATATGTCACTCATTGGTATTGAGCCGCCCGAATTTCATCATGTTTGGGTTTATGAGAGGGTGATCCCCTACTAGAGGGGTATATAGGTTTCATATACCATTAATATAAAGCCAACTTGAGATGGTTAGATATAGAAACAATGAATTGCATATCTCATGAGGTTTTTATTTTACATTATTATATTAAAATACCTCCTTTTGTTTTGTAAAATTTAAATTCTACTTTGATATATGTTCACTTTATTCATTTGATGGAAGCCACTTTATGAAAAACATCACTTTCAATACAAATTTATTTGTTTGTCTAGATTTCTTGTGCAAATTTCTTGTATGGCTTAGCATACAATTGATGAAAATTCTTCCCCATTCTATGTTTAGGTTAAAATTTATCATGCTCTTGTTAAGACTGTTTTATTTGATAATGGGTCTAATCTTAATATATGCAACATTTCCTTTCTCCATCAAATACATTTTTCTATTGTTGATCTAACTCCATCGACTCTATATATGTGTGTCTATGATAACATGCCTATGTAAGTGTTAGGAGAAATAACTCTACCCATTATGGTAGTCCATTACACTCTCAATGTTTTATGTTAAGTTATGTCTCATGATCTCACGTATGATATCCTTCTAGCCCATCATTGGTTACATACCATGTATACAGTCCTTTCTACCCATGTTTCATAGCACAAAATGTCCTTGCAATACCTTCTTCCATGGATAATGCTACAATATATTCTATGCCTCATGCTGCTAGTATTTTTGATATCCCTCTCATACATGATAATGAAGACACTAATTACATTGCACATCATTCTCCTCCTATGATGGAATACAGTGCTACTGATTTACATGATGCACTTTCTATTGACACCTATGATGTTCCTCCCACTATGTCTCATTCTCATCCACGTGATGATCGATCCCTAATGCATATTGTTTCACACTTACCTATATCTAAATATTTTCCCCCTATGATGGTTTTTATATATACAATACCTAAGGTGTTGGGACACACTCATATCCCCCTTCAAAATTTCACCATGACCATGGATTTCAAATATGTTTCTTGGAACACCTATTGATGCAATTATAATGATTCTATGTTTATTGATTCCAATGTTACATCACTTGCTACAACCTCCTCACCACAAGTAAGAACAAAGTGTGATGATTTGATAATAATTCCTGATGTTTTTCCCTCACTTGCTTTCCAAACTTATATGCAGGACTCATACTATGGCCGCACCTCATCTTGTTTTATCCATGGGGGAAATAAATTCCCCTCTTTCCACATTAATGTCTATGACCATAGAGGTTAATACATAAAACTTTAATTTTTGCCAGTCTTCTTAAATTGTACTTATTTCTTATGAGGATTCTTGTACTTCCTATTCATGTCTTTGGGATATTAGACTCTATAGGGTTTTCCCCTCACTATGTTGACATTTTACTTTAGTATATCTTGTTTTATCCCCTTCGGTTATGAGTCGTATTCAGAGTAATTTCATGATAACATCACTTAGATAAGTATGTCATGCATACTTGGGGCACCTAACCCCCCTCGTTACCCGATGATGCACTCTAATTTTAGGTTCAAACATGACTGTCGAGGGTGAATTTACCTACGTGGATCTCACTTTGCACACATACACTAGGGTAAACCTTGTTCCCCTCTTCTATTCATAGAATTTCATTCAAGTAATTGAAATTTTTCAAAAAACAATAGCCTAGATATTGATTGGATATATTCTTGTTTTCTTAGATTATTCTATGTTGCACATTTATTATCATGTTAGTTGGATTCATAGTGTGCTCTATCATTTTTCCATACACACATTTTCATTCACATGGTACTTTTTGAGGTGAATGCATATCACTTACAAGTTCCTACATGATGTATGATGTTTGGAACTATTCTCTACCAGTCCCACTGAGGCTATCGGAGGCATCTAACTTCCCTATTTTCTCTATATTCAGGTTCTATCATTGTAATATCTACTACTCTAATTCATATTTCTAGTTGTATACATTGACGCATACTATATTTTTTCTAACTTGTTAATGGGTGTTTCATGCATCGCATTTGTATTATGGGTATACTTCAAACAACGGTTATCTGATTTGATTATATTAATCTTATGTATGTTTGTGTCTTGATTGTCATTATTTTTGGGCTAAGCCCTATGATTTCTTACATGTTTTGATTATGTATCCTTGAAGGATTTGAGTATCTTTTTACATCTTTATTGGTGTCCTATTTATTCAACCTTCTACTTGTTGTGTGTCTTTTCCATGCTACTATGTGTTTTGACTAGTTTCTATTACATCATGCCATGTTTGTTTGTGACTAACACTTTTGGCTAGCCTTTCCCATTGTTTTGCATGTGTCATGGTTTTTACCATGTATATTCCTTATTCCCCCCATAGGATTTCTATTTCAGATGTGCACAATAGTTTCATATTTCCTCATTTGGCTACACTAATCTTATTTCATATCGCAAACCCCAAGTAAGTGGGGGAAATCATAGGTTGTCTATTTCACCCTCTCAAAATTTTAGAGACTAGACACAAAATGGTACACAAAAAAATTAGGATACATATTATTTAATAAATAGGTTTATAATCATAATTGGGACAAAATTAGTGTATGGAAAAAAGTATCCAATATAGACAGGAGTGGTGGGTGTTAATGTCCCACCTCGGTGATTCTATCCTAGGGGATAAAATAGGTACAATACATGATCAAAACGTTTCCAGTGATAGTTATCTAAAATTTGGAAAAATATATTCAGTTACATGTTACTATCAGGTACAACATGAAAAACATTAGTGATAAGTTACATAATTTGGGCAAGGGAACTAATTCTCATGTTTTTTGTGATCAAATAATGAATGGTACCTAGGGAATATATAGGACATTAATATGTGTGGAACGATGTGTCATCTATGACTAGTATCTATTGGGTTTGTGATCATCTATAGTGGTACTTATCCATGTGGAAATGTTAAAAATTAGAGGGAAAAACCTACAGCTCTCGTAATGCTCTTCCATTGGTGATGGGATGCTTAAATCTTCAATATAGTGATATGACACTTAAATCTTCAGTTTGGCAACACGACTCTTAAATCCTTAGTACTATTTTAACCATTTCTAAGGAAATAAACATATAGGACCAATTATATCTCTTCTCTCATGACATTCAGGTGTACTCTATCATTGATTCACTTGTCTTTTTTTATGCATTCCTATTTTAACATTTACTAAGTTAAAGTTCAATTTCATTTATCATGAGAATTGACTACACTTATTTTCTTTTGCAGGTCTGACCTTACTCTGATAAAAGGGAAACACAAAAAAGGAAGAAGGAACAATCTCAAACACAAGATGATATGATAAAGGCAATATCCAAGGAACAAACACGAGAATCATTTCTACTGTACACACAAAGTCACCCCTAGGATCCTTATCATCTTCTAGATTCCAAGATACACGCTCTATAATCTCCATTTAGGAAAATATCAAGTATAGTCCTCATTCAGCATGTTATCGGTTATAACTCCCTTCAACTCTCCACAAGGTACTCTCTTCCTCTATAATTTATGATACCAAATATTCATTCACCAGTATAAATTGGGGGAAAATGTGTTCATCAAATCATGCACTTTCTATTTACATCACACCTCTAAGTATGTCATTACATGCATGCTTCCTAAGTAAGAAAGCAAGACATTAACAACACTTATTTTTCTTTTCACATTTCTTTATCCCTTTTGATATTCTTATCATTGTATTTTCTCGAATGGTCACTATACATTTAGACATTGGACAACATATGACCCAATTCTATATTTTTTGTTTATCCTCTGAGCATCCTAGACAGTACCGCCCATTAAGGACAGGAGTGCCAAGGCACTAGTATCCCCTTTGGGAACTTTTTCCTTTTCCCAACTTTTCTCAAATTTGAAATGTTGCATCATTTGTTATCTTTTCAAAATTCTCTTTTCACTTTGGGTCAGTATTTTTGGTTGTTAATGAAAAAATTCAAACAATGGAATCATATATATAAACATGAACTACTCACTGTTATTAGGGGTTGGAAAACTTTTGGCTATCACTTACTCTCTACTAATTGGGAAAAGAGAAACATTCAAGGACTGCATTTGGTTTGTATTATTCACTACATAGGAGGGGATATTTTTAAAATACATCTTGCACATTCATCTTGGGGAGAAATTATTTGTATCCTACTATCTTGGTGTGAATGACACAAGGTAAACCTAGCTTTAAGAGGCATTATTCTATCTCTCTCTCTCTCTCTCTCTCTCTCTCTCTCTCTCTCTCTCTCTCACACACACACACACACACACACACACACACACACACACAATAAAACTACATATATTTTGAAATTTAGTTTAGCACTAGGTGATAATCTAATTTAGCCAAACTTAACACATACTCATTACTCTCCAAATATTGAACTCAAAAGAGAATAAATATTATTATTCATTATTCAATCATGGATTACAATTTTTCATAAATAGGAAAACAACTCCCAACACAAGTTTCCAATCAAACTCTAACTAACTTTTACTAAATATACTCTAGGTGGCGAAATTTACTATTTTTAGTATTTTATAAGAGTCTGTTATTCTTATTAAGTTTGCATGCTTATTCATACAGGCACAAATATTTCCATGCATATTCTACATGCCTAAATTAGAGGAATTTCCAACTTTCTAACTTATTATGCATGCGAGATAATTGTTAGTGTAGAATCACATCACCCTCGAATGGCCTTGAGTTGAAGTGGGGCATTTGGTGTGATTGCACAACATGGGACCATATCTAAATTTGTGGGACTTGCAAAACTTGAGATGGCCCTCCAGAGAAAGCTGGTTCTTCGTCCTAAACTTCTTGCCACAAGCTACCCTAATGCAGGTGAAAACTAAACTATCCTAATCTAACCATTCCAAGGAACTAGAGAGAAAGAGGGAGTGAAAGAAGTCCTACACTTAAACGGTGATACACTAGAGAAGGAAAGGGGTGAGATAATCTGTTGAGGGAGGATGAAATAGAGGAAAAGGGAAAATAGGAAGGTCACGAAAAATTGACACAAACCCAGACCCAAATCCATAATCAAAACTCCATGAAACACAAAACCCTCCACCTGTAAATGTGAAATACATGCACATATAACAAATTTGAAAGGGAGAGGCATAGGGAAACAAAAAAACAATGCAAAGGGTTAAAGAAACACCACAAAACACATTTTCTTACTCTATGTGGGTGCATAGACCATTACATTTTTGCTTAGAGGCACAAATCCGCTTGCCAGGCATAGGGGAAAGTTTTCAACTCAAATGGGGTTGGGAAACAAATTTGACAGAGTTTCCCTATGCCCTGAATGTATCCCCTTCTCTAATGAGAAGTGTTACAATATATAGAAGTTTTGAATGATGAAAAAATAGAGCAAAAGGAGGAAAATGGAACTTGTTTTCAGAATTCAACCACCCATTATTAATGCCTTGCAAATCCACCTATAATCTATCAAATTTTCCTCTCTATGTCTACTTTGGCATGTTAGGGAAGGAGAAATAGCAAATCAAATAAAATATGGGTTGCTGAAAAAAATCAGATCCCGTATTGATGGCTTCAAAGACGTTTTCCCATTCTTCACCCACCAACATCTGCTAAAAATGATATTTTATCCTTCCATGGCATAGCGGAGGTCCAGATATTTCCAATGGTGCCAAATTTTTTGGGTTTTGGGTACTCCATAAAAAGATATGTCTATTTAAATGTTTCGAGTCAGGTACGTACAAAAATGGCAGAAACCAGTTAGCAGAAATGGTCTGCGGGCCCGAAACGCATTTTGTGCCTTTAGGCACCAAAAATAAAAAATGTAAAATTTGATTTGCATCCCCACAATTCAATTTTGGCAAAAATCATTTTTGGGCCCGACAGTCCACTTTTTTCCATTTGGGAAAAAATTCTCTCCCACACCCTCCAACCCACATGTAATTGAGGCTTGACATGTGGCTCCTTGGGCATCTACGGAGGTACGGATCAATTTTTCACTTTACTCCCTCTCGGGGTGAAAATTTTAAATTACCTCTGATGACCCACCATCTTGATTTGACTTTTCAACATGGCCGCCGGTCTCTTTGTGGGCCTTAGGCATTTTTCTTCATTTGGCTATAAGATATCCCATGGGCTTGTGGGCCAGAAATTCACTTTGTGCCATGTTTGTAAAAATCACAAAAGTTCCAAAACTCCCCGTAGACTCTCCAGAATGAAACTTACTTGGGAAAATTTCCCTCTTCGGGCCCATCGACCCGCATTTTCCATTTGGGTGAAAATTCTAAATATCTCCTGCCACCCCACCTCTCCGAATTGGAAAAAATCCTTTAAAACTCCCATCGGTCTGCTTTTGGGAAAAAATACCTTCCAAGGGCCACTGACCCGTAACTTGAAAAATATGAGTTAGAAGGACTTCATTATACTTTTGGAAAGGGGAAGAAATTTCCAATGTGATGGATATGTTTTCAGGAAACCTTAAGTGCTTAGAATATCTAAAAATTGGATTGAAGCACTAAAGGGGGAAAAATGGGTGTAGTTAACCAAAAATAAGCATGAGTTTATTTTGGATAACAATTTGCCGACTCATAGGGGACATATTCCTGCTATATGAAAAGATTAGTGGCCTTGAAGCATCCATTGGGCATGGATTCTTCCTGATAAACAGAAATCTGATCTGAACTTTGAAAATCTGATCCCTAAGCCGCTTGGAAAAGAACTAAAACTAGGATTGGAGCTAATCTCACCAAATGTCATTCTTAATGCACTATGCAAGAGAAACAAAACACCACAACACACTATGTACAAAATTGGAAAACATACATATCCCAAGTGGGATATGTAGAGTGTGCAAAATTACTTCTTCTACTGAAAGAAAATCTTCCTACTCTATTTTAATTAGAGAAAGAGGGCTCACACAGATCTTGCAACTGGTAGGGAGAAGTAGCTTCTTTTTCTGAAGAAGGGAGGCCATGTAAATTATTTGAGACTGCATATGGATTCTTGCATGAGTGAAAAACTTACTATAAGATGGTCCTCCACCCAAATCATCAAGGTGTCAACTGGAAACAAGAAAAATAACTCTTTTAGTTTCTCTGTATTTGGATTGAAGAGGCATTGCAGCTGATCCTTGGTACTTTGAAACTCATCCTCATGCTCAAAATTAAGCATGACTCATTTTGGATTTTCCCTTGGCTCCAATGAAGCCAAGTACCTGATTAGGAAAGGTCTGGTCCTTTAAATTTTCCCACTATTATGATATTTAACACCAAGATTGGAGTATTCTAGTAGATCTTCTTGGATGGATGGTGTAGAAGAGATGATGACATCCTCTTGCTCTTTCCTTTCCTCCTCTTGTGAAGAAAATGGAAGATTCTTGTGTTCCAACCTTTGTTTTAGAGGGTTGTTGTGAAATGCAAGCTTCTGTCCTTGAATGTTCTCCTTCATGGCAGTAAACTCATGTACTTGGAAGGTGGATGATGGAGGAGATAATGACGTGATCTCCATGGGATCTTCTCCATCAAATCAATCCTCTAAGTCAGATAGATAATTTTCCTCCCTGTTGTCCTGCTACATGTGATGAACCTCCTCAATGGTGTTCTCCTAATTTGAAAATTTCTCACCATGCTTCCCCTCATCTTCAAACATGAAATTTTAAAGCTCAAACTATTATCCATTATTAGGGTTTGAAGGGGATGAAGTTGGAGGAAGAACTGAAGGTTATTTTATGGCTTGCTCTGTGCTTGAAGCCTCTTGAACTGTATGGTTCTCCTCCATATGCTCCTTTTTAACTAGACTCAGAGTGGATTGTTCCTCTTCCTTGATGGATGATTATGCATCTTGGGTTGGATCAACATTTTCTTCAAATAAAGTGCCATCATGGGAACTGTATTCAGGGAAAAATGATTTTTGATCATCTCCTTCTTGTTCTTGTTCTGCTACAAACTTAGCCTTAGCCACCACTGGCTCTTCAACCTTGACCTCCTCTATTGGCTTAACCATCAAGGGGATCTTTGTAATCCCAAATTTGAGATCCCAACTCTTCAGATTTTCTATCATTTCTTCTCTGTTGGGTTTATCTTCTTTCTTCCCTTGGCTGGTTGTTTCATTTTCATCTCCCCAACATGGATTTGGGGATGCAAGAGGAGTGGTAGGTTGGGATTCAACCATTTTTTTTGTTTTTTGTGGTGTTGGGGGAAGTGGAACTTCTTATTTATTTGGAGGGAATGACTTCTTGGAAGGGAAAAGGGAAAAAGAATTAAGATGAGATGGAAGATTAGGAGGTGGAGAAGGGAAACAAAAACTTGGGATATAAAGTGAGGGGCTTAACTCTTGACATTGCTAAAATGATATTGATTGGGAAAGAGGAAAAGAAAAGCTATGAGGTGGTGGACTTAGCCATTGACAAGGTTGTCTTTTATCCAACTCATAAGCCTAAATTTCCTCAGCCAATTGTGCAAGTTGGGGCAGCATGTCAACCATGAAGTCAAGCTTCTCATGAGGGCTTTAATGTCTTGGAAAAGGGCCTTCCCATGGACAAGGTGCCTTGTAGCCAATTTTGAATGCCTTCATTTGTATTGTAGCCCTTGACTGAACCATGTAAGCCTCCATTTTTAAAATCTTCTCTAGCAGATTAACTTCTTCAGGTGTGGAACTACCTCCAAATTCTGTATATCCATGCTCTGTAATAGCTATATAGTTTGGCAAATGACCAAACTGATATGAATCTAGTTCACCTGGATATCCATAGTGCTGATTTTCCTTGTGAAACCTTTCTGGAGGTGTATTGAAGTAACCTGGAGATGGATCTGAATAGAACTGCTGCTACAAGTGTGAATTCCAAGATGGAAATGAAGTCATGATTGCACAACCTCATGGAATGGGAGAAAATGAAAGAGATGGAAGAAGAAAATGGATAAAATGAGAGGAAATGGATAGAAATGGTTTACAACTTTAGAGATTGGGTTGTTGACTAGATGGAGTCACCAGATGTGCTTTGCATGTTCCTCCAAAGGTTGAATCTCACCAAGCATGCATCAACTTGATGAAATGAAGGGGTAAGGTACTTCAAACCTATCCCACCGGGTGTGCTAAAAAAAATTAGTGTGATCACACAGTGGCTTATGATTTGCTGTTGTAATGAGACACCTTCGAAATATGGAAGATCTACCCTTAGTGTGAATGCACAACATGGAGCATTTCCCAAAGTGTGGGGACTTTGCAAATTGAGAAAGCTATCTAGACTGAAGTTTGGTTCTTACTCCTCTATTTAGGTGTACATGTGGATAAATTTCATAGAGGATCTGATTCTAAAATCCTACTCTAACTTGTCCAAGGATGGCATGGGTTAAGAAAATGCATGGAAATGGGAAATAAAACTAAGCAAAAACAAAATGGTGATACACCAAAGGAAGTGTTGAACACTCATGTTTTGTAAAATAGACATAGACCATGAGAAATGCAACATCAAAACATGCACAAATGTCAGATAACCAGACTGCAATGAGAGATCAGAATGACAACAAATGAATACATGAGAGGGTTGAAAATAACACATCCCCAGAACATGCATTATCAGTTCCATATTTGATACAGATACATTAGAAGTAGCAATAGAGGTAAAAAAAATTATATTACAGTCTTGATATGGGAGGTTTGGAAAACTCCACAAATCCACCTGCTAAGCAGAAAATAAGAGCTTACAGAGAGGGACAAATGTTAAACGTTTACAAAAATGAGCCAAATTTGGCTTTATCAATCAAACATAAGCTAAGAGAGGTGAAAAAATGTGGGAAAATAGATTCCACATAGTGAACCAGAGGAGAAGATTAATTAGAGGCAGGAAGGGAACCCTCAAAAATCCATTTTTAGATGCGTACCGGCCATGCTAGATGCCCCTAAGAAATCCACCCACATATCTTATCAAGTTTACCGCTCTAGGGGTCTGTTCGCCATTTTGTCCCGTTCCAAGGACATTTCTTCAAATTTGGATCAAATCAAATACTCCATCAAAATGGTAAAAATTGAAGGGGTCCATCATGTAGAGGATTTCAACATATTTCATGGGATGTTAAGGATTGCAAAAATCCAAGCTTTGGGTCGAAATATATGACACTCTGAAGACCTTATTGAAAAACAGAGCAAATTTCTGGTTTCCATGGCGTAGATGAGGTCGAGACCTTTCCAATGGTGCCAAATTTGTTGACATTTTTCCCCCGCATTGCGAAATTGGGAAGATATGCCCATTTGAATGTTTGAGTACCAGATTCTGCCACTCTGATGACACATGGTGACTTCCCAGTTTCAGTAGAATGGGATTGCGTGGGCCCAAAATTCTTACCTTTGTGCCTTTTGCATAAAAATACAAAAAGGCCTCACAGCCTTGCATTTCACTTCTTTCCAACCCCCACCATAGCGCTATCTGACGTGGATTGGACCAGTGCGGTGCATTTTCCTATTTGGATGCTAGAAAGTCTTGGCCCTAGGCCTTCCATCCTACCTTTGGAGAAGAATTCTGTGGGCCAAGGCCTCGACCTTCTCGCATGTAATTTAGGCCAAACACATGGCCTCTTCAGTGGCAATCGATGGAGGTGTAGCTCCATTTTTGGCCCCGCGAATGCGCTTTGTTCCTCCAAAAGCCCTGCGGGCCAAATATTTCAAATGTGCCCTTTTTCGGCGACCAAGGGCTAAGTGCCTTTGACTTTTCTCCCTGGCCACATGGTGAGCCTACGCTCATTTCCTGGGAACCAATTTTCCAATTCTGCTTTCGAAGTTACATTGAGACTCCTTAGTAAATTTTGGCTCCTTCCATCAGTTCCTGTGGGCTCGTCCAAGGAAAATTTGGTCATCCCGTTAACTGCCGCTAAGCCATAACTGGAAAAATAAAAGCCAGTTAGGTTGACTTTTTTACCTTATTTGGGACTAGCCTTTGAAAAATTCTATGCCTGATTGAAATCATGCATCATTGAGGCACATTTTGCAGTCTCTCCACTGGCATGCAAAAAACTCTGTTTAAGTACCAGCAAAGGAAAAGGCTGAGTTAGCTACCTTTTGACTTAAGCATGGGCTTATTTTGGATAACAATACCACTTTGGACACGTGGAAGCTCTACGCTCGTTTGGGGTACCGCCTATATGTCCTTGACTGCACAACTATATGTGCACCGCTAAGACACGTCGCAATGGCTTCTGCCGTTGTCCTCGTCATGCTTAGCCGACTTATTGAATGTTATAATGCCATTTTGTGTACTTATATCGGACCCTATTGGATCTACATGGAGAGCTGGTGCTAGTTGATGATGGTTTCCACCTTGGAATCTCATCTTCTAAGGGTTGTGTTCGAGCTGACATGTGGTTCTTTCTTTGGCCTTTCTATACTTTAGCCAATTCTACAGACTGGGCTGCTATCTCCCTTTTTTTACTCTAACCAATTTATGGCAAGCCCGTGCTCATGTAGGATACCCACTAATTTGGACCCAGCCTTGGTGTTGCTGTCAATGTACAGATTTACAGGCTTATGATTACATTTGGGACCTAACTGTAGTATGTTTCAATAAATGAGATAATGTTGAATGATAAGAAGTTATTAACTCAAGCTTGTCACTATGGGCTCTACCTTCCGCGAGTTTGTTGTTATAACCATTGAGTCTTACTTGTATGTGGAAGATGGTGGTTCGAATTTATTCAAGCCTTTGACCATTTTCTAGAACGATCTTGTCGGTGATTAATGGGGTCTCCTTTGACATTGTTTGATCCTTCGTAGACCCTTAGCTCCTCCACTGTTGATAGATGACCTTATAATAATGGAAACTCTCATATTAATGTGATGTTGTTGAAGTGAGTTCGCAAATACTAGATGCCGACCCTCAAGTTTCTCTATCCGTGTAGGGTTAATGTATTGACCAATCCTTTTTGACCGGGGGGAAACATTATGGGATAACAAATTGATTCTGCAACTGGTAAATGAGGATGAAACCCTCTAAACAAATGGTGCCAATGTGAACACTACATGATGGTGGTAGGGTAAAATAGATTGTTATTATCACCACTCATCTTCTTCTGATCTTTTTTCTATAATATTAAGCATATCTAAGTCTATAGCCTTAATTGCTAGGATCCCCAATGGTTGATTTCTTCTCAAAAGTATTCACCTTATATGGAAGATTTTATCCATTCTGTATCTTAGAGCCCAACTTGGATGGTCTAACTTTTACGTCATGTCTTGATTAACATTGGGCTTCTCTTCTTGTTGCCAAAAATCATTATGAAGGACACCCCTATAAACTTCACGGTGGTATGTATACCTGGCGAATATCCACGTAAACAGTTTCAGCGATGAAGGTGGGCGAATTAGACAGGATTCAAGTAATGTAAAATTTTCACCTGGAATTCTATTGAAGAGCTCCATCAGTGACGTGTTCCAACAATAGTCCGTCATGACGCATAACGAATCAGATTGGCGTGTTTTAATACCTCCTGATGACGTGCGACACTGGAGTGACAACAGATCGTAATGACGCGCGTCATTTGCTCCTACTGACGTACGTCACTTGCTACTACTGACGCTAGCGTTAGTTGATCCCTATTGATGCGCGACACTGTTTTCTAGCGAAAGCATGACACAGTCACAAAATGACGCGTGACATTGTCCTCTGTTGACGCGCGAAATTGTCCACCTATTGACGCATGACATTGTACTCCATCATTGACATGCGACATTTTCCTCTATCAATAATCACTCCTGACGTGAGCCATTGTCCTCCTATTGACACGCGCCATTGTCCTCTATTGACGTGTGTCAATGGCCTCAATTGACGCACGACACAATGGCCTCTATTGACGCGTGACACTGCAATCAAATCTACTGACGTGACACTGTCAATGGCTTCCAATGACACACGTCATTGTAATTCTAATGACGAGTGACAAAGCCTTCTATTGATGCGCATCACCAGGAATCATTGATGCATGTCAATAGAATCCATTGACGCGCGTCATTTGAAGGTCAAATGACGTGTGTCAATAGGGGACAATGACGCAATGTCAATAGAAGCCTATTTACGCCCAATTTAGCTTATAAATACCCTTCGTGCCGCTCATTTTCTCATTTTCACCCTCTCACTCTTTAATTTTTGCAGGTCTCAATCTTTGACAAAGATGAAAGTACAACTATAATGTTGAATTCAGATGCTTCCCAACTGCAAGTTCAGCAAAAAAATGAAGAGAATCCAAGTCAATCAATTTTCAAGATTAACCTACAGGAATCCCTTATGCCCTCACATCTATAATGCTTTAAAGTTGTCTTCAGAATATAAAGATATAATGGATGCGTGTGGATTTTCAAGGGCTCGTTAATATGCCCCATTTCGAAATAGATCCGGATATTTTGAATTACCTTCTGTCATGCTACAATTCAGAGGACGGTATTTTTTATGTGACTCTGAACGATGGCCAAATGTTCCAATTCACTATTGAACCAAATGACATCCATCGGTTTACGGGCCTTCCTTTCAGAAATTTACCAATTGTTACAACCAAGGCAACACTCCTGGAAGAAGACAAGAAATTTCTCGAATCAACGTACGGTTTCCATGTTGATTGTAAGTATAATTCGTTTTAATTCATATTTTTTATTGTTTTTTATTCTGATACAATTTGCTGTTATAAATTTATAGTAATTTTCACTGTTTCGCATTTGCAGCCCATGTCAATAAATCCAGGCATGGTGTAGATACACAATCAATTGCACACCACTTTCTTGCTGCACTTATTTCATTTTTTTCAAGCCAGAATTGTTTTGCAGGGTCGCCAAACAGATATACCAAATTGGGCCATTGCATACATTTGTGCCACTATCTCAAAACAAAAATTCGATTGGTGCACATATCTATCCAAAAAAATAAGAACTGACATAACAAATTCAAAACTCTCAGATAAACCTTTCATTTATTCAACAAACTATCTCCTTGGCTTCTACTATGAGGCACTTTTAAATTTAAAAGATAAAGAAATTCCTACTTTCTCTGATGAGGTTTTGAAGAAATTCTCAATTCCATTTGAAGAACAACAGGTATAAACTATTTAGTTTGTAATTGTATTTCAATTTTCGACATTACAGTGCATAGTTATTAAAACTTAAATTTTAATGTTTTGCAGAGAAGATATCTTGAAGCCCTTCCCCGAAAAAAGAAGTTATCGAGAGGAAGAGGCCAACAACACGCAGAGGCTTCGGGGGACTCCCAATCTGAAATGGAAGCTCACTCCTCTCCAAACCCTCAACAGTTTGAACTCGTTAAACGCCAGAGAAGTAATACATTCTCATATATTATTTACAAATTCCAAAGTTGCATATTTATTTTTCAATTTAAATTTTAACCAAATGAATTGACAACATTTAATATTGATGAATTGCAGGGACTTTGGAACCTTCTTCCCCAACTCACTCCATACAGTCGCATGCATTCATATCTTCTGAACAGCCACTGAGTACAACTCCTACAAGGCCACCCGTAGCACCGAGAAAAACAACCCCTCGACAACAAGGTACAACTTTTCTATAGTACGTTTAATTTCGTAGTTTTGACTTTATGAATTGTTTTAATATTTTTTCATTTTTTTCTTGTACTTTTCAGCACATGTCAGTCATGATCAAACCACGGCACTGACACCCACTCAACCATTAATTTTTAAAATGCCAACCAGAGGAACAGTGAAAAAGAACATTGGTAAACGCATGCCTTTTGCTCCGGCCCCTAGTGGGACACTAAACCTTGCCTCCTCGTTTCGAATTCCAACTCTATCACTTGGTGGCTTGCCCAGTGCAACGGGCATATCTGTTTTGAACAATATAAATTTAGATGAAGATTATTTGGGCATTGATAGCAATGACCCAACTGGTTTTTTCGATACCCGCGAGATGATTCAAGGCCAGCAGGTATACTTCAAATTTCAATTTTAATATGCTTTACAATTTTTAATTACATTCTGATTTAAATTTATTTATCTAAATCTTGATTAATTTTTTCAAAAACAGGATCAGCCCACCCAAAGGCAGAAACAAGGAGCAGTTGATCTTGGTGAAAGCCCCCATACTTCTCCAGCAAGATCGTCTGCATCAGATTCAGATAGTGAAGAGTTGCCACCTTTTCCTTTGGAGAACTTAATTGGTAATGATTGTCAATCCCATGTCAGTGAGTTTATTATTCCTCATATCCAACAGCTTATAGAATGGGAGAGAAGGGCTAAAGTTCTTATCAATGAGATTATTAGTCGTTATGAAAATTATTGGCAACGGGATAGTTTATACGCTGCAGTCCAGAATCAACCTGCGAAGATGGATTCCTTACTTACCCAAGTAAGATGTGGGACTGTCACGTTTAACAACAACTATAAAGATGACATTTTAGATAAGGCACTAAACAAATTGGAAAATATTAGTGCCGAGGCCCAGGCATATTTTAACAAATGGTCAAAGGACAAGGATTTGGTATCAATCGCAAATGCCGAAAGAGATAGAGCGGTTGTAAGTACTATTACATTCAAACAATCATTCTTGTTAATTTGAAATTTTGAATTTACATTAATATTTTGAATTGACATTACTCTTTTTGTGCAGTTGAAATATGAAAATTTGAAGAGTCAGGCGAAGGTTTTGCAAGTTCACTTGGAAACAGCAAAGAACAGCTTATCCGCAGCAAAAAATTTGAAGCAAAATATTGTTTTGGTTAACAAACAAAACAATACACTAAAGCGGATAATTAAAGAGCATGGTCTCGACCCTGACATATTATTCAAAGCCAAAGCAGCTGCTGATCCAAATTTGCTGTCGCATGGAGATGCAACAAATCAAGAAGAAAGAATTATAAAAAATCTGGACAGTGCTGCAGAAAGATCTTATAAGTTCAAGGGTTATTTCTAGTGTTGGGGAAAGAGGTACAGCCACAGTGGAAGAAGCCGTTGGGGAAGAGAGCAGAGTAGAATTAGTATAAAGAAAAAGAGGGTTTTGAAAATTAGAAACTTTTATTATTGAGGAAACTTTAAATATTGAATTTGAAAACTTCTACTATTGAGTATGTACTATGGTATTTGAATTTAATTATATGGATTTATATACAGTCTTTAATTTTAATTGAATTAGATGGTGATTATCATGAATTATATGTATGTTTCTTGTTTACTTGCATTGTCATGAATTGTATGTGGACGTAGATGATGAATGATGATAATTGATAATTAATGATAGATGATGATGAAAGACGATGATCAATTTAATGTGTATAATGTAAAATTTAGTGCCTAAATATATTGTGGGACTTTAATTATCTTGAAAATTATGTCTTTGGGAAAAAATAGCAATTAAGATTTGAAACAGATCTATTTAGGATTTCTCCTTAATAGACTTATGGTGTAGGAAAATTCTATTTTAAAGAGATTCACCTCTTTGTAAGTTCATAATCTTCTCATTAGAGAGGTTGTTTGACATCCAAAATAGTCAAGACCATTTGTCATAAAATAACGTTTTGCTGGAAACAATCAAGACCATGGTTTAAAAGATATGGATTTGTTATCATGGACATTGTTTTGTGTAGAGTAGATTGAGAAGTTGCTGTAAATAGTCAAGGTTATGGAGGCTAGATTAACCAAAGTTGGAATAGACCATGTGATTAAATGATAGGTCAAGATCGATATAGAACTTTGAAGTTTAATTTAAAACATATGAATTGTTCTTATCATGAAGATTAGTAAATATAGATCAAGTTCATAGGTTGAAGAATCCTACCATTTTTTAATAATTGATAAGGGTGAAGAATCATTGTGGATTAGAACTGGGAGGCTATAAGTTGGAATAATTTTGAGTGTGTAAGAAAATATTGAAGGTTGTAAACTAGATCATAGAAAACTATGTGTGTAAGTATTTATGTAGAGCCTTGATGAAGGCACACTACATTTGCAGGATAGTTTGAAGAAGGCACACTACAATATTCTAGTCAGTTTTATTACTATAATGTATTTTTATTAGATAAAGACTCCATCAAGTTGAAAAAAATAGTTATCATTAGTGTATATTTGGGTGGGTGACATATAGGATATGGAAGATATCATTAGAATTGAGTTTGAATAACATCGTGTTACTGGATGATCATTATAAGTCTAAACATAGATCTATTTCTTCATGGAAAAATATGATAGAAGTGATGGATCTATGACTTAGCAGGGAATCTTAGTGAATATTAGGAAGAATTGCAAGTGAGAATCATCAAGGGTAACGAAATTAAACATAATTGCAAATCATCATAGGGTTTAGCTTACCTCTTGCGTATTAGATTGCTTTGAAATCATCAAGCGTATACGTGATAGATCTTTGTTTTACCTGACATTGTCAGATAAAGGAGTGAGTTGCCTGACATTGTCAGTCTTTAAGATATATAGACCAACAATATCTTTAAATAAATGTAAATATATAGAATTAGACCTGTAACATCTTTAATGATAACAAGAGCTGAAAAAATGTAAAGTAACAAACAATAAGATTATGTTGAAGAAGATACCTATTTAAAATTGAAATCATCACCGGTAATGTGCTAGATCTTTGTCTTTAATAAAATTCAACACAAAAAATGGATTAGTAGATAGATGGGGTGAGTTTCCCGACATTGTCAGTCCCGAGAAGTAACAGCTTCCTCGGACAGATGTCAACCCACGTTTTCAAAAAATAAAAAGATTGTATTTAACTAAATGTAAATACATAGACCTGTAACATCTTTAATGATAACCAGAGCTGAAAAAAATGAATAGTAACAAACAATAATATTAAGGGGAAAAAGATACCTGCTTAAAGTTGAAATCATCACTGCCACTGGTAATGAGCTATATCTGTGTTTCAAAAAAACTCAACACGAGAAATGGATTAGTAGATAGATGGGTGAATTGCCTGACATTTTTAGTATATAGAAATGTAACATCTTTAGTATATAGAAATGTAACATCTTTAATGAAAACCAGAGCTAAAAAAAATGAATAGTAATAAATAATAAGATTAAGGGGAAAAAGATACCTGCTTAAAGTTGAAATCATCACTTCCACTGGTAATGAGCTAGATCTGTGTTTTAAAAAAACCCAACATTAGAAATGGATTAATAGATAGATGGGTGAATTGCCTGAAATGCAGACTAAACAACCTGTATTCTTAGCATCCAAGAAAAAATACAGTGCCTTCTTCAGATAAATCATAGAAGTTAATTTTGTATAGGATTCACATCTTGAGATATTGTAAAATGTTTTGGGGAAAATGGATCAGTATCAAAATATGTTGTATAGGATTCACATCTTGAGATTCTCTCTTCAGGACTGCTTCTTGGAGTGGTTGAATTAAAATATGTCTCTTTTTTTTTCAAATTTTTAAGGTGGTGCATATGATCATATCTCAATAAGGTTGTTTACATATCATATTAGTTACAAGAATGAGGTTTGAAAGATACAATAAGGGTAAAGTGATCAAAATTGTTGTGTAACGGAAAGTTGTTTTTACTTTCTAATTATCATTATTGAGCTGATGAAATACTTGGTTGACCATTACAATGAGTATCAAAGTATAAAATTCTTGCTACCACCTTGTTTTGTTTTCCTTTGCTGAAGATACAATGTTCAAGTGTATGTTTGAAGACAATTTTCTTGAAGCTCCCCCTTTTCTATGCCTTGAATTGATTAATCATGATCTTCTTGAGTGCAATCGATAAAATCAAGTGTCTCAAATATTGAAAAAAAAATTACAGCTCAACATAAAGTTCTCTGTGCAAGGTTGGATCATCTCAAAAAGGTAACATTGTGTAAATTTTGTCAAGAGTGCCTTACTGGTACCTCATCTCAAACTCAGTCTTAGCATATATCATGAAGTTTCTTTTTGAACTTATCAAACAAGACCCTATATCATCATCAAGTACACACCAAACACTGTTTCTTTGGTCTGGGGATAAATTTGAAGGCTTCATCTCAATTGGCTGCATTGCAAACATGAAGGGAATTTCCTCTTGAGCAAAAGAGGTGAAAACTTTGAATTCCGTTAAATTTTCGATAAGAAATCAATTATTCGGTAGTCTCAGGATTTCTCTGTGCATAAAGAGATCCATCTAGTCACTCATCACTCCTGACGCGCGTCAATGGAACGTCAATGGTCTTGACCGACGTGCGACACTCCCCGCTATTGACGTGCGTCACTGGCACCTAATGACGCGCGTCACTAGCTCTTTTTAACGTGTGTCACTGACTCCTAGTGACGTGCGTCGCTGACTCCTATTGACGCACGTCACTGTCTCTTTTTGACACGCGTCATTGGCTCTTTTCGACGCGTGTCACTGGCTCTTTTCGACGCGTGTCGCCGACTCCTATTGATGCGCGTCACTTTCTCCTATTGACGCGCGTCACTTTCTCCTATTGATGCACGTCGCTCACTCCTATTGTCGCGCGTCACTAGGACTATTGTCGCGCGTCAGCTAGAGCCTTTGACATGTGTCAAGTGAAGCCATTGACGCCCGATTTAGCCTATAAATACCCTTCAACCTGTCATTTTCTTGTTTTCACCTTCCAGCTCTTGATTTTTTGCAGGTCTCGATGCTTCCCAACTGCAAGTTCAGTAACAAAAATCAAGAGAATCCAATTCAATCGTTGTATCTTATGCCCTCACATCCATACTGTTTTAAAGATGTCTTCAGAATATAAATATTTAATGGATGCATGTGAATTTACAGGGCTCGTTAATATGCCCCATTTTGAAACAGATCCGAATATTTTGAATTACTTTCTGTCATCCTACAATTCAGAGGAAGGCATTTTTTATGTGACTCTGAACGATGGCCGAATTTTTCAATTCAGTATCGAAGCAAATGACATCCATTGGTTTACGGGCCTTTCGTTCAAAAATTTACCAATTGTTACAACCAAGGCAACACTCGTGGAAGAAAAGAATTTTCTCGAATCAACGTTCGGTTTCCATATTTTTTATTCTGAAACAATTTGCTGTTACAAATTTATAGTAATTTTCATTGTTTCGCATTTGCAGCCCATGTCAATAAATAAAGGCGTGGTGTCTAATATGTAGCATTTCTGAGTACATGTAATTTTTGCAATGCTAGTGTCTAAGATGAGCTTTGTAACTTTGATTGACTTGATCAGTGCAGTGGAAAAGTTTAAACAAAAAAAAGATCTTAAGAAAACTGATGGAACCAAGAAGGGGAAATTAATTGATGTTCCCAAACTTGATGATGCAAATCAATCAAGGGGGAAGAATTCTGATCAATGTACTTTAATATTAACAGAGGGTGACTTAGCCAAGGCTCTTGTTGTAAGTGTTTGTGCCTTGAATCAGGAAAATGTGAATACTGAATTTGGTAGTATTGTGACATGTTTCGACATCACTTTCCAATTTAATTTTTTGTTATTTTAGTTATCTTTATTCTATCAGGTGTCAGGAATATCTATTGTTGGTCAATATTATTATGGCGTGTTTCCTCTCAGAGGTAAGCTGCTCAATTTCAGGGAAGCTACCACTCACCAACAAATGGAGAATAAAAAGATAGTAAATATAAAAAAAATCCTTGGTCTACAGGAAGATAAAATATATGACAACATTAAATCTTTAAGATATGGCCATCTGATGATAATGACAGACCAGGTACATGATCTTTGTATAGCGCTGTTTAGTTTCTGCTTAATTTTGACACATCCTTTCTAGTGAGATCCTTTTTGACTTGTCCTTTATCTCTTAAAGGACCGTGATGGTTCCCGCATCAAAGGATTGCTGATCAATTTCATACACCATACCTGGCCATCACTGCTTAAAATTCCTTCATTTGTTGTGGAATTTATCACTCCTATTGTCAGGGTAATTGTTCCCCCTGTATATTTGGTTGAGTGTATTGAGACTCTTTATATTTTTTTTTAAGCCTCCAGATGTTATTTATCTCCATGTCTAATTTTGGCACATGTTGATGTAGGCAACTCACAAAAATGGAAATGTGTTATCTTTTTACACAATTCCTGAGTACGAAGCTTGGAGAGAATCATTGAGTGGATCGATAACTGGCTGGACCATATAGTACTACAAAGTAATGCTAGTTTGTTTTCTCTTTATATGTTTTCAAGTTCTGGTTTTGTTCACTTGCTGATTAGGTATCACTTGTTGCTTGGACAATATAGGGTTTTGGCACAAGTACTTCTAAAGAGGGCAAGGAGTATTTCATACAACTGGACAAGCACAAAAAATATTTTGTGTGGGTTGATGAGAAAGATGGAGATGCTTCCTCATATGAATCAGCTTATAGAATGGGAGAGAAGGGCTAAGGTTCTTATCAATGAGATTATTAGTCGTTATGAAAATTATTGGCAACGGGATAGTTTGTACGCTGCACCTGATCCAAATTTGCTGTCGCATGGAGATTTCTGATTTTGGAGAAAGAGGTACAGCCACAGTGGAAGAAGCCATTGGGGAAGAGTGCAGAGTAGAATTGGATAAAGAAAGAGAGGGTTTTGAAAACTAGAAACTTTTATTATTGAGGAAACTTTAAATATTGAATTTGAAAACTTCTACTATTGAGTATGTACTATGGTTTTTGAATTTAATTATATGGATTTATATACAATCTTTAATTTTAATTGCATTAGATGGTGATTATCATGAATTATATGTATGTTTCTTATTTACTTGAGTTGTCATGAATTGTATGTGGACGTAGATGATGAATGATGATAATTGATAACTAATGATAGATGATGATGAAAGACGATGATCAATTTAATGTGGACGCAGATTTATCATCAAGCACAGTAATTCTTCTTCTCTAGACTTTTGAACTTGTTTTAAGATAATTATTCTCTACACTTGTAACAATATGATCATAATGTCATTAGAATGGATATAGATGATAAATAAATGGAATGTGTTATAATGGATATAGATGACATTAATGATTAGAATGGATATAGATGACATTAGAACAAATAGAATTGTAATGATATGATTATGAATTATTTTAAAAAACGAAATTGTTTTAATAAATTTAAAATTAGATAAATAATTGTATTAATAATAATTGTAGTGTCAGGACTCAGGATATGATAATGATATGGTGATGATATGATATATATGGATGATGAGGAATTTTATGTGGACTTATATTTAAAATCGTATAATGTATTGTTTATCCTGAATTTTATGTGAATTTTATGAGGAATTTTATGTGGACTTATATTTAAAAATAAATTAAATATAATTCTGAGAAATCAAGAAAGAATCATCACTGGTAAGAAATTAAACATAATTGCAAATATGCTAGGGTTTAGCTTACCTCTTGCGTATTAGATTGCTATGAAATCATCAAGGGTAACGTGCTAGATCTTTGTTTTACATGACATTGTAGATATAGGTGTGAGTTGCCTGACATTGTCAGTCCTGACTCCTGAGAAGTGCCAACAACATATTTAAATATATAGACCAACAATATCTTTAAATAAATGTAAATATATAGAATTAGACTTGTAACGTCTTTAATGATAACAAGAGCTGAAAAAATGTAAAGTCACAATCAATAAGATTATGTTGAAGAAGATACCTATTTAAAATTGAAATCATCACCGGTAATGTGCTAGATCTTTGTCTTAAAAAAAATTCAACACAAAAAATGGATTAGTAGATAGATGGGTGAGTTTCCTGACATTGTCAGTCCCGAGAAGTAACAGCTTCCTCGGACGGATGTCAACCCACGTTTTCAAAAAGTAAAAATGTTGTATTTAACTAAATGTAAATACATACACCTGTAACATCTTTAATGATAACCAGAGCTGAAAAAATGAATAGTAACAAACAATAAGATTATGTTGAAGAAGATACCTATTTAATATTGAAATCATCACCGGTAATGTGCTAGATCTTTGTCTTAAAAAAAATTCAACACAAAAAGTGGATTAGTAGATAGATGGGTGAGTTGCCTGACATTGTCAAACCTGAGAAGTAACAGCTTCCTTGGATGGATGTCAACCCACATTTTCAAAAAGTAAAAATATTGTATTTAACTAAATGTAAATACATACACCTGTAACATCTTTAATGATAACCAGAGCTGAAAAAATGAATAGTAACAAACAATAATATTAAGGGGAAAAAGATACCTCCTTAAAGTTGAAATCATCATTGCCACTAGTAATGAGCTAGATCTGTGTTTTAAAAAAACCCAACACGAGAAATGTATTAGTAGATAGATGGGTGAATTGCCTGACATTTTTAGTATATAGACCTGTAACATCTTTAATGCTAAAGATAAAAGATAGATAAAGAAGATACCTATTTAAAGTTGAAACAATCCATTATCAATAGCTTCATCAAAGTCGATGTTGTCTTCTATAGAATGTGACGAAGAGCCAATTACACTCTCAAGGTTGGGAATATTTGTACTTGTAGCTGTATTATTCACACCTCTTCTTTCGCAAAGGGAATTCCAGTGCGCAATTGCTCTGTCGAACAGAAAGGTTTCGATGGAGTATCGAGAAACATAACACCTCATGTAACTTTCTAGATTTTTATCTAACCTGTTTCTCAGTTTTGATTTTATAAATGACAATGCACTGAAAACCCTTTCATCCTCCACAGACCCCAAAATCATTTTTTGGCATAACTCATATAATCTGAAATATTCACTGATATCTTCTTGTAAAATAGGACTTTGATAGATTCCTCGCCACAACCTTGTAATAGCACCACTTTCAGAAGGTTGATCTAAATTCTTATATTGGTTCCTCATTGTTGTTGCAAATTTTTTTGACTGAAACTTTAATAAATCGGCATTTAGTATACCTTTGATTTCCACACCCTTGAGCTCTGACGTCTTTGTAAATTGTTCCATTATTGTACCCATTGATTTATGGAAATGCTTACTAACAAAGTCTACACAGCCGCCTTCAGTATTCCAAAATTTAGGATTTATCACACCCATGGCTTCCAGAATTTTATCTTTACAGAAACGTTCCCTAATTTCTGATGACAAGGTTTCTGAAATTTTTTTAAGCTTTATTCTTGTTTCAACTATAACAGACTCAAACAAATTACGTGCCATGGGAACACCTTCTCGTTCTGATCCTGTAATAGCTTGACGTTTTTGCAAAATGTGCACAGGTATTTCCCTCCCATTAACAGTGATGCAGAGGTGATCATGGATATTAAATCTCAAAAAGGTGTTAGGATTTTTAAGATCTAATAAATCTCTCCAATTTTCAAAAACAGGTGCATCAAAACTATCATTGGAACAGTACAATATATCAAGACTTTGACATACCATTTTCTTCATCCGTATAAAATCCACAATATAGATTAATCTACCCTGTGCATGCTTCATCAATGTATTGATCTCCTTTAACATTGGAAGAATACCAACCAATGTAAGCAATGTCTCCAAATCAGTTAAACGGAACAACAAGTCCCTTGCCCTATCAACTTCATGATGGTATTTGTGCATGAAACCAACCAATGAAGGATACTCCTCATGAACTCTGCATGCAGGTTCATACAAAGAGATTCATATAGTCTCCACATCCTTCAGAAGTTTTTTGCCATCTGTAATTCCAATTGCAAATTTTTGGAACTCGAGAAAACACTTTGGGCTGCTTGACATATAGGCATGAAGTTCTCTTATAATGTCTTCTAATTTAGCAACATTTTCATGGTTGCTTACCATTTTATATGCTAAATTCATTCTGTGAGCCATACAGTGAATTGGTAGCATATATGGGGCCACTGTTGTTTGTAATCTAACACAAAGCCCTGTTTGGTGACCCTGCATGACAGATGCACCATCTGCTCCAACGCATACCAACTTCGTAGCAATTTCATAATCAGTCATACCAACAACATCTTTCAAATGAGAAACAACTATTTTATATAGGTTTTTGGCATTGCAGTTTTCAACCATTTTCATAACACCCAACAGATGAGGTGTCCTTATATGATTTTCTAAAGTATAGATGTGGATACATACCCATGTGGTGTTGTCGACTGTTGTCACTTCATCAATTGAAAGAGAGATAAAGTTTACTTTTTTTACATTCTCTTTCAAATATTCCTTCTCTATCATCGAGAGGCATTTTGCCATTTCCCATACACTACTCTCAGACCAATGAGACTGAGGTACACTCAGCATTCCGTTAAATTGATACAAAACTTTGAAATTGAGGAAATCTGAAATCACTCTTCCTTTTTTAAGTATTTGAAAAAGAGTAGAGAATTGTATGAATTTTGCATGTAGATTTGTTTCTTTCATCTTACCAATATGCGATGTGATCGTTCCTCCATTTTCCAATAGATGTCTATGTTTTTTCTGCTCTACCTCATATTCCGCTGCGTATCTAACATGCATGGATTATTTTTCAGTTTTCCACCTATGTGTTTTGATTTTCTAGCCATCCGCCCCTGTTACAGTTAAATATTGTTTTCCACAATGTTTTTCTATAGTGTCCAGCTTCAGTTGCATTTTTTGTTGCTTTCCCAATTTCCACGTACATATTTTACATGTACATTCAGATGGGATTTCTTCAGAATTAGATGATTGTACAGGTTCAATAAACGGAAATTTAGCTGCCCAATCAAAATTGTTTGTCCTGCCAATGGTCCACATATTCTTGTTCGTTTTTAATGCTTTACTTTTTTGAGTAGAATTTTGAGCAATATCACAATCACCTGGTTTCCTCTTTCTTGGACCGGAGTTTGATTTTGATTTCTGTCTTCCATTTTGCTGAGTGTTTGTATCTGTGATATCTAGCTACACTTCTGGTTGCACCCCAATAGGAACAATATCTTCAAGATCTGGCATATTATCGTAGGTTTCATTTGTTTGACTTTGATACTATGCAGAATACATGTCCACCTCAATAATTCCTTCCACACAGTCAGTATTCTGATTCTCTGTGGTGGCATCTATATGATTGGTATTTACAATATCTGTATCCGCAGAGTTTCCAAAATACTTAAAGAGTGATTTCTGAGATTTCTTACTTACTTTTAGGTTATTCGTATTCTTTGAGCTGGCACCTTCCATTATTCTGAAAAGAGTCCTACGTCAGCAAAAGAACCAAGTAGCGACTCTGTCTAGTCTGAGGTCTTGTCACGCGTCCACTGTCTGAGGTCACACATCCACTGTCTTAATATACTGTCACGCATCCACTCTGCCCAAGTCACGCGTCAACACTTCCTCTGTCACGCATCAACACTTCATCTGTCGTGCGTCACTTTTTTGCCCAAGTCACGCGTCAACACTTCCTTTGTCACGCGTCAGAACACCTTTTTCGCGCGTCAGTACAGCTCTTGTCATGTGTCAGTACATCTCTTGTCACGCGTCAGTACAGCTCTTGTCACGCATCAGTACAGCTCTTGTCGCGCGTCAACAATGCCCTTGTCGCGCATCAACACTACATTTCTCACGCGTCAACAGTCACAGGCTAACAATAATATGAATCTCTGGTGCTCAAGGGTATGCGAGTTCAAATTTCACAGTATTGGTAATTTGGTAAGCTACTTGAGGTATACTAGCTGGCGAATCACCTAGGTTTTTATAGGAGATGTTTTCAAATGAAGGCGAAGCGGACCCCCCAAAAAAAATATAGTATATATTTTAGGCGAACAGTTCACCGACCCACTCCGAATAATTCGCCTTTTCAAATTTTCCTAAAATGAAATTTTCGCCATATTACGAATATTCGCCTCTAAAATTATCCGTGGTTGTGGGACTTTTAAAACTTGAGATGGACCTCTGGAGAAAGTTAGTTCTTTCTCCTAAACTACCTACCACAAGCTACTCTAATGCAGGAAAAAACTAAACTTTCCTAATCTTACCATTCCAAGGAACTAGAGAGAAAGAGAGAGTGAAAGAAAGCCTACACTAAAGGGGTGATACACCAAAGAAGGAAAGGGGTGAGATACTCTTTTGAGGGAGGATGAAATAGAGGGAGAAGGAAAATGGGAAGGTAAGGAAACAGTGACACAAACCCAGATCCAAATCCATTATCAAAACTCCATGAAACACAACACCATGCACCGGAAAATGTGAAATACATGCACATAAAATAGATTTGAAAGGGAGAGGCATGGGGAAATAAAAAAACAATGCAAAGGGTTGTAGAAACACCAAAAAAACATGTTTTCTTGCTATATATAACAGACCGTTACATTCTTGCTCAGAGGCACAAATCCACTTGCCAGGCATAGGGGAAGGTTTTTAACTCAAATGCAGTCGGGAAACAAATTTGACAGAGTTTCCCTACACCCAAAATGTCTCCCCTTCTCCAATGAGAAGTGTTACGATATATAGAAGTTTTGAACAATGAAAAAATAGAGAGAAAGGAGGAAAACAAACCCTATTTTGAGAATTCAACCACCCACCATTAATGCCCTAAAAATATACCTATATTTTGTCAAATCTACCTCTCGATGTCTACTTTGGCGTGTTGGGGAAGGAGAAATAGCGATTGAAATCAAATCTAGGTTGTTGAAATAATCATATCCCGTATTGATGGCTTAAAATACAGTTTCTCATTCTTCACCCAGCAACACCTACTAACAATGATATTTTATACTTCTACGGCATAGAGGAGGTCGAGATCTTTCCAACGGTGCCAAATTTTTTGGTTTTCGTGTATTGGGTCGAAATATATGTCTATTTGAATGTTACAAGTCACGTTCATACAAAAATGGTGAAAACCAGTTAGTAAAATGGGTCCATGGGCCCGAAACTCACTTTGTTCCTTTTGGCACCAAAAATACAAAATGTAAAATTTTCCCTGTAGCCTCGCAATTCACTTTTGGCAAAAAATAATTTTCAGGCCCGACGATCCACTTTTTTCCATTTGGGAAAAAATTATCTCCTAGGTCCACCAGCACACATGTAATTGAGGCTTCACACATGGCTCCTTGGTCATTGATGGAGGTGTGGCTCACTTTTTCACTTTACAACCTCTCGGGGTGAAAATTTAAAATTACCTCTGACGACCCGCCATCCCACTTTGAATTTTCAACATGGCCATGTGTCCCTTTGCGGGCCTTTATCATTTTTCTCCATTTGGCTTTAAGATCCTCTGTGGGAAAAATGGAGAAAAATGATAAAAAAAAAGTGGACGTAAACAAACACCTAGATTTGGTTTAAAACTAGTGCATCATTCTCCCCTGCTTGAAAAAAATGCAACTCTTGAAGTTGTTTTCTTCAAATTTATTCCATTTATCTTTATCCAACTTCTCAATACCCACTTTGTGACCCATGTGTTTTTATCTTGTTCCACTCCTTTCTAATGTACCAAATATTTTTTGTATTGTCCATGTCTCATGTTCACTATTTTCTTGTCTAAAATCTAATCCAGTTATTTCTTTTTCACCGGAACCTACTGCCTCCAATCTACTACTTTTTCAATAACATTCTTGTCTTCACTATCCCCGTGAAAAGAATATAAGTCTAAAACATTAAACACTAGAGAAATATCAAAAAATTTCGGGAATTCTACCTCATAATCATTATCATTTTGTTTCATGATTTTGCAGGAACCAATCTTCTTATACTTCAGTTTGTTATAGGTTCCTGTTGGAAATCGTTCCTTCCAAAGGTATACCATAACCACCTCACCCACTTTAAACAAATTTATCCTTTTGTGCACATATGTTATTTTCTTATAATTATCATTACTATTCTGCAACTTCTTCATGTAATTCTTGTATGTGTTTGGAAAATGCATATGCATCATCTTTGGCTCTGCCATCAATTAGTAGCTGCACCAAATCTAACACCATGTTTGGACACATTCACAATATAAAATGGAGACTTTACTGTGGATTTATTTACTGAGATATTATAAGAAAACACATCTTGCGGTAATGCTAAGTCCCATTGTTTTGGATTTTCCCCAACTATGCACCTCAACAAGTTTCCCAAACTCTTATTTACCACCTCTATTTTCCCATCAGTCTGAGGATGATAGGCACTGTTGTACTATATTTTAGTTCCCAACTTCTTCCATAAATGACTTACGAACCTTGTGTCCCTATATAAAGGAATGGTTTTTTTAACACCATGGCAACCTAACAAATTCTTCGCAAAACAAATCTACTACTCCTATTGCATCACTATTTTTACCAAAGGCAATAAAATGAACCAAAGCTATAGTATTATCCTTACCTCTCTACATCTCTTACCACATCTCTTTTCATATTTGGCTAATAGTATTTCTCTTCTACCAAATCTATAGTATTATCCTTACCAAAGTGCCTAGCCAATCCTCTGTTATGCAACTCTTTCAATAAATTATCTCTCATAGACCCAAATGGAATACATAGTTGTCATCCCTTAAATAGAAAGTCATCCTGAAAAAAGCTACTCATCTTGGAAATCGCATGCATCACTTACTTAACCTTTTAACAATAACCTTGAAATCAAAATAAAAAAATACAAATCCTTTATCGCTTCAAACCCAACCACCTCATTCTCCATAGTTGTAAATAGAGTCACACGCCCACTCAATGCATCTGTAACTTAGTTATTTTTTCTTGATTTATGGTTTAGACAAATATTATAACCCTGAAAAAATGATACCCACTTTGCATTCCTATTATTCAACTTCCTTTTTGTATTCACATACTTTAGGGCTATGAGGTCTGCAAATAACACAAAATCCTTAGGCACTAAGTAATGCCTCCAATGCCTCAGTGCTTGTACAACTTCGTAAAATTCCACATCATACGTAGAATAGTTATTTCTTACCTCATTCAATTTCTCACAAAAGAAAGCTATTGGCTTCCCTCATTGACTTAGGAAAACACCAATACTCACGTGTGAGGTGTCATAATCAACCTTGAAAACTTTTTTAAAATATTGTACTGCCAAAAAAGGTTCTTCTGTCACCTTCTTTTTCAAGAACTTAAAAATATCCTCAGCTCCCTTTGTCCACAAAAATTATCTTCCTTTTGTGTAATCTATTATAGGTGTTACAATACTGCTAAATTTTTTAATAAATTTTATGTAAAATGTTGCTAAACCATGACAGCTTCTTACCTCTGCTATACTCCATGGAGTAGGCCATTCAATGATTTTATTTATCTTTTCTAAGTCCATATGTACTCCATCTGCTGAAATAATAAAACCCAAAAATACCAAACTCTATTGCATAAACGTGCACTTCTTAAAATTTTCATAGAGCTTCTCGTTCCTCAACACTTCAAATATCACCCTCAGATGCCTCAAATTTTTTTCTTTAGTTTTACTGAAAATCAAGATATCATCAAAATAAATAATAAACTAACCATTTTACTTGTGCAACACAGTGTTCATCAGCCTCATAAAAGTGCTAGGTGCATTAGATAACCCGAATGGCATCACCAAACACTCATATAATCCATCTCCTTTCTTGAATTTTGTTTTCTACTCATCTTCTTCTCTGATCTGAATCTGATGGTAACCACTTCGAAGATCAATCTTGGTGAAATACCTAGATCCAGTTAGCACATCCATCATATCATCAAGGCGAGGTATTGGGAACCTATACATGATTGTAATTTTATTGATTTCTTTGTTATCCACACACATTCTCCATGTTCCATCCTTCTTAGGAGTAGTGAAGACTCTGGGATAAAATAAATATGGTGAGGAATATCTCTTTTGGGTGATAAAATCAAATTGGCCAACAGGTGCCCAAGAGGACCTAGGCACCTAAGCAAGCCCACTAGGCCCACATGTGGCCAAAATAAGCAAAAATGGGAAAAAAAATATGATGAGTCCAAAAATCCCCATACTCAGTCCCTATCAGGCCTCTGACACGAAGAATTTCGAAAAAATCCAAAAGATAGAGCTCCAGGGTCAAAAAATCTTCATTTGGGCTGGGCCTTAGGAGCCCACCGAGCTACTCGGTGAACATCTCGGCGAGTTGGAAGATTGCATTGAGGGGAGCAATATCGGCGTGCCTTGCTGAGTAGCTCGGTAAGCTACTCGGCAAGCCGAGTTGGGAGAATGGTGGTGGAATAAGCCTAGTTGGCCCGAGCTTCAGAAATGACACAGCTCAACAAAAGGTTAGAGGCCCGTATGGGGAAAGTACGTTTCACGATGGGTAGAGGACAAGCTCCCAGAGCTCAGCCCATGATGCGTCGATGAGCGATGAGTTTAAATTGTTAGAGGCCGAGTCATGAAGCATGCCAGCACGAGGCGATATAGGCGAGCGGCTAAGGAGCTTGGGCTCAAGTGTTAGAGCAACTCATGTGAGAGGGAAAAAAGGGGGAGTATGAGAGCTTGGCGTTTATGCAAGATAACACACTGCGGAACTCACAGTGGAAATGATGGGCAGTGAGCTCGTGTTCATGGCCCTGATGTCTCAGGGAGAAGTTTGCATCCTGTAGTTGACCGATCTTGGCATAGCTCATTGATGGAGGAATTTCTCGGGGCTATTTTAGCCCAAGCACAATATAGACGGCAGGAGTCCAACTCTTCCTTAGAAAAGGGAGCTTTCCAAGCTTTGGTAAAGCATGGAAGGCTATAACATTGGTCTAGAGGCCCAAGTGACTCAATAAAGGAGGGCTTGCTTTGAGAAATCCAAACTGCGGAATTGGCTATGGAAAATTTTCTGATGACTCAATGGGACTCGGGGATCCCAAATGCAATTCACGATGGATATATGCTGAGGAAAGAAGGCAACACCTATGGAGGATCAGTGGGGTGATCAAAGACGCAGGAAAAACATGAATCGAATTGAGCCAAGCGCCAAGGGAAAAGCCCTAGATAGCTCATCTAATGGCTTGCGACATCAATCAAGAATTTGTACAAGTCTTTAGAGGCACGTAGATCCACCAAGGCCCAAGATGTCGACTCAACCAGACCACAGAAATGAAAACTTGACTACGCAAAAGGAATCAATGCATCGAGAAAGTGAACAGCTCGGTGAGTCAAACACATGAAGAATGATTCATTTGGCAACCTATTTCGGGCACAAGGTGTTTCGGAATTCAGAAGTACATTAATTCATAGGATGCAAGAGTATTGTGCAAAAGTGGCGAGCTGAGCACCATAGTCCGAACTCCAACATTTGGAGTTCAGAGCTTCGGCATTTCAGATAATTCCAGGTGAGTTGGGTAAAAATAGAGCTCGGAGTCTAAACTCTGAAGTCTGAATTTTAGACTTCAGAGTTTCAGCATTTCGTAACTCTCAAGCCAACTTGGTAATGAACAGTAGCCAAGATCCCCAAAGCCAAATATCTGAAATCCTGTAAGGGCGATGTCCGAAGCGTGGGAGATGGGATCGCTCAATGCATGATTTGTGTGCTCGGTGAATGGCCGCGTGGCAAAGAAATAGCTCATCTTGTGGAAGTCAGTGAAAACCATGAGGGGCTTGTGGATTAGCTAAGATATTTCAAAGGTGTTGAGTTACGTATATCTGAGCTAACAAAGATGCCCGAAGCAAGAGCTGGTAAAATAGGGAAAGTCGAGTAACTCGGCATTTATAGAGAGCGTGTCACCAATGTACGTCACAAGGGCCTCAGGACTGCCCGTCCAGTCAAAACATCAGGCGAAAAGTTTTTTAGAGCTCGTCAATCAAGATAGCTCAAAATGGTGATATTCGGTCTTGACTGACTAGCAAGTGAAAGGAGCAAAGAGGCTCAATGTCAAATAAGACTTGTCTGTCATATTGAAACAATTTCAGGATATAGGATGACCAATACACAAGATAGCTCATCGATAATGAAATAAATATCAGTGGAAGTATGACTCACTTTAAGAATCCATGTAAACAATATCTTTCCATTATGCCAAGTGGAGTTCAGGGAGACTCGATCATATGAGGATTTTGATGGCAAATATGGGAATTGTTTCCCAACAACCAAGGTTTGTTTTACAACTCGCCGAGTAAATTTCAGAGACCAATAAGGGAATAGCGGAGCTCGAGGATGATTCGATGGTCACCAAGAGGTTTGGTATTCAAATTGAAGTGGTAGTATGAGATCCAAAGTTCCATAATAAATGTAAAAGTAACAACTCAACCCTTAGCTCTCTGAGCAACTCTCCATGTAAAACCATACACAAGCTCAAACACACAAAACCCCCCTTCATCCGAAATGATGTAACTTGAGATCCAAGTGTTAGAATATTGTAAGGATATAGTCAATGGAAAGATGAGAAGGAAATATATAATATGGAGACCTGGAAAAAGCATTTCCGGAAGTTTTCCAAACTTGGAAATTACAGAAACCCTAAAAACCGTAAAATTACATAACTTGAGCACCAAGAGTCTATTTCTTGCAAATAACTAGTCATTAGAAAGGTGAGAAGATATTCTATATCATGGCACCATAAATTTCATGATTTCATATATTTTGGATATCCAAAAACATAGGAACAGTGTAGAGTTATAGGGTTAGGTGAGGGTCATCAATGCAGCTATGGGATCCCTTTCTTCCACAATAAGACAAAGTTCAAAAGGGTATGGGCTCTATAGGCTTTCCCATCACTCTTGATGGCATCATGATGAGTTTTTCAGGTTATTAGAAGGAATTTTGGGTTTCCTCTCCATCTCTTCCCATGATTTCTTCCTATAAATGTAAGGGGGTTGCATTGTAAAATGAGTTAGTCATTTTCTCCTCCCATGAACCCCATTCTTCTTAGGGCTTCAAGATTTCCCAAAATATTTGTAATGGATGCATGCCTCTCCTACTACAACATTTTACTGTGTACATTCTATACGGAGCTGTAAAACTATAGTTGTGTTGCATCTAGTCTAGCCTCTATAGTTTATTGTTTTCATCTTACTTATCTTGTTCTTGTAGAATCTATGCATATTTCTTTTTCATTACAAGTTTGGTTTGTTGTACTCATTCAAGAATAATATATTTAATGTGATCTAGTTTGTTTTGCATGATCATCCTTTCTAGGTTCATTTATTTCATTTTTTTGTAGTGCTGGGAAGTGACTAACACTCCTTTCTTGGCGTATCACCACTTTTAGTGTAGGTTTATTTCATGCAATATTTCTTTCCCTATCCCCTTGGAAGCTTTAGTTTATTGTTAATCAGTAGTTTTACCTACATTACGAGTAGTTTGTGGTAGGTAGGTTAGGAGCGGGAATCAGCCTTCTCCAGAGATATATCCCATTTCGTTGTCCCACACTAAGGATAGTTCAATGTTATGCAATCACGCCGAATGAACCATCATAAACTCAGGCCATTCGGGGGTATTTTGATTTTGCACTAACAGGTAGTGTGTGCAAGTGTTTCTACAATTTTAACCAAATTTAAAGCAAGAAAACTACCACCTAGAAATAGTTTCCCAACCTAGCTTTAAAATGAGAAATGTGCACCATCATGATGAAGAAATGAGAAAGTCCTACCCTTAATATTAATAACTTTGAATTAATCAAAACATAATGTAAATTGATGAACTCTATTCCCCTTAATTGCCTAATTAAACATTTAAAATGGACCTAAATAGTCCAAATGGCAATCAAATCATATTTTCTTACTTTGATCCTTCAATGGATGCTTGGGTGTGAGGCTTAGCTCTTCAAGAATGGATGATGGAGGGCTCAAGAATGAAAAAAGGCTATTAGTATGAAATTATGTGCTTACTTTTGTCTCTTGAGAGATTTAGGTGTAGGTGTAGAAGGTAGAGGGAGGGTTTTTTATATAGCCTAAAGGATAAAGGATTCAACACATCCTCATGAATGTGGGAGTAATGGAGATGTAGAGTTGGTTATGGATAAGGGGGGTTTAGATGGGGTTGAGGTTAACTTTAGGAGGATTTAGTTTTTCCTCTAGTGGCTCATGTGGATAAAGGGGGTGTATTAATTAATCAAGATGATTAATTAAAACATGTGTAAGACTTTTATAAGATTTTAGATGGATATTAGTGTGATTTGGACCATTAGGAGGGAATTAAACCAATTAAATAGTGATATATTGATTTAATGAGAAGAGAGGGTAATTAATTAATAATAATTAAATAGACTAGATATAAGGTGTTAATTAACGAAGGGTCATTAATTAGGGAATGTGTTAGATATGCGAAACTTAATTAAGTAGTGTAATGTAATCAATTAACGACAATAGAAGAGAAGATGAGCACTATTGACAATTTGTCATCAATTTGTGGGAAAGGAGATAATTAGCACAATTTAAGTATTTAAATTACTCAGTGCGTAATTATAGGTGTCTAAATTTTCCCCTCTTTGGGGTGGCATAAGTGATGCCACTTCAAAGATAGTAGATGGAAGAAAATTTTGAAGGGATAGAATAAAAATTAGTAGGAGAGAGAGATGCCCCTTTGAGTGTTGATGGGGTGATGAAAGAAGGCTGATCGACGATCAAAAAAGATGTGAGAGAGGTAGAAGAATAGGGAAGGGAGCAAGATGCCTCAATGAGAGGGAAGATTAAGGGTGAAAGTAAAGTGACGTAGAAGAAATATGGAAGAGGGGAGAAAAGAGCTTAGCCTTTGGCCGCTGTTGATTGGAACAATTTGGATGTCATCATATTTCTATAGGAACTACATCATCGGTCCTTATGAAAAATAGAAGCATATGAAAAAGGTAGAATGACATGAAAATCGATACTACGAACAATTGTTTATTGCTGAAAATACCAACTCCATGCAACATACAACATTGCAATGCAATATGAGAAGGTGAAAGATGCCTAACTCCATGCAACATAGAAAAATGCAATGCAATATGAGAAAGTAAACAAGCCAAACTAAAAGAGAAACATAATATAATGTTTTTATTATCAAGCTTTAGTTCCATGACCTATGTCTAATTAATGACAAGGGTTGATGATGGTGCCCCAAGAAAGGATACATGCAAAGGAGAATAATAGAGGACACTTCAGATCTAATGAAAAAGCAATGTGCACTACGAAAGAGTACCAGGAAACTTATTGTGCCCCAAAGTACAGATGAAGTAACTAGCCTAGATTTTTTTGATGGAGGTATATCAAGATGATCCATGCAGCTCACACATATGAACATGTGAGAACCAAAGAGTGAAATTTTGTAGGATGATTTATATTTTTTTTGCATGTTTTTTGGAACATATTTGAATGTTTTTTTATTTTTATAACATATTTGAATGTTTTTGTGATTTTTATAACATATTTGAATGTTTTTGTGATTTTTCTAACATATTTGAATGTTTTTGTGATTTTTGAAAGTTTTCTGAAACTATGTACAGGAAGAAAAGGAAGCGTGGATGCCCCTAGCAATAGATGGGATGTACAAAGGCATAAGGCCACATGCGTGTGAGAAAGGTGAAGATGAAAAAATGCCCTAGTGATTAGGTGGGAGTATTCAATGGTAAACCCTTCATAGGTAGAAGCGGAAGCCAAGGCCATTATGGATAGGTTCAACATGATGATGAACATAAACCAATGAAATGCTGGGAAGAAGCAAGGATGCCCCTAGCGCAAGTTGGCCTAAAAGCACATGATAGAAAGGAAGGAGAAGATTGTTTTTGTCGAAAGGGACAAAGGTTTCCGCAAACATGGAAAACAAGTAATCTTATACACATGGATGTTCTGGATGAAGTAGAAGAATGATGTGAATGATATGAATGTAGCTTAGAATCCTCACGATGAATAAGTGATTAGCCAAAGGCATACATCGTGAGACAAGATATGGACTAGAGTAAGAGTCTGAACAAGGTCCAAAATAAGGACACTCGGTAACATACCAATCCTGTTTACTCATAGAGATCCAGTGTGTGCACGTGGAATTTATTACCTCTTGAAGGGAAGATTTAATAGACAAACAAGTGAAGATACCCTAAGCAATGTGTAGGAATGATTTATTTTGATAGGTGATTTTGTGAATGGAGGGTGAAAATATAGTCATACATTGCTCCGCTGCCAGTTAAGACATCCATAGCGCCGATAAAGATGTATTTGATTATAATCAAAACATTTCTCTACTGCTAGTTAGGATGTCCATATCCCCGATAGAGATTATTGGAAATAACCCAAGAGAGAGTTATATATCAATTTTCTTTTGCTTTGTAGCTTTTAACTTTTGATATTTGATTGATTTTGATTCTTTTACTTTCTAAAAACTTATTTCAGATCTCTTGTTTGACAAGGGGTTTAAGAACCACTGATGGCTTGATGGAAGGAGGTGGAAGTGATTGTGATGAAGACATTGGCTAGTGTCAACAAATATGTCCAAAAGTTCTTCGCAACAAGTTTATTGGATGGTGAATGTGATAGGATCTCTAAGAGGTCAGTCGTTTTTTAATTTACCAAGGTGATAAAATACCAAGGTCAAACAGATACCATAGAGATAAATGTCACAAAATGCATGTGGGAAAAATCTAACCAAAACATCACTGAAGCAATGAAAATGGTAGGGAGACTTGTAGAATAAATAGCAAGGAAGGGAAGAAAAAAAACATCCATGTGTACAGCAATACCTGATTGTAATGTTTAATCTTTGTACCTTTGATTTTTGTTGTGTTTTCTCAATGTTTTTTGTATTTTTTGAATTGTTTTTTATTTTTTTTAGATTTTTGACAGTTTTAAGAGGTTGGGACTAACAAAGTTGACTCTGTGTGGTAAGATCCAACAACAATGTTTGCAACTTCCTTAATAAGGGAGACTAGGCACGTTTGTTTATCGAGAGTGATATTATCCCCGATCTCGATGATTGAGGTGACTTCACATTCAACAAATTATTGTGATTTATTTATAAAAAATGGATTTCATATGTGGGAGATTTAATTCCCCATCTATAGGTTTATGCACTTTGTGCCATACTTGATGGTTACATTGATGTGCGTTCTTGAATAGCACTTGATTTAGAATTTTGAGATTGTTTGATTTGTTGGGAGCTATAGAGCTCTTTGTAATTTTGACCTGAGCTTGATAATGAACCTGTTTGGGTTTCTTATAAGTAGACTTGTGACTTTTCTGACCTTGAGAAGGAGAAGAAAGTGAATGTTTATGATTGATGATATGAATGAGAGAAATGATGGTCGGCTTGCCCCGGTCATTGGTAGAAGGATGATGTGATTGATGAAAAGGATACATTCCAAGGATTGAAGAAGATGGGCTATTGGGAGGTGAGCCATAGATAGAATATGAAGGGATGTTAGGACATGGCCCAAGAATAGAAGAAGAAGGGCTACTAGGATGTGACCCAAAGATAGAAGATGCAGGGATAATAGCATGTGGCCCAAGAATAGAAGAAGAAGGGCTACTAGGATGTGACCCATAGATGTAAGATGATGGGCTACTAGGATGTGGCCCAATAATAGAAGATGATGGATTACCCAGAGGGTGATCCATACCTAGAAGACAAGGGGCTATTTGGGCATGCCCCAAGAATAGAAGATAGATGGAATACTCAAAAATGTCCCATAAATAGCAGAGGGATGGCTACTAGAAGGTAGACCCACACCTATATGAAGATGAAGGGGTACTTGGCATTGACCCCATAAGAGATTGTGATTGAGGAATTATGATAGACATAGAGAAGTTATTGGGTGATGAGAAGATAGACCATGGATCAATGCAAGACCTAGGAGTTTCATCACATAATGACAAAATGTGAAGATGGAAGAATAAGAGGAGGGTCAAGTTTCATGATCTAAGGCTCTTCCTCCATTTCTAGGATAAAAGTAATCAGCCTTTTCCTCACAATATGTTGAACACATCAAAGTATAAAGAGAAACCTTTCTTGTAATCTGTCTAAAGGAATATCTTCGTGTGCCCCTTTAAATTCCCTGATTATTTCTTCATTCTGAAAGAGGTCAATTGGTATGAGTTGTTGATCGATCCCTACGGGTTGATTGGAAGAAATAGGTTCACTTGGTGTGGAAGACTTAGAAGATGTTTGATGATTATTGATAGAAGAATATGATGTGGGGGATGAAGAATATGTGTAGCTAGATGTCTCAGGAGTAAAAGAAGGTGGTGTGTACCTACCTATACAATGGTATGTCATATGTAAAATAGTAGGATTAAGTCCAAAGTCTGTAGATTGTGACGCATGGGTCCATTCAGAAGTTTGTCTCGAAGGACTTTGAGTCACACGAATCTTCAAAGGAGGAAGACTTATTTAGGGTGATTGATGAAGAAGGTCCTGTGAAGAACAGGAGGACTGTGATTCAAGAATCACATTGGATGAATAATAACAAGGGTCCCACAAAGAAAGAGAGGACTGCGATTCAATAATTGTATTAGATGTTTGATTGGAGGGATTTGAAGTCACACGTATCTTCAAAGGAAAAAGATATCGTCGAGGTGATTGATAAAAGGGGTCTTGCGTAGAAAGGGAGGACCACAACGTAGGAGTCATATTAAATGTATGATGAAGAGGTTCCTGTAAAGATAGGGAGGACCATGACATATGAGTCACATTAGATGATTTAGGAGTTGAATTAGATGAATCTGAATAGTAGTTTGGATCTGAATCATCAGAAGAATCAGAGGAAATATTTGGATTGGAATCCTCAGAAGAAGAGGAAATGTTTGGATTAGAATTAGAAGAAGATTGGGGGGAATTCGAATAATAATTTGGATCAGAAGCATCCAAATCATACCACCGACTATGAGATGAAGGTGGGGAACGCGTTACCCGTATGGGCTCTCTAGCATGAAGAACCAAACAAGGTTTAGTTATAATGGGAATCTTTTGATTTGAATTGCTAAACCTAGGTTCCATATTTTTGTATGGGTAATCATGCGATAGTCAGTCATTTTTGGCACTGTTTTAAGCACAAATCTCTAGATTTAGATAGTGTGATGGAACTCCTTCAAAGGGAAGGAAGTGACATATCAATTTGGGTAGCATAAGGACAACCAACTAGACATTGTGTAAGTATGGGGATGCGTGCATTATTTTTTGATGAAGGTCTAAGGAAAATAGACATCGTGACGACGTAATATCGATGAGATAAAAAGGGATTGTCCTAGAAAATAAGTTTTCTAAATGAATAATCACAAGGAACAACCACGCGAGTGTGAAACACAAATCCAATCAACAAGGAAATACACCACATGAAAATGTGTGTGTAAAGTGATAGTCTGATGCAAAAATGATCAACACAATGTCAATATTTACGTCAAGCTCAAAATGAACAAGGCATAAATATTAACAAAGGTTAAATGCGACACCTAATCAAAGCATACCACGACAAGATTCAACAACCAACAAGACCTAAATGTTAAAGGGTGAGGATTACAAACGTAAGCCACGTAACCACACGAAAGGAATTGGACACGTTAATCAAGCTTTATTGAAGAAGCGAGATATTACTGTCAAAGTGGTATTGAAATGATGCAAACACCGAGTAAGAGACACTCTTCAAGATTTTGGACAGAGTTTGAACGACCAATGAAAGTCAAGGTATAATGTGGATGTGTTAAAATGTGCACATAGCGACTAACACCATAATGTGGATACTTAGATCACATTTATGAAAAACGAGACATAAGTATCTTAAGTGTCGAGACAATGCACACAAGGTAACACGTCAAAGGGAGATCAAATGGTGAATTAATTTGAACTATGATGATGATCTTGATTGTATCAAGATCACAAAGGCTACTGTAATGATATAAATATGCCTCTGTGCACTTTAGACATTTAACTTACCCAACCGCAAACATGGATGGGCGTAAACAGAGAAAAAAGTGGCAATAAGCAACCGATTGGTAACACAGAGGTAGTCACCCTTCTTTTGATCAACAAGTGTCAAAAGAATGTTAAGGACGTAGATAAAAAATGGGGATGAAAAAGATTTGATCTTGGACTAATAGCAGAGTCTTCTTAACCTCACCTTAAGGCAAGTAAAAACTCATTAAAGTAACGCGTTAAATATTTATATGATCTTGAAAAGATGGCTCACAACTCATCTCACTATTTTAAATGGTCACAGTAGCTATCCTGGCCAAAGTATATTTTCCTAGGTGGTTCTCTCATCCTAGGTGCGTACAAAGATTATCCATGAGCGGGACGATTTACAACCAAATAGTCCTGACTATCTTGGGAGTATCTCGACTTTGCCCCCTACTAAGCACAATGGGAAATTTGCATCCATTGTGTCCTGAAAAGGGTCGTATAAGGACAACTTGTAATGCTATCTCACAAAGGGATCAATAGTCAGATAGGTAGTGAACACTTCCCATTTCATCCACAAGGTTACCTCTTGCGTGGAATACTTTGGGGTTCCTGGAACCACCCCCATTGTTATAGCTTAAGGTGTTATGCCAAATAGGGTTATGTTCCAGTTGAGCAACTAGAGGGAAGTGCTTTTCTGAAACCTACAATATAGTGTTTTGAATATGTTGTTCATTTTATCTTTTTAATTAGCTTATTGGTTTGCTCGATCACCATTTGGCAACCTGCAAAGAACCATTGACTTTCTATGATGAAGTTTTCTGCATTTTGAACCTATGGATACATCTCGATATATCGACAAGTGTATGTGCATTTTGCTCCAATATGTATGATAACATTGTCTAGTAGTTTTCCACCAAAAGAGAAGGCATCATTTCTGATTCTCTAGACTCACTTCACAGGAATCAGGAGAAGAGCATACATAACTGTCTTCAAAATCCCAAAATGATAGCTTGCAATGAGTTTTAAGACTATCGGAGCATGGTTTCTAACCTCAAACACACCAAATAAAACAATTTGTAGAACTTAAATTTCTGATTTGAGGCTAACAACCTCAATAGCGTTGCAAAAAGGACTTACCAATCATTTCTGATTCACCAAGATCACCCCAATGGATGAGAGTGGAAGAGCATACAGTGAAATTGTTGCGGCTTTAACTAAAATATGCAACGTGTTATCTTATCAAGTAGAAACATGGCCCTAAAAAGAGCTCTATGCAAAACTGAGTATGTGATTAGCTAAAACTTACAAGAATACTAGCTAAAACAAAGAAAAACAAACAAAATTCTTGAAATCCAATTTTTTAGAACTTTTTTACTGAACTAAAAGTAATTTGCATTTTTGGAGGTCTCCGGGGCATTTTGGGAGTTTTGTCAGATAAAATCGTAGTACCACTTCAAAGGTATCTAAATTTTGGAAGTTCCCTCGTAAAATACACTCTGTTATCTTTCTAATGCTTATTCAAACTTTGAAAACAGGTTAACGAGTCAAAAGTTATTATAAAAATATAGGAGCGCTAAAAAGTTGTGACAAAAAAAACTGGATTTAGATAATTCTCTGTGCCCCCTTTTATGCATATGCGCCACAAAAAAGACATGTGTGCCACTCTGTGTAATTTTGACTTACCATGCACCTATGCCACTTGATTCTTAGGTGTCCACACCATTACAAGAGTGTAGGCGCTCAATCTTCATTGCTAAACCGAGACCAAAAAAATAGAAAGGATGATCGCCATTACACAGTAAACATGTGCCTACGAGACAAAAGACAACTATGTACACCCTGCTTAGGGCATGTGCACCAATAATAGACAGGTTTCATAATGTATTGAAGGTACTAATACCTTGACCCAATGACTATCTATGCCTGGGTCAAATATTGTTCCTTGTGCATTGGTTGGGGTGTATATGCTAGGGTTATTCCCCCTGTGCCAGGTGTTAGAAAATAGAGTAACCAAGTTTTATATAGTTTGAGTATGCGCCACGTGTGTGTGACATGTGTGCCACAAAAACTATGCCTGTGCCCCTAAAAATGTTCCTGCACTAGACCATTATGCCTGTGCCACCAAAGAGACGTGTGTGCCATGAAAACCATGCCTGTGCCACTAAAAATGTGCCTATAAAAAAGTGGGTGTGTGCGTGCATGTGTTTCAGTAGCAAACACAAGAAAATTTGTAGATTATTTCAGAGATGTATGAATCATGCTTATTGTTAATGGATGGCAATAACTTGGCATTAAAATTATGGCTATGAAGCATGAGGTTTAGTCAACATCAAATGAGCAAAAATTCCAAGAAAATGGACATTAATTACTACATGTGCATATCAGAAGTTAGCCAAAACAATGAAACATGTAAATTGTCGAAGAATGCCTTAGGAAAAAAGCCCAAATGACCCGGAGCGTTCAAAACGTGTGCAACCCATTTCTACAAGTGCAACCAAATGGAAGACACAAATGATAAAGTTCTTGCAGCTAGGAAGTCTATAGCTTGGTTTAGTCTAGCTAGATTAAAGCAGACATGGTTGCACCATCGTGATGAAATTGTTGATTTTCCATTGCATTTTTACCCTTAACATTAATAACTTTAGAATATCCTTCTTGTGTCACAATGGTGGATTTTGATGAGAGCCTATTCCCCTTAATTTCCTACTTGGTTGATCATAATTACATGGTTCCAAATGGCTAAGTGTAGAACGATCTTTTCTTATTGTTATCCTTTGATGGGTGCTGTGGAGCTATGATGACTTAACTCTTCTATATATGGAGGATACGAGAGGTTCAAGAATGACAGAGGGCTTTTATTGCTGAAATTATGCGGCCAACCCTTTGCCAGCATCTTTGACAGAAGTAGGTGTGTGTGTCAGAAGTTCACATGCATCAACATTGCTTGCAGTAGCCCAAAGGTAGCATTTAGTAAATTATTTGACACATTCTCATGACATGTTGAACTTATTGACATTTGTAGAGTTATGTTATGGATAAGGGGGGTTTAAATGGGGTTGATGTTCGAACTTTAGGAGGATTATAGGATCTTGAATGTTGTTTAGTGACTTCATGCTGGATAAATTAACGTGTACAAAATTAGATCAAGTATCATGTTATTACATTCTACTGTGTGAAAATTTTAAAAGCTTCCAGATGGATGTGCTAGTGTTCCTAAGCAAAATTATTTGATGAAATCTAAACCAATTAAATAGTGATCTATTGATTGTAATGAGAATTGATGTTACATTAATTAATATTCCCATCTTTTGTGGCAATTTGGTTTTAGAAGTTTTTTAATTGACGAAGGGTCAAGTTAATTAGGGTATGTGTTGGATAGGGCGAAACTTAATTGATTGAGCGTAATTGCTATATTAGCTTTATTGATAATTTTTTTCTTTGATGTTGTGATGTTAAAACACCTAGATTCTATGAAAATCAAGGTAAGTCTCTATCATGAGACAAACATCTAAAGGTATTTACATCTCACTTGTATAAATAAGTTTAGCAATCCAACAAATTACTGATGGCAAGGTGGCTAACTACACATACAACACTGCGGGTTTTTTTGTTTCTACTCAATGCTTAAGCTGGTATTGTATGTTTCTTAAGGTTAAAATTTTCGTGCTTTTTAGCTTCAATATCACAATCACCATAACAATGTGCTCTCATCACTTTTCAGCAGTCTGAAACGATCTTTATATGTTCACTGTATGGAAATGCTCTTTATGGAAAGTTCTATCTTCATAAAAGTTCTATCTTCATAAATTCCATGGGAAAAGGGAGTCAAGAATACTCTTATGTATTGGGCCCAAAATGGGGTCTCAACATACTACTAACCACGAAATAGATACAAGGTAGAAGACCAAATGTGATCCAACATATAAGAATGTCAGTCCACTAAGTGGTTTGGGGCTGTAGGCAAGGGACTTGTACACAACAGGTTGGAATGTGTCTAAAAAGGGAACCTACTCATACAATCTCTATTTAGAGAAAGAGGGTGGATGACCTCACTAGATCTGGGTTGTCATTATGTGATAAAACAAGAGCAAAGGTAATTAGGTCAGGGACTGTGGTAAAGGCAAGGGTCGTGAAAACAATCATATAAAGATAACAATAAAGTAAATGACAACAAACATGTATTAACTGTTTTATTAAATATATAAAACATACAACATTCACAAATCAACCTGTTGGTGCAAAATCACAGCACCCCTGGATGTTGATCAGATTTCTAGGTTGATCACTCTAGCATCCAGTGTGATTGCACAATATTGAATCCTTTCTTTGAGTGTGGGACTCGTAAAAATGAGAAAGGAATCTCCAGAGGCTGGTTCCTCTTCCTAAACTACCTGCCACAAGCTATTCCAGTGCAGGCAAGCTAATCTAATCCTAATCTAACCACCAAGGAGACAGGGAGAGAGAGAAAAGGGAAAAAACAGAGCCTACACTAAAACGGAGATACACCAGAGAAGGAAAATGTTGAACATCTATCAAAACTGCCATGGAACAAGGAGAGGTGAACGATGGGAAGGATGGACAGATGCATCACGAACCCAAGGATAAATTTCACACAGAAAATGTCCCAAAACTCCATGAACACAGCTCTAACCCTGCAATGAACATTCAAACGTGCACAAATACCTGCAATGAAGAGAGGCAAGAAGAAAACAAGCGAAAAACGAGCAAGGATGGACAGATGCATCACGAAACACGTTTTTTGTTGCTTCAGAAGTTTGCACAGAACATCATTTTAATGGTAAAAGGCAAAAACGCCATTACAGAGAAGGGGAGGAGGTTCGAACTCCATTTTCAACCCTGGGGAAGAAAAGAAGGGAGGGCAGAGCAGAAAAGATGAACCACTTTTTTTTTTAAAATGAGCCAAATCTGGCTTTTTACAATGCATGGGTCGAGTTCAGGAGAGAGAAAGCGTGAAAAAACGTGGGAGCCATTCCTCATTGAATGCAGATGCATTAAAACAGCATGGGCGTCCTTATAGACCCATGCCCTGACATTTCTGACCATAATGAAGAAGAATGCGACCCATTCTGCATTAAAACTGGTTGTTGAAACGTCACTTCTGGCCATCACCACGCGCCAAAGACGTTTCTTGATTTTCTCTCTCCAAACTGAACCAAAATGCAAGATTGACCCTGGAATCGTGTAGAGAATTTCACCATCTTTCCATTGATATAAAGAACGTGAAAATCCGAGCTCTGGATCGAAAGTTATGGCGATCTGAAGATTTAGGGCAAAAACAGGCCAAAACGGATCGGCGGGAAAATATTTGAATTTTTTCCGCGCTCTGCCACTTGGATGACACGTGTCAGGTGTTGATTGGCCGCACAATTCTCTATCTCCTTCCCTTTCTGCGGGTTTTCCTTGAAAATTTTGACTTTTCTTACACTTTGGAAAAATTTTCATTTTCCCCCCGTGCCCCGCCACTTGGGACACGTGGCATCGTTTGGTTCGTCGACAGGGGCGCGAGGAAAACCTTTACCTTTTAGTTTTTTGGCCAAAACTTTGCTAAGTTTCCAAAGCTCTCCCCAAGCTCCGAACTCCCCTGCTCCTTAGGACACGTGTCCTATGTCACCTGGCTCAGGCCCTCTGTTCCATTTTCCCCTTTGAAACTTTTACCGACCACTTAGCAACTTTTTTCCTTTTGACACGTGGCACGTTCTGATTCGTTGGCGGCTCTTCGGCTTTTCGCGTCCCACACGTCCCTCGCGTACCTTTGGCCGGGCTGTCCCAAACGAAAAACTCCTGCTTCGGCCGATTCGGGCTTCCTTGTCCCTCTTTGCGGTGAAGACACGTGGCGAGATTTGATTGGCTCTTGGCTCTTTCGGCTTTTCGCATCCTCCGCGTATTTTTGGCCCAAATGTCCCAGACGAAAGTCTCTTGTTTCGGCCGAATCGGCCAGTTCGTGTCCTCCGCGTATTTTTGTCCCAACTGTCTCGGACTGCCTGGGACAAATATCTCTGATCCGCCCGAAATGGACCGACTTGCGCCAAACCGGCCGATCCACGTCCTGCGCATACTTTTGGCCCAATTGTCCCAAACCGAGTGAAACAAGACTTGGGCAATTTTTTTTCCTCTTTCGGCCAATTCAACTTTTCGTGTCCCACGCGTCCCGATGTCCCAACTATCTCGCAGACACCAGGACTAGGACTTAGCCAATTTTCTTATTTTTTCGGCCCCAAGCTTGGTACGACGAACCTCAGTACGACCCAAACCCTTCAGACCCGAATGCTTCAAAACACTCCTGCAACCTTATTTTTTGCATTTTTCTATTTTTTCTAACCTGTTGGGATTTTTACTTGGATGGAGAGTTACAAAAAGGCCGAGGGGTACCCCAAAAAACATGATTTTGAGCCTTGAATCAATCTACTTTCTCGGGACTGAATAATCTGATGCATGTTATCAGAATTACCCTATGGATGAATTTTGGATAACAATTTGGCGACTCAGCGGGGCCATCTGCCTACTGGATGAAGTTACCAATTTCCTGAAGCATCCATTTGGCATGGAGTCATGAGTTGTAACCTGCAAACTGATCTGAACTTTGAAAACCTCCTCTCTGAGCCACTTGGAAACCCACTGAAATGGAGTCGTTCTCACCAAAATGCCACTGAAATGGACTGTGCAAGAGCAAAACCAGCACCACAAAAACTATGTACAGAACTGAAAATCATACATGATCCAAATGGAACATGCAGAGTGTGCACAAGCACTTATTCTGCTAAAAGCAAACCTACCTACTCTACTCTAACTGGAAGCAAAGGTGGGCTAAACAAACCCTGCAATTAGTTGTGAGAAATAGCTTCCCTTTCTCAAAAGTGGCAGCTATGCAATTGATTTGGCATTGAGCATGGCTGGTTAGATGGATGGAAAATCAACAAGAAGCTGGTCTTCCACCCAAATCATCAAGGTATCAGCTGAAGGCAAATTCAATACCTCTTTTAGTTGCTCTTCATTTAGATTGAAGAGGTATGACAGCTGATCCTTAGTACTTTGTAGCTCACCCTCATGCTCAAAAGCAAGCATGATTGGTTGTGACTTCTCCTTTGGCTCCAATAAAGCCAAATACCTGATTGGGAAAGGTATGGTCCATTTGATATGCCCATAGCTCTGATTTTCAACTCCAAAAATGGATTCTTCTTGTAGACCTTCTTGAATGGATGGTGTGGAAGCAATGGTAGAACCCTTCTGCCCTTTCTCTTCCTCCAATGAAGAACATGGAAGATTTAAATCTTCCAATCTCAATTCCAAAGAGCTGCTATAAGATGCAGGCTACTGCAAATGGATGTTCTCCTTCATGACAGCAGACTCAAGTGTTTGGAATGTGGATGATGAAAGAGAGAATGGTGGAAACTCAACCAGTTCTTCTCCATCAAAACAGTCCTCCAAATCTGACAGATAAACTGCCTCATGGCTGTTCTGCGACAAATGCTCCACTTCCTCCATGGTGTCTTCTTGATCTGTAACTTGACCACCATGGTTTCTTTCACCCTCCAACATTGAGTTTGAGAGATCAAACTCCTCTTCATTACTAGAACTTGAGAGAGGTGAAGTAGAAAGAAGAACTGAAGGTTCTCCTGTAGCCTGCTTTGTGCTCAAAGCCCTTGGATCTACAATTTTCTCCTCCACAACTAAAATGTGCTCCTCTTATTTTAGATATGGAGCAGCTTCTCCTTCCTCCAATGTTTGAAGACAATCTTGCTCTTGATTGAACTCTTCCTCCAGCATGAAGTTTTTCAAGTCAAACTCTTCGATCTGCTGCTCTAGAGGACAAGTTGGGACTGCAAGAACTTCTTCTGAGCTTTCTTCCTTTATGGCTGATTGTGCAACTTGAATTGAATTGGCATTCCCTTCAAATAGAGTGCCAACATGGACACTACTTTTTGAGCAAACTGACTGCTGATCTGCTTCTTCTTTTTTCTCTTCTTCTGCTGCCACAAAATCATTCTTAACCACCATTTGTTCAACCTTAGCCTCTTCTGTAGGTTTAACCATCAAGGGGATCTTTGTCATCCCAAATTTGGCAGCCCAAACCCTCAAGTTGGCTGTGATTTCTTTTCTGTTGGGCTCCTCTTCTTGCTGTCCTTCATGGCCGATTTGTAACTCAATTGATTTGGCAATTTTTTGTGGTGGTAGAGGAGGTGAAACCTCTTGTTTCTTTGGGGGAGAGTGTATTTCTTTTAGCTCTTGTGGAGGGGATGACTATTCGGAAGGAAAAAGGAAAGAAGAATTGAGGTATGGTGAAATACTGAGAGGTGGAGACATGGGATCAACATTTGGGACAACAGATGGGGAGTTTAGAATTTGCAATTCCAAATGAGATGATGCTGCTTGAGTAATGGGAAGAGAAAAACTAGATGATGGTGTTGAACTTACCCATGGACAAGGTTGTTCAACAACAAGTGTATATGCCTCTATTTCTGCTATTCATTGTGCAAGTTGGGGCAGCATCTTCATCATAAAGTGTAGCTTCTCCTGAGGGCTGAAGTGTCTTGGAAAAGGGCCTCCCCATGGACAAGGAGTCCTGCAACCAATTCTGAAAGCTCTCATTTGAGCTGTTGCTCTGGACTGCACCATCTTTACCTCCATCTTTTGGATTTTCTCCAACAGACCAGCATCTTGCATTTGATTGTCTTTATTATATGCATACTCTTGCTCTTGGAAAGCTCCATAGCCAAACTAATTTTGGAACTGTTGCTCATATGGGTATGCATGCTGATTTTGAATTTGTTCAAAATGCTGATTTGGAGGATTTAAAAAACATGTTGGAGGTGGGAAACATTGCTGCTGTTGTAAATGTGAGTTCCATGATGGAAATGAAGTCACGATTGCACAACTTCATCGAATGGAAAATAATGAAAGGGATGGAAAGAAGGATGGATGGTAATGGATGAAAAACAGGTCTGCAACTTCAGAAATGGGTTGCTGATTAGATGGAGTCACCAGATGTGTTTGCAAGTGCCTTCAAAGGCTAAAATCTTCACAGGAACACACCAACCTACAAAAGATGAAGTGGAAGACCTCTAAGGTCCCACCGGGCGTGCCAAAACTGTTGATGAAAAATCACAGCACCCCTGGATGTTGATTAGATTTCTAGGTTGATCACTCTAGCATCCAGTGTGATTGCACAACATGGAATCCTTTCTCCAAGTGTGGGACTTGTACAAATGAGAAAGGAATCTCCAGAGAAGGCTGGTTCCTCTTCCTAAACTACCTGCCACAAGCTATTCCAGTGTAGGAAAGCTAATCTAATCCTAATCTAACCATGCCAAGGAGACAGAGAGAGAGAGAGAAAAGAGAAAAACAGAGCCTACACTAAAACGACGATACACCAGAGAAGGAAAAAGTTGAACAGCTATCAAAACTGCCATGGAACAAAGAGAGGTGAGTAATGGGAAGGATGGACAGATGCATCACAGGCCCAAGGATAGATTTCATATGGAAAATATCCCAAAACTCCATGAACACATCTCCAAACCTGTAATGTGCATTCAAACGTGCACAAATAGCTGCAATGAAGAGGGGCAAGAAGAAAACAAGTGAAAAACGAGCAAGGATGGATAGATGCATCACGAAACACGTTTTTGTTGCTCCAGAAGTTTGCAAAGAACATCATTTTTTGGTAAAATGAAAAAAACACCATTACAGAGCAAGGGAGGAGGTTTTAACTCCATTTTCAACCCCAAAGAAGAAAAGAAGGGAGGGCAGAGCTGAAAAGATGAAGAACCTTTCAAAAAGAAGTCCCTCCTTACAATTTATAGGAAGAATGAGAGAGGGAAGAGAGAAGAAATATGAATCTACCCCAACCACTTCTAGGTTGCATTTAATTCATCTCATTATGGCGGCAGGTGAGAACCCTAGCAAAAGCGGCGAACTGTATTTTGCATTTAAACTGGTTGTTGAAACGTCATTTCTGGCCATTATCACGTACCAGAGGCATTTTTTTATTTTTCTCTCTCCAAACTGAACCAAAATGCAATATTGACCTTAGAATCATGTATATAATTTCACCATCTTTCCATTGATATAAAGAACGTGAAAATCTGAGCTCTGGATCAAAAGTTATGGCGATCTGAAGATTTAGGGCAAAAACAGGCCAAAACAGATCGGCGGGAAAATATTTGAATTTTTTTCTGCGCTCTGCCACTTGGATGACACGTGTTAGGCTCTGATTCATTCGTGGGTCCATCCTCTGAAAATTCCTTTCGGGCCCTTCCTTAATTTCTTGCCACTTGGACACGTGCCATTATTTTATTGGCTCGGGCCTGAGGGGCGCACTTTGTCCTTCGAAAATTTGGTATTTTTCACTTTGGGAAAATTTTCCCATTTCTCCCCCGCGCTCCACCACTCAAGTGCCACATGGCATGATTTCATTAGACGTGGGCCCTTCCTGACCATTTCCCTTTTGTTTTTTGCCTTTAATTTTTTTTTAAAATTTTCCTGCCGGGCCGATGAGGTGGAGACACGTGGCGAGATTTGATTCGTTGGCGGCTCTTTCAGATTTTCACATCCCACGCGTCCCTCGCGTACCTTTGGTCCAGACGTCCCAGATGAAAATCTCCTGCTTCGGCCGATTCGGGCTTCCTTGTCCGTCTTTGTGGTGAAGACACGTGGCAAGATTCCATTCACTCTCGGTGCTTTCGGCTTTCTGCATCCCACGCGTACGTTTGGCCCAACTGTCCCGGACGAAAGTCTCTTGTTTCGGCCGAATAAGCTGGTTCGTGTCCTCCACGTACTTTTGTCCCAACTATCCTGGACTTCCTGGGACAAATATCTCTGATCCACCCGAAATGGATTGACTTGCGCCAAACCGGTCGATCCGCATCCCGCGTGTACTTTTGGCCCAACTGTCCCAAACCGAGTGAAACAAGACTTGGGAATTTTTTTTCCCTCTTTCGGCCGATTCGGATTTTTGCGTCCCACGCATCTCGATGTCCCAACTTTCCTGCAGACCACCAGGACTAAGACTTAGCCGATTTTCTTGTTTTTTCGGCCCCAAGCTTGGTACGACGAACCTCAGTATGACCCGAACCCGTCAGACCTGAAATGCTTCAAAACACTCCTGCAACCTTATTTTTTGCATTTTTTCCATTTTTTCTAACCTGTTGGGATTTTTTCTTGGATGGGAGAGTTAGAAAAAGGCCGAGGGGGACCCCGAAAAACATGATTTTGGGCCTTAAATCAATCTACTTACTCGGGACTGAATAATCTGATGCATGTTATCAAAATTACCCTGGGGGCTGAATTTTAGATAACAAGGACCTAAAGTCTTTTTTATATAAGGTGATCGGGTATGTCTCCCGACCCACCTTTTCAACCTAAAATGGTTAACACATACACCTAATTTTATGATATTTAATATTAGAAATATAATCATTTCATCATATTAAATATTTAACCTAAAGTATATACCTAGGTTAACATATTTAATAATAGAAATATAAAATATTTCATATTATTAAATATTAACCTATATATTATTGATGGACCCATATATATTAAGGGTTGGCTAGACCACTTAATCATTATGTTCCAACACTTACTCCGTTAATGTTAAGTGAGATAACATAACATATGCCAATAGATTACCTACACGTGGTACACTACAAGATTTACAATCCTTAAACCATAAAGGTTTTAGGCTAGCATATCAGTTGAAGGAATTATAACACTTTTATCATTTTCAATTTACCTTTTGGTACAAAAGGATTTGGAATCCCAAAGATCATCCCATAATCAGTGGATAAGTATGATTTGTGAGTTTTACATGTTCTCATAAGCTCTCATACAAGGTTATTGAAACACAAACATATACGAGCCTCTTACAACCAAGGACCTCTTTAACAATATGCTTATACTGGATGTTTACCAGTAAACCCAATATCATTAAAGAGTTTATTGAAGACCACCTTTAATGATCTTTCTACACTCTCTTTCTAAAAAAGAAGTCCGATGAGGTATACATGCCCGGAGGTCTTTTTACACTTACCCATGAAGGTATTTTTTTAAACTTGCCCAAAATTTTATTTTTACACTTGCCCAAATTTTTTTACAAATGCTTGAAGGTATTTTTACAAAAACCAAGTTCCATTAGGAGGTGACATTGTCATGCACACTCCCCTTACAAGAGAAACTCTGACAATCCAAGATTTTTAGGAAAGTGACAAAACTTTACAGCACTTGGGGACTTTGTGAAGATGTCAGCAACCTGCTCTTCAATTAATATAAACTTGAGATTTATCTCATCACTTTACACCTTATTATGGGTGAAACGTATATCTATCTAAATGTTCTTCATCCTCTAATGCTGAAACTGGATTATTAATCAAGAGTAATACAACTCTGACCACCACATAGAAGATAAATATTTCCTTTAGTTTATATGTGTATTTCTACCAACAACTGTTGCAACTCACACCGAATTCTTTACTTATTTCGATTGTACTTCTCTACCTCAGTAGAAGAAATGAAGACTCGTTGATTGTATTTGTTTGTTTCAAGTAACAATTTCTATACTAAAAAACTTGAACACATATTTAATATATTTTATAACACAACATCAGTATGGTTAGAATAAAAAAATCCATATAAGATAACATTTTCATTCTTAGTATAATGCAACCCATAATTGATTGTTCCTTTCAAACATCTAAAAACTCTTTTTGTACAAGATTCCAATGATCTCTAAAAAAGGTTCCTGCATAAACCTTGAAGTAATTCCTACTAGTATAGGAAATATTTGATCTAGTTATAGCTAAATAAATTAAACTATTAACTAACATTGTATATAAAATATGATCAACTTTTTTTCATATGAAGATTCAGGATCAATATTTATTACAACTTCCATTGAAGTAGAAAATTGTTTATAATCAATCATAAGAAATACTTTTTCAATACAATGGTTGCATATTGTGTTTTGAAAAATAAGAATATAATGAAATATATGGTCATATAAATAACATGATGTGAGAAACCTAACTCATTCATTTTAAAGTACTCGTTTCAATTTATCTTTAATCCTATGAATTAAATCAGAATTGTCACCAAAAATAAACAAATCATCAACATATATACATATAATGATAATACGTGAGCTTTATTACTGAATGAATATATAATTATTAGAAGAATAATTAATAAAACCTAATAGTTTAAAGAAGGAAATTTTTTTCTCATACCAAGCTCTAAGAGCTTGTTTTACAACCATACAAAGATTTCTCAATTTACAAACATAGTTTTCTTTACCAATTTCTTCAAATCCTTTAGGTTGAAACATGTAAAGTTCTTCTTTTAAATCGCAATTCAAAACAACGTATTTTCTTGTCCATTTGGTAGATTTCCCACCCAAATTGAGCAACAATTTTAAATAAGAAACTTAACAGTACTCATTTTAGCTACAGAAAATGTCTCAACATAATCAATACCAAGTTTATGAGTGAAACTTCTAGCAAAAAATCTAGCTTTATGTTTGTTAATACTACCATTAGTATTATATTTTACTTTGTATATCCACCTAGACCCTATAATACTTTGTGGCTTAAGTCCATACAAGGTAATTAATGCATGATACATATGATAGCTTCTGGTCATTCTCCAAAGGTCAAAAGGATTTAAAATTTCTAACATAGATTAAACCCAATTTAATTTCTTATCTAGGAAGATAAGAGTTTCAGAAACATCTATAACATAGAAACATTATCATGGCCATTTACTAAATCAGAATCAAAACCATCATTTAGAAGCATTTAATGAAGTAACTTTAAGAGAAGAAGACACCACATGTAAACCTTTCATTAGATTATATCGAGACATTTCATATAAGATTCGATAATTAACATGTCCTAAAATTTCATGCCATAGTTTTGAATTATTCAAACTATGAGATATAAAACAAGATGCAAAAGAGAAATCATGAAAAATATATAGAACCATTTCTTTGAATTCCTTCAGCTGTTGTACTCTCATTACTATCCTTGATATACCAAGTATCCTTCATGCATGAATTCTAGTTGTGTCCATACCTCTGTTTCGGATGTTCGATATTACCAATGTGTAGAAGGTACTTCATCCTTCACATTATGTAGAATCATAGAAAGAGCCTCATACATTCGTTGTAAGAATGTATTCATGTTATATACAATTGCTTGACGATCTGGTGGGAGAAACCTCAGATCCAGAAACAATTATTTAGAGTTTTTCTCACCATAAATTATGTTTTGACCCAAAAGTGTGTAGTTGGTTTCATTCAAGATCTAGAGCTTTGTCAAGACAGAAATAACTAGACGCCATTGTTTTCCTAAACTTGTAAAACACACCCCATTATAATATACAATGTACCACAAAGTTAGATACATATTTATCGATAATTAAAACAACACTTTTACTAGAATCAGATCTAAATATTATAGATCTAAAGAAACTATTTGATCATAACTAAATTTATGCCATTACAATACATACTAATTAACCTCCCATGATCAAAATAATAACCCACAATATAAAAGGACTCTGCATTATACCCTAGATATCTATATAAAAAATATTTCTAACCATATAGAAATGAAGAAGAGACCCATTAAGAATGCATAACAACTTCAAATTTCTGAAAAAATTAATGTAAACAAAAATCCGGACAACTTAAATTTGACGTCTAAATGGACCATCATAATAGATTATTTTTGGGGCTGTCATGACGGTCATTTGACCATCGATTTTAACATAGATGAAAGTTTTTTAGAACTATATGAGCTTAAATTTGACGTCTAAATGACCATCATATTGTCTTATGTTTGGTCTACCGTGACAGTCATTTGACCATCAAATTTAATGAAGCCAAAACTTGCTGTGTATTTTCAAGAATGTGAAATTCTAGAATTTCTTTTTCTGTATAATATTAGGGAGGTTATATTTTAACACATTATAATAACCTATAATAATTTATAATGTAAAAATATATACACTTTTTAAAAAAAGAGGTATATAGTTTTATAAGAATGTATAATAAAAAACATATTATTTTCATATAAAATTATAACACTATAGTACTATTATTAAAAGGGTTTAAAGGATATAGACCAGGTTAAAACACATTTAACCAGGTGCAAGTAGATTTATTAGAGTATAGGTTAACCTGTATATTTTACATAGGGGACCAGTAATTGCACCCAACCAATGAAATTTATTCAAGTCCCTAGGTGCATGAACCTTATCACCTCCTTTCATTTACTCTTAATTTTACCCTGTACATGCATTTAAAACTATGGAAATATTACAAAATATTTTATATAATTCTTGCAAGCTAAAAACTTTAAAACTTTAATGTGGCTATAACTACCAATATTTTAATAAATATTTACCACACTTCACGTGAGCCACCAATAAACTAGCCCTTTTTTAAAATTTTCTATTTATACTTGAGAGTTTCACATTTATACCTGAAATATTATCTCATTTTATTCTCTACTCCCACTCTTGATATAATAGAAAACCTTTAAATAAGTTTATTTATATGGTATTTTATAAACTATAAGATATAAATGAATGGGGCCGCCTCCTTACATGGATAATATAAATGGTTAGGGACACATGTTAGGTTTTATTTAATAACTATTAAGATTTAAAAAATAATCCCTTTCATGACCAAGCAATAAACATAGGCCCCCTTTCCAAAAAAAGTAAGCACTTAAGTTTTTTTAAAAAACATATATAAACCAAAATCTAATAAAATTAATTATTTTAAGCGGTTTAAACTAACCATATATATAAAAATATGATTCAAACTATAGTTTTGTTTCTTTTAACAACACATCATATCAATAAACTCAAACGAAGACGCCATTAAAACATGCTCTACAGATATATATGTCTAGATTTATAAGTTTAAATATGATTTAAATTTAGGCTTAGAATATACACTGACTCTTTACTCTATGCCAAAATAAATCGTAATATTAAAAAGAAGGGGACCAGATACTTTTAAATACCCTTTCGGGTTGGTTGAAATAACCCGTATATAGATTTTAATATAAATATTTTATTAAAATATTTGATTTTAATCTTACTTCGCTATTATCTATACTTTGTTAGAATTTAAAATAATATATTTAATAATTATATAGGATTTAATCATACTTACATATAGGATGTTACAATAGAATAACTTTATAACAATAGTTTTAAAATTGACATCATAACATAAGTAAATAAAGACACTTATGATTTATAGGAAATAAATAACACAGACGACACAATATTGAATTAGTGGAAAACCTCAATAGGGTGAAAACCACTATTGTAATAATATCCCTTTCTACTTCATGTAGAACTTATTTTACATCCAGGTAAGTATTTGAATCAACCTTCTCATCTTGCACATACCCTATTTACCAAGGGTAAAACCATTAATTCACATATGATTTGCACACCTGTAAATGATATATTTCCTGAATCATATCAAATGAGGACCTAAAGTCCCCTTTTTATATATAGGTGATCGAGTATATCTCAAAAACTCTAAACCTTTTCAACTAAAATGGTTGACATATACACCTAGGTTTATGCCAATATTTAATATTAGGGAAATATAATCATTTCATGATATTAAATACTTTAACCTAAAGTATCTACCTAGGTTAGCATATGGTTAATACATAAAAATATAAATGATCTTCATAGTTATTAAATATTAACCTCGCTATATTACCATGTTAGAATTGAGGATTCATATACATTAAGGGTTGGCCAACCACTTTAAAAATAATCATTATACTTCCGAGAACTTAATTGAGATCTAGTAATATCACCATCCTGTGAGGTGTAAAATTCCTTTGTACTAAGGGTAAAAGACCAAATCACTTGATACTTACACACCTTTTATTTATTTATCGAATACATCCAAACAAGGACATTCTAAAGCCTCCTTCCAAGCCATAGGAGAGAGATCGATGCATGTCTCCAATATACACCTTTTCAGACCTAGATAAAATAAATACATACACACAATCAATCACCAATATTTAATCATTAGGCCAAATACACACAAAAATTTCCATGCTATCTCAAGAGGGGACGAGGGTAAAAAATATACCTATTTTAATCACATTTAATCATAGAAATCCAAATGAATTTTCAAATTAAGAAGAAATCACAAGCCTCCCAAACTCATTAGTGATTCTCCCATATAACATATCAGGGTCCATGGCCAGACCTCCTTAATCCATTAGGTATTCTCAAACCTTGAAGGTTTTCTTGGCAAGGAAGGGTGATGAACATCAATAATACCATATGGACATACCATTTTCTCCCACACCAGTGCAAATGAAGAGAGGATCATATTTGAATCCCAGTCATAGCTTGCCCGTCACCTCCATGTGGGAGAAAGAGGGATTCTTACCTCTTCCTCAACATATCTAAAATACATCCCAAAGAGGGTGTAATTTGGAGTAAACAAAGTTCTTCTCAACTTATTTATTTTCAACAACATTTACTATTAACAGTACCTTCATTCCTCTTAACATGTGTACAAACATGAAGAAATTAAGACATACCATAAGACCCTATTGTACGCCATTAATAGCAAATCTAAGATGGTCTTCGTGAAGCCTATCTCACAAAAAGTCTATGAACAACACCCAAATGCAATCCAAACCCCCAAGAACCTCCTTCCAAGCTCTCTGAAATGATCTGAGTAGAAAATGAATCTTTGTAAGTTCTTTCTTTTCCTCTCCAAAATGGAGGTTTCCTCGTACCTTGAAAAAGATAAAAAAATCAACCAATGGAAGGAGGATGATGTGTCACCTTATAGTCATCTCAAATCATAACACTTATTACTTACATCATGTGTTTAAGTACATTATTATATGCATGATTCTTAAGCAAGAAAATTAGGCATCCTAACAACAATTGTCTTACTTTACATTGCTTCATCTCATCTTGAATAGATACTCTTAATCCATTTACATACCTTGCATAGAATGGTTACTTTAGTTTCTTCATGCTCTACATGCATGGATAACTGTGTACCCAACTCATATATGTATTCTTGCACGGTTGTGTTAGTCCTGTCTGAGCATCCTAGACATGACCACCCATATAAAGGGTTTTGTGCATAATCCAAAGGGAGAAATTTTTCTTTTACACTTTTTCTCCATCTTACTCCTAGTAATCCTCAAGTCCCTTTTTTGACCACATCATTTTTAGGTGATCTCACCATAAGATAACATGAACTTTTAATTTTGCGTGCATAAATTTTACCTTCTTTTCATCTGACATAGCCTTCCACTACAAAAATTATGTATTCACATGAATTACTCACTATTATAACCAGTCTATCTGCTCTCTAGTTTTAGATACCTCCATACTTTGAAACATCAACTTATCTTGTCATTCTTTCCTTCTAAGGCTTGCAAGAATCATTTACTTCAAAAGCTAAGGAGGTCGCTTATTTCCTCCTCTTCACAGAACTTCTTCTTCATCTGTATCATCTCCACCTTGATTTCCTCTTCAAGGGTACATAATTGTAGTAAATCACATACAACTTACCTATACAGAATCCTGCATGTTTCTATTCGTCTGCGCAATACCACCTCTTCTTCCACTTCCTAGTTCCTCAAGCCTATGGATTTTTATTTCCAATACTTCGAACTTTCTCTTATACTTGTATTAATGTAGCCAGGGTTCTGAACACATACTCATATACTTGTGAATATTTGAACTCTAAAGAGAATAGATCTCCTTCTTAGTTATTGAAATCATGGATTACAATGCTTACAATGTTTCATAAATAGGAAAACAACTCCCAACTCGAGTTTTGTAAACAAACTCTAACTAACTTTGACAGAAATCTATTCTAGGTGGTGGAAATTACTACTTTTTAGTTAGTATTACAAGAACCTTCTATTCTTAGATAAGTTTGCATGCTTATTTGTATGGGCGACAAGAAATTGCCACGCATCTTCGAATACATGCCTAAATTATAGGAATTATCTCAAGTTTCTTAACTTTCTATTATGCATGTAAGAGGACTAACATTAACTAATGCCCTAAAATAGTCTTAAAAAAATGAATTACAATCATTTTTAAATCCTAATTTTTTCGAACCCTCAGATGGTGAATTTTGGATCCATGAAATGTGCCAAAATCTTAAGCTCCATCCTAGTAGGTAATGTTTCTTGATTCATTTAGTCATGGATTTCGAAATAGGTGGTTTCAAAAATCATGTCAGAACTCAAATGGACACCTGGATCAAAAGTTATGACCATCTCAAGTTACCCACTAACTTTTAGCGCATCATAGCTATCATGTATCTTTTTCCTAAAGAACATAGTTCAAGCTAACTTGTGTCTATTATGTAAATTCCCAATGTTTATGATAGTGAAATCATAGCGAAGGTTGGCTCATGTATGACATGAATCAAGTTCATATTTGCAATGTGTATATCATTAAACCTGCAAAATATTAGCATGATAAATGGATAGTTGCCAGAGAACACTTGCATATATGAATTCATGGACTGGCTAAATCCATCAAATAGGCCTTTCATGTTGCATTGTTAAGATAATACCTTAGGTGCTATTCTCAAAATGTATTCATGGTTTGATAACCATCCTAAGTAAGTGTATGCCATGCAAATCATGTATATTACATTAAGCTAATTCAACTTCTTATAGGCACTATGCACCTCATGAATTTTCAAATGTTACAATTATGTAGGATAGATATGTTTGTCACAAAAAATGTTATATGCATTTTATCTTAGATCCTTGGTTAAGCATACTAAATATCTTGCAATCCAGATCTACCTAATGGACCTCTAGATAGTGGACACACAATCACATACGGGATCCTAATTGAATTTCATGGATAATCCTATAACAAACTACAACCTCATGTTGCTACTCTGCCTTTTTGAATCCCTCACATCCACGTTGATGACTTCATACACTACTTAGATTACACATATAGTGTTCTTCAAGTGATAGCTCTATAATGCTATCCTCTATTTACATGGGAAAATTTCTGATAATTATGGATCTAGTATTGAACATGTTATGTCTCACTCTCTAAATCCTCATCAAAGAATATTATAATATTTGTCGATAAACGTCCAGGATTCATCTCCATGCCAAAACCTTAGTACACATTTTTACAATCCTCTATATGTCACAATATATTTTTAGTCAACCGATAACATCTCTATCTAGTGGCATGATGTGGTTTCCTAATGATATGAATCTAGTTTTATCAAGCCAATAACTTCCTATATGTGTCACACTGCACCTACACACCATACTGCCTAAAGTTAATTCTATAACCATGCAGTATCAGTAAATTACTTAACAAGCCCCATAATTTCATCTTAACTTAACCTATCACTAAGGAAAAGAGAAAAAATAGAATCTCAATCATTTAACTTCTATAATAGTATTTTATCATTTCACTTGTCTTTTATATCAATGCATTTGAGCTCGAATTGTATTTAAATAGAGACACAATAAATCCCCTCAAAAATCTAATATAGATGTAACTTTTAACTACATGTCACAACCATTGTATCCATGAATGGTCTTAAGTTGTATATCTACGTTATGTAGAAGCATGTATTCATTTATAATTTTCATCGTGTCAGTATTATCACTCTCTGTTATTCTAACAATACGTCTCCACGAACTTTTATCCCTCTCATGACTCTAATTCATATACTACATTACCCTTTTGGATCCCATATATATATATATATATACTGATATCCCATATATAGGTATATTGTTGTCTATGCAAGTATGAGATTGTGGCTCCGAGTCTCCCCTCTCACATAGTAAGATGCATCGTGAAGACACCAACTAATGTGGCAACTAAAAAGAAACAAGACCACTATCTATGAGTTAAATTAACCTATAACTCAAGAAAGACCAGTATCTAAACAAAACTGAACTCTTAGAGAGCATAACCATGTAACCTTCCCAAAGGCGGAAAAAAGGCCGCAAAAGGTCAGTTGAAACACTCTACCGAATCTTCTCACATTTCTACCGTAGTGGCATACATCTTCAGGATCAACCTCTCCCCCATATAAGTCCCCTTATATGTAATCTCCTATAATATTTCAACTATGCCCTCCCAAACCGTGCTAGAACTTTTAGGGATGTCCGGTCTAAAAATTTGCATGTCATAGACTTCGATTTATCCCTACCTTTTTACATGCTCCTAGGGTCTTATACCTACCAATTTACCCGATCCAATATTTTCTCCATATTCTATATATGTAGAGCCTTCCAGTGTTTGGGGATTTCAGATAGTTACTGTCTTCAATACCTTGTTTTTCCCTTGATAATACTTCCATCGTCTTGCAATCATGTCAACAATCAAGTCTACTATAGTCCATCAAAAAGAACTCGCCTTGTCTTGAGTATAGGGAATCTACCATTAACAATTGATGTTTCTGTAAGAATCCTCCGTTTCATACCCATGTACTCATGTCCTCTTCGTCTTTGCACGTCGGATGACTCATTCTACTGACTTCGTCTATTATGGGACATACCATCTCTACCTATGGGATTAGAGTCTAGAGCTCAGCTGGAACCTTGGTTTGACCTGGGATTGTGGGAGATCAATAGCCAAAGGAGCATGTTATCCTCGAGTCACACTCCATCTCACTTATCAGGATTTTGAACCGTTGTCTCACCAAGTATTTAGATTACTATCCCTCATGGAGATTTGTAAGGATCTGGTATATGGCTAGCCCTACCGATGCTTAGAACAAACAGGTGGCTTCTTCCTCCAATCCAGAGAAAGACCTTTGCAATAACCGTTCCCTGTGGCTCAACAAACTGTCACATTTACCACAAAATGTAGAACACAGTGGATTGTTCATACTGAATCTCTTGTTCAACAGCCTCATGTTTCGAGCACCTAGGCGGATGAGGGCAGATAAATTTTTCCCAGGTTGAACATTCACACACATGCGCACAGAGTTTTTTTCTTGATCAAACAGAAATAGTCATAGGATTGATGATTCATACATGTTCTCCAATGTCTCCGACTATACGGCCTTGTGCAACAATTAAAATTCCCAAAACTCCAGGGCCACTATCGGGGAGCTTCACCCAGGAGCTAGGTAAGCAGTTAGTGTGTCATGCAAAATTCATGTCTAACCCATGTTGATCATTTTTGACTAGGTGCAGCACGGTCTTCTCATAGAGCTCAGGGTCCACGCATGTAATTAACATTGTTAGATATTATTCCTCCATGTCAAACTCGAATAAGATTAGGTTTGAGTATTGAGATGGCCACCACAGAGATGTCATGGCTCTAGGAGCCCATTATTTCATTATAGCCATCAGGCTCTCGAAAAGATCTCACAATGATTGGTCACTAATACTCAGCAAACTCACTCCGCGTGAAGAAGATGAGTCCGTACATGTTACTAGCTCGTTTGATCAGATCTCATCAGCACAAACAGGGACAGATCTTTGTGTTGCTAGGACGGGTTCAGGGGAAGGAGAGTGAGCAACACTCTCACTCCTACTGAGCTATCACGCCCATCCCAGTGACTGATCTGCTCACTTAACCGTTATCATGCCCGCCTTTTGCTGTGATCATTTATTCCCCGTTCAGAGAATCCTTGAAAAATGTTCTATCCCTCTCACAGTCTCTCAAGGAGTCATCACCTTTGTTACTGAATTATTTCTCCTCCAAATAAATTATCTATTTTTACTAAATTCTTTGATACAGATCTGTTACTATAAGACCCTCCAAAATGAGAGACAATAGTAGACACCCCAACTTACATAATGTTAAGCATGTCCAACATATTATTCAATCTAAAACCACTTTAAAATATGGTCTGAACAGTCACCAATGAAATTCTAATTTAATATCTCCTCAAATCAAGTCTCGATTGATTATTTCAAATCCCCTTTTACATAACGAATTTCCATCACGATCTTATGGAGAATCAATCCTAATTAACAAAGTTTCTAAGTTACATAATCTTAAGCATGTCCAACATATTATGAATCATTAACCAACATTACTAATTAAATGACTATATGGAATAAATGCCCAAATACTACTAATTTGCACTTTTATACATGATATCATGGAAACAAATATATTATTAGAATTCGTGGAGGCAATATGCAGCTAAATGCATCATGTTTAGATGATTGAAAAGCTTACTTTAAAATGAAAAGAACTTCTGCACATCAATAGGGTTCAGAGATATGACGTGTATCGAGGTACCATGCAATTGCTATCATTTGACAAGTGTCTTCCACATATCATTCAAATGTAAAATTCTGAAGATATGGAGTGCTATGAACTCAACATAAGCGAGATGTCAATTTTCTGAACATAATGTCTGATCTTAGATAGTTTAAAATTAATTGTACTTCATCTTGAATGTAGTTGTATATTTCACTATTATTAATGATATCTTAAATGCTTTTATAAGTCCTTTAATCTTAATTATTGCAGCTTAACACGTTATGATATACAAGCAAAATAAGTCCATATGAGAAAAATAGTAACATTATCATGTAATAGATCAATTTTAAATATGCATGTAAGAAAGCACTCTAATTAGAAATGAGTAAGAATAAGGCATGTGTATATAAATAATACTAGCATAAAACATTATATAACTTGTAATTTTTTCATTTTTATGCCCTTTCGTATATTATTATCTAGACATTATTACCATAGCATCTTTTTATTGTATAAAAATATAGTTAACTATGGTATGTCTTTGATTAGTCTAAACTCATAAATACCTTGGATAGTCATGTGCGTAAAGAATGGATATGTCATATCGCCATATAACTATGATGAGTTGGAAAACACTACCATTTTAATATTGCATTTTAATTCTTTATTTTTATTATTTAATTGATATTTCTTGATTTAATTTTTTTTTTTAATATTTTAGCAACATACATGAGTCAATCAAGAAAAAGGTTTTAGAGACATAGGCTATAAAATATAAGAATATAGAAGGCTCTAAATTGACCTACAACTTCCTTAAGAATCAGTGTACACTACAATCAAGATATCTCAAAAATGTGTATGTGTCATCATCAGGTGACTATTATAAATATCCAAAATGGGAACAAAAATCCATTAAAATAAAGAAAACATATAAAAACCAATGGACTATAAGAATTATCAAAATAAAATAAACATCATTCGAAAGTCAAAATAGAAAAATGTGGGAAATATTGTTCAAAAACTCAAGAGAGGGTGATTAAGAAAACTTAAACAAGTAAACAAGTAATATTGTAATAAAAGATTTTTCCTTCAACCATAGCTAAGTGATAGTCCCAGTTACCGAATTTCTCTATACTAATGAACCTAACCAATTTTGTTTGAATTATCAAAATAAGATAAACATCATTCGAAAGTTAAAATAGAAGAATGTGGGAAATATCATTCAAAAACTCAACAGAGGGTGATTAAGAAAAATTAAACAAGTACATAAGTAATTTTGTATAGTCATTTGTGTAGTCGAGTTGGCATAAGAGGAAAACAAATAACACAGCTATAAAATGACATAAATGCATGATATTAATAAGATAGTTAAATATTTTTCTTTCACCATAAAAAACTAAGTAATACCATTCAAGAATGTGGGAATGTCCATTCAACAAATCAAGAGAGGGTGATAAGAAAAATAACCAATAAATAAGTAATTTTGTATAGTCATTTGTGTAGTCGAGTTGGATAAGAGGAAAACAAAATAACACAAGGCTATTAAAATTGACATAGAATGCATGATATTAATAAGATAGTTAAATATTTTCCTTTCAACCATAGCTAAGTGAATAGGCCCAATTTACCAAATTTTCTCGAATACAATGAACCTAACCAATTGGTTAAATTATCCAATAATAAGATAAAGATAATTCAAAAAATTAAAATAGAAGAATGGGGAAATGGTCATTTCAAACCAAATCAAGAGAGGGTGATTAAGAAAAAATAAACAAGTAAATAAGTAATTTTGTATAGTCATTTGTGTATGTAATGCCCCCCCCCTAACCTGCCTGGGCTCGGCCAACTTCATCTTTTTGGCGTGGCAGGTGGAGCTTTTATTATGCGACGTGATGGAATCAGATTTTTATTTGACCTTCCTTGTGTTTGTCTCCCTCCTGCCATGGCATTAATGAGCCCTGCACCCTTTTTCTTGGCATGTTTAGTTTTCTTCCTGGTTGGTGGCCGCACATGCCCCAGTCATTAATCCTTTTGACTTGCAACCCGCTGGAGCCTGCTGTTTCTACCCAAAAAACCACGAATGCTTGTTGCGCTCCATCAAATGCTGAAACAGATGAATTGCTTCAGTGTGTGACAGTGGATTCGTAGTTGGTGAAATGAAGGTCTGTCACCCTAGTGTTCCGTGAGAGGGTTTGGATTCTCCAAAAATCGTGCTGTATAGGCTGTTTCTGCAATGATCTTCCTACTGTTCTGGTTGCACGCGACCACAGTCGTGATCAGTTGTTGCAAAATCTTGCAGCTGTAGTTGGAGAACGAGGTAAAGTTTTAGTGGTGCTGTCTTGCCTTTTCATTTTGGAAAGTCACTTCCAGCCAGGCTGCAGGCCAAGAAATCCGATGAGGGTGATTCTGGCGAGGGCGGCCAGTGCCATTAGTGTTTATTCAAGCTCTTGTGCTTCTCTGTCTCTGCACGATACAGGGATCTATGCTCAGAGGAATAGTTCTTGGCAGTCTCTTAGCGGTCAACCACCACTGGTCATAGCTCGTGGTGGACTTTCTGGACCTTTTCCTGACCAAACTCTTCCTGCTTATCAAATTTTAATCAATAACAACTTATTCGAAGCTGCAATGTTTTGTGACTTGCAGCTATCAAAAGATAGACAAGGCATATTAGCTATTTTATTGAATGCTTGAAGAGATACCCTCTTGGAAGACACGTTGTTTGATTAATATTGATTGGAGTTTGCCTTCAACGGGTTTTTAGACAGTCCACAGCTTCAAATCCTCAGCAGGCCGAGATTCTTGAATCCTTCAAGGCCTTTGGTGCTAATATAGTCCATGGATCTCTGGAAGATCATGCAAGTCTTGTGGGGACAATCAAAAGTGGATGCTGTCATCTCCACAGTGGAAGGGATGCAGATGATGGATCAGCTTTTCTTTATCAAGGCAATCAAGGAGGTTGGAACCATCAAGAGATTTCTGCCATCTGAATTTTTGGAAATGATTTGGATAGAGTCCATGCAGTCAAGCCTGCAAATACTGCATGAGGTTACAATGTCAAAGTCTGTAGGGCCATTGAGGCAGAAGGTTTCCCCTACACATATGGTTGCAACAACTGTTTTGCCACATATTGGTGCCAATTTGGGGCAACCAGGCCTTACTGCCCTACCAACGGATTCAGTTTCGATTTTAGGGGATGGAAATGCCAAGTTGTGTTGGTGTCTACTTCTGCAGGCAACGAAGGTCCCGGGGAGCTGTCTGTCACCAATCTGTCACCATGGGTGACAATAGTTGGGGCAAGGACTTTAGACAGGGATTTCCCTACAAACATTATTTTTTTGGGTAATGGGAAAATCATCAGGGGAGTGTCCTTGTTCAGTGGAGAGGTGTTGGGGTCTGTTTTAGTGCCCTTGATCTATGTTGGCAGGCATAAAGGTTTATACTGGAATTATCACACCTTACAAGCTTTAGCTATAATGTTTGCACCGAGAGTTTGATGGTGTCCCCAAATCTGATGAAGGAAAAAGGATTGTGTATCAGTACGGTAGATGCCTTTCAGAGCCAGGAGCGTGTGGTAATCATTATGTCTTGTGTCCGAGCTTTAAATCATGGGGTTGGCTTTGTAGCTATTTTTCACCGTGTGAATGTGGCGATAGCTCGAGCTCGCAAAGCACTTTGGGTTAAAGGCAAGCAACGGAATTGAAACAATCATATGCATATGGAGATGGCGTTTTAAACCAGGCATGTTAAATCTACTCCTTGTAATAGTTTTCTACCTTCTTTCAGTATCTTGAAATGAATTTTTCTTTCCTACTGAATAGCGCCTAGACAAATGTTTTTGTGGTTGTTTATATCGCTGCCTGATTGTGTTGGTTGTTCCTTTAAATCTCGATCCAATTTTGGCTAGTTTTGCTTGGAATGTCCTTTCCTCCCTTATAGCTTACTCTATTTCATATTTGTCTAAATGGATTTCTGCAAATTTTGAGTGATGCAATCTAGTTCGTAGGGAAGGATACATTATTGACTTTTGTTTGCTTATATGACTCTCTTTTAAAAGAATTCTGTGATGGTAGTTATAATTGAAGGTTACTAAATGGAAGGTTAAGCCTTCATATCTCTGTTTGGTTGAATAAATACGTATTTCCTATTTAGGGCCCTCCTGTTTTGCTAAAAGGTACATTAATAGTGACGTTGTGTTCTAAAACTTGTTTAAGCCTGTGGGCATATCCTTACTTTTTGTTTGATTAGAAAATGGCATTTGGGTTTTGCTTTAGAACTGTACATGGTTGACTGTTGTACCTAGTCTAGAGGAGGGATAACCTGGCATCTATTTTGGCCTCTACGTGTTGAGAGAATTACTATACCTACTTCTTGATGTAAACTCTTGTTTGATTAAAGCAAGGGGAAACATTGTAAGTTTAATTGATATGAAATCTCTACCATTTTTTTTAAGGGTCGCAAGCAAGCTATTACTAGCTGGACTGAAACAAAAGTTGTAGGTGAAACCATGGTTTTGGACTCGCGAAACTCGTTTCCTGTTAGATGACAGCTGATTTCAGTGATATTATCATAGGTGGCTGTTTTATTTATCTGTTTGATATTTGCTAGACTTTTCCTCGATAAGCCCACATGGATCGGGTAAAATTTCCATCTTCTATACCTTTGGCAAGGAGTTCATAGAACTTCTAGGCCTTTCTGCACTGCGTAACCTTCCTGATGGATATGTGCGTTGGTTCTTGTTTTGTGCTGGTACTCATGGTAAGGTCTTTTGAGTCTGGGGCATCGTTGGTGTTTTACCCTCTGCGTATCGAATCCCTTTGCTTCGAACTCGAATACCTTATACTTCAAACTTGGTTACTAAAAGGTCCCATTTTGTGGCCTTGTTAAGGAAATCAAGATTTTATTTCAATGTTTATTGACGATTGTCTGAATTATATAAAAATTACTAACGACTTTTGGGTTTAGTCTTCCCTTATTTTATGTAGAGAAGTTGACGATTAGGATAGGGTTTGTTAGTAGAATAAATGGCCGTTTTCTGTGTCTCTTTTGTACACTTTTGGAAAAGTGGATTTGTTTTGGTTAACTAGTGCTACGTTTAAGAAATCCTATAAAGGAGGTAGTGATAAACTCCTTGGTTAAGACCGAAACTATTGTTGTGTTCTTTTAAGGGCGTCGAACCCATATTACTATGAAGCCCCCCTGGGAGAATTGGATAACGTCATTTTGCTTCGCGCCTACGATCATAATTAGTACGTTTTGTCTTATCTTGGACCCCTTTAGTTGGATGGAGTAAGTTTTGGATTCCAGATCACGTAATCCATAGGATTACATGAAGGAGATATCAATCACTCTTGACTTTCTTGTTCCTAACCCATAAGGTCTTGCCTTGTTTTATGTGATTTTGTTCTAACTGGTATTTTTGACTTTCTCCTTGTTGGATGGTTTAGATTTCTTTCTCATGTGAATAATTTTAGAGTTGTGGGTTGTGTTTTAATCCATTTTTGAATTAGAACATTCCTTTCTTGATATTGTTAAATGTTAGCTTACTGTTGCAATGTGTAGCCTTAACATGCTCAGTTCTTGCGAACTGACTTTAGTTAATATTTGTGCAGATGGATTATGCGAGTAGACTAGAGGAAAAGAGTGTTAAAGGTTCATCTGTACAATTTTTGAAGTACCTTGTAAAAATGTCGAATGTATTGTAGAGTATTGTTGTTGTAACTGTTGAAACTTTTGGTTTGTTTGGATAACATGTGAAAGATGAAATTTGATTACTGCTTGGTTATGGGATATTCTAGTGTATTTTTTAAATCCTCTAGAATAGTAGTGTGGCATGTTCCATGTTATTACTCTCTTGCTCCCTAGTCATGGTTCAATAGAGATAGTATGTCCCTTTGATTTGTGCATCATGTTGGAATGAATTGAATATAAACCTTGTTTTGTTTCCGTAAACGAGTACTGTTAAACTTTGCTCTTGAGTTAGAATGTCGAGTTGTAAATCCTCCTAAGGCTTAGTAGCAATGAGTTGTAAGCACTATAAAGTGAGCTGGATAATCCTGATAAAAGTTAAACTAAAAATTTATGTATATGAATATATTAATGTAGATGTGGTCTACTTGATAACCTTTGAGGACCTGGAACAATCAAGAGGAAGCTATCTCATTTTTTACACGAAATATGATAACTTATTATTATTATTATTTTTATTCGAGCCAAGCTAATAAACATTATCCTTTTACGGTGAAACCTTAAATGATCTCATGGTGAAATCAATGGTTAGATTATAGAAAATGATAGGGTTTAATAAGTAGGAGTGAAAGTGATTAATAAACACCTTAAATTTCTCTTTATCGTTTGAAATGTTCCCCTTTGTCAAACTTAATTAAGTAAAGTCTTGATGGAACAATTTAACCAATCTCGATAAACTCTTAACCTTCAATGAAAGAACTGATAGTAAACAAATGTGACCCTGAAGCTAAATTCTGTGTGTCCTGTTCTGTTAACCCTTGCCTTGATTCATGGTTGTTATTTCTTAAGCAAGGTCAAAATTTAATCCTTAAACAAGAAGGCTATTGTTATGAACCCTAAGCGGTACTTTCCACTCAGACAGAATTTATGCCTTCACTTGTGCAACAGAGGTGTGGAACATGTGTTAGTGGCTTGAGTAAGATTAATTAACCTTGTAAGAAATGGAAAATGTTCTAAAATCAAATGAATAAGAAAGATTTGGACATCAAATTGATGATCCTAGTTTAGAAAGCTTGGCCTTAAGTTATTTAGTCAAACAATTGAAAAGAAAGAAGTTCTTCCTTGTGAAAAGAGTTGTGTGAATCGTTACATGAAATTCTATAAGAAAGTAAGTTAAGAATTAAGAGACACTTTAGTAAACAAGAAAATTTAACAAGAAATTCCTCATGGGTTTCCCTAACTGTTAGTGTGTTTTGTGGTTGGACTCCAATGTTGTTCTGTCAAGAAGAGAAAAGTAGATTGTCCTTGATTAGGTGTGAACGTTTCCGTGCTGCCTTTATGGTCATCCTTGTATCAGGTTGTTCACAGTGTTAGTTGTATCCTTGGTGACGACTTGTTGTGTCGTGTTGTGTCAAGCAAGTCAAAAAAAAAATTATCATGTATTTCACTGTGTTGTCCTTGTGTTGTTATTTTGGTAGTTACACTTTGGTATCAAAGCGTAGGTTCATGCTCTCGAACCTATGGGCCAGATTGGTGTTGTATGATGATGTTACATGGTGGTGGTGGTGTTACATGATGATACTGCATGATGATGATTTATATTGAAAGAGTAATGTGCTTTAAGCCTGATGTGATTATTGTCATAATTGTGATATTGTGAACGCACGTGATGTGTATGTCACTCAGTGCGTATTTGTCATCATGTTGATGTGTTGGGGATGAGATTATTCTCTCTCCTTGTGGATTCTTGGAAGAATTTACGTGTGAATTATGGTTGTGATGTGTGAAAAGAATTCTAATGTGGATGACGTAGTGTTGGAGCATTGTGGCATATTGTGATATGTAAGTGTATCAATGTGTTGTATGACTAGATTGATGTTAAAAGAAATGAGTTGTATCATGATGTTTTAATCTTCTTTTGATGAGATGTGTGCATCACCTTGTTATGTAGCAATGGATGTTATGTTGTGATGTATTATGTTCATCGTATGTATGACTGTGCAAATAGGTAATGCTTCATGTTGTGATTTTGGGTCATACGGTGAGTGTATGAACCCTATCGTATGGTGATTGTGCTTTGGGTGCAGAATGTGGTAAAGTGATGTATTACGCCCTGTGGATGTATGATTGTGATCTACCCTGTATGCATACCATACGTGAGATGTTATGGTAGTTACATGTGTGCCACTGTTATGTTAGTAATGTTGTTGTATGTTATGTTGTGAACCTTACACTAACCGATCCTGAGGGAAATCAGTAGAAGTGTATGTTGAGAGTGAGGAATGGTGTACCATGGGTCAATAACTCGAGTCAAAACTCAGTTTAGTACATTACATGTGATTCTTTCCTCTCTCCATATGTGGTTGTATGTACACAACCTAAGTGCAACTATGACTATGTTTAGCCTTGTCGAAGGGTGGCGGGATGATTCAGATGGAGGTGATGATAGTTGTATTATTGATATGTAATTTACGAGCTGAGGCTCGATGTTCCGAGTGCTGGCAACTCGTTGAGTACCCCCTTTGGTGGCTAGATAAGGCCACACAGTTATCATAATGTGACATTATTATAAGTTGATTTTATTCGTAAATTGAGCTTTTACTTTATTTTGCAAGGACCAACAGCTTTTCTTGATTGCAATGCTTTACAATTTTGGGCATTTCCTTGGTTTTTGGCACTAACATGGGGATTTTGATACTAACTTTGGCTATTTGGCCATTTATTTTAGCTTGAATTGGGGTCTTCTTTTAAATTTGGAATTTTACCGCCTTGCCCAAGGCTTGTACTTTGCCACTTGGCACTTTGATTGGATTGTTGTGCTGGTTCTAATGTCGTGATGTGTGGAATAGGGTCATGGGATGCACCATGGATTGGTTGGACCTATGGACCCGCTTCGTTGTATGGGGGTATGCCCCAAGGGGTACATATAACTAGCGGGTTGTTGAACCACGCGTTATTATGTCACTTGGGTTAGGAGTGTTCGAACTCTACGTGTCTTGGACCATAGGGACAACTGGCCTCCTTGAGGGAGGCATAAGAGTTTGAGGGAGGCATAAGAGTTTGAGGGAGGCATAAGAGACTTGACGGAGGCATAAGAGTTTGAGGGAGACATATGATATTTGTGTGTATGGTTGATATTCTGGGATATATGTTGAGTTATTATGATGTTTGGTAGTGGTCTTTTGATGTATGTGTTACTCATGTCAGATGGATATGTGTTGTGATGTTGTGGTTATGTCATTGATTCCCTTGTGGACACTATGTACCTGTAGCATGGTTTGGTGTTATGTGAGTTTTTTTCATTGATGCAAATTGAGGAAATGTCTAGTGGATTGTAGTACTCTTTTCTTTGAGTATGTTGTAAGTCAGTCATTGATGTGTGACGAGTACTATGTTATGTGGACTGTGCCTATTCTATTCTGTATTTGAGTAACCTTTTGTGGTGTAATACAATCTTGAAGTATATACTTGTGTGCTTATGAATCTGTAGTGTCTTGTGAACCTGATAGGGTGTTGTGTTAGCAGTTCATGTTGGGCACCCACAATAAGGAATAAACCAAAACTCTTCAATGATGAAATTTTAAAACAAATTAAAATGAGAATAATGCTAATGGAAACAAACTAGTGGAATAATAAATAAGAGGGAACTGCCAATCTTCACAGAACATTGAAAGTTAAAAATTCTACCAAATGTTCCTAAGGCTACTTTCTGACCGTGCTTTAATCAACTAAAATTTTAAACCATAGGGTGTGTCTTCTTCTTTATCTATCCATTGTTGCATACCATTTCCTTTCCTCTGTGTAATGTCACATCAAGGATGATGCTTTCTTAAGCAGAGGAAAATGTAATGCCCCCCCCTAACCTACATAGGCTCGGCCAACTTCATCTCCTTGGCGTGGCAGGTGGAGCTTTTATTGGGCGACGTGATGAAATCAGATTTTTATTTGACCTTCCTTATGTTTGTCTCCCTCCCGCCATGTCATTAATGAGCCCTGCACCCTTTTTCTTGGCGTGTTCAGTTTTCTTCCTGGTTGGTGGCCGCACATGCCCCAGTCATTAATCCTTTTGACTTGCAACCCGCTGGTGCCTATTGTTTCTACCCAAAAAACCATGAATGCTTGTGGCGCTCCATCAAATGTTGAAACAGATGAATTGCTTCAGTGTGTGACAGTGGATTCGTAGTTGGTGAAATGAAGGTCTGTCACCCTGGTGTTGCGTGAGAGGGTTTGGATTCTCCAAAAATCGTGCTATACAGGCTATTTCTGTAACGATCTTCCTGCTGTTCTGGTTGCACGCGACCACAGTCGTGATCAGTTGTTGCAAAATCTTGCAGCTGTAGTTGGAGAACGAGGTAAATTTTTAGTGGTGCTGTCTTTCCTTTTCATTTTGAAAAGTCACTTCTGGCCAGGCTGCAGGCCAAGAAATCTGATGAGGGCGATTCTAGCGAGGGCGGCCGGTGCCATTAGTGTTTATTCAAGCTCTTGTGCTTCTCTGTCTCTGCACGATACAGGGATCTATGCTCAGAGGAATAGTTCTTGGCAGTCTCTTAGTGGTCAACCACCACTGGTCATAGCTCGTGGTGGACTTTCTGGAATTTTTCCTGACCAAACTCTTCCTGCTTATCAAATTTTAATCAATAACAACTTATTCAAAGCTGCAATGTTTTGTGACTTGCAGCTATCAAAAGATAGACAAGGCATATTAGCTATTTTATTGAATGCCTAAAGAGATACCCTCTTGGAAGACACGTTGTTTGATTAATATTGATTGGATTTTGCCTTCAGCGGGTTTTTAGACAGTCCATAGCTTCAAATCCTCAGTAGGGTGAGCTTCTTGATCCTTCAAGGCCTTTGGTGCTAATATAGTCCATGGATTTCTGGAAGATCATGCAAGTCTTGTGGGGACAATCAAAAGTGGATGTTGTCATCTCCACAGTGGAAGGGACGTAGATGATGGATCAGATTTTCTTTATCAAGGCAATCAAGGAGGTTAGAACCATCAAGAGATTTCTGCCATCTGAATTTTTGGAAATGATTTGGATAGAGTCCATGCAGTCGAGCTTGCAAATACTGCATGAGGTGTCAAGGTCAAAGTCTGTAGGGCCATTGAGGTAGAAGGTTTCCCCTACACATATGGTTGCAACAACTATTTTGCCACATATTGGTGCCAATTTGGGGCAACCAGGCCTTACTGCCCTACCAAGGGATTCAGTTTCATTTTTAGGGGATGGAAATGCCAAGTTGTGTTTGTGTCTACTTTTGCAGGCAGCGAAGGTCCCGGGGAGCTGTCTGTCACCAATCTGTCACCATGGGTGACAACAGTTGGGGCGAGGACTTTAGACAGGTATTTCCCTGCAAACATTATTTTTTTGGGTAATGGGAAAATCATCAGGGGAGTGTCCTTGTTCAGTGCAGAGGCGTTGGGGTTTGTTTTAGTGCCCTTGATCTATGTTGGCAGGCATAAAGGTTTATACTGGAATTATCACACCTTACAAGCTTCAGCTATAATGTTTGCACCGAGAGTTTGATGCTGTCCCCAAATCTGATGAAGGAAAAAGGATTGTGTATCAGTATGGTAGATGCCTTTCAGAGCCAGGAGCGATGTAATCTTTATGTCTTGTGTCCGAGCTTCAAATCATGGGGTTGGCTTTGTAGCTGTTTTTCACCGCGTGAATGTGGCGATAGCTCGAGCTCGCAAAGCACTTTGGGTTAAAGGAAAGCAACGACATTGAAACAATCATATGCATATGGAGATGGCGTTTTAAACCAGGCATGTTAAATCTACTCCTTGTAATAGTTTTCTACCTTCTTTCAGTATCTTGAAATGAATTTTATTTCCTACTGAATAGCACCTAGAAAAATGTTTTCGTGGTTGTTTATATCGCTGCCTGATTGTGTTGGTTGTTCCTTTAAATCTCGATCCAATTTTGCTGGTTTTGCTTGGAATGTCCTTTCCTCCCTTATAGCTTACTCTATTTCATATTTGTCTAAATGGGTTTCTGCAAATTTTGAGTGATGCAATCTAGTTCGTAGGGAAGGAAACATTATTGAGTTTTGTTTGCTTATATGACTCGCTTTTAAAAGAATTCTGTGATGGTAGTTATAATTGAAGGTTACTAAATGGAAGGTTAAGCCTTCATATCTCTATTTGGTTGAATAAATACGTATTTCCTGTTTAGGGCCCTCCTGTTTTGCTAAAAGGTACATTAATAGTGACGTTGTGTTCTAAAACTTGTTTAAGCCTGTGGGCATTCCTTACTTTTTGTTTGATTAGAAAATGGCATTTGGGTTTTGCTTTAGAACTGTACATGGTTGACTGTTGTACCTAGTCTAGAGGAGGGATAACCTGGCATCTATTTTGGCCTCTACGTGTTGAGAGAATTACTATACCTACTTCTTCATGTAAACTCTTGTTTGATTAAAGCAAGGGGAAACATTGTAAGTTTAATTGAATGAAATCTCTACCATTTTTATTAAGGGTCACAAGCAAGCTATTACTAGCTGGACTGAAACAAAAGTTGTAGGTGAACCCATGGTTTTGGACTTGCGAACTCCTTTCCTGTTAGATGACAGCTGGTTTCAGTGATATTATCATAGGTGGCTATTTTATTTATTTGTTTGATATTTGCTAGACTTTTCCTCGATAAGCCCACATGGATCGGGTAAAATTTCCATCTTCTATACCTTTGGCAAGGAGTTCATAGAACTTCTAGGCCTGACTGCACTTCGTAACCTTCCTGATGGATATGTGCGTTGGTTCTTGTTTTGTGCTTGTACTCGTGGTAAGGTCTTTTGAGTCTGGGGCATCGTTGGTGTTTTACCCTCTGCATACTGAATCCCTCTGTTTTCGAACTCGAATACCTTATACTTCAAACTTGGTTACTGAAAGGTCCCATTTTGTGGCCTTGTTAAGGAAATCAAATTTTATTTTAATGTTTATTGACATTGTTTGAATTATACAAAAATTACTAACGACTTTTGGGTTTAGTCTTTCCTTATATTATGTAGAGAAGTTGACGATTAGGATAGGGTTTTTTGGTAGAATAATGGCCGTTTTCTAAGTCTCTTTTGTACACTTTTGGAAAAGTGGATTTGTTTTGGTTAACTAGTGCTACGTTTAAGAAATCCTATAAGGAGGTAGTGGTAAAATCCTTGGTTAAAACCGAAACTATTGTTGTGTTCTTTTAAGGGCGTCGAACCCATATTACTATGAAGCCCCCTGGGAGAATTGGATAACGTCGTTTTCCTTCGTGCCTACGATCATAATTAGTATGTTTTGTCTTATCTTGGACCCATTTAGTTGGATGGAGTAAGTTTTGGATTCCAATCACGTAATCCATAGTATTACATGAAGGAGATATCAACACTCTTGACTTTCTTGTTCCTAACCCATAAGGTCTTGCCTTGTTTTATGTGATTTTGTTCTAACTGGTATTTTGAATTTCTCCTTGTTGGATGGTTTAGATTTCTTTCTCATGTGAATAATTTTAGAGTTGTGGGTTGTGTTTTAATCCATTTTTGAAGTAGAACATTCCTTTCTTGATATTGTTAAATGTTAGCTTACTGTTGCAATGTGTAGCTTTAACATGCTCAGTTCTTGCGAACTGACTTTAGTTAATATTTGTGCAGATGGATTGTGCGAGTAGACTAGAGGAAAAGAGTGTTAAAGGTTCATCTGTACAATTTTTGAAGTACCTTGTAAAAATGTCGAATGTATTGTAGAGTATTGTTGTTGTAACTGTTGAAACTTTGGTTTGTTTGGATAACATGTGAAAGATGAAATTTGATTACCGCTTGGTTATGGGATATTCTAGTGTATTTTTAAATCCTTAGAATAGTAGTGTGGCATGTTCCATGTTATTACTCTCTTGCTCCCTAGTCATGGTTCAATAGAGATAGTATGTCCCTTTGATTTGTGCATCATGTTGGAATGAATTGATATAACCTTGTTTTGTTTCCGTAAACGAGTACTGTTAAACTTTGCTCTTGAGTTAAAATGTCGAGTTGTAAATCCTCCTAAGGCTTAGTAGCAATGAGTTGTAAGCACTATAAAGTGAGCTGGATAATCCTAATAAAAGTTAAACTAAAAATTTATATATATGAACATATTAATGTAGATGTGATCTACTTGATAACCTTTGAGACCTGGAACAATCAAGAGGAAACTATCTTTTGTAACGGAATATGATAACTTATTATTATTATTATTTTTATTCGAGCCAAGCTAATAAACATTATCCTTTTTGGGTGAAATCTTAAATGACCTCATGGTGAAAGCAATGGTTAGATTTTAGAAGATGATAGGATTTAATAAGTAGGAGGGAAATTGATTATTTAAACCTTAAATCTCTCTCTATCGTTTGAAATGTTCTCCTTTGTCAAACTTAATGAAGTAAAGTCTAGATGGAACATTTAACCAATCTTGATAAACTCTTAACCTCAATAAAAGACTGATAGTAAACAATGTGACCCTGAAGCTAAATTCTGTTGTCCTGTTCTGTTAACCCTTGCCTTGATTCATGGTGATATTTCTTAAGCAAGGTCAAAATTTAATCCTTAAACAAGAAGGCTATTGTTATGAACCCTAAGCGGTACTTTCCACTCAATCAGAATTTATGCCTTCACCTGTGCAACAGAGGTGTGGAACATGTGTTAGTGGCTTGAGTAATATTAATTAACCTTGTAAGAAATGGAAAATGTTCCAAAATCAAATGAATAAGAAATATTTGGACATCAAATTGATGATCCTAGTTTAGAAAGCTTGGCCTTAAGTTATTTAGTCAAACAATTGAAAAGAAAGAAGTTCTTCCTTGTGAAAAGAGTTGTGTGAATCGTTACATGAAATTCTATAAGAACGTAAGTTAAGAATTAAGAGACACTTTAGTAAACAAGAAAATTTAACAAGAAATTCCTCATGGGATGCCCTAACTGTTAGTGTGTTTTTTGGTTGGACTCCAATGTTGTTTTTTCAAGAAGAGAAAAGTAGATTGTCCTTGATAGGTGTGAACGTTTCCATGCTGCCTTTATGGTCAACCTTGTATCAAGTTGTTCACAGTGTTAGTTTTATCCTTGGTGACGACTTGTTGTGTCGTGTTGTGTCAAAGCAAGTCGAAAAAAAAATTATCCCGTATTTCACTGTGTTGTCCTTGTGTTGTTATTTTGGTAGTTACAGTGTAGTCAAGCTGGCATAAGAGGAAAACTAATTAACACAACTATAAAATTGACATAAATGCATGATATTCATAAGATAGTTAAAGATTTTTCCTTCAACCATAGCTAAGTGATATGCCCAGTTACCGAATTTCTCTATACTAATGAACCTAACAAATTGGGTTTGAATTATCAAAAATAAGATGAACATCATTCGAAAGTTAAAATAGAAGAATGTGGGAAATATCATTCAAAAACTCAAGAGAGGGTGATTACAAAAAATTAAACAAGTAAATAAGTAATTTTGTACAGTCATTTGTGTAGTCAAGTTGGCATAAGAGGAAACAAAAATAACAAAACTATAAAATTGACATAAATGCATGATATTCATAAGATAGTTAAAGATGTTTCCTTTAACCAGAGCTAAGTGATACGCCCAGTTACAAAATTTCTCTATACTAATGAACCTAACCAATTTGGTTTGAATATTCCCTTCTTTTCCTTGTCAGTATTTGTATTTTTTTTATATTATTTTAATACCAAGTAATTTATGTTTATCACTTTCTCAATTTTTTGTTATATGCTTTTTGAGATGGATTTAATAGAATATCGAGTTCTTGATAGCACGAGTGCATGCTTCATTTAGCATTTATAGTTGATTTAATCATTTTTCATGATGTTTTGTCTTTGAAATTATTCTTGAAAGACACACTAATATATAGTAACTGAAGCTCCAAAGGACAACCCATTCTCCGCACCATATGTTATAGAGTAGGTAGTTTCCCATATGTGTTTAAACACTTGTATGATATAAACCTATGAACTGTAAATAATATAATTATATAAATCTTCATTTTTTTTTCATAGTGTTTCTTAATATATGTTTTATCATTTTATTTATAGATTTTATTTGTCCATTTATTTGAGCATAACAAGGACTCAAAAATGAATGTTGTATCTTGTATTTAGCACAAAAAAGCTCAACAATCTTATTCTGTAGAGTGATCCACTATTTGTACTAATAGAAAAAGGAAGTCCAAATCGAGAATGATAAATCTATTAATGTCTTTGTCTGTGGTGGATTTTAAAGAAATGGCTTCAATCAACTTTGTAAAAAAAATAGTATTAATAATGAATTTGAGACCTTCGGATGGTATAAGGTTTATTTTTCCTAATAACTTGAATTCGTGTTTGTTATATATTGGGATGTATTTAACATTGTTTGCAAACCATTCCTTATTCATTCATTTTTGTTACATGATATACCAATAAAAACATATTCATATAATCTTACATAGCATGGATTTCTCACTAAATTTTCCACCACATTCACTATCATGGACTACTTGTAATGTAATATTATCATCATCATGACTAAGACATCAAAGTAAATTTCTATCAAATGATATCTTTAAAACAAAAAATCTTCAGTAATGAAATATATAATAGCATATCTTCATTCCAAAAAAATGACATTTCATGAAAAAGTTACAAAAATAATTTTGTTTGAAATTTAAAGTGGTAAATGTATGTGTATCATTCAAGTTCATTTGTTTTATCTATAATAGAAAATGCAAACATATCATCTAATTATAATGGTGTAATGGTTAGTTGTAAATATTGAATAGTCTATCAATATATTGTGATCTTTATTAATACAAATAGGAACAAGGGAACTTACACAAGCCATCATCTAGAAAGGTTGTCAATCTCAAATCCATAAAGTAGGTGATCCAAATTTGTGCAATATCTCAATATGGAATTAATTCTTATTTATTTTTTTATACACGTGACTTAATTAACTACATTTTGAGTCATCTTATACTTGATAAAGTTGATCTTTAAATCATGTGTGTCATGTAGTCCTAAAATCAAAGGCTTCTATTTTGTAATTTTGGAAGCTCATAAAGGTCCATTTCCAAGGGAGGGTCATAGTGGTCTTTATAAGATCTTAACTAACTCTTGGTTTCCCCTCCATATAGAAAATTATATATAGGGTCATCTTCTCTCTAGAAAATTCAGTAGTCAGTATGCAACCCTTGACGCATTGTTAATACAATGTTGACCCCATGGCCTAAAACACATTTATATGTATTGATATATGTGGTCCATGTTTTATCAACATTAGCACATACAAAAAATTCATCTCAAAATATATCATTTATCAAACCTTGATCTATTATAATATTGTCTTATAATTTATTAGTGATGATGGGCCCTTTTACATATTTTTGTGTTATAAATTTAAGATCAAAATTTATGAACAACATTCAATCCATTTAGCAATGTGTCCTAACACATAGGGTTGATACGTTGTGTAATGTAATGGATCTATTTTTGCAATATCTTGTGTCTCAATATTGAACTTGTAATTTCCATACTTTTGTGTTGTGAAGATGATACTTAAACATGACTTATCCATTGACTATGTATTTTTTCTCATAATCAATTAATGTAAGCTAATGTAATAAATAACACATTTCCTATGTTCATCATCTTTTTGTACTGGTAAGTTTCCCAATGCATGTTTGGTATTTGATATGTATAATAATAATGGTCTATTAATAATGAGAAGTATTATGATAGGTGGATGATCTAAATATTATGTGATTTCATTGACAACATTTTGACATTGTTTTTCCTTTTTAAATACAGTATCTTTTCATAGATATATGTATCAGAATGCGACCCCAAAATTAATAGAGATCATTTACATGAGAACTATTACTTACCCCAAGTTGATGAACAACTTCAATGGAATGTCAAAAAAACCCATAATGATTCCTTTACAACCTAGGGCCAAAAAGCACAAATTTTTCATCTCCTAAATGATTGGTTAGTATTTAACAACAATAATCCCGATATGAGAATTAGGCATTTTGATACCAATGGTTCATATGTACAATTTATTTATCGTACATAAATCTCTATCTAGAAATATTAGTAAGCAAAATTTAAAATTGAATATGATACTATACGATAGAAAAGTGACAGGTGAGTATGATAATCATCAAGCAGTCTTTCTTTGTACCCAACCTCTCAAGGTCATACCGAGACAGCCAGTGAAAATGAAATATATGCGGATGTGGACAAATTAGTTGGGCAATCCTATATCTTCGATATGTAATAACAGGATCTACGAGTCTAAAGAAAAGAAGGCTCTTCTAACCTGAACTGGTGTTATGGATCGGTTTAACACTATAACTATTGAGAGGCTCCAATCAATGTCAAGCTCTGTCGAGATCTTATCTGTTGGTTGTTGGACTCATGGAAAGTGACTTGTGGATGATTCATATATATTTCCAAACAGGGTCATTAAGGTGATAGCGATAGATGTGGTTGATTTATAGGAAACTATGGACGGTTTTCTGATCTGACCCAAAAAATATTGGCTTGATTGGTTTCTACGTTCAACATAGAAAGTTGTGTGATGATATCCAACGTGAGCAGTGAGGATCTAAATACTAGTGTACATAATGTTTAATTAGTTTGTAGGAACATTGGGTTGTGGGACCTGGGGATCACAACCGTGAACTCGTGGTTGTTGTGGACCTTTTATGGTCATGTAAAGAATCAATCCCATCTTTCGACTATCCAGAGGTGAACATACCATACCAACTAACAGCATCCCTCTCTCTCTATGGTTGGTATATGGGCGCCTCCCAGATAGATGTATGGGCCTCTACTGATAAAGCAGGGAGATCCCTTTATCTATATGAGCAACTAAGATATCTTCTATGTTTAATATCAGTAGTTGTGTGATCTTCTTAGAATACCTCATGAGTGTCCTAGCAACTTGTCTGCGTAATCTTGTGTCTATGTCAATGAGAATGTCTCTTGTGTCTGGATGAGGAACTAATGGACCACAACTGAATGTTTTCTCTCTTTCGGGTTCTTATATGGTCATATGGATATCCTATCAAGGCAATCAATAGTTCGGTTGGTTTGACCAAAATTTGTATGCTTTATCGTATTCAATGTTTAATCTTCTCAACTGATCATTAATTTCTTATGGGTTTGTTGTTGTTTGGAAAATATGGATCTTAAGACGTTGATCTATATCCACTAATGCCGTGAAGAGATTCTGCTGGGGTATTACTGGCTCGAATATGTAATCCATGGGATCTCTTAGTCTCGTAATTGGTATGCAAGAAATAACCAAACTTAAATAAATGAAGTAAACTAATTTTGAAAATGAATCTACACTATGCTTGTTCTTTTTGTATTTTCAGAGATATAAACTTGAACGATTTTAAAGAGAAACTAATCTAATAAATTCAGATAACAAATAACTAATCTAAGAATAAAGCTAAAACAAACAAGATAGCCAGATGTAGTTATTTACCTGTGCACTTGTGAGTTGATAAAAATACCAATATCTAACTAATTTGATTGAAAGACCTCCAATTTTACCTTAGAAGTGAGAAAAAAATCATAGATTCTCTGAAGTTATCATTCCCCATAGGTTCCCCAACAATATTGAAAGAAAGCTTTAACTTAAATGAAATGATTCACTACTCTATTTGATATATTGTAAACTACAAATTTTGACAAATCAAACCTGGAATCTGCAGAACAGAGGCGAATCCAGTTGTATTGTAACGTGTCCCCTCAATGTGATTTCTTTGTTCCTTCATGTTCTTGTGAACCCAGAAAGGTGATAATGTGATGGCAGCAACAAGAGAAGATATTTGAATAGTGGTAGCTTGGAGGTAAACTGAACGGAATGCAAGTAGGAGAGAGATAGCGCAAGAGAACAGAGCTTGGCTATGTGATTCCTAGCAGGATTGTTGTAGGGATACTACAAGACACACCTAAAATTATAGTACCTATTCTTCCTGTGACAAAAAAAAAAATATAACTCTAAGCAGAACCAAGATTCAAATGAACTTAATCTAGAACTAATGTTGTATTATGCTAAGCTAGTTGTTTGGAGAACAACAATGAAATAAATTTAAACTAGAGAGATCAAGTGATCTCTTTACCAAAAAAATGAAGAGCATTGAACTGAGAGGCTGAGAACTTATGCTAAGTATAAACCTGTTGAGAATTATGGAGGAACTTCCAAATACACTTTATAATCAAACATAGAGAGAGAGGGGACATTTAATTTTAAACAAGCTCAGTATTTATAGTATTCTTACTCACTACAAGGAAATTCCAAATTACCATGCTTTATCATTAAAAATAGAGCACTACTATTACAAAGTGGCTGGAAACTCTACAAAAAAGAAGAAGTGGCTTAGATTTGCAACTGTAACTTGAATTTTCATGTTGTTGAGTGAACTGGAAGGTTCTGGAAAATGCTGACAAGACCACCTCCTTGTGCAGGGTGGCGGTTACAGGACTACCGCCCTGTCCTGGGTGGCAGTCCTATAACTTAAAGATGAAATGCAAGGAAAAAGGGGGAAGAGGTTAGAATGAAGTATGAAAAGGTTGGATAAGATATTTTAGGATGTAAATGTATACTTGGTGAGATTTTCTGGATTCCAAACACCTTGCAAAGTGATCTGAATCATCATTGGGGTTTCCGTAACCTCTTTCTGACATTACAGTACATACAATTTTGGGTACATACATATTTCACCCTCGAAGAAGTGTTTTGGCCATGAAGAGGTGTAAAACGGTGGGTCTAAGTATGGTGGTACAGAAATAGGGAGTTAGAAGCTATACCTGACATGCACATGTGCCGCAATGTCACCATCCGAATTCCCACTATTTGTAAAACGAAAAGTGGACTCAAGTGTAGATAGATAAAATAAATCGAAAAATAAATACTAAATTAAAATGAAATGAGGACTTGCCATTTGTGCGAGGATAAGAACCTACCTTCGTCAATGCTCCAATGTTGCATAAGAGCACTCAAAAGAAGATTAGAATTATATATGTGTGTGTGTATATATATATATACGATCTCATTTTACTATTCATTTGCATATATTGATTTGGTAATTTTTGAGCTCTGGGACCCACGGTAACCATTTTCAATGAGAGTAGAGTCAAAAATTTCATTTTTGGATTGTGATCATGCCTCTGAGAGCAGGAGATTGACCTACGAAGTCTTAACTTAGTTTTTCTCAATTTATTGTTTTTGAACCTAAAATATAGAAATGTTGAAATATTTGTCTTGGGGGGATCATTTTTTAAAATGTTATTGTTAAATGAGTCTCTAGGGGGGGGTCCCATAGGGTAGGTTTTTATTTTATTAAAACTGGTGTATTTTTGTTGTTTTAAGCATTTTTAGGGATTTAGGGGTGCTTGTCAATTCAGGACAGGACCACCACCTTGCACAGAGCAGCGGTCATGGGACCGCAACCCTATGATAGCGGCGGTCGTGGGACTACCGCCCTATGATGGAGGTGGTCACATGACTGCCACCTCATAAGGTGGTGGTCATAGGACCACCACCTCAGAAGGCGGTGGTTATGGAACCACCGCTCTTCACAGGGCAGTAGTTCTGAACAGAAATTAAACAAAGATGTATAATTTGATTATTTTTGCAATTTTGACATTTTATTATGTTTTTGATGAGCATCCATGTTGGATTATGTTACTAAATTTCTCTTTTTCTCTTTTTTTGGTGGATGCAGAAGGAGGATTATATACGATGAAGCATAGACAGGGTGTGTGATTGGCTCCCAATAGTGTTAGAGTTACTTATCCAGACAGAGCAAGACACTCTGCAGAGGACCAATACATTGAGGATTTCACAGGTTCCTCATGTTACTCCTACCATTCACATATTGTGTGACTTATTCTCATACTGGGATGTAGACTGGAATACCCTACACCTCCCAGGTGTTAGGGGTGAGTGGACTATCACCCTGGAGGACATTTATCGTTACTTGGGGTTTCGATTCTTGGGAGGCAGTTGTCTCTTAAGAAAATAGGATCCATGTCCCAGATGGTTAAGTGGGCTACATATATGGGAGACATTGTTTCCTCCTTTGGTTCGAAGAAGGGGGTGAAGGTCCATTCTATTACTGTTACTCCTATCCCCACTATCTGTAAGGCCATTATGGATATCCTAGCTTCATGGTTGATTGGGGATAAGGGAAGGGATACTTTATTATACTACTGGTCTCCCATGATTGCGCATATTGAGGCTCATGGCTATATTTATGCTTGGGGAGTAGAAATTCTTGGGACCACCTATCATGACTTATACAGGTTGGTCAGGCTAAAAGGGAATTCATTGAGTCACCCTACTCTAGTTATGAGCTGGGTGTATGAGCGTATCATTCCATATGGGAGGGGTATACTAGAAGAGGATCTAGAGGCTGTCAGTGTAGTGAGGTGGATAGGGATGACAGTACTCAGGATGCCACACTACCTAGTGGCTTCACTGACTATTACAAACATGGAGGAAACTCCTCATCAGGCCATGGTAGGACGATGGGGAGAGGAGTCACATACAATGATTTCCTATTCTACTATAGGTCAGATTGTAGATAGGATAAGGAGGATGGAGACCCATCTATTTGATACAGTACCTCATAAATTTGGCCTCCCCTACGTGTGATATGCTTCCTCCAGCGGGTCCAGTGTACATGTATGTTCGTGAGGTAAGGGGAGGTCCTAGAGGAGGCCGAGGTTGGACCACAGTTACTCCTAGAGTTCCCATTATAGTTAGGTAGGTGGTTCATGTGCTTGAGGGGAAGCCAGTGCTCCTCGAGCACCCTTACTTCTGATCGGGATTGCTCCTGCTCATAGTGGAGAGGGAGATGAGACCAATGATGTGGAATCAAACTCTGAGGAGTTCACAGGAGAGGATAATGAGGAGGACACGATGGGAAGGGGGGTTGGAGGTGAGGCTAGTGGGATGGATGAGGAGGATGATAGTGATTCTGAGTGGCATGAAACTCAGGATATCCTAAGGGTGGAGAGGGTGGAGACAAGTGTAGATCAAGAGACCTTGGTCTCCTAAAGATTGCCTCACCAGGGTACTAAGCGAGATGATGAGTTAGTGGTGGGGCATCGTTTCTTTCTAGATTTTGGGGAGCCTCTACATTCGGAAGCCACATTAGTAGTAGGTGCAGATCCTAGAGACCCCACCTGGATGCCTGGAGATCCAAGTGAGTTACTACTCTTCTCTTAACTCTGTTAGCTAGAGATGTTAGTTGATATCTCTTTTTTTGTTGTTTTTCTTTTTTGATTTCATTTTTGGTAATTTCTAACTTTTTATTTCTCTTTTTATTTGTAATGACTGTTGAGGGATGGTGGGATTTGATTCACTGAATGTGTGTGGATACCCTGTTGCTCCCCTCAGAGATTACTTTGGATCAGCTTATTGAGGACATCGGGGAGCCTTCAGCACCTGGCAGACATATTGATGTGTTTGCCCCTATCTGGAAGGTGGAAAATTTAGTGTCCTCCCTTTGTACTAAGCTGGCTGGATAAAGGACTATTGAGTGTTTGATGAGGTGGATCCATTCTCATAGTGAGACCATAGGTAATGGTCGTGATCATGAGCACTCCCATCATTCAGTACATTTAGAGTGCCGCCATAGCCCGATTCGTAGACGTGGTCGTGTACCCTCTGAGGGATCCCACAGGGATTGAGAGGCCATTTGGTCTTATTTTTGGATGTTTATATGAGTGTTTTGTATGTTTTTGGGCTCATTGAGAATTTTGACCATGCCTAGTGCATGATGGCATTGTATATAAAACAAGATTTCTATATATATACATGTCTCTTTTTAGATTCAAATCTTATTTATATCTAGAGTTTTTTGTGGTTTGTTTCTCATGTGTATACTAGATGCTTTAGAATCTCTATTTTTATATGCTTTTCAGAATGTATGTAATGGATGACAAGTGATAACGCATGTGAAACAAAATTTTTCTATTTTTGTTTGTTTTTGCAATACTGATATGTGATGATGTAAACATAATGTAGTAGTGAACTATTGGCTTCTTTGGGTAATGTTCGTTACTTATTCTTGTTTTGGAAAAACGTGATGAAAATTTAGTGATAATGAGATGAAATTTCCCCATTCTTAACTCCATGCAAATAGTAAGATGTGAGGGCTCAACACCAAGAGATAGGAAGGACACAAATTATATGAGTTTTGACTGTATGGAAATGATGAGAGAAGACAAAGAATTGATAGATACTAGATTTAGATCTATGTACTTACCTTATCCAAACCTACTACATAGTTCAAAATGGAACTTACTTTTCAGTTTATCTAGACTTAGATCCATAAATGGTAACTTGGTTGACAAAATTTGGTTTTGAGGATTTGATCTCTTTGGAACTTAGATGCTTAGCTTCTTTTTTCACAATACACTTTGTTTTTGAATTTTTAAAATACTAAGATTCATTGATTTGTGTGAATAGAACCCCTATGCCATGCCCCATGATAGTAGTAAGAAGTATGGGCTTATCACCAAAGGCAGGAAATTGTCGAGTAAGGGTACTTCGTTCCTTTCCCAACCTCACACCACTAGTAAGAGATGTGGGTTCATCACCGAATACTGGTAGCACAAAAAGGTGTGTAAAATAAAATATTTTGTTTGTTTAGTATTTTGGATTCAATTTGACTTTGACACTTGTGATTTATAATTTTGAAATATCCTTATTTAAAAGAGATGTAAGAGGGATAGATGTGACACCAAGAAGCTTCTAGAACAGATTGTAGGTAAGAACATCTTAACCTAGTAGAAGAAAATGAGTATGACAAAATATGCAAGCCTTGGTATGAATTTTGTCAAGATTTTGTGTATCAATTTGATGAGATGATTTTGAAATCATTTGATAATATCATGAAAACTGAAGAGATATGATTTTAATACTTTTGCCAATATTTTCAGAATCTTGTAATAAATTGCTTAAGAGTAAGTTCCTTGAATACAACATTTACAAAATGAATGAACATAATGAACTAACTAAATGACTAGTGCAATACATGTTAACATAGTATACAAATGGTGATGTTCATCAATTATGTGTAAAACCATTAAAGATGTAAGGAATTGACAATTTCATTAAATTCCTCACCTTCTAGTGTGCAAAAGAGATACACACAATTTCCATAGTCCTTCATGACTTGTTATGGGCCTAGCCACTTAGGCCAAAATTTCCTTCATTCGTCAATTTTCTTATCAATCCGGCTATCTAGTCTTAGAATGAGATCACCCTCATATATTTCTCATTTGTATAATTTCTTGCTATATTGCTGGCACATTCCATCAACGTAGGCTCTATGCCTTTACTCAGCATTTAACCTAGCCTCATCAAGGATTTTTAATTGAGAGAGTTGTGCCTCTCTATAGGCTTCTTCTCCTAAGATCCCTTCTAATGAGAATGCGGAGGCTAGGTATTTCAACTTCTATTGGAATAACTGCTTCGGTCCTGAACACCAACGAGAAAGGGGTTACCCCTATTGGTGTTCTTATTGATGTTCGATAGGCCCACAGGGCTGGGTATAGCTTTAAATGACAATCCCGTTTTTTCTCCTTAACTATTTTGAGGAGAATGGTTTTTAACATTTTATTTTTGGCCTCATCCTGTCTACTGGCTTGGGGGTAGTAAAGAGAAGTCGTGTGATGGTTTATCTTAAATGTACTACATAGTTCACGGAACTTTGTCATTCTTGAAGGATGTTCCATTATTTGAGATAATGACTTGTGGGACACCGTACCTACAAATGATTTGATTTAGAATAAAATTAGCAATTACAGAATTTGGTACAGTGCTGAGAGGCATGGCCTCTACCCCTTTTTTAAAGTATCCAGTTGCCATGATTATGAAGTTATGGCCATTTGTTGATGAGGGGGATAATTTCCCTATCAAGTTCAAGCCCCATGTGAAAAAGTGCCAAGGGGTTGTGATTGGTTGCAGAGCCTATGCTGGCATGTGAATCTCATGGGAGAATTCTTGGCATTTGTGGAATTTTTGCACAAACTCTACTGTATCATGTTCTAGGGTGGGCCAGAAATAGCCCATCTGATGTATCCTACGAGAAGTGGCATGGCCTCCAAAGTGGCCTCCAAAGTGGCCTTCACATACCTCGCTATGGGATTTGTAAAGAATCCTTATGTACACTTCCGTGTCAAAACATCTTAACAATATCCTTTTGAAGGCTTTGTGATAGAGCATCTATTCTAAGATGAAATATTTAGCAACAATAATGTGTAACAACCTTATTTGTTAGGATGTGGCCCCTTCTGGGTATGTGTGGTCCATGATGAAATTGATTATGTCAATGTACCAAGGACATGTAAAGATAGGAGGCCTGGTTTCGATAAAATATACACACTCATTAGGGAAGTCTAGATCTACCAAATCACCTCCATTCAATGGGTTATCTGCTAACCAGTCTGCAATGATTTATCCCTTAACGGATTTTTGGTTTACAAATGTTAGCTCAAATTCACCCATTAAGGTTATGAAATGTCTAGCCTTTTTAGACAAAGACCCTTGCGTGAGAAATGTCCACAAGTGATTTATCTTGATGATCACCCTTGTTTCTTGATTCAGCATGTAATGTCTTAAGAGTTTTGTTGCAAAGACTATGGAAAACCATTCTCTTTCTTCCTGTGTAACATGTCTCATAGTCAAGCAACTTCTGACTAATGAAGTTGATTGTACGTTCTCGTTTATCATCATCTTCTTGAGTCAACATGTAGGCTAGTGAGACATCAATAGCCCATGAATACAAGATCAAAGGATGATTTGGTCTAGGGGGCATTAGTGTGGGTGGAGATAACAAGAAGCGTTTAACTGCTTCAAAGGCCTCATTGCATTTATCAGTCTAATCAATGATACAATATTTCTTTAATAAATTGTTGATTGGATGAATAGTAAAACTTAAGTTAGGGATGAACCTTCGAATTCCATCGAGTTTCCCAAGAAATGATTTGATACCAGAATCATCTAATGGTGGAATCATTTCAAGAATAGCTCAGATTTTGGCTGGATCGACATCAATCCCTTGTAACGATATAATGTAACCTAGAAGCTTACCTCCTGTTACATTGAATACATATTTCTCTTGATTCAGCATGATGCCATGTTCAATCAATCATGAGAGAATGATACAGATCACTTTTGGGTGATCACAATGCTTTCTTGGCCAGAAAGTCATCTACGTAGGATTCTAAAATCTTATGAATAAGATCATGGAATATATATGTCATTTCCCATTGGTATGTAGTGCCATAATTCTTAAGACCGAACGACATGATAACATAACAGTAGGTTCCCTAGGGAGTTATAAATGTGTCTTGGCTTGATCTTCCTTGGATATTTTAATCTGATTATACCCTAAGGACCCATCCATGAGGGAAAACAACTCAAATCCAGTTGTTTCATCAATAATAACATCGATGGATGCTGATAATAAGTTATCTTTAGGACACAATTTATGATCCGAAAATAATCAGATTATTACTACCTGATCTCGGACCCTTGTAGGCGATAAATATTTGCCGATAATTTACTCCTTTTAAGTAATAAATTTAAAATAATGCAAGACAAAAATGAAAATTGCACACAGATTGATTACGGAGTTCGGCAATTGCCTACGTCTCCGGGTTCGTGATCAAACCGTTCCACTAGTCAAAACTTGTAAGTTACAATAGTAATTTCACAAGAAAACCTAATGGAATTTTACTTACCTACCAGTACACTAGTTCTTCGGACGACAAGGGTGAAAAATAGCACCCAAGTTCCACCAACCTGGCGTACAATCTCCTCTTGCTGTGATCGGCCTTCCCGAAGCAAACAATGTGAAGCTAGCACTCCCGGTCGACAATCCAGGATTTGCATGTAGTTGGTGTGGCTCAATGGGCCTATTGGGTAGTTTACATTTCATTTCGACAACTCTGTTCCAATCCTGGGACCTGTGGGTTATGGGTCCACAATGCTTCCGCTGCGTCACTCTGATATTTGAAGAATGACCTCCACACCTCTTCTTTATGGTGCTAATTTTCTAAATGAAACATCAACGCTCCTTCTGTGTGGTGCTAAGATTTTTGATATCTGACAACAAGGATCTTCTTTTACTTTATAACATAGCTCCTAACTTCGAGTTGATTCCGCAGAATCCAAACTGGTTTGAAGGAACTCCATGTTACGTAGAGCTTTGATTGATCCGATGTCACTGATGGACAATGCCTTATCCCTTTACAGACCTCAACGCCTCCGATGCATGATGCTAAGCCTCTTTCAAGAGCCTTTTCGAGCCTCCGATGCATGATGCTAAGTCTGTTATAGACTCCTGCAATGCCTCCGATTTGATGCTAAGTCTAAATGTGGACCTCAATGCCTCCGATGCATGATGCTAAGCCTCTTTCAAGACCTCAAGCCTCCAATGCATGATAAGCTTAAGTATTCTATAGACCTCAACGCATCTCCCAATGCATGATGCTAAGCCTCTTTAAAGACCTCTAGCCTCTAATGCACGATGCTAAGTCTCTGTAGAACTCAACGCCTCCGATACATAATGCTAAGCCTTTTTCAAGACCTCGAGCCTCTGATGTATGATGCTAAGTCTGTTGATCAGCTACCATTCATATGTGTGGTTGTAATGCCTTGACACCGAATGAAGTTCCGAGCTAATCCTTTGAGAGCTCTTCTTTGTTGACATACTAATATCAGGTACCATTCTGCTGCACGATCGCAATGCCTCTACACAGAATGAAGTTCCGACCCAACGTCAATGCCAACATTGATTCAGCTACCATTCTTCTGCATGGTCACAATGCCTCTACACAGAATGAAGTTCCGAGCTGATCTCTGCGAACTCTAATATCTACGCAAATGGTAGATCAATCTCCAAACTTTATATGAGTTAAATCGCTGTATCCAAGCTATAACAGGTACTCACATGCTAATTAGGATATATATTTGGAGCAGTAATCAAATTTTCTAAGTAAGAAAATCCACTGAGTATTGTAAACCTTTCTCTCAGCATTTTCTCACAGAATTTGATCTCCAAACTTAATACTGCATACGATCCATCAATATGAATTATGCAATATATATATTGAAAAATTGTTGACTTACCCATTTTAAACGACTTTCACTTTCAGGTATTACCTAGTCCTGGGTTGACTTGTCAGCTGGTGGTGACGTAGAAACCTCTTCTGCCTTTACAATAGGCCTCCATTCCATCTTTGGTTTGCCATTACTCTGATGGCGAGATGGATGCAGTTTCAAGCAATTTTCCACCCGATGCCAATTCCTCTGGCAATGAGCACAAAAATTCCTCTTAATCTCCTTCTTCTGGGATGAGGAACTCTTTCTACCATTTCTCGACTCTGCAATGACGAGATTGGTCTTTCTGATTTTCCGTGTTCCTTACGAATGGCACCAACTTCTTCATCAATGTCCTTCTCTTCCAGCATCTGGCCACTGAATGATTATGCAATCCACAAAAAGTACATGGAAAAGAATTCCACATCTTCTGAAAATCATAACCATACTTCTTAAGATAAAAAAGTGGATCAGAAGTTTTATTGTGCTTATGATTATGGTAAGAAACTGGAGGTGGAATCTCATTACCTCTTCGCTGATTTCTCTTACCACATCCTACCTGTGACGATGAGGCACAACTTTCCTGCTCAGAATATTCTTGCAGGACTAGTGGGGTAATCACTTTACTTTCAGAAGCTTGTCTCCCATCAGCGTTCTTAGGAGCATTCTCCAATTTCCATTCCCGCACTAGGATAACCCAAACCTGCAAAACGAGGACGATCCTCGACCTGTATTGGGTTAACAATACCTTGGCCATTTTTACCAAGGCCTCTTCCATCAAATCCCATTTTATCTAGTAACTTGGATCCAATGCCTCTAGTATGACTTTTCAAACAAACCAAAGACTTCATTACCTAGAATCCGAAACCGAATGGGAGGAAGAAGAAGATTCCCGTGGTGAACAACTTACAGTGCAGTCATCTGCCATGGCCTCTGCATCTGAAGTTAAAGGTATTTTCCTTCCTCTGATCACCACATTGCAACCCTGACCAAGAACTCAATCCTTGGTTTGCAATTCTGATTTCAAGCGAGCATTCTCCTCTTCAAGGGAGGAATACATTGATCGCAAGAGAGAATTCTCTTCCTGGATCTGGTGATTATAAGCTTCAATCTCTTCGAGCTTTTCCTGTTTAGACATCTTTCCCATAGTGCACTTGTACCCTATTCACACAAATTGAACTAACTGTACCAACTTGAAGCAATCACTCTGTTAATCAGATTAACCAGCTCTGATACTAAACATGATCCGAAAATAATCAGATTATTACGACCTGATCTCGGACCCTTATAGGCTTTAATTATTTGCTGATGATTTTCTCCTTTTAAGTAATCAATTTAAAATAATGCAAGACAATAAGACAATTGCACACAGATTGATTACGGAGTTCGGCAATTGCCTACGTCTCCGAGTTCGTGATCGAATCGTTCCACTAGTCAAAACTTGTAAGTTACAATAGTACTTTCACAAGAAAACCTAATGGAATTTTACTTGCCTACCAGTACATAACCATTTCTTCATATGACAAGGGTGAAAAATAGCACCCGACTTCCACCTTCCTGGCGTACAATCTCCTACTTTCTGTGATCGGCCTTCCCGACGCATAACAATGTGAAGCTAGCACTCTGGTCAACAATCCAGGATTTGCATGTAGTTGGTGTGGCTCAATGGGCCTATTGGGTAGTTTACATTTCACTCCCAATCACAAATATTCCATCTAATATTGCCTAAAATAATAGGCCAATAGACAATACTTGTCGACACATCCCGCAAATAAGCTTAACAAATAATAAGCTCGGGATCGGTGTCTCTGTTGCACCGGTGTGTAAATGTGTAATGTCACCAGTGTGTGCTCGTTACAATAAACGGGTTCCCTATTTATACAAAATTAGGGCCCAAAAATAATGCAATTGCATATTATCCATAGGCTAATATTAGCCTAATCTCGTACATATAAATTGGGATAAAAATTCCCAATAATGGGCGGATTGCATATAATATGGGATTAGTTCCCATTTTAGCCGATTAGCATGTTTAAAAAATAGAATAAATATCCCATAAGGATCGGCTAGGCATTTGTTAAGGGATAAATATCCCATTTGGCATGGCATTGGTTAAGCCCCCACATATTTTGGCGGTGGAGAATAATTTATAAGGCTTTAAAGCCTTTCCACACATTGGAAGTGGTCAAAGACCACGTTGGGCTTATAACCGCCCCCCCTACCACCGCTTCACCTCCCTCTCCTCACGTGGAATCTTCCACGCATGAAAATGCATGCCTTTACCATGTGGACATATGTTTTTTACGGCTGTGTAGGAGTTAATATTAATGTATACACATTAATATATACATGTGGCTTTTGGAAAGTGGCCTTACCAAATAATATTATTTCGACCCCTACAATGTGGAATAGAAATAATCCTGTAGTCCACTTATCACTTCTCCCGATAGGAAAATCGAGCGAATTCGATGATTTTTTGGCAAGCCACGTGTCACAGTGCAATTCGGTCCAATATTGACCAGTTGACCATAGTTGACTTTCCTGTTGACTGAACTTTGACCGAACATATCTAGAGCTCCTGATGTCCGTTTGTCACATTCTCATAGTCGTTGGAAATATCTCGAGATGATCTTCTACACTGACACCATTTAGGGATGTTTAGGGAACTTTCAGAAATGATCCCCTGATCACACCTCCCCACTGAGAAAAGCTTTTTGTCCCAAAAATCTTCCATACTGTCCTGAATCAGAAAAACTCTGCTGCCACGTCGGAAGTGCTGCTGTAGTAGACCCTTGGGTCTTCTCCTCCAACCTTCTCATTTCGAAAACTCTTTTCCGATCCTAGGACTTGTGGGTTATGGGTCCACGATGCTTCCGCTGCGCCACTCTGATATCCGAAGAATACCTCCACGCCTCCGCTTTATGGTGCTAAGTTTCTGAATGAAACCTCAACGCTCCTTCTGTGCGGTGTTAAGCTTCTTAATATCTGACAACAAGGATCTTCTTTTACTCTATAACATAGCTCCTAACTTCGAGTTGATTCCGCAGAATCCGAACTACTTTGAAGGAACTCCATGTTATGTAGAGCTTTGATTGATCTGATGTCACTTATGGACAATGCCTTGTCCCTTTACAGACCTCAACGCCTCCGATGCATTATGCTAAGCCTCTTTCAAGACCTCGAGCCTCCGATGCATGATGCTAAGTCTGTTACAGACCTCAATGCCTCTGATTTGATGCTAAGTCTCTGTGGACCTCAACGCCTCCGATGCATGATGCTAAGTTTCTTTCAAGACCTCGAGCCTCCAATGCATGATGCTAAGTCTCTATAGACCTCAATGCCTCTAATGCATGATGCTAAGCCTCTTTCAAGACCTCGAGCCTCCAATGCACGATGCTAAGTCTCTGTAGACCTCAATGCCTCTGATACATGATGATAAGCCTTTTTCAAGACCTCGAGCCTCCGATGTATGATGCTAAGTCTGTTGATCAGCTACCATTCGTATGTGTGGTTGCAATGCCTTGACACCGAATGAAGTTCCGAGCTAATCCTAGCTCTTCTTTATTGACATACTAATATCAGGTACCATTCTGCTGCACGATCACAATGCCTCTCCACATAATGAAGTTCCGACCTTACGTCAATGCAAACAGTGATTCAACTACCATTCTACTGCACAGTCATAATGCCTTTACACAGAATGAATTTCTGAGCTGATCTCTGCGAACTCTACTGTCTACGCAAATGGTAGATCAATCTCCAAGATTTATATGAGTCAAATCCTATATCCAAGCTGTAACAGGTACTCACAAGGTGATTAGGATATATATTTGGAGCAGTAATCAAATTTTCTAAGTAAGAAAATCCACTAAATATTGTAAACCTTTCTCTCAGCATTTTCTCACAGAATTTGATCTCCAAACTTAATAATGCATAAGATCCATGAATCTGAATTATGTAATATATAATTGAAAAATTGTTGACTTACCCATTTTAAAACGACTTTCACTTTCAGGTATTACCTGGTCCTGGGTTGACTTGTCAACTGGTGGTGACGTAGAAACTCTTTGCCTTTGCAATAGGCCTCCATTCCATCTTTGGTTTGCCATTACTCTGATGGCGAGATGGATGCAGTTTCCAGCAATTTTCCACCCGATGCCCATTCCTCTAGCAATGAGCACAAAAATTCCTCTTAATTCCTTTTTCTGGGATGAGGAACTCTTTCTACCATTTCTTGACTCTGCATGATGAGATTGATCTTTCTGATTTGCCAATTGTTCCTGAAGAACGGCACAACTTCTTCATCAGTGTCCTTCTCTTCTAGCATCTGGCCACTGTATGATTATGTAATCTACAAAAAGTACATGGAAAAGAATTCCACATCTTCTGAAAATCATAACCATACTTCTTAAGCTGAAAAATTGGATCAGAAGTTTTACTGTGCTTATGATTATGGTAAGAAACTGGAGGTGGAATATCATTACCTCTTCACTAATTTATCTTACCACATCCTGCCTGTGACAATGAAGCACAAATTTCCTACTCATAATCTTCTTGCAAGACTAGTGGGGTAATCACTTTACTTTCGGAAGCTTGTCTCCCGTTAGCGTTCTTGGAGCATTCTCCAATTTCCATTCCCACACTAGGATAACCCAAACCTGTAAAACGAGGACGATCCTTGAACTGTATTGGGTTAACAATACCTTGGCCATTTTTACCAAGGCCTCTTCCATCAAATCCCATTTTATCTAGTAACTTGGATCCAATGCCTCTAGTATGCTTTTCAAACAAACCAAAGACTTCATTACCTGAATCCGAAACCGAATGGGAGGAAGAAGAATATTCCCGTGGTGAACAAATTACAGTGCAGTCATCTGCCATGGCCTCTACATCTAAAATTTGAAGGTATTTCCTTCCTCTGATCACCACATTGCAACCCTGCCAAGAGCTCATCCTTGGTTTGCAAGTCTGATTTCAAGCGAGCATTCTCCTCTTTCAGGGAGGAATACATTGATTGCAGGAGAGAATTCTCTTCCTGGATCTGGTGATTATAAGCTTCAATCTCTTCAAGCTTTACCGGTTTAGACATCTTGCCCATAGTGCACTTGTACCCTGTTCACACAAATTGAACTAACTGCACCAACTTGAAGTAATCACTCTATTAATCAGATTAACCAGCTCTGATACCAAACATGATTTGAAAATAATCAGATTATTACGACCTGATCTCGGACCCTTATAGGCTTTAATTATTTACCGATGATTTTGTCCTTTTAAGTAATCAATTTAAAATAATGCAAGATAATAAGACAATTACACACAGATTGATTACGGAGTTCGGCAATTGCCTACGTCTCCGGGTTCGTGATCGAACCATTCCACTAGTCAAAACTTGTAAGTTACAATAGTACTCTCACAAGAAAACCTAATGGAATTTTACTTGCCTACCAGTACACCAGTTCTTCAGACGACAAGGGTGAAAAATAGCACCCGACTTCCACCTTCCTGGCGTACAATCTCCTCTTGCTGTGATCAGCCTTCCTGACGCAAACAATGTGAAGCTAGCACTCGGGTCGACAATCCAGGATTTGCAAGTAGTTGGTGTGGCTCAATGGGCCTATTGGGTAGTTTACATTTCACTCCTAATCACAAATATTCCATCTAATATTGCCTAAAATAATAGGCCAATAGACAATACTTGTCGACACATCCCGCAAATAAGCTTAACAAATAATAAGCTCGGGATCGGTGTCTCTGTTGCACCGGTGTGTAAATGTGTAATGTCACCAGTGTGTCCATTACAATAAACGGGTTCCCTATTTATACAAAATTAGGGCCCAAAAATAATGCACTTGCATATTATCCATAGGCTAATATTAGCCTAATCCTGTACATATAAATTGGGATAAAAATTCCCAATAATGGGCGGATTACATATAATATGGGATTAATTCCCATTTTAGCCGATTAGCATGTTTAAAAAATAGGATAAATATCCCATAAGGATTGGCTAGGCATTTGTTAAGGGATAAATATCCCATTTGGCGCGGCATTGGTTAACCCCCACATATTTTGGCAGTGGAGAATAATGTATAAGGCTTTAACGCCTTTCCACGCATGAAGTGGTCAAAGACCACGTTGGGCTTATAACCGCCCCCCCTACCACCGCTTCACCTCCCTCTCCTCACGTGGAATCTTCCACACATGACAATGCATGCCTTTACCACTGGGACATATGTTTGGCGGTTGTGTAGGAGTTAATATTAATGTATACACATTAATATATACACGTGGCCTTTGGAAAGTGGCGTTACCAAATAATATTATTTCGACCCATACAATGTGGAATAGAAATAATCCTGTATTCCACTTGTTGTCTCCCGATAGGAAAATCAAGCAAATTCGACGAGTGTTTGGCAAGCCACGTGTCACAGTGCAATTCGGTCCAATATTGACCAGTTGACCATAGTTGACTTTCCTGTTGACTGAACTTTTACCGAACATATCTAGAGCTCCCGATGTCCGTTTGTCGTGTTCTCATAGTTGTTGGAAATCTCTCGAGATGATCTTCTACACTAACACCATTTAGGGATAATTAGGGAACTTTCAGAAATGATCCCCTGATCAATTTGTTAATGTCCTGAAATTCTATGTAAATGCGTATCTTCCCATTCTTTTTTAGAACATGGAGGAAATTAGATACCCACTGAGAATAGTCAACTGGTTTGATGAACCCTACTTAGAGGTGTTTCATCACTTCCTCTTTCACCATGAGAGCCACTTTTAGCTTCGTTGGTCTTGACTTTTTCTTGACTGGCTTTGCATCTGGTTTTGTGAAAAGATTGTGTACCGTGATATGTGGTGCAATTCCCGTCATTTATTTATAACTAAATGTAAAATCCTTTTGATGTTCTTTGAAGACCTGAGTATGTATTTCTATCTCTTCTGGAGTTGAAGAGGATCCCGACTTCAAAATATTTGGTTCTTCCTCTGTTCTGATATTTATGTCTATGGTTCCTTTGATTAAGGAGGTGTTTCCTTCCTCAAACTTGGGAGAGGCTCTTGGTAATTCCAAACTCGCATCATTCTCCACCTCGTAGCTTTTGAGATTATCTTACGGGGGAGATTCTATCATGGGGTTTCCAAAATAAGAAGAGGAGCATGGGATTAGAGAGAAATAAAATATGGAATGAGTGAGATGCGACTCTGCAAAGGTGTTTAGATATTCGAGCATTACCTTATCACTTCCAGAGTGATCTAGATTGGTAGACTCATTCTCAACTTCCACATATGTTAATATCGGGATTATTGGCACTTTATGAACCAAAGGTTCAGTACGTATTGATACAACGAAATCATAATTTTCCATTTCATTGCTTGGAGTGAATCGGGAAGTTGAGGTTGCTATAAAATTAGTGAGAAGGTTTCGTTCTCATAGGATTGCTTCAATTGATCTGAAGTCAAATCCCTTCGTACGTTTTAGTACTGTCATTTTATAAAGTTGTAGGTGTTCAACCCTAGTCTCATATACTTCTAATATTTTGTTTGAAACTATTTGTGAGAGCCCAGGTACTCTAATATTACTAATGTCCATCCTTTTGGCAATGATAAGGCCAAGAAGGAGGGCTTTGTATTCATTCCCGTGTTTGTGTATTTGAAGTTTAATTTGAAAGCGAAAGGTAGAACATTTCCCTCGGGCAAAGTAAGGATCACACCAGCCCCATCACCAAAATTACATTTTTCTAGATCAAAGTGGAGAGTTGTTAGACCCCTGGAATATTGACCAAGTATGAAGACATGTAGGTGCACAGGATCCCAGTTATATAATGGTGCGCAAGGAAAAGGCGCACAAGAGAAGGGTTTAAGAAATCTCGTAGCATGTGTGACGTGTGAAAGGATCGGGAATTATTTATTTTGGACATATGGAGTAGAACACGTGAAAAGCATGACCTGGTTGTGCATGGATAAGATGTCAGCCTGGCGATAGGGTGTCCCAGGAAGGAGCATGCCTGTGATGGAATCTTCTAGAAGAACATCATGGAATAAAGTGGAGAGCTCAGGCCTAGAGAAGCATGCTCGTATGGAGGAACGCATTAAGACACTTGGAGCAATATCTGAGGATGTTGGAGGGTGAGTTGGTAGTCTAGGAAATATATAAATACAAGTTCCTGTAGAGACAGAAATACATTTAGAGAGTGAGTGGAGCTCTGCAGAAATGTTGCGAGGACTCTGTCAGTGAATGGTTATATTCGGGAGAGAATGCATTAGGCCTAGGGGTTGTAAATTTTCTTTTGGGTAGCTTAGTTACATTTAAGTCCATTGTAATGCATGATTGCAGTCTGCTTCTCTACAACCCTCTATAATTGTTCCATGGATGTAATAAGGTTACCTGTTATAATATATACATGAATATAAATGGTTCTAATGCATATTTCTATCTTATGAGTTCTCTTCCTTTCATGCTAAGTATGAATGCTTGTATGTTTCTTTCTGTCACAATACATGCTATGGATTCTGGTAAGCACTCTGTCTGAATTGACTGCAAGAATCTAGAGGCCGTTCTGAGCCCTATGGTTCTTGTATGTCTTATTTTCCCTTCTGAAATATCCTATAAAGATCATAGATGATGTTTCCCACTAAACTAACATAAAAGAGAGAGTTGGTACCCACGAATGTGTCGAGTGAGTGCCTAGTTTTTGCTGGGTGATAGGTCAGCCCGCATGGGGTTCCTTTATTTTGTGATAGGAGTAAAAATGAATACATCTTGGTTCCACTTCCAGGACCTCTTTTTGAAGTTGTAGTGGAATTTAGCATACATCATGATCTATGTAATGAGGAATGACATAGTGGTTAATGTTGGAAAGTGTTGAATCGTCGTTCAAGAGCATAGAGGATGAATTTTCTCAAAGATAATTTAGCACTGGACCTAGGTTTAATGCACGTAGATGGGTAGAAGAGAATCTCTACCATGATCTATATGAATTTTTTTTCTATTGTTTCCCTGTGGAATTGTATGAATGGCTCTCAGCCTACGCATCTAGATCAAGCTGGCATTATAGATCGCATGTATGAACCCAAGGAGGATACCAAAGGATGCAGGATGGAGATCTGATGTGGACTTGTGCTGTGGGCCATTGCTGGAAAGGAGTATTAAGAAGCTACACTCTGGAGTATGCCATTTCAACATATTCTTGTTCGGAGGTTGCTGAGTTTGAGTTTCTGCAGGAACCCAGAGGATCATTTCTACATGTTGTCCCTCTGGCTCTAAAGATCTTGATGGTTACCATGATTATAGAGGCATTCCTAATGGTTGGCTAAACATTTTTAAGCACTGGGTGAGGAAGCTAGGGTGGAGGATGATGACAGATGTTTTGACGGAATATGAAAAAGAGGAAAGATGACTCAAGTATGGTGAAGCATGTGTAAGGGAGATTGTTAGATAACATGAGGTTGTAAGTGTGACGGATGTATGGTGGCATACGTTGTAGGAAGGATTTGAGGTTCACGTTGAGGAGGTGGAACTTGAGCAGTCTATGCGACCCCCATCTTGGCAAGCACGTGAGAGAAACCCCTTTGGCTTCTGATGAGAGTTCATCACAAGGATAAAGAAGAACCGTTGGTGTGTATCTAAGCCCACCTAGTGACTAGACCCTGGTGCTTGGTTTTCCAGATCAGGGGGATAATATTGCTAATCTAGTTGGTTACATTAGAGGTGATCGGTCTATGCCCAGGAGGTAAAATTTCTTGTTTGAGACCTCTATGGCTGAAAACACTAGCCTAGTGGTGGGAATTTTTGAGCAAGGTATAGGCACACAAGTTTTTGGTCTCACATTTGGAAGTGGTGCTAGGTATACTATTGGTAGTGGGGCATTGTCGCAAACCATAAGCGCACAACTTAGTGGAACTGTGGGGACTCATGGCACGACCACTTCAGGGCCTGGTGGGCCTCATGGATCTAGTGGGTCTGGTAGATTTTGTGGTTCAGGACCTAGTAGGCCTAGTGGTTCAGGACCTAGTGGACCTGGTGGATCAGGAAATAGAGGAAACACAAGTGGAAACTAAGGCTCTGGCTTGGGAGGATTTGGGTCCCAACCACCCCCACAAGTTTTCTTTGAAATGTCTCTACATTTTCCTGATTATATAGGTATTGGGGATGCTATGGAATATGTTCACAAATTTGAACTGTTATGGCATGCGAAGAGTATCACAACCCCTGAACGAAAATCTATTCAGTTTGCAACCACGTTGCAAGGGCACACACATAGCTGGTATAGGAAGTATGACCCTCATCAAATAGTGGTGGACTATACTACCTTAAAGAATGCATTCTTGGAAAAATTCCTTATTCCTGAGTTTGAGCAGAAGAGCATCAATGCTTTGAAGGGGATTCAACAGGGAATGGCAGAGAGTGTGCGAGAGTATGATGCACACTATAAAAACTTTCTTGTCTAAATTATCATATGATGATCATCCTTCACAACATGCACAATGGTTTTCTGGAGGGTTCTTCACCCCTTTCATAAGGGCCTTATCTCATAAAACTTTTCCAGACCCACGCAAGGCATTAGAGGCTGCCCTATGTGCCGAGGCTGTTGGTAGTGTAGATACTAGCATTAGCCCAAGGCTCAGATTGCTACTATGGCCAAGCAGTTGGGAAAATTGTTTGTAAACTCAGCCCATGAGACTCACAGTGGTTTGTGGTCCACATATTATGAGATAGAGGGGCACGTTAAGGATAATTTCCCCTGGAGGATAGTACACATTGTGGTGGTAGAAAGTGAAATTTGTCATGGGGACAATGATGTAAGTACATGTCCCTTACTACAGCGTGCAATCAGAAAGAATGTATCTTGTTATTGTAAGATTTTCACCTCTACAACCCATGTTTCTAAGGATTGTAGGCTCATTGATCGGATACATGAGGCCATTGATCATGCGGTGCACCAAACTAGCATCACCAATAGTTCGAAGGGTGATGATCGTCGTTATGAGGAGTGCATAGATGGAGGCACAAGTGGAAGAGGTTTTCGACGAGGATTCTATGGTCGTGGTAACTACGAAGGAGGAAGGAGAGAGTTCCTACACAAAAGCTGTTTCAATTATGGATCTATAGAAAATTACAAATGTGAATGCCTAGACCTGTTACAGTGCTCGTGGTGTAGAAAGAAACATAAGTATGAAGAGTGCCCATAATTGTTTGAACATATGAATCAGTAGCACCAGAAAGAGAAGGGTGTTGCAATGGTCACTATTAAGAAGGCAGACATACAGTGGATTCCCCAGAAAACAAGGGATGAAGGTTTGGATCCTATCTTGGTAACAACAAGGGCAGAAGCCACACGTGCAAGGGAGATACCAAGACAAAATAACCTGGTTTCAAGGGAGGAGGTCATTAATGGAAAGTATCCAAACCCTATGCATCAAAAGGAGGTATATCAGGACACCATAGATGTCATTCAGAGCTTATAAGGGGAAATCTAGTGTCTAAAGGATAAATCCAGGAGGGAGGAACAAGGAAGGATAGTCGAGATGTAAAAGGATTCCCTAGATGAGGTCAAGGAGGTGAGTAAAATTCTAAGGTAGGAAAATATCATTCCCTTGCTCAGATCATGGTTGAGAGAGAAGGTACCACGCACTAAAGGAGAGCACGAGAGACAGGTCTTGCATGTGAACCTTCCCCCTCATAGCCTCGACTATGAAAAGGAGATTACATTGAATGCAGTTGTAAATGGATGGCTCCTTATTAATATCCTCATTGACACCAGTGCGGAGGTTAATTTTCTAACCTTGATGCATGGCATCAGATGGGAACACCTACATTACAACCATCTTTGAATGTGCTTTATATGGAAAACAAGACTAAGGAAATTACCATCGGTGTCTTAAAGGATGCATCCATCACTATCCAGGGGTCTAAGTTTACTGGGGACTTTTAAGTCTTGGCACTTGCCAAGGTAGACAATTTTTGAGCACTACTTGGGTGCCCTTGGTGTTACAAGAACAATGCAGACCTTCGGTTCAACAAAGGGTACATCAGCTTTGAGAACAAGGAGGAATGGGTCATTATACCCCTGGATGATAGTAATTTGACACCCTATATTGAATCATTGGGGAAAGAAGTTTTGGATAGGTTACATGTGTGCTCAATCAAGGACCCTGAGATGATACACCCTACTAATGGGGTTATCTAGTTTGAAGATGCTCAGTCAATGAGTGATACCACTAGTTTGGCATGTGAAAATTGGGCACATGGGACTTATGAATTGACGGGACAATAGTTGAGAGGGTCGGTGACCAAGGTAACAAAGGCACGCATGGTTCGGCACCTTGGAGGAAAATAACTGCCCAAGTACTCAAGAGGAGCCTTCCCTGAGATATTTTTGGAGGAGGTGAAAGCTCAGTGGAAGGATGAAAACAAACGAAGGGGCATGTTAAGTCATGTCTTTCTTAGCATAGTAGCTTAGTGGTGGGCTACACATTAGGAGAGCCTTTTGGAGTGGCGCGAGGTAAGAATTGCTCTCTCTATCAGATTTTATAGGAGCAATATACCCACCATCATCAAGGAGTACCATGGGAATGAGCCTACCTCTTTCCATATCCAAGAGTGTGAATGCATCTAGAGAGAAGGCGCAGAATATTTTCCACTATCCCTCTAGGTTCACAAGTTGTATTCTACACTGCAGAGTTGCACGCGCATGGGATATTCATTAGGAAACACGCTACCAAACAAGGAATTGGCAAGAGCTCGCGGCTAACCTTATTCAAACCTTTTAGTATCGAAGTACCAAACCATCAGTTGATAAGTCCTTACAAGGTATCAAGTGCCTTACCTTGGGGGATAGTGCCAATGCGGAGGATAGGCTATTGGAATTACTAGGTAAACGGAGATTGGGGGCACACTTTGAAGAAGTAGAGGAAATAAAAGAGTTGTAGTTTGAGCACGCATGTTTGGAGAAAGAAAAAGGAAAGTTGGTGTATGTGATTGATGGAGAGGAATCAAAAATATTAGATGTTATCCATTCTTTAGGGATGCGCAAAGTAGTAGACAATGTTGATACTCACACGCACGCCTACCATGATCCCTTAAAAATGAAGAAAGTTAACAACAGTTCAGGAGAAGAACCTAAGGAAGATATTATTGGAGATTACTGGTCAGAGAAGGAGGTATCTAAGATCAATGATTTGTTGCACGAATTTGAGGATTTATTCCAACACGGGTACCATGAGCTCAAAGGCATTTTCCATTCCTTAGGGCAGATGAAGATAAAAATAAAGGAAAATGCACACCTGGTTAGGAAAAGGCCGTACCAGATGAATCTCAATTTACACGTGAAGGTTAAGGAGGAAATAGACAAATTATATCTTTTGGGATCATTGAGGCATTGGAAGAATCGGAGTGGATAAGACTGATGGTAATCAGCATTAAGAAGGATGGTCAGATTAGGATCTGCATGGATTATATGGAATTGAATGCAATTTTTGTCATTGATCCCTTTCAGACCCCCTTCACTGAAGAAATTTTTGAAGGAGTCGCTAGGCTCAAAATCTATTCCTTTATGAATGGATTTTTCAGCGTATCACTAAGTCTGGATTGCAAAGGAGGACCAGGAGAAGACAACTTTCACCACGAAGTGGGGAAGTTTTACATATACGGTGATGCCCTTTGGGTTGAATAATGCACCTGTTGTCTTTTCGCAAATAGTAGTAGAAGCATTCCAGGACTTCATCCATAAGTTTCTTCAGGTCTATTTAGATGATTGGATAGTGCATGGTCTGGTTAAGGACCATTGTGACAATTTCAGGCTAATGTTTGAAAGGTGTAGGAAGTTGAGGATATCCCTCAACATCAAGAAATATGTTTTTGCTACACCCTTTGGGAATTTATTGGGGCATATCATATGTAAAGAGGGCTTGCTAGTAGATCCCGCTAAGGTTGCAGTTATTGTGGGGTTAAGGGAGCCTACTAGCTAGAGCACAATGTGTGGATTCCTTGGGCATATGGGCTATTATAGGAAATTTATTAAGGGATATGCCTAGATCGCCGCACCTTTAGAAGAGCTTCTTAGACATAAAAGTGCCTTCCATTGGAGAGAGACACAGTAGAGGGCATTTGATACATTAAAATATAGGCTTATCACCACACCTATATTGCATTTTCCCTCTTGGGACAAGCCCTTTCATGTCCATGTAGATGCCTTAGGGAAGGCCATTGGAGTAGTGCTTACATAACCAGGTGAGGGAATTTTTGATCATCCTCTATGTTTTGCAAGAAAAAAGCTGACACCAGTAGAGCATAATTATACCACAACTGAGTGCGAGGCATTGTCAATGATCTATGCACTTTTCCAGTTTAGACAGTACCTACTGGAAACAACCTTTGTGTTTTACACTGACCACATGACATTAAAATATTTGGAAAACAAGCCTATCCTACAAGGGCACATATGGCAGTGGGTGTTTTTGTTTCAAGAATTTGAATTCACCATTGTAGTAAAACCTAGAAAAATCAATTGTGGGCCTGATCATATGTCATGAATTGATTCAGGAGAGGATGTGTAGAGTATTGAGGAAACAATGCCAGATGCGTAGTTGTTTCGGTTACGGTGCGTGCCGTCGGATTTGGAAGAGATTATAATATTTTTAAGGGAAGGTGTGGTGCTGAAAGGAATAAAGACATTAGAGAAAAATTAGTTGGCCATACGCACTGCACCCTACATGTTAATCAGTGGAGACTTATACAAGTTGGGATGAGATGAAGTTTTACGCAGGTGTGTATTAGAGCATGAGAACTTGGCCATCATGGAGGAAGCACATGGAGGGAGTGCGGGTAGGCATTATGCCGGTGATGCTATTACATGTAAGATATTAATGGCAGGTTTGTGGTGGGAGACCCTGTACAATGATTGTAGAGACTATTGTAAAGTGTGTGACCACTGTCAGCACATTGGCAAACCAAGAAGGAGAGATGAAATTCCTTTACACCCTATCCCTAGTGCAGAGCCTTTTGAAAAGTGGTGAATAGAATTTGTAGGACCTATTGCTCCAGCAACACGTAAGACTGGGTCACGTTATGTCATCAATTGCACCGATTATCTGACAAGGTGGGCAGAGGTAGCCCCAACTAAAGATTGCATAGTAGCCATAACAACAAGGTTCTTGTGGGAAAAAATTATCACGAGGTATGGATGTCCGTTGAGTTTGACCAGTGGTAGGGGTATACATTTCTTGAATGAGACCATGAGGATTCTATTTTCAAAGTTCATGGTGGCTCATCATAAAACTACGCCCTATCACCCACAAGCAAATGGAACTACAGAAGCATTCAACAAAATACTGATTCATACCCTGACAAAAATTTGTGACGTCGGAAGACAAGATTAGGATGAAAAAGTATTGGCATTATTATGGGCTTACAAGACAATGTATAAAACGCTAAACAAAGCCACACCTTTTCAATTGGTATTTGGCGCGGAAGCTATTTTTCCAGTTGAATTTATGTTTCCTTCTCTGTGAATAGCGTGCACAGGAGGATTAGCCAATGAACAAGCGTTGGAAGAAAGAATTGATGAAGTAATGAAATTGGATGAGAGACGATCACTCGTCAGGTGGAGAAAAACAGTAGAAAAAGTAAAGTAGAAGGCTTGGCATGATTGCCACATTAGAAACAAGAAGTTTGAGGTTGGGTAGATGGCGTTACTATATGATTCTAAGTTTCTGCGCCATCCTGGGAAATTGAAAGTCCATTGGCTAGGTCCTTACACAACCTCGTACATCCTTGATTCAGGCATGTGCCAGTTATAAGCGCTAGATGGGACATAGTTTCTTGGACACTTCAATAGGAGTAGGTTGAAGCCCTACTATAAATAAGTCTTCTTGGTGGTTGTGAATAAGGTAGTTTTTCCATTTAGTTTAGAAGTTTTCTTCATGAATTTCCCATTCTTACGTTTTCCTTTCATGTCGTTGGTTTGTTTTGCACCTTGGGCGTTAGCAACCTTATTGCTATTTTGGAGAATTTGTGAGTGCGCAGAGGACCACACATTTTTTTAAATGTGGGGTCGAGAAATGTGAAGGATTGCATGATTAGAGTGCTAAGGAAGTTGTGTTGAAAATCCCTATGGAATGGACCAGGTAAAAGAGGTGTATGAAGAGAAAAGATGGAAGAATGGTTGGTGTTAGGATAAGCTACTTGTAGATCCCATGTATTGAGGAGAAAGCACATTTAAGCAACATGAGGTAGGCGAGAGCAAGAATCAAGACAGAAGAAGTGCCTTCGGCATGGGTTATGCACACGCAAGAGTCTCCTGTCATGTTGGATTGGTGAAAACATTGAAGATGGGCTTTGTTTAGAAAATATGCATTAAATTAAAAAAATTACGGTGGTAGGTGAAGTAGCATTAAATGTTTAAAAAGAGAAAAACTATAAGTAAAGGGTCGAGGCACTTTCATTTTCACTTTGCAAAATAGAGAAATAAGTGATTTTTATGAACCAGGGTTTCCATATTCGATCGAGTGAATAAAAATTTGTGAGATTGAAGTATCAGTAGCTAGTTTGAGTTTGTAAACCAGAGGAAGGGGTTACACGGGTGTGAAAAAAATTGTGAGAAGGTGTTGTCTTGAGGAAAATTTGATCCCAGTTAGGGTTCGACAAACTAGGGCATGGGTTCAAGAGATTTCTATCATGGATTTGAGATCAAAGGTTGGAAGAAGTAGGACAAAATAACAAGAAGGGAGTGGAGTGGTAAAAATACCTCGAAAATGAAACCCAAGAAATGAAAGGGTAAGGGAAAGGCCAAACAACAATAACTCGACGTGAACACAAATGAAGAATGGTATGTGGAGATTCAATACCCATATGGGGTGATGATGGGTAAGGAGTGGGAATCCCACCTAAGAAATGTTCCTGGAAGTGATTATAACCACCAAAAAAACAAGATTGAAAAGGAAATGGCACTAGAGTTAGTGCGCCCCACGAGTAAACGAACACCATAGGGTTTGTCAATCTACGATGATGACGTTAAGGTCAAAATGGAGAAGGCAGGGTTGTTGCAACTCTATGAGTTTCCCTATTTTGGAAAACCAGAGTGTGTGTACCAATGGATAATGTTGCAGGTACACAAAGATTACTTCCACTTTGTAGGGCGTAAGATGTGCATTACTCCCCAGCTTATCTCCTAGTTCATAATCTTCATATGTGAAGGGGACAGCTTGGAGGACGACATGAGAAACAAGGAAGTAATTCAGGAGACCATAAATGAAAATGCCTACAAGAAGGGGTCAAGGTACTATGACATTTCAGACATCAAGGACCCCGTGATGAAAATGGATGCACATCTGGTAACAAAGTTTAATGGCCAAGAGAGATGGATCCAGGTCAATAAGCCTTGGTTACATGTTTGTAGAAAAATTACAGAAGGCGCCATATACAACTTGCCTGCCTACATCGTGGAGGATATTTTTAGTTGTGTTAAGGAGGGGGACAGAATCCTCTTCGGCAACATCCTCCTGACCATTGTATTTTTGGAGATTGGAGTACCTGACGCACCAGACAAGTTTGTATGGTAATACCATACCGAGGATACTTCACCCGCGAAGAGATTCGAGAAGTATGCTTGTGACATAATGATAACACCCAATAAGGCAAAAATGGTGGAATGGTATACGTGCCTGAGGAACACATTCGAGGTAGAGAGGAGAATTCTTGAACAACTCCTAGCAACCACCAAGGGAGAATTTGAATTCGCTATTTATCAACAATTCTGCCTAAGTAGGTTCAGGTTGATAGATGAGTCATAGAGCCCTTGGTGTAAACTTCCTTTCATGTTCACTGCTCAATACTTCCAAGTGGGAGTAAATATATTTAAGGAATCAAAGAAGTTGAGGCTAGAACTAGGTAGTTTGGACTGGGAGCATGGAGAGATGTGGAAAAATATTAAACTACCCTGGTGGGTAAGCATGCGTATGTAGAAAGGTATGTGTCACATGAGGTCTAGACAACAAGGCCGATGACACTAACCATTACAGGAGGATCCGTGATGCATGTGTACCTCTGTATAAGGCCAAAGTTTGAGAAGGGTGTGTACCTGGAGAATGATGTCTCCATACCTGAGGATCCCATGGGTAGGAAGAAGCCTACGCCCAAGAAGAGGGGAAGAGAAGATGAAGAAGCACCAAGTGTGTAGACTTCTCAGATAGTGAGCATGCCAACAACAAGCGCCAAGCCAAGAAAATACATGTGGAGAAAGAAGTCCGAGGTGAAGGAGAAGACAACAGAAGTGGAGGCACCTAGGAAACTACTCACCAAGGAAAATTCACCTGAGGAAGAAGAAGATGCCAAATCCCTCGCCAAGGAGCCACCTCTCAGGGAAAGCAAGAGGGTGGAAGAGGAAGTTGACTTGGAGGAGACCGATAGCTTGGATAACTACATGGGTAGAAGAGAAGATGAAACTAGAGAAGATGACAACAAGGAAGAAGAGCCTGAGAAGGGCCAGGAGCCACATGTGTTCAGTGTGTATGACTCATGAGAAGATAGTGGGGAAGAGAAGCATGAATTCATATTCACATGACACAAGAGTACACAAGAGGAGGAAGGTGCCAAAGACATGGAAAGGAATGAAGAGGTTAGCATGGAAAAGTAGGAAGCTATAGGCTTCACAAAAGAGTAGATCACTGAGGTGGCAGAGAGAGAAGCAAAGAAAATGCTCGAGGCCCTAGATACCAAGAGTTGGAGTGCAGCGCTAAAATAGTGCTGGAGGAAGCAGTGGAAAACAATGATAAGGAGCATGACAGCATGGGAGGGGGTCCTTCTCTAATAGTGAGTTTCCCCAAAGGTGCGTGCTCGAGTAGGAGGGCCCTCGATATAAAACAAAGAAAAGTGATGGGCTACATCAATGACTTCAAGAAGGGTACTACACATGTGGTTCCAGAGCATAGTACCCATAGAAAGCGTTTTAGCCATGGGGTCATTTGAGAAGGAGGGAACGTATCCCAGAACGAAGAAGATGCTCTCTTGGGCATTTGAGTCCCACATTGATGAGCCAGACTTCAAAGTATGCCAAGGATTTATCATCACAGTACCAGAGTTAAAGGGAGCCAATCCCTTGCTGAATGCCTAGGAGCTCTTAGATGAGAAAGTCTGTAATGTGCTCAACAAGGTCACAGTTGAGACAGAGGCTAGGCTCTTCGCACTCAATGACAAAATATGAGTACTGGAGGAGAAGCTAGGAAAGAAAGAAGAGGAACTAGAAAAGAAGTAAAAGAGATTGAAGCAGGAAGAACTGATCAGTGCATAGCTAAGGCATGAGTTAAAGGAAGAAAAGACAAAGGTGTAGGAAGTATACAAAAAGATGGAGTCTATCAAGGGAGACATCCTTTTAAAGTACCTAGACTTAGCGCTGCCCACACAGAAGTACTCATCCCTTCTGGAATATATAGAAGATCTAATGCATGTCCTCACTATGGAGAGATGACCTTTGCCTCTAGATTCTGTAGAGAAATTTGCCGCATGCTTAAAGGAGGAGGATAGATTTAAGGTAGTAGCGCTCATTACAGAGTACAACCAGGTGCTTGCAGAAGTTAAAGTCATTGCCCAATCTACTGAGGCTGCGGTAGACAGGGATAAGGTTGCAATCTCCTTGGTCACCACACTTGAAGTAGAGTGGAAAGAATTCTAGGAAAAGAACAAAGAAAACAGGGTAGAAAGGGACAAGGTTCTTGCCAAAGTGGAAAGTAAATCTGATGTGATTGAAGCTTTAAGGAGCTCAATCAAGGCCGGGCTAAAGTAACTATGCCTTCAAATTACCAGGAGGATGGACACACTTGAAGACCTGGGCAAGGAGATGAAGAAGATCTTTGAAACCTTGGGCACCCATGGAATTGGCTCAAGTTTTGATGAGGTAAGCATCCTGGTCAGCGACCTCTATCAGAAGGCACAAAGTGAGGTCAACATTTGGAACAAGCTGGAGGCATACTTGTGAAAGGATTTTCCCAACTTGCTTAAATGATGCCCCCCCAATATTCATTCTTCCCCTATTCTTTCATTCCTTTATTCTTTTACCAAATGTACAATTACACCTTGAGGAAGCCTACATCTTGGTTAAGTAGAGTGTTCCCACAGATGGATAACAGGCATAGTTTGGGGTGATGTTAGACCCTTGGAATATTGACCAAGTATGAAGACACGTAGGTCCATAGGATCCCAGTTATAGAATGGCACGCAAGGCAAAGGTGCACAATAGAAGGGTTTAAGAAAGATCGTAGCATGCACGACGTGCGAAAGGATCGAGACTTATTCATTTTGGACGTCCGGCGTAGAACATGTGAAAAGCATGACCCTATTGCATGTGGATAAGATGTCAACCTAGCGATAGGGTGGCTCAAGAAGAAAATCATGGAATAAAGTGGAGAGCTCAGGCCTGGAGAAGCATGCTTGCATGGAGGACCACATTTAGACACTTGGGGCAAGATATGAGGATGTTGGAGGGCAAGTTGGCAGTCCAGGAAAGCTATAAATAAAAGCATCTGTAGAGACAGAAAGACATCTAGAGAGTGAGCGGAGCTCTGCAGAAATGCTGTGAGGACTCTATCAGTTAATGGTTGTACTCGGGAAAGAATGCATTATGCCTAGGGGTTGTAAATTTTATTTTTGGTAGCTTAGTTACATTTAAGTCTAATACAATGTATGACTACAGTCTGCTTCTCTGTGACCCTCTGTAATGGTTCCATGGATGTAATAAGGTTACCTATTATAATATATACATGAATATCAATGGTTCTAATGCATATTTCTCTCTTATGAGTTCTCTTTCCTTTCATGCTAAGTATGAATGCTTGTATGTTTCTTTCTATCACAATCCATGCTATGGATTCTGTTAAACACTCAGTTTGAAGTGACTGCAAGGATCTAGAGGCCGTTATGAGCCCTATGGTTCTTATATGTCTTATTTTCCCTTCTTAAATATCTTACAAAGATAATAGATGATGTTTCCCACTAAAATAACATAAAAGAGAGACTCGGTACATGCGTGTGCCTTTGGTGAGCGCCTATTTTTTTCTAGGTGATAGGCTGGCATGCACGGGGTTCCTTTATTTTGTGATAGGAGTAAAAATGACTACAAGAGTCCTATAATAATTTGAAAAAGTGGAAGTTGGGAACCCTTAGTCTCTACTTCCCTTGTCTCAGTTACTTCCACCATACAAACTTCATCTGCAGGTATGGAACCAATTCCTAGGGTATGTCCTATACCCATAGAATCAAATGGCAGGAGAATAGGTAGATCTTTCTCTAGTAATTTGACAATTTTTACAGTGGTTCCCAGTGAAACTATTTCTATAGTGATGGACTCGTCTTCTACTTTTGGGATGCCTTTGATTAATTTTGTGACTTCTAGTTCTCTCATAGGCACAAACTTCACTTATCGGTATGTATTAACTAGTTTTTCGACATATCCCTATAAGAAGAATTGATCATTCTTCTTATATCCTAGACCATAATCAGTTGTTCCTTGGACATATCTCGAAACATGCTTTGCTACATTCCAGTGACATTTATGTGGCTCCTACATGAATTTAGAAAGATAGCTGATAGCAAAGCAGAGATCTGGTCTGGTATATGTCAAATAGATGAGCCCTCCAACAACTTGCTTGTAAAAAGTAGCATCTACTTGAGGTGAGTCTTGGAATCTTGAAAGTTGCAAGCCATTTTCCATGGGAGTGGATATAGGTTTACAATCAGACATTCTGTACTTTTATAGGAGTGTCTTGGCGTACTTTTTTTGGGAGACAAAAATGTGATGCTCGTTTTGCCATATCTCCAAGCCAAGACAGTAATGTAGTAGCCCCAAATCCGTCATGTTGAAGGTTATTTTGAGATCATTATTTACAATATCAACTTGATCTTTTGAAATTCTAGTGATCACAAGATCATCTACATACACAACAAGAATGGCAATTTATTTTCCTACCTTCTTTATATACAAATTGGAATCTGAGGGGCTACGAGTGAACCCATGCTACAAAAGATGATTGTTGGTCTTGATATGCCATGCTCTGGGAGCTTGTTTCAGTCAGTAAAGTGATTTGATGAGACGACATACCTTTTTAGGCTGCTCTTCATCAACAAATCCTTTAGGTTGGGTCATGTATACTTCTTATTTTAGATCATCATTTAGGAAAGCACTTTTGACATCCATCTGCTGAAGTCTCCATCTTTCTATGCTGCAAGTTCACAAAATACTCTGTTGGTCTTCATCTTCACAGTGGGTACAAAGTTTTCTTCATAGTCGATGCCCTCTTTCTGAGCATATCCTTTTGCTACAAGTCATTCTTTATGTTTGTTGATGGATCCATCTACCTTATATTTTTTCTTGAAAACCCATTTGCAGCCTATGGGTTTCTTTCCTGTAGGAAGATCAACAAGTTCCCATGTTCGATTTTTCATGAGTGAGTCATATTCTGTATCCATGGCTTCCTTCTAGTGAGGTTGACTGAGTGCTTCAAAAAAATTATTTGGCTTAGAGCTATTCACCAGTGAACTCATGAGTACAAAGTTTACCTCATTTCTTGTTTGACTCCTTGTTTTGACTTTGGATGATGTATCTGGGAGTTGTTGCAAATGTGAGTCCTTGATAGTGCTTTGTACCCACTTCAAACGAGAACTTGGCTACTTTTGAGAAGAACTGTGTCGTTGCCATGTGGATTGATGTGGAGTAACATTCTCCAGTTCTCCAAGGCCAACAAATAGCTCTCCTGGTAGCATTTATTTTCTCTGAGTAGTCTCCTTTGGCTCATCATCTGATTCGGAGACTAGTAGATGAGAGGTGGTTGGAAGTGGATCTTCTGTTGATACTATTGAGTCAAAAGATGACTCGTCACAAACCACATCACAACTCTTGTATATTTTCTTTGTCTTAGGATCCATGAGATGATACGCCTTTGAGGTAGTGTTGTAGCCAAGAAGGATACACGGGAGTGTTTTTGGCTCTACCTTCTTTCTCTTCTAAGCTGGGACATGCATGTATGCTATGTAACCAAATAATTGCAAATGATAAATTGATGGCTTTCTACCACTCCATACCTCTTTTGGAATTTTGTTCTGTAGAATCTTTTTCGGTGCCCTGTTGAGAAGATATACAGTCGTTTGTACTGCTATCCCAATAGTTTTGTTCTTCTACCTTTGAATTTGTTAGCATGCAACAAGCCATCTCCATCACTCTGTGATTGTGACACTCAACAATGCCATTTTGTTGGGGCATGTAGGGAGCAGTCAGGTGCTGCTTAACGCCATGTTGGTTCAGGAAGGCCAAGAACTTCTTTGATTTAAATTCCCCCCTCGATCTAAGTAAAGTAGAAGAAGTGGTTGTCCAGACTCTTTCACAACACGATGATAGAAGTTCTGGAAATGTTGAAAAGCCTCACTTTTCTTCTTCAGGAAATATACCCACATCTTGCGAGAGTGGTCATCCATGAACAATTGAACGTACTTATAGCCTGAAAATGAAGTAGGTAATGGGCTACTTAGATCGGTATGAACTACCTCCAAACACTTCTTGGCATGGAAGGTGCTCGCTTGAAATGGATCTCTGTGTTGTTTTCCTGTAAGACAGCTAGGGCAAATAGACAAGGAACTGGACAATTTGGGTAGTGCATGGACCATTGCTTTTGAACTCATCTAGTGTAATGAACTGACCGAAAAGTGTCCATATCTAAAATACCATAGGGTAGTTGATTCTATTGCAGAAGAAAATAAAGCTACTATAGAAGATGAAATAGTATCTAAAGAAAATAACTTGTCTTTTACAAATGATTTAGCAAGAACTGTACCTTGTTGGGAGATTAAGCATGATTTAATGCAATTTTGAACAAGGTATTCTACCTTAAGGTGATGATTCAAGAGCTAAGTAATTGACAAGAGGTTGCTAGTCAAGCCAGGAACATATAGTACCTTTGTAAGTGTACATTTTCATGGTCCCAAAGGAATGGTGAAATTTCCAATTCCTTCTACAACATATTCTTTGTCATCAGCTATCTAAACCCGATCTCCAGTTGGTTCTTCATGTAGTGAATCAACTAGACTTTCTTCATGGGCTGAGAAGTTTGAGAGATGAGTACAAGGTTCTTACCACAATGGGCTTCTTCTGATGTCTCCTCATTAGATTCATCATCTTCTTGGGTTGTGATATGTCCCTTTTTCTTTCTCCAACGGGGACATCGTTTGGAATTTTGAAAATTTTTGCACCCTGATGTGCTTGTTTGACTTGAAGACCCTTTTTTCAAGCTACTGTACCAACAGTGATCAGTGTCATGAGTGTTGGTTCTACAAATGTGACACAACCTCTTTGAATTTTGATCTTTCTGTTGTTGTTTTGGTTGCGTTTGATTTGGGTTCTCTTGGGGACCCTTCTGATTCTTTTGGCCATTGTAAGGATTTGAGAAAAACACTTTATCTTGAGACTCCTCATGGGATGAAGTGATGGCCTCTTCCTGCTGTAGCAAATTCACAAGCTCTTCAAAGTTCACTATTTGTGTAGACACATTCAATGTCATAACAAACAGTTGAAATTGAGAAGGGAGTGCTCTAAAGGTGATTGCAATAAGAACTTTATCATCCACCATTTCACCAAGTGCTAATAACTGCAATCTTAGCTCAGCCACATGATGTAAGAACTCCTCCACTTTCTCATCTGACCCCATTGAGAGGGTGTGTAGCTTTGACTGAAGATGAAGAATCTTTGTCTGATTTTTGGCTTCATAAATGGTTGCCAACTTGTCCCAGGACTCCTTTGGTTTCTTTGCATTCCAAACATGTAGTTACACATCATCACTAATACTGAGCATTATCAGCATTAAGGCTTTTGTACTAGCCATCTCATACTTTATTAATTCATCAAGGGTTGTGGGAGCGGGCACAGAGCCGTGTGACAATGCCCCACAATCCTTCAAACTGAAGGATTGTCTTCATTTTTGTTTTCCAAGCCGTAAAATTGGGCCCTTTGAGCAAATGAGCATCAAAAAGAAGCAACTTCGGAGTAGACATTGTAATAAAAAAATTTATTTATTTATTTCAAGATTTATTACAACTTTGACTCACTGATGATGAGAATTACTTTCTTGTAGATGCTTGCAATATTCACGTGCTGTGAGATGATGATGCTTTGTGGTGCATTCTTCTTCATCGTCATAGTCAGCGTCATTTCTGGCTTCTAATTCTTCTTGTACTCGCTTTGCTTGGCAACTGATGTCAAAAAGGAAATATTCAAGAAGTCCTTCTCGAACTAGCTTGTTAGAGGCTAGATTGTCAATATTCTAAAGCTCATTCAGCAAAGCAAAGTAGAACCCGAAGCTCTTAGGAGCTTCTTCACGGTGTTTTTTGACTGGTGAGTTGATGTTTAATATTTCAACAATGGCGACCATGTTATTGACACTCTCAATTGAGTTATCTACGCTCGACATTTGGCGAAGTGTTTTATGATCTACTTCTTATCCTTCGTTGTCTTGGTAGAGAATTCATCTCTAGGTGAATGATTGATTTCCTCCATGCAGCAAGTCTTCAAAAAATTTTCACTACCTCACAAAAATCACTACACATAGAATGTTTACGCAGAAGCACTCCACACAGAAGACTTGATCACACAAGAACAATCCACACAGGAATAACAACTAAAGACAAAATGAAATGCATATTTCCTCGCAACAAATTTTGTATTTGCTGGATTTTCACTCCATATGTCCTAAGCCATGTATTTCTTCTATTCCCCACACATAGGCTATATGAAGTTGAATTTGATTCCTCCTTGGTCATTGTAGTCTTCCTTTCTCCTTTGTCACATATAGTTCAACACATCTATCAAGCTTCTTAATGCGGAAGAACAATTTTTTATATGTATCTTTGTTTAAAAAATTTCTGCGCAAGGAAGTAGATGAATTTGCTGCATCAAATAGGACAAAAGACATAAAAAATGGATTCTTCTATGATTTTCTTCTTTCACGCAGCCTCCTTGTGTTGTTAAAAAACAATTACAGGTCAATTCAACTTAATCCAATACACAGACTGAATAAACCTTCACGTACTTTTATTCCACACAATTTCCACTCAGATATTGCACAAGTTTCACCTCTCTACGCATCATTCAGGCAAATGGATCTAAATTTTCTACAGAAAATTAGAAGACAAAATAGGTTTAATCTACCACGCAACCTTTATTCAAGGTGACTTCCAACGCATAGCTCCATGCATGTGCTTCCACGCGTACAAGAGACAAAGCATAGGTCTCAAAAATTCTCCATTCAGACTTCCATGTACAGGAAGGAGCTATTAAATTTGATGCAAATTTTGAAAAACATAATTCTCCAGAGATAGCCAATCTTCCATGTAGGTTTCTATGAGAACAACATGTGATGACAAATAAATAGAAGAAGAAAATATACCAGATCTATGATATTATCCTTCTTCCTCACGCAGATCCCTCAGCTTCAAGGAAAATTTATTTGCTCCCTTCAAACACAAACAGGTCAGAGATCATATGTGCTCTGATACCAAAATGTAGCAAGCAGATAGATGAGAATAATGTGGAGTGAAAAACTCTCAACATATTGATTTTACTATGAAGAAGCACGTACATTATATAGGAGAAATAATTAACTATATTCCCCTACACTAAAGGAGGAAGATTTGGAACAAGGTGAGAGAATAATGGAATACACCAAGGAAGAGATAATAAATGGATAAAATAAAACAAACACTCCTAAAATATGAACTATGCAACGTATACTAACATAGATTTATCCTTAGAAGTAATCCCGTTAAAAATCATAATAACTTCTTCCATACTCATCCGTTTTTTGGAAATTTTATTGCCATTGGAAAGGTTTTCGGAGCTCTATAGCATAGGTTGATAAGAAATGAGATAATTATGGGTTACATAGGTAAAAATTCATCATGAAATTGTAGGAGTAAGAATCCATACCCAATTGTAGTGATGAATCATGAGATGATGAAACATAGACCCATTTCTTCTTACATAAGACAAAGCACAATCATATGGTTTACAGATCACCTCATGGCCATTGTGGGAAAATAATGATGATTTTTGGTGGGTTTTGGAGTGATTTCAGACTTTTTCCCTCTCTCTCATCTCTTAAAATTTCCTCTATAAATTGTAAGGAGGGTTTCATTAAAAAAGGTTGTATACTTTGCAATTGCCCGTCCCTTCTTTCTTGTCTATGAGAAATTTGTGGTGTTTCAAACCTCCCATTAAACATTGTAATAAACATTTCATGCCTTTTCCCCTACTGTAATGCATTATATCAACTTATTGGAGTAATAAAATAAAATTTGTCAATGTTTTCAACCCTCCGTTTTTTGCATCTTATCTTATCTTTTATTACAGTTAGATGCTTTTTTACATCATTATGATTGTCATTGTAGGGTCTTGATGTTTTTTTGTTTATTGGAAATTAGTTTTGTATAAGGTGTTTGGATTTGTGGCACTTGACTAACATCCCTAAATGAATTTTCTTAATTCTCATGCACTGCATATTGTAAAACATTCCTTCTTGGTGCATCACCTTCCCTTAGAGTATATTTCATTTTCATGCAATAATTCTATCCTTGTCCCCTTAGAAATCATAAGAGTAGGGTTAGAATTTCCATTCTCTGAACTTTGGAGTAGTTGGCACTAGGTTATAAAATGAAATTGGCATTCTCTGGAGAGCTATCCCATTTCAAAAATTCCCACACTTTAGGATAGATCCATGTTTGAAAAATCACATTGAATGCCCCATTCATAACTTGGTCATTAATGGGGTGTTGTGATTTTTCCATAACATTTACCCCAACAAAATCCAAGATAAACCAACATAAAGGATTCCTAATTTAAGGGAAAAAATGTATTTAAATATCATGTGTTGTGAAATTTTTATTCCTTTAATTATTATTTATGTTACATGCTTACGGTGAGAAGTTATTAGCGCTATTAAAATTTTAAAGTATCTGAGGTTTTTGAGAACAGCAACTGATGTGTATAGTATTTCGCGACAACATGGGTCATAATTTTTTTCTCCATTAAATATGTTTTGGTAGTTCCAAACCTATCTTGTTGTTCGTAAAGGTAATCCTAATAGGTTGCAACGGTAAGAAATGGTGGGGAGGTTTACCTTTGCTAAGGTATTCTAGCTAGGATCGTTAAATTTACTATAGTTTATTTATTTGATTTATTACCCACATTTTATTCTATTATATTTATATTTTATTATTATTATTTTTAAATACTCATGAGTGGAAGGGTAATAGGATTCTATTTGGCCTTACCAAATGCATCCCATGCCCACACATTTAAATCCCACAATTATAACCATAGACATTATTTGTTTTTTAATTTTCTAGGGTGCTAATAAATTTGTTTTAATTCCACTTCAATTATTTCCCATCTAAATACTAAATTATGAGGGTCAATTATTGACCCTAGGATTAAATGGGTTTGGGCCTTAGGATCTAGTTTTGACATAAATCCCTAAAAAATCTTCTAAAGCCAAATTAATGTTCATTTTTCTTATGTTAGTTTCCTTTCTCTTCCTACCCCAGGTTGACTACATGGGGGAAAGCATCAGGGTTTAATCGAAGGATTATTTTGTGTTTGAATGGCTCTTTTTATTTAATTGCAATGGTGGCGAATAAACAAAGTTTGCTGGTGGTTTTTGCAAAGATTAGGGGTGGTTGTGTCTGAAGAGGGAGGAGGTATGGCAAGGGAGGAAGAGGCATCCATGCTATAAAGGTTAAGGGAAAGCTAGTGTTTCCCACACCACCATGTGGGGGATGTGTAAGCATTGGGGGAGGGGTGCATAGCCAGGATGTGGCCCCTCCACCAACAACGGTGGTTTCATACCATATACTATGTCATTTTTAATATATATATATATATATATATATATATATATATATATATATATATATATATATATATATATATGCTCAGTGCCCCCAAAATCTGTAGTAAGGAAATAGGCAGATCAAAAAACCTATAATCACAAATGCAAATATATTTAAAAACGTGAATGATACACACACACACACACACACACACACACACACACACACACACACACACACACACACACACACACACACACACACACACACACACACACACACACACACACACACACACAGATATATATATAGGGGAGGGGTGCATATCTAGGATGTGGCCCCTCCACCCACAATGGTGGTTTCATACCATATACTATGTCATTTTTAATATATATATATATATATATATATATATATTTGTGTGTGTGTGTGTGTGTGTGTGTGTGTGTGTGTGTGTGTGTGTGTGTGTGTGTGCGCTCAGTGCCCCCAAAATGTGTAGTAAGGAAATAGGCAGATCAAAAAACCTATAATCACAAATACAAATATATTTAAAAACATGAATGATATATATATATATATATATATATATTATATATATATATATACATAAAATGCTCACATTTGGTTGATCAATAATATGATTTCCTAAGTGGTGGGAAGATAATCTTAGTTTGTGTTTGTGTAAAATCCACATGATATATAAATGTCTAATTAATGTCATTTTCTCACTTAAATGCTTATACAAAATATTATTGCAGAAAAAATAAAACATAACATAATTTTAAAATAGCCTTTTTCTAATCTATTACCAAACTAATTTTTTCTTATTTCATTTTAAAATTTTATATTAAACCTACTACAATGCAACCAATAAAATTCTTTATTTATTTATTCAAAACTCATGAAATAAGAAATATCACTAAACAAGGAAATGAAAGTATGAATGAAGTTGCTACTTTGTTTTTGCTTACAATAAGTTATTTCAATAAACTAAAAATATTAATTTTGTTACAATTCTAATAAAATTTCTTTTACATTATTTTCATAGTTCAAAAAGGAATAAATATTATTAGGAAAAACTATAAGATAAATGAAGAGAAACATCTTTCCAAGTCTCCAATAAAATACAAAAAATATAACAACTCCAAAAACACATAGCTTAAAAATTTGCAATCTTCTTCTTAAGACAGAGTTACATATCTGCAATATCGACCTGATAAAAATAAACAAATAAAATGCAATTATAGTAAGCCTCCCAAATAAGGGAACGACATACCCAAAATTTTTGATAACTCTCCAACTACTCAACCCTAAAAAATAATCCATAAGAATCTCCAATCTTCACATTCATCATGCTTCAAGCACCACAAAACTAAGGCCTAATATTCCTCCCAACCTACAGGCATCATCACATGTCTTCTTCCCAAAGGAATATCATACTATCCTCCCCCAATCCCATGGAAAATAGGTGTATCATGCTACAAATGATGCCAAGGGAGAAACAAGGCTTTCAAAGGACTAAAACAATGATGGCTAAGAGAAACAAAAAAAAAATTAAAAATATAAATCCACCAAAAACACCAATAACATTGGGGAATGGGAAGAGGGGAAAAGGATCACATAGTGCCAAAATATATTATATCATGAGTGCCCAAGTATCCTCCAAGATTATCTCAAAAAATCATCACAAACTCCCAAATCCGTATACCTCCTTTGCCTCCTCCTTGCAAAGGCTTTTCAAGTATTGCAATATTCCTTTTCAAGGATAGAAGGGGATTCCCAAATCAAGTGGGAGTCCCTCCTACTTCCACCAAGGAAGGTAGTGATGGTAAAAAACTTCATGGCTTCCCTAAGAAACCATGAAGATGAGATACCCCTCTCATTCCCAATTCCCACTCCAAAGCCACATCCAAATGGAATGAAGGAGAAAAGGAAACCAAAATATATTTTTTTAACACAAAGTAGCAAATCAAAAACAACAAGAATCTCAATAACCAACCCACAATAGGAACCATTACAAAACATACATTCACACACATACAAACAATCTTTCTAAATAAAAATACAATGAGGTGGTATACCTACCTCACACTCCAAGAATAAGTCCACAAGATCCTAGCTCTTTGTCTCCTCGACCTCCCAAATCTCCTTACCAAAGTTATCCACAAAAAATCCCCCAAATATAAAATTTCAAACAAAATTTAGGAAAAGTATTCATTCCATAAACCGATGGAGGGTGACATATGTCACCCCTCAAACTAAAAAAATACTCCATGTCACCCAAGTCACTTTTTGTGTCTCCCAAAACAATAAATTCAAGAGGGAGAAAAATCCAAACTATACTGCAAAGTCCACACAAAATCCCAAAGCCAATCATGTGAGAGAAGGAAAAGATATTGAGATAGTGGCTTGAGAGAGAGTGGAGTGAGGAAGAGGCTTTTTAGGTTCACAAAAATTATTCCCCACCCATAGGTTAGGTCCCATGGACCACTTTCAAGGTAATCAAGACCCTTACCTTTTAATACAAGCTTTCAAAAATTCCCTTTAAGGTTAAATTCGAGATGTTGAGTTGAATGATAGAATCAAGGTGAGGAATGGTCCTTACAAAATTGCTTAGCAACTCCCAAGACATCCCTAAACAAGTTCAAGACACTAAAACACCACATAACGCAAATCATCCCAAATGACCTCATTAGCACAAAGAAATACAAAAATATGTGAGAAATGAATTAAATTAAATTTTACCATGGTTCTCAAGGTTAAGAAAAATAATAATAATAAATCAATAAAATCACATGTAATGTCAACCAGTTTTCCCATCACAAATAATGGCCAAAATGAAACAAGATGAGATAAAGTGTTAGGCATGACGACTTAGGTATCTTTTGTAGTGTTACCATTAATTCTTACTTTCATCAAGTGGTATTACCTACAAATATTACACACATAAGGAAAACCTCAAATCCACTCAACATGATAAAATATCCATATAAATCACAATGAAATACAACTTTACAATATCATCTAACTAAAATTTCACCACATATATTCTACTAATTATACATATAAGAATGATCCAATATCCACAATATATAACTCAAAATCACAATCATCAATGAATACCATATAGAAACATAGTCCATCAAATCGAAAACATCATAATATCATCATCTATAATCAGAATGAAATAACCAATGTCATCAATATCATATGGTGTCTCAAAAGTGTCCTGAAAAATATGATGTCATAATCCATAAGATGTTAATCATATCAAGTGAAAATCCAAATCTATTAAAATCAAATAACAATGTCTCATATGAAATAATCAAGCTAATCAGATGAGTAAACAGTTCCTAGAAGAGAAAAAATATTGGGCACTACAAAAGGACCCTAAAACAAAAAAACAAAAAAAACAAAAATTTATAGGATTGTGTTTTTTAAAACTCTCCCTTAATCACACCCTGCCATGTTCAAGTATTTTCAAATGTAAAAAATACAATGGTATCATTTTGTGAAATTTTGGAGCTGATTTAAGTCTGAAATCTAAAGTTATATTATACACTCTAGATCTAGTTATATATTCCAGAGCTCAAATTTTGAAACTGGCTATATATTAGATTATGAACCTCTAATTCTAAAGTTATTTTGATGCTACCTATATGTCTATAGGTTTTCCTCTCCTCATTTTTTAAAGAGTACATAAAGCTGATTGTATGACTCTGGAGTTGATTGTGATAGTTTAGAGATACCTATATTTGATTATAGATCTTGTCCCACACTTTCTATTGTAACATCTATGAAACCCAAAAAAAATTATATGCACTCAAATCTTCCATTTTCCAATGATTTAATACAAATATCAACAATCTATTTCTCATATATGTAAATATGAAATTATATCTCTCCATACTCTACCAAATTCATAAATTTGATATTAGATCTCAATATGCTTACTTAAACATTAGAATAATATATTCTTTTCAAGGGTATTGAGTATAGATTTTCACAAAATATGGTTGTGGCACTATAGACACTAATTTTGCTAATTTTTTCATGTCTTGCAACAACACAAATTGTACAATACTCTTGCAATAGCCCACACTTACTAAATTTGGCCAATTATGTTATCCCTAGCTATATCTCACTCATTTTTTCTTTCATACACAACATATTTTGTTTGTATAACCCTCATATTAATCCATCAAAACGGGATATACCCTTTTGTATTGTAATTCCATTTTCCAAATTACTCACATGTGTATATAGTACCATAGAGACGAGAAAGGGACATAATACACATACGCTATGGGCCAACCTAACTACTTTGGTCTCTATCCCTTCAACAGTAATTTTCTTAATTTTAATATCATTTGTACACTTCTACTCATCCTCTCCCTATTTTCCTAGATCCATAATACATATATAAGAAAGTTATTCATCTCTCATTAAGGGAGGGAATTGATTCTACTTGGCACCTAACATCATAATGATTTAATGCTAAGAGAAATCACAAGAAAAGGTACACCAAGATTTTCTTGAGCTCCATATACTCTACATAGTCATTCTAAGGAAGTAATCAACGTAGTTAAACAATAAAAAAAGCCACAGTATCAAATTCAAGTCAAGATAAGGCATGGATAAAGTACAATAACATTTTTGCAAGGTCATGGCTATCAATTTGGCTACATACATTCAATATATCACTTGTTATATATCATAATGACATGTAGTTTGAGACATCTTCAGAGTAGATGCAACACAATGGTACATGGGGGTGCCCACAACGCAACTAATAGTTTTTTTTAGAACTTCCCCACTATCTATGGTTTTCAAGATTGAATTAGCTATACAATGAGCATTATATATTATCGGAGGTCCAAATTGTAGATAGGACATGATCAACAAGAAATGCACATTCCCAAAAAATTTCTAAAGTTGAAGTTATAGAGGGATAATGGCATACATAAAGGGCCATAACATTGCTATGCTTTGGGCCATAGCACACACCTTGGTTCAGGTAGTTCTGTAAGGTACAAGTTTAGTGGTGAAGATTTTTCATACCATTTTCATCTTTTTTTGGTCATCAAGTTAGCCCATATTAGCACAAAAATCATAATACTAAGTAATTATTATTATCCCTCTCATTACTACTGCTTTATTTTAATTATTTATTGTTCTCTATCTTGGTTCATGTATTCTCCTAATATTGTTTTAGTTAACGTTTGAAACTATTTTAATGGGATTATTATCTATGGTGCATCATATATTTATTTGTTTCTTCTCTTGAGTCATTATTCAAAACACTAATGGTCCTAGGTTTTACATTTCATGTCCAAAATGTGTAGTGTTCAGTTTAATCCTCAACAATATTTTAAGATCTTGCTTCCTACTCATAATAATTATTAATTCATGTCCTCCTTTATACCTATTAATGAAAACCATCTATCCAATTCTAATCAAGTTCCATTGGAATACATAGACAGTTATGATAGTGATAATTCCAATGATGAAGATACTAATGTTGATCAAGAACAACTTGATTCTCTATCTAATTTATTTTATAAATTGTGTTATAATATAGATCATATAAGACCTTTAATTTACTTTCTCTTATCTTCCAAAATGTATCATAATAGGTCTTCTCATGAGAGAATTATTTAAATATTAGGTTCTTCCTCTATTACTACATCCTCCATTCTAGTTTCTTCTCCCCCCACATATATGGGGTAATTTAAACTTAATGTTTCCATTCCTATTTATACTAATCATATTTGTTCTCCTATTGTCTTTCATATTCATCTTAATTATACTTATGGCACCCATTCCTTAGGGACCCTGGTGCAGGATCCACAAGCCCAATTTCTTCAATTATAACGAGGTACCACTACCTCCTCTTCTTCTATGGATTTCTCACTTCTTCTCCACATTCCACTTACACTTGAGATTTCATTTTATCTTCTTCCTCTCATTTTTGTTTGAATGAAAATTCCTCTTTTCACTACCAACAAAGATCCATAAGAACATCTTAGATTGTTTTATGTTGATTTCTTAGATTATTATTTCAATGATACATTATTAACAAAATTGTTTCCTATAAGTTTACAAGATTCTGTATTGCAATGGTTCTATGATTTTCTTATGCATTCTGAATGATCTTTTACTCTATTAGATAATCAAATTTTTGGGTCATTTTTCTATTAATACTGGTACTAAAAATTTCATATGACTAAATGAATAAAATAACACAAGAATATAATGAGAACCATAATGAATATGTTCTTTATTATAAGACTAATCTTACAAAAATTAACAATGTCCTAGTTGAATCTGAACTGCAAGATCTATTTTTACAAAGTAATTTTCCTCCAATTCAAGAGTCTTTCATATTCAATACATTTAATAATTTTGATCACTTGTCTCATTTCCTTAAAAAATGTGAAGTCAAAATAATTTCCATGGGAAAACTCAACTATAGTAATCAAACATCTAGTCAATCTAATGCCAAATTTGAAAATAATAATAATTTCAATAGTAAATAACTTGAGTGATGAGATGAGCATAAATCCATTGTTAATACAGTCTCTCAAAAAATAACGGTCCAAATTCGGGAACCTTGATGAAATTTTTATGAACTTATAATACCACCTCAAGTGGGATTGTAAAAACTACTCAACATTAACCTGTACCTCTCTTCCTCCATCGCTCAATTTGGACTGTATTCATATTCAAAGAAAAAACTTCAATTATAAATAATATTGTGAATATCATCGATGTAATGTTCATTATGCATATTGATGCTTCAAGATTAAATATGTAATTCAAGACTTAATTGATTATAATGCAATTATATGAGATGAATCTCTCATGTCTAAACCCACAAATGATAATACTAAGATTGATATATTCAATGAACCTCTTCCCAAACATGAAAAGGTTACATCTGAAACAAATGCTTAATCATGCTTATCCCACATTTCCACCTCCAAAATCTACCAATACTCCTCTATATTTTATTTTTGAGTGCTAGTAATGCTTACCCACTGGTCGTTACTTTAAGTAATGCATACTTCAAAGTTTCTTTCACATCTTCTAAACTTCAAATCTATTTTATAAATAGAAAATAACACTCTTAATAATTTAACGATCAATCCTAATTTTAATAATAACACATGTTCAATTCCCCTCTTATGTTAAATTTTCTTTATGTTATCCCAAATAAAGTGTAAATTACTTAGCTTGTATGGCCATAGAGATGTTCCCATCACAATTGGGCCTTTCACTATCTGTATTTTGTTTTTTATATTATCAATAATCACACATTGTGACATGGCCTTAGGTATTCCTTGGATTAAGGATATTAGGGTTGTTCCATATATTATGGACCAATATTTTGAATATATATATATAAGTGTCACATCATCACTATTCAAGGTATCTCACCTATCACCCATCTACCTATTATTTCTTAAGATTCACAATCCCCTACACCTAGTACACCATCCACTCTAATTATCATTACTCTTAGTTCACCTACTATCATATTTATTACTACATCTAGAAATGATGGTATTATGGTGATGATCCCACAATTTTAGTACCGAATAATAGTCTGCATATGTATCCCTGAGTTTCAGTCCCTATCACTCACTCTCAGCATATCTCTAGGTTTCATAGTCTGTCATATGGGACTCGGCCATCACACAGGGCTCATTATGTACACAACACATCTTGGTCTTATCATCGATCTATTTCACCTCATAAACGGAATGCCAGTATTAGGATATAGCTTTCCTATACCCAAAATCACACACACAGTGTCACATGCCACTACTCCCTTAATTCATGATCACATGCTTCCTTTATTCACAATGGAAGATAATGGGCTTTCTCTCAACCTACTCATTAGATAGTTCATATGCTACTCACACCCTGGGGAGTATCTTATTTCCTCCTCATTTCTTTATGAGGCACCCTATTTATAGGTTTAACTTGATTATTGAGGGAGTGAATACATTACTAGGCCTCACTTTCAACACACAAATGGGGAAAACCTTGCTTCCTAAATCTGATTACATAATCAATATTCATCAAAAGCGCTAAAAACTCAAACATATTTCCCCCATCGGGGGTATTCTTGGATCACCCTTCCTTCTCTCTCGATAATATATTATCATATATTCCCTCAAGGGGAATTAAAATTTAAAAATAAAAATTTTTTTTATATATATTATTGACCATACCAAAATATTTTCTTCACTCTTTCTTTGTTGTTCTCTATTACATAGGTATATTATTCTTATTACACATTACTTATTATATTAGCTTGATATATTTTATAGTATAATTCCTTTTTAAAAAACATTAAATACAATCTACACACATATTGTTACATGATGAAGGATGTTTGACACTGATTTTTACAAGTTATTTTGTAGTTACTGGGGGCATCCTCTTTACACTTTATCACGTACAAGTGTTATTTTTCCAATATTTATTACTATGATTTCTCATACCTCATTCACTCAATACATACATTGTGTCATATTATGTAATAATCTACCATACTACCATATGTTTCATGTGTAGTATATGTCTTGTAGGTTACTTACACATAGGGATCATCTCTTCATTTTGTTACTTATTTCTTGTTTTACATTCTTGATCTATACTTTCAGTTATTAACAGGTCATGTCCTATGTTACTTGTTTGCAACTAATTTTTTTCCTTGATTTCCTTGATGGTATTGTGACATCTTGAATGGTTTCCCATGTATGTGGCATATTATCTTCTCTCACTTTCTATTTTTTTCTATTTGTGTGACCTTAAATGCTTTTCTTACAATTACTTTGTTGTTTCTCTATCACTTACTACTAACCCTTTGCTTATTTTTATCCTATACTATTATATATGCTCTACGGTAGTACACCATGTGCACTCCCATAGTTTTCCCCATAAGAATCCTATAACACACATGCACAATAGCTACAGTACCTCTCATGTGGGCCAAGCTCACATTACTTTGTCTAATGCTCCCCAAATAAGGTAGTAACCATCGGTTGATATTTCAGCCTCACAATAGTTTAGAATAAAAAATAGAATGACACATCACATAATAAGATAGTACATAGGTTAAAAAAATATCATAAACATAGACCTGGGTTATAAAAATAAAGGGATGAAATTGTACAGAAAATACCTTCACATCTAGACACTATGATTCATTCCATATGCTTCCATCCTAGGTGAAAATTCAGTGTTTTTCTTAGTTGGTATAATTTTTTCAATGAAATTTGTAGGCTCTTTACTAAGTTTTAATGACATAATGCATGGTATAATTTAGATTATGGTTACACCAAGGGTACATGCAGGCTATAATTTCCCTAGTACATTATTTCATCATTTGCAAATCAATTGGGTTCATATCAATTTGTAATGGCACTTACATGTGGGTCTTAGGAAGTATTGATGTATTTTTTATGCCCATAGGATTAAATTATTGTTTTCATGCAAAATTAATAGAATAAAAATTCAAATTTCAAAGTGTGACAACTAAGCCCACAGTGAAAATTTTTGTTTCCCGATAAAACAGAACCCTCCTCCTTGCAAACCTATCTCTAATAGAAAAATCATCCTTAATTTTTGATGAAATTTTCAAGCATTAATTAGTGTGTAAAGAATTTTTATTAATTTAATGAATGGGTTCAACAAGTTTCACTGAAATATAAGTCTTTCTGGTAGCCTAAACGACCAATTTCAGTCAATTGAAGCCAGTATACATCCTCCTAGAGTGTTCTAGAAAGACCTAAATAAGGTGGTTTCAGAGATTATTTATGGCCATGGTGTCTTACGTTGAAGAGGATTATCCATATCTCATTTTGGTGGTGGTTTTTGATTCCAACTATTTTAGGAAGAGAGAGAAAAACCCTAGTATTGTGGAGATTTATAGTTTTAGGGATGAGATGGAAGTTACAGGATGAAAAGTAAAATATTATATAATCCTTGGGATATGTGATATGTATCAATGAATTTTTTTGGGTAGATTCAATGGATAAAATGGAAGATACATTTCCTCAAATTAAGCCTACCAGTTTTGGCCTTAAGGGCTAAAAGCTAGTCTTATGATTTGAAGTGAGTTTAATGAATTTGAATGTTGGATTGGAGTTTTATGGAATTGGGAATATTGGTATAGTCCCTCATGATTTGTTTGAATTCCTTTTTTGATCTATAAAATAGTTTTCATGATGAAGACCGAATGGCCCAAAACTGCCATATTAGGCCTATCTAGAAGGTGGCTGAAACATGTGTGCTAGATTGAATTTCTCCATGTGACATAAGGTAATTATTTCTTTAGGAGTGTTTTCATGATTCTATTGATTTTTTCCATCATTTTGTTCACTTAGAAGTTTTTTTAGTTTTTTCGACATATTCCTCAAGATTGGTTCTTGAGTCCATTCTGGCCGTTTTGAGCAGTTTAAGAGATTGAGTTGTTGAAGGCCTTGCACTATAAGTTAGAGCTTGAAACGATTTGTTCCATAAATTAGATTTAGATATATTTCAAATGGTATATTAATTTATCCTTCATGATGATTTTTTCTATGTGAACTCATTCATTTTCTAAGACTTAATTTTGGGTGCTTCAAGACCTAGTTGTGCATGTTTGCTTCTTGGAGTGTTTCATGGTGGAGATGACAGTTGCTGAACTTCCTGAGATTTTGGTGATTTTGAGAGGTTTTTCTTGAATTTTTTAGAGTTTTATATGTCTTGATAAATCTAGAGTATGCCCTTAGAGCTCATGTTGCAATCATTGGTGCTTGAAGAGCTTGTGTTTTCCCACTTGAGTGATTTAGTGCTTGTTGGTGTTGTCTTGACCCCTGCAAACCTACTTGGATCTTTTGATTTTATTTATATGATGGTGTATATGTATTTTCTGTTGTGACATGACTGACCTATATGTTCATGTCAAACCTAGGAGTATTTACAATCTAGTGTTATGTATAAAATCATGCTATATTTGATCATTTGATCTAGTTGTGTCTATGGGGATGTGAGTAAGCGAAATAAGGAAGAAGAGAATGATAGAGGGGAAAAGGAAAAAGATGAGGATAGTTATGAATACCTAAGAAATATTGACTAGATGATAAAGGTGAATTTACCTGATCATCAAACGAGAGGGAAGATTTGAATGAGTTGAAGAAGATAATGTTTTGAGAGGGTTTAAGGAGAGAACAGTTGAATTTGAGATCACTATAAGTTGTGGGAGAAAAATATATTCATTGATAATCCATTTTAGGTCATTGAGTTTGTGTTTTATCACCTTAGGAGGTTTTAGCCTCCTTGTAGAATTGATGTCCTACTGAACTAGGGGTTGGTACTCTTTGTGGGGTTTTTGCCTCTCTAAAAAAATATTGTGGGATGTGTAATATTCACATAAGTACTTAGCAATTTGTCATGAGCAATACTAGAAGAGGTTTCAGTGGGATTTGTTTAATTTTAGGGTTTCCCACATATACCTGGTTTTCATGTGTTCTCTCTCTTGTTTCATGCTCTTGTGAATGATAATACACACCTAATAAGGTCACATGGTTCATGGATGTTGAATGAATGGTTTGTATGATGAATACATGTAAGCTAAAATGAAATAAAAGTTTTGTAGGACTGATTCACCCCCCCCTCCTATTATATTTTGCTTCTGACAACTATTGAAGGTATTAGAAGCAATTTAAGAAATTTTAGGAAATAATATCTCATTCATGAAGAATTTATTCAACATTGAGTTTTCTAGGTGCGGGGAATGAACATCCTAATGGTGCAGCTTGGTTTCTCCAAATGGTTTCAAAAAAATTGTAAATATTTAAGAATAAAATAAATAGAAATTTTAAATCTCGTGGAATTCTCTACAAGGTGGAAACATAATTTTTTCTCCAAGTCTTAAAGGTTTTCTGAAACATTTCAAAACACTATATTTGCACCTCTAAGTTCAAGAAAAAAATGGGTTAAATTTTAAATTTTAGGAATATAAAAGTCTTTATAATGGTTTCACTGATATCATAATGTGTTTTACAGTCAAAATCATACATGATTTGACCCTAAAACATTACCCTAATCCTCCAAGATGAAAATAGCAACTCTGGTGTCCAAATTTAGACATCTAGTGTTAAATTTACTTTCCATTTTTAGCCGAGTTGCAGTTTGGACACTCTTATGTCCCATATATCACCCAGGGGACAAGGAAACATGAGTGATACCAAACTTCAACCTCATAATCCTCCCCAAGTTGCACTTTCAACACCCAAGTATCCCTATTGTCCCATTTGTCCCCTTTTTCCTCTTGCTGCAATGTGTATATGGTGACACTAAATTATGACCTAAACCCTTATCTAAGGTTGAAATTTGGTGTCCCTAGTGTCCCCTCTATCCCATCTATGTCTAGTGGGACAATTTTGATAATAAAGTGTGATCTAAAAATTCTTGTAACCTTTGGACCCCCACGTGACCTCACATAGTTCCACTAGTGCATTTTCCCAACCCCTCATCTCATCTACCACACACCATATGTTGTCATGTCTCACCATATGTTGAAAGTCACACTTTTGTGTCCCTAGTTTCTCCTATATCCCTATTGCACCATTTTCAAACCTCGAGTCACTTAATTCTTACCCAAGTTAAGTGTGCAGTTAGTAGGGTGACTTAAATTAAAACACAATAAACATCATTTAACTCCTCACTCATCACACAGTTAGGAATTTTTCATGACAAATTATTGTTGTAACACCCTCCAAACATCATTTTCATATGAAAAATCTTCCAAAACTCTTCCAGACATCCATAGCCATCAAAAATGAGAATTTTATCATAACTCTTCAGCTGGGAGTCTGATTACCTTGAAAATTTACCAAAATCTTCCTCTCGAAAACACCTTTGGGAATATTTTTGAAGAAAAATAAATGATGCACTAGTTTTTTCATAGTAGAAATCTAAAACATCAAACCCTAAAACCTAAATTTTCAATTTCTCGAAGATCCAATAGATGAAAAATCATGAAATTCGAAGCATAAGACCTCGATGGAAAATAGAAGATTATGACAATTGTTTCATTGCAATCCAAAAATGGTAAGTGTAGTTTATAAAATTATTAGGTGTTTAGAATAGTAGGTTTCTAAAAATACTAAGTTTCATACAGCCATGAATTCTCATGATTTGTGATATCCTAAAAAAGTAAGAAACATCATAAAAAGTTTAATTCACGAAACTTTCTAAAAATATCATTATTCAGGAAAATGGGCATCTAAAATAACACATTTTTAAAAACAATAAACCTTCATCAATTGCAATAAACCAAAAGAGATAAGAGAATCAAATAAAAAAGTAGTAACTTACTAAAATAGCAAGCAGTTTTTGACCCTACCAACTGAAAATAGATAGTTCCATATTTGAGTGTAAAAATTTTGTGGTGAGTCCAGATTTGCAATATGTTAAATACTTCAAAATTTTATCAATGCAATCCAAACAGTGGTGTCACAAAACATCCCACAATATAATTTACGTCAACATCATAATTTCCTTAGTCAATGCATTATAACTTTAAAAAAAAGATAAACATTCGTAAATAATCCAAACAACGATGGATTACAATTGAAACCATACAATGACACAAACCAGAAGGTGGTCTTTAAAAATGACACACACACGAACATCTACACATATGTATACATATATGTATATGTTTTTGCATATATGTATATATTAGTATAAATAATTTTATATGTATATTTATTAAATTAATTTGTATCATTTAATTAAGACATCATCTATCACATAGAGTGACGAAAAGTATATAACATTTATGGGTAAGACAAGATATAGTGCAGTCTCATTCCTCTTCCACTTTGGCAACAAGGTGGTATGGATTTGTAAGTGATTTTATAATTCTCTTCGACATGATTTTTTAAAAAAAAAATTACCTCAAAAGTGATCCACTCAATCATCAGTTGAAATCTAAAGTAGTTGCTTTATGACACAATCTCCAGCTTATCATGGTGTTATTTGACAAAGGTGCTCATATTTTCCCTAAATTACATTGGATGGAAGTTGGAAATCATGCATCTAAAAAAACTTAAAATCCCTTGGAAGCATACAAATAAGATAAAAAACCAAATCCATCAAAATAGCTCAGGTTTGTCTTACCATCTGGTCAGAAATTTACAATACCTTTTTGGAACACTATAAGATGGTGTTTAAAGCTTAAGCCTATACCCAAGAATGTTAGCATGCGCTCCAAAAATGTATGGATGTAGATCCTTGCAAGCTATCTGAGGTGGAAAACATATAATGTGACTCCACCTTTACGCTAGAATAATTATATTCTTCATTACAATGCATGGAAGATGAGAAGGCCTCAACTATTGATGGGTTCCCTTTTGAATTTTAAAGAATGACTTGGCACTTTAATGTCCCAAATTTGTTTTAAGTCTACAAATAAGCATTCGCTAATCATTCTCCTTGATAAATTTTCAACACATATAATATTAAATTCATACATAAAGTGGGAAATCTGGAGCTTATCTCCAGTTATATATTGATTGCCTTCCTTAATTTTTCTTATTAAATCCTTGCTAAAGACCTAGCAATGTGGCTTCAAAATATTCTTTCGGTAATCCTAAGGCCAAAAAAAGGATTTATCAAATAAAATATATTCTAGATGACATAATTGTAGTATGGGAAGGTATGGGGTGGGAGCTGACCTTTTTAATAATTATTTTCCTTAAACTGGATTTTGACAAGGCTAATACTCTTTTGATTGGTGTTGGAAATATAGATTTTTTACCATTTTTGTGAGCTTACTAAAGTTCCCTTATGCAACTTTTATGGTTTTTCCAAAAAAAAAGATCATGTGCTCTTGGATTCATGAGTTCTTTTATCCATTTCATTTGGAACCTTTCCTTTGTAAAAATACTGACTTGGTGATTGATCATGCTTTCCCATGGCCTTTACCTAGGTCTTGTATTATTTCATAATGAAAATTATTTTTAATCTGGAAAGAGAGAAGTGGTCATTATTTTCCTCATATAGTTTTAGATTGCAATCTTTCTATTTTCATTGAAGTGATGATTGTGTCTAATGAGCTCTTGTATATTCAAGTCAAAGGTCATAACATGAAACTTGAAGTGGCCCACCTCTAGAATATTTTGGACCATTACGGAAATGCCCCTTTCACTATTTCTCATGTTATGCTACTCTTTAGTAGTCATGATCTCTCTCCTAAGGGTGATAGTTATTGACGAAGTCTCTTTATTCATTTCTTGCGCAGCCATTCTAGATGGGTCTCACGTCCTCAAAGGTTTGTGCATGTCACCTCATCAACATTATAACTTGTTGTCAGCACAAGATTACTATTAACTTCCCTTAGATAGATTTAGTCATTTTTCCATGTCAAGGGAAGATTATCAAGTGCACAAGCCATATGAGGGATTAACTTCTACTTCCACTCATAGGAAGCTCATTCATGATGAGAAATACTTTTTAAGTAGCAACTAAGGAAATCTTGATGACCACAATCCTTCACCTTTCATCCGCTTTTTGCAAGTGCGGCCTAACGTTCTTATTTTATTGTTTGTTTTCTACTTCATGTCCTTATTTAATTATTTATTTCTAGTGCCTTCAAGAATTGAGGCATGCTTTCCATACTTCCCTACTTTTATTTGTGAATAGTTGTACTATTTGTTTTTTTGATAATGTGGAGAATATTTCATCTAAATAATAAGTGGCTAATAGGCTTTTCTAAAATCAACTTTCTTGAAAAGTGTCTTAGGGATCATCATTGTCTCCAAATTTGATTATATCAAACATTTTTCACTGGAAGGCGTCCACATTTAAAGTTTCCTTTGTTGGAAACTGTCAAAATCTGGCAACTCTTCCTAGATTAATTTTTCTGGCTATCTACTGCCTAATGTTCATGTTTGTTTGTATTATCCCAATCACTTAAATTACCTTGTTGGTCAACATATTTCATTTTCACATTAACTGATGTGTCCAATGAAAATTTTCACATCTTTGCATTTATTTTCATTCAAAATTTTCCTTCCCAGTAGTAGTGGCTTCCCCTACAAGAACAACATTCATTGCAGGGTGAAAAATATCTATAAAAATATCAACAATTTTTTTTCTATATATTTTCCCTACCATACAATGATATTCATTGCAACCAAAAGTGTTATTTTCCTCTTTCTCGATGAATTTGAAGATGAGCTTGTAGCTTTTCTATGGCATTCTTAAACACATTCTTCTTGATTCGACCCAGTGACCCATTTCTCCCCTCCTTAGTGGTTTGATGGAAGAGGATGATGACAAGGGGTGTTGGTGAAGCTAATAAGAACATTCATGGCATGCATGTTGGAGGATATTAGGGTTTTCATCTTGTAAAAATATGACTTTTACATCAAGAATTTTTTTTTCTAAATGGTCTATGATAATATTGTTTGGGGGAAAACAATGTGGAGAGTGCAACCATGCCCATATATTATTTGATCGTGTTCACCACCATCGAGAACAGAAAACAAACATGGGCCTAGATCAAAATCCCCCATGACAAGAGTAAAATTAGTGATGATATTTTCCAGGGAAATATGAATTCTAAGCAGGAGAACATGCATCCTTGTAGGTAAGATTTCAAATCCCTGTTAGCTTATTCCCATTTTGATGGTGTTTTTTATTTCTTTGGAGTTATGTTGCTTATCGATCCGTATATTTTTATTATTACAATTTGGTTTCTTATTGTAGAAGAGGATGTGGCATCACAAATACTTCAACTGTTGTATAATATTTGCTTGAGGAGGGGTAAAAAACTATGGATGTATTGGACATTTGAGCAGTCACCATTGGATGATCATGCACTGAAGAAAAGGAGAAAATTAAGATTAAATTTCCAGTTTTGGAAACATGTGGGTTATTTACTATATATTTTGATTTATTATTATTTTTATTTCTAGTGAATGTATTAAATATTTTTGGGAAAAAAAAAACATTCCTCTCATTTTCCAGAACAATTTTTTATCTAAATATATTTTTTGCAGTTACAACTTTTTATTTGAAAAAGATTCATTTTTTTCCCCTTTTAAATGAGAAAGTAAAATGGTGTATGGGCCTTGAGCTTTTACCTAGTTCTTTTAAAATTAAATGAATTTAATATGGGAAACTTGTATAGGATAATTTTTCTGCAATGGGCTGTCAAATTCTAAGAAGAAACATGGTGTAGTAAAGGAGAAGAATCCTTCTATGATAACAACAAAGGAAATTGATTCCATCCATTCAAATCAATGCTAATGATTTTTGAGGTAATTGCACCAAAATGTTATTTGTAAGATTTTGTATTTATGAATTGAAAGAAAATAGCTTATTTTTATTTATATTTTAATAAAGAGGGTTAAAACTATTTGTTATATATGTGCCATTAATTTTATTTTTTTCAATTATATTCTATTATATTTATTATATATTTCAACATATATAGTACACAAACATTTATTTTTGTAGGAATTCATCTTTAGACAATCCAAATCTTATGTAAAGTGGGACTGTACGGTTATCAATTTTACATAATATGTACAACAAGTTATTGTTTTGGATAAAAAACATTAAATAATATTATAAAAGGATTTCAAACAAATTCATAATAAAAATATTAATTTAGTTTAAGACATTCCCAAAAAAGAAATTAAATGAGGTTTGAATGATTAACAAATGGACACCAAGAAAAAAACATTATAAAAAACCTTAATAGTAAACTAAGGTTACAATCATTTGGGTAATGTGCTCAATATCCCTTCATCCCCATCTCTCTAACATGTAACTATTATATCCATATTTCCTTCTACAAGAATTTTTTAGATTTGTTGCATCTGGATGAAACTACCAAAAAATATTTTTTATTGCTTGCTACTTGTGATTGAATATACACAAAAAAAATACTTATGTCACATGAAGTGTTTCTTTCACCTCAAGTGCAATTTCTAGTAATAAATGAAGTACTTCCCAATCTGATGCTTTCCTATAAAAATTTTAAAACATTTTTTAGTATTTTATTTTTTTTGTAAGGAATGAATTTGTATCACTTCTCCTCATGACCACTAGCTACCCTTCACTCATAATAAACGCAGTCAATCCTGGTCAACACATCATGACCACCCATTTTGTAATGGCTCCTCCTGCAACCTTCTCCCATCTATCACACACATATCTCAATTACATTTCCAAAATCTACATAATTCCTTGGTCAAATGCTACATAGAAATCTACAATGCCTTTTCTTTTTTAATGGTTGAGGAAAGATTCATACTCAGGACGTCTAGGCTGAAATTATTCAGTAAACAACTTTATAAATGCAATACTACTGATGTCTTTGTGTTGTGCATGCCATTCAAAATAGTAGCATATATTAAGAATTGCAACATTCTTAGCCATTTCATTTTAAGGGCCCAAAGGTCAGAGGTTCAAGCCCTTCCTGCAAGGAAAATAATGTTTCTAGTGGCTTCTTATAAATCACAGTCCCATACAATTGTAATAATTCTACTCATAATGAAGTGGGAAACCAATTATTTTACCAGTTTCTGAACTATATCTAGTAATAAAAATTTAAGAAAATTATTCCCTCATCAATTTATTCCTAAGCGAAAGGGATAAATGGAAAATATATTATGGTCAGGGGAATTTTTATTTAGCAAAAATCCGTTGTCTAAATTTCCCCATTCTCTATAATGTGTATGGGAATCTCTCTACCTATGATGAAATATGAAATTCGTGGAGGATTTCCAATCGTTGGATTTATAAATTTCCAGTCCAGTTGCGATTCTTGATTGATATAAGGATAAAATATTTTGTACTTGATTAAACAGGTCCCTCTATCAGTGGTGGAAAGTGATTATCTTTGTGTGATTCTACTCAAACTTGCATATTCGAAGTAAATGTAATATATAGAAAAAAATTTTACTATATAAGGTATATATTATTTACTTCAAAGGTGTTCCCCTTATGGGAAACACACTTTTAGACATTTCTACAACTGTGTTAAATTTGACGGTCGTTTGGACATTTTTTCAAAGTGATTAATTTTGACAAAATAAATAAAAATGAAATAGAAAATTCAAGAACATTTACAGGCCTCTTTATGCAAAAAACATTGGGTAGATCCCACCCCATGCATAAATATCAAAACATGCAACTGTGAGATCGTGTGGATTCAACAGTTCAGTCTCATACTTTTTCCCAGTGATTCTACACGTAATCTACCATCTACCAAAATAGTTTTTGAGACATACAATCTATCATTAGCACAGACATGGCTTCCATGCAAGCACTAAAATCTTCCTATTAGTGAGATTAAGACTAAGAAGACACGTGGCTCAAATAAAATCTCATAAGGAATATTATTTTCAACTCAGAACATGGCATGTTATGTGATGGATGACTACATGTTTCCTTACCAAAATTCATGTGTTGAGAACCATTTTGAGATAGGGCAGGGAGTCCCAAGAAAAGCATTTTCCGTAAGACATCTATATTTTTCTAGTGGTGTTAAGAGCTTCACCATTATGAAATATCCTCTTGTTCATTATAAAAAAGAATCTATTCAGTTTTTCCCTTGAGAATGTTAGCATTATGCTACTGGATTACATTACAAGAAATATGTTTTACTAATGGTGTTATACCTTTGGGTCCATTTGACTACTTGTTCCATTTATGGTTATTTCATTAACAAGCAATCAAGCCCATAAAATATTTTTGTTTTATATTTTCAAGTTTTTTTTCCTCCTTCAAGTTAGTTTCATGGTGAATACCTTGTGTTATTGAAAGGCAGGTTATAATTTTGAATCATATACGACATGAGATAATATGCTTCTGGAAAAAATATCTTAAACAAATGAATTGAGAAGAATATCGATGGGTGTTGTTACTCCCTTCATTTAATCAACTTCCTGTTGATGTCATATTCAAACCAGGGGTGTGTCTAAAGCTATATGCAACATGAATAATCATATTGATCTAGTATTTGATTGTAGTTATTTTTTAATTTTCTGGGGGATCTTTTCAATGTATTATTTAAATCATATTATAAAAATATTCTTGAAAGGAAACACACTGAAAGCTTTGCTAAAAGGAAACACACTTTGCAGAATGGAAATAATCACACTTGCTTTTAGAAATAAAAACACAACTTAGAGTGCTTAAAATGGTTGCAAGAAGAATACAAATCTATCTAGACAACTGTAGGAACAAGTATACAACAGAGTTTAACTAGAAGAATTAAAAGCGATAAAAAATTAATATATCTAAACTATTTTCTTAGGAAATATAAATACCAAATACACAAATATCCTGGTCCTTGGGAGAGTGGGCCCTTGTTCCTCCTTGAATCAAGATTTAATAACTTAGAATTCTCTCAAACAGGAATGGCTATTTATTGATAAAACATTCGGTATTACAAAACATATTGGATCTGTGTACTTCGATCTATATTACTTATTCTATATGTATATCTATCTTCTCTGTTGTATTTATCTATAGAAAGTTTGCTTATATATACATTTACAATCATTGTTGTCTCTACGAATATTATGAAATTCAATCATGCCTAGAATAGATGTTGACTCAGATTGTGGCTAATCGGATAACTATAAGATAACTATCCCTGGATCTGTAATCAAAAATCTTCTCATCCTTTCCTGATTGAAAGGGTCATTGATGCTAAATCAATGGATGTTGTTAGAATAGATAAACTTCCATCAGTTCTGAAACTTAAGAGAAGTTCAGAACCATAAAAAACATTAAAGATAAAAACATTGATAGTTATGGAACTATACCCAGGAGTTCCATAACTAAGTCCAAAAATTATGGAACTAAATACTGGAGTTTTAGAACTAAGTCCAACAGTTCCAGAACTAGGTGATGAAGCCTGTCAATGTGTAATGGAGTTCTGGAACTAGCTTGGAATTTCCAAAACTAAGTCGTATTAGAACAGATGCTACCGAAAACATATTGAATGATGCATACTTCATTTCTTTGACCGATTGGACACTTTATTACAAAATTTAGTTTCCAACACACTTCGTTAGGAATTTCAGATCTTTTAAACGTTATAATCACAATCAATCAAAATACGTACAATTACATCCTAACTCATATCAGATCAAATAAAAGTCACAAAATGCAATCAAACTTAATCAAAAGGAGAGTATGATGAGATCATTTATTGTACATTTAACGGTAATATTCTACCGTCACCATTTCCCCCATACTTACTTGTTTGTAAGTCCCTTTACAAACTTTATTCTTCCAAATTGGGGTTACGTGTTCTATATTCCATTTGATTTCTCAGATCAAATGGCTGAAACTAGATATCCCAATGCTTAAAATTAGAGGTACTATACCCTACTCCTGCTTCTGTTTTCCTCTTCCACGCTTCAAATTGAGTAGGATATTGAGGTTCTCTTTTTTTCCAAGGAGACATGGGGGTGAGAAGTAGAGGGGGCCTTATTCGCATTCCCATCCATATGTGCCCATAGGTCTCATTGATATGAGGAATTATTTTTCATAAATATTTTTCTCTTTCTAAACTCCAGATCAGATTTTTAGGGGATATTACTTCCCTTCTTCTTAAGGAAACTGTAGGAAGTTCCCACCTTTTCAATCATCTCTCATAAATATCATCAAACTTATCTTCCTCGTAGGAGGTAAAGGTATCAATAATTTTTTGTAACCTAGAAAAATAATGTATCTTGAATTGTTCATCAAAGGCATGAGTTCTAAAATGTATGAAGAAGGTAGAATTTTTACCATAGTGATCCCTCATGCAGAGACCAGTTGAGCTAGCTTTCAATAAAAACTCAGAATCCCTTTCCTTCCATGCAATATGATTTTTCATAACAGATAAAAATGTATTGAGATGAATTTCCCCCACATAAAAATTGATCATAAATCCTATGTTTTTATCTAGCATCAGATTAAAAAGATATAATTCACACTGAAGATTTTTCTGCTCAGGACTAGCTAAAAAATAAGTTGTCATGAATTCAGATTCATCTTTTAGTTCATGTGGAAGTCCACATGCAATCCTTGATAGTTGCCATCAAATAAATTGTTCTTCCAATAACACACTATATGTAGGAGAGGGCCTCCTACAGGAAAGTATTTTTTCACTCATAATGCAGACCATATGTATTTTTGCAATACATTTATATTTGTCTCCTTCTTCCATATAAATTTTTTCTTCCCACTCTTTTATTTCCTTCTTTACTTCTTCCATCTTGGTCTTAAAATCTTAATTGGATGTTTTAGCTTCTATGAGTTCCTTGAAAATTTCATTCCATAGTTGTTTGAGTGGAAAATAAGTTAACTCAGTCTATGTAGAGACTGTGGACACAACATTTTGTTTTCTGGAAGTTTGACATTCTTCCTCTTTCTCTATCAATTGTTTTTTAATTACTGATAACTCCTTAGTCCTAACTGCAAGCTGATTTGTTAGCTCTCCAATGAGCATTTACCTCTGTTCTAATTTGAGTTTGAGGAAATCCAATTCCTCATCCTTTTCCCTAATAAATATCTCTACTCTAGGAAAGAACAGAGCGTATTTAACCTGATGTTTTTCTTCTTCCTCTAAATTTTCTTAGCGAGTTGAGCATTCTTCTTCTATCAAAAGAAATTTACCTTTTCATCTCTAGGATGCCAACTCTTCTTCTTCATGTGATAATGCTGATGGTTCAGCTAATTCTTGAAAATCTTACTCCTCAAGTCTCTCATCTACTTTTTCCATCTCAGCTTGGCTTGGTTTAGGAGGATTCATGGCCATGTTACCCAAAATATGAACAACTTCTTTTTCCATATTTTCCTGTTCACTCCTTCCCTCTGGGATTTCCCTTGACCTCTTATGAATTTTCCTTCTTTGGGGAATTTCAACATGCCCAGCGGTGGATTTCCTCCTAGAGCTTCTTCTTAATTTACTTTCTTGATATTGCATGGGTGAACTATCATCGTCAAAGAAAAATATTAGCTCCCCTGTAGCTACTGCAGAAGAAGGAATTTCCTTCAAAGACACAGAAGGTTCTATTGTTTTGATCTTTCTAAAAGATCTTCTTCTTTTTGGTATATCTTCTCTCTTCCCATTTCATTGTGTTCTTTTGCAAGGGCATCAATTTCCAAATTAGTTGAAGGAAAAAAATGCAGTTTGGTATTGTCCTCCTGATAATATCAAGGTTTTTCTTAAAACTTGCGAAGAAACTTTTCCCAAATTTTCTTCTCCATTTTTCTTTGACATAAAATGGTGCCGGCATACCAAATAAACTAACCCATGATGCCTGATTGTCCCAACACTCCTAGGAATACCTCTGCGCCATGGTCTGGATAGAATAAAAAAAGAAACCCCAGAAGGTTTACTATGTATTTTGGTTTTTGTGGCTCCATATCTCAGATATATGAGCATCTTCAGGACTTCTTTTCCTACGGACCCAAATTGACTATCACAAGTTAAATACTTCACTATCCAAAAATGCTACCCTATCAAAGGGTGTGGGGAAAACTAGCCCTTCTGACCCCCTTTTATGATTTTTATTTTATGTTGTAAATGTATTGGGGTACAGTTTCCCCTTCTTGTAACAGGGTTTTAACCAGTTCTTTTCAAGGTCCCTTTGGCAGGATGTACGACATGCACAGTTAGCACCCCAAACACATTACTTATTGTATTCATAGAAAAAGAAATAAAAATATTTTTAAACCTTTGTCCTAGATTGCTCTAGGTTTATGAAAAAATCTCTTACTAATTCGTTGTTATACTGTTGAAAACATTTTTAGGAACTCCAGCCATCCTGCCTACTCAAAGATAGATGCCACTTCTTCGTCCACAAGCAGCTGGAAATCATCCTCTAGTTCTGATTTCTTTTTAATCCCCATATCGACTAAAATTCGATTTCCTTTGATTATGTGCAAATCGGCTATAGGGATTATTTCTTAGCTACGGAACTGGTGATTTTAACTGTGGAACCTCTGTTTCTTGGCTGCGGAACACAAACCTAATTTGATGATTCTCCCTCAAAATTTCTCTGCAACTATTTCACTTTGTTGATTTTGCACTAATGATTACTCATGATAACTATGCCGCCACTTATTCCATCTAAATCATCTTCATGATTACTCACTTTTAATCATAATGTATAAATAGATGAATCATCATACCAACTTTTAAATCAAGTCTAATCACACATGAAAACTTTTAATCTAACCTTAAAAAAGTCAAAAGATATAATTACCATCCTTGATGGTGTAATCCTTTCATTATGATGACTCATCATACCAACGAGTGGAACAAAAAATGGTTAGAAAAATATAGCTAGAACTCCAAAGAATTCCCTTTTATTTAAATTAGCCATTTGAAGAGATCAACCGCCATTGCTGGTTTTCAATTGACTTCTGAGAGAATTTTTTTTTATTTTTTTTATTTTTATTTATATTTTTTGGGGGAAGAGAACGCCATTTACTGGTTTTCATTTTCTTCCATTTATTCTAGAACTATCATGTGGTTATTTTATCATTTTGGAAGAACTAGGTTCTTCCATATGATCAAATTATTTGTTTGCTTCAATCTTCCTCAAAAATTCATCCTTAGTAGGAGGCTTCCTATAGATTTTTATCCTATGTTCATTGACCAAGAGTGTTCTTCTACTTCCAACAATGGGAAGTAACTAAATAGAACCATTGTCGAATATCTACTCAATCTGATAGGGTCCCAACCATCTGGTTCTCAATTAATCCTTGAATTTTTGGTACTTCGAATCAAACAACAATGCCCAGTATCCTACTTTGAATTTCCTTTTCTTGATATGTGTGTCATGACATTTCTTCCTTTGATCTTGGATTATCTCTATCTGTTGAAGTGCTTCCATCCTCAATTAATCCAATTCAATGAGTTGAAGGATTCTTTCCTTTTGAGTTGCATCCAACTCAATACCCCACCTTAACTACTATCCTCAATGTCTATAATTCAAACTCAATGGGCAACAAGGGACTTTTCCCATAGATTAAATCATATGGTGAAAACCCTATTGTAGTTTTCTAAGTTGTATTATAAGCCCAGACATCTTCAAATAGTCTCATTACCCCAATTTTTTCTCCCAACTGTTATCTCTCAAAAGTGCACCCTGTAGAGAGATGGTTGTAGGTTTACTAAGCTTGCAAAGTTTGATCTCTCTCTTTTGTAGATAAAATGGAAACACCTCAGGTCTTTGGGTATACCTATTTTGAGGTGAGTCTCTGGTATCAAGGCCAGTTCCTTATTGATTTATCCTAAACTAATGTCTGGGGTTTAAGGGAAAAAGATGACTATGAGATAATTTAAACTAAGGTGATACACCAAATTCGCATGTGGGCTTTAACTAAGTATAAACACAATTAATATGTGAAAGGATTTTTTATGTAGGAAACAAGATTTATTCTACAGAATATCAAGGGCAAAAACACTTTGGGGTATTGAGGGAGATTATCACAACAATACTGCTAAGCTAAACATGCACATTAATATCATGCAGAAATTACTGAGTTCGCAACAAGGTAAGATGATTAATTAGGGAATATTCATTCATAATACTAATAGAAACAATACACAAGATTGCAATAGTTTGGAAGGAAGAAAATACTTCACACTCAGAGGGAAAAACTGGAAAAAATTGGTTCAGTACTCCTATATCCAAAAAGTCCTCCTTGTGCTTTGCAAAGGCACACAATATATAGTAAGATTAATTCTGCCAACCCTTCCTAAAAATAGATTAAGGCTTGTACTCTCCTATGCATCCTATTTTTATCCTTTATTTAATAATAAATAAAGGGATAAAATAATAAAAACTAGTACAAGAGGCATTAAAATATTTTTTATGACATCTCAGTCAACTGAAGTTGAGTGTTCTATTTTAATAAGGGTCGGTGAATAATTTGCTAGAAATAATATTTTCTTTCTAGGCAATGTCTCTCTCCATGGGCATTCAACTTTGTCTCGTTTTCTATTCTAACCTCTTGTGAAACACGTAAAAAATAATTCCCTGTTCAAGAACAAAATAATTACAATAATTATAATTTTTGCAAATTATAAGCATCCCGTGGGGACCACCCTGCCATGTGCACATGTTCTCATATTGACATCTCCTTCAAAAATGGTCACATGAGTGACACTCTACAAATCGACTCTAGCTCCATGAAGTGGGGACCACCTTTCTGGACTAAGCAAATATAAAAGAGGTGACCATTTTACATTACACATGTCATACTATAGTTCTGCCCCCTTTCGATAAATATATAAATGTATATCTTTCGACCTTTGCATTCGAAAGTGTATAGTTTAGTATTTCACCTTTTCGGTGATCATTGATGACATAATTTGGTGAGCATTTGTATTATTGAGAGCAGACACTATGGTTAGAATTTGAAAGTCATTGTAATGATTTTTAATTTGATTTGATGACGTGGGATGGCCACTTCTCCACGGTGACTCACCCCTCCATGCATTTTGTCAGTGGAAACCAAACTCAAGTTCAATCTTTTTGGAAATTTGGTGATGATTTTTGAAACCACTGAGCTGTGTACTTTGAGATCTTAGGTCGTTGATCTTTGGACTCATGGTTAGGGTTTTTGACTGTGCATTGAATGTGGTCAGTGGGATTCACTAGAGTTAATTATTTTGAGCTCTAAGCACAATCTTCGGCCTTTGATCATCATCCTTGATGCTTTATTATCATCGATGCTTCAACCGTGGTTGAGTCTTGTTGACTCTTCTCTCAATTTTTCATGCTAAAGGGGTGGCTTCAACCCCATAATGATTGCTTCGTTTTGGTTTTTGTGATGCGTACCAAAACCCTGGAATTTTTTTTGACGCCATTGTTAAAGCTCACTGAGAGCTCGACTTTTAAGCATTTCCCTAACCTGTGGGGCCCTGTGACTTTGTATCTAGTATATCTTCTCAACCATTTCCTTCTCTTTTTGAGCCCTCTGTGCAAGATTATGAAGGTGGCTGCCATTAATGTTTCTTTGAGCTCGGATTTTCCTCTTCAATATTATTTCCTTGGTTGCAGAGGGTGAATAAGGAACCTCCTGTACCTTTGCATTGGGTTCTTTTGCTCTGTTTTGAGATCTTGAACAATATGTTTTGGGATGTTTCTGCACAAGTTTGAAACTTTTGAGCTTGAGTAAGTATCCTGTGGCAGACATAAAGTAATTTCTTTCATTGTAGATACTTACTTCTACCTCTTCTTTGTTTGATTTCTTTGTGCTTTAACATCAGGACAACTCTTATTTCTTGTGCATTTATTGAGAATATTGTAGAAATTATGGTTATGATTTTCTCCAAATATAGGTTATGTATATTACTTCAGGTATGTTTTGAAATCCTTGGCTCAATTTTGTATTCTGAGGGGAATCCATTTTTGTTGTAATTCATTGTTCAGGGTCAACTTGATTCTTTGAAAATTACTATAACAAACCTTTGAGAATACTTGCTTTAATCATTTATCAATCTAAGATCACTTGAACATTGAAATTTTCCATGAGATGAGTTCTTGAATGCAATTGGTTTCTCGTATTGTAAATTTTTGCAATATTGGTGGCTTCGTAAGGTTACTTGGTGTTTCTCCTTTGGCCTGAAGACACTAATAAATCATTCTTCCTTTGATTGGCCTCTTGAAACGATGATAACTGTAGCATGCCTTTTGTATTTGAGATTTGTAAGTTGTTCTTATTTCAATGCTAAACTGAAAACTAGTGCTCTAAGATGAGTAAATGTGGATCTTCTAATTTTTCTATTTTGTAATACCTCTATTCCAAAGCTCTCTTGAGATACTAAAATATCATTTCCAAAATAATTCCGTCATTCTTTTTCCTTGTCCTTCAGAACTAGAACGGTGGTCTTGTTTTAATGGTTGCCTTGACTTATTGCACTACTTATTATGAAAAACACCATCTTTTGAACTTGGTGATCTTTGAATGTTTTCTGAAAACTTTATCTATTTATTACTTGATTGTATCAATGTTCATGGATTTATTAAAATAATGTAACTCTTATTCCTGAAAAACAGTGCTATAGGATGGCTCCATATTGTAAAATTATGAGCTTGACTTTGATTCCTCACTATTTTCTGTAACTCTGCAATGGACATATTATTTCTGGAAAACTCTGTTCACAAATTCCTGCATGTTGAACAATTTAAGTTTTGTCGAAATAATGTAGTTCCATTTCTTTTTTTTCTTCAATACTGTATTTGAGCTTCATTACAGCTTTATATGCATTCTAGAAAATTTGAAATGTTGATTTTTCATGGCGAAGCCCTGACAATTTTTTTTCCATAATTCTTTCTTCCTTCCATCATGTACTTATGACTTGTCTATTCTTCCTGGCTACACAACTTGTACCTGCACACTTAAGAAAACAATTAGAAAATAATTAGGATTTTTGGCCTCTTTTATGTCCATGTTCTTCTTTTCTTTTCTCTTTATTCTTTCTAAGTAAGTAGAGCATGTATGCAGTCTGATATTCAAGTAAATTACATCTCACGTTTGAAGATATTCATATGCATGAACTAGGATAGAGGTAGTAGGAATATGAATTGGTCCCTGAGCTTGTAACTGATAATTAACTTCTCTCTTCTTTTCAGGTACAATGGCTTCTACAATGGATATAAAGAAAAATCTTGAAATGGAGATTGTTCAATCGAAGAAAGAAACCCCAAGGTAATGATGGGTTCACCTCATACTCCTTACTTTCACTTTCATACATGTGTACCTTTTTTTTCAGTAGTTGTACTTCAATTTTCCGTTACATCCCACAGCTTGTGTGCAAAACATTTGAAAGTTCCTTATGAATAAAACATTGAATTCTATAAATGAGTTGTATATTTCTTTTTACATTTCAGCTTTCTGCATATATTTTATGATGAACTAAAAAAATCAGTCATTTAATTGAATGTCTTAAACATGAAGGAAAGAACATTAATGAGAACCTATAACATTCAATAATGAACTCTAAATTCTAAAATATGTAGCTATGTTTGATGTCCCAAAACTTAACACTTCACCTTTGGTGTCTTGATCAAGACAACACAGATGTCCTTCGGGGCCCTTGTGTTCTTTTGCTAAAGGTATTATGAAATTGCAGACTATGTGATCCGTTACGTTTTGTAACAGCACATAGTTACATATTTCACTTAATCATTAATTAATTCATCAGTAACCAATAACATCAAAACTTCCTTAGTTTAGGTATACTTCACCCATGAATTTCATCGTAACAAAAAAGTTTCGAGTTTCCCATTTTTGCACAAGCGCAAAAACTGTCAACATTTATGGCAATCCTGTGGGGAAAGCTACATGCTAGCTTATAGATCAGTTCCTTATTGTTTTCCCTTGGGCATGGAATCTAAACATGGAACCAAAATTTGTCTTTTCTAAAAATTCCAACCCTTCTAAAATGGAACTAAAACTGGGAAGGGATCTGGTAAACCATATCATGTGCATGAATGTAGTTATTGAATTGAAAAAAAATGCAATGTGTAGCGACTACACTTATTGAATGGAAATCCTATTCTAACAATCACTGTAATATATTAAATAAATTTTTTTGAGAAACATATCGTTCACAGGAATGGGAAGTTCCTTTCCATTCAGCTTTGAAAGTTGAAAACATTTTGTTCTTTACAAGCTGAAATCATGTAAGGGCCACTCCAAATTGTATCAAACTTCATGTGTCTTCCTAGCTTTGCACGATCAGTATCCCATTTGAAAACAATATCTCCTTCATTTAAGATTCTGAATTTGGATTTCTTGTCAAAAGTATTCTTCATCTGCTTCTGATTTTTTTCCATATTTGAATGAGCTTGATCTCTTAGCTCTTGTAATTCCATTAACTCTACATAACAAACCTGCAATGGTTCATTCTCAAGCAGCTCCATTTGATGCAGCAAATCTAATGCAACTAACTCAACTGAAATAGACATTCTTGATTCTTTTATGTACACAAGTTTGTATGGTGAATTGCCAACTGATCTTTTAGGAGTCACTCTGTCAGCCCAAAGTACTGAATTCAACATTAGATGTTAAGCTCTTTGATTATCTTTGAGTGTTCTTCTTATCATCCTTAATAGATTCTTATTAGTACTTTCAGCTAAGCCATTACCTTGTGGATAATAATTAGATGACGAACTTAGATAGATTCTATGGTTGAAATCCCAATCTGTTATCTTTGCACCAAGGAATGCTAAAGTGTTATCTAATATGATAGTTTCTAAAACACCAAATCTGTAGACTATACCTTCATAAAAGTATAGTATCAAAGCTTTAATAGCATCCTTCAAGCCTATTGCTTCAGTCCATCTTGTAAAATAATATGTAGTAGTTAAGATCCACTTATGTCCTTGTGATGAAGGTGGGTTTATCATGACAACAAAATCAATATCCCACTGTATAAAAGGTTGATCAACTGAAATAGGTTGTAAATTCAATGAAAAAAAACATTCTTTTCCATCAAAGAAAGCACATTTCTTACATTTTCTAATCCAATCAAAATAGTCCTTGAATATGCTAGGCCAATAGTAACTAGATTTCATAATTTTTAAGGCTGTGGTATATGCTAAGAAGTGACCTCCTGTAGGTCTTTCATGGAATTCTAATTGTGAATTCTGAATTTTATCGTAGTCAACACATCGCAACAAGATTCTATTTATATCCCTTTTGAACAACACACTATCAATAAAGAGATAGGAAACAACTTGTAACCTGAAATATCTTCGTTTATTTTTGTCCATACCTTTCGGATAGGTGCCATGTTGTAAGTAGTTAACCAAATCAGTCATCCACCTTGATTTATGAATCTCTTGAGAAAGTTCATGTTGTTGATTTTCTGTTTGGACCATGATGTCTGATTGCTGATATGTAATTTCAGCATGTTGTTTTGAATTATCTGGTTCTGTAGCTTGTTGTTTTTCCATATCAGCAATGAGATGTTCACATAAACCTTTCCCTCGAACTGTCTTAGTAACCCAAATATCAACATCATACTCCATGACCTTCATTATCCATTTTTCTCTTTTCTCATTCAATTCTTTATTTAACAAGAAAGCTTTCACACTTGGGTGAGAAACAAGAACATGAATTTTATTGTTTGAAAGCATGTACTTAAAATTCTTTAGTCTTCTGACTATTGAAAGTACCTATTTTTCAAGAAATGTGTACCTTATTTCATAATCATGCAAACTTTGTCCAAAGAAAGCAATTGGATGCTCACTATTCTCATCGCTAACTTGAGTTAAAATAGTTGATATTGTTTCAGCTCCTACAAGTGCATACACTGTAAAATCTTTATCAAAATTTGGATTTGCAAGAGTAGGAGCCTGAGAGATAGTTTTTTTTATTGTTTCAAAACCTTCTCTCCCTTTGCTGGTCCTAGAGAAAGTTTTCTCTTTGTTTAACATGGTTGTTAATGGTTTAACCAATGCTGCAAGTTATGGAACAAATCTTCTAACAAAGTTGATTTTTCCCAGAAAACTCTCTAATGCCTTCTTATGATGAAGTAGCGATAGCTATGATATAGCTTAGATTATGAAAGAATCAATTGTTAAACCTTGCTTAGAAACAATATGGCCAAGTAATTTACATTGATGTACTGAAAATATAGACTTCTTAGGATTTAAGGATATTCCAAATTTCTTGCATAACTGAAAAGTATTCCTTAAATGCATTAGATTTTCTTCAAAATCTTTTGAAAATATAGTAACATCATCTAAATAAACAAGGATGCATTTATTTACTAAGCTACGAAAATCCATGTCCATTGCACGTTGAAACATTGCACTGGCATTTGAGAGACCAAAGGGCATTATTTTGTAAGCATAGGTACCCCACTTAGTGATAAAAGTTGTTTTATACCTATCTTCTTCTCAGAATAAAATTTGATTGTATTCGATGTAAACATCTAGAAGAGAGAGTCTATCTGAACTAGAAACTGTTCTCAAAATCTGATCCATATTTAGTAGTGGGTAATGATCTTTTAATGAAGCTTTGTTAAGATCTCTGAAATCCACACATAATCTATTCTTCATTCTTCTTCCTAACAGGAACAATATTCGCTACCCAACTTGAATTCTTAACTAGAAAGATAATACCTGATTCAATCAAATTGGAAAACTCTTTCCTCATAAGAGGTTATATTCTGGGTTTTACAGGCCTTTGTATCTGCCTGACTGGTTTAGAATTTGGCTACAATTCGATAGTATGTTGTGATAAACTGGGATGAAACCCTTTTAGGTCTTCGTATCTCTAAGTGAAACTATCTTTAAATTCTTTGCAAAGATTAATAAATGACTATTTTTTAGCTGAGGAATATACCTTTCTAAGAAGTAAATTTTTCCCTTCATCAATTGAAACCTCTTCATAGTTATCATCATGTGTTGACATCTTAGTTTTATGTTTTCTTAACTGATCATCAGTACTGAAGATGTCTTCCAATATGACAAGACCTTGAAGCAATTTATTTGTCTTTAGTTGAACAATCTGGTCACCGTACAAATGTTGTAATTTATCCTGACTTACTGTAAAAAATTTAGGTTCTTACTACAAAAACCTACAAATTTGATCATCATTTTCAAAAACTTGCTAATTTAAATCATTATCAGGTATTGAGGGTTTGACAATTACCTTTATATGAGGCTAGATTTTGCTATTTTCAATCTGTTCCAACACTTCAAAACTAGCCCCAACTGCTGCAAGTCTGTCTGCATGCTTGTTTTCAGATCTAGGAATAGACTAAATGTTAATAGCATCGAAATATTCCATTAAGTCTAAAACTCTATGTCTGTAATACTTCATTAATGGATTCTTACAAACATTGAAATTTCTTACTTGATTGATAACCAACTCAGAGTCACCAAAAATCTGTAGCGTGTTGATACCTCTCTTTCTGGTTCAAAGTAAGCCATGAATTAATGCTTCATATTGAGCTACGTTACAAGTACATGAAAATTGGAGACTCAAAGCTAAGAAATACCTTTCATTCATTGGGGAAGTGAGCATAAAACCTACTCCCTGTCCTTTCTTGTTCTTAGCTCCATCGAACTGAAGCTTCTAAATCACTTCTATTGAATCTTCTATTTTGGACAACAAGGGAAGTGGTGTATTTTCTTCATGCATACAATACACACCAAAAAGGTTTTCTTCAACTTCCTTACAAGGATCATGAGCATGTTATTCCACTTTCTTTTCATCCATAAACATGTTAGAAACACCATCTAATGCTGAAACCCGAGCTACCTCATCAAAGTCAGATTGATCTAAAGCTGAATAGTTAGCCACTGCTTTTGGAGAGTGAGGTTCAATGTGAAATTTGGCCAATGGCTCTGAATTGATAGTAGCTTTGGTGGCGTAACGAGTAGTAAAAAATAAGAAGGACCAATCTGAAGAAAGATAACCTCCTATTTTTGTTATGAAGTCTCTCGATAAGTATAAAGCAAAATATGGGGGCAAATCCACAACAGTAACATCATGCATAATAGAAACATTTGTGCAAGCATGTAGCATCACCTCTAAAGTTTTTATTACACGAAGTGTATTGGTTGCATTTCCATCAAGATGTAAGAAACTCCTTTCTATAGGCTCATACTATAGACCCAATTTTTATGCAATTTCTTTTGGCATAACAGTGCTACTTGCGCCACTGTCCACCTTGCAATTGTGAACTACATGTTCTTCAATAATCAATGATAAATAAAATGGTGGTGGTTTCTTGATGTCATGAGCATTAAAAAAAATTTTTTGAACCATCCACTTAACTTCTTTAATGCGTTCTTGTTCAAAAATTCCAAGGACCATGTCTTCCTTCTGAACTTCCTTTTCTATTATATTTGAAGAAATCTGTAGCTTAGCTAGTTCATGAGAAAGTAAATCTTGTTGTCCAGGAATACTTAAAGCATCCCACATTGAGATGTTAATGTTATGATTTTTCATTACATCAACAATGTTAAAAGAAGCAATTGTTCTAGAGTTAGATTCAACTGTCTTGGAGTTGGCCTTAGCAAAAACTAATTCAGCTTTAGCTACCTTGGATATCTAAGGTATAAACAGTCTTCTTAAGTCAGAATGTAGTTGTTTTTGATGGCCTTTATCAACTAGAACACTTATTGTTTTTTGAGGAATAGCAAGATTATTGGCTGACTTTGGATCTATAAATGATGTTTTATCAGTGATAGTAGGCAGGAGAAGCCTATTTTGTTGTTTTTGACTTTCAGTAGCTTTGCCTTAAGCCCTAGTAGCGACTGCGATGAAATCCTCCTCATTAAAATTGACTAAATTCTATTCAGGTGATTTCTGAACATGAGTCTCTTACTGCCCACCCTCCATTTGAGGCATGAACAATGTTTCAAATTGAGGTTGTGCAACAAGATTCAAATTCAGAAAAGCATTTGGGTAACTTGTAACTAAATGAGGTTGATTGCAAGGTTTACACCAATCTTCTGTAGCCATATTAAATAGGACTAAAGTGTTAGATGAACTAGGGGCCTTTGGGTCAAATTGTCTTTGCTGGTAAGGCTGCCTATAATTTTGATTCTGTTGATAGGGCTACCTATTTTGTTGATTATGTTCATTTTGCTGATAAGGAGCCTGATAGAGTCTGCTAATTAATGCAATTTTATTTTCAATTGAAGTTAACTTATTCCCCATAGTCTACAAAACTTTAAATACATCATCTGATGGGGCTACAACAACAGGTTCTATGATTGTAATAGGCTGAGGAATAGGTGCTAAATCTGGCAAAAATGCATTGAAGGCCTTGGTGCCAATTTTCCATCTTGAATAAGGTTGTTTTCAGCTTTCATAGCAATATCATAAGCATTCGAAAGAGTATTACCTCCCATAGATTGAATCATAGCTGAAATATCATTATTAAAATCTCTGAGGTAATAAAGAAAAGCGTAGTCATCTTGAGGCTTACCACTTGCTGGGATTCTTTCCCAAGTCCTAGCAAAATAGATGTTGAAGTTGAGCCTGTACTCATGAGGGGCTCTTTTAATAGTAGACAGATGTTCAATGAGAGACAAATTATCTGAGTTATCCTGGAACTGTTTCAGCAATTTTTCACCTATGTCATCCCAAGTTCTTATGCCTCCAATTTATAGGTTTCTATACCATTGCAAGGCTTTCCCTTTAAAAGATGCAGCTGAAAGTATTAAAGCTACATCTTCATGAATAATATTATGGACTGCACATATGGCTACAACATCTTTGATATGTTCAGTAGGTGTAACCTGATTTTCAACCGTGAATGATGGAAAACTTTTCATGGCAGCATTAGGGATGTCATGGTAAATTGGGATTACTAATGAGCTGCCACTAGTAAACGTCACAAAATTCCTTGGAGGTTGAATAGCCATTTGAAAAATTGGGATGTTAATAGAGAAATTGATACATGGTGAAGGAATATCAGGAGGAGGGTTGTCAAAAATAGGTCTATTATAAGGTAAAGTATTACCAACTCTTCTCCTTCTAGCAGAATACAAAGGTAAAGAAAAAAACTGAGGAGGAATTCCTCTCACCAATGATCTCATAGTAACTTTAGGCATGGAACATGCTGTAATACTGGTCTGATATCAGCTTAATGGAGTCGCCAAAAGATCTTAAAATCTTTAGAATAAATTGCTACAGCTTGCTCCCGAAAGTGACTTTGTAACTACTATAAATATTCTATGGATCTATCGTAACTTACACGCATATTTGATTCATGGTCCCACCAGGCGTGCCAAAAAATCTTATATCTCAAAAGTGCACCCTATAGGGAGATGGTTTTAGGTTTTCTAAGCTTGCAGATTTTGATCTCTCTCTTTCGTAGATACAATGGAAACCCCTCAAGTCTGTGGGTATACCTATTTTGAGCTGAGTCTACCTATTTTGAGGTGAGTCTCCAGTATCAAGGCCAGTTCCTTATTGATGTATCCTAAACTAATCTCTGGGGTTTAAGGGAAAAATATGACTATGAGATAATTTAAACTAAGGTGATACACCAAATTTGCATGAGGGCTTTAATTGAGTGTAAGCACAATTGATATGTGAAAGGATTTTTGATGCACGAAACAACAATTCTTCTGCAAAAAATCAAGGAAAAAACACTTTGAGGTATTGAGGGAGATTATCACAACAATACTACTAAGCTAAACATGCACATTAATACCATGCAGAAATTACTGAGTTTACAATAGGGTAACATGATTAATTAGGGAATTTGCATTCACAAGACTAAGAGAAATGTACACAAGATTGCAATAGTTGGGAAGGAAGAAAATACTTCACACTCAAAGGGTAAAACTGGCAAAAATTGGTTCAGTACTCCTATATCCAAAAAGTCCTCCTTGTACTTTGCAAAGGCACACAATATATAGCACGATCAATTTTCCCACCCTTCCTAAAATAGACTAAGCCTTGTACAATCCCATGCATCCTATTTTTATCCTTTATTTAATAATAAATAAAGTGATAAAATAATACAAACTAGTACAAGAGGAATTAATAGCCTTTGATTACATCTCAGAAAACCAAAGTTGAGTGTTCTATTTTAATAAGGGTGGGTGAATAATTTGCTAAAAATAAGATTGCTTGCTAGGCAAGTCTCTCTCCATGGGCATGCAACTTTATCTCCTTCTCTATTCTGACCTCTTGTGAAGCATGCAAAAATAAGTCCCTGTTCAAGAACAAAATAATTACAATAATTGTAATATTTAGAAAAGTATAAACATCCTGTGGGGACCACCTGCCATGTGCACATGTTTTGATATTTTTTGTCCCCTCAAAATTTCCCTACTTTTGAGGAGTTCAAAATTGAACTTTTTGAGTTTATCACCTTTTTTGTTGTTCTGGTAGTGTGAAAAGTCAAAAAAGGGAAAAAAGTTTGAAAAAATCTGCGTTTATGGGTCACTTTGTGTGATTTGCGGGTCTGTCAGACATTTATGTCCCAGATGTCCCAAGTTCGTTCGGGCTCCCTGTTTACCGATCGGATGCTTTACCCGGAGTCCATTTCTTTCGGGCATATCGGAACTTTTTGTCCCAAATAACACAAGTTCACCTAGGCTCAATGTTCATCTTTCACCCGCATCGACTGAATCGCGCACTTCGTGTACTTTCATTCCTCATATCCCAAAAGTATTTGTGCATATTTTTCCCTCGTCACCAGTATCGGCTGAATCACGCTTTCGCGTCCCACATGTCCCAAATGAACCAAAGGCCATCCGGGCTAATTTTTCCCACTCTTCCCAAATATCTTGCTTTTTAAGTTGGTAGATGTGTATTTAATGCGCATTTATTACCTTTCTCTCTCCTAAATGGCTATTTAATAAGCTTCCCCCTTACGCATTTTTGCACACTGCTTTCTTGCTATCCATTGCTCATACCCTTGTGATCAAAATTTCTATGCACACACTCATTCCCCCTACAATTTCATCGAGAGTCTAGACTCTGACCTTGTTTCTTGAAGTTTCTATCAACATGAAGATCAAATTTCAAGGTCAGGAGAAAATTTCACCACTCGAGTCTGCCATTCCCAATATCGGGGACAATGAAGTTCATCACCTGGACTTCAGAGATTTCTAGACTAGGATGACAGACTCGAATCCCTCTCCTATGGCACAAATGATTCATGATAGTGGCTTGGCATTCACTGTTGGTTTCCCAATCTCAGTACAATGTGCAAATACAATACTCGCCTGCGGTGGTCATTTCAATCCCGACTCGACTGAGTTAACGAATGTGCATGGGGAACTCATTGCCAAGCTCAATGCTGCCGCCATTGGCACTGCCCTAAGGATTCCTGAGATGGATAATTCTATAGTAATCTCTCAGAACCAGGCACAGGCCCTCTTCGACTAGGAAAATGAGAAATACAAGGTGAGGGTGGCGAAGTCTTGGCTTAAAAACCCTAAAAAGGGGGCGTCATGTTTATCCAAGGTTCTATTTCATGCCGATTTCAATGAGGAGCTATCATATTTTATAATCCTACTGGCTCAGGTCATGGGCTTACCCTCTACCAATGAGTTCCATTTCTGGATGTGTCCCCTTATCAACTTGGTGTGTGAAGGAACTTAGAATATCAATTGGGTAGAAATCATCAGCATGAACTTAGTAGAGCAGCTGTCTAATGTACAACAAACCAAGAAGTTCTACATGACTTCGTACCTGATGTATACCCTAGTAGCATCAAGGCAATGGTTTGGATTCACATACATTGATGGTCATAAGGGTGACCCTGTATATGCCTACTACCCGCAATTCACCCTGGACACTAGAAATTGTAACTTCAGGAGGGTGAATGATGCTTTCACCATGAACATTCTAAGGCTTCTAGAGAGCGACATTGTAAGGAGGTTATCGGATGAAGCCATGATCCTAATAGTGAATTATGGTGCTTACTTCATCCAATTCAGAAAATTCTCCTATATCAGGATTACAGGCTATGAGAGCACCCCTCTTAAGCTCCCTATGTTCTGCAATGATAAAATGGCCTTGATAGAGATATGCAGGCAATTAGACAAGTTACACTCTGATAAAGAACTCAAACTGTGGAGCAGCTGTATAGTAGACCTTCACCTTTTAGGGCAGATTAATGAAAATATTTTAATGGCGAGCAAGGTATTTGATGATGCAAAATATAATTTTTCAAAATCGTGGGTATACAGTGTGGAATGGAAAATCAAGGCGCTGGAGGAGGCTTTGGGAGAATTGAAAAATAGCTGGCAGAAGGGTGAGGCCTTCAAGACTTTGGTAGTATCTACTTTTAAGGATATCCATTTTCACTTTCAAGATGAAACCTCAGGTGCACCCTTCTCATTGCAAGAAATCAAGGCTCAATTCAAAGCTTTTATTAAAGACAATTTGTTCAGAGAAGATTCCATCACAAAGGAAAAGATGAAAGAAATATGCTCTCTCCAGTCTGTTATTGAAGAAGCAAGCAAGGATTATCATACGGACGTCAAATTTGACAAAGAGATGGAGAAATGTCTCAGATTTTAGACTCATTCCACCACCAACACATCAGTTCCATGTGGCAGAGACATAGTAGAGGTGTTAAAAATATTTAGACAATGGATCCTCAAATTAGTGGGTCCTCCTTAGTCATGAACACTTGTCTTTTTCTCCTTATTCTTCTCCTTTCTTCCTTTCTTCATCTCAGATTTATCGTAATTAGTTGGGGTATTGTGATTAGCAACCCTTTAACTAAGCATTAATTAAAAGTAGTTACCAAGAGTAACTGATTTGTAAACTATATAATGGTCTCTCTTCACCATTTTGGGGGGAACTTGGCTTTTTTCTGAAAGTGTAAGAAATAATATGGAAACCAGTACAAAAGGATCTTCTTTCTTTGTTCATCTGATTCCTTTATTTCACAGCTATCTGTTAAATATTAGTAGAACATTTGTTTACGTAATACCAAGAATATTTGTATTCTTGTAAATGTTATTTATGGAACTGTGTGTCCCTCCAAATTGCATCTTAGTAATTCAAATACAAATGGTCCAATTCCAATTCATTGTATCCTTGCATGCATAAGGAGTTATTTTATCAGCTATAATTTTGGAAAATGATTTTCTTCTCATTTCCTTGTCTTCATTCTTCTATGCTTTTGTGATTGATAATCTATTTCAGTTCACAAAGCTTTCATGATACCCAAGTTCCACATCCAAGTTATGCATTGCACATTTGTAAATAAGTTTTTCTTTTAAATAAGGGAACCTCTCCCATTGAAGAGGAGGGACCTCTTTTCCTCTGAATGTTTCTCTCATTAGGATCTTCTTTTGATGACTAACAATATTGACATCTCCTTCAAAATGGTCACATGAGTGACACTCTACAAATCGACTCTAGCTCCTTGAAGAGGGGAGCACCTTCACTTTACCAGGTTTGGCCACCTTTGTGGACTTATCAAATATAAAAGGGGTGACCATTTTACATTACACATGTCATACTATAGTTTTGCCCCTTTTGATAAATATATACATGTATATCTTTCGGCCTTTGCATTTGAAAGTGTATAGTTTAGTATTTCACCTTTTTGGTGCTCATTGATGACATAATTTGGTCTGAATTTGTATTATTTAGAGTAGACACTATGGTAATACTTTGAAAGTCATTGAAATGATTGTTTATTTGATTTGATGACGTGAGTTGACCCCTTCTCCATAGTGACTCATCCCTCCATGTGTTTTGTCTGTGGAAACCTAACTCAGCTTGAGTCTTTTTGGAAATTTGGTGATGATTTTAAACCGTCGATCTATGTACTTTCAGATCTTAGGTCGTCGATCTTTGGACTCACGGTTAGGGCTTCTGCAGCCTTTGATCTTCGTCCTTTATTCTTTCTAATTGTCGATGCTTCAATCATGGTTGATTCCTATTGACCCATATCTCGAGTTTGCATGCTAAAGGGTGGCTTCGACCCATATTGATCAGTTCATTTCATTTTTTTGATGCGGGGAAGCCTTGGAAAAAAATTTGACACCATTGTTGAAGATCACTGAACTCGGCTTTAAGCATTTCCCTAGCCTGTGGGGCCCTGTGACTTTGTCTTTGGAATATTTCCATCCATTCCTTCTCTTTTTGAGCTCCTCTGTGTGAGATTATGAAGGCGGACACCATTATGGTTTCTTCAATCTCATATTTTCTCTTGAATATTAGTTTTGTGGTTATAGAGGGTGAATAAGGAACCTCCCATACCTTTGCATTGGGTTCTTTTTATCTGTTTCGAGATCCCAAACAATATGGTTTGGGATGTTGCTGCCAAGGTTGAAACTTTTGAGCTCGATTTTCGTCATTATTTGGTCTCTCTGAGCTGGCCTTCAAAATGGCCACTATGTTTTTTCTTTTCATTTGACCGTCATTTAACGAAGAGAGGTAAGTTGGTTGTATGGATTTTACAAAACGTCTTAATACCATCGTTCTCTAACATAAACACTAATACTTCGATTTTATTTGCATTTTCTATGATATGTCAAAATTTCAAACTAGAAATCATTCTGGATGTTTATTTTTCCTCTGCACTTCATTGATATTTTGAGGGTTTTCCTCAACTCGTCTCGAACTGGTGAGTTCTTCACTTTCTAACTATAAAATTTTGCAAAATATTTATGGCTCTTGAAACGATCTTAATCTGTGACAAAATATAATTAATTGTAGATCAAAACTTGTTTTTGAAAACCCATGTGTAGGTATTCTTGTCGATATAAAAGTACGTTGAATGTTATCCATTCCCATTGCTCTGTAATTGAGTATTTCGGTTTTGTTATTTAAAAATTCAAAATTGTAACTATGTCGATGTGGGTGTTAGGAAATAAGGGATAAAATATGCAGAATAATCCCTCATAGAATCACAACAGTAGAAACTAATATGTAGAAATTATTACAGATCTCAAATAAAATTGCAGAATAAAATAACACAACACAAAGAGACAATATTTAACGTGGTTCACCCAATTTGGGCTACGTCCACCAAGAATCACTTGCTCAGATTTTATTACAAGCCACCGCTCTCTCAATACAATACCCAGATCCGTTTGGAGCTATGCTCAACAAACTCTACAGAATTCACAGCCGAATTCAAAACACATCTGCAATATATTTGCTTGTACATCTATCATATGCATAAGACCATATAAATAGACAACTGCTTAAGCAGTTTTACAAAACTGTGGGTATCAAAACCATGGGAAAAACCCATCCCATAAACCTATGGGTCAAAAAACTCACCCATATGAGAAAAGCACGTTTCCCGATATGTCGGGTGCATTTTTCGAGGCCAAAAAATTTTACGCCTAAAAAAAAAATTTTTGGGGGTGTGCCCCCGAACCCTTGCTATCGGGGGCTGCTACCCCCAAACCCCTGATCGGGGCTCGACCCGGCCCCGAACCCTGGTGAGGATACATGAAAAGTGTACAGTACTCTTAGTGTACAGTCTTCAACACTTTCACACATGAAAACAGGCTCCACAACCTAACAATCTCCCACTTGGAGACTAGTTTTCCTCTGAGCAAGCTTCTCAACCCTTCACTAGTTTCTGTGAAGACCAACCAAAGCTGAACACAACTTTAGTTTTTCCCTTGTGACCACCTTGGTCATCATGTCTGCAGGATTCTGACTAGTATGAATCTTCTCCAACTTCAACTTCTCTTCCTCCAAAGTTGTCCTGATGAAATGGTACCTTAACTGTATATGCTTCGTCCTGGAGTGGAAAGCAGAGTTCTTAGCTAGGTGTATAGCACTCTAACTATCACTATGCAGCTTACATTCCTCCTGCTTATGCCCCAACTCCTCAAGCAATTGTTGTAACCAAATCATCTCTTTGCTTGCCTCTGTGGCAGCAACATACTCAGCCTCTGTGGTTGACAAAGCCACCAGCTTCTGTAGTCTTGAAATCCAGCTCACTGCTGTCCCACCTACAGTGTAAATATAACCTGTCATGCTCCTCCTACTGTCTACATCTCCAGCCATATCTGAATCTACATAACCACGTAAAGTGGTGTTTGATCCACTGTAGCACAAAACTGTCCCCATGGTCCCTCTCAAATACCGAAGGATCCACTTTACTGCTTGCCAATGCTCTTTACCTGGATCACTCATAAATCTACTCACAACTCCCACTGCATGGGCAATATCAGGCCTAGTGCATACCATAGCATACATCAAACTACCAACTGCTGATGAGTAAGGTACCTTGGACATCTGGTTTCTTTCCTGCTCTGTCATGGGACACTGCTCCTTTGATAACTTGAAATGGCCTGCCAAAGGAGTCCCAACCGGTTTAGCATCCTGCATGTTAAACCTGTCTAATACCTTCTTAATGTACTCTTCCTGAGATAAAGTCAACTTCCGTTCCTTCCTATCCTGAGTTATCCTCATACCAAGGATTTGTCTGGCTGCCCCCAAATCCTTCATATCAAAGGATTCACTTAGCTGTTTCTTGAGTACTTTTATTTCCTGCATGTTTTTACCTGCAACCAACATGTCATCAACATACAAACATAGGATAATATAACTTCCATCCTCAAATTTCTTTGTATACACACAATGGTCAGAATGACATCTAATATAACCTTGCTCCATCATGAAGCTATCAAACTTCTTATACCATTGACGTGGAGCTTGTTTCAGGCCATACAAGCTCTTCTTCAGTTTGCACACCATCTCCTCTTTACCTTTGACTTCATATCCTTCTGGCTGCTGCATATATAGCTCCTCCTCCAAATCACCATGGAGAAATGTAGTCTTTACATCTAACTGTTCTAAGTGCAAGTCTTCTGCTGCCACTATTCCAAGAACAGTTCTGATAGAAGTCATTTTTACTACAGGAGAAAAAATCTCATCAAAATCTATACCTTTTTTCTGTGCAAACCCCTTGACCACCAACCGGGCCTTGTATCTTTTCTTGCCTCCTTCTTCCTCTTTGACTCTAAACACCCACTTATTCTGTAATGCTCTTTTTCCTTCGGGTAGCTTTACCAAATCCCATGTCTGGTTCTCCATGAGAGCCTGATGCTCCTCATCCATGGCTTGCTCCCACTTCTTCCTGGCATCTACCTGCATTGCTTCATCAAAGCTCTCTGGTTCTCCACTATCAGTGAGTAATAAATAATAAAGAGAAGGAGAAAACCGTTCAGGTTCTTTTCTTACCCTAGAAGACCTCCTCACTATAGGAGTTTGGGGTTCCTGTTGAGTAGGTTCCTGAACTGATTCATGGGTCACTTTCCCTTTCAGAAGATCCTCTACCACTGCATATTCTTTCTTGGATTCTTCCCTATTTTCCTGCAACTGTTGCTTATACATGACTTTCTCATTAAAGACCACATCCCTAGACCGAATGATTTTCTTGTCCTTAATACTCCAACATTTAAACCCAAAGTCATCACCACCATAACCAATGAAAGTACATTTTTCTGATTTAGCCTCTAGCTTGGTCCTATCATCCTTGTCTATATGAACAAACACTTCACATCCAAAGACTCTAAGAAATGAATAATCAACTTTCTTACCATACCATGCCTCCTCAGGTATGCCTCCATCCAAGGCACTTGAGGGTCCTCTGTTTATCAAGTACACAGCTGTGCTCACCGCTTCTGCCCAAAAAGAAAGAGGCAGTCCTGCATGTAACCTCATGCTCCTAGCACATTCCATTATTGTTCTGTTCATCCTTTCTGATACCCCATTCTACTGTGGAGTTCCTAGAACCGTCTTTTGCCTGCAGATTCCATTCTTAGAACAATAATCATTAAATTCATTGCTGCAATACTCCCCTCCATTATCTGACCTGAGACATTTTAGCTTAAGACCTGTTTCATTCTCTACCAAGGCTTTCCATTTAACAAAAGTGTCAAATACATCAGATTTGTTTCTAATACAATAAACCCAAACTTTCCTTGTTGCATCATCAATAAAAGTAACATAATAACTTGATCCCCTAAGAGATGATACCTAAGCTGGCCCCCACACATCAGAATGCACCAGCTCTAACTTACTCTCTTTCTTTGTAGGTCCAACCTTGAGAAACCTTACTCGCTTCTGTTTCCCATATATGCAGTTCTCACAGAAATCCAAACATGTTTCTGTATATCCAGGAAAATTCTTCTTTATGATGTTCATGCCCTTATAGGCTCATATGACCGAGCCTATAGTGCCATAATGTTGTATCTGCATCTGAAGCCACAAGATTACAATCATTAGTACTATCAGTGGTTAAATACAAGGTTCCAACCTTCTTACCTCTTTCCACCACAAGAGCACCCTTGGTAACCTTCCAAGAGTCTGCTATAAATATCACAGTACAACCATCACTTCCCAACTGCCCTGCCGATATCAGATTTCATCTTAATGTAGGCACATGTCTGACATCCTTCAATAGCCAAGTATTCCCATTCTGCATCTTAACATGAACAGAACCTTTTCCAACTATGCTGCAAGGCTCATCATCACCAAGAAAAACATGCCCAAAATCTCCTTGAACATAATCAACAAAATAATGCCTATGTGGAGAAGCATGGAAAGAAGCCCCTGAATCTAAAACCCAAGATTCAGTAATATTGTGCAAAGAAAGAATCAAAGCATCCTGACATACATTACCCGTTGCCACATTTGCCTCCTTGTTTTCTTCCTGTTGTTTCTTCTTATCCCGAAGCTCCCAACAGTCCTTCTTTGCATGCCCAGGCTTTCCACAATTCCAGCATACAATCTTGTTCTTGGATTTTGACCTTGCCCGATCTTTTGATTTTCCACGGTTTCCTCTATTCTTCTGTCTCCCTCTAGTTTCCACTGTCAAAGCATTCCCTGAAGTAGAAGATTCCCAGATATTTTTCTTTGCATTTCCTCGCTTAGAATCACCCCTACAACATCCTCAAACTTCAACTTCGAGTTAGTTGGAACCGAGTTACTTACCGCCATTACCAGGCTATTCCAACTCTCAGGTAAAGAGCACAGAATTAATAAAGCCCTAACTTCTTCATCAAATTCTATTGTAACCGAAGCTAGCATATTCACTACCGTATTGAAATCATTTAAATGATCTGCTACTGAACTATTCTCAGACATCTTCATATTAAACAAATTTTTCATTAAAAATATCTTATTAGAGGCAGAGGGTTTTTCATACAACTTCCCTAATGCATCCATTAGATCTTTTGTAGTCTTTTCCTTTGAAACATTAAATAATACCGAAGATGCAAGACTCAGTCGGATTGTTCCAAGTGCCTTCCGATCCAACAAATCCCATTCTGCATCTGTCATACTCGAGGGTTTGTTCACCTTCTCAGACAATGGAGTATAAAGATCCTTCTGATAAAGGTAATATTCCATCTGCATCTTCCAAAGACTGAAATTCTGCCCGTTGAATTTATCAACCCTAGATCTTCCTTCATCTTCCATAGCTCCCACTCAAGCTAAAAACTTTCCCTGCGATTCAACACTTCAGCAAACCAAACCAGGCTCTGATACCAATTGTTAGGAAATAAGGGATAAAATATGCGGAATAATCCCTCACAGAATCGCAACAGTAGAAACTAATATGCAAAAATTATTACAGATCTCAAATAAAATTGCAGAATAAAATAACACAACACAAAGAGACAATATTTAACGTGGTTCACCCAATTTGGGCTACGTCCACCAAGAATCACTTGCTCAGATTTTATTACAAGCCACCACTCTCTCAATACAATACCCAGATCCGTTTGGAGCTATGCTCAACAAACTCTACAGAATTCACAGCCGAATTCAAAACACATCTGCAATATATTTGCTTGTACATCTATCATATGCATAAGACCATATAAATAGACAACTGCTTAAGTAGTTTTACAAAATCGTGGGTATCAAAACCATGGGAAAAACCCGTCCCATAAACCTATGGGTCAAAAAACTCACCCATATGAGAAAAGCACGTTTCCCGATATGTCGGGTGCATTTTTCGAGGCCAAAAAATTTTACGCCTAAAAAAAAATTTCGAGGCCTACGCCCCCGAACCCCTGCTACCAGGGGCTACCACCCCCAAACCGGCGAGGATACATGAAAAGTGTACAGTACTCTTAGTGAACAATCTTCAACACTTTCACACATGAAAACAGGCTCCACAACCTAACAGTGGGTATATTGCATAAGATAAATTTAGTGAACTCCTTCCATGAATGATATCTTAAATTAAACCTGCTTTTGCCATGAATGATTTCATGTAATAACCAACTATTTCATTGTAGTCCAGAGCCCTTTATTTTGATTTCATGTGGTCGACATAAAGTAATTTCTTCATTTTGGATACTTACTTCTACCTCTTCTCTGTATGAGTTCTTTGTACTTTAACCTTAGGATAACTGTTATTTCATTTGCATTTGTTGAGAATATTGTAGAAATTATGGTTATGATTTTCTCCAAATATAGGTTCTATATATTACTTCAAGTCTGTTCTAAAATCCTTGGCTCAATTTTGTATTCTTGAGAATCCATTTTGTTATAATTCATTGTTCAGGATCAACTTGATTCTTTGAAAAAAATTTAGCACCCCTTTGAGAATACTTTCTTTAATCCTTTTCAATCTGAGATCGCTTGAACATTGAAATTCCCTATAAGATGAGTGCTTGAATGCAATTGGTTTCTCATACTGTAACTTTTGCAATATTCGTGGCTTCGTAAGGTTACTTGGTGTTTCCCCTTTGGTTGAAGACACTGATAATTCATTCTTCCTTTGATTGTTCTCGTGAAATGATGATAGCTGTAGCATGTCTTTTGTATTTGAGATTTATAAGTTGTGATTATTTCAATGCTAAACTGAAAAATACTGCTCTAATATGAGTAAATGTGGATCTTCTTATTTTCTATTTTGTAATACCTCTATTCTAGAGCTCTTTTGAGATACCAAAATCTCATTTCCAAAATAATTCCATCATTCTTTTCCTTGTCCTTCAAAACTAGAACAGTGGTCTTGCTTTGATGGGAGCCTTGACTTATTGCACTACTTATTATGAAAATACCATCTTTGAACTTGGTAAGCTTTGAATGTTTTTGAAAACTTTATCTATTGACTGCTTGATTGTATCAATGTTCTTGACTCTCTGAAAATAATGTAACTCTTATTCCTAAAATCAGTGTTATAGGATGGCTCCATATTGTAAAATTATGAGCTTGACTTTGATTCCTCACTATTTGTCTGTAGGTCTACACTGGACATATTATTTCTTGAATTTTTTTTTACAAATTCCTACATGTTGAACAATTTAATTTTTCTCGAAATAATGTAGTTCCATTTCTTTTGTGCTTTAATATTGTATTTGAGCTTCATTATAGCTTTATATACATGTTGGAAAATTTGAAATGTTGATTTTTCATGGCGAAGCCCTTGAAATTTTTTTCCATAATTATTTCATCCTTCCATCATGTACTTATGACTTGTCTATTCTTCCTATCTACTACTTGTACCTGCACACTTAAGAAAATAGTTAGAAATACTTAGGATTTTTGGCCTTTCTTATGCCCATGTTCTTCTTTTCTTTTCTCTTTATTCTTTCTAAGTAATTAGAGCATGTATGCAACCTGATATTCAAGTAAATTACATCTCTTTTTTGAAGAGATTCATATGCATGAACTAGGAAAATAGGGAATATGAATTGATCCCTGAGCTCGTAACTAACAATTAACTTTTCTTCTTTTCAGGTACAATGGCTTCTACAATGGAGATGAAGAAAAATATGGAAATGGAGACGGTTCAATCGAAGAAATAAACCCCAAGGAAATGATGGGTTCACTCATACTCCTTACTTTCTCTTTCATGCATGTGTACCTTTTATTTCAGTAGATGTACTTAAATTTTTAGTTACATCCCACGGCTTGTGTGGGAAACATTTGAATGTTCCTTATGAATAAAACATTGATTTCTGTAAATGAGTTTTATATTTATTTCTTCATTTCATATTTCTGTATGGATTGTACGATGAACTAAACAAATCAGTCATTTAATTGAATGTCTTAAACATGAAGGAAAGAACATTAATGATAACCTATAACATTCGGTAATGAACTCTGATTTCTACAATCTCTACCTATGTTTTCTATCCCAAAACTTAACACTTCAGCTACCCTATGATTTTGTCTCTTCATCAAGACAACACAGTTGTCCTTCGGGGCCCTTATGTTCTTTTGCTGAAGGTATCATGAAATTATAGACTATGTGATCTATTACATTTTGTAATAGCACACATAGCTGTAGATTTCACTTAATCATTAATTAATTCAGTAGTAACCAATAACATCAAAACTTCCTTAGCTTAGGTATACCTCACCCATGAATTTAATCATAGAGTTGAATTTTTGAGTTGCCCATTTTTGCACAAGTGCAAAAATTGTCAACAACAACTTCAATTATTCTGGTAAGGATGTTTTCCAATTTTTTTTTTGTTACTTCAGCTTGTCCATTTAATTGTGGGTGATAAGGAGGTGACTTCCTATGACTGATTTGGTAATACATTGTGAAGTCTTGGATCATATTAGACATAAATTGTGGTCCCCAATCTAAAAATATGCTCCAGTGCTCCAAACTTTACCATAATTATGTGCCAAAGGAAATCAACAACTTCTTCTTCAGTGGAATTTGTCAATGCCTGCACTTCTGCCCACATTCTCACATAGTCAGTACACACAAGAATATATTCCTTTCCTTTTGAAGGAGGATTAAAGGGACCAACAAAATCCAATCCCTATATCTCAAATGGTTCAATCACTACTTGAGGTTGAAGAGGAATTTCATTGGTGAAATTTGGTTGTCCCATCCTTTGTTAGGGATCACACCACTTGACATATCTTTTCACATCCTTGTACAGAGATGGAAAATAATAACCAGTGCCAAGCATCTTATGAGCTGTTCTTTTCCTTGAATAGTGTCATCCACTTGGTTCATCATGATATACTCGGAGGATGTAAAAGATTTCATCTTCTCTTACATACCTGCATAAAACCAAATCAGGGCCACATTTAAATAGCATTCCATTTAACCATTTGAATTGTGCACTATTTTTGATTAACTTCTTTATTTATTTCTTAGTGAAAGAAGGAGGAAACTTCCCTATTGCAAGATAATTTTCTATATCAGCAAACCATGGTGTAACTGCTGAAATAGCAAACAGTTGTTCATCTGGAAAGTTATCCTTGACTTGATCTTGCTTGCCTGTAGTGGTTAGTCTTGACAAAAAATAAACTACCACATTAGATTTACCTGGATTGTCCACAATAGTAATATCAAATTCTTGTAAAAGTAATAACCATCTAATTATTCTTCCTCCAACCACTGGTTTCTTCATTAAATATTTAATTGCTGAATGATTTGTGTGTACAAATATTTTGTATGATGTAATATAATGTCTGAATTTATTGATTGCATAAATCATAGCAAGAAATTCTTTTTCAATGGTGGTGTTATTCTTTTCAGTGGGAGTAAGATTTTTAATTAGATAATAAATAACATACATTTTTCCATCTTCAACTTTCTGTTCCAAAACTACACCAATGGAATTATTTAAGAAATCTGTTTGGATATGAAATGACTTTTCCCAATTAGGTCCTCTCAATATTGGGGCAATGATTAATTTTTCTTTAATTTCTTCAAAAGCATGCTGACACTTTTCATACCAAAGAAATTCATAGTCCTTGGTCAGTAAATTAAACATGGGGGCAGTAATTTTACTGAAATCTTTGATAAAGTGCCTATAGTACCCAACATGTCCTAAAACTAACTTGATATCTGAGGGGGTCTAAGGAATAGGTAAGTTTGAAATGATCCTAATTTTGTTTTGATAAACCTGAATTCCTCTTTTTGAAATAGGGTATCCTAATACAATCCCCTCATCAACCATCACTAAAAACTTTTCATGACTAAGAGACAGATTGTGTTGTTTACATCTTGCTAACACTCTATCTAGATTTATCAAAGCATCATCAAATGTATGTCCATGTATAGTGAAGTCATCCATATATACCTCTACATAATCATTTGTTAGATCAGTAAAGATTACAAGTACAACTTTCTAGAATGTTGTAGGAGCGTCGCATAAGCCAAATGGTAACATCCTATAGGAAAAGGTACCCCATGGACATGTAAATTTAGTTTTGTTGTGATATTCAGTAGGAACTCTAATTTGATTGTATCCACTAAAGCCATCCAAGAAGGAAAAGTATTGTTTACCTAAAAGGTTGTCTAAGACTTGATCTATGAATGGTAAGGTAAAATAATCTCTCAGTGTGGCTTTGTTCAGTTCCCTATATTCAACACATATTCTCCATTTTTCATTCTTTTTAGGAACAATTACAAGAGGAGATATGCATTGACTATCTGAGATAGGATAGATAAAACCTACTTGTAATAGTTTTTCAATTTCTTGTTTGACTATATCCCTTAAGGCTTGGTTAATCCTTCTGTAAGGTAGCCTAACTGGTTTAACGTTTTTAGTATACATGTGATGAGTATAGATACTTGGTTGAAATCCCTTCATGTCTTTATAATGCCAAGAAAAATATTTAGTGTGATTTTTAGAACGTTAAACAATTTAGCTTCTTCATCATCCTTCAACTAGCTGTTAATGTTCAAAATTTTACCCAGTTGAATCTCAACATGGTTGGTTCCGATGTGTGATGAACTGATTTTTTGAAATGGTTCCATTAAATTATTTAGTGGACGTGCATGTGGTAACAACATATGATCTGTAGCAACATATCCAAAATTTCCTTGAGACAGAATACTGGAAAAAGGAAAGTAAGGAGAATTAGGATACTTATCTCTTTGTAGGTAAAACTCTTCATCACTGCTACTTTCCAGAAATTATTCACCATTCCCTGATTTATTTTAAACTGAAGCTACTAATTACTCCTCTCCCCATGAGAAATCTCATTCCTCCAGAGTGAAATTATTTTCAATCATAGAGAACCATTGTTGTTGTGATTCTAGAACTAAATGTTGTGGTTTCGGAGCAAAGTTCGCAAGTTATGGAATAAATTTTACAAGTTCCCAAACTATTTCTAATTACTTCAAGGATAGCTAGTGCTCATTCAATGGTGGATTAATCATCTCGTCTAATTCTCTTACGTGATCTTGTAATGTGATCATAGCCAAAGAAGAATTTTTTTTCTTATTAGTATCAAGAGAATCAACCCACAATTGTTCTTGATTGGCAATAAAAGGACATGCAGAAGGATATAAGGAAATTTTCTTAGAGTTCTTACCATTCAAGATAGTCATATCACCTTACCTACAATTAATTAAGGTAGTAATTGTAGTTAACCATGGTCTACCCAAAATAGTGGGATAACCTAATGTTTTACCTTTTTCCTATAGTATAAGGAAGTCAACTGGATATTCCCATGACTCCACCATAACCACCATGTCTTCAATAATCCCTTCTAGTTTTGCTACAAACTGGTTTGCCATCTATAATATGGTATTAGTAGGTTGTATACCCGTTAATGGTAATGTTTTCAAAGTGTCCATTGTCATTACATTTATAGCCACTTCCAAATCTACCAAATCATTATGTATATCCTTATTCCCTATACATATAGAAATAAAAGGACTTCTAGGATCTCCATATTTGGGAAGTAAAAGTTTTCCTGCTGATAAATGAGCAAGTTTCCCATCTACTTTGATAGTCTCTAGGTACTTTTTCTTCCTTACAGGATTTTTCAAACATAAAATTTTGATTAATTTTTTCAATTCTTGAATGTCCTTAATGGCTTGTAATAGTGGTATTTAAATATTAAATTTCCTTAGTTCCTATACTAATTCAAAATCCTTGGTTTCTGTAGCTTCTTTAAATCTCTCTGGAAATGGAGTCTCATTAGTGTCGCTGTCTTGCTCCTTTTCTTTTCTTTTTATATCTTATTTTTGAACAATAGTACTAGGGGTTTCATTTTCTTCTTTCATTCAGTGATTATAATAGGTGGACTGCTAATTATTTTTCCAGATCTAGTTTTAATATCCTTATAATGCATGGCATTTAGATCAACCAATTTTTCTCGTTCTATTCCATAAACAGGAGTTGTTTGTTTGTTTCTTGGGTTTGCTACTAGTTGTGATGGTATTTGTGTTTGGACTATATTCTCAGTTTGTGAATTATGTGTAGGGGATCCCATAATGGCTTGTTGATTCTGATTTGGATATTTTTTTCCTTGAGCATAATTACTAGGGTTCCATATAGCTTATGACCAAGCATAAGGACTTCCTTGAACAACCCATGGGTGTTGATGTCCCTGAGCATACCAAGCTTTACTTGCCTAATCCTAAGGGTTCCATGTTGGTTGAGGTACCCAAGGTGGTTGTCCCCAATTTAGTGGTACTGTCTGAGTAGCCCATGCCATCATCCAAGGATTAGGAACTGATCTTGGCATGAAATTCCCTTTGTGAGGTTGTCTCTGAACAAAATTCAATTCTTTTGGCATGGATGATGTACTGGTTTGTTTAAGTTGATTCTTTATGACTCGGATTAGATAACGAGCATAAGTATCATGGTCTTTAGATTCATAGATAAGACATACTTCCATTTTATCCAAAGGACAGTCTCTTATTGCATGCTTCTTCCTACATCTAGGACAACACATAGCCAATGGTTCAGTTTTGTCATTTTCTTTAGCAAGTAATCCATCCATACTAGAGGTTAATTGAACTAGAATGTATGTTTTAAAGTTTGCTAACTAATCCATTAGTTTGTTCATATCTAGATTCAGAATTTTCACCAATTTTCCTTTTCTTAGTCATCCCCTTGTTCTGGAATAGCTTCTACAAATCTCCGTAATTTCATTCATCCTTAATTGATCAATGTCTCCACCTCCTATCAAGTTAAGGGCTTCTCTAGATTCATCATCCAAACCCTTAAGAAAAATGGTTTTAATTAACTCCTCTTGAAGTCCAAATCCACACCTTTTTCTCACAAAGAGGAAGATATCTAAATATTGTTCTATATTTTCATCCTCCTCCTGCTTGATTTTGAAGAATTCTTCCTTCCTATTTCTCCCTCTACAATAATCCTAGTATTTTTATAGGAAGGTAGTTTCCATTTGTGTCCAAGTGGTAATAGAGATGTATGTTAATCTAATGAACCACCTCATTGCTGCATCCTTCAGAGTGGATGGAAACAACTTGATTTTTTAGTTATTCATTTTGTAGTCATAGGTTTGACATAGTACCTTGAACTTAAACAGAAATTGGTCAGGGTCTTCAGATGAAATCCCTTTAAATGTGGGTAAATGTGCAAGTGAAATATTTTTCATTAGTGTATCATCATCATCATCCAATTGGATTCAATAAGTAAAGGTCTTATCAGGTTCTCATGCAATTTTAAAAATATTTTCCAAATTTTTCTCCGAATCAATGTGGTATGTGGTATGCCTTGGGGAAGCTAAAAAATTAGGAGTAGGAGGTTGAATAATAAATTGAGAATCAAAACTCACACTAAATGGATCTTGTGAAATAATCCTTCTCCTAAAATTTCTACTTCCTTCAGGTGACTGATCTAAGAATTCCAAAGGTGGGAATTTTGTTTCTTGTATAATAGGGGATGATGGTGCCTCTAATTCTTTATCAACTTCCTTATTTGGACTAGAGGATGTTATGAATTCTTGTGAATATTTTATTGGGAGGAATATACCCTTTAAGTCTCTTGCTCTACTCATAAATTTTATGATATAATAGGGAAGACCCTTCAACTATTAGATGTATGATTGTTGCTCTTCTTAAAACCTAATTAGAAAATTCCAACTAGTGTGTCCCAATAAATGGTGCCAAAAATGATGGGTTTTGTTATTCCCTTAATTTAATCAACTTCCTATTGATTTCATATTCAAACCAGGGGTGTGTCTAAAGCTATATGCAACAAGAACAATCCTATTGATCTAGTAGTTGACTGTAGTTATGTTTTTATTTTTTGGGGGATATTTTAAATATCTTAATGAATTCTTGGTAAAAACCTTATTTAAATCATACTATAAAAACTTTCCTGAAAGGAAACACACTTTGCAGAATTGAAATAAATACACTTGATTTTTGAAATAAACACACCTACTTTCGGAAATAAACACATAACTTAGAGTGCTTAAAAATGGTTGCAAGAAGAATAATAATCTATCTAGACAACTACAGGAATGAGTGTAGAATAGATTTTAACTATAAGAATTAAAAGTGCTATAGAATTAATAGATCTAAACTATTTTCTTAGGAAATATAAATACCAAATAGTCAAATATCCTAGTCCTTGGGGGAGTGGGCCCTTTCTGCTCCTTCAATCAAGATTTAACAACTTAGAATTCTCTCAAACAGGTATGGCTATTTATTGATAAAACATTCGGTATTACAAAACATACTGGATCTATGTACTTCTATCTGTATTACTTATTATATATGTATATCTATCTTCTCTGTTGTATTTATCTACTATGGCTTTTTTTATATATACATTTACAATCATATTTTTCTTTATGATTATGATGAATTTGAATCATGCCCAGAATAGATGCTAACTCAGATTGTGGCTGATCAGACAGTTGTAAGATAACTATCCCTGGATTTGCAAGTGGAAATATTCTCTTCCTTTCCTTATTGGAAGGGCCATTGACGATAAATCACCAGATGTAGTTAGAATAGATAAACTTCCATTAGTTTTGTAACTTTAGAGGTTACAGAACCATAGGAAATCGTTAAAGATCAAAACAGTGAGATTACCGGAGCTATACCTATGAGTTTCAAAACTAAGTCCAAAAATTTCAGAACTAAGTCCGAAAGTTCCAGAACTAGGCAATGAAGCATGTGAATGTGTAATGGAGTTCCGGAACTAGATTGGAAGTTCCGGAACTAAGCCGTATTGGAAAAAATGCTACTGAAAACATGTTGAATGTACATACTTCATTTCTTTGACCGATTGGACCTACTTTATTACAAAACTAAATTTCCGACACACTTCATTACGAATTTCAGAGCTTTTAAACGTTAGAATCACAATCAATCAAAAGACAGACAATTACATCCTAACTCATATAAGATCAAATAAAAGACACAAAATGCAATCAAACATAATAAAAAGGAGAGTAATATGGGATCATTTATTGTACATTTAATGGGCATATTCTGACCTCATCAAATATCAGTCATAGATTTCTTCTTTTGATATGCATTTATTATTGATTTTAAGACATGTTCATTTGACCCCAAAATAACGTATTTGTATTGGAAATTCAATAAATGATTTTTATATCAGATAATGATCAAAGAATACAATAACAAAAATATATGAGAGTCCTATATGATGAAATCCTTACAGCTGCCAAAAAAAAATAGGTTGGTGACCATAACAGAAACATAGCCAAAACTAGACAAAAAGCAGTCTGAAAACTCAATAATTTTTTTCTATATCAGATAATGCTAAAATAATACAATAACAAAAATAGATGAGAGCCCTATGTGATGAAATCATTATAACAACCAAAAAAAAAATAGGTTGTTGAGTATAAAAGTAACACAGCCAAAACTAAAAAAAAAGCCGTGTGAAAGAAATTCAATAATTCTACTAATGTTACCATGTCATACAGATGAATAAACTATGACATTTAATGTTTTCTTTGTATTATTAAATATATTGTGAAATGTCTAGCTAAGGCATCATTTTCTTTTTAATTTGTCTAGCTCCTGTTAATTTTCCAATCTCCGTTGGCTTAGGATCTTTTGTGAGGATGTGTTGTAATGAAGTGTTTATGGTGGAGCTTGAGCACTATTATATTCTGTAATTTCATGGCTGAAATTTTGATTTACATTGGTTTATGAAGGAAAATATTAAATGTCTCAAAGTAGGGTTTATGGAGTTTTATGTGACAATTATTAAATTAGGTCGCATACTTTTTCTTTTTTGCATATAGTTTATGCTTAAATCTAAGTATAATTTTTCAGATGTATTGCTTTTATACACAAGGACAATCAAATTTTTAGAATAAATTTGCTTGAAACTTTCATGGATTTTCAACATCCCTAAAAATATTGTCTTGAAAAAATCCTCAAAGGAAATTTGTCTCAAGTATTTCACGTCTCTCAATTCCTTGGAATTCACATCTAATAGACTGAGCAATGTCTTGCTAAGGCATCCTTTTCATTTTAATTTATCTAGACTCTACTAATTTTCCAATCTCCATTGGCTTAGCATCTTCCATAAAAGAAACTGTGAGAGTGCGTTGTAATGAAGTCTTTATGGTGGAGCTTGAGCACTGTTATATTATGTAATTTTGTGGCTGGAAATTTGATTTATATTATTTTATGAAGGAAAATACTAAATGTCTCAAAGTAGGTTTTATGGAGGTTTTTATGACAATTATTAAATCATGTCGCATAATTTTTCCTTTTTGCATATAGTTTAAGATTAAATCTAAGTATAATTTTTCAAAGGTATTGTTTTTATACATCATAAAATAGTCAAGGACAACATTTTTCCTGTTCCACATAGAAGGTGAATAAACAACAATCTATGTAGTAAACTTAACAGCGGGAGAAATGACTAAGTTGTGTAGTTAGTTTGTGTTTTTGTAGGGTTCCGAGTGTAAGGAAAGGGGGCTTGTGCTTATCAATAATTATGAACATGGTGGGAGCAAGGTACATCATGAAAGGGAGTGTGAAAGGAGCTCAAACAGGTGGATGTCAAAGTCAAGAAAGACCCCTCCATACAGTTTTATGAAGCTCTAATTTATGTATTGCTAACGAGGCTTAGGGTATACGATCCACATTTGGAACACTTGTATCAGGGGACTAACACAATTAATTCCAAGAAAAATACTCTCTAACCTAGTAAATGGAGGAATCCCAATGGTCAAAATCAAAAAACTTCTACTATTTGGCATTGACATTGCATTGTACACATGTGATTACTAGTTTATTAAATTTTACACAACACTAATAAAAAGTGGACATTGACATAAATAATGATTGTTTTAACCCTATGTTTTAGGTGCATGTAAATTATATTATTGTTTGTTAGTCATGTATGTGGCCTCATCGTTGGGATTTTGTTGATAGATAGTAATATTTATTTTTGTAATACAAATTTTTTAAGGCATTTTATTTAGGAAGAGTTTAAGGATTTTTAAGGCATTTAAGTTAGAAATAGTCTTATCGCTGGGAATAAACATTAAATAAGTTTCTAAAGATTTTATTTTGGATGATTTTTGATTGCAAAATTTCTTTTATTTAGGAAGAGCTTCAAGATTATATAATCTTTGCGAATAGAAAAAGATGTTAGAGGATGAAAAATTTAAATTAGTGAATTATATTAATCATTTACTCTTTTACTAAAAAAATTATATGGTGTTTATGTCATATTAAATGTAGAATTAGTGAAGGTGTACACATACATTGAAAAATAAAATTTTAAATTGGAATTTCCTTTATTAGATTGCAGTGTTCAAATTGGTGACCCGATGATATACATGATGCTCACAATGTAATAATCAAGATCATTAAGGAAGGTCACACTTGCAACCAAATGTTCATAGGAGTGTAGAATATTTACACTCAAGGAAATAAAGAATGTAGGAAAGTAAAGGAAAAGAAGCATACTGGATGGAAATTATCAATCGAAAAAATAAGAATAGCTGATTTTTCCTCTCTCACTAAACTCTTCACTATTTGTTGTGTGGAGGGTCATATGAATTTTTTTTTGAGTTAGGATAGATGGGGATGTCCAAAAATATAATGTATTTTACCATTAAAAGCATAAAACCATAATTGCATGATGTAACCTCCCCAATACAAATATATGGGAAATGTGAAAGTTTAATTCAATGAAACATAAAAGCAATATTTACTCTTATTAATATTTTATTAATTTGTAATTTTGTGAAGAATAAGAAGACATTTTTTATAAATATAAATTCTATTTAAACCCTTTTTGAGATTGTAATTTAAATTCGGGTATATTGTGTAAATTAATATATAATTTATATCAATGATTGCATATATATATTTTTAGAAAAGTATTCATTTCACAGATGCTTTCGCTAGTCGCTAGTAATAATAACAATAGATAGTTTGAATATGAATTGTTCTTAAGCCATTGGGAAGCTTTTGTTGGAAACACTTAACCATAAGTAAATTATTTATTTAGGATCTGATTTAAATTCTTATCCAGAAAAAGGAGGGAAAACTAAAGGCCACCGACTACACCTAAAAAGTTTGTGACTCATTACTACAAACACATGTTTTCCATGATATACTAACAGTAGAATCTGAGTTCATAAATTACATACCTACTTCGTGAAAAAACGCTGACATGATCTCCAATGATATTGTGATCACTTGCTCTTAATTACAAGTGTTGTGAAGAAATATGTATTGGTTTTTTTTTGTGCTTCAACACAACAAAATTGGGTTATCAATGATTTTTTTAGTACTTCAACACAAAATATTTCATATATAAACTTCGGTTTTGTTAGGAAATTAGAGTATCAGAACAAATTCCTATGCTAATCTTGATGAGAAAAATTATGCAAAACCTTGAAATTGATCAAACATTTACAGAAATACCAACAACACATTCATAACTAGAAAATAAAACAATTAAAACAAATAGCAAATATACGTGGGGAAAATCCTTTCAAATGAAAAACCCCACACTACAAAAGCCCACTCAATGTATTTTGAATCTAATAACAAGATTACAAACACTTGCAAAGAAAGTTTCTTACAAGAGTATCACTAGAAACAATTCTAAGAGGATTCCTTTGCTTGCAAAACTCATCATAAAAATTGCATCTCCAAGCCTTCAATTTACAGACCTTCGGTTATACAAGAAATCATCCATGGTTTACAAAACCATATGTAAAACCTCTCATGAGGTGTATTGCATTAACAAAGGCAAGATCTTGATCTAAGATTATGTTTCCACGTCCATAATATTGTCCCTAATTTTTGTCCCTTAAAGATGACATAAAATATGTCATAATATCTCTAAAAGTAGATCTTCCATGATAGACTATCACATGGGCATATTTTAACAACTGTTATTTCTTTTTTTAATATTGAAAATGTAAAACAGCTGTAGAGAAATAAAATCTCTGAAAAAGAAAGGTTGAGACACCTCACTTCCAACAGTCTCTCACTTGTCAAATACCTTGCAGGGAAAAGGGAAACATACCATCATGGATCAACTGCTAGGAGCCGAAAGGCCCCATAGACTCAAAACACCACCTAAATTTCATTGTGCTCAAGGGATTTGTTAAAGCATCTGAAACATTCACAATTGTCTCTACCTTTTCCAGCTTCACCCTACCATCCTCGACCATACATCTCACAAATTTATATTGTACATCAATGCGTTTGGTCCTAGCATGAAAATTTGGGTTCCTCTGCAAGGCAGATTGCACTCTGACTGTCACAGTAAATTGAAATTGCACCCTGTTTCAATCCAATATCTTAACATAAACTCTTTAACCAAATGGCTTCTTTATAGGCATGAGTAGCTGCCATGTACTTTACCTCAATAGTGGATAAAGCGACCATAGCCTGTCGTTTTCCCTCATCCAACTGATTGCACCACCATTAAGAGTAAACACATATACACTAGTGGATCTTCTACTATCGAAATCACCGGCCCAATCTGAATCCACAAAACCATGAATACCCAAGGAGTGTTTATCTCCTCTACCATGAAAACATATAGAGTACTCTGATCTAACCCACAAATATCTAAAGACCCTCTTAACTACATCCCAATGAACTCTTCTAGGATTACACATAAAATGAGAAAGAACTCCCACTACTTCGGCAATGTCTGGTCTTGTACAGACCATATCATACATTAAGCTTCCAACTTCACTCTGGTAAGGCAGTCTGCTCATGTCTTCCATCTCCAATGGGGATGAAGGACATTATGAAATGGAGATCTTCGTTCCCAATGTAACAGGAACACAAAGTGGTTTACAATCCCACACGTTGAACCTTTGCAAAAAAAAACAAACATACTTACTCTGGCCAAGCCATAACTTTCTATTCTCACGATCTCTTTTAACCTCCATCCCAAGTTTGTGTTTTACTGCACCAAGATATTTCATTTTGAATTTTGTAGAGAGCTGTGATTTCAATTCTACAATCAAACCTTTTCCTTTCCCAGTAAACAACATGTCATCAACATATAAAGTAATTACCAAGAAGAAATCATCTTTAGATTTAAAATATAAACAGTGATCAGATTTAGACCGCACAAACCCCAAACTCAACACATATGAATCAAACATCTGGTACCACATCCTAGGACTTTGTTTAAAGCCATACAAGGATTTCTTTAACTTATAAACCAACTTACTTTTACCTTTTACCACGTAGTGCTCTGGCTATGTCATTTAGATTTCTTCCTTCAAATCACCATGAAGGAAAGCATTTTTCACATCCATTTTTTCAACCTCTAGGTCATAAGCCGCTACAATAGATAATAAAAATTGAATGGATGTCATTTTAGAAATAGGATAAAATATCTCACCATAATCAATACCCTCAACCTGAGAGTAACCCTTTGCAACCAACCATGCTTTGTACTTTTCAACATTTCCATCTGAACAAATCTTTATCTTAAACACCCATTTGCATCCAACAGGTTTCCGAACTTTAGGCAATTGTACAAGGTCCCATGTATCATTCCTTTTAAGGGCTGTCATCTCTTCATACATGGCTATTTTCCAAGACTTTGCATCATTCATGCCCAAAGCTTCTTGTACAGACCTCAGTTCATCAATGTTTGTATTAAAATAAAATATACACTTCCTATCATTAGGTGAATACCCATACCTTTCAGGTGGTTGCCTTTTCCTTGTAGACATTCGAACAAGTTGAGGTGGAGATTATTCCACTTCTTCGTCATCTTCTTCAGCTTCTAAGGATTTAGAGCTTGATGAGATCTCCTCAACTTCTTGACTATTTTGGGGTCTTGATTCAACTTTCTCAGGCGTAGAAGGAATTTGAATCACATCCTCTTTTTTTTTCAATTTATTTATGTTTTTATGGCTCAAAAGTAACTTGAGAAGATTTAATATCTCTAAAAATAACACTTCTAGAATGTATTACCTTTTGTGCAATAGGGTTCCAGAGCTTGTATCCTTTCACACCATAGTCGTAGTCGATGAAGATACATTTGAAAGCCTTAGAATTCAACTTTGTTCTCTTCTCCTTAGGCACATGTGCATATGCCTCACAGCCAAAAACTCTCAAATGTCTAATTGAAGGCTTTTTCCCCGACCACGCCTCCATTGGCGTTTTTATCAACAAGTGTTGATGTAGGAGATCTATTTATCAAATAACACGTAGTGGCAATAGCTTCAGCCCAAAATCATTTTTCTAAACCAGCTCTAATCAACATGCTCCTAGCCTTCTCCATCAACGTTCTGTTCATTCTTTCCATAACTCAATTATGCTCTGGAGTATACGGAGTTTTCTTTTGTCTTTTAATCCTGCAATCTGTATAGAATCTGTCAAATTTTACAAAACAATACTCACCGCCGTTATCAGTTCTTAAAAATTTAATTTTCTTTCTAGTTTGAGTTTCAACCATAGCCTTGAACTCCTTGAAATGACTAAAAACCTTAGATTTTCTATTTTTAAAAAATACCCATGTTATCCTACTAAAATCATCAATGAAAGTAACATAATAAACTGATTTAGCAATAAAAGTCATCTTAACATGACCAAATACATCTTAATGGATCAGTTCCAAGATACATGATGACTTATGAGTAGACGAGTAAAACTAAACGCAGTTCTAGTTGCCATAACTACAATGCTCACAGAAATCAAACTCCAGATTGCAATCATTCAACCCCTCAATGAGGTTCTTATTTTTCATTGGTTTTAAACCCTTCTCCCCAATGTGGCCCAGCCTTTAGTGCTATAACATGGTATTCTTTGTAGGTAATGTTGATTTGGTAGACAGAGCACCCTTGGGTACCCAAAAGCCACGACCATCCATAGAAGAGGAAATCCTCTCCGTTTTCAGTGAAGTAGTTTTTGGCTTAGTTTTATCTGAAGTGCTATTGTACTCAACCATGCATGCATCAATTTGGTATGATGTACCCAATCTACTTCCTCTTGTTATCACCATAGCACTTCTCACCATTTTCACACCTACTTCAAAAAACTATACATGCACACCCACATCTATTAGCTTGCTAACATATAATAAATTTCTTGTTAGCCTTGGGATATGCAAGACACCATCAAATCTTCTAACTCTACCATCAGAAAATTTCACACGAATACTACCACGAACAACAATGTCTAGAAAAGAATTATCACCCAAATACACCTTACCACCATCATAGTTTTCATACGTAGAAAACCAGTTTTTGTTAGGAATCATGTGGAAAGATGCAGCTGAGTCTATAAACCATGCATTATCACCCACACGAGTGGCTAAATCTATAGTAAAGGCATCTACATATTCCTTTTCGGACTTAGAATCAGAATCTAGCTTCTTCTATTTCTTCTTCTTTTCTTCTTTGCATTCCCTTCGGAAGTGTCCAGATTTTCCACAATTCCAACATATCACCTTGGATTTACTAAGAGATTTTTATCTCCCCTTATTCTTGGACTTGGAACGGCCACATTGCTTCTCATCTTTTCCTAGTTCTTTTGGTCTTCCTCGAACACTCAAAGACTCTTTGGCATTGAAAGAGACCTTCCTTCTCATTTCTTCGGAGAGTAGAGAACCAACAACATCCTCTGTCTTCAGAGTGACTGAAGTGCTCCCAATGGCCATTACTAGGCTATCCCATGAGTCTGGAAATGAACACAACAAAATTTGGCACCTTTCTTCTTTGTCCATCTTAATCCCAACTGAGGTCAACTAGGTCACCAACATATTGAATGTTTCTATATGTTCAAATATTTTTCCACCTTCTTCCATTCTCAAGGAATACAACTTTTTCCTTAAGAAAATATTATTTACTAGAGATTTGACTTGATATATCTCACCCAACTTTTTCCAAAGATTCTTTGAAGTGGATTCTTCATGAACATTGATCAGAATTGAATCTACAAGACAAGTCTAATTAGACCTTTATCTTTTCTATCCATTACATCATATGTTGTAGCCAAAGTTGGATCTGTAGGCCTATGGACTTTTTCATCCACTGCATTCCATAGATCTCGATCAATCAACAGATCTTCCATCTTTAGCTTCCACATTTCAAAGTTTTTTCCAGAAAATCTCTCTACTTCAATCCTCCCAGATATGCTTGCCATTTGAAAAATATCTGCAACAAGATTACAAAGTATCCTCTGCACAAGCTCTCACTCAAACCTTGATTAGCACAAAAAAATCAATAGTCCACAATTGAAACCAAAGGTGATCAGGCTCTGATACCACTTGTTAGGAAATTAGAGTAGCGGAACAACTTCCTATGCTAATCTTGAGGAGAAAAATAATGCAAAACTTTAAACTTGATCAAACAGTTACAGAAATTCCAACAACACATTGATAACTAGAAAATAAAACAATTAAAACAAATACCAGATATACGTGGGGAAAATCCTTTGGGATGAAAAACCCCCCACACTCCAAAAGCCCACTCAATGTATTTGGAATCTAATATAAAGATTACATACACTTGCAGAGCAAGTTTCTTACAAGCATATCACTAGAAACAATTCTAGGAGGATTACTTTGCTTGCAAAACTCATCATACAATTCAATTTATAGACCCTCGGTTATACAAGAAACCATCCATGGTTTACAAAACCATGTGCAAAACCTCTCATGAGGTGTATTGCATTAACAAAGGCAAGATCTTGGTCTAAGATTATGTTGCCACGTCCATAATATTCTCCCTAATTTTTGTCCCTTAAAGATGACATCAAATATGTCATAATATCTCTAAAAGTAGATCTTCCATAATATACTATCATATGGGCATCTTTTAACAACTATTATTTCTTTTGTTAATATTGACAATGTAAAACAGCTGTAGAGAAATCAAATCTCTGAAAAAGCAAGGTTGAGACACCTCACTTCCAACTGGTTTCAAACTTCGCCGATTATTATGCAGTATTAAGTTGAGTTATAAAAATAGATATGAGATCAATATATCTCCATTTAATCTCTGCTGTTTTTAGTATAGTAGTTTTCAGCAAATATAACAAGTTTAGGTTTGTTGAGGCACAGAAAGTGCTTGCTATTTTTATGTTTGGGGATTCTTACGGAGATACAGGGAATAATGACTTCATACCTACAATAAGCACTGGCAATTTTCCTCCTTATGGAAGAGATTTCAAATATGGCATTCCTACAGGAAGGATGTCCAATGGGAAGCTTATGTCTGACTACTTTGGTAAGGTTTTTATGCAAAATCGTTGGTTCATATTTTGTTTGTTCTTACAATACTGTGGATATCTTTGATTACTAACTTGTGTATAATGCTTATCAATCTGTTGGCTAGAAGATAGATATTTTCACTATATAATAAGTTTAACTTTCTAATCAAATAATCAAACAAAATGTTAGAAACAATTTTGTCTAAGGTTTTGAGGTTGTATTTGCAGTAATGGTTGACACATACCACTAAACTTCCACATATAACTTGCAAAGGAGAAAGACCCTGCCCATTTCCTTCAAACTAATACATTTTTCCTCCACTGACATCTTTGGGCAAATGTGCGTTAATGTTTTTTTCTTATTGTACTATTGTTTTCACTAATACTTTTATCTTCCATTGGTATCCTACGTTACGAATGATGAACTTTTGTTAAAAAAGACAATAATATTAGTTTGCTCTTCTATTATCTATGAAACGAGACATTTTAAACTGAAATGCTATGAATGTTCGGAAGATCTATTTTGTTGTATAAGAATCACTCTGAATATATCTTGATGGCGTGATATTCAGTGGAAGGACTTGGCATCAAAGAGTTGCTGCCACCATATTTGGATCCAACGCTGCAACCCCATGATTTGATAACGGGTGTCTGCTTTGGATCCTCTGGTACAGGCTTAGACAATCTAACAGCTCAAATATTGGTGGGAAATCACTGTACATTAATCATTTTTCTTTTTCAAGTTTATCATTGATTTCCACCATAAAGACAACCCCATCACTTTTTAAAGTCTTGGTGGACTGTCAAAACACTAGTTAGGCCATCACCCTCTTCTACTTTACATGAATTTAATCTCGATTACTTGTCTGGTGTATGCAGGGTGTGATACCATTTTGGAAACAAATTGACTATTTTAAAGACTATATGAAAAAAATAATAGTTCTGGTGGGAGAGGAACAGGCAACAACCATTTTGAATGAGGCAATATATTTCATTGTGATAGGAACCAATGACTTCATTGCCAACTACTACCAGTTCCCAATTCGTTCTGCCAAATTCACATTAGCACAGTATACACAAATTCTACTGGACAAATACGCAGACTACATTAAGGTAGGTTCATCATTGCAATTAAGATTATAATTAGCCCTTGTTTTTAAGGTAGTATTAGAATTATAATTACAATCATAGTTATCCAATACGATTAAAAAAAAATTAAAATTATGTATTTTTCTATTTTTCCTAAAATTTTGTATTTTCAGTAGTAAAATATTAAAATGTAGGATCTAGAAAAGTTATGTTATTTATTATTATTTTATACCATAAATACTTAAATTATGAACAATTTTTCAGTATTATTTAGAAGATTTTCAAAAATTCATAAAAGATATTTTTTTCCATATTTATAGTATTTTTTTTGTGACTGTCTTCTATCCATATTTCAAGACCATTGTTTAATACTCTCATTACAATCTAAACATTTCTAACATTATGATGTTCAAACTTTAACTGCAGTACATTCTGATTATGGCTTTTAACAGGAACTATACAATCTGGGTGCATTTAGAATTGCAGTCATAAATGTTCCTCCATTAGGATGCCTGCCTTTTGAAAGAACAGAAGGATTTATTAAGAGTAATGGGGCATGTGTGCAAGAAAGAAATGAGGCTGCATCTGGATTTAATAGAGGACTGATGGCCGTGGTTCATGGCCTGAAATCTGCTCTCCCTGGCCTTAGAATTGTTGTTCTTGATTACTACAATCTTATTTCAGAGTTCATAAAAAATCCTAGCAAATATGGTATTGTTAAAAACCATGAAAAATCCACATACTTGTGAGTTTAGATGCTAGAATAGATAAATATTTTTAAAATCAAGTATAATCTTGCTTTGGCTCAATGTTGTATGGCAGGAATTGAGGTGGTTGCAAAGGGTTGCTGTGGAACTGGGACATATGAAATTGGTTTCCTCTGCAACAAGATTACTCCCTTCACATGTAGTGATGCTTCCAAATATCTCTTCTTTGATTCAGTCCACCTTACTCAGAAGGCGTATCAGATTATTTCTAATGTATTTCTTACGAGAGACATTCCAAGTATTCTATGAACTCGATTAGAATTTTTTTGCAATTATTTCAAAATAAATTGTGTGGGGATATGGGTTATTATGGATATCGAATACTAGATATAGGTTTTTACAGTGCAGTTTAATAAATGAAGAGAATGCGAGGATCTACAGAAACTGCAGAATCTTCAGACAACAATAGAAAATATAATGCAGCGGATTTAAATGATACAAAACAGGGGAAAAAGGAGAAGCTACAGAAATTTATAAGAGCAAAATAAAATAACACACTTGGCTGCAAATAACATAGATCTGGGCATCAAATTGCTTCAGCAATACATATATATATATATATATATATATATATTCGAGGAATGAACAGTAGCTATAGCTGCACACAAAACTTTCATGCATACAATAACAGCACTGAAATGAAGGAATTCTTTCAACAAAACTAGTCCAAACTTGAGCTGGGACAACGCATTTTTCTTCTTCTCCTAAATCTGATAATCCTCCTCCTTCTCACAATAAAACATGATGCTTTTTAATAATAAACACCTACACAAAAATTTTTCCTTACAAGTCAACACAAAATCTCTGACAAGAGATAATCAGAGGAGAATAATCAACCAAAAAGTAAATGTGTAGCAGTCATAATTAAATGCAAATCTGATATGTCAGATAGTTAAATATGGGGGAAGACAGATATTAGTTGCACAATAAATTCTGACTTGATTTTCCAACACTCCCCCTTAATTATGAATAGTTGCAGATCATGAAAATTTGAATCAAGTTTGTTCAAAAACTGTTGTAGCATTTCCAGAGCTAACAGACAGTTTTCCGGAGCTGCTAACTTGTGCAAAGTCACAAACTCCTAAGCCACTTCATAAATACTCAAATGTCTCTTTTGCCAATTCTTTTGTAAATATGTCAGCCAATTGATCTTTAGACCTAAAAAAATCAAGACAAATTTCTTTGTTGCTTACAAGCTCTCTGATAAAATGATACATCATATCAATATGCTTAGTTCTCTTGTGAAACACATGATTTTTAGATAATGCTATGGATAAACTGTTATCACAGAATACTGTAGTGGATTTCTTTTGATCATGCATCAAATCTTTTAACATCCTTCACATCCAAACAGCTTGACATGCAGCACTAGTGGCTGCCACATATTTAGCTTCAGCTAAAGAAAGGGTCACAATGGGTTGTTTCTTTGATGCCCATGACACAACCCCTGTACCAAAGTGAAAAGTATACCCAAAAGTACTTTTTCCTATCATCTATGTTGCCCCCATAATCACTATCAATGTACCCAACAAGACTGAAATCATTTGAAGTGGAATACAATATACCAAAATCTTTTGTACCGCTTACATACCTCAATATCCTCTTACCGGCATACCAATGTGAGTCTTTTGGAGACTCCATAAACCTTGAAATCAGACTTACACCATACATAATATCTGGCCTTGTGGCTGTTAAGTACATAAGGCTTCCAACCAGCCTCTTGAACAATGTAGAATCTACACATGCTACATCATCTTCCTTGCTTAACTTCATCCCTGTAATAATTGGTGTTGGGGATACCTTGCACCTTGCCATATTAAATCTCTTCAAAACTTCATTTTCATATTTAGATTGAGAAATAAATATACCATTATTGGATTGATGGACTTCAATCCCCAAGAAATACCTCATAAGACCCAAATTAGTCATTTTTTTTATTAGATTAGGTAAAAACAGATTTTGAAAGGATCAGGAACCCTTTACAACCAAAAGATAAAGCACTCAAAGCCCATAGGAGAAGCAACAACAAACAAGAGCCCATAGGCTGAGAAAAAAAATAGACGAAACCAAGATCCTAGGGACAGGGAAGCTCAATCCCTGGGTAAGCAGGTCAAAACAACTTGACCCACAAACCGAGGGACTCAATTACCTAGAGTTCCTTTATGAGATCTAAGACTCATCTTGAGAGGCAACTGTCCAGCTTTTCCCCTCTTTTTGTTTTTTACCGTCCTCCAACCCTCCCCCAAGTATGATCAACATTTTCATAAGGGTTAATGGGAAGACTAATTTCAAGAGACACAATATTTTTACCTAGAGAAACCAAGGATATGGGGGGGTAGCAAAGGAACAACCCCCGTTTCAACATCATTAATAGGTAAAGTGGAAAGAGAGTCAGTCACACCCATATTTATAACTTTAATTTCTTCCACAATCCTGTCCTTCTCCTTTCCCTAATTTCTAATGTAATTTCCTAACTTTTCCAAATCATTATCCGTTCTCAGCCTCAACAGTCGAATTTTCTAGATTGAAATCCTTCCACCATGAGACTCGACCTTTAACTTGCTTCTTCACAACATTACATTCAGCAACAACATGCCCAAGAGCAAAGCATGTTCTACATCTAAACGGGGAGACCTTCATAATCGATATTTTGAGTCCAAATTAAATCCCTTACTTTGAGTTCCATTGTGGTTGAGAAATCAGCCGTCATATCCATATCCACCAAAATACGGGCATAAATCATGTGATCATAAGATTCAGTCTTAGAATCAACATCAAGGAATTTTCCCAAAGCATCCCCAATGGATCTGAAGCAGTCAACACTCCAAAAATGTAGGGTTAAACGAGGCATCCTTATCCACACAGGTCTGATAGAGAAGGTTTCAATAACCAGGTTAAAATTGGGGAACCAAGGCTTCATAAGAAGATGGTGCAACTAAAAATCCCCTAATTTGTCAACAAAATTATCCTTGTCTGAGGCAGCCTCAAAGACAACAATGAATATTCCATGAGCAGAGGGGTAGATATTGAATTTACCTATCATATAGGGCCTCCATTGTTTATATATCCATTTGTGAAGGGTTGGAAGGCCAGGACAACAACTTATGAATCTACAAATAAGACCCCTTATTCTGGTAGAAATCCACCGACTCAGAGACTTCCTCACCAAAGGAAACCATAGGAGTAGAATTGGCATAAGCCATAGGTTTAGCTGACCCCTTCACACTAGATCTGGTAGCTTCTGGGAAGGAAAAGGGCTTTCCTCTGTCTTGGTTTTGCACATAAATCAATCATTTCAAATTTATTCTTCATTATTGATTTGAAATAATCTATGTTTAGATCACTGGTAAAGATTAGATCATCCACATACAAGCAAACAATCAAAATTTTACCTTGCTTGTTGACCTTGATGTATAATGTTGGTTCACAACTGCTCCTTTGGAAACCATTTTGAATGAGATAGGAGTCAATGCGGCTATACCAAGCTCTTAGAGCTTGCTTCAATCCATAGAGTGACTTCTTCAACCTATACACCTTGTCTTCATGACCCGGTAGCTCATAGCCTTGTGGTTGTTCCACATACATTTCCTCCTCTAAATAACCATTTAAAAATGTAGACTTTACATCCATTTGATATACAGGCCACTTGTTATGGGTAGCAATAACTAAAACAGTCCTAAATGTATCCAACCCAGAAACCAGAGCAAATGTCTCATTGAAGTCTATACCGATCTGTTGTGTAAAGCCTATTGCAACTAGCCTTGCTTTATGCTTTCGCACTTTCCCATCAGCATCTTGTTTAGTCTTATAAATTCATTTGACACTAATTACATCTTTACCTTCTGAAAAATCAATCAACTCCCATGTTTGGTTCTTTTCAATGGATTCAATCTCCTCATCCATGGATTTTTCCCATATATCACTACTCACAACCTCTTCAAATGTTAATGGATCATCAATATGAGAAAATGAATGAGTTGTGTCAACATTATACAACTCACTCAAACTCCTTGTTTTTCAACGCATCATGCTTGCTAGAGTTGGATCCGGAGATGAAGAACTACTTGGAGTGATAGATGGTGTTGCTCCAACGATACTGATTGATGTAGATGACGGTGTAGATTCTTTTGAAGTTTTTTGTCCTATTGGTGTGGACATCAGCCATGAAGATCTCCTTGGTGTGAATGAAGGTGTAGCTTGAGCTGTAACTTGTGGTACCATCCCGGGATTGGAAGGAGATGTTGTTTGAGTTATATTTGGTGTTGGAAACACTTCATCTACCATATTATCATTTGGGACAGCAGCTGCAATTATGAAAGTCCTCTCTATGCTTCCATCCCATGCTTCATCCTCCACAAACTAAACATCACGGCTGATTATAACTTTCCTATTGATAGGATCAAACAACTTATATGCTTTTGTTTCCTCTAAGTAACCAACAAATATAAATTTTTGTGCTTTATTATCTAACTTCTTTCTCAACTCATCTGGAACATGCGCATATGCAATGCAACCAAATACCTTCATATGAGAAAAACTATGTTTCCTTCTTGTCCAAGCCTCTTAAGGGACTTTGTTTCTTACGCTCTTTGTTGGGCACCTATTCATGATGTAAACAGTAGTTGCCATTGCCTCAGCCCAATATTCATTTGGTAGATTTTTGGCTGCCATCATGCTACGAGCCATCTCCATAATTGTTTGGTTCTTCCTCTCCACCACACCATTTTACTAAGGTGTATAGCGGGCTGTAAATTGCTTGTGTATGCCATGAGATCTGCAAAAATTTATAAATTCATTAGATATAAATTCACTTCCTCTATCCGTCCTTAGAACCTTGATGTAGTGGCCTCTTTGCTTCTTCACAAGTGCCTTGAACTACTTGAAATAAGCAAATGCATCAGATTTGTGTTTCAAGAAATAAACCCAAGTTTTTCTTGTGAAATCATCAATAAAAGTAAGAAAATAAGTGCAGCCTCCTATAGATGATGTTTGCATTTTCCCAAAAATATCTTAATGCACAATCTCAAGTGGAGTTGTTGCTCTATTTGCCTTGCCAACCAGAAATGACTCTTTATGTTGTTTTCCCATAATACATCCTTCATAAACTCTTTCTGGTTTCTCAATTAATGGCAAACCTTTTACCGTATTCTTCATATGTAGTAATTTAAGTCCTCCAAATATAAATGCCCAAATCTAAAATGCCATAGCCAAGAATCATCCTTTAGCACTGATTGAAACGCTACTTGAGTTTCTACAGAAACATATTTTTCCTCTTTGGAGCTATTTTGGCCATTTCCATAGCTGTCTTGGACATTTTTGTAGCTGTCTTGAACATTTCCATAGCTTTCTTGAATGCTTTTGTAGCTTTTTTGAACATTTCCGTAGTTGTTTTGAACTTTCCGTAGCTTTCTTTGGCTACTTTTGATTTTGTATCTTCTACCTTAAAAGTTGCTCCAGAATTTACAGTATGTGTCTCATGAATAACTTGAGTTTTTTTTCCTTTCATAGTCGACCTTATTTTTAATCAAAACATGTGGTTTGTAGTCATTTATACCTTGGCAATAAGCATATTTCTTGGAAGCTTGTCCAAAATAACACACTCATTGTTTTCCATGTACACTCTATAGCCCTTTTGTATCAGTTGTACAATGCTCATCAAATTGTGTTTTAGACCAGCAACATAATATACATCAGGCATAAATTGTGGTTAGAATATTAACTGTACCTTTACCCAAAATAGTGACTTTGTTGTTGTTACCAAGTGTAACATCAGTTTGAACTGATTCATCCAAGCTAGGAAACAAATCTCTATTACTTGTCATGTGATTACTACAGCCCGAATCTAAATACCATATGTCACATGGGCTTTCTTGAACAACATTGCACTCAACTAGAGAGTTTGTAGGGATTGCTTCAGCAATCTTCATGTATGCAATGAACATGTTGCCTGAGGGAGTGCTACTTGACCAATTTTTACCTTGCTTCTACTAATCATATTGTTTTTTCTTGCATTCGTGACCATAATGCCCAAATTTCTTACAATAGTGACATTGAATGTGTGATTTGTCAAATCTTTGGCAACTTGGGTGACTGAAATTCTGATATTGACCTCTACCACTAGCATTTACTTGACTGCTACTACGTCCAATTCTAAGAGAACTTCTCCCTCTACCTCTAGGACTGAAAATCCTCCTTCCTATTCCACGATTTACAAAAATCTGAGATGAAAATGCATTTTTAACTGAACTATTTGATCTATTCAATTTATATTCATGATTGATAAGAGAGGCATGTAGTTCATCAACACTAAACTAGCTCAAATCTTTGGTTTCCTCTAGAGCCACAACTACAGGATCAAATTTAGTAGGGAGACTTCTAATTACCTTCTCAACAACCTTCCTATCCTCTATGACCTCTCCATGGGACTTGATTTTATTTATCAAACCAAAAACATGAGTAAAGAAAGACTCTATTGAATCTGAGTTTCTCATTGATAAATTTTCAAATTCTCTTCTAAGGAGCTGCAATTTAGTAGTTTTAACCTTGTCCATACCTCGATACACAATCTGGAGTGTGTCCCATGCTTCCTTGGCTTGCTTTTCTATTGTAACTCTTGGGAGTATGCTCTCATTCATTGCTTGATGGATATAAAATAGTGCTTTCCCATCCTTCTTCTTCTGTTCCTTCAAGACGTCCTTTTGAGCTTGTGTAAGAGCATTATATGCTACATGGTCTACTGGTTCCTGGTAACTATTTTCAACCATTTCCCAAATGTCTTGAGACCAAAACACAGCTTTCATGGTCAAATACCAATACTCATAGTTCTTTCCTATGAAAATCAAAGTTTGTACACTAACCAACAATGCACCATATGTAGAAGCCATTAATGGCTGCCAAAACAAAAAACCCAGAAAAAGAATAGAAGCAGGGTTTAGCCTGGCTTTGATACCAGATGAAGGGAATGTGAGGATCTATGGAAAATGTAGAATCTATAGAAACTATAGAATCTTAAGACAACAATAGAAAATATAATGCAACAGATTTAAATGATGCAAAACAGGGGAAAAAGGAGAAGCTATAGAAATTTATAACAGTAAAATAAAATAACACACTTGGCTGCAAATAACATAGATCTAGGCATCAAATTTCTTCATCAATATATATATATATATATATATATATATATATATATATATATATATATATATATATATATATATATATATATGAAGGAATTCTTTCAACAAAACTAGTCCAAGGTTGAGTTGGGACTGCACATTTTTCTTCTTCTCTTAAATCTAATATTCTTCCTTCTTCGTCTCACAATAAAACATGATGCTTTTTAATAATAAACACCTACACAAAAAACTTTCCTTACAAGTCAACACAAAATATCTGACAAGAGATAATCAGGGAGAATAATCAACCAAAAAGTAAATGTGCAACAGTCATAATTAAATGCAAATCTGATATGTCAGACAGTTAAATCTAGGGGAAGACAGATATTAGTTGCACAATAAATTCTAACTTTATTTTCCAACAATAAATTCATATGTGTGGTGGATCCATTGGACTGCCATGGCATGTGGTGGTGGATATAGGGAAAGTTACCAATCAGTAAAACTTTAACTTATGTCATTACTGAAAGTGATGATATGATTTGAATAGGGGGGAGATGTTATAAATTCATGCATTCAAATATAATTGTTATACATTTTTGAAAGAAATAGTAAATTATAATTTTCTCAAATGAAATGTCATGATCGTGAAAGTACCAACTGGTTTCCCACTAGAATATATGGATGTTGATGTTGGTTGATCACGAATTTATAGTTGTGGTTCAATGCAAAATAAATATATTAGAGTGTACGGTTTTATGTGTTGTTTTTTATCTAAGTGTTAAAGGATTAGTAATGGGTGGTATACGTAGATATTAAAATGTGCAAAAAATTATTATAATGTCATTTTTTTAACAAATATTATATGTCTCGAATTTAAACGATGAAATTAAGTCTTAGTGATGCAAGTCTTTTCTATTTTATTTTTGTATTGTTTGTTCTATAATCTGATTTGTGACTTATTAGATGCTTCTTAATGTTATTATGATTTATCACAAAGATCTCTAGTCTTTGCAATTGTTTTTTTAACTTTGGGTGACTTTGGTTTTGGACTGTAACGCCCACATTTTCAACACCAAAATACAACAGACATAATATCTACATAAAAAAGTGACTTTTATTACAGGCTACACAACACCACATGGTATCCAAATACAGAAACTTGACATCACGTAGGACAGTTACATAAATATTAACCCACTCATACAATAGGATAGCATAGGGTACACATCAAAGCCACATGTCCAAAAATGACAAGGTACAACAAAGACCCATGACAAGATACACTTACTCATAGAAACTTCACACAACACATCATTATTCATGGTGAGATACTTATTTCAACCCTATTTTTATTAGTTGACTCTAATTGTCTGAAGAACACGTAACGTGGGACCCTTCGTTCCTTTACAACTAGGTTGCATGTTTTTGGTTTAACATTTCACTTATAGTTGTTTCTTTAGAATTGTCTCGTTTCTCTTGTGGAAATAAATTTATATAGCATGATTGTGATTAGGAATGTATATACACACATGTGGCTTCTAACATTTGACTTAAGAATTTGTTAGAAAAATCAGTTTTTATTTGGTTTGGAAAAAATACTCTCGTTACAAGGAGTAAAACTCACAACAAGAAAAAAAAAGGTTACTAGATCAATAGAAACCCTATCTCGAGTACATTTCATAGATTTTTTTAATACTAACAAAAAATTAATTTAATCTTCAAGTTATTATAAGCAACTATGTAGGTTAACTCTCCTTATTTCGCACCTAAAACATCTTAGTAAGGACATTTTTACCTGAATATTTGATGAAGTGGTGATTTTACGCCATGAAACCTATCATATTGGGATGAGTAAGGTGATCATGTCTTGTTGTTGTATGTATGACCATATGATGAATACGTTTAACCCCCTACTGTGTAATTTTCCCTTCATACCCTAGTGGGTGGCTAAAGCCTTGCAAGATGGTTGGTGGTTGTACGTGTGATTGATAGCTTGTGTAACGACCCAAAAACCACACACACACGAACAACACAAGAAAAGACAGGATAAATTTTTTTTGTCTTACTTCCACACATAACATGATGCAACATGTCATCACCAAGGGTACAACTAACACTATGAACAACTTGATACAAGGATGGCTATAAAGTCAGCACGGAAACATTCACACCTATTAAGGACCATACATACATTCTTTTTTTTTCTTCTTTCTGACAAGACAACATGGAAGTCCAACCACATGACACACTTACATTTAGGGCATCCCATGAGGAAATTCTTGTTAAATTTTCTTGTTTACTAAAATGTCTCTTAATTCTTAACTTACGTTCTTATAAAATTTCATGTAACGATTCACACAATTATTTTCACAAGGGAGAACTTCTCTCTTTTCAACTATTGACTAAATAGCTTAAGGCCAAGCTTTCTAAACTAGGATCATCAATTTTATGTCCAAAGCTTTTTTTTTCTTCATTTGATTTTAGAACATTTTCCATTTCTTACAAGGTTAATTAATCTTACTCAAGCCACTAACACATGTTCCACACCTCTATTGCACAGGTGAAGGCATAAGCTCCGATTGAGTGGAAAGTACCGCGTAGGGTTCATAACAATAACCTTCTTGTTTAAGGATCAAATTTTGACTTTGCTTAAGAAATATCACCATGAATCAAGGCAAGGGTTAACAGAACAGGACAACAGAATTTAGCTTCAGGGTCACATTGTTTACTATCAGTCTTTTATTGAGGTTAAGAGTTTATCAAGATTGGTTAAATGTTCCATCTAGACTTTACTTAATTAAGTTTGACAAAGGAAAACATTTCAAACGATAGAGAGAGATTTAAGGTTTTATTAATCAATTCCCCTCCTACTTATTAAATCCTATCATCTTCTAAAATCTAACCATTGATTTCACCATGAGATCATTTAAGATTTCACCATAAAAGGATAATGTTTATTAGTTTGGCTTGGGAAAAAAATAAGTAATCGTATTTCGTTACAAAAGATAGTTTCCTCTTGATTGTTCCGGGTCTCAAAGGTTATCAAGTAGATCACATCTACATTAATATATTCATATACATAAATTTTCGTTTAACTTTTATAAGGACTATCCAGTCCACTTTATAGTGCTCACAAACTCATTGCTACTATGCCTTAGAAGGATTTACAAGTCAACATTCTAACTCGAGAGCAATGTTTAACAGTACTCGTTTGCGAAAACAAAACAAGGTTACATCAATTCTTTCCAACACGATGCACAAACCAAAGGGACATACCATCTCTATTAATCCATGACTAGGGAACAAGAGAGTAATAACATGGAACATGCCACGTTACTATTCTAAGGATTTAAAATACACTAGAATATCCCATAACCAAGCGGTAATCAAATTTCATCTTTCACATGATAACCAAACAAGCCAAAGTTTCAATAGTTACAACAACAATACTCTACAATACATTCGACATTTTTACAAGGAACTTCATAAATTGTACAGATGAACCTTTAACACTCTTTTCCTCTAGTCTACTCGCATAATCCATCTGCACAAATATTAACTAAAGTCAGTTCGCAAGAACTGAGCATGTTAAGACTACCCATTGCAACAGTAAGCTAACATTCTATAATATCATGAAAGTAAAACTCTAAACTCAAGAATGGATCAAACCACAAACCACTAATCAATATGTTTCACAAGATGACGAGATTTATACCATCCAACAAGGAGAAATCCCAATATTCAAGAGAGAGAAATATTCGAAAGATAATCAAGGTAAGACCTTATTGGTGAAGACAACAAGGCTGAGAGTATTTAGATTTCAGTCAAGTAATCTTATGGATTACGTGATTGAAATCTAACACCCAAACATCATTCTATTATAATTAACCAAAAAGATAAAGATTGGTCAAATGACTTAACATATTCAAAATTACTTGTTAACAAGACTGCATTAACGCACATCCATGTTTTAGGAAGAATATAGGTCCCAACCATATATGAACACAAATCAGTCAAAGATTAAAGTTAACTTCACTCAGCTGAATAAACCAACATACATATAATACTCACAACATTATAACTAACTATCTGAAGGTTCAATATACCAAGAAATTCTCACCGAACCTAATTATTTTTCATCAAGAAGTTAAATAAATTAGATTCTATCCAACTAAAATTACATACAACAACTATAGTTGGATTACACAGGAAAGGATCAAGAAGAATTCTTTTCACCAAAGGTTGTTATTATCTTACATCACATAATCAGTAATAAACCCGTAATCCACCCCTCGTATGATCATTGTAAGAGTTAAGGACTTAGCTCACTAAAATATGTAACTGAGTCGATTCCTACCTTTTCCATTTTCATACAAGTCTAACCCAATTCGAAGAAAGATAACCATTCTATTTTCACACATGCCACAGTCAACACTTACTCAGAAAGTCCCTACCTGAATTATTGAAGGTTTGCTAAGCTACAAAATGGATTTAATAGAAACCCATTTCATTCGATACTTGAATTTAAACAAGCAATGGATAGTCTGTTGAAAATATAAGTGAATTGACACAAAGATCCTCTACCGTGACCCAACTCGAGTCACCAATCACAAGGTTAATAGTCAGCGAAGGGGAAAAACAAAGCAAAATACTCTTCCTACGAACTATGCCTTCTCTTCCGTCTCTATAACAACATATGAATAGCTTGGGCATTCCCATCTATTTCACGACAGTCTACTCGACCTATCCTCATAGTCGCTCCAAAGAAAACATCTGCTACTACAGAGTTCGATGGAACTCTTTTATCTTATAATACAGTGACTCACGTCACAGGATCTGTATTGAGAAGTCAATATTTCACTCACGTAGGCCTCTAAGAAAAAACATCATGCTCACTATGCGAGGACTACACACAGATTCAGCCCAAGAAAAGCTTTTACCAAGACAAAAACAAACATTAGCCTAAAACTGGCCATGAGTCGACAAATCTACAAATATCCACTAATGTTATTCATGGCTCAAGTTTATATCTGCTACTGCTAGTTTAGAAATCGAACTCAACGGCCATTGTTCACTTTCGTCTCTAAATGTCACCCGAATTTTAAGAATTAAGCAGGAAAGCACCCCAGTTAAAGATCTAACACCCACGGTATAAACTTCAACCATTATTTCACTATCACATGGCAGTTACTCTTTTATTTCGAAAAGAAAAATGAGGCAGAAAAGAAATGTATACATGCTATCACAGTTGCTAACAGGGTATGAAAAACAAACAACTCCCAACAGTCCTTCCTTTCTTTCAATCTGGGTCGATTCACAAGGAAAATCGGAAGCCCATTCTAAATGCCATAACAGATAAAAAAACAAAAAGAAGGACATTCAATTCATGACATAATAAAAGGGTAGCAGAAGATTGCAAGGGCAGGTTTAACATGCCTGGTTTAAAACGCCATCTCCATATGCATATGATTGTTTCAATGCTGTTGCTTGCCCTTAACCCAAAGTGCTCTGCGAGCTCGAGCTAGCGCCACATTCACGCGGTGAAAAATAGCTACAACCCAACTCTTAAAAACAACAGAAACAATTGTCCATTTTGGAACATAAACCTCGCCTTCCATATTCCATTCAGGAGTTTGAAATGCCTGCAAACTTATCAAGGAATGATTCATGGGACATTGCAGCAAAACTATGCTCATCCATTAACAGGGGGATTCTTTTTTTTTTTACAGTGATCTTTGTAATCTGCAAATACGAAGGGATTGTAGAGGCGAGGATGCTCCTCATCCAAAAACTCCGCAGGCGCATCTATGACGGTCTGGTCTGAGAAGAAATAAATATATGGCACCTATACACGGGAAGTACCATCACATATCAACCTGTGTGTAACGTTGTGAATCCTCCCATTACTCCACGCATTAAACGAATCACCAGTTAATACAACAAAGGAATTACGCACATGCTTCACATCTACCCACTTCCCCGCCTTGCTTTTAACCTTAAGCCCGCCATTGTTATCTTGGTATATTACCATTATACAATTTGTATCAGTATGGACCAGAGTACCTCCTTTTTGGTGTGGTGGCGAGTTATAGTAGTTCATGCGAAGGACCCCCACAAACTCACTGGAAGAATAATGGTGGCCAACCCCAAAGCTGCTCAGAATTTCTCTGATAATGCTTATTATAAGCTCGTCGATCCCGCGTGTATAAGCCTCGACAATTTACAGATTTTGGGATTTCCTTGAGGCCACATGTGATCTGAAAACTTCTGAATTGCTTCGGGATCTAGGCCTTCTGGCACACCGATAGTCTCAAAAAAGGGTAGTGCCGGCATGTCGGCGAGATAACTGAGGTTCCATCCCGTAAAATCCTTTTTTTTGTTTGGTCTCTTTGGGAAGTGCAAACGTATCTCATGCAACCGAATCCATTTTATCAATAATCTGCTTGTCAATGCCATGGTTTACAACCAGAAAACATCCCCATTCTTCACAAGCCTTTTTCACTTCCAAGTTCTGATGATCGAGGTCACAATTGAGCAGAGAAAGAAAATCGATGACAGGCACTTGTTCACACTCGTAGTCGGCACAGGTAATCTGAGAAGGCATGGTTTGAGAATTATGATGAAAGAGGCTTCTCTACCCTGTAGCTGCTGCATATAGCCAATTACTTCCTCATGGCACTTTCCTAGGAGAATTTCAGTCCTACGCTCCACGTTTGGTATAGGCACAGGCTAGGAGTGTACTGGTCTAGAATTGAGTGGTTTTGGAAAATTGTTTATTGCATTTGGTGAGACTGTGACAGCTATTGAGGGCGCCTCCTGCCAAACTAACCCAACTCTCACCCACATGCCTGCAAACTCCACTCTGCCTTCAATTCTCTTTGAAAAGTTTTCCCATTCTTTCATTTGGTCAAGCACTTGATTACATTCACCAACCTCTGCACCTTGCCAAGAAATCACGTGCCTTCCCATTCCCTTCACTCCATTTCCATTTTTTTTAAAATTTATTTATTTCAAAAAATTTTTACTTTCATTATTATTATTATTCTATTTTTATTTATTTTATTCTAAAACTCATTCTATTTATATCGTTATTCTATTTTATTTTTATTTTTCTGGATCTCAGGTATGCCCCAACGGTAAAAGGAAAGGGGTACCACAATAAGCTAATGGTTACACGAGCCTTAATATTGCTTGTGTAGTCTTGAAGCCTAAAACGCCCAGTCAAGCTAACTAGCCATGCGTCGGCTTGTGACCATGTTGTATCTCCTGAATAAGTGGGTGGGTTAAGTGATTAATAGAAATATTTACGCGAACGCCACTCCCAAACCGTGGCGCCACCATAAAACCTACTCTTCCTCATTTCCGCAATGAGGCTCGATCAGCAGAAGCGACAAACAAATCAAAAGGATAGTTTAACGATAACAGAGGATGATATCGATAACAATCGATATAAAGAAGGTAATAATAAAATACAATCATTGATCGATAATACAATCATAATGTCATTATTATCATTATTATCATTTTACAGCTTGTAAAATAATTATCAATTATAGTCATAATGGTCAGCAATCGAGGTCGACGAAGGTACAACAACACACCATGCTTAGCACTCGATCGCCACAGGAAGAACAGCTGTAACGTAGAACAGGGCATTACAGCTTGTGAGATCTAAATTATGTTAGTGGAGACTATGTTTCGAATTACTTGCATATTTACCCACCAATTGAAATAAATCGTTAGGAGTATTTTTTAATATTTAAGATAATTTGGGATAGCTCTCTTGCAATATACACTTAATACTTGTGTGTCTATGAGAAATGAAATAATTTGTCTCGTGCGAGGTTGTACTCCTTGTAGTCTTAAATCCCTAAGTGTTACGTAAGTGTTATAGGAATAAATTTGCTCCAAAATGATGTTATACAGGACCAACGTAACCACGTAAAAGTAATTAGTAAAAAAAGGGTAAATAAGATTGATCTATGGAATACCCGCTATGAAAATAGTACAACTTTGAACGATGTCAAAACCAACTAAAATGTCAAATGTGATCATAAAATGAATGCAATAAAGTGGAGGTCCATGAGTAATACAACAACCTAATAAATCAAAAAACCAAATATGATGCATGATCACATGCTTTGTTTGCATAAATATGAATCAAACAATGATGCTAATGAAATAATAAAATGCTAACCTTAAGAATGGGATACTTACAACTGTAGCCAAGGTCTTGTGAGATAAGGAGATTGCACTCTACTTGGACGTGTAAAATTTAGTAGAACCCTTGGAGTAGTTAGGAATATATTAAATCTATGATCACTCACGCAGTTGGATTTATGGTCAAAACATGTAATTAAATCATTGCTACTGAGAGTGAACCACTCAGATGATGAAACAAAAGTAGTGTGAAATGTGAAATTCGTCACTTCAATTCAAGGAAAAATATCTATAAGGGGAACATAGGTCTAATGTACCCTTCCATGCAAAATATGATTGTGAAAATATGAATTCCTAATTGGAGAAATGAACTGTGAATCAAGAATGATACAACTTAATTATAATGAGGTTAGATTATTTAATTAACACGATTAATGATTTATACCATGGAAAAGGACCCAAATGAGGAAAGGAAGTACACTTGGAATTATAACTCCTTCTTTTCATTTTGATAGTTTTAATGAGATGAGATTCTGCCTAGCATTGGGGGTGTTAAGGAAATAAACTAATAATCAACCTAGCAAAGGATTAGTTTAATATATTTATAATATAGGTACAACATTGAGTACAAATTTTCATCCAATTTGACACTATAAAATATAGCCACATTGGTATTCCTTTTTCAAAATAAACAAAAAAAAAAATCTTTGGGCAACAATACATGTCATTATTCTATGGTAATACATGTATTGCAAGATGAATATAAATTTAAAATTACATTTCATTAATTACCACTTATCACATCCATAAAATTCCTCTTGTTCGGAGTACCTGCAACCAACGTTACATCAGTCCTAGGACTAAGTATGGAAATCCCCTAAACTCAAGCGTAAATCACAACATTCATCATTTTGAACAATTTTCAAGTAAATAGAAGAAAGAGATAGAGAGAGTTATAGGGAGGCAGAAGAAGAAAGGTTTCATTTCTCATTCATTATCCATTTTCACATTCACTTGCACTTAAAATTTTAGTACTAGAGAGAGAGAGTAAAGATGAAAGAGAAAGTAAAGAGACATTTTATATTCTATTCAAAATATCATAAGAACTTTCCTTTCATGTCCATTTTCATTTCATTTCATTTAAAACCGATTTTCATTTCCCAATTCATTTACATTTTTTAATCAACCAATGTTTTATAAACATATATAGAGAGAAAAGTATGGAGAGAGAAAATTGCCATACATTTCAAAATTCATTTATACAAGATAAAATATTGAATAAAATTTTTCATAGCATTGCAATGTTATTATGAGGTCACATTAGTGGCTAAATGTAAAACAAGAATTAAAAAAAAGGATTCTAACGAAGGTTGAGAAAACTAACCAAACAACAACAAAAGTACTTACAATTGGGTCTCTAAAACACTAGTTTCGAGTTCAATTACAAATTTTGATGGTTCCTACTTATTCCTCCATATATAGAGAATCCATCGTGCCTGACAGAAGTTGATTATGATGAGCATAGCTCAAGATACAAGGGTAAGTTTGGTGGCTTCAAAATTATCCATGATGGAAGTTGATTATGCATGTTTTAATTTCGCTCAAACTAAGTGACAATTGCAAGACAAAGCCAGTCACATTTAATTAAAACAAACACGTAACACAAGTGAATATTAAGTTGAGTGGCTTCAAAATTTCACTTGCAAGGATGCTAAATAAATTCAAACGAATTGGCTAAATAATCCCATGGTGTCCCACATTACCAAGGGTCATGCAAGTATTTATCAGGTTTGTGATATACTTGGGTGTGGCACTCCATGCGCGTGACTTTCAAGATCAGCGGTTTTTTTTTGCTTTATTTTGTTGTTGATATTTTGAGAGTTCATGTCAAGGAAATATTTTTTCATTTGGTGCAATTATGCTCCCTATCATTCAATATTGAATTTTGAAAAATCTTGAAATGATGAAGCAAAGTTTAATACAACCTGAAAGGGGAAAACCATACCTGTTTATGCAAAAATTTTGATCCCCACATTAAGCAAGACGGCATCACTTGCCATATTGACCAAGTAAAAACCACGATACCAAGTGTGATGAGCTCCACAAAACTAACAGTTGGCCATGTTGTCACCGATGTCACAGGATGTGATACAATACCAACTTAGAATTTCCTCCAAACAACAAAACTTGACACCAAGCCATACAAATGGTCCTTTCATCTACTCCAATGCTTCATCACTTTACATCACCAACAAGGTTATGACCCAGCTAAACACATATCTCAAGGCTTTTGACTAGATAACAAATAAATTGACTCCAGAACTTAATCCATTAATCGGTATCTCAATATATATTTCCTGGGAACTATTAGAAATAAAATTCCGTTCCATAACATTCTCATCATTTGTGACTGAGAGGGGCCTCCAGAAAGAACCTCTAATTTATAATCATAATGAAGCCATGATGGAAAACATTAGACAAATCCATTCCTCCTAAAATATAACAAATTAAAAATAAAGAGGCGAAGTTTTCCCTAACCCCGCAACATTGTACCAAAAACAACCCTATTCATGAAACTTGTGTGGATGAAGAGTGGATCAGCTACAAACTTAGATCAATTATTCTACAAATTTTCTCACTCATTTTTTGAGAACCTACGCTAGATCTTTGTGATTAAACACCCACTATAGCATAACTCAGTAGAGATGGCTCGATTATGCCCTTCTTAAGCATATCAAAACTTAGCATAAGTCTCTGAATACTGTCATGATGAAGTCCCTCGATTACTAGAAAAATGACATGGCACACCAATGCAAGGAAATCACCAAGCTAGAAAGCTCCTTGAATACCCATCAGCTCATGACTCATCCCAACTATTAAAGAATCTTTACTTAAAACAAAAATAATAGAAGATTCATCAAGTCTCATCATCTCCGAAGAAAAATGAGAACTCAATATTGGGTAATATATATTTGAGAGTACGAAAACACATGGTTTCATGCACAGGTAGTGTGAAAGAGACAAATCTTACAGAGACATACGTGGGGATATTAGTAAGGGCACCTCCAATGTCTAAAATCAATAAAAAAGCTACATGAAATAAAAGCTAAAGGGTAGAAATAAAATGAAGTGATAGGTTCCACCTACCTACCATGAGAACATTGTTGGGAGGGTAATAATGCACCTAGCATAGGTGCATAAAAAAGGGGGGAGAAAAATCAATACAACTAGTTAATATGGTTGTATGGATTATCTCCTTAGCCTCAATCTTTATTTTCATTTGCATAAAACAAACACTCCAGCGGCAAGCAACATATTTTCTTCTCTTCTCAAAGGTAATAAAACATGCTTTAGACACATATATAGGTGCAGATTGATCCATTTGTGCCTTTCTAGCTAGAACATCATTCCATGAAACCATTATTTTCAACACATTCTACCAACCAGTTCATAACCTAGATGTGCTTTCAATTGTTTCATGCATGTCTACTGAGGCACGTACAGCTACAACCAAAAAGGAACATGTTCCAAAGCTCCATTTTAGCATGGTTCTCAGAAGCATTTTGTTTAGCTGTAACTTATCAAATATTGTTAAATTACAATGTTATCTTGGGCTTCACGTGGTTACCACCTATGGACCTCAAATAATGTGCTTGGATTATTATTCAAGGAAAATATGGGTTTGAAAAGGTATTTTGGACGTGTGACTTTCTTTATTCCACTAAGCAGTATTTCCCCCTGCCAAAGTGGCTATCAGGTAGGGGCACTACATCTCCCTCCCATTATAAGAGCATCATCCTCAATGCAACACAACACCGAAGCTAGGGATACGTAAGAAATAAATTCAATAATGACACGTGTCATTTAACAAAACAATGTTTTGGTACAACGTGACCACAAGGAAGAGACTAAGTTTGACAATATCACAAATTTTAATGCTATGTGGAGATTGGCAGTTAGATATCTTTTAATTTATTAATTAATTTGTCAATTTACTTTACAATGGCTTTATTTCTTAATCTCAAACTCTTACTATTCATTGTTTAGAATTTCAATTGTCTTATGTTCATGGCTTCCAAAAAAAATTGGCCTCAAGATGCCACACAAAAATCAACACATCCCAAATGACCTACAAGACATCTTGTTATGTAATTTCATGACTACATCACATCACAAGACCTCTAATTCCACATGGAAAGATAAAAATTAGTCTACATAATAAATAATTTCCAGTAATTATGTCACAGGCATAGATCCAACACACATGTGACTGACAAAACAAATCATCATGTTAATACATATATAAATGGTATCACATGATCCAACAAGCATGACAGATATAAGTACCTACACAATGCGAAGACAATATCCAAAAGTACATATGGTCTCCCAACCAAGAGGAGTGACAAATTGTTTCCTACGCAGGTGTTTGGTGCTCTACAGGCTGTCTTCCTCCATGCACAGCTCAATCATAAAAATGTGTAACAAGACTCATAAGAGTGCGGATAACTCATAACACTAACTCCACCCATCACAAAACATCACAAAACAACCTCCAGATATCTCCAACCAAAAGCAACACAAAACAACTCCATATACCTCCCAAAGCATATACGACCAGAAAACTCCATATACTTCCAAAGAGAAAGAATCATAGTGCCAAAACCAAGTTGGGTTGCTCAACCATAGAGTCATCCCCATCAAGAATATTAGGTCACTCAACCATAGAGTGCCATCGAGAATACCAAGTCATTCAACCATAGAGTGTCATCGAGAACATCAGGTCACTCAACCATAGAGTGTCATCAAGAATATAATGTCACTCAACCATAGAGCCCCATCTCCTTTCTCCATTTCATGAGGTCAGGTCACCTTATTTCCCTCGGCACATAGATCCCTGTCACCCCCACCCAAATGACATAATAACTCATGGTTCAACAACCCGCTAGTTATTTGTAACTCATTAGGGCGTACCCCCATATGATGAAGAAGTTCCATAGGTTCCACCACTCCATGGTGAATCTCATCGACCATATTCCAACACATTACGACATTATAACAAGCATAACAATCTGTTTCAAATGCAAAGAGGCAAAAATCCCAAGCCTTGGGAAAGGCTATAAAATATTTAAACAAGAAAAGAAATTTTAACACTGAGAAAAAAAATGGAAAATTAGCAATAGTTAGTGCAAAAATCCACATGTTAGTGTAACAATCAAATAAAAATCCCAAAATATAAGCATGCATCAATCAATAAAATTGTTGGTTTTGACAAGAAAAGAGATAACGATCAATTTACGAATAAAATATGTATATAGAAATAGCACATTACAATCATTACTTGGCCTTATCCGGCCACCAAAGGGGTACTCATCGAGTTTTTGGAACTACAATTTCGAGCCTCAGCTCATAAAAATCTACGTGTAACCAGAAATGAGTATATAAAATAATGTAATTATCATCATCTTTGCCTAAATCATCCCTCCATATTCCCACAAGGCTCAACATAGCTAAAATCACATAGGATTTGTAACGACCCAAAAAATCCACACATGAACAACACAGTGAAATACAGGATAATTTTTTTTGACTTGCTTGACACATAACATGACGCAACATGTCGTCACCAAGTATACAACTAACACTGTGAACAACTTGATACAAGGATGGCCATAAAGGCAGCACGGAAACGTTCACACAAATCAAGGACAATTTACTTTTCTTTTTGACAAGACAACATAGAAGTCCATTCACAGAACACACTTACAGTTAGGGCCAACCACAAAGAGTTATTCTTGAGGGTTATTTATTTTAATAAGGATATCTTGCAATTCTTAGCTTACGTTTTCCAAGGAGGCTCAAGATATGATTCGTATAATTCAACTTGCCAAGCCAAGATTATTCCTTTGACATTGAGTAATTATCTTTAAATCTTCTCTATTATGACATTTATTTACTTAATTCGTTTATCAAGAAAAAAGAGTATTTAAATTCCACAAGGCCATCTGCTCACCACTAACGCTACTAAGATTCGTTCTTGCTCACAAGACAACATGGTTTTAAGTTCAACACACTTAAGAGAAGAGATACAAGGTGCCTTAAAAAATGGTTAGAGGGAGAAGGTCGAGATGAAACATTTTTTTAGGACCTCATTAGTTATTGCCAGTATTAAATTGAAGCTAGGGCTCTTAACTAGAATTAACAACAACTTTACTTAGGCTTCGCTAAAAGTATTAACAAGAAGTAAAAGAATTTACTTTCCAAATGGCTGTGAGAAAGATGGTGAGGTCTCCAATTTTTTTTCTCTGGCTTATTAAATCTTATCATCTTCAAACAACTAACAATTCATTTCACCTTAGGGTCATTTTACAAATTTCACCATAAAAGGAAATAATGTTCAATAGAGGAGTTAGGGTTATCATGATATATAAGTGTTACTTGCAATGATAGTCTTGCCCTTGTTTACTTAGAGAATTTCTTGCTCTCAAGTTGGTGACCCCTACGTTACTTTATTTGAATACAACTTTTAATTTAACTTCCAGAAGTATTAAACAATCCCATGTTAGTTTACTTATGACACTTTATTACTAAGTCATATCAAGGTTTAACTCAAAATTTATTCTCAAGGCAAGGTTGAAGCAACACTCATTTACGAGGAACAAAACAAGATTACATCATTTCTTAAAATACTGATACTCCAACAAAGTCACTCAACCACAATAACCAAATTTTCTTATAATTTCAATGATGGTCAAACAATACAAGGTTTCCAAAGTTCAGATGACAAAGTCCACAATACTTTATACTAAGACATTAATCCTCTTTTAAACTTTCCACTGGACGTTAACAAAAGTTGAACAACATAAAAAGGTTTCGAGCAAAGGATCTTCTCAACTGAGGTTGTTGACAAAAGTCTACAAATCTATCCCTCATCTACACGCAAAATCCATCTGCACAGCAAATTTTCTACAAGAGTCAGTTCACGAGAACTGAGCAAGATAAGGCTACACAAAACCACCATAACTATTATCTAACAATATCATGAAAAGGAAGCACTTTATTACAAGAATTTGGTTCAAACCTCTAAACACTATGAACACATCAAGTTATAATAAAGTCTATCAACATGTCAATCAAAGAAGGAGAAGACCTTGTACTTCAGTTAGGAGCAAATAACAACGAAAGTAACAATCATATGAGAATGGCCCTTGGCCCTATAAGGAGAAAACAAACAATCTAGCAAAAACAGAATCCCCATCAAGTAAGTAATTAAACAATAATTACAAGATTGAGATTTGATACATATACCAGTCATCTAGAAATTTATCAAAGGTACCAAACGCATAGGCTAAAATAATATTTTTCCAAAAGAACAAGAGTTGATCGGCCCAAGAAGGGGGAAACACGGGGTTTCAGAAATTAACACAAAAAGCCATGTATAAATGAGTTTCAAACCGGAAATCAATTAGAGTATACACACAACATAAGTTTCGAAGCGAAGGCAAAGTATACTAGTTTTGACCATTAACTACAAAGAGATTTTCCAATCATCCAGGAAGGGTCAAAGTCTTACAGGCTAGTAGCAAACATGCGAGAGAAGAAGGGGGTTCCGTCCAACAAGAGTATACAATAATGTCATCAACAAATTTTTATAACACTAAAGGATTTGCAAACCTCCACTACAATACTAATGTTTGGTTAATTTAAAATAAATTATCCATATCCCAAAACAACCATATTTTACGGCAACCCTTGGTAACACAGTCAACCGTCGCACAAAGATACAAACATAACTTCTAAGTGACATTATCAAAGACAAAACCTTCCGCTATGAATTCATAAGACTATCAAATGAAAGCTGAGTTTTTCCCGAAGGTTAATCACATTTAAGGAAATCTCCATCACAAACTATTACAGTAATTACGTGCATAAAAACTGACCAATATTAATTAATAGCGTTAACATTACAAGGGAGAAAATAATGCAAGTTAGGAAAAATAGAAGAGCGCCATCAGTAATAATTCTGAGAGGGGATTAGACCAAACTATTCTAGTGTCAACGAGGTACAGGATTCGCACAATGAAACCTCCAGCTTAGTTGATCCGAAAAGCTAGTTATGGTTCAAGTTGATAGGGATGGTCAAGGTACTTCTTGAGGATGGCCTTAAAAGCCTAGAAACAAGATGAAAGATAGTATAAGAGTCTAACACACGCGAGACGGAAAAACACGTTGCACACAAACCTTTTCATTCTACCAGTTTTAATACCAAAACTCTAAGCTGGCTAGCCCACGCATTGCTCACACAATCCTACAACCTTTCTTTCTCGATGCCAAAAGGTTATCAAAGGGACTTGCGAAGGAGCTAACAAAAACGTCAAGGACAAACTTCGGGTGCTAGGAAGGGGGGTTTCATAGTTATCGTAAACTTACTTCCATGATATCGAAAATACTAGCTTGATCAACATAATAACTTGCAACTCAATCGCAGAGAAGAATTAATACATAAACAAACAGACAAAGGTCTATCATTCGAGTAAGAGAAACATAACATTCAGAGGAGAGGGCACACGCATCCTTTCGACCCACATACAGTCAACGATAAAAGCTAAAACAAGAAGAAACAAGCAGAAAGGGAAATCTCCCATCATGACATCCAACTGACAAATCAATGCAAGGAAAAGTGGTTCGATTTCACAATATTTTTAAATAAAATAACAGTGGAAAAGTGTAGAAATATCTTGCCTGTTTCTCCAGCTTCAACAGGTCGTACAGACTCCACACGGGCCAGCATAAAAACAATAGCATGAGACAAGGATGTGAGTACTGCTGCTGGCGATGTCAAAGGGCCAAATGTGATAACTGGATAGACAGATGGGGCAGAAAATTTAACAGTTGAGTCCTTTCGCAAATCCACCTCACACCACCTCGTAGTACGCTTCTGCACTGGAAACAACTCGAGGAGATTGTCTTCCATCTTCCCTCGCTTCAGCAGTCCTATGAGATCATCAAGGCTGTTATCAACCAAGTACTCCTTGAAAAAGTCTGTGATGAATAAAAGCACGATGCCCTTGGCCACAAGATTGTCTTTAATCCAGAGGTTGAAAAACCATTTCTGGTGGAAGCCCAGACAATTTCTGAGAGAAAGTGAGTGCGGTGAAAATAGCAGCTTCTTTCTTTCATTTTCCTCAAAAGCTCAAGGGACTGCCTAAATACTTTCGCATAACATTTTCAAGCATTCTTGATTAGAAAAGGTCTCCACGTAATATCTTCTGAATATAAGAACAAATGGCAAGATACTCTACCTTGCAGGGTTCACAATTCCAAACAGTAAAGGTATGCACAGTCACATTCTTCAGGCTTTCAATAAAACAGCTAAAATGCCTTGTCTATGCTCTTCAATCCCCAAAAAAAGTCGAAGCTACACAGCTGTCACGTTTTCCAGCAGGTTCAATAATTGCAAAGTAAATTGTGCTTTCATGAATATTCTGATATGAAACAGATCGGCCTCTATGAGGTCACTCGGTTGAATTCGGATCTCAAGTAAGAACATTGTCATTATGGATCTAAAACCTGATTCCCTTCACCTGCCAAACTCACATGCTTTAGAACACACGAATTATGTGAGTCATCTGGATGCCAAAGCCATCCTGTAACTCCAATGCCTTAATCTTAATTCAATACATCATTATACTCTGGGTTGACAACTGCATTCAATAACTTACTCACACAACTGACCAACTTTAAACAACTTACATATCTTCAACCATTGGCAGACATACAGAACTCCACTCCAAGAAATTCCCTACTGTTCACCTCATGCACATGCTCCAATCTGACATTCAATATCCTGCTGGCTTTATAGGCCAAGACGTTTGTCCAACAATAGATAGAAGATCTCCCTCTTCTGTCACCTACACAAAAGCATGCACCATTTTATTCCTGCCAATATAGTGACATCCCCAGTTGCTCTGATGCACATATAAGATGCAAAGCAAAATATGCTCATTGAATATTCTGATAATGAAACAGATCCAGGGCCTCCATGGCCATTCATATATCCCATGAGTTACATAAATGTGCCATGAAGGTCTCACTCCAGAGAATTCTGTGAATGGAATTTTCGGGCTGACTCTGGTCACTCACACTGTCACTTAGGTGATTTTGATAAAAACAGCCATTGAGGAAGTCCCGAACATTGAAGTTGCAGTCGCCCCCACACTTAAACCATAACTTCTCATCTTGGACAACCCACAATGTTGGTAGGTCACTCCCGAAGGCATGGTGCTGATACAGCAGTGCCCAGCCAGGCATGGAAACAATCAGTTTCTTCACTTCCAGATAATCCCTCATTCACAAGTGACATCCCCCAATTTGCTTGCTTGAAGAGGAGGAAACAGCCCACTGCTCTTGTTCAATATCCTGTGCTGCCATGGAGATCTTGGAAAGTCAGGCCTAACATTTGACCCGAACTCTCATGAAAGCAACCAGGATCAATTCCATGCGAGTCTCCAAAATGAAAAGGAAAGACAACCTCAACTAAAACTTTATCTCGTTCTTCTACTACAGCTGCAAGATTTTGCAACAACTGATCTCGACTGTGGTCGCATGCAACCAGAACATCAGGATCAACACCAACGGTTCCTTGGGATCACCCTGCAGCAGTTGTCACACTTTAACTCTCTCTGGAGGCCACTGATTTTCTGGGATAAGTTTACTTCTCTACCCTGTAGCTGCTGCATATAGCGAATCACTTCCTCACGGCACTTTCCTAGGAGAAATTTCGGTTCTACGCTCCACTGAAACTACCTGTACAGCATGATTTTGAGAGTCCACACCCACCCATGCAACATCAGGGTGATAGACCTTCATTTCATCATCAATGAATCCACTATCGAGAACACGCTTTAGCAATTCATCTGTTGCAAGCATCTGATGGAGCGCAAAAACAAGCATTCGTGGTTCAGGGCAGGAAGAAGGAGGTGTCTAGGAGAAACCGTGAGAAAAGGAACTTGACAGACAACATTTAGGATGCCTTCTCAACCACTCCACATGTAGGTTATCCAAGGGAGATCTCAACGCGGTCCGAGAGGATAAGCAAGCAGGTCAAACAAGAAAACAAAAAGATTTGCAAATCAGGAAAATCAGTGGGTGCTAAGCCACCAGCAAGGATTCCATCAATCAGAATTTAATGTCTCCATCCTCCACACAGTTAGGAGATAATGCTAATCTCGAGGCTAAGGTATGTTGGGGGGCATTACAGAATTATTATTGAACATTTTACAAACTAATTTATGAAACACCATGGAACCTGTTAGTATTCAATAAAATGGGCAATACAGGTTGGAGTAGCACCCATACATATACGTTCACCCTGTAAAAGCTTGAAGTATGGACATAAAATGGATATAAAGTCTGTTTTCATGTGTCTATATAAGATTCCATTATTACTTATCAAAAGTATTTTAATGATTAATTAAGGTATGACGCCTTTTCCACACATACTGTCTTGGTCACTTCCCTTAAAGTTATGTCGTCATAGTGAGTAATATTAAGCTAACAAAACAAATTAACTACATCATTACACACAATGTTGTTGCACAAACATTTAACCATGCTGAAGGCATACAATTATTCTATGGTATAATATACATGGTCGTTCATGCCACTAGGGTTCTAATGTATTTGATGGGTTATTTTATTTAGCATTTTTCCAAATGGTGCATAACCCTTCACTCGTGCCAACATAGTACTGCAAATAAATGACTAAAATGGTCACCCATATGACTCATAATTGGATTGACATGAACTGTCAAATGTTGTGTGTGTGTGTATGTGTATGATGATAAATAGTGTATTAACATTACAAGGCATCATAGTATTCAGTAATAACAACATGGACACACTGATTGATGACAATATAGATGGATAGTTTACATCATATAAAATACCATTTATACACCAACTTTCTCGATGGCATGTTTCATCAACACACCTTTCATATCCCACCATGGAACAAACAGAAACTGTGCAAATTAACTAGTCCTGCAATAACATTCTATTTGTACATAAAATTGGTGGCAATGACACGTGAACTCCTCATTGGGGTCCACAATGCAGGAGAGAAAATATTTTGACTGGACAAACATATCCCATGAACTAAATAGCCTTTATGTGGTTAATGAAAATGAAAAAAAGTCAATGCACTGGGTTGAATACCAAAGTATCTTTAACAAATCTTTGTTTAGCAACATTTTCCCCACAACATATACAGGTCACATTACTCTTTATTAGTAACCATGTGACCCTTAATGCTAAGAACATAAAAAATTAACTGAGAAATCTATTTAATATGTTTACGGAATATGAACCTCTACTCTAATATGCTGACAGGTAAGGAAGTATATTAATTCAATCACCAAATTTGCTTCAATAGACAATAATAATAGGATAATTTCAATTTTACTTTAAGATTACATTCTAATGAACACGAAATGTTTGATCGAAATGACTAAGATAAACTGTAATTTCATGCACTTAGAACATCTTTCAGCTTATGTTAATTGCTATAAGTGAATTACCAATGTGATAACTTGATGGTTCAATCACCCACCAGCTACCATGGATGAAAAATGATATTTGATAGAATAAGGAACGTGATCAATTTAACTTAATGCCTCATGCACTTATATTATGGAAATCACATATATTACATGATCTATGGGTAATATACGGTTATTTGCTTAACTTGATTTTTATTAGCTGGCTATATCATTGAACAGATGAAGAAAACCATAGGACTGTAAGGGCTTAATTCCATTTACTTAAGATAAGACTTCAGATTTTTTTCCTATTACAAGGTTTTTCACCTATAGTTGTTTATTTATAATGTCCCTGCATGACCTTATCATGTGGGAAATAACTCTCTATAGCATGATTTGATTAGGATAGGTGTTTCTTAGCCCTGAAATACATTGTGAGTTTCTCAATTTTTTCACTTACACGCACATTGTTAGATAAGATTTCCAATAGCTTTTCAAAAGGAACAACACTACTCTCAATGCAAGTTGGAAAAATCAATATCAAGAATGATTGCAAGTCCCTTTGGGTTGGTTCAATCATGTATTCCTATTTATATGAAAACATTGAAATGATGCTTACAAAGATATGAATTTTTTGTCTCTTGGGGATTTGGCCTCAGAATCAACTAAGCGTTACAACATTCCTAGGCTTATCTATTGGAATGAAGTTCAATACAACTTATTCTGTCAAACACAATGGATCCTTTTTGTGCATATTATTTTTTTCCCTTGTAATTGTACATGGATTAATGCCACTAGGTATAATGAAGGATCTTCTGCTTTTGTGTCTTCTATACAAGTGCTCCAAGTCCCAGGTCTTCATTTTGAAAGGCCCTCACATAGGAAATCAATAGGGACTCATGATCACAACAACAAAAAATGGGGGATTGAGGCTTGGCAACAATCTCCACCCAACTCAAAACTCATATTGAATTGGAGATTGGAAACAATCCTGTATGGAGGCAAGTTGGCCCACCAAGTCCCAACCACAATGCAATAAGGGACTGGATCTAAAAAATCTTTTAGAAACTAATACAATGTTTCCACAGGAGAATAACAGCAGATGCATGGAGCTATGACCTTGTACATTACCAAAGGGATCTCAAGCACCATTCAATCACAGTGTTTACAATTCTGAACACAATAATACAACTTTACATATGTCGTGGTGACACTAAAGGAAATTAAACCCTGCAAGCCATTGGAGGGCAATGTGGATCTATGGGGAGATGTCCATATCGTTTATGCCTCTCAATCCAAGGATCACTATTACCCACCTTAAAACCCTCATAAGAGTTAACGCTAGAAGCAACATGGACCCCTAGTAGGACACTCTTATGCCTCCCTGCAGAAAGTCCTAGTATTATTGGATTGATCCATATTCTCTTATGCCTCCACTACAATCTCTTAGGAAGTCTCCCTCAAAATAGATGGGAAAGGACATCAGGAGCTTCAAGCTGAGTACCCTACGACATCATAAGATGGGGTATGTAGTGGCCACTTTCCTTCTGACACCTTTTGTTTACTAATTATGATATTGCTTCCCTATATTATAGACTATGATTATTGTACCTTATTATTTAGTATGATGTTAGATGTTAGAGATCATGGATTATTGTTGACTATTGATTCATATATGATGCATGATGATTATTAGAGACATTTTATATATTGATGCTGTATAGTATGTTGACATGGTTATATATATGGATGTTGTGCAGACATGTGATATTTGGATGTATGTGAGTAGACCTAGAAAATGGAAATTAATTTGATGATTGATATAAGTATTGAATAAAATTACAAATGACATTGTCTAGATTGCTTTGATGTTGTTGTGATTCACATATCTAGATGATTTAGGTAATTATATTTATATGTAGTTTGGATGTTCTGATATGGCCATGAGTCTGAAGGAGGTATTGTGTCTTTTGCAGGTTTAAAATATCACAACAAACATTGGGGTATTGGAGACACAACAACATTAGAATTATAGATGAATTTAACAAGGTCACAATGGCAACTAGTATTTGTTTGTGTGTATTTTTGTTAGGGATTTCCATGGGGGGCATAATCTTTTAATTGTGACGAAGGGGTTTTATGTATTTCCTTTTATTGTGGCTCCATGTGTTTATTTTGGCATGTGATTATCTAAGTAATGCCTTTACCGCTTTTCATTAATCTAATTAAATTGGTGTGTAAATTATTATGAGTAATCATATTGTTAAAATAAGTAAATTAAAATATACATCATAAGAAGGCATTTAATGATAGTTGATAGCTCATTGGATTTAAAGTGATTGTAAGTGATGTGTAAGACATATGTAAGACTGATGTGTGAAGTTGAGTTTGGATTGTGGAACACTCCATCTTCCTTTGGAAATTCAAATTTTTCCTTGGAGGCTGATTTTGGAGGCTTTTGGGACAAGTTATACTTGTCTCATACCTCTTAAATTTACATTACCAACCATACCTACGGTTGGGGAGCTTGAGAATATTAGACTTTCTTAATGCATTTTTGAGAAGGCTGAAGTTGTAGGTCTTAATTACACTTTTCTTACATGATTTAATCTCATTCCTTGTGGGGTGGTGGGCTTGGATTTGAATGTGTAAGTAAAATTTTAATATTATTCCACCCACCTATTTATTATGCTTTGGAGAATGAATTTGACATTTGGGGTTGGGGTTGAATATGTGTGATATGGCATCCTACGTGGATCTGCCTCATCCTCTTCCCTTCCCTTTTCTATAAATTCAAACTCAGTAGCTTGTTTTGGGGTTGCTTCTCTTTTATCACTTCAAATTTCGGTGAATTCTTTTGGTGTTGGAGCTCTTGCAAGTTGGAGAAAGTTTGTAGACTTTTGGATGCTTTTGTTATTGTTGATCTTGGGTTGTTTTACATTGGAGAGCTTGTTGTTTGAAACTTGGAACAAACTCCATTATGGAGAGGTAAAATCTTGGCTCTTGAAATGATCTCTTATATTTTTGTTTATTATAGAGTAAGTATTTACCTTAGCTCATTTTAACCTAGGTACATTATTTACCTTTATTGTATTTATCCTCACCCACTTATATTTGTGGATATTTATTTGTATTTATTTGGGATATTAGGAGATATTATCTAGTTGGTAGGTATAGTTCTTTCCTTGATCTATAGTATGGACTAGATCCTTGATGTCTAGTTCTCTCAGAAATCTATGGACTTGACTAGTTCTTTGATGACTAGTTATTTCCATGATTTATGGCTTGATCTACGACCTTGATGGGTTCTTATATTGTTATTACTTTCCTATATAATCAAGGCCCATTCTCATTGTATTTCATTGAGTTCCATAATAATATATGATATTAATGCTCATTTGTTTGCAAAGGTTTGTGTAAAGTTATTTTGGTTAATTGCTATCATCTTATTGATCGTGATGTTGGCATGTAGCATCTGTGGTTCTTGGCTTGGCATGATCTAGTTATCGTTCCTTTTATTTTATGCAATTAGGAATGTTGAATGTTTAAATGTGTTGTTTTACTATTGGTTGGTTGGGTAGACTACCTAGGGATGGTATAGGACAATACTTTGGGGTATTTTGGGGGAGACACACGTGTGTTTTAGGGAGGTATAAGGGTGAAGGGAGTTTGTATTTGGGTTCCACCATACAAAGAAATAAATTTCATTTATGTAATCATTATGAGGTGCCATCAGAGGTTGAGGAAGGCATAAGGAATATGAGGAATAAGGGGTACTTGGGGGAGGCATAAGGGCATGTCAAGGATTTTAAATGATATATATTATGGCGGTTTGTTCTTAAGTTGTGGTACCCATTCCCTTTTGGGAGGCATAAAAAACATCCCCCATAGTTTCTTACTTCTTTTTCTTGCATGATGAAGCCTAACTATTGTTAGTTGTCTTTTATTCAGTGGTTGTAAACTGCAACTTTGCTTTGGATTGTGTTTTAAATGTGAAATCTATCATGTGTGTTTGTGGAAGCGTATTGTTGTCATGAGTTGAAACACATTTCTTATTGCATTTTGGTTGGGGCTCGAGGGCCAATGAAGAGGATGGCTTCTCCTCCTTCATTGGATGTCTTGCTTGGGTGGAGAGCATTGCCTTTCCCCCTGTTCTGATTTTGATCAAATTGAAATAAAGAAAATGGAGGATATTCATGTTGTTGTTCTGGAGTAGAGAAAAAAATAAGTTTGAAAATCCTTGTTGAGATTATCTCTTATTGTAACCCTTTTCCAATTTGAATTGGATTACCTTGTACATTATTTATGGATGGAGATATGTTTTGTATTGGCTATGAAAGTTGCAATTTGAAATGTGAAAGAGATATACTTTGTTTTCTATTTTTGAATTAATGTGGAAGAAATTGTATTCTGTATATTGTATTTGAGGAAGAAGACAGAAGTTCTGATAGTCCCTTGTAAAACTTCTTTTGTAACCTTTCCCACCATTGAAGTGGATGATCTTGTATATTATTGTGTTGGAAAGACTACTCTATTTTAGCTATGAAAGTTGTAATTAATTATGGAAGAATATATCTTGTATTCAGTTCTGTGAACAGAAAAGAAACATATGCATTTGGTATGTTGTATTTTGAAAATAAATGGGAAAGAAGTTGTAAGAGATTCCTTTGAATTAATAGAAGTGTTTTTCCTTGTTCATATGATATTATTTCCATTGGAAATCTATGTTTAATATACAGTAGGAAATCTTTGTTTGTAAAAGTGAAAAGGAAGCACTGTATGAAGAAATATTGCACTGCTCTGTCTCATTTGAAATGTTTGATTTTAAAAAATAGAAGTTGCATTCTTATCTCTATCATTTGATTGAAGGAAGGAGAACTATTTAAAAACTAGCATGGAATAAATTCAATGTTTTTATTGCATGGCAAAAGAGATAGTTTAATCTATGTTCTTGAAATGTACAAACTTCATTTCTACTTCATTGTATACTTTGCAAATTCCTTTTTATCAAATGTCCAAAATAACATTGAAAATATATAAGAGAAAAATGAAATATTCAATTAGACTTAATGAGATCACGAATGATCTCCAAACTAAACTAAAACAGCAAAGATTTTTTTTAAAGAACCTTCCAAATCGAGCAAAGGAAAAATTATCAGGTATTTTGCGGTGTAAACATTGGTAATTTTTGAAATACAAATCAATTGAACAAATTAACCTTTTTTTATGCCCCACATTCTTCCAAATGTAGATCTCCATGTTTGTTTGACATGTTGAAGGAGAAAGAATGAAAAATTTGAACAAAATTCATAAGTTAAAATGACCAGTTCACTTGTAAGTGACAACAAAATGTCTTCTAAAACTTTATCCAAATTAAATTTTTAAAGTTTTTGTGCAAAGAGGACGTCGAGAGCTTTTTATAAAGTCTCTCGTTTTCCAAAAACTGAGTTCCCAATCAAAAGTTATCGCCTTCTAAAGTTTTTACTTCATTTGGCTTCAAAAAATAATCTAACTGTCAAATTTAAAATGAATAAAATATTCCCTGGCAGACCCACGGGCTTAATTTTTCCATTTACACTTTTTTCCCTAAAAGCGCTAAAGGCATGAAGCCTCCCGCCACTCTGCCAACCCGAAAACATTTTTTTTGGTCAAAATAACCTAAGATCGAAAAAGGAAAATTTGGTAACTTTTCCCCATGGCCCTGCCGCTCCGCCCTTCGCATGTGGAAAGCACTTCTGTGGGTGCGGGCACTTCTTTGGGTGCGTGGGCCCATGGTTTCAACTTAGCCTTTTAGATCCTTTTGGTGAAATTTCCTAAATTACTCTGTCAGAACCGCTTCCCCATAGCCAATGATTGGTTGACACATGGCATCACAAGGCAACGATGGAGGAGCAGTTGTTTTTCTAAAAAACTTAACTTTTAAAACCTTTTTGGAAAAATTTCCTGAATTTCTCCACTGCCCCATAGGCAATGATTAGATGACACTTGGCTTCATGAGGCTACAACGGAGGAGCGAAGGTTTTCCTAACTTTAACATTTTAAAACTTCTTTTGGCGACAATTCTAAAGTTTCTCTGTCGCCGACAACCAATGATTGGCTGACACGTGGTAGACTTAGGCTTCGGAGGAGGCGCGGAGTGTTTTAAAACTTTGAACCATTTTTATTTTTAAACCTAAATTTTTCTAAGTCACTCTGATGGCCTACCGACCCGTTGCCAATAAGATCCTGACATGTGGCGCCCTTGGCGTGGCGGAGGTGCGGATCGTTTTGATCCCTTATCACTTTTCGGCCCAAAAAAACACTTAATGTCTTAAATTTCTCTAGCGACCTGACTTCCCACTGGATCTAGGAAATGCTGATGTGTGTCCCCTTACAGGCTCACGGGAACATGGAGGAAAATTGTGTTTTTATCCCTAAAAAAGGAAAAGCGCTAAATTCTTCTCCACTCCGCCGGCGTGAGCGTGCTTGGGAAAAATTTTCTTCCCCGCTCCGTGATTCCTTCTCTGGGTGAAATTTCTCCCCGTAGCCTGTAGGCCACTCTTTGGAAAAATTTCCTCCCCAGGCCCGCAAGCCCGTTCTTGGGAAAATTTTCATCCCAAGGCCCACTGACCCATAACTTGAAAAATATGAGGAGTTAGGAGGACTTCTTTATATCACTGGAAAGGTGGGGAGATTTCCTATCTAATGGGAATGTTTTCAAGAAGTTTTGAGTGCATTAAATGTGATAAAAATAAATTTTAATCCTTTAAGTGAGTTCTGAGAGTGAGTAAGTGAGAATTTACCCTTTTAGTTTTAATGTATAATCTAATCCTATGTTTTGACCTTGCTAAATTAATACTGTAGGGAAATTTGAGCTAGGTATGGATTTATCATACTTAATATTTTTTAGTGTGGTTTTATAATGGAAATGTAAATTGTTGAGTTTAATTATCCTTGAATCCTTGTGAACACTTGAAAAAAAAATATTCCATAATTTTCTAACTAAACCTAGGTTGTTCATGGGTCTCAAGTGGGAGATTTTAGCGGGTGTTACACTTGGTATCAGAGCCATGGGTTCAAAGCTTGGACCCTTGGGCACACTAGAAAACTTGAGACATGAACTGTAAACCTAGCACACTTTTAAATCTAGAAAACAACCTTGTTTGAGAATTGAAAAAGAAATACCTATGAAGAAATATTACATCACTTTGTTAATTTGAACTACCAGAATTAAAATAATAATAAAATAATAAGTTGTTTGAATTGTTGTACTTTATTAACACAGTTTTGTCTAAACCCGGGTAACTAAGAATGTCAAATTAAATTGATTTTTGTGAACTTCTAGTGTAGTGGAACTTGGTTCTACCTTGAAAAGATGTTGTTTAAGGAGTCCTAACCCTTATTATAGTTGTATGATGTAATAAATTTGTTGAGACTCTCCCTTATTGGATTTTTTGGAATGATAAATTATATGGTGTGACTCTTGTGGCCTAGTGACAATGGAGGTTGTGTTCTGGGAGCCTATCAGAGTCAATTAGGAGTTTTTTAATCATCTAAATCTTCCCTCCTTCCTTTAGTGGTTAGATGAGTTAGTTTTGGTTGCCGCTTTAGTGACTCAATCCCCATAAGAGTAAATAGGATGTTATGTCTTGGTGTCACCTTTGATCCAACTTTATGTATGAGCATCATTAGAGTGGATCTTGAGGCATAGTACCCCTCTTAGCTGCCATAAAGGGATGCGAAGTGAATGTGGTGTTAACATTTTGTATTTTACATTTGTAAACTTGTGTCATTTTATCAAGGACCAACATCTTATTTTACGATTGGATTGAGTAGCTCTGAGGCTCTTTTAGTTATTTATATTTTTGCAAAAATTTTCAGACTTTGCAATGTAGCTACTTAGTCACTTTCCTTGATTGTTGATATTTCTTTGATTTTATTTTTATTAGTGACTCGGAGCTCATTATGTTGTTGGAAACTTAGCTAAATGTTATGTGGATTCCTTCTTGCATGACGATGAGCTGGTTCTATGTTTTTTGTATTGTGACAGTTCGTCGTATGGGGGTACACCCTGGGTGTCTTGAATGTCTTCTTAGGTGCTTACAGTTATTCCTTGGTTTTGGATGCATGAAACCTTGAGTGTGTCTAGGATCTTAGAGTGACCTTTTCAGTACTTGACCTTGCTGGGAAGAGAGTTTGTTGTGTAGTATGGTCTAGTTCATGTAGTCCAATGGCATTGGTGGTGATTCTCTTACACTCTGGTAAGAGCTTTATCCTCGTCGGAGTAGAGGTGTTTAATTTTGGGCTGATGAATTATGTTAGGATAGGATTGCTTTTGGCTGGATGTGGATGTTAGTGGAAAAGTGTTTTTCTAGTAGTGTATTTTCTTCGATGGCATGCTAAGTTTTATCAAGATTTCCTTATTTCATTATATAAAGTAGTGACTCGAGGATTGTATGCATCTTGGTAATTATGGTTAGAAATAATTCCATTCGAGTATTGTGTGTAAATTAAGTGTGTTTGTTTTCCCTCTTGACCTATAAATAAGTCTACCCTCTCCTTAACTTTTTAAGTTACTATGAATAACACTCTATGACCTATTAATTTTGAATTACATGGAGACACTTATGGATGCTTTGAGTCTTTTGGACCATACCACTGGTGATGTTAGTGTAATTAGACCTTGATGATTTAATCTCGGTGGTATTTTATAATGTGATTCTTCTTGTGAAACTATAACTCTTGGTCGTAAAGCACATGTTGAATAGATTAGCTGATTGGCTGCTTGCATTTGATGTTTTTTAGTGAGTATGTGGTGTTCTTATGGAGTAAAAATATTTTCCTTGTCATTCTTTATTGCTTGGTTGGAGGTACCTTGTGGAAATATGGGTGTAGATTTGAAAACTTTCCTTGTCTTATCATGTGAGTAAAATGATTTCACCAAAACAACAAACATTGTTAAACCCTAGTAGATCAGTAAAAGTAGTTATGCTTCCTTAATGGGCCTTCCTTCTAACTTCTTTTGAAAACTTGTAGAAACCCACTAGGAATGTTTTATGATACTTGTAATTAGTGTAAAAATCTCGAAATATTGTTGTGATTCATGTTGGTTGATTTGTTTCCTAGTTCTTACAAAATTAATAATGTGTTTACTATGTTGAATGCCTCTTATTCCTCTAGAATTAAAAACGTGATATATTGTTTTCCATAAAAGTAATAAGGTGATATGTTTGAATATTCCTTCTAAAAAACAAAACAAAACTAAGTGATAAGATGATTCACCCAAACAACATAAAACTATAATTGACGAGATTTGGCCTTGAAGCTTAAAAAATAGACTAGAAAATAAAAAGAGAAAATGGTCCTTGCTTTAATTTTGGTAGATTAATAGAAGAAATTAAAAAAAAAACCATGTAGAAGAATATAAAGGGAAAACTTTTCCATCTACCTCCCCTAGGAAGTAAAATAAATACTTTTTCTCTTTTTCATGCCTTTACAGAATGGCGAGATATCATGCCCCCTTAGTGGTCCTTATAACACAAACATGTGATGTCATAATAAAAGGAAGATTTTAATTAAAGGAAAAATTTGTAAGGAATGTGCTTAGAAAATGAAACTAAACCTTTATACTTAATTAGTTGAGTTATAAAATAAGTAAGATTTTTGTTTTGAGTGCAATGTATGGTTGAACCTGTAGTTTTACCGCCTACCCAGGATTGTGAAACACCTTGCTAATAGTGATGTGTTCTAGTTTCTTAGTACCTTCTTGTTCATAGATGTATGTGCCTTTCTTGTGGGAGTTTTGGGTCATCATACCCTTATCGTCCCGTAGCTGATGAGTGTGAGTTGTGGTATTTTTGGATTGAGACTTATCTCTTGTTTAAGAAGAAACCTCCTTGCATGTTGTCTTGTCCTTGGAGACCTAAGTTATTGTAATTTTAAGGCAACATATGTTAAGGATATAAAATAACTTTGGGAAGTCTTCTTTTCTTCATATTTTAATTGGGTCACCTTGTTATTGTTGCCCCTTTGCCGTTAGGATGGAAAGTGCAAGATGATGTTATTCACTTTTTCACGATGCACCTTGGATTGTAGTTGGACCCCCTTGTTACTTGTTTTTCTCCCTAGATATCTTGAGTGCTCCTTGTGTGTTTCTTGTGCTCTCTTTATGGTTATTCCGAGCTTGAGCAGGAAATAAGATAAATAAATCCCATTGTGCTATAGTGTATGGTACTTCTTGTATTGATATGTTAATTGCTAGGGGAGATATGTATATCTTTATTTTGTTAAATGGTTGATGTCTCTAGATTTGGTTGGTGTGGTGTGTTCGATTCTTAAAAAAAAGTGTAAACATCAGACTATAGGAAACCTTGTGGTCATGAATTTTCTTAGTATTACCATGAAAATTTTAATATACCCTCTCAAGTTATATAAGTTCTTTCCATAAATAGTTTCCTAATTGTAAATGTTTTGTTGATTTAGGTGTCCTTCCTTGTTGATTAACCTCATCTTGTGTGACCTCAAATTGTGGGACCTTGAGTAAACATGTATCTCATACAAAATTTTTGCCATGGTTGATTCTGCTAGCCTTGTCTAGAACAACAAACTATGAAAGCATAATTTAACTTAGTGGAAACCTTAATTTTTGTTACTGCAGTATGTTGTATTCCTTGGGAAACTATGTGGTATTTCTCAAACTCATGGAATTCTCCTTATTATTCCTCTACTTGGTGGTTACTCTTAAGAATCTTTTGAACTCTTCATGTTATATTGTTATGTGTTGTATCTTGGTTGATAGCGTAAAGTTACTCTCTAGATTTAAATGTTCGTAGCCTTGCATGTAGAAAGTTTAGAACTCATCCCTTATAATATCCCTTCTTCTTGCTGAATTGCATTGGACCAAACTTGGGTTCTGTGGACCCACACTTGTCTAAAGCAAACAATCCCATAATGGGAGTGATCCTTTTTCTGTTGCATTTGTTCCTATCTCTCTTTCTAGTGACTTCTAGGAGGAAGTCGAGTCTAAGGGGAGGGGGATGTAGTGCCCACTTCCCTTCGACACTTTTGATATTGATCATGATACTGCTGACTATATTATGGACATTATTATAGTTTTGATTTAGTATGATGTTAGATGTCAGATTATGGATTATTATTGACTCTGATTCATATATGATGCATGATGATTACTAGAGACATTTTATATATTGAGGAGGACATGTTGTCTGACATGGTTATATTTATGGATGTTGTTCGGACATGTGATATTTGGATATATTGCGTAGACCTGATAAAATGGAATTAATTTGATGATGATATAGTTGTTGATAAAATTGTAACCAATATTGTTGGTTGCCTTGATGTTGTTGTGATTCATATATATAGATGATTTTTGAATTATATTTATATGTATTTTGGATGTTCTGATGTGGCCATGAGGCCGAAGGAGGTATTGTGTTTTGTAGGTTAAAATATCACAACAAACATTGGGGGATTGGAGACCAACCACATTGGAATTCTAGATGAATTCAACAAGGTCACCATGGTAACTTGTATTGTTCATGTGTGTGTGTGTGTTTGATTGTTGTTAGGGATTCCCATGGGGGGATCACCTTTTTTACCAAGGTTATGTGTATTTATTTATTTGGTTCCTTTTTTTAGTATGTATGTGTTTTATAAGTGATGTGTTCCCCTTTTTATTTAAATAAATTGTGGTAAAGTAATATGAGTAATCATATTGGTAAAAATTAATTAAGAAAATTGGGACATAAGAAAGTAATTATTGGAGTTGTTGGATCTTGTATTAAATGTTGTAAGATAAGTGTAAGAAAGGTGTAAGAGATGTGTAAGTTGATTTTAGAGTATCGAACACTCCAGCTTATTTGAAATTCGAATTTGTCCTTGGAGACTGATTTTGGAGGCTTGTGGGACAAGTTAGACTTGTCCCATACCTCTTAAATTTGCATTTACCAACCTTACCTATGGTTGGAGATTTAAATTTAGACCTTCTTTATGCATTTTTGTAAATCAAGTTGAATGTTGTAATTACACTTTTCTTACATGCTTTTAATTTTAGTCCTTATGGGGTGTGGGCTTGATTTGAGTGTGTAAGTAAAATTGTCATATTATTCACCCTACTTATTTATTATGCATTGGAGAATGAAGTTGACTTATGATTTGGAGTTGAGGATGTGTGATGTGGCATCCTACTTGGATCCACCTCATCCTCTTATCTTCCCTCTTCTATATATTTGAATTTCCTTAGCTTGTTTTTGGGGTTGCTTCAATTTTGCATACTTCATTTTGGGGTGAATTCTTTTTTGTTTTGAGCTCTTGCTTTTGGAGAAGATTGGAGACTGTTGCATGCTTGTAGATTGTTGATCTTGGAATGTGTTTTACATTGGAAAGCTTGCTGTTTTGAACCTTGGAACAAAACTCCATCATGGAGAGGTAGGAGCTTGACCTCTTGTTATCTCCTTTCTTTTTTATGTATGCTTATGTAAATGTTGAATGTTTGAATGTTTTGTTATGTTGTTGGGTGGTTGGGTAGATTTCTAGGAATGGTGTAGGAGAAGGCTATGGGGTATTTTGGCATAAGGAATATGTGGGGGAGGTATAAGTGTGGAGGGAGTTTCGGATTTGGGTTCCACCTTAGAAAAGAAATAGCTTGCATTTCTTTACTTGTTATGGGGTGCCATAAGAGGTTGGGGAGGCATAAGGAAATGTTGGAGGAATAAGGGATACTTGGGGGAGGCATAAGAGCATGTCAGGGATTTTGAAATGAATATTTTGGTAGTTTTTTTAAGGTGGTGATACCATTTCCCCATTGGGAGGTATAAGAAACATCCCCCATAGTTTCACTCCTTTGGCTTGCATGATGAAGCATGAGTGTTGTTTGTTGTCTTTTATTCTATGGTTGCAAACTATAGTTTTGTTTTGGACTGTGTTTTAAATGTGAAATATTTCTTGTGTGTTGTGGAAGCCTATTGTTGCCATGAGTTGAAACACATTTCTTATTGCATTGTGGTTGGGGATCGGGGGCCAATGAAGAAGGAATTCTCTCCTTCATTGGATGTCTTGGTTGGGTGGAGAGTGTTTCCTTTCTTGTTCTTGATAAAATTGAAATAAATAAAATGGAGGATATTCATGTTGTTGTTTTGGAGTGGAAAAAGAGACAAGAGTCCTTGTTGCCTTTCCCATTTTAAGTGGATGACCTTGTACATTATTTGTGATGGAAAGATGGTTTGTATTGGCTATAAAAGTTGTAAAAATGTGAAATATATATATACTCTTTTTTCATTTTTGAATAAATGTGGAAGAAATTGCATTCTAGTATATTATAATTGAGGAAGAAGACATAGTTCTGACAGTCCCTTGTGAAACTTCTTTTGTAACCTTTCCCACTTTGAAGTGGATGATCTTGTATATTATTGTGTTGGAAAGACTACTCTGTTTTAGCTATGAAATTTGTAATTGATTATGGAAGAATATATCTTGTATTCATTTCTGTGAATAGAAAAGAAAGATATGCATTTGGTATGTTGTATTTTGAAAATAAATGGGAAATAATTTGTAAGAGATTCCTTTGAATTAATATAAGTGTTTTTCCTTGTTCATATGATATTATTTCCATTAGAAATATTGTGTTTAATATACAGTAGGAAACCTTTGTTTGTAAAAGTGAAAAGGAAGCACGTATGAAGAAATATTGCACTGCTCTGTCTCATTTGAAATGTTTAATTTTGAAAAAAAAATAGAAGTTGCATTCTTGTCTCTATCATTTGATTGAAGGAAAGAAAACTATTTAAAACTAGCATGGAATAAATTCAATGTTTTTATTGCATGGCAAAAGAGATAGTTTAATCTCTGTTCTTGAAATGTACAAAATTCATTTCTACTTCACTGTATACTTTGCAAATTCCTTTTTATCAAATGTCCAAAACAACCCTGCAAATCTATAAGAGACAAATGAAATATTCAATTGGACTTAATGAGATCAAAATGATCCCAAACTAAACTAAAACACTAAAGAAATTTTTAAAGAACCTTTCAAATCGAGTAAAGGCAAAATTATAGGTATTCTACTGTGTAAACATTGGTAATTTTTGAAATGCAAATCAATCGAACAAATTGACCTTTGTTTTCTGCCCCACATTCTTCCTTATGCAGATCTCCATGTCTGTTTGACATGTTGAAGGAGAAAGAATGAAAAATTTGAACAAAATTCATAAGTTAAAAAAATGACCAGTTCACTTGTAAGTGAAAAAAAAACATCTTCTCAAATATTGACCCTTCAAAACATTATCTGAATTAAATTTTTAAAGTTTTAGTGCAAAGAGGATATCAGAGATTTCCAAAAAGTCCTCATTTTCCAAAAACTGAGTTCCCAATAAAAATTTATGGCCTTCTAAAGTTTTTACTTCATTTGGCTTCAAAAAATATTCTAATTGTCAAATTTTAAATGAATAAAATATTCCCTAGTAGACCCACGGGCTTAACTTTGTGATTTTTTCCCAGAAAGTGCTAAAGGCATGAAGCCTCCCACCACTCTGCAAACCTGAATTTTTTTTTTTTATCAAAATAACCTAAATTTGAAAAAGGAAAATTTGGTAACTTTTCCCCGCAGCCCCGCCGCTCTGCCCTTCGTCATGTGGAAATGCTTTTCCATCGGGCGCATGGGCCCACGGTTTCAACTTAGCCTTTTAGATCCTTTTGGTGAAATTTCCTAAGTCTTTCCGCCGGCCCAGCTCCCTACAGCCAATGATTGGCTGACACATGGCATCACGAGGCGACGACAGAGGAGCAGTTGTTTTTCTTAAAACTTAACTTTTAAAACCTTTTTAGAAAAATTTCCTGAATTTCTCTGCCGCCTTGCACATAGCCAATGATTGGTTGGACACATGGCTTCACGAGGAGAAGGCGGAGAAGAGAATGTTTTCTTAACAAACTTAACATTTTTTTCTTTTGGAAAAAATTCTAAAGTTTCTCTGCCGGCCCCCGCCGCCCGCAACCAATGATTGGATGACACGTGGCAGACTTAGATGTCGATGGAGGTGCGAAGCGTTTTTAAACTTTGAACTCTTTTTCTTTTTAAACCTAATTTTTTCTAATTTGCTTTGACGGAAGTTCCAATCTGCAGCCAATAAGAGCTTGACATGTGGTGCCCTTGGCGGAGGCAGAGGCATGGATCATTTTGATCCCTTATTGCTTTTTGACAAAAAAAATTAAAATTCCTTAAATTTCTCTAGCGACCCAACTTCCTGCCTGAGCTTGGAAATGCTGATGACACGTGTCCCCTTACGGAATCGCGAAGGAAAATTACATTTCCTTTATCCCTAGAAAAGGAAAAAAGCTAAATTTTTCCCCACTCTGGCTGACCCATCGCCTGGGAAAATTCTGCTTCCCTACTCCATGATTCCTTCTCTGGGGAAATTTCTCTCCTGAAATCCGCAAGACCACCCTTGGGAAAAATTTCTTCCCCAGACCCTTAGGCCTGCTCTTGGGAAAATTTTCACCCCAAGTTCCAGCCCATAACTTGAGAAATATGAGGAGTTAGGAGGACTTATTTATATCACTGGAAAGGTGAGGAAATTTCCTATCTAATGGGAATTTTTAAGGATGTTTTGAGTGCATTAAATATGATAAAAATAAAGTTGAATCCTTTAAGTGAGTTCTGAGAGTGGGTAAGTGAGAATTTACCCTTTTAATTTTAATGCATAATCTATTCTTAATTTTTGACCTTGTAAGTTTATACCCTAGGGAAAATTGAGCTAGGTATGGATTTATCATACTTAATATCTTTATAATGTGTAATTAGTAATTGTTATAATGGGAAAAGTGTAAATTAGTTGATTTTAAATATCATTAAAGACCTTGGTTGAGCAACACTTTAAAAGAAAAAAATTATTCCATAATTTTCTAACTAAACCTAGGTTATTCTAGGTCTCATGTGGTAGTTTTTAGCAAGTGTTACACTTTGGTCCTATATAATATCATTTTGGAAAAAATTTATTCCTATAACACGTACATAACACTTAGGGATTTAAGACTACAAGGAGTACGACCTCACACAAGAAAACTCATTTCATTTGTCTTAGACACAAAAGTATTAAGTGTATATTGCAAGAGATATATCCCAATTAGCTTAAGCATTAGAAAATCCTCCTCATGACCTATTTCAATTGTTAGGTAACTATGCAAGTAATTCAAAACATAGTCCCCACTCACATAATTTAGATCTCAGAAGGGATCAATCCCAGGTACAACCACCAACTATCTTAAAAAGGATTCGGCCACCCACTAGGGGATGAAGGGAAAATTATGTTGTAGGGGGTTAAACTTATTCATGATATGATCGTACCTACAGCAACAAGACATGATCACCTCAATCATCCCGATATGATAGGTTTCACGGCATAAAATCACCACTTCATCAAATATATAGGTAAAAAGGTCCCTTAATAAGATGTCTTACATGTGAAACGAGGAGATGATTAATGAGGTCAGAGTATTTTACTAACACGATTAATGTTGTATACCCTGTAAAAAGACCCAAATGGTGAAAGGAAGTACACTTGGTATAATAACTCGGTCTTATAATTTTGATATTTTTAATGAGATGAGATTCTACCTAGTATCGGGGATGTTAAGGAAATAAACAAATAATTAACCTAGCAAAGGATTAGTTTAATATATTTATAATATAGGTACAACATTGAGTACAACTTTACATCCAATTTGACACTATAAAATATACCTACATTGGTATTCCTTTTTCAAAATAAACAAAGAACAATTCTTCAGACAACAATACATATAATTATTCTATGGTAATACATGTATTGCAAGATGAATATAAATTTACAATGAAAAGTCATTAATTAGCACTTATCACATCCATAAAATTCCTCTTGTTCGGAGTACCTACTACAAATGTTACGTTAGTCCGAGGAATGAGTATTGAAATACCTTAAACTCAAGCATAAATCCACACATTCATCATTTCAAACAATTTTCAAGTAAATAGAAGAAAGAGAAAGAGAGAGGGAGAGAGAGGGATAGGGAGGGAGAAGAAGACATGTTTCGTTTCTCATTCATTATCCCTTTTCACATTCACTTGCACTTAACATTTTGGTTCTAGAGAGAGAGAGTAAAAATGAGAGAGAAAGTAAAAAGAAATTTTATCTTCTATTCAAAATATCGTAAGCACTTTCCTTTCATGTCCATTTTGATTTCATTTCATTTCAAAACAATTTTCATTTCCCAATTCATTTACATTTTCAAATCAACCAATGTTTCATAAACATGTCTAGAGAGACAAAGGATGGAGAGATAAAATCACCATGCATTTCAAAATTCATTTATACAAGATAAAAGATCGAATAAAATTGTGCATAGAATTACAATGGTATTACGATTTCACACATGTGGCTAAACGTCAAAAAATATTAAAAAAAGGGATTCTAGATACGGTTGAGAAAACTAACCAAAACAACATAAGTGCTCACAATTGGGTCTCGAACACACTTGTTTCAAGTTCAATTACAAAGTTTGATGATTCCTAATTATTCCCCCATATATAGAGAATCCATCATTCTTGACGGAAGTTGATTATGATGAGCATAGCCCAAGATACAAGGACAATTATGGGGCCAGTTATCGTAATTGCGTCAGCAGCTCTTGTTAAACAATGACAAATGGGCCCCAAAACCTACTTGTAAAATTAGTTTCCGAAGGATTTTTCATTTAACTAGAGGTGGTTTATGATCCTCTTGTTGACAGTATAGAGATAGGAGGTAATGGTTTTCAATTTTACTCAACGTAAGCAGCCATTGCAAGACGAAATTGATTACATTTTCATTCAAAATGAACATGTCACACAAGTAGCTATTAAGCTAAGTGGATTCGAAATTCAGCTTGTAAGGATGCTAAATAAATTCAAATGACTTGTATAATTAATCCCATGGTGTCCCACGTTACCAGGGGTCATGCTAGGAGTTATCAGGTTTGTGATATACTTGGGTATGGCGCTCCATGCGTTTGACTTTTAAGATTAGAGTTTTCTTTTTTTTCTGTTTTTTTGTTGTTGATTTTTTGAGATTTCACATCAAGGAAAGTCATTTGTTTGAATTATTCTCCCTATCATTGAACATTTAATTTTTAAAAATATGAAAATAATGAAGTGAAATTTATTGCAAGCTAAAAGGGTAAAACCATACCTTTTTACTCAAAACTCGCGATCCCCCGCATTCAACAAGACGACATCATTTGTCATATTCCACCAAGCACAAACCATGATACCAAGGGTGATGAGCTCCATAAAACTAATAATTTTCCATGGTGTCATCGATGTCACAGGATGAGATACAATACCAACTTAGCATTTCCTCTAAACAACCAAACCTGACACAAATCCATACAAATGGTCCTTTCAATTGCTTCAATGCTTCATCACTTTGCATCACCAACAAGGTTATGATAAAGCTAAACAAAGGTCTCAAGGATTTTGACTAGATAAAAAATAAATTGACTCCACTAGAGATTAATCCATCAATAGGTATCTCAATATATCTTCCCTGGGAACTATTAGAAATAAATTTCCCTTCCATAACATTCTCATCGTTTGTGACCAAGAGGGGGATCTAGGAAGAACCTCTAATTTATAATCATAATGAAGCCACAATGGGAAACACTAGACAAATCCATTCCTCCTAAAAGATAACAAATTAAAAATAAAGAGGCAATGTTTTCCCTAACCCCACAACATTGTACCAACAACAGCCCTGTTCACGAAACTTGTGTGGATGAAAACTGGATCAGATAAAAACTTAGTTGAATTATTCTACAAATTGTCTCACTTCTTTTCTCATAATCTGCACTAGATATTTATGATTAAACACCCATTATACCATAACTAAGCAGAGATGGCTCGATTATCCCCTTCTTAATCATATCAAAACTTAGCATAAGTCTACAAAGACTATTATGATGAATTCCCTCGATTAATAGAAAAATGAAATGGCACACCAATGCAAGGAAATCACCAAGCTAGAAATCTCATTGAATACCCCATCAGCTCATGACTCATCCCAGTTATACATTGTCGAGACTACAAAAAACATAGATTTTCATGCATATGTAGTGTGAATGAGACAAATCTTGCAGAGACATACATGGGATAGCAGGAAGGGAACCTCTAATGTATAAAATAAATACAATAGCTACTTGAAAATAATCTAAGGGGAAAAATTAAAAATGAAGTGGTAGTTGTCACCTACCTACCGTGAGAACATTATTGGGAGGGTAACAGTGCACGTAGCATAGGTGCACAAAAATGGAGGGAGAAAAATCAATATAGCTAGATAATATGCCTTGATGGAGTGCGTCCTCAGCCTCGATCTTTGTTTTCCTCTGCATAAAACAAACACTCTAGCAACAAGCAATAAATCTGCTTCTCCTTTCATAGGTAATCAAACATGATTTAGACACATATACAGGTGCAGATCAATCCATTTATGCCTTTCCATCTAGAACATCATTCCATGAATCCATTATTTTCAACGCATTCTGCCAAATAGTTCATGACCTGCGTATGCTTTCAAGTTTTGCATACATGTCTGTTGAGGCACTTGCAGCTACAACCGAAAAGGAACTCGTTCCAAATCTTTCATTTTATCATGGTTCCCAGAAGTATTTTTTATAGCTGTAACTAACCAAACACTATTAAATTACAATGTTAACTTGGGCTTCATGTGGTTTCCACCTCTAGACCTCAAACTATGTGCTTGTATTATTATACAAGAAAAAGATGGGTCTGAAAAAGTATTTACGACATGTCACTTTCTTTATTATGCCAAGCAATATTTCCCCTACAAAAGTGGCTGTTAGGTAGGGGCACTACAGGAACCATACAAATGGGTCAAGACTATTATACAGTCCTAACCCTAGAGATTTAATGTTTTGTTTCTTTTGAATGTTTTGTTCCTTTCTGATCATTACACCTCTTCATAACTCTTTTCTCTTTTGCATCTTCTATTTTTAGCCTCCTTTGTATGTTACTATGATTCATATTTCTAAATGATATAATCATATACATATAAGTTCACCTTAAGCATTTACTATCTAGTAAGAACCTCTCTAAGTATAACCTTTTGAGCTAAGAAAGGAAGAGTATTATCTTCATACTCCATATCATAACATAGGAGGGCATAGAACTAATTTTTATATCTCCATACATTCATGGGAGAAAAGTATGATAGACTACAATAAGTATTGAAGTGAAATGGAAAAGCTAGGTCAAGGGTTTTTTTTGGTGCATGCACACTCGTACAATGCACTACAAGAACTACATTGAGCTTAAAATGTATTGCAATGTTCAATGAATTGTAAACGAGGTGATTGTTGAGGTCAATTTGACTCAATATTTACATCTTTTATTTTGATTAGTGTTTGAGGTTCCTACAAGAAGCTAAGTTCATTTTTCCAGTACAAATGTGGAAATCAGGGTTATAAGTAAATTTAGAGATATCAAATTGCAACATAGGTAATAAAAAAGAGACACAAGAAAATAATAATTTTTCCATTTATAGGGCCAAGATAGTAGAATAGCCTCAATTTTTAAACTCTTGTACAAACCATTTGTACGGTATTTTCCTTTCATGATTTGACTAATAAATATTTTATCTTAGCACATTTATAATTCTACATAATTTTTAGATTTAGAAATCGCACGATCAAAATAACTAAAGATTGAGATGAAGATTTCTAAATAGGGGTATTATTTAATATCTTATGAAATCATCTGATAAGGCATAATTTTACATAGCAAAACCCTCGTGATAAAATCAAATGCATCCCCAACTTAGTCACTATAATCATATGGCATGTTTGTTCTAAGTTGTTTTGAGGATTTGTTGTCTCCTTAGAATATGTGATCTTTACAATTTGTAGAGTCCAATATGATCTTAGTAGGAGAAATCAAAGGTCCACAAAGACATGGCTGGTATGAAACAATACAATGGTTGGAATGTAGATAAGGACTTATTAATAAAGAAATAAATTGTTTATAGAGACAAATCTCTCATGAAAGCAACAAAATAATTCCCGTCAAAAATCAAATTTATCCAACCCATGAATAAATTGGAAGTGAGTTATATCTAAGCTACTTGAAGTGAATAAATGGGACTCTAACTTTATAAGGGATGCCTTAGATCATGCGCAAGAAATAAAATGTCTAATTGTAGTAAATAAAAATTGGTAAGCATAGAAAATTTTAACAAGCCTATTCTTAGTTAATTTCACAAAGTAATAAACATGGAAATTACATCATAACTGAGTGGGTAATAAAATCACGTGTTTCAAATTTCATTCAAGCATTAACATGAAAGTCAGCTAAGCCAAAGAAACTTTTATGCAAATGTTGGTCGTTTTTACTCACAATTTTTTTAAAAACATAATTCTTGAATTAATCATCAAAAAATGTGTTACAAGTAGATACAATGCCAAGCAGTGTAACTAATACACCAAGAAGCATCCTTATATATATCATGGTTAGAATTTAAAGTATGGTACAACAGGAAGAAGTCATCCATTTTATTCATCCAAATGAAGGATTCGGTGAAATGCTTGGCTTTTCTTTGTAGACCACCCAATAGGAATATGACCTATCAAATGAACGGTTTTCCTGATCCAAAGCCTAGTTAGCCAATCCATCTGCTACTTTATTACTCTCCCAAGGAGTATGAACATAAAGAGCTATCTAGAAATATTGAGCCAAAATACCAATATTGTCTTGGATCTGTGAAATACGCCAATTAATAAGAGTGAATGGTGTATTGTTTATTAAGTAGTCGAATAATTGTTTGAGATTCAAATTCAATAATAACTTTGGTCCATCCCATTTTAGCCGCTTTCTTCAAAGCATATTGAATGGCAAGGATTTCAGCCATATTTTTTGCGATAATTCCAATTTACTACCCATAAAAAAGGTGTTGTTGCGTTGCACTATCTCGAGCTATTCCTCATATACTAGCTTATCCCATATTTCATCAAGATGCCCCATCTTTATTAATTTTAATGCAGCCTTTAAGAGGCAGCTGCCAACATTTGGGTCATGGTGATGGGTTGCTATAAGGAATTTTTTGCATATTCTCCTCTTGAAATTCGATAATTGCAAGGAATATTTTCCATTTAGTTGATATTAGGTTTGGAAATTTGATTATCATTTGGAGTGTTTCAACAATATTAGCTTTGATAAAGGTCTAGACAGAGGCTACTTGCTATATTTTTCCTTTAAATATGTGCATGTTTCTTTCTTTCCATACATTCCATAACATTAATGTTATACAAATCCAACAAGCAATATTCATGACATGGGTATCTTTTACAGCCAATTCCCAACTGTGAATAACCTACACTAGGTCAGCGGTATCATACCAAACTAGTGTGAACATGTCGGAAAGGTTCTTCCATAGTTGTAAAGTAAAAGGGAAAGAAAAGAAAAGATGATCACCCATTTCTACCTCATTTAAGAATAACACACATCTAAAAGGTCCTTTTAACCCTCTTTTCATAATATTTTCCCCTATGAGTACCTTTTTATGAATAAGGGACCAGGTGAAAAATCTCACTTTCGACCATAGCATCGGCTGCCATATCTTTATAAATATATCCACCCATGGATTATTTAGTATTCCAGCAAAATAATTATACCCTTCTGCCAACGTGTAAACTGTCATCATATTTCCTTCCCCACCCCAGTTCATCTTCCATTTCTGAGAAGGATAGTTTGTGTGGCTGTAAAATGTACATTAGTTGTTGGATCTGTTGCTGCAATAAGGTCATTGGCCATTGAAAAACTGGAAGACACTCTTTATGAGGATGTGACTTCCAATAATTGTTGAAATTTATCCACCCCTGTGAATAGAGTGCATTCATAACATGTAGAAAATATTGGTACAGAGATATAATTGGTTGAAACCCATTCCATGAGTCTGTCCAAAAAAATGCATGGCAATCCAAAATAAATTCTTTAATAAGAGTCTCCCCTAGGCGAAGGAACGGAAACATAGGAATCAACTAGCAGGTAAGGAATGGTCAATGAGATGACTCATTGGTAAACCACTTGTATATTTAGCACACACATTAATAACCCATAACTGTTGTAGATTTTTTTGAATCCTCCAATATAATTTATTTGCCAATGTGATGTTGTTGTTAACACTATCTCTAAAACCAAGTCCCTTAGTTTGTTTAGGACGACATAAAATATCCCATTTGGATAAATTCCATTCTTTATCCTGTTGTTTTCCACACCAAAGAAACCTCTAACTAATATGATCTGTATCATGAACAATCCTAGTTAGAATATGAAGAAGAGACACAATATATATTAGAATGGCCTACAGGACAATTTTGACCAGGGTCATTCCTCTTCCTAAGGAAATCCATACGTTTTTCCATCTGTCAAATTTGGGTTTGATTCTGGCCATAACCCATGTCCAATTTGTGAAATTTTGAGGAGAAAGGAAAACACAAAGGTACTTAAGTGGGAAAAGTGCCCTGCTGAAACCTCAACTTCTGAAGGATATCTTGCTCAAGTCATGGGGGAAATGAAAGAAGATGATGTTGGATTTTCCTTCATTAATATATTATTCAGTAGCCTGAGAGAAAAGATGTAGAATAGAGGAAATATGAGATGCTTCCCCAATTATAGAAGAGTGATCCACAAATTGCAAGTGTGTTAAAGGTGGAGCCTATCATGTAAGTTGATACCTTTAAGCATTTTTCTGTTTGTGGCAGTAGTTAACAATCACCCAAGAGTCTCTGCCACAATTATAAACAAAAATTGAGAGATCAGGTCACCTTTCTTGAGTCCTCTTGAGGCTTAAAACATAGGGGAAGGTTCCCCATTGATGAGAATAGAGAATGAGAGTAGTAATACAAGTTTGGATCCACTCAATCTACTGACCAAAAAAGCCAAATCTTTGTAAAAGAGTAGCCAAAAATTCCCATTCCACTTTATAATATGGTATTGCAAGGTCTAATCATATAAACATGGTGGTATTTTTTTAAAATTTGCATAGAATGAATGAAATCTTATGCCATAACTATATCATCTGTAATTTGTCTACCTTGAACAAAACCTCATTTTTCTAGCGAAATAATTTTATGAATAATTGTTTTATCCTTTCAGCCATCACTTTAGTAATGATTTTATACAGAACATTATATTAAGCAATGGTAGATGCCTCTGCCAGTTTGGGAATCAAATTTATATGATTTTAATTAAGAATTCACAATATATATCTTTCCTGAAAACATTCCTCAACCATCTCAAAATGATATATCTCAATCAACTCCAAAAACTGTTGATAAAATTCTATCGGAAATCCATCCAACCCAGGTTTTTTTCTTTTCTTCATAGTAAACACAACGTGATGTAATTCTTGTTCAGAGACATGCTTAATCAATAGGTGATTGTCTTCCTCTATAATAATAGAAGGAATGTAATCATATATAATTTTTTATGCCCTCCCATTCAGCGAGGAGTTCTTAAATAGATTTTTGAAATAATGTAAAATCACCTGTTGGATTCCCCTCTTAGATGTCTCCTAGTGTCCCATTTCAGTAGTCAAATATACTCTATAGTTATGTTCTTGATGATACAAGACTGATTTATGGAAAAAATCAGTATTCTTGTCTCCCTCTTTTAACCATTGTACTCATACCTTTTGTTTCCAAAATATCTCTTCCCTTTACTCCCACTCTCATAGATCTCTAGTGAGATCAATCTCTTGCTTCTGTAGATCGAATGAAAAGCCTTGTAATCTATTACGTTGGTTAAGGACCTGAATTGATTCAATGGGATCCCTTTTTATAGCATGCATATTTCTAATCACATTCCTATTCTACTCCTTAATTTTTCTTTGAACATAGTTAAGAGTTCAATAAAATCTATGCATATATGTCCCATATCTCGGCTTCCCATCTTTCCACCATTTTGTAATCAAATAAAACTTAGCATTAAAAATTTAAAAAAATTAAATTGAATATTTTAGAGAAGTAAAGGAGGATAATGTATTTTGTGAATAGAGATAGGGAAGGAATTTAAAATCCATACTAACCTAGAAGGAACTTTATCATCACCAAAGATTTTATTTTGTTTATTTTACCATGTTAATTTTGAGCATGTATATTTTTCCCCCTTGGGAAAACATGTTTGTCATTAATCATAAAGAATGTGAATTTTAAGTGTGAAAGATCCCATAATGTGAAATTTAAAACTTACACGATCCTCTTTCATGACAAGGAAAATCTAATCCATGTCATCCATCACCTATCATCAAGACATGAATAAAGTGCAATTGTTATAGAAAAATTGGAAATGATTATGATGAAAATAAAAGAGTAGTCACCATCTATACAAGGGATAAAATACCACTTGATTTATTTTTCCCATGCTACAAAACTCGCATAAGTGTTAAAATATAAAATTTACATTTGGAACATAATATCAACATAGACCCATTTCTATTTTAAGAAAACATTTTCTAGTTGAGATTTTACTAGATTTGAGCTCTGAATTTCTTGTAACCATTTAACACATAGAGATAGTCAAATCAAAGATCACTTGGACATGATGGAAGTGGATCCAATAGTAACTGATGCACCTTAGGGATAGGCGACTTATGAGAATTTTTCCCTTTTACCTTAATTTTTAGGATTTTGTTTGAAAGGTGGTGTATAGGGATGGTTTTTCATAAAATTGTAGTTGAAATGTTTTAGGGAATGTGGAATAGTTGCAATATTTACAACGATTCCACATTCCCTAGAACATTTCAACTACAATTTTATGAAAAACCATCCCCATACATCACCTTTCAAACAAAATCCTAAAAACAATTATGTAATTAAATTTTTATGTAATTATATATATATATATATATATATATATATATATATATATATATATATATATATATTTTTTTAGTATGAGTAGGCTACTTTTTTATTTTGTTTTACCCGATTGGGATGATGATGGGAGGATATTTTGATTTCCTTAAGTCTACAAAGAGTGGATCATCACATAAGAGGAGGTTTACAAGATTCTTGGAGTGCGAGTTATAGGACCAAAGCTAACCTTTAAAGGCTATAGATTTCTGAAGGAGGCTTATAGATAAGATACTTATTATGGAGATGGCAAGGAACCCAATGTGGATGCAAATTAACATATTAGATTGTTGGATTTATACCATGACCCTATCCCCAACCCGCGGAATATAATTATTGGTATATTAGCCTCATGTTTAGCTGGTGGTAAGGGAATCATGACAAGATTCTACATTTTTGGGATTCTATTGGGTAGATAATACATTATTATGGGAGATTATATGCATGGGGCCAGGATATTTAACCACTACCTATCATGATTTATATTGGATTGTTATATGTCACTCATTGGTATTGAGCCACCCAAATTTCATCATGTTTGGATTTATGAGAGGGTGATCCCCTACCAGAGGGGTGTAGAGGTTTCATATCCCATTGATATAAAGGCAACTTGATGTGGTTAGATATAGAAACAGCCGATTCCACATCTATGAGGTTTTTATTTTACATTATTATATTAAAAATACATAATTTTGTTATGTAAAATTTAAATTCTTTTTTGATATATGCTCACTTTATTCGTTTGACGGTAGTCACTTTGTGAACAACATCAATTTAAATACGAATTTATTTATTTTTCTAGCTCGCTTGTGTAAAACTCTTTTATTACTTATCATACAATTGATGAAAATTATGCCCCATTCTATGTTCAGGTTAAAATTTGTAATGTTCTTGTTAAGAATGTTTCATTTGATAATGGATCTAATCTTAATATATACAACATTTCCTTTCTCCATCAAATAGGTTTTGTTATCACCGAATCACAGCACCCCTGGATGTTGATCAGATTTCTAGTTTGATCACTCTCAGCATCCAGTGTGATTAGATAAAATGGGTACTATCTCCAAATTGTGGGACTTGCTACTTGAGATAGACCTCTAGAGAAAGCTGGTTCTTGCTCCTAAACTACCTGCCACAATCTACTCTAATGCAGGAGAAACTAGCTATTCTAACCTAAAATTCCAAGGGACCAGAGAGAGACAATGCATAAAATGAAAGCCTACACTAAAGCGGTGATACACCAGAAAAGGAGGGTGTGAGAGTAATCTCCAAATGTGTGAAATACAGAGGCAAAGTGCACACTAGAAGAGGTAATGACAGTTCACCATAATCCAGCAAAATGCATTTACAGCAATATTCCAAGCACACACAATGATAATGAATTCCTGCAAGAACATAATAAATAGACACAATATACTTGTAGAAAAGATTAAAGGGGCAAGAAGAATGCAAGGAAACACAGCAGGGGAAGATGTATCCACAAACTGATATTTTATTGCTTCATGATATGCACAGTTCAATCTATTACAAGATAAGGGCCTGGATCACCATGCAAGGAGTCCACTACAAGGGCCTGCAACACACTGGCTTCACAAAGCAATTTTGGCAGAGCTTTGCTACCCAAAAACTCTCTCTCCTTTACAATGAGCCCAACACTCCAATTTATAGAAAAAGAGAAGGAAAAGAGAAGGTCCCGAAATCTGTCCTTCAACCACCTGTAAGGGGCATTAAATTGAGTGGAATGGGTATACATTACTTGCAAAAGGCTCCCCATACTGTCCCATGTGCTGCAGCAGAGAATGAATGATGACCATGCCTCTTAATTGCACTCCCAGCTACCAAATAAAACACTGTTCTGAACCCGGCGACGTTTCCTTAAAAAACTCAATCAATTTCTAATCAAATCTGGAATTTCTTGATTTCTGTGCATCGGGCTCGGAACCACGATTCCAACGGTACCAATTTTGTGCGATTTCGTTGAGAAATGCAAAAGTTATGGCTTTCTGAGTGCAGGCAGCTCTTTTGGGCCTGGCAGGCGTTTTCTGTCATTTGACGGGAATGAGCATTGATTGACTGGAGCCGAATATGTTTCTTTTATTTAAACATATCTACCCTCATTAAAAATAAGAAATCTAGTTTTTGTGGCATAGAGGACGTCGTGCTCGTTCCAGAAAGTCCAATTTTATCAAAATCGGAGCTCGGAGTCAAAAGTTATGGCCGTTTGAAGTTCCACGGGTCAAATGTTGACTTTTCTCTTCTGCCTTCGGCCATTTCGGCTTTTCGTGTCCCGTGCGTCCCTTTGTCCCATTTGGTTTTGGTGCTGAAATTTCCCATTTCGGCCGAACCGGCTGGTTCGCGTACTTTTGGTCCATATGTCCCATTTGGTTTCGGGCCGTCTGGGACAAATTCGCCCGGTTCGGCCGGTTCGCCCCCCTTTGTCCCAATTGTTCCGGGACAAAAGTTCTCACTTCGGCCGGTTCGGCCGGTTCGCGTACTTTTGGTCCATATGTCCCATTTGGTTTCGGGCCGTCTGGGACAAATTCGCCCGGTTCGGCCGGTTCGCCCCATTTTGTCCCGCTTGCCCCAAAGGCGACCCTCTCAGCAGTTAACCAATTTTTTCTCTTTTCGGCTAGTTTGGATTTCTGCGTCCCGCGCGTCCTTTTGTCCCAGATGTCCCAATTGCTTCCGGGGCCGCCTGTGCTCATTTCGTCTAATCCGCGCCTTTTTGTCCCACTTGTCCCAAATGCTTCTAGGACTAGGACTTAGCCATTTTTCGTGATTTTTCCTGGATCAACCTACTTGCTTTCTGCAACTTTTTTCCGCGTTTTCTCAGAGCTTTCTCTTTTCAACCTGGACAGGAGAGTTAGAAATTTTTTTGAAGAGACCCTAGAAACCTGATTTTTGCTCTGAAACAATCAATTTGCCTGGGACTTGAATATTCTGATGCATGTTATCAAAATTACCCTGGGGGTGAATTTTGGATAACAGGTTTTTTTGTTGTTGATCTAATTCCATCTACTCTATACATATGTGTCTTTGATATCATGCCTATGCAAGTGTTGGGATAAATAACTTTACCCATTATGGTAGGCCCTTACACTCCTAATGTTTTATGTTATGTTATGTCTCATGATCTCACTTATAATTTCATTCTATCCCATCATTGGTTAGATACCATGCATACAGTCCTTTCTACCCATGTCATAGCACAAAATTTCCTTACAATACCTTCTTCTATGGATAATGCTACAATAGATTCCACGCCTCATATTGCTAATATTTTGGATATCCATCTCATACATGATAATGAAGACACTGCTTACATTGCACATCATTCTCCTCCTATGATGGAATACAGTACTACTGATTTACATGATGAACTTTGTATTGGCACCCATGATGCTCGATCCCTAATCCATACTATTGCACACTTACATATATCTAGATATGTTTCTCCTACGATGGTTTCTATATATACAATACTTAAGGTGTTGGGACACACTCATATCCCCCTTCACAATTTCACCATGACCATGGATTTCAAATATGTTGCCTAGAACACCTATTGATGCAATTATAATGATTCTATGTTTACTGATGCCAATGTTATAGCACTTGCCGCAACCTCCTTGCCACAAGTAAGAACAAAGTGTGATGATTTGAAAATGATTCTTGATGCTTTTGCCTCACTCACTTTCCAAACTTCTATGCATGACTCATACTATGGCCACACCTCATCTTCTTTTATCCATGGGGGAAATCAAATCCCCTCTTTCCACGTTTATGTATTTGATCGTACTGGTTAATACATATAACTTTAATTTTTCCAATCTTCAAGAATTGTACTTATTTCTTCTGAGGATTCTTGTGTCTCTCCCCCATTACTTGAGATTGATATTGACAAGCCTCTTGTCACTACAAATGTTACACATCTCTTGGATCACACACTGATCCTTACATTTTCACTATTTCCACTATTGCCAACATGTTAAATGTTAAACCTATTCCAGTTTCTCCTAATAGACACTCTTATTGTTTATACACTTCCTACTCATGCAGTTGGGATATTGGACACCATAGGGTTTTCCCCTCACTATGTTGACATTGTACTTTAGTATATCTTTTCATATCCCTTTTGGTTATGACTCAGATTTATAATATTTTCTTGATGACTTCACTTAGATCACTATGTCATGCACACTTGGGGCACCTAACCCCCTTGCTACCTGATGATTCAATCTAATTTTAGATTCGAACATGACTATTGAACAAATCTCACTTAGACCAAATCCAGCATGTTTCACTCAGTTTCCATCCTAGAATCATTCCGAATCTCTGAATACAAGCTAATTCATTCTTATTTCACTATTTATTATACTTCCTTATTTATTGTAGGATAGATATTAATTGTTGATGTTATATGCATTTTATCTTAGTCCTATGATAAAGATTTAAATATCTTTAAATCAGCTCTCCTAATGGACCTCTAGATGGTGGTGGACCCATCACATACGGGGTCCCAATTGATGCCTTAGATATCCCTAAAACACACAATCTCGATGAGCCACTCTGCCTATTTGAATACATCATCTCTTGTGCCTCTCCTAGTATGGATACTTCACATACTCTTTTGTAGTGTGGCCCCTCTCAGGTAACTCTGGCTAAATCTAGTGTTACTCGGGAAAACCCCGAGGGATCTAGTATTGAACATGTTATGTCCCACTCCCTGAAAATTATTTGAGCCTTTGTATTTTGTTGTGACATCTAGGAATATCTCGATGCCACATCCTTAGTGCTCATTAATAGCTCCTTTGTATGTCAAAATATATTTTTGTTCAACCGAGCAATCTCTACCTCGTGGAATGATGTGGTTTCCTGATGAGATGAATATACTTCTATCTCATGCCCAAATCATTGTCTGTATGACTTCTATTACCTGTTATCATACATTACTTAAGGGCCCCGCCATATCTCCACCTATCACTAACAATAAACTTCCCCCTCCTTCAACCTACATAGGATTCGTTCATTTCAACCCTCCTCCATCTCCTCGATTCGATCTCGTAGTACCTAATGCAGCCACCCCATTCCCTCATCCATCTCTTGGGCACTTTAACTAGTGTCACACCCATTGTATCCTTGAATGTCTCTGTTGTGTAGCTAGTTGAGAAGCCTCCATCAACAATAATTTTCATCGAGTCAGTATTATCAATCTCTCTACTCTAACAATACCCCACCACGAATCATATCCATCTATGACTCTAATGTGTACTAATACCCTATGGGAATCCCATATAATATCTTTAACTGACTCCCATTTGGTAATTGTTGTCTATGCATCTATGGGTGGGCCCAAGTCTCCCCACTCACATATGATTCTAACAAATAAATGTGGCGCAAATGGAATCCGCTATCTATGATTAAATTATCATATCACTCTTTCAAACTTGTATCTCTCAACATTGAACTCTGAAGGCGCAATTATGTAACATTGTATATGAACAAACTGCAACTCTTCATGCTCCTCTACTGAACCCCACATAACTAAGTAGGGCCTCCATGGAATATCTTCTTCATATAGGTCATATATTTCTCTACTTTAATATTTCATCTCTCCTCTCCCTATCAAACCCTGTTTAATCTACCAAGAATGACCCGTCTAAAAACTCACATCTCATAATCATGTATGGCCCTCAGTCTCCCTACCATTCGACATGCTCCTAGGCTCTTATATACGAGTGTGGCAGATCCAATATTGTGTTCATGTCTATATATGTAATTAACTGTACGGATCTATATAGTTATTTCAGTATGTTAGGTCCCCATCAAAACACTCGATGGTCATCAATCATGTCAGAAATCATGCCTACATAGTCAATAAAAAAGAACCGCCTTGTCTTAACAACAGGCAATCTACCATTAACAACAATCATTAGTAAAAAGGGCAGGGCATGTATCATGTTAAAGCTAATGACATGTCGGTATGGGACATATCATCTCTACCTACAACTCTAATCAGTGGTGCTTACCAATTGAATCAATCCCAATACATGTTATCACCCACAATCAGTACCCTTAAAATCCTATAAACATCCTCGAGTGTCACTGTCGTCTTTAATATCAGGAGCTTAAATGTGTTAGTCTCTAATTACCATCTCTCATCCAAAGTTGTAAGAATTTCTCTGTCATCTAAGATGGTAGGAATAAGTGATACATAATACAATCCAACTACCTCTAAAACTTCCCACTCATAATCTGTCAAATGTATGATAAGGCTCAACACAGTGGACTACCTCTCACAGAAATGTAGAACGCCTAAACGCACCAGCAATCACAAAATCAAACACAAACACTTCGTTTTTTCCCAATCAAACAGGAATGTTATAAATATATGCATACATGTTATAAAGTGCAGGCGTTACGGCCTTGTGCACATGCACTATAGTGCAGGCACTATGACATCACCAATCTCGTGCACGCATGTGGTAAAATTGTTAGCACACGTGCACCTAAAATCCAAAAATTAGGAGTAGTATTCCGCCCACTTAACTTCTTGGCTTTATTAATTATGTCATTTATGCATCACCTATCGAGGGTCTCTGTGTCATTGGTCACTAGTACTCTGGTACTCACTCCGCGTGATGATTATGAGTTATAATGTTCACCATGTTCTCCTCTTATCTCTCATAACTAGAGCTCTTTTAATTCATTGCAACAAGTGAAAACCCTCCCCTTCTACTTTTATCCCCCATAATGATGCTTTTCTACTTTCGTGATCACCCTCCATTTGCCGTGATCATTTATCCTCCTTGAGAGAGTCCTTGTAATTCTTCTATCACCACACGGTCTCTCAAGGGGTCATCACCTTATCAAAAATTATTTTTTCTTCAAATAAATTGTCTATTTTTACTACTTTCTTTGAAACGGATCCGTTACTAGAACACCCTCCAAAAGAGGGGCAGTTGTAGACACCCCAAATCCATAATGTTAAATTCCCCCTTTTCATGCTAAAATCACTTTTAACTCGCTCTTAAATGCTTATAAAATATAATTAATTCTTTCTAATCAGTTCTTGATTAATTATTTATATACCCTTTTTCATATTAAATTCCCATCACATCTTATGGAGAATCAATCCTAATTAATTACTCATAATCCTAATTATCAAAGTTCTAATTATATATCTTCAACATCTCACATTCATCAATATTAACCAACATTTCAAATTAAATATATATAAGAAACCCCCAAATAGTACTAATTTGCACCTTTACACATGATCTCATGCTATAATTGTATTATTAGAAAACTAAGTTAAATTGAGAAACTATTAATAGAAGAGCTTAGTTTAAAATCATATGTATTTTTAAATTGGGAGAATTTATTGTATTGAATCCTTCAATACAATCATGTGTCATTGTCTTGCACAAATCATTCAAATGACCATCCACAAATTGGGAGCGCATGAACTCAACAAAGGTAGGTTTGAATTTTCTTAAGCTATGTGTGCTTTAATAATTTTCCTTTCATTTTACTTCATCTTGGTGTAGTTGTAGATATACAATATAGGTCTTTTGAGGTGTAAGACCTTAGTTTAATTGTTGCATTTTAACACATTACATATACAAGCAATATAAGTATATATAAGTAAGTAGTAACATCATCATGTGTATCAAAGCACAGTATCCATGTAAGAAAGCACTCTAAGTAGATATAAGCAAGAGCAAGGCATGTGTATATAAATGTTACTAGCATAAAATAATAAAACTTGTAACATACATAAAATGCCCCTTTGTGTGCGAAAATGAAAATTACAAAGCATCTATCTATTCATAATCATATGTTATATGTATGTCTTATATCTAAATTAAACATGCCTTGAAAAACATGTGCATAAAGAATGGATATGAAAATTGGCATATAATATGATAAGTAGCACTACATGTAAACATGTACTAGTAAAGCAAGTAGTGGGTAGGTCTTGATTTTGTTTGTTTGAATATTTAAGCAACATACATGAGTCAATCAAACAAATGGTTTTAGAGACATAGGCTATAAAATATAAGAATAGAGAAGGCTCTAAATTGACCTACAACTTCCCTTAGGAATCAATATACACTACAATCAAAAAATCTTGAAAATGTGTATGTGTCATCATTAGGTGACTATTATAAATATCCAAAATGGGAATAGAAACCCATTAAAATAAAGAAAACATATAAAACCAATGGACTATAAGAATTATCAAAATAAGATAAATATCATTCAAAAGTCAAAATAGAAGAATGTGGGAAATATCATTCAAAAAACTCAAGAGAGGGTGATTAAGAAAAATTACACAAGTAAATATGTAATTTTGTAGTTAAAGATTTTTCCTTCAACCATAGTTAAGTGATAGGCCCAATTACTGAATTTCTCTATACTAACGAACCTAACCAATTTGGTTTGAATTATCAAAATAAGATAAACATCATTCGAAAGTTTAAATAGAAGAATGTGGGAAATATTATTCAAAAACTCAAGAGAGGGTGATTAAGAAAAATTAAACAAGTAAATAAGTAATTTTGTACAGTCATTTGTGTAGTCGAGTTGGCATAAGAGGAAAAATAAATAACACAACTATAAATTTGACATAAATGCATGATATTCATAAGATAGTTAAATATTTTTCCTTCAACCATAGCTAAGTGATAGGCCCAATTACCGAATTTCACTATACTAATGAACCTAATCAATTTGGTTTGAATATTCCCTTCTTTTCCTTGTCAGTATTTGTATTTTTTTTATATTATTTTAATACCAAGTAATTTATGTTTATCACTTTCTCAATTTTTTGTTATATGCTTTTTGAGTCTGTTTTAATAGAATATCAAGCTCTCGATAACATGAGTGCATGCTTCATTTAGCATTTATAGTTGATTTAATCATTTTTCATGATGTTTTGTCTTTGAAATTATTCTTGAAAGACACACTAATAAATAGTAACTTAAGCTCCTGAGATGACCCATTCTCCACACCATATGATATAGAGTAGGTAGTTTCTCCCATATGTGTTTAAACACTTGTACGATATAATCCTATGAACTCTAAATAATATAATTATACAAATCTTCATGTTTTGTCATAGTTTTTCTTAATATATTTGTTATCATTTTATTTATATATTTTACTTCTCCATTTCTTTGAGCGTAACAAGGAGTCAAAAATGAATGTTGTATCTTGTATTTAGCACAAAAATCTCAACAATAATATTTTGTAGAATGATCCACTATTTGTATTGATAGAAAATGGAAGTCCAAATCGAGAATGATAAACCTATTAATGTCTTCATCTGTGCTGGATTTTAAAGAAATGGCTTCAATCAACTTTGTAAAAAAATAGTTTTAATAACGAATTTGTGACCTTCTAATGGTATAAGGTTTAGTTTTCCAAATAAGTTGAACTCGTGTCTGCTATATATTGGAATGTCTTTAACATTGTGTGCAAACCATTCCTTATTCGTGAATTTTTGTTCCATGATATACCAATAATAACATATTCATATAATCTTACATAGCATGGATTTTTCACTAAATTTTCCACCACATTCACTATCATGGACTACTTGTAATGCAATATTATTATCATCATGAATAAGACATCAAAGTAAATTTCTATCAAATGATATCTTTAAAAAATCCATTTACAATGATGAAATATATAATACCATATCTTCATTCCAAAAAAATGACATTTTATGAAAATTTTGCAAAAATAATTTTGCTTGAAAGTTAAAGTGGTAAATATATGTGTATCATTCCAGTTCATTTGTTTTATCTATAATAGAAAATACAAACATATCATCTAATTATAAGGGTGTAATGGTTACTTGTAACTATTGAATACTCTATATATATAGTGTGATCTTTATTAATACAATTAGGAACAATGGAAGTTACACAAGCCATCATCTCGAAATGTTGTCAATCTCAAATCCATAAAGTAGGTGATCAACATTTGTGCAATATCTCAATATGGAATTAATTCTTATTTATTTTTTTATACATGTGACAAGTAATTAACTACATTTTGAGTCATCTTATACTTAATAAAGTTGGTCTTTAAAGGATGTGTGTCATGTAATCCTAAAATCAAAGGCTTCTATTTTATAATTTTGGAAGCTCATAAAGGTCCATTTTGAAGAGAGGGCCATAGAGGTCTTTATAAGATCTTAACTACCTCTTGGTTTCCCCTCCATATATATAATTATAGATCGGGTCATCTTCTCTCTAGAAAATTTAGTAGTTAGTATGCAACCCTTGAGGTGTTAATACAATTTTGACCTCATGGCCTAAAACACATTTATATGTATTGATATATGTGGTCCATGTTTTATCAACATTAGCACATACAACAAATTCATCTCAAAAGCTATCGTTTATCAAACCTTGATCTATTATAATATTGTCTTACAATTTATCAGTGATGACGGGCCCTTTTACATATTTTTGTGTTATAACTTTAATATCAAAATTTATTAACAACATTCAACCCATTTAGCAATGTGTCCTAACACATAGGGTTTATACATTGTGTAATGTAATGGATCTATTTTTGCAATATCTTTTGTCTCAATATTGAGCATGTAATGTCCATAATTTTGTGTTGTGAAGATGATACTTAAGCATGACTTATCCATTGAATTTGTATTTTTTCTCATAATCAATTAATGTAAGATAATGTAATAAATAGCACATTTCCTATGTTCGTCATCTTTTTGTACTGGTAAGTTTCCCAATGCATGCTTTGTATTTGATATGTATAATAATAATGGTCTGTTAATAATGAGAGGTATCATGATAGGTGGATGATCTAAATATCTTTGATTTCATTGACAACATTTTGGCATTGTTTTTCCTTTTTAAATATAATATATATATATATATATATATATATATATATATATATATATATATATATATATATATATATATATTTGTGTGTGTATTAGAATGTGACCCCTATATTAATAGAGATCATTTACAGGAGGACTATTACTTACCCCAAGTTGATGAACAACTTCAATGGGATGTCAACAAAACCCATAATGATTCCTTTACAACCTAGGGCCAAAATGCATAAATTCTTCATCTCCTAAATGATTGCTTACTATTTAAAAATAATAAGCCCGATATGAGAATTAGGCATTTTGATATAGATGGTTCATATGTACAATTTCTTTAGCATATATAAATATCTGTCTAGAAAGATTAGTAAGGAAAATTTAAAATGGAATATGATACCTTTTTGCTATTATATAAAAGTAAATTTCTAATTGTAAATAATCTTGAAAAAATGTTTACTAGAACTCACCACATGCCCCTTATACAAAGAAACAAGATAAAATTTTTTGTATTTTTTCTATAGGTGTCCTTAAGTAATTCATCTTCTGTGTCAAACTGCTCTTTGATATGGATGCTAGCATCTAAAGATGAATATTTTAATGAAAACTAGATTTTAATCACCAAGTAAACTGGCTCCAAAATTTCTCTTTTGGTATAAATGGAAGAAGTAGAATTTTTGCATGTTAAGGATATGGAAAGGGATGTAAATTTAAATTTGAGAAGGTCTAAATCATAACACATGAAATATTTCTATTTCTCACCTATAAATTAAAGGGCTCCACCCTAATAACTCAATTATGTTCCAAATTGAATAGAAAAAGGGAATTAAAAACATGAATACAAGGTACGCCAACATTAGTTTTCTCTTCTTTGTTCTTATTTTGAAAGGAATTATAGATTCAATTGTCAAGAGTTAATAATAACTCTAGCTCCAAGGTCATTATAGAAGGTGGAACTTTGTTCATGATTGAGAGATAAAATGCAATACATTACCAAAAATTTACAAGACACCTTTTAAACTTCCAAATTGTTATTCAAAAATGTGTTTCAATGTAATAAAATCTTAAAAGAAATTCCATTTAAACGTAAATTTCATCACAAGGTTCACTCACGGAGAAACCTTCCTCTCTTTTATTATGGTTTTCCTTTACACATATTTGGGATCCTCTTTGACTTAGTTATAACTCAATGATATATTTATGAATCTTTAGTAAAATTGCTCTCTAATCTTAGTTCTACACCCTACGCATAGTTGGGTTACCGTACACCTAAAAATTAACACGTGATTCCATATGCACTCAGCTTCTCAAGGTCATGTCAAGACATCCAAAGTATGATAAATGAGATGGTAATTGAATAGCTAAATTTGGTATAAATGGAATAGGTAGAAATGATAGTAATACGAGGATTTGGGATCAAGGTAAACATAAACACTTGAATTACAAGGTGGGAACTTTCTCATTAAGGGAAACAAATTTTTACCTTACCTATACGACAGTAATTTTGCAGTGAAGGATGTTTTTTGTCTGCAAATATTAATCTATATTAGTGGAGCTAAAAGTTCCTTAGTCTGGTTGTAGGACATGAGGAAATTGTTCATTCACCTTTAGATACTCCTATTCAGAGATGGTCATGCAAGAGTGTGGACAAAGGACATATTGGAAAAACTATGGATTTGGGCATCTAGGCTGGTTTTATCAAATAGTGAGGTTGGCCCAATATTGTTCAGTTATGATTAGTTTCTCATTGAGAACATTGAATTGACGTATGATTTATGGAGGTAAAGGGGTGGATCTGAAATTAAAGCTCATATACCTAGGTCTATATCCCCTTGATATCGGTCAATACCTAGTGGATTGATAATTGGTTCAAAATTCCTTTTACGAGGTTCAAGTGGACCTAGAAGGGTCATGTGGGACACTAACTCATGAGAAATGTGGGAGGAAATCATAGACTTGATGGAAAAAGGGTCGAGAGACTAAGTTCAGGTAGTCTAGGCCACTAAAGAAATGGATGTTGTGTTCATTTTAAGCTCTAATCTACTTTTAATTCATAACTTTAAATAAGTAGGAAAAATAATTTGAATTAAACAAAAGACAATTAAATAACCTTTTAATTTAATTAAGTTGTGTTTACAAGTACTTAAATAAAGTAAAAACAACAACTAGTTATTTCCTTATTTTTGGATTTTTAATAGAGATTTTCAAATACAAAACAATTAAACAAACTAAATTTCTAAATTATGTTTTTATTTTTAATATTTAATAAAATAAACTATTTTGTAGACACGAACATAGAGAAGAAAAAATAAAATAACAATTACTTCTAATTAAATAAACTAAAATAGGGAATAGTCGGATGTAGGCATTCCTCTATTGCAAGATTCTATAACATAATATATTCTAAACAAATAGTGTACTCATAAATTATTAATTTGAATAAGTAGATTTCTTCTAACCAAACTTCTACCTTAGGTTCTAGGGAGAGGAAAGAAAATATTCTCAGAAGCACTTTGTTCTTTACCCAAAAACTTTCCCTAGTAGAGTGGAATTGAATTACAGAGATAATAACAGTGAAGAAATAAAATAAGATTACTGGCACAATATCTTCCTCCAACCTTTTTCCCATGCAAATCCATAGGGATAAGAAAAGAAGAGGATATCAATGGAATATTTATGCAAACAATACACAGACAAGGATTGTGTATATGACATAAAGATATCTTTCAATTCTACTAAATTAAAATAGTGGACTTCTTTTATTGAAACAAATACAATTAAAAAATATTAAATAAATTTAAATACACCCTATTGGTACCCAAATTGATTCTCCCTCAGAAGTTGAGTAGCATTATAGGTTTGGTAGGAAGCTTGGAGACAAGCAAAGCATGTAGTGTGTCATTTTGTAGCCGGGGATGAAATGCAGCTTGCTCTTTGTCACTCAGATGTGGAGAAATGGGTACCACCCTCAAGAGGATTTGACCTATACTCACTACTTTATGGTTGTGGCTTTCAACCAGAGTGAGACGACCCTTTTTGTATCCTATTGTTTGTGGAGGAGATGGTGTTGGTTCTCATATTTGTCTTGCCCAATTTGCCATTATTTTCCTCTAATCTGCGTGTTGTGAAATGTTTTATCTCTCGATGTGGATGTTCTGAATCTTCTACCTCCATTTGAATGCCTTGAATTGTTTTCAGAATCCATTTTGATGTCCCTCCTTGAAGAAGTCTCTGAATTTTCCCTATTCTTGCCCTAATTTCTTTAAAATCCACAGGCTTTACCATTTTTCCTATTTTTCCCCAACCATGGAAGCTCGAGAATGATCAATTTATATTTGTATGCCTTGGAAAATCCAAATCCATTGTCAAAAGATTCTCAAAACCATGATTCACTTGCTTGGTTTCAAAAAAAAATTCATCCTTAGCAAAAAATTAGGTTCTAAGCGTGAATGGTGATTTTCTGTATTTTGACAGTCTTACAGGTGTCCTTTTCCTGTCAAAGTTATTCCTTAGAGTTCGACAGTCATGTGGATTTTTTTGGTTAGCAGGGGATGGTGGGTAAATGCTTTAACTTATCACTTTCTACTTTTTTGGCAAAAAGGAAAATTTGGTCCTGTAGCTTTGCTCAAATTTTATTGGTACTTTTGGTGCTTACGTGGCTTCTTCTAATTGGGTGGGGCATGGCGGGTTGGTTTTCTCAACTTGTTATTTTTTGGCTACTTTTGAAAAAAGTTTGAACTCACCCTGCAACCCCTCCAAGCTTTGATTAAAGAAAAATTCAAGTGGTAGGGAAAATGTCTTTCCTTGACCCCACAAAAGGACAAGTGGAAATGTTAAAGGTGGAGATGCAGACCTTCGAAGGTAAGTTGGATGTTTTTACCTTTTGGAAAAATGAAGTAAAATTAAAAAATGGAAGTGCACCCCTAGAAAATCACTTTTGAAGCCTTAAGGTTTTTTGAAGTTGCACCATAATGACACGTGGGGAGCCCGCGCTCATCCAATGTCTCAACTTTTGTGGAACATATCAAGATGCGCCATTGTGACACATAACAATTTGAAAATTCAAAGGGATGGGGAAGCGGACCATCAAAGGCAACTTCGATATTTTTCCTCTTAACATCAAAATGATTAAAATCTCAAAATGGCTCGTAAGCCTGACAAGGAGGTCAAAGTTGGCGTTGAAAATGTCAAAAGGAAGGGAGGCAGGCCATCGAGGGCAACTTAGATTTTTTGCCGCTTAATATTCAAATGACTAAAATCATCAAAATGACCCATGGGCCTGATAGAGAAAAGTCGAAACTTTCTCCAGTTAATGGCAGAGGTGTGGAGCTTTGGAGGAAAATTGGAAAATTTCCCTTTTGTGGAAAAATGAGTAGAAAGTGAAAAAGGAAGCATGGTTCTATTGGGACCCACATTGGGGCACATGTCAGGCCCATTATTCAAGGGCGGAGCTACGGGGAAAACTTGGAAAATTTTTCCTTTTACCAAAAAAGAGGTCAACTAACAAAATTTGGCTGCGGTTCCTTTACAACCCACCTTAGGACACGTGTCTGGATCATTTCTCAAGGGTTGAGTTGCGGAGAAAAATGTGAAAATTTTACATTTTTCCAAAAAAGTGTAGAAGGAAAAAATAAACCCGTATGCCCGTTTTGAAAGGGATCTCCCACGTGTATGGTCCAAATTCAAAATAGAAATCAATGGAAGCTATGCATTTGTATCTGATTTTTCTACCAATTTCACTTCAGAGCTCCTGGTAGTGCGAGTCTTCATGATTTCTCGATATTTCTTTGCGCGGAAAATAGGGAAGGGGAGTTAATTTGATAGTTGAGATTGGTGAGGGAGATATGAGGATGCCTTTTGCCATTAAGATGTGATTTGAACTCTAGGCTTTATCTGATCTTCCATTTTTCCTTCTCGAGCACACAAAGAGCTAGATTTGAAAGATTAGGGGTGGAAGTGATTTGTGAGTAGAGGGAAAAGTGATATACCAGAATAGGGAATTGAATGGGGGAGATATTCGAAGAGATCCACCTCTTGAGCGCCTGACAACTTTTTACAGATCTGATTCTGGGAATCGCAATCAGAATCATGGCGAGCACTGGTGAATTCAATGTTTGGATTTTTTGGGGGAACAAACTCTGTTGTAAGTGAATTATTATAAATTGTATGAATTTTTCTTACAAAGGGTTGGAGGTTAGAATGTTGGAATTTTAGACCTTAGAACTGATTTTCTGAAAAACATCGATAGACCTCATCTTTTTGAGGGATTGTTTGAGAAACCTGTATGTATCTTTTGTGTTAAATTTGATCATGTCAAGCTAGTTATGAGTGTACAACCATTGACAAGTTCTGAGATTATTCTAGAAACTTTCCCTTACTGATAAGTTTAATCAAAATTGAGTTATTTTGTGTTGACTCTGAGTAATTAGTGTCTACTTTGTTTCAGAATTTCTAAAAATAGTTCTATTCATTCCTATTATAATCTTATACTGAAATTTTTGTGAAATCACACAGGATCTCATCCTTGTGACAGTTTAATGGTATTTGCAATCTCATTTCAATTAAGAGGCTTCATCTTGGATGAGAGAAACAAATTTAAAATCAATTCACTGTCATTTGTTGATAAAGATTATTTGTAAGTCTTCAATTGTACCTTACGCGTTGTTAATTTGAAACTATAGGGTTTAATTGAGTTTTGTAATTCAAGCCTTCGTATTGGAGTATTAAATATTATGTGAAAATGTGTTGATTTGGGTCCTCCATTAAAGCACACCTTCTAGTTGAAGGAATGTCTTGAATGTTCTAAAGATTTATGTTGTGAAGTTGCTCATTATTGTAAAGTCCCTCCAACGATCTGGTATAATCAAATTTATCCTGCTTCATCTCCCACCAAAAATTCACTTAAAAATAACCAATCATACCCACACTACCCATGTTTTTCATGTGTGTAACAAATGCATAATTTCTTACTACCAAAACATTCAGAAACAATCAGGTCTTCATTGTCTTTAGTGGCCTGAACCTTGCTTGGAAAATATCTCCATTATCTAGAGTGACAACTCGTGAGAGTTAGGTTTTGTTGCATTGATCATATTTTCTTCAAGGTCTTCTTAATAACTTCACAAGGAATGATATCTCCATTTCCTCCATAGAAAACAAGCTACAAAAAGGGTCCTCTCAGCTTGGTTGAAAGGCACAACCATAAAGTAATGAGGATAGGTCAAATCCTCTTGAGGGTGCTACCCAGTTCTTCACATCTGAGTTACAAAGAGTAAGTTACATTTCATCCTCTAGATACAAATTGACACACTACATGCTTTGTTTGTCTCTAAGCTTCCTGCCAAACCTATGATGCTTCTCAACTTTTGAGGGAGAATAAATTTGGGTACCAACACCTTACTAGCACCATTTCCAGGGAACATTGTGATTGCAGTTCATATTTAGACGCTGGTAAAATAGTACTAAATACATATTTTCAAATATGCATCTATGTTCAGGCCTGTGTATTTCAAAATTACAATTTACAATTCTTTCAGATTCCACACCTAGTGAACTACCTTTCATTGATAAATCTAGGTTAAGAAAAGTCAGATCATCCCATTTCCAGTTTCTAGTATTGACAAACATTTGATAGATCATATTTTAGTGTATTTGCGCAAATAAGGTGGAAATCCTTAGTGGCGACTACCTGTTAATCTGATTCTTGATGAGTACTAGTGTCCTAACCTCTATCAAGTGAGACTTGTTACTAATATTTTAAAATCTATAAGGAAGAAGATATTTTTTTAGTAGGGATCCTGCTAGGACTATTATTTCAAGAGCTAGGAAAAACAAAGTTAGAAGGAAGAAAATCCTGCAGATTTGTTGGAGATCAATAGACAAGAAAAGGGATCTCCATTGATGAAAGTGATTGGCCTATCATTTTAGACTGGCATTCAAGTGCTTCTGAATCAGGTAGCCTCTTTGTGGAATTAAATTCTCCAACTGGAGAGGGGCCTTCATTTTATTTTGAAAAGTTTGCTTCTCATGGTCTACCCCTATATTTTCAGAAGTTGATATGGTTTTCCAAGAAGTAAGGCCTTTAGGGGATACCCATTTTGAAATTTATACTCCAGTGTTTCAAAGACCCTCTGCCCCTTATCAATTTGTCTCCCCCATAGGGTCACCTCCTCAAAACAACATGGCCTTTCCCCCACCCATACCCTTATTTGTTGTAAATACCTTTGGTCCTATAAATTTTAGAGGAATCATTGGCTGGTTATCCAAATGCAGTTACCCAGAATGTGACAGAAATAGACTACCAAAGTTCCAAGGAACAAATGTTATAACTGGTGATCAACATTTAAAGAGGATGTCAGGGACTGGTATATATCAAATATGATGGAAGAATTTGAGATTGAACATGAAGATGTATATCTCAAATTGTTTATCCATACTTTGGAAGAGGATGCAAGGGACTGGTACATAGTTTTGAAAGATAATTCCATTGATTCCTGGACCGAGATGAATAATGCATTTAGATTGTGGTATGTTGACAAAACTGACCCTAGATTTCTTCTATCAAAATTTGAAAACATCAATAATAATCCTAATGAGTCACTACATGATTTCAACACAAGGTTTAATAATACCTTGAGGAGATTTATTGTTAGCTTAAGGCCATGTGATGAATCATGTTTGACCAAATATTCAGATGCATTTGATAAAAAGGCTTCTTAGTATTTGAGGGATAAAACCCTACTAATTTGAGGCAGGCATTCACCTTGGCCCTACAAATTGATAACAACATCAAGGCAATTAGAAAGCCTCCAAAAAGGGAGGGTGTAAAACTAATTAACCCAAAAAAGCCTCAAACAAGTAAGGCTGCTGATCTGGAGGAAGTTGTGAAAACTTTTGTAGGGATATGAAAGAAATATCATAAAAATTAGCCCAGGTAGCAAAAACGGAATTGGGAAGAGTTCACAAGGTTCAGTACAAGAAACAAGGCCAAGACAGGTTTACAAATCATCATATAAATGATCAGAGACCTGATGACAAGAGGCAAGGGACCTGTTGGATTTGGAAATAAATAGTCCCAAGCTAGGGAAAAAATAATGGTACCTGATCCTTTGGATGTCAGAGTTGCTATTGTGGAGGAGACAGATGTCATTGATTGGTGTGACAGATGTTTCATGCCCCATGCTCCATGTGAGGAAGATCAGCAAGAAGAAGAAGAAGAAGCTGATGATTATAATAATAATGATGCTTGCATGATGGGTTGCTCCATGAGCTCACAACAAGGGGTAACTTCAACTGAGGTAATAAGTGCTAGAACTGCTGCTGATTTTTGGGATTACTATTCACCGGGTACCTATTCTTCCTCCCTCTCATACTTTAGAAGTAGATACTATACAAGATTTTGAATTTCCCAATAATGAATTTGAATATTTAAGATATTTAATGATAAAGAAGTACGATGGAGGAATCCCATATGAGGAGGATAGACAGTTGTTAATGAATGTTGTTGTAGCCCAAGAGAAGGACTATAACATAAGAAATAGGGTTTTCAAAGGGACATGGCCTCAAGCCAAGCCAAAAAATCCATTTCTTTCAAATATTCCTAAAGAGGCTCCTAAGAAAGATGCATCTGCCAAGGGCCTTGTTGTCCCAAACAATAACTAATACCCCTCTTCATGCCCAAGCTATAAAAAATTCTATGCCAACCAATGAGTTTGTCAACATTCCTTCGAATGCTACCTTGCCAAAGTCTGTCCCTTATGATATTGCCCAAGTCATGAGTCATATCAAGATCTCAATTCCAATTGTTGAATTTCTTAGGATTCCTAAGCATAAGAAGAGGGCATTGGAGTATTTTGGATTGAAAGAAGAAAAGAGTGCCCCAGGTAGAAATGTAAATATTGCACGGAGACTCCTCCTATCATTGAAGAACTAGAAACACCACCAGCATCAGAAGAGCTAGATGAACCACCTGAGGTTTATCTAGGGACGTCCTTGGTAGATTCCTAGCTAAATGTTAATCCATTCTTCACCACTTTGATCATTAAGGATAGACTGCTTCACAACTGCATGTTTTATTTGGGGGCATCGTGCAATGTTATGCCTCTAGAAGTTATGAATGAATTGAAAATTAAGGTAACACCAGTTTATGGGAAGTGCACTGCCATGGATTCCAGAGAGGTGCGAGTGGTAGGATGTGTGAAAGGTCTAGTAGTAAAACTTACAGCCTATCCAAGTAGGAACTTGAAGCTTGATGTAGTTATTGTTGATTTCCTATCCAAGTGGGGTATGTTGTTGTCTAGAAAATGGGCTGCAAGTTTTAAGAGCGAGTGTTCAAATTGATATTTGTCCTATGCCACCATCCCAATTGAGGGCAGCCTTGTCAAGTTGTATGGGAAAAATAATATGTTGCACCTTATTGAAGATCCCAACAATGCATCTTATAAAGTATTGTACACAAGTTTTGATGCTGATAAATTTGTAGGATTTGTCTGTTGGAAAAGAGCACAAGATTGAAGAATGCAATTTTCTTGAGTAGGCTATAGTCTCTCCTTGGAATTTATTGTTTGATGGAACTTGCTCCAAGTTCGGAAATGGTGGTGGTGTTGTTATAATCTCCCCAAGTCAAGAGGAGTTTGTCTTTTCTTTCAAACTCAACTTTGAATGCACTAATAACATTGTTTAATAAGAGGCATTTTTGTTAGGTATGAGGATTGCTTGGAAATATGGTGTTAAAGACATCATTGTCAAAGGAGATTCATGAATTAATTGTAAAGCAAGTCAAAAAAATTTATGCCGCAAAAAATCAATGAATGAAACAATACAATTTTATGCATCTTGGAATCTCATTGAGATGTTTGAGTCATTCAATATTATTCATCAATGATAGGAGGTTCAATGATTTGGCAAAAAAACTTGTTGTGTTAGTATCCCAGTTTTATAATTGTATAGTATCCCCATATTGTGAATATCATGTTGAGGTGTTAACTAGGCCACTCTATGCCCGACAACATTAAACATTGGCAAGTTTTTGATGATGATGCTAAGGTTAAAAGGTTTCTATAGAACAAAGGGGAGTTTTGCTAATCAAAATATTGATTGGGAGCTAACGGTGTGCATAGCAGAGAGTAAAGAGACCTTGTTTGGCAAAGGCATCATTCAACTAAAGACTAATAGCATCCCTAGAGGGCTGGTTGCTCTTGAATCCAACTTTGATAATGCTGATCACATTATTAACAGATGCATGGTAGCATCAAGGGATATTGAGGAGCATGACCCTAGCATGAAGGAGAAACCAAGGAAGATCTGGTTGGGAAGTAATCTCAGCAAGGAGGAAAATTAGTCTTATGTCCAATTGCTGAAAAAATATCAAGATTACATGGCTTGGACTTATTCTAAATTAAAGGCATATAGAGAGGATCTGTTTCAACATGATATTCCCTTGAATCTAATGGAAAACCATTCAGGAAGAAACAAAGCCAATCAATCCACTCCTATCTCTTAAAATGCAGAGAGGAACTAAAGAAACTGAGGGATGGAGGGATTATTCAACCTACAAGGTATTCTTCTTGGGTTGTAAACCTAGTACCAGTCAGAAAGAAGAATGGTGACATCAAGATGTGTGTGGATTTTAGAAAACTTGAATAGAGCATCAATGAAGGATAATTATCCTTTACCAAACATGGAAAACATGTTACAACTAGTGACTAGTTATGAGCTACTTTCTACCCTGGATGGCTTCTCTGGTTATAACCAAGTTGTGGTGAAGGAATCAGAAAGAATTAAAACAACCTTTACCACTCCTTGGGGGACTTATGTATATGTCAAGATGCCCTTTGGACTAATAAATGCTGGAGTAACTTTTCAGAGAGAAATGGATGTTGTTTTTTCTGGTTACATCAATGATTTTATTGTCTTTCTACCAAGATGATGTAACTGTGTTCTATAGAAAGAGAAGTGATCACTTGCTGCACTTGGAGAAAGATGATGATAAGATGTAGAGAATATGGCATTTCACTCAATCCAAAGAAGTGTCCATTTTAGAGTGTAGAATGCAAAGTTTCTTGGTCACATTATGTCACAAGAGGGGGTGATGATTGATCTAGAAAGGGTATAGGCCATCAGCAAGGTTCCAATCCCAAGAACCAAGAAAGGGATTTATTCCTTCTTTGGGTAGATAAACTTCATCAGAATATTTATATTAAAATTTACTGAGTTCACCATTCTAATCACTTCACATGTTAAAGAAGGACTCAGGTCATCAAGTGGGAGGAGGATGCCATTCAAGATTTCAATGGGATTAAGCAGGCACTAAAGAATGCACCTGTTCTAGTAGCTCCAGATTATAAGAAGATCTTTCCAACTGTTTTCTTTTGCTTCAGAGAACACTATTGTATCTGTATTGTTATAGAAAGATGATGAAGAGAGGTGAGAGGCCAATTTCCCTTTTTTAGTAAGGCATTGTAGGGGGCTGAGCTAAAGTACACTATTATGGAGAAACAAACATTTTCCTTGGGTAAAAGAAACAAAGGTTTTTAGGCCTTAGATTTTGAGCTCAAAAATTGTTTCTTATGTTCTCCGACATCCATTGATGAAAGACATCCTATCATAGATGGAAGTCTCAAGAAAAAGGTGCAAATGGGTGTGAACAAATTGTAAGAATATGACGGTGGATATCCAAAACACAAAGCTGGTGAGAGGATTGTGCTTGGCTAAGCTTATGGCTCAGAGAAACTTGAAAACTATTGAGGTGAATGAGGCAGCAAGAGGGAAGGGTAGATGTCTCTGAAGAAACTAATGAGTTCTGAGTGGTAAAAGGATGTGATTATTTATCTTAGACATTTATACTACCCTGAGTATTTGAGTAAGAACCAGAAAAGGGCCCTTAAGTTGGATTTATAGAAATATGTCACTACTAATTATTAGTTAGATTGGAAAAACCCCGAGGGAGTCCTCTTAAGGTGGATTACTAAAGATGAAGCCCCAAAGATAATTGCTTGATCTCCATGGAGGATTTTGGTGGAGGGAATTTTGTCTGGAAGGGTCACAACACACAAGATCCTAAGCGATGGTTATTGGTGGCCAACTCTCTTCAGGGATGCAACTCTTTTGGTTAGAATATGTGAGAGTTGCCAACACTTCTTTGGAAGACTGAAAGCTTCAGGATCCCTTCCTTTGCAGCCTATATCAATTGAAGCCCCATTCAGGAAATGGGGGATGAATTTAAATTGGTGAGATTTCAGACCTTTCAAGTGTTAGCCATAAGCGAATTCATGTAGCCATTGATTATTTCACAAAATCGATGGAAGCAATCCCCACCAGAAGAGCTACAAACCAAGTTGTCATGGATTTTTTGTTAAACCATGTCATCTATGCAAGTTTGGGGTGCCAGTCAAAATTGTTGCTGACAATGCCATGAGATTTAGAGCTAAACCTTTGGTGGCAATGTGTAAATAATATGAGATCAAATTGACATATTCATCTAATTACAATACCTAAGGAAATGGACAAGTTGAGCCCAGTAATAAAAATTTTCTAAAGATTATCAGAAGAACCTTAGAGCTAAACAAGATAAACTGGGGTGAGTAGGTAAATTTTGTTTTCTAGGATGACCAAATTACTATTAAAAGAGCCACTAGAAAGAGTCCATTTGAGCTAGTATATGGAGCTCAGGCCCTGCTTCCCCTCCATATGCAATTATCCTCATATTATTTCATTCAACAATTGGAATATCAAGAAGTAAGTCTATATGATGCCCACATTAACCAGATTGTTGAACTTGATGAAGATAGGAGGGTATCCCACCAAAGGCATGTAAAGTTCAAAGAGGAAGATGAAGAAATTGTTCGACAAGAAGGACACCCCCAAGACAACTTTCATATTTTCGAGATCTCATGTTGTTATGGGATAGTAGGCATGAAGATTAGGGAAAGCATGGAAAAATTTTATGCACTTATGGATGGGCCGTTACTCAATTGACATTAGAATTTGTGAACATACCTTCTTCTTGAAAGACTTAGATGTGAGAATTTCTCAAAATTGCATGTTAATGACAAGCAATTTGAAACATTTATTGTATTGATTCCCTAGAATCAAGGTGAGCATAATCTGTAAAGTGTATAGTTTGTTAGCTTTTTTTCTGTCTTCTATGTTCTTGTTCGTTCTAGCCCACAGTGGCCTATTTTTGCTTGGTTTCTCTATCCATTTTTAGGGGGATAGTAATGGCTTTGTGCTCTGCAAGATGACTCATTTTCCTAATGGATATTTTGGCACTTGGTCTACCTTTGTTCTTGTGGCACTCGCGGGGGAGTGGCCCATCGCTGATTTGGAGATGATTTTGGTGCTCAAAATTTTCTTGCCCCTATTTGCCATTATTTTTCTCAGATCTGTGTGTTCTGAAACTTTTTTATCTCTTTATCCAGGTGTTCTGAATCCTTATAATTCTATTTTAATGCCTTGAATTTTTTTTGCATAATCCATTGTCATGTCCCTCCTTGAAGATGTCTTCAAGTTTTCCTTGTTTTTACCCCTAATTTATTTAAAATCCGTGGGCTTTGTCCATTTTTCCTATTTTTTCCTTGACCATGGAGGCTCAAGATAATGAGTTAATATATAGTTGTATGCCTTTGAATATACAAATCCATTGTCGAATGAATATTCTCAAAACCATCATTCACTTGTTTTTGTTTCAAAACAAAAAGTTATCCTTAGCGAAAATATTAGGTTATAGGCGTGAATGGTGCTTTTCTATATTTTGAAGGTCTGATGGGTGTCTTTTTCTTGTCAAAGTTATTCCTTAGTGTTCGGATTGGTCACACGGATTATTCTGGTTGGTCAAGGGATGGTAGGAAAATTCTTTAACATATCACTTTTTTATTTTTTTTGGCAAAAAGGCAAATTTTGTGTCCCATAGCTCCGCTCAAATTTGATTGGTTTTTTTGGTGCTTACGTGGCTTATTCTAATTGGGTGGGGTGTGGAGGGTTGGCTTTCACAACTTGTTATTTTTGGATACTTTGGAAAAAAAATTTAAGTCATTTCACTGCGGGCCCCGTCAAGCTTTGATTAAAGAAAATTTTCAAGTGGCAGGGGAAAATTCATGCCTTGACCCCGTAGAAGGACACGTGGCAAAGTTCAAGGCAGAGATGTGAACCTTCGGAGGTAAGTTGGATTTTTTTCCCTTTTGGGAAAATGGAGTAAAATTCTAAAATGGAAGTGCACCCCTGCCAAATCACTTTTGAAGCCTTAAGATTTTTTAAATTTGTGCTATAATGACACGTGGCGAGCCCATGCTCATCCAAGGTCTCAACTTTTGGGGAACATCTCAAGATGCACCATTGTGACACATAGCAGTTTGAAAATTCAAAGGGGTGGGGAAGCAAACCATCAGAGGAAACTTGGATTTTTTACCTCTTGTCATCAAAAGGATTAAAATCTCAAAATGTCCTACAAATTTGACAAGGAGGAGGTGAAAGTTGGCATTGAAAATGTCAAAAGGTGGGGAGGCGGGCCATCGGGGACAACTTGGATTTTTTGCCCCTTGATATTCAAATGACTAAAATCATCAAAATGACCTACAGGCCCGATAGAGAAAATTCAAAACTTACTCCAATCAACGGCGGAGATGCGGACCTTCGGAAGAAAATTGGAAATTTTTCCTTTTCTACAAAAGGAGTTAAAAGTAAAAAAAAGGAAGCAGGGTTCTAATGGGACCCACATTGGGACATGTGTCAGGCCCATTTTTCAAGGGTGGAGCTATGGGGAAGACTTGGAAAATGTTCCCTAATCTAAAAAGGAGGTGAAATAGTAGAATTTGGCTAAGGTTCCTCTGGGACCCACCTTAGGACACGTGTCAAGCTCATTTCTCAAGGGCAGAGCTGTGGAGGAAAATGTGAATATTTAACATTTTTCCAAAAAGGTGTAAAAGGAAAATGGGAACCCGTAGGCCCATTTTAAAATGGATCTCCCATGTGTACGGTCAAAATTCAAAATAGAAATCGACGGTAGTTGTGCGTCTGTACTTGATTTTTCAGAAATTTTCACTCCAGAGCTCCTGGAAGTGTGAGTCTTCATGATTTCTCGATATTTATTGCTCACCAAATAGTGAAAGGGAGTTAATTTGATATCTAAGTTTGGTGAGGAAGATTTGGGGATGTCTTTTTCCATTAATATGAGATCTAACCTCTGGGCTCGATCCGGTATTCTGTTTTTCCTTCCTGAGCATGCAAAGAACCATATTTGATAGATTATGGGTGGAAGTGGTTGGCGAGTAGAGGGAAAAGTGATCTACCAGAACGATTTGAATGTGGGAGATATTTGAAGAGATCCACCCCTTGAGCACCTGACAAGTTTTTACAGATCTGATTCTGGGAATCGCAATCAGAATCATGACGAGCACTAGTGCATTCAACGTTTGGATTTTTGGGGGGAAAGGCCCTGTTGTAAAATGTTATAAATAAGCATGATTTTTATGTGAAAAGGGTTGGAGGTTGGAATGTCAGAGTGTTAGAGGTCAAAACTGATTTTCTAAAAAAGCTTGATATATCCGATCTTATTAAGGGACTATTTGAGAAACTTGTATGTCTCTTTTGTGTTAAACTTGATCGTGTCAAGGTGGTTGCGAGTGTACAGAAATTAACAAGCTCTGAGAATATTCTAGAAACTTTCCCTTACTGATAAGTTTAATCAAATTTGAGTTATCCTGTGTTGACTCTGAGCAATTAGTGTCTGGTTTTTTTCAGAATGTCTGCAAATAAGTTTTATTCATTCCTATCATAATCTTACACTGAAACTTTTGTGAAATCACATAGGATCTTATCCCTGTGAAATTTTAATGGTATTTACAATTTTATTTCAAGAATAGCCTTTGTCTTGGATGAGATAAACAAATTTAAAGTCAATTCACTATCATTTGTTGATAAATATTGTCTATAAGTCTTCGGGTGTACCTTAGGCGTGCTTAATCGGAAACTATAGTGTTTAATTGAGTCTTCTAATTTGAGCCTTCGTATTGGAGTCTTAAATATTATGTGAAAACGTGTTGATTTGGGCATTCATTGAAGCACGCCTTTTGGTTGAAGGAACATCTTGACTATTTTGAAGCTTTCTATTGTGAAGTTGCTCATTATTGTAAAGTCTCTCCAAACATCTGGTATAATCAACTTTATCCTACTTCACCACCAAAAAAAAATTCATTTAAAAACAACCAATCATACCCATACTACCATTGTTTGTCATGTGTGTATACAAATGCATAATTTTCACTACCAAAGCATGCAATAACAATCAAGTTTTCATTGTCTTTAGTGGCCTGAACCTTGCTTAGAAAATATCTCCATTATCTAGAGTGACAACTTGTGAGAGTTATTTTTTCTTGCATTGATCATATTTTCTTCAAGTTCTTATTAATAATTTCACAAGGAAGGATATCTCCATCTCCTCCATAAACAGACAGCTACAAAAAGGGTCCTCCACCCTTGTTGAAAGTCACAACCATAAAGTAGTGAGGATAGGTGAAATCCTCCTGAGGGCACTACTCATTTCTCCACATCTGAGTGACAAAGATCAAGTTGCACTTCATCTCCGGCTAAAAAATTACATACTACATGCTCTGCTTGTCTCTAAGCTTCCTGGCAAACCTATGATGTTGCTCAGCTTCTGAGGGAGAATCAATTGGGGTACCAATGTATGGAGATATCCTTCTTTGTGAAATTATTAAGAAGACCTTGAAGAAGATATGATCAATGTAAAAAACCTAACTCTCATGAGTTGTCACTCAAGATAATGGAGATATTTTATAAGCAAGGTTCAGGCCACTAAAGACAATGAAAACCTGATTATTTTTACATGTTTTGGTAGTAAAAACTATGCATTTGTATACACACATGACAAACAAGGGTATTATGGGTATGATTGGTTATTTTTAAATGAATTTTTTGTGGGAGTTGAGGCAAAAATGAACTTGATTCACCAGATTCTTGAGAAATTTTACAAAAATGGAGAGCTTGAACAACATAATGCTTCTGGATAGCTAGGATATTCCTTTAACCAAAATATGTGCTTCAATGGAGGCCCAGATCAACACTTTTTACACAAACTTCAAGTATCCAAAGTGAAGGCTCAAATTAGAGAACTTAACTAAACATTATCAACCTCTATTTCATCACACCTAAAATACCCTCAAACGCTAACAAACAATCTTATAGTCATGCTAGGATTCACAGTGATTTTAAATTTGTTTATTTCACTATCAAATGAAATCTCTTCTTATAAATGAAATTTCAAATGCCACAAAACTATCACAAGGATATGATCTTGTGTGATTCATAGAGATTTCAATGTAAGATTGCAACAGGAACAAGAAAACTACTTGTAGACATTCAGGAATGAAGCAAACACAAATTTTACCCAGAAAATGCAAATTAACTCAAGTTTGATTAAATTTATCATCAGGGGAAAGTTTCTAGAACAATCACAGAGCTTGTCAATGGCTGTACAATCACAACCACATTGACATGATAAAATTTAACACAAAGGAGATAAACAAGTTTCTTCAGATGATTTCTTAAAAGGGAGGGTTCTATCAAGCTTTTCTCTTAGAAAAATCAGTCCCGACCTCTAACACTCCAAACATTTGCATGACAAATTCATGTAATTTATAATACTTCATTCACAAAAGATTTTTCCCCCCAAAATAGAGACATTCAAAGCACCATTGCGTCTTGAGACTCCCAGAATCAGATATGTGAAAAAGTTGTCATGTGTGCAGAGGGAAATCTCTACAAATATTTCTAGCACTTAATTCTTCAACTGGTAGGTCGTTCTTCATTTTACATGGTAACTACTTCCTTCCTCCAATCTATCAAATCTAGTTCTTTGCATGCAAAGGAAAGGAAACTTGAAAATCAGATCGAAGCCAATGATCAGATCATGTCTTGATTGTAAAAGACATATTCATATTTTTCCCACCAAACCAGGATACCAAATTAATGCTCCTCTTCATTTTACCTGCAGGAGACTCCAAGAAATGATAAAAAAAACCATAGAAATTTGCATCCCTAGGAGCTTTGGAGCAGAAATGGTAGAAAATCAGATACAGATACAAAGTTTTCGTCGATATTTCTTTTGAATTTAGACCGTCCACATGGGAGATCCAAGCTAAGACATGCCTAGGGGTTTCTTTTTACCTTTTACACTTTTTTGGAAAAAAAATGCAAAATTTCTCAATTTTCTCTGCCCCTCTACTTTTAAAAAATGGGCCTGACACATGTCCTAATGTCGGTCCCAAAGGAGCCATGGCTAAATTCTACTAGTTCACCTATTTTTTGGAAAAAGGAAAAATTTCCAAGTTTTCCCGCAGCTCTGCCCTTCCGTTTCTAGTTTCTGATGTGGGTCCCAATAGAACCATGCTTCCTTTTTAACTTTTAACTCCTTTTTCCATAAAAGGAAAATTTTCCAATTTACCCCCAAAAGTCCACACCTCCATCGTTAACTAGAGAAAATTTTGACTTTTCTCTATCAGGATTGTGGGTCATTCTAATGATTTTAGTCTTTTAAACAACAAGGGGCAAAAAATCCAAGTTTCCCCCAACGGCCCACGTCCCTGCCTCTTAACTTTTCAAACCGCCACGTGTCTCAATGGTGCATCTTGAGATGGTCCTAAAAATTAGAGATCTTGAATGAGCGCGGGGTCACCATGTGTCCCAGTCTAGAAAAGCCTGCAAAAAAGCTTGAGAGTCTAGTGGAAAGCACCATGTGTTAACCCAAAGGCTAGTCCCCAAACTTGCACGGACACTCCAAGTGTCCCAGGCCCTTTTAAGAAGTTACTAAAATGTCTAAGGAAAGAAGACCAGGCAGAGACCTCCAAGTGTCGTTAGAGCACAACTTCAAGAACCTTATATGGCTTTAAAATGATTTGGCATGGGCGCGCTTCCATTTTAGAATTTTTACTCCATTTTTCCAAAAGGGAAAATTATCCAACTTGCCTCCGAAGGCCTGCATCTCCGCTTTGACTTTGCCACATGCCCTTCCATGGGGTCGAAACAAGACTTTTTCCCTACCTCTTAAATTTTGCTTTAATCAAAGCCTTGCGAGGCCGCGGGGTGGGTTCAAATTTTTTTCAAAAGTATCCAAAAAGAAAAATTTCAAAAAGCAAACCCACTGCACCCCATCCAATTATAAGAAGGCATGTAAGTACCAAGAGAACCAATTAGAATTGAGCGGAGCTACGTGACCAAATTTTCCTTTTTGTCAAAAAAGCACAATGTGACAAGTTAAAACATTTTCCTATCGTCCCCTGACCAACCAAAATAAGCCATGTGACCACTAAATGCTAAGGAATAATTTTGATAGGAAAAGAAATCCCGTCAGACCATCAAAAACACAGAAATTCACCATTCATGCCCAGAACCTGATTTTTCACTAAGGACGAATTTTTTTGAAACAAAACAAAGTGAGTCATGCTTCCAAGCATCTTTCGACCATGGATTTGGATTTTCAAAGGCATACAAATATAAATTTCTCATTCTCAAGCTTCCATGGTTGGGGAAAAATAGGAAAAATGGCAGAGCTCATGGGTTTTGAAAAAATTAGGGTAAAAACAGGGAAAACTCGGAGACTCTTTCAAAAAGGGGCACGACAATAGATTCTTCAAACAATTCAAGGCATTAAAATGGAGGTAAAAGCTTCATAACATCTACATCGAGAGATAAAAAGTTTCATAACACGTAGATCAGAGGAAAATCAGGGCAAATGGTGCGAGATCAAAACGAGCAACAACACACCCCAACATAGTTACTATTGAACTGTGATAGAATTCCATGTGGTGTTGCATTTTTTGTCTCCTTGAATTTATTTATTTCTCCAGAAATGATATCTAGATGATCCTAGGATGTGTAAAATGTTGGTTAGTAACAGAACAATGCAAAATATTGGTTGTGTATGGCTGGTTGCAAGAAACTGACTGAAAACGTATGGTAGGAATGAACATAGAAAATAACTAGTTTTCTATGTAATTCCTCTCAAAAAATTAGCATAATAACTTTACATCCAAAATGTGAAAACTCCAACCCATCATTCGGGTGAAATATTGGTTTTTTTATAAAACTTGGGGAAGAATGAGTTTAACAACACATGTCCATCAAGAAATGACAACACATCAAGAATAGAGGTATTTAACATTTTAAACATAATAAACCAAGAAGATAAATCTAATGTGAATCCAATGAGCCTAAAAATAGATGAAATGGTTGAGAAATGAGTGCAAAAATCACTTCATAAATATAAATATGCATTGAAAATGTGTGTTTTAACTCTCAGATTTAAGGCAACAAGACCGTTGATATGTCAAGACTAGTGATTATGTAACCGCCGCAATAGTTATGAAACTGTCACTTATGAACACGCACGAAAAAGGGAAAAAGTGGGCCACAAGAAAAAAAATATAACTGACATGGAAAAGAGAACAGAAAAAAGTCAAAACAAATATGAAAAGAGGAGGGGGAAGAATCTAGATTATGATGTTACTCTAGAGAATATTTTCTTCATCATTGGAGACTTATCACATTGGCCCATGTAGCATCGTGTAATTTTTGGGTTCATAGATATTGCCCCCTCAAAAGATCATTTTAACCATGAATGGACTAAAATGTGATTTTTGAGTATGTTGTTCCCAAATGGGAGGGCTATAAATTTACCTTTCTTGATTGCACACTAATTTGATGTTAGTTGAGCCTTCCCTCTACCTACAAGAGAAAACGAGAATCAAGTGCAGTAATAAAATAATCTTGACAAAATAAATTGAAACAAAAATACAAAATTACTTACCATGCGCGCAGGGATGAGAGATCTACCTACCTTGCACACACCAGCCCTGCATAGAGTCACTTGAAACATCATAAGAAACAAAACACACACACACACACACACACACACACACAGATATATATATATATATATATATATGCTTTTTACTATTTTTAGAAATAATTTGTACTTAACAACTTGGCAAAATTTGGAGCTCTGGATTTCAGGCAATCGTTCCACTCGTGAATATAATCAAAATGACAGGAATTTAATCACGATGGTGAAAAACCTAGCGGCAGCAGCAGAGGGTAAGGAACATTTGAGTTATTAGTGTTTATTCATTTTTTCTACAAAGCACCATTTTTGTTTGAAACTAGCTCTAATAGGGGAGATTTTGAACAAATCTAGTATTAAAATGTTTATGTGGTGGGTGCCTTGTAGGCATTGTAATTTATTTGAGGTGTTTTGGTTTTTTTTTATGCTTTTTTGAATTTTTATTTTAAGGGAAAGACCCTGGTTTCTAATGACATAACCATCATGGTAGTTACACAGTTGTTGGTCTTCACAAAGTGGTAGTCGCGCAACCGCCACTCTACTAAGAGCGGCAGTTGTGCAACAATCACAATATTTTACAATGAAAAAGATTAGTATGAAAGATTAATTGTTTTTTGTATATTTTTATTGTTTTTATGAGCTTATCATGTGTTTATTGGACTCTAATATGCTCTTTTTTTCTATTGTGGATACATGGAACCTATATCATATGGAATAGATTCAGAGAGTAGGATTGGCTTTCTAGGTTGCTTCCTTTGCTTACACAAGCTAAGATAGGCCTATTAGATATGGTTGGGATATGGAGGTTAGCACTTACTAGGCCAGTTTCCCCAACAAGTTGTATTCTTTGTGACTTCTTGACATATTGGGACGTAGATTGAAAAACTTTCTGATTCCTTCATGTCCACAGTGAGTGGACTATCACGTTAGAAGATGTGTGCAAAATACTTGAATTTCCTATTACTTGCAGAAATTTGGCGCTAACGAGCACTAGATCATCAGACAATGCCCACATATGAGAAAAATATTTGGGAGATACACAAGAAATTGATACAAGTGCTAATCAGGGTATCATATTGGTTATTTTTGAGAGTACCCCTATTCCCACTTTGCTTAAGGCTATCATTGGCATTTTGGTTTCATGTTTGATAGGGGATAAGGGTGGTGACAGGTTTTTATTTTGTTGGGCTCCCATTATGGAGAGAATTAAACAGGATGGGAGGAGGTTTTCCGAGGGTTGAATACGTTAGAGGCCGCCTACTATGATCTATACATGATTTTTAGGTGTGGGGTCACTTCAATCATTCACCCCACAATAGTTATGTCATGACCATATGAGAGATTAGTCCCCTACCAGAGGGGTATTGGGATAGCACATCCCACTATGATCTAAGCATCCAAATGGGTGGACATGGTCCCTCTTAGGGCCACACCATATATAATAGTGACAATGACTACTACATATATTTTTGGCTCAAAAATATCAGGGGATGATGGGATAGTGGGGTGAGGAGACCATTACATTAGCTTATTGCACATCTGCTACTCAGTTAATTGAATGTGGTGGGCGGAGTGACTCTGTAGTTTGGGTTAGAATTTTACGATACTCTTCCATAATTGTCATTATATTTATAGGTGTTAGAGAGGTTAGAGTTGGCCGCATGAACCGATCAGATGGACAGTGATAGTACATGGGGTTGCTATTGGGACACCTAGAGTTGCACCAAATCTTGGTGTCAAAGGTAGAGTTATACCACCCCAGGTATTTCAAATTATATAGGCTCTAGCAGGGAGTAGGAGGTGGAAGAGACAGAGTTTGGTTTATTTGAGAATTCAGATCCTGACTGGGAGGGTAGCGGAGAGGAATTGAAGGCAACAAGAGCTGAGGAAAAGGTAAATGAGGAATTTGTTCATTCTCGAGGATAGGAAGCAGGAGGCGGAGGAGGAGGATGAGGAAGGGCATGTATATATCACGATGGTACTCGGTTGATCCAACTTGGGTCGCCGTAGATCCTAGTGATTAGTTGCACTTCTTCTTTCCTTCGCCTTTTTTTTGTTTTTAATTTTACTAATTTTCCATTGTAAAATTGTCTTTTATAGCCATTGTTGATGGGTGACATGATCTTATTAAGCAGATGAACTTAGATTTTTTTATTATCACTATTGGCTTATTCTAGGAGACTTTACAGATAGACCTAGTACTCCTAAACATGCCACCCACTACACTGATATATTTTCACAATTCTAGCATGTGGCAAGAGATATTTTTTTGGCTGAAGACCAATATTGTAGTATTGAAAGATACAGAGATTCGACGGAAATCCTCTTATAGTGGGGCTATTGCCACCAGAAAATCTCATGGACACTCTCACCATTTGATGAATGGAGGTTCCCACACTAGACCTAGTCATTCTCATCATAGGATCCATAGTGGGAGCCCTCACCCTAATGATTCATTGGGATCTTTGTAGAGAGGGATAGGCCAAGGGCCTTTATTGCTTTGGTTTTATTTTTGTGTATATATCGATATTTTTGGAAATTTTAGCTCATGACTAGGCATTTTGACCATACTTTCCCTACGGTGTGATGATATTGTACTAAAAACATTGACACGCGGATGTGTGTGTGTGTGTATCTTCTTGGATTGGTAATCCTTTGCAAAAAAATTCTATGTATGTTTTACTTCATTTGGTGCATTTTTGTATGGTTTGCAATGTTCGATGTTTTTTACAGTTTTGAATGAAATTTGTGGATGATAATGCACTATGGTAAACAAATGATGCATCAATGACACACATGGTTGAATATTATTTTGAATGCTTCATTTCTCATACAAACCCTAAACAATTCATTTCATTGGAAACATATACAATAGAAGATATGATGATGATACCTTCTCACCCTCCATCTATTTCCCCAAGGAACTAGTAATATGTGATGGCTCATCACCAAGAGTCATGAAAGACATGAGAAGTATTTGTGAACTATGCATAACATGAATATGAACAACAAGAGTCACAAGCTTTAACTAGAAAACTTCGGGAAACTCATAGCCTAACTTAAATCAAGATTATTTGACAAGATCTAAAATGATTTGCACTTGAGAACCTTGACTAGACTTAGATCAAATGATGGCCTTGTGATTTTCATAATCCATTTTGGGAATGACTGTCTCTTCTTAACGTGGCCATCTAAATAATTTTCTTGGGGATTTCATACATCCAAGAACTTTCTCTTCCTTTGTTTCTTTAATGTTTTTAATTTTTATTTTTAGTGACCCCCTACACTTTACCCCATCCTACTAGTAAGAAACATGGGCTCATGACCAAGAAAAACATGTAGGTGAGTAAGGACATATTCCTCATTTCCTAGCCCCATGCTACCAATAAGCAGCATGGGCTCACACCCAAATACTTGGAGGGATATAAAATGTGGTTATTTGTAAAAAATGTGTGTGTGTGTGTGTGTGTGTGTTTTACTTTGCCTTATCTTGTATTGTGTATGTTGGGAGGGAACACCTGCCCCATAGTCTCAGACCCACGTAACTAGTAAGATGTGAGTGATCATCACCGAGGATAGAGATGGGAGAAAAAAAGTTCTAGGTGAAATTCTTAGAATTCTCTTATCATGGAGAGTTTTTTTTAGGGTGGGATTTTTCTGTCAGAAAGCTTCTAGACAAGGTTATAAATGAAAACATCTAAATTGGGAGAAACCATGTATAAAATAAAGTATGCAAGACTCTACAAATTTAAAATTAAAACTTGTCTCATGTTTAATGATAATGATCATGATTAGATGGTTATAAATATGGATGAGATAAAGAAATATATAATTGAGATTTTTCCAATTTATGATAAGTTTATTGAAGTTTTGGCTTCAGCACGGCTTCTAGATGGATGAGTATATATTGAATTTAGATTTTTTTTGTTATTTCTTCTTATCTTTGTTTTTCTGCCTACTCTGAGCTTGGTATTAGAGTTGGTTGTAAATATCTCATATAATATATAAAATTTCATATTCTAGTGTCTCTGTTACTTATTTTATTTTAACAATCCTTGTTCTCTTCATCATGCTCGGTACTAGTTAGTTTATTTCTTCATTTTTTATTATGGTTCACTATTATGCGTAAATAGGTGAGCCATTTGTAAGTCATAGAGAGCGCATTTTTAGGCCGATACCGTAAGTAGCAAATCTGGACCAAACTATCATAATGGAGAAAATCAACCGAATCTTTCCGCGAGAAGATAAAGTTGAAAAATACCTAGTCAGTCTGGATAACATGTTTACTATAAATTTTGCATCATATTTACAAGAAGAAACAGAGCCAATTTCAGAATGGATATTTCCCAAGATCTCTTGCAATCATGTCTATGATAATTTGTCTACTTTCCACTTAGTTTTTTAATTTGCATTTAGGACTAGATAATCTATCATACAAGTTTTCCAAATGGATAAGCATGAGTATGATATTCCTATAATTAATCCTAAGGATATAAGCTTTCCAAAAAATAAAAAAGATATAAGTTTGTGCATATAGGGTGTGTTAAAATTGGTATTACCCCTCTTTTCCATCGTGGTCTCAATGTATTTGTTTTGTGTTGTTTATTATATTGGAGAGTTAATAGTTTTAAGGACTGTTCATTAGCTACAGTCCAAACTAGTCTACATAATGGTCCCTTGTCTTTTGAGCTTTTCATAAATTACCCTGTAGGAAGTCACTAAGATAATATTTTAAAGCAAGTACTTTGTATGCATCTTGTTACATTTGGTATTGATATGAAACCTAGCTCATGTTCTCTTGCCATTCACTATAAAATTATCTATCGCCTTGTTAACACCCTACATCCTACAGTTAAAAATTGTTTAACAAAAGGAAGCAACGTGGTGAGCCATGCTAGTTTAAAGTCTCATAAAATAGAACTAAAAATCATTTCTTAGGCTGATATAAAGGTTCCTACATAATGGACTCTATCCAAAAAATATCTAAGTCAAGGAAAAATTCCATTTTACAATTCCACTATAGTTTCTAAAAGAAATCATAAAATCTCCTTGGATTTCTGAAAAAGGGATACCTCTTCTACTTTATCTACAACTTCCTCCTCTAGATCAAGTTCTTCTTATTTTTATTTTGAACCATCAAAAGAGAAAAAGAAACAAGAAAAGTTCTTTACCTATGTTCATGACAGCCTAATACATGATCCCAATTATGATTATTTATGGTGTTAAGATTGTGAGGATATGATAAGACAAAAATATATCCCCATAAATGGTCCAATGATTAATATGATCTCTAAATTCAATATGGAGTGATCTACTTCAGATCTCTCTCCTCTTGAAGATAGAGAGATGGCTTCTATAGATGGAAATACAAAGGCCATTTTTTGGTATTAACAGAAAGTCAACAAAGAAATTAAGACCTCTGAATATTCAAATATGCTCAATTGGATGAACAAAGGCTTAAAATTTGTTCATGAAACTTCAAAGAATCATGAAGAAACTTTTCTAAGGATCAAGAAGACTCTTAAAGAAATGGAGCTTTATAAAAAAGGTGAGCTCAAAGCCTGTATCTCAATACTTAATCATAAAGTAAATGATCTTCATTCTACTGTTCAAAAATTATCTGACTTTGTTAGTCCATTATCCAACTTGTTCAAAAAAAATCCTCTTATGTTGAGAATGTAGTTCAGTCAGTAGCTGATCTTCCCAAATTACCTCTATAAATTTCCAAAATAATTGTAGGAAATACTAATCCTATATTAAAAATAATTGAGGATACCAAGAAAGAGATAGGATCTAAACTTTCCACCTCTCATAAGCCTAAGCTATTACCAAACTAATTTTTTCTTATTTCATTTTCAAATTTTATATCAAACCTACTACAATGCAACCAATAAAATTCTTTATTTATTTATCCAAAACTCATGAAATAATAAATATTATTGAACAAGGAAATGGAAGTATGAATGAAGTTGTTACTTTGTTTTTTCTTACAAGAATTTATTTCAATAAACTAAGAATATTTATTCTGTTACAATTCTAATAAAATTCCTTTTTCATCATTTTCATAGTTCAAAATGGAATAAACATTATTAGGAAAAACTATAATATAAATGAAGAGAAATATCTTTCCATTTCTCCAATACAATACAAAAAATATAACAACTCCAAAAACCCATAGCTTACAAATTTACAATCTTCTTCTTAAGAGAGAGTTGCATATCCGCAATATCCAATTGATAAAAATAAACAAATAAAATGTAAGTATAATAATCCTCCCAAATAAGGGAACCAAATGCCCAAATTTTTGGCTAACTATCCAACTACTCAACCCTCAAAAATAATCCATAAGAAGCTCCAATCTTCACATTCATCATGCTTCAAGCACCAGAAAACGAAGTTCTAATATTCCTCATATCCTATAGGCATCATCACATGTCTTCTTCCCAAAGTAAGATCATACTAGCCTCCCCTAATCCCATGGTAAAGAGGTGTATCATGCTACAAAGGATGCCGAGGGAGAAACAAGACTTTTAAAGGACTAAAACAATGATGGCCAAGAGAAACAAAAATTTATTAAAATATATAAATCCACCAAAAAAACTAATAACATTGGGGAATGGGAAGAGGGGAAAAGGATCACATAGTGCCAAAATATATGATATCATGAGTGCCTAAGTATCCTCTAATAGTATCTCAAAAAATCATCACAAACTCTCAAATCCCCTTCTTTATCTCCTCCTTGCAAAGGATTTTCAATTCTTGCAATATTCCTTTTCAAGGATAGAAGGGGATTCCCAAACCAAGTGGGATTCCCTCCTACTTCGACCAAGGAAGGCAATGATAGTAAAAAAAATTCATGACTTCCCTAAGAAACCATGAAGATGAGAGACCCCTATCATTCCAAATTCCCACTCCAAAGCCACATCCAAATGGAATGAAGGAGAAAAGGAAACCAAAATAAAAATTTTAACGCAAATCAGGAACTCAAAAACAACAACAATCTCAATAACCAACCCACAATCAAAACCATTACAAAACATGCATCCACACACATACAAACAAGCATTCTAAATCTAAATACAATGAGGTGTTATACCTATCTCACACTCCAAGATTAAGTCCACAAACTCCTATCTCTTTGTCTCCTCAACCTCCCAAATCTCCTTACCAAATTTCTCCACAAAAAATCCCTCAAATATTAAAATTCAAACAAGATATAGGAAAAAATATTCATCCCATAAACACATGGGAGGGTGATATATTTCACCCCTCCAACTAAACAAATCCTCCATGTCACCCAAGTCACATTCTGTGTCTCCCAAAACAATAAATGCAAGAGGGGGAAAAATCCAAACTATCCTCCAAAGTCCACAAAAAATCCCAAAGCCAGTCATGTGAGACAAGGAAAACATATTGAGATAGTGGTTTGAGAGAGAGTGGAGTGAGGAAGAGGCTTTTTAGGTTCACAAAAAGATTTCCCCACCCATATTTTAGGTCACATGGACCACTTTCAAGGTAAGCAAGACCCTTACCTTTTAATACAATCTTTTAAAATTTCCTTTTAAGGTTAAATTCGAGATGTTGAGTTGAATGATAGAATCAAGGTGAGGAATGGTCCCTAAAAACTTGCTTAGCAACTCCTAAGACAACCCTAAACAATTTTAAGACACTAAAACACTTCATAACACAAATCATCCCAAATTACCTCATTAGCACAAAGAAATACAAATTATGTGAGAAATGAATTAAATTAATTTTTACCGTGGTTCTCAAGATTAAGAAAAATAATAATAATAAATCAATAAAATCACATGCAATGTCAACCAGTTTTCCCATTAAAAACAATCACAAAAATTAAACAAGGTGAGATAAAGTGTTAGGCATGACAACTTAGGTATCTTTTGTAGTGTTACCATTGATTCTTACTTTCACCGAGTGGTGTTACCTACAAATCCTACACACATAAGGAAAACATCAAATCTGCTCAACAGGATAAAATATCCATATAAATAACAATGAAATACAACTTTAAAATATCATCTAAACAAAATTTCACCACATCTATTCTACTAATAATACATATAATAATGATCCCATATCCACAATATATAACTCAAAATCACAGTCATCAATGAATACCATATAGCAACATAGTCCATCAAATTGAAAACATCATAATATCATCATCTCTAATCAGATTGAAATAACTGATTTCATCAATATCATATGGTGTCTCAAAAGTGTCCTGAAAAATATTATGTCATAATCCATAAGATATTAATCATATCGAGTGTAAATCCAAATCTACCAAAATCAAATAACAATGTCTCATATGAAATAATCAAGCTACTCAGATGAGTAAACAGGTCCAAGAAGAGATTAAAAGAAATTGGGCACTACAAAAGGACCCTAAAACACAAAACAAAAAATTAAAATTTATGGGATTGTGTTTTCTAAAACTCTCCCTTAATCACACCTGCCACGTTCAAGTATTTTCAAATGTAAAAAATACAATGGTATCATTTTGTGAAATTTTGGAGCTGATTTAAGTTTGAAATCTAAAGGTATATTTATACACTCTAGAACTAGTTATATATTCCAGAGCTCGAATTTTGACACTAGCTATATATTAGATTCTAAACCTATAATTCTCAAGCTATTTTGATGCTACCTATATGTCAGGAGCTTTTCTACTGCTCGTTATTTAAAGAGTACATAAAGTTGTTTTTATGACTCTAGAGTTGATTGTGATAGTTTAGACCTACCTATATTTGATTTACAAGCTTGTCCCACACTTTATATTACAACACATATGAAACCCCAAAAAAATTATATGCATTCAAATCTTCCATTTTCCAATGATTTAATACAAATATCAACAATCTATTTCTCATATATGTAAATATGAAATTGTATCTCTCCATACTCTACCAAATACCTAAATTTGATATTGGATCTCAATATGCTTACTTAAACATTAGAATAATATATTCTTTTCAAAGGTACTGAGTATAGATGTTCACATAATATGGTTGTGGCACTGTAGACACTAATTTTGGTAATTTTTTCATTTCTTGCAACAACACAAATTGTACAATACTCTTGCAATATCCCACACTTGCTAAATTTGGCCAATTATGTTATCCCTAGCTATATCTCACTCATTTTTTCTTTCATACACAACCTATTTGTTCATATAAACCACATATTAATCCATCAAATTGGGATATACCCTTTCATATTGCAATTCTAGTTTCCAAATTACCCACATGTGTTAGTACCATAAAGACGAGAAAGGGCCACAATACCCATAAGCTATGGGCCAACCTAACTACTTTTTTCCCTCTCCCTTCAACGGTAATTTTCTTAATTTTAATTTGCTTAGTACACTTCTACTCATCCTCTCCCTATTTTTCTAGATCCATAATACATATATAAGTAAGTTTTTCTTGATTCTACTTAGCACCTAACATCCTAATGAGTTAACGCTAAGAGAAATCACAAGAAAAGGTACTCCAAGACTTTCTTGAGCTCCATATACTCTACATAGTCATTCTAAGGAAGTCATCAACATAGTTCAACAATAAAAAAATCCTCATTATTAGATTCAAGTCAAGATAGGGCATGGATAAAGTACAATAACATTGTTGCAAGGTCATGGCTATCAATTTAGTTGCATACATTCAAGATATCACATGTTATATGTGAGAATGACATGCAGTTTGAGACATCTTCATAGTAGATACAACACAATGGTACATGGGGGTGCCCACAATCCAACTAATTTTTTTTGTGTAGGAGTCCCCCACTATCTAGGGTTTTCAAGATTGAATTAGCTATACAACGAGTATTATATATTATCGGAGGTCCGAATTACAGATAGGACATGATCAAAAAGCAATGCACATTCCCAAAAAAATTCTAAAGTTAAAGGTATAGAGGGATAATGGCATACATAAAGGGCCATATCATTGGTATGATTTGGGTCGTACCATACACATTGGTCCAGGCAGTTCTATAAGGTATAATTTTTGTGGCGAAGCTTTGTCATACCATTTTCATCCTTTTGTTGTCATCAAGTTAGCCCATATTAGCACAAAAATCATAATACTAAGTAATTATTCTTATCCCTCTCATTACTAGTGCTTTATTTTATTATTTATTGTTATCTGTCTTGGTTCATGTATTCTCCTAATATTGTTGCAATTAACGTTTGAAACTAGTTGAATGGGATGATATTCCATCAATTACTATATATTTAAATATAGATAAATATGTTAAATCATTTAGTGAACTTGATTATTATCTATCGTGCATCATATATTTCTTCGTCACTTCTCTTCAGTCATTATTCAAAAACCCTAGTGACCCTAGGTTTTACATTTCATGTCCAAAATGTGTAGTGGTCAGTTTAGTCCTCAACAATATTTTGAGATCTTGCTTCTTACTCATAAGCGTTCTTAATTCATTTCCTCCTCTATACCTATGAATGAAAACCATCTATCCAATTCTAATCAAGTTCCATTGGAATACATAGACACTTATGATAGTGATAATTCCAATGACGAAGATACTAATGTTGATCAAGAACAACTTGATTCTCTATCTCATTTCTTTGCTAAATTGTGTGATAATCTAGATCATATAAAACCTTTAATTTAAATTCTCATATCTTCCATAATGTATCATAATAGGTCTTCTCATGAGAGAATTCTTGAAATATTTGGTTCTTCCTCTATTAATACATCTTCCATTCTAGTTTCTTCTCCCCCCACATATATGGGGGAATTTAGTATTAATGTCTCCATTCCTATCTCTACTAATCATCCTTGTTTTCCTATTATATTTCATATTCATCCTAATTATACTTATGGTACCCATTCCTTAGGGACCCTGGTGCAGGATTTACAAGCGCAAGTTCTTCAATTATAACGAGGTACCAATACCTCCTCTTCTTCTATGGATTTCTCACTTCTTCTCCACATTCCACTTACACTTGAGGTTTAATTTTATCCTCTTCCTCTCATTTTTGTTTCAATGAAAATTCCTCTTTTCACTACCAAGGAAGATCCACAAGAACATCTAAGTTCTATGATTTTCCTATGCATTCTTAATGATATTTTACTCCATTAGCTAATCAATTTTTGGGTCAGTGTTATATTAATATTGGTACTAAAATTTCATATGACTGAATGAATAAAATAACACAAGCATCTAATGAGAACCAGAGTGAGTATGTTTTGTATTATAAGACTAATATTACAAAAATAAACAATGTCCTAGTTGTATCTGAACTGCAAGATCTATTTTTACAAAGTAATTTTATTACTATTTAAGAGTCTTTCATATTCAATACATTTCATTATTTTGATCACTTGTCTCATATCCTTAAAAAATGTGAAGTCACAATAATTTCTATGGGTAAACTCAAATATTGTAATCAAACTTATAGTCAATCTAATGCCAAAATTGAAAATAATAATAATTTCAATAGTAAATAACCCAAGCGAAGAGATGAGGCTAAATCCATTGTTAATGTAATGTCTCAAAAAATAAGGCTCCAAATTCAGGAACCTTGATGACATTTTATAAACTTCTAATACCACCTCAAGCGGGATTGTAACAACTACTCAACATTAACCTTACCTTTCTTCCTCCATCACTTGATTTGAATTGTATTCATCTTCAAGGAAAAAACTTTGATTAAAAATCATATTGTGCATATCATCGATGTAATGTTCATTCTACATATTGATGCGTCAAGATTAAACATGTATTTCAAGACTTAATTGATTCTAATGTAATTATATGAGATGAATCTCTCATGTCTAAACCCAAAAATGATAATACTAAAATTAATATATTCAATGAACCTCTTCCCAAACATGAAAAGATCGCATCTGAAACAAATGCTAATCATGCTTATCACACATTTCTACCTCCAAAATCTACCAATAGTCCCCTATATTTTATTTTTGAGTGCTACTAATGCTTACCCACTGGTCGTTGCTTTTACTAATCCATACTTCCATGTTTCTTTACATCTTCTAAACTTCAAATCTGTTTATCAATAGAAAATAACGCTCTTAATAATTTAACGATCAATCCTAATTTTAATAATAACACATGTTCAATTCCCCTCTTATGTTAAATTTGTCTTTTTGTTATCCCAAATAAAGCATAAATTACCTACCATGTATGGCCATAGAAATGTTTCCATCACAATTGGGCCTTTCACTATCTCTATTTTTTTATAGCATCGAGAATCACTCATTGTGACATGGCCTTAGGTATTCCTTAGATTAAGGCTATTAGGGTTGTTCCATCTATTATGCACCAATATTTCAAATCTATATATAAGTGTCACATCATCACTATTCAAGGTATCTCACCTGTCACCCCCTCTACCTATTGTTTCTTAAGATTCACAAGCCCCTACACCTAGTACATCATCCACTCTAATTATCATTACTCTTAGTTCACCTACTATCGTATTTATTCCTACCTCTAGAAATGATGGTACTATGGTGTTGATCCCACAATTTTAGTACCGAATAATAGTTTGCATAGGTCTCCCTGAGTTTCAGTCCCTATCACTCACTCTCAACATATCTCTAGGTGTCATAGTTTGTCACATAGGACTCGGCCATAACACAAGGCTCATGATGTACACAACACATCTTGGTCTTATCATCGACCTATTTCACCTCATAAATGGCACACCTTATTAGGATATAGGTTTCCTATACCCAAAATCACACACACAGTGTCACATGATAGAACTCCCTTAATTCATGATCACACACTTACTTTATTCATAATGGAAGATAGTGGGCCTTCTCTCAACCTACTCATTAGATAGTTCATATGCTACTCACACCCTTGGGGAGAATCTTATTTCCTCCTCATTTCTTGATGATGCACCCTATTTATAGGTTTAACTTGATTATTTAGGGAGTGACTACATTACTAGGCCTCACTTTCCACACACATAGGGGGAAAAAATTGCTTCCTAAATCTGATTACATAATCAATATTCATCAAAAGCGCTAAAACTCCAAATATTTCCCCCATTAGGGGTATTCTTGGATCACCCTTCCTTCACTCTCAATAATATATTTTCATCTATGCCCTTAAGGGGAATACAAATTTAAATATATTATTGACCATCCAAAATATTTGAACTTCACTCTTTCTTTGTTGTTTCTATTACATGTGTATATTATTCCTATTGCACATTACTTACTATATTAGCTTGATATATTTTATGGTATATTCCTTCTTATACACATTAAATACAATCTAAAAACATATTGTTACATGATGAAGGATGTTTGACACTACTTTTTACCAGTTCTTCCGTAGTTACTGAGGGTGTCCTCTTTACACTTTATTACATACAAGTGTTATTTTTCCAATATTTACTACTATGATTTCTCATACCTCATTCACTCAATACATACATTGTGTCATATTATGTAATAATCTACCATACTAACATATGTTTCATGTGTAGTATATGTCTGGTAGGTTACTTACACATAGGGATCATCTCTTCATTTTGTTACTTATTTCTTGTTTTACATTCTTGATCTATGCTTTCACTTATTAACAGTTCATGTCCTATGTTACTTGTTTGCCACTAATTGTTTTTCCTTGAGTTCCTTGATGGTATTGTGACATCTTGAATGGTGTCCCATTTTTTTGCATATTGTCTTCTCTCACTTTCTATTTTTTTCTATTTCTGTGACCTTAAATGCTTTGCTTACAATTACTTTGTTGTTTCTCTATCACTTACTACTAACCATTTACTTTTTTTTATCCTATACTATTATGTATGTTCTATGGTATACACCATGCGCACTCCCATATCTTCCCCATCAAGAATCTTACAACACACATGCACAATAGCTACAGTCCCTCTCATGTGGGCCATGCTCACATTACTTTATCTAAAGCTCCCCAAATAAGTGGGCAACCATCGGGTGATATTTCACCCTCACAATAATTTAAAGTAAAAAATATAATGACACATCACATAATAAGATAGTACATAGGTTAAAAATTTATCATGGAAATAGACTTGGGTTATAAAAATAAAGGGATGAAACTATACTGAAAATACCATCACATCCAGACATTATGATTCATTCCGTATGCTTCCATCCTAGGGGAAAATTAAGTATTTTTCTTAGTTGGTATGATTTTTCAATGAAATTTGTAGGCTCTTTACTAAATTTCAATGACATAATGCATGGTATAATTCAGATTATGGTGACACCAAGGGTACATGCAAGCTATAATTTCCTTGGCACATTGTTTTGTCATTTGTAAATCAATTGGGTTCATATCAATTCGTAATGGCACTTACATGTGGGTCTTGGGAAGTATTGATGTATTTTTCACTCCTATAGGATTAAATACTTGTTTTCATGCAAAAAAATAGTACAAAAATTCAAATTTCAAAGCATGACAACTAAGCCCACATTACAAAATTTTGTTTCCCGATCAAACTGAACCCTCCTCCTTGCAAACCTATCTCCAATAGAAAAATCATCCTAGACCCAAATACAATCCTAATGAATTTTTCAAGCATTAATTAGAGTGTAAAGAATTTTTATTAAGTTAATGTATGGATTCAACAAGTTTCAGTGAAGTACAAGTCTTCCTGGAAGCCTAAGAGACCAATTTCAATCATCTGAAGACAACATGCATACTCCGAGAGTGTTCTAGAAATACATAAATTATCCTAAGGTGGTTTTAGAGATTATTTTTGGCCATGGTGTCTTACATTCAATAGGATTATCCAGAGCTCATTTTGGTGGTGGTTTTGTGTTCCAACTATTTTAGGAAGAGACAGAAAAAGCCTAGTATTATGGAGATTTACAGTTTTAGGGCTGAGATGAAAGTTATAGGATGAAAAGTAAAGTATTCTAGAATAATTGGGAGATGTAATATGTATCTATGAAAAAAATTAGGGTAGCTTCAATGGATAAAATGGAAGATACATTTCCTCAAATTCAGCCTACCGGTTTTGGCCTTAAGGGCTAAAAGCTAGTCTTATGCTTTGAAGCGAGTTTGATGAATTTGCATGTTGGATCAGAGTTTTATGGAATTGGAAATATTGGTATAGTCCCTCATGTTGTGTTTAAATTCCTTTTTTAATCTATAGAATAGTTTTCATGATGAAGAACGAATGGCCCAAAACTGCCATATTAGGCCTATCTAGAAGGTGACTAAAACATGTGTGCTAGATTGAATTTCTCCATGTGACATAAGGTTATTATTTCTTTAGGAGTGTTTTCATGATTCTAATGATTTTTTCCATCATTTGGTTGAGCTTGGAATTTCCTTAGAGGTTTTTGGACATATTCCTCAAGATCGGTTCTTGAGTCCATTTTGGCAGTTTTGAGCAGTTTAAGAGATTAAGCTGTTGAAGGCCTTGTACTATGAGTTAGAGCTTGAAAAGAGTTGTTCCATAAATTATATTTAGATATATTTAAAATGGTATATTAATTTATCCTTCATGATGATTTTTCTATGTGAACTCATTTATTTTCTGAGACTGAATTCTGGGTGTTTGAAGACCTAGTTGTGCATGTTTGCTTCTTGGAGTGTTTCATGGTGGAGACGGCAGTTGCTGAAATTCCTGAGATTTTTGGTGATTTTGAGAGGTTTTTCTTGAATTTTTTACATTTTTTAATGTCTTGATAAAGCTAGAGTATTCCCTTAGAGATCATGGTGCAATCATTGGTGCTTGAAGAGCTTTTTTTCCCCTACTTGAGTGTTTTGGTGCTTGTTGGTGTTGTCTGACCCCTGCCAACCTACTTGGGTATTTTGAGTTGATTTATATGATTGTGTATATGTATTTTTGTGTTGTGATGACTGACCTATATGTTCATATCTAACCTAGGAGTCTTTATGATCTAGTGTTATGTATAAAATCATGTTATATTTGATCACTTGAACTAGTTGTGCCTATGGGGATGTGAGCAAGCGAAAGGAGGAAGAAGATAATCACAAAGGGGAGAAGGAAAAATATGAGGATAGTTATGAATACCTAAGAAAGATTAAGGAGTAGATGGTCAAGGTTAATTTATGTGATCATCAAATGAAAGGGAAGATTTTAATGAGTTGAAGAAGATAATGTTTTGAGAGGGTTTAAGGAGAGAAGAGCTGAATTTGAGATAGCTATCAGTTATAGGAGAAAAATATATTCATTGGTCATCCATTTTAGGTGGTTTAGTTGGTTTTTTATCACCTTAGGAGGTTATATCCTCCTTGTAGGACCGATGTCCTACTAAACTAAGGGTTGGTACTCTTTTTGGGGTTGGTGCCTCACTAAAGAAATGTTGTGTGATGTGTAATATTCACATAAGTACTTATCAATTTGTCATGAGAAATACTAGTAGAGGTTTCAGTAGGATTTCTTTGCTTTTAGGGTTGCACACATATATTTGGTTTTCATGTGTTTTCTCTCTTGTTTCATGCTCTTGTGAATGTTAATACACACCTAATAAGCTCACATGGTTCATGGATGTTGAATGAATGGTTTGTATGATGAATACATGTAATGGAAAACAAAATGAATGTTTTGTAGGAAAGATTCACCCCCCCTCCTATTACATTTTTCTTCTGACAATTATTGAAGGTATTAGAAGCAATTTAAGAAATTTTAGGAAATAATATCTCATTCATGAAGAATCTATTCAACATTGGGTTTTCTCGGTGTGAGTAATGAACATCCTAATGGCGAAGCTTGGCTTCTCCAAATGATTTCAAAAAAATTATAAATATTCAAGAAGAAAATAAGTAGCAATTTTAAATCTATTTTAATTCTATACAACGTGGAAACATCATTTTTTCTTCAAGTCTTACAGGTTTTCTGAAACATTTCAAAACACTATAGTTGTGCCTCTAAGTTCAAGAAAAAAAAGGGGATAAATTTTAAATTTTAGGAATATTAAAGTCTTGATAATGGTTTTATTGATATCATAATGTATTTTAGACTCAAAATCATATATGATTTGACCCTCGAACATTATCCTAATCCTCCAAGATGAAAATAACAACTCTGGTGTCCAAATTTAGACATCTAGTGTTAAATTTACTTTCCATTTTTAACCTAGTTGTACTTTGAACACTCTTATGTCACCTCTATCACCGAGGGGAAAAGGGAACATGACTGACACCAAACTTCAACCTCATACTCCTCCCCAAGTTGCACTTTCGACACCCCTATGTCCCCATTGTCCCCTTTGTACCCATGGTGCAATGTTTACATGGTGACTTTAAATTGTGACCTAAACCCTTGTCCAAGGCTGAAATTTGGTGTCCCTAGTGTCCCCTGTATCCCATCTATGTCCAGGGGGACAAGGTTGACAACAAAGTGTGACATAAGAATTCTTGTAACCTCTAGACCCCCACGTGACCTCACATAGTTCCACTGGTGCATTTTCCCAACCCCTCATCTCATCCACCACACACCATATGCTGCCAAGTCTCACCATATGGCGAAAGTCACGCTTTGGTGTCCCTAGTGTCTCTTATATCCCTATTGCACCATTTTCAAACCCTCAATCACTTAATTCTTACCCAGGTTAAGTGTGTAATTAGTAGGGCGACTTAAATTAAAACACAATAAAACTCATTTAACTCATCACACAGTTAGCCATTTTTCATGAAAAAGTTATTTTTTTAACACCCTCCGAACATAATTTTCATATGAAAAATCTTCCAAAACTCTTCCAAACATCCATAGCCACCAAAAATGAAAATTTGATCATAACTCTTCAGCTGGGAGTCCAATTACCTTGAAAATTTGCCAAAATCTTCCTCTCCAAAATGAATTTGGGAATATTTTTGAAGAAAAATAAATGATGAACTATTTTTTTCACAATAGAAAACTGAAAAATCAAACCCTAAAACCTAAATTTTCAATTTCTTGAAGATCCAACAGATGAAAAATCATGAAATTTGAAGTATAAGACCTTGGTGCAAAATAGAAGATTATGACACTAGTTTCATTGCAACCCAAAAATGGTAAGTGAAGTTTATAAAATTATCAGGTGTTTAGAATAGTAGGTTTCTAAAAATACTATGTTTCTCAAAGTCATGAATTCTCATCATTTGTGATATCCTAAAAAAGTAAGAAACATAAAAAAAAGTTTAATTCAAGGAAATTTCTAAAAATATCAGTATTCAAGAAAATGGGCATCTAAAATAGCACGTTTCTAAAAATAGTAAACCTTCATCAATTTAATAAACCAAAATAGATACGAGAATCAGATAAAGAAAAAGTGGTAACTTGCTAAAATAGTAGTTCTTGACCCTACCAACTAAAAATAGAAAGTTCCATATTTGAATGCAGAAAGTTTGTGGTGAGTCTAGTTTTACAATATGATAAATACTTCACAATTTGATAAATGTAATCCAAACAATGGTGTCACAAAACCATCCACAATATAATTTACATCAACATCATGATTTCCTTAATCAATGCATTATAACTTTTTAAAAAAAAAGATAAAAATTCGTAAATAATGCAAACAATGATGGATTCCAATCGAAACCATACAACGATGCAAACTAGAAGGTGTTCTTCAACACACACACACACACACACACACACACACACACACACACACACATGCTCATGTACACATATTTATATGTATATGTATATGCTTTTTCATATATGTATATTTATTAAATTAATTTTTTTCATTTAATTAAGACATCATCTATCGCACAGAGTGACGAAAAGTGTAGTATATAAAATTTGTGGGTATGACAAGATCTAATGCAACGTCATTCCTCTGCCACTTTGGCAACAAGGTTGTGTGGATTCGTAAGTGATTTTATAATTCTCTTCAACATGAATTTTAAAAAAACAAAATCACCTCAAAAGTGATCCATTCAATCATCATTTGAAATCTAAAGTAGTTGGTTTATGACACAATCTCCAGCTTATCATGGTGTTAGCTGACAAAGGTGCTCAAATTCACCCTAAATTACATTGGATGGAAGTTGGAAATCATGCATCTAAAAAAAATTAAAATCCATTGGCAGCATACAAATAAGATAACAAACCAAATCCATCAACATACCTCGGGCTTGTCTTACCATCTTGTCGGAAACTGCCAATGCCTTTTTGGAACACTATAAGATGGTGTTTAAAGCTTAAGCCTAAAAACCCAAGAATGTTAGCATGCACTCCAAAAATGTATGGATGTAAATCCTTGCAAGCTATCTGAGGTGGAAAAAATATAATGTGACTCCACCTTTACGCCAGAATAATTATATTCATCCTTCCAATGCATGGAAGATGAGAAGGCCTCAAGTATTGATGGGTTCCCTTTTGAATTTTATAGAATGACTTGGCACTTTACCTTCCCAAATTAGTTTTAAGTCTACAAAGAAGCATTGAATAATCATTCTCCTTCATAAATTTTCAACACATATAATATTAAATTCATACCTAATGTGGGAAATATGGATCTTATCTCCAGTTAGATATTGATCTCCGTCCTTAATTTTTCTTATTAAACCCTTGCTAAAGACCTGGCGATGTGGCTTCAAAATATTCTTCTGGTAATCCTAATGCCAAAAAATGGATTTATCGAATAAAATACATTCTAGATGACATAATTGTAATTTGGGAACGTATGCGGTGGCAGGTGACCTTTTAAATAATTATGTTTCGTAAACTGGATTTTGACAAGGCCTATACTCTTTTGATTGGTGTTGGAAATATAGATTTTTTACCATTTGTTTTCCATTCTGGAGACCGAGATTTATCATTTTTGTTGGTGTGTAATTTATAAGGGCTCAACCATTGAGCACATGTTCATTAATCTCGGTGTTCCCGATATTTTTTACCATTTTTGTGAGCATACTAAAGTTCCCTTCTGCGACTTTTATGTTTTTTCCAAAAAGCTTAGATCATGTGGTCTTGGATTCACGAGTTCTTTTATCCATTTCATTGGGAACCTTTACTTTGGAAAAATATTGACTTGGTGATTGATCATGCTTTCCCATGGCCTTTACCTAGGTCTTGTATGCTTTCATAGTGGAATTTATTTTAAATCTGAAAAGAGAGAAGCGTCATTATTTTCTCTCATATAGTTGTACATTGCAATCTTTCTATTTTCATTGAAGTGATGATTGTGTCTAATGATCTCTTGTTTATACAAGTCCAATCTCATAAAGTGAAACTTGAAGTGGCCCACCTCTAGAATCTTTTGGACCATTGGGGAAATGCCCCTTTCGCTATTTTTCATGTTATGCTACTATTTAGTAGTCAGGATCCCTCTCTTAAGGGTGTCGGTTATCGACGAAGTCACTTTACTCATTGCTTGCGCAACCATTCTAGGTAGGGCTCACCTCCTCAGAGGTTTATGCATGCCGCCTCATCAACATTATAACTCGTTATCAGCACAAGATAATAACAACTTCCCTTAGATATATTTATTCATTTTCCCATGTCAAGAGCAAGAGGATCAAGCGTACGAGCCATATGAGGGATTCACTTCTACTTCCAGCTGGAAGCCCATTCATGATGAGAAAGACTTTTTAAGTAGCAACTAAGGAAAGCTTGATGACCACAATCCTTCACCTTTGTCACATTTTGCAAGTGCAGCCTAATGTTCTTATTTTAGAGTTTGTTTTCTACTTCATGTCCATATTTAATTTTTTTTTCATGTGCCTTCAAGACTTGAGGCATACTTCCATATCTCCTACTTTTATTTGTGAATAGTTGTACTATTTGTTTTTTGGTAATGTGGAGAATATTTCATTTAAATAATAAGTTGCTAATAGGCTTTTCTAAACTCAACTTTCTTGAAAAGTGTCTTGGGGATCATCATTGTCTCCAAATTTGATTATATCAAACATTTTTCACTAGAAGGCGTCCACCTTTGAAGTTGCCTTTGTTGGAAACTGTCATACTCTGGCAACTCTTCCCAGATTAATTTTTTTGGCTATCTAATCTGCCTAATCTTCATGTTTGTTTGTATTCTCCCAATCACTTAAATTACCTTGTTCGTCAACATATTTCATTTTCACATCATCTGATGTGTCCACTAAAAATTTTCACGTCATTGTATTTATTTTCATTCAAATTTTTCCTTCCTAGTAGTAGTGGATGCCCCTATAAGAACAACATTCATTGTAGGGTGAAAATATCTATGAAAATATCAACAATTTTTGTCTATATATTTTCCCTACCATACAATGATATTCATTACAACCAAAAGTGTTATTTTCCTCTTTCTCGATGAATTTGAAGATGAGCTTATAGCTTGTTTGTGGCAATGTTAACAACATTCTTCTTGATTCAACCAGTGACCCATTTCCCCCTCCTTAGTGGTTTGTGAAGAGGACGATGACAAGGGTGTTGGTGAAGCTAATAATAACTTTCATGGCATGCATGCTAGAGGAGATTATGTTTTGTATTTTGTGAAATATGACTTTTACATCAAGAAAAAAATAAATTCTAAATGGTCTATGATAATCTTGTTTGGGGAAAACAATGTGGAGAGTGCAACCATGCCCACATATTATTTCATTGTGTTCACCACCGTCGAGAACAAAAAAAAAACATGGGCCAAGATCGAAATCCCCCATGAAAAGAGTAAAATCAGTGATGATGTTGTCCAGGGCAAATCTGATTTCTCAGTAAGAGAACATGCATCCTTATGTAAGATTTCAAATCCCTTTTAGCTTATTCCATTTTGGTGGTGTTTTGATTTCTTTGGAGTTATGTTGCTTATCGATCCTTAGATTCTTATTATTACAATTTTTTTTCTTATTGTAGAAGAGGATGTGGCTTCACAAATACTTCAAATGTTGCATAATAGTTTCTTGAGGAGGGGTAAAAAACTATGGATGTATTGGACATTTGAGCAGTCACCATTGGACGAATCAGGCACTGCAAAAAGGAGAAAATTCAGATTAAATTTCCAATTTTGGAATATGTGGGTTATTTACTATATATGTGATTTTTATTCTTGTATTTTCTGTGAATGTATTACATATTTTTTGGAAAAAAAAATTCCTCTCATTTTGGGGAACAATTTTTTATCTAAATATATTTTTTGCAGTTGCAACTTTTTATTTGAAAAGATTCATTGTTTTCCCCTTTTAAATGGAAAGTAAAATGGTGTCTGGGCCTTGAGCTTTTACCTAGTTCTTTTAAAATTAAATGAATTTAATATGGAAACTTATATAGGATAATGTTTCTGCAATGGACTGTCAAAGTCCTAGAAGAAACATGGTGTAGTAAAGGAGAAGAATCCTTCTATGATAATAACGAAGTAAATTGATTCCATACATTCAAATCAATGCTAATGATTTTTGAGGTAATTGCACCGAAATGTTATTTGTAAGATTTGTATTTATAAATTGAAAGAAATAACTTGTTTTTATTTTATTTTAATAAGAGGGTTAAAACTATTTGTTATATATGTGCCATTAATTTTCTTTTTTCAATTATATTGTATTATATTTTTATATATTTCAACATATATAGTACACAAACATTTATTTTGTAGGAATTCATCTTTAGACAGTCCAAATCTTATGTAAAGGGGGAGCGTACGGTTGTCGATTTTACGTAATATGTACAACAAGTCATTATTTTGGATAAAAAACCTTAAATATATTATAAAAGTATTTCCAAACAATTCATAATAAAAATATTAATTTAGTTTAAGACATTCTCAAAAAGAAAGTAAATGAGGTGTGCATGATTAACAAATGGACACCAAGAAAAAAAAATTTATAAAAACCTTAATAGTAAACTAAGGTTACAATCATTTGGTAATGTGCTCAATATCCCTTCGTCCCCATCTCTCTAACATGTAGCTATTATGTCCATATAATTTCCTTCTACAAGACTTTTTTAGATTTGTTGCATCTTGATGACACTACCAAAAATATTTTTTATTGCTTGCTACATGTGATTGAATATACACAAAAAAAATATTTATGTCACATCCAGTGTTTCTTGCACCTCAAGTGCAATTGCTAGTAATAAATGAAGTACTTCCCAATTTGACGCATGTCTATAAACTTTTTTAAACGTTTTTTTAGTATTTTATTTTATTTGTAAGGAATGAATTTGTATCCCTTCTCCTCGTGACCACTAGCTACCTTTCACTCATAATGCACCCAGTCAGTCCTGGTCAACACATCATGACCTTCCATTTTGTAATGGCTCCTCCTGCGGCCTTCTCCCATCTATCATACACATATCTCAATTACATTTCAAAAATCTACATAATTCCTTGATTAAATGCTATAGAGAACCCTACAATGCCTTTGCTTTTTTAATGGTTGAGGAAAGATTCATACTCAGGACGTCTAGGCTGAAAATCATTCTGTAAATGCGTTTATAAATGCAATACTACCGATGTCTTTCTGTTGTGCATGCCCTTCAAAACAGTAGCATATATTAAGAATTGCAACATTCTTAGCCATGTCATTTTAAGGGCCCAAAGGTCAGAGGTTCGAGCCTTTCCTGCAAGGAAAAGAATGTTTCTAGTGGCTTCTTCTAAATCATAGTCCCATACAATTGTAATAAGTCTACTCATAACGAATTGGGAAACCAACTATTTTACCTGTCTCCACACTATCTCTGGTAATAAACATTTAATAAAATTATGCCCTCATAAATTCATTCCTAAGAGAAAGGGATAAATGGAAAATATATTATGGTCAAGGGAATTTTGATTTAACGAAAAATCGTTGCCTAATTTTCCCCATTCTCTATAATGCGTATGGGAATCTCTCTACCTATGAAGAAATCTGAAATTCTTGGAGGATTTCCAATCGTTGGATTTATTAATTTCCAGTCCAGTTGCGCTTCTTGATTGATATAAGGATAAAATATTTTTCACTTGATTAAACAGGTTCCTCTATCAGTGGTGGAAAATGCCTATCTTTGTGTGATTCTACTCAAACTTGCATATTCCAAGTAAATGTAATATATAGAAAAACATTTACTATATAAGGTATATATAATTTTATTAATATGTATATATTAGTTACATAAAAGGCATTATCCTTATGGGAAAGGCCCTTTCAGAAATTTCTACAATTATGTTAAATTTGACGATCGTTTGGATGTTTTTACAAAGCGATTAATTTTGACGGCCTTTTGGACATTTTTCATTTTTTCCGTCTATATTCGTCTTTGCATGTAATGTTTGTATTCATTTCACTCTGGAACATGGCTTTCCTTCTCAGGTGTAGACGAAACCCTAGACATTCTTCCTCTCTCTTCGGAATTATTATTTGAGTTTTTGTATTGCACTTCTGCAAAAGCCTAGCGCACCCCGCACCCCCCAAATCATAATACCAAACAAAATCTACTTACTAATACTACTACGGTATTTCCAAAAGCTTGGTTTGATGATCTGCATTCGTGTTTTCTATCAAAGAGGACGTCTCTCAATTTAGATTATCTGTAATTTCTCAGCTACAATTTCTTGTTTCAAGTCCATAGATAGCTCTTTGTGGTAAATGAATCAAAACAACAGAGATATAACACTTAATTATTTTTTAAATCTTCGTTGTTTGTTTCTTCGACTCCTTGAGCAAGTATCCCTTGAATTGTTTCAATGGTCTTAAGGTCAACAATAAAACCCCCTCTCAGATGGGATTTTACCTCTTTAAACCCATCTTGTGTTTAGTAACAACCGCCCGAGTCGTCAATTTATCACCTGCTTTCCTAGCATCCTAACTGGTAGAAGAAAATGAATTCATTACCATGTTTGGTGGATTTGCTTCTTTTTGGTTTGTAGCCATTATGATGGTTCGGATATTTAGGATTTTAGCGTGGAAATTTGAATGTGTTTAAACCTCAAATCCATATTAAATATCATTCAAGTGATGGTTCAAAGTTATATTAACTCGAACATATTGTTGGAAAAGAGATCTATAGATTTTTAAAGTAGAAGGTTTGTCACATGAACATTTCTGTCAATGTTCAACAAAAAAATACTAAAATAATAAAAACTTTATTGTTCTATATTTCATGAGCATTATTTAGTATTTGGATAAGAGGACACAACCTTTTATAGATTGGAAAGTGGGATCAGCTAGGGAATATAAGGAAGGGGAATATTATGTCACAGTAATGGCATTTTAGTACTGACGTATCTGCAAATAATTTTTTTCCTTTCAAATAACAAAAAACTTAGTGGAAATGGTTCAGTGAGCATGTCTTTCTAGTAGAGAGTTACCATAGTAAATGCCTATGTTCAAATATTACCCTGGGAACCACCAAGGCTACTCCCAGCAGTTATGCTTCTTGGGTAGATAATAGACCCAACAAAAAATTGAAGGTAAAATTGACATAACTGTTAGTTGTATAGCAGATCTTGTAGCAGGGCAATTTCTAATTTTAAGAAACATCCACTCGATATTAAAATTAGACATTATTCATATTTTAGAACTTGTAAAAGTTAGCTTCTACTTCTTTTATAAAATATGATGAAAGTCGGACAAGCTCTTTTCGAACACCTAACTATATGGCCTCCATAGAGTCCACCAAAGCAAAGGTTAGATCACATAGCATTGCAAAGTATATTTCCTTTTCTCCTTCCAAAGAAACTAATCTTGGTCCAAAAATCTCCATCATAGAATATATGCTTTGACACAGAAGTCACATTTCCACTATCAAACAACCTTCTAGACCATTTAAATCAGGGGAGCCTATTAGTGTGAATTATCATTCAGGAGCATTCAAACTAGACGAGCCTAAAACTATGAACATCAATCAGGAACATTGAAATCACAGCAACCTAGTATGAAATAAAAATATAATAAGAGAGATTTGACATGAGATATGCTGCTGAAAAACCACCATCAATAAAAACTTTACAAAGAAATATTGAGCATAAAATGAATAATATTTGAGAAATTAAACACCATGCATGTGAATCACCTGGAGAATAAACGGAGTCCTCAATCACCTTAACCACCCTCCAATTGGATGAAGCTCATTTAGAAGAAGGATTAGGGCTATAAGGCCTTTAGGAATGCCAACAAGAACACTATAATATGTAGAGAATGAGATTATTGTCCCGCATTAATCATCAGGGCTCTAGCAGATCAGGAGGTAAGCAAACAAAAAACAAAATAAATCCACAGGAAATAGAAAACTCAATAACATTGAAAGGCCTCTTTATGCAAATAAAATTGGGTAGATTTCCCACCCCATGCATAAATATCAAAACATGCAACTGTGAGATCATGTGGATTCAAAAGTTCGGTCTCAGACTTCTTCCAAGCCATTTTGCATGTAATCTACCATCTACGAAAACAATTTTTGAGACATACAATCTACCATTAGCACAGACATGGGTTCCATGCAAGCATTAATATCTTCCTATTAGTGAGAGTCAGACTAAGAAGACCCGTGGCTCAAATAAAATCTCATAAGGAATATTCTTGTGAACTCGGGACATGGCATGTTATGTGATGGATGACTACATGTTGCCATACCGAAATGCATGCGCTGAGAACCTAAGAACCATTTGGAGATAGGGAAGGGAGTCCCAGTAAAAGCATTTTCCCTTAGACATATATATTTTTCTAGTGATGTTAAGAGCTTCAGCATTACGAAATATCCTCTTGTTCATTACAAATAAGAATCTATTCATTTTTTCCCTTGAATGTTAGCATTGTGCTACTGGATTACATTACAAGTAATATGTTTTGTTAAAGGTGTTATACCTTTTCTTTTGGGAGGGGGGCAGTTAACTACTTGTTCCATTTATGGTTATTTCATTAACAAGAAATCAAGCCCATAAAAAAAAATTTGTTATATAGTTTCAAGTTTGTTTCCTCCTCCAAGTTAGTTTCATGGTGAAGAACTTGTGTTATTGAAAGGGAGGTTACAATTTTGAATCGTATACGACATGAGATAATATGCTTCTGGACAAATATCTTAAACAAATGAATCGATAAGAAGATCATTCATAGATTTCTTCTATTGATATGCTATTGGAAATATGCATTTGATGCATATTTAATTCCAACTGTAGCTTTTTTAGGAAAGCTAATTTTAGCTTTAGTCTTGTTTTAGTTTTCTTTAGTTAAGTTAGCTTTATCTTATTTTTATCATTAGATTTAATTCAAATAAATCCGTTTTAAATCATGCATAGCATGCAACTGTTTTAAAGCATGATTTAAGATTTAGAATTCTCAGTTGAAGAGCTGTTAGTGGGTGAGTTATTCTATTTAAATAACAACAATTGTAATTGCTTTGTATGCACACACAAATTAGGTGTGAAATCTGCACAAGCAAGGAAGGATGTGCATTGAAAGCACACAGCTGCACGCACAACTTGATTGTAAAGAGCTGAAGCTCTGAGTATGATGAAGCTTTTATTAATGGAGATTATGCACAGCAGTGCTGGTTTGAATATTCATCTATTTATGCAAGTTATATAAGTATTATGTTTATTTCTTTTATGTTGTTTGTTGTATAAGACTGCAGATTTTCTACATGGATTACATTACAAGTAATATGTTTTGTTAAAGGTGTTATACCTTTTCTTTTGGGAGGGGGGCAATTAACTACTTGTTCCATTTATGGTTATTTCATTAACAAGAAATCAAGCCCATAAAATATTTTTTTTGTATAGTTTCAAGTTTGTTTCCTCCTCCAAGTTAGTTTCATGGTGAAGAACTTGTGTTATTGAAAGGTAGGTTACAATTTTGAATCGTATACGACATGAGATAATATGCTTCTGGACAAATATCTTAAACAAATGAATCGATAAGAAGGTCATTCATAGATTTCTTCTATTGATATGCTTTTATTATTGATTTTAAGACATGTTCATTTGACCCCAAAATAAGGTAGTTGTAATTTATGTATTACTAACGAGGCTTAGGGTATACTATCCACATTTGGAACACCTGTATCAGGGGACTAATACAATTAATTCCAAGAAAAATACTCTCTAGCCTAGTAAATGGAGGAATCCCAATGGTCAAAATCAAAAAACTTCTACCGTTCGCCGTTCACATTGCATTGTACACATGTGATTGCTAGTTTATTAAATTTTACACATCATTAATACGAAGTAGACATTGACATAAATAATGATTGTTTTAACCCTATGTTTTAGGTGCATGTAAATTATATTATTGTTTGTTAGTCATGTATGTGGCCTCATCATTGGGATTTTGTTGATAGATAGTAGTTTTTATTTTTGTAATACGAACTTTTTAAGGCATTTTAATTAGGAAGAGTTTAAGAATTTTTAAGGCATTTAAGTTAGAAATAGTCTTACCATTGAGAAGAAACATTAAATAAGTTTCTAAAGATTTTATTTTGGAAAAAATTTTATTGCAGAAGTTCTTTTATTTAGGAAGAGCTTCAAGATTATATAGTTTTTGTGAATAGAAAAAAGTGTTAGAGGATGAAAAATTTACATTAGTGAATTATATTAATCATTTACTCTTTTACTAACAAATTTATATGGTGTTCATGTCATATTAAATGTAGAAGTAGTGAAGGTGTACACATGCATTGAAAAATAAAATTTAAAATTGGAATTTCCTTTATTAGATTGTAGAGTTGAAATTGGTGACCCGATGATATACATGATGCTCACAATGTCATTTTCAAGACCATTAAGGAAGGTCACACTTGCAACTAAATGTTCACATGAGTGTAGAATATTTACACTCAAGGAAATTAAGAATGTAGGAAAGTTTTGCGAAAAGAAGCATACTGGATGGGAATTATCAATTGAAAAAATAAGAATAGCTGATTTTTCCTCTCTTACTAAACTCTTCACTATTTGTTGTGTGGAGGGTCATATGAAACAATTTTTGAACTTAGGATAGATGGGATGTCAAAAGTTTATATGTATTTTACCATTAAAAGCATAAAACCAGAATTGCATGATGTAACCTCCCCGATACAAATATATGGGTAATGTGAAAGTTTAATTCAATGAAACATAAAAGAAATATTTACTTTTCTTAATATTTTATTAATTTGTAATTTTGTGAAGAAAACTAAGACATTGTTTATAAATATAAATTCCATTTAAACCCTTTTTGAGATTGTAATTTAAATTAGGGTATATTGTAAAAATTCATATATAGTTTATACCAATGAATGCATATATATATATTTTAAGAAAACTATTCATTTCACAGATGCTCTCGCTAGTCGCTAGTAATAATAACAATAGATAGTTTGAATATTAATTGTTCTTAAGCCATTACGAAGCTTTGGTTGGCAACACTTAACCACTGATCACACCTAAAAAGTTTGCGACTCATTACTACAAACACATGTTTTCCATGATATACTAACAGTACAATCTGAGTTCATAAATTACATACCTACTTCGTAAAAAAAAGCTGACATGATCTTCAATGATATTGTGATCACTTGCTCTTAATTACAAGTGCTGTGAAGAAATATGTTTTGTTTTTTTGTTGGGGGGGTTCAACACAACAAAATTGGGTTATCAATGATTTTTTGATACTTCAACACAAGAAGATTTTTTATATAAACTTCGGTTTCAGACTTCACCGATTATTATACAGTATTAAGTTGAGTTATAAAAATAGATATGAGATCAATATATCTCCATTTAATCTCTGCTGTTTTTAGTATAGTAGTATATAACAAGTTTAGGTTTATTGAGGCACAGAAAGTGCCTGCTGTTTTTATGTTTGGGGATTCTTATGGAGATACAGGGAATAATGACTTCATACCTACAATAAGCACTGGCAATTTTCCTTCTTATGGAAGAGATTTCAAACATGGCATTCCTACAGGAAGGATATCCAATGGGAAGCTTATGTCTGACTACTTTGGTAAGGTTTTTATGCAAAATCGTTGGTTCATATTTTGTTTGTTCTTACAATACTGTGGATATCTTTGATTACTAACTTCTGTATAATGCTTATCCATCTTTTGGCTAGAAGATAGATATTTTCACTATATAATAAGTTTATCTTTCTAATCAAATAATCAAACAAAATGTTAGAAACAATTTTGTCTAAAGTTTTGAGGTTGTATTTGCAGTAATGGTTTACACATACCACTAAACTTCCACATATAAAGTTGCAAAGGAGAAAGACCCTGCCCTTTTCCTTCAAACTAATACATTTTTCCTCCATTGACATCTTTGGGCAGAATTTGCTTTAATGTTTTTTCCTCATTGTACTATTGTTTCCACTAATACTTTTATCTTCCATTGGCGTCCCACATTATGAATGATGAACTTTTGTTAAAAACGACATAATAATAGTTTGATCTTCTATTATCTATGCCACGAGACATTTTAAACTGAAATGCTATGAATGTTTGGAAGATCTATTTTGTTGTGTAAGAAATACTCCGAATATTTCTTGATGGCGTGATATTCAGTGGAAGGACTTGGCATCAAAGAGTTGCTGCCACCATATTTGGATCCAACGCTGCAACCCCATGATTTGATAACGGGTGTCTGCTTTGGATCCTCTGGTACAGGCTTAGACAATCTAACAGCTCAAATATTGGTGGGAAATCACTTTACATTAATCATTTTTCTTTTCCAAGTTTATCATTATGGTTTGCACTATATAGACAACCCCATCACTTTTTAAAGTATTGGTGGACTGTCGAAAACAATAGTTAGGCCATCACCCTCAACTTATACTTTACATGAATTTAATGTCGATTACTTGTCTGGTGTATGCAGGGTGTGATACCTTTTTGGAAAGAAATTGACTATTTTAAAGACTATATGAAAAAAATAATAGGTCTTGTGGGAGAGGAACAGGCAACTACCATTTTGAATGAGGCAATATTTTTCATTGTGATTGGAACCAATGACTTCATTGCCAACTACTACCAGTTCCCAATTCGTTCTGTCAATTTCACTGTAGCACAGTACACACAAATTCTACTGGACACATACGCAGACTACATTAAGGTAGGTTCATCGACATTGCAATTAAGATTATGATTAGCCCTCGTTTATTAAGGTAGTATTATCATTATAATTACAATCATAGTTATCAAATATATTTTTTAAAAATAAAAATTATGTATTTTTCCTTTTTCCCCATTTCATTCTATAAAATTTCCCATTTTCAGAGGTAAAATATTAAAATATAGGATCTAGAAAGGTTATTTTATTTATTATTATTTTATATCATAAATATTTAAATTATGAACACCTCCAAGATTTTATAGTTTTCCATATTTATCACATTATTATTGTGACTGTATTTTTTCTATACGAAAGTCGGTACCTTCATTACAATCTAAACATTTCTAACATTATGATGTTCAAACTCTAACTGCAGTACATTCTGATTATGGCTTTTAACAGGAACTATACAATTTGGGTGCATTTAGAATTGCAGTCATAAATGTTCCTCCATTAGGATGCCTGCCTTTTGAACAGAAGGATTTATTGAGAGTAATGGGGCATGTGTGCAAGAAAGAAATGAGGCTGTATCTGGATTCAATAGAGGATTGATGGCCGTGGTTCATGGCCTGAAATCTGCTCTCCTTGGCCTTAGAATTGTTGTTCTTGATTACTACAATCTTATTTCAGAGTTCATAGAAAATCCTAGCAAATATGGTATTATTAAAAACCATGAAAAATCCACATACTTGTGAGTTTAGATGCTAGAATAGATAAATATTTTTAAAATCAAGTATAATCTTGCTTTGGCTAAATGTTGTATGGCAGGAATTGAGGTGGTTGCAAAGGGTTGCTGTGGAACTGGGAAATATGAAATTGGTTTCCTCTGCAACAAGATTACTCCATTCACATGTAGTGATGCTTCCAAATATCTCTTCTTTGATTCAGTCCACCTAACTCAGAAGGTGTATCAGATCATTTCTAATGTATTTCTTACGAGAGATATTCCAAATATTCTATGAACTGGCACTACTACACGGGGGGGTCATTAGAGACAAATATTAGAGACAACGTTATTTTTTCGTCTCTAATTTTTAATTTTTAATTTTTTGATTGAACATTTGTCTCTAATTTTATTTTCGTTCTTGGTAATAAAACAAAATTGTATTTTCTTTTCCGAAGTAGAATAGGAGTTGGAGTTTATTCTGTTTTTTTCCCCAAATCGTGGCTTCCATTAAGAAAATAGGCAATCCATTACAGGGGGAAAGGAGTTCGGGAAGAGTGAGTGCCTGCTGAGAGAGACGAGTGGCTGAAGTTAAATTGTCCACAATAACATATTCTCTTTGAGCAATAGCAGAGGCGACAGGGCCCTAAGGAGGAAACCCCAGGGGCACGGAGGAAGCGGCAAGGGCAGGGACAACATTAGGAGGCAGCGGTTGTGCGGTGGAGTCATAACATACACTATAAATCTTTCCTTGGCCCTGATCTTGCTCACTATCTCGATCAGAAAAAGGTGGATACACACACAGTCAAGATCCTCTGCCCAGGAAGCGCATCTTCTGAAAAAATATTGATTTTGAATCTAGATGAAGTTCTTTGCCCGATGAATGGCCTCCACATATGCACAGTGGATGCTTTGATCTATCACCTAGTCTTTCATGGTAACCAGCCCAAGTTCGAGGCTTGGATTTACAAGAAACCCAATGGCCGAGCCATCATCTATGGACCTGAAAATTTACACATTCCAGGCCTCTATTCCTTCAGGATCTCTTGCACGACGTCATCCATGGAAATGGCTTTGGACAAATTCTCTCTATCAATGGCCGGGAGAAAGGTTCCAAATATGTCTTCGAAAGGGACCTTATATATCTTTGGGATAGAATGTGCATAATGTTGCGAGCCAGATAATTCTTCTTCATTTAAATTTACATCTTAGGGAAAGCATTAAAGCCGTATTTCTGTATTTTGATGGTTTTCAGAACGTTTTTGTGGTGCATGAGCCTAAAACCTTCCAGGTTTAAGCTTAGAGATTGTATTTCAGGAGAAAGGGGAGGGTAAATAATTAGTTTTGTCTAAAATTTTATAGGAAGATTTGTGTGGAAGATGTAATGCAGAAGAGAAGATGGAATTCAGGCTCCTAAACTGCGTTGCTTATGTAGAATCCTGGTTTGGACGATGGTGTTATGGATTTGGCCATGATAGCTTTTGGGTGACTCAGCAAATTTACAGCAAAGCCATCCAGGTTGTCCGTGGAATTCCCTTGACGCTCATAGCGTAGCACTTTGCAAGGGAAGATGTTCAAGTACTCGGAATCGTACATGGCTACATGAGAATTAGTGGGAAGCCATTGCAGACAGTTGGAGATCTGTTTTGTTTCATGATGGAGCTCAAGGCCCGCCTTCCTATGGAATCCTTTTCCTCAAGCAGCAGCAGTAGTGCTGCGCTGCCATTAAAAGCTATATATCTCGGAAGGGCACCAAGAATGAAAAGAGTTCCGTCAATCCCAACCCCATAACTGTAGATTTGCAGTGTCGTTGGTCGGCGAAGAGAATCAAGCTTACCACGCTGGTGATCATGAATGCTCTCAGGAAGTGCGAAGATAGGAAATTGACTACGAAACAGAAAATCGGGAAGCAGCCTCGGCTCTGTCCTTTTTGTCCACTGTCGTGTAAATTTTTTATCAGCATCCCACGCCGCAGGGCCTTCAATATTCGAGTGAGCATCATGTCAGGGCTCTCTTGGCCCGTAATGGCGAAGAAGGACAGCCTTGAAATTATGCTGAAGAAAATCATCCTTATAAACGGTATCCAAATCCCCAAATCGGTGGATGAAATGGATGGGCAATGGTAGCGCTTGTGCGGTCGATGTCATGAGCAGCAACATCATGTCATTCTGGTGGATGAAATGGATGGGCTACATCTTCTACATATTTGGTGCTCTACCTCCACTTTACTGGCTGTGTATTATATTTTTCCAGGGATAGAAAGCGATTGTATCTTTCGCATTATATTGATTTGAAACTAGTCAAGAGTAGATGGCAAATGAAAAAAAGATGGAAATGCCCGAACCAACAGTTATTATTAGTTCCAATCAATATAAATCTAGATTTCATTCTACACTCAATCATTTTATGACTGGGTGCTATTCATTTCAATGTAGTACTTGTTCTTCTTGCAGTTGCCTTACTACCCACAACATGGAAATTCATGTAAGTGTTTTTTTTCTTTTCTTTTCATCCCAATTTCATACAATTTTCCATTGCTATTATATGGAAGCCGATTCAAGTTATTTGGTCTCGGAAGGTGTAGGGAACCCCTGTTTCTTTGCTATCTTGTCATGAAATCTTTCTCAACCTTTGCATCTCTTCTATCTTCACTGGCCATTTAATCCAGTATATTTCCTATAAGCCTCTAGTAGTCTATCCTCTGGTTTTTAATATCTTCACCATTATACATCCTTCACAAACTATTATTTGAATCATCTAGATTAGCCTGTGTAGGAGAATGGTCTATTAATAAATATCATAATATTTTTGGTTTTCGAGCAAGCAGTGCATATCAATACTTCTTCTAACATGGTAACAATTGCTTCCAGGAAAACATAACGACACCTAGAACACAATCTATAGCTCCCATCTCTTATATTTTTTTAATAGTAAATAATATTAGCAGCTATTGCCAACACATTGTCATATGACTAGATTCAAAACCAAATAAGGCAGATTCAAAACAAATTCGATATCTATTTTAATCACCAAAAACATATACAAATTCCACTATAAAACTGGCATGTAAAAATGTTGTGGTGTGCCTTGATGTCAATGGTGTTACAAATCAGATCTACTATATTTGTTACAGTACAACTCCCACGTGGTCTTCTCATGATGCCCTATTTACTGTCAATGGGATTCTCCAACATCCTATCTACTACGCTTCATACTGACAACAAAATAATTCTTCACAGAATTATTTCTTTTATATTTAAAAGTTCTCTGCTTTATGCACATGTTATGGTTACAACGGATGGTAAGACAAATATGATATTTAATCTCTTTTTTAGTTGGCCATGCATGTTCTTGTTTATCACGACCATTTGTTATGAAATCTTATTTATTTGAAAAAGTGAATTATATGTTAACAAAGAGAGAAAATAGCATAGTAACGCAACTCACATCTTTTGGAAGAGAGTAAAAGGGTCCCTAAGATAGATTGAGCTCTAGGATCACAATTCATGCCATCCCTAATGATTAGGGCACATTTAACTTCAAATTGCACAGGAATATCATCAAGAAATAGGTCCTAGAAATTATCTTGAGAAAATAGATAGATCTGAAAAAATGGTACAGAAAACTTTTATATGGGCTGGAGATAGATTATCATATAATGCTACACACTCCTAGATGCAGAGGAGTTATAGAGTCAAAATCCCCTAAAAGAGTAGTTTTCCGGTAAAAAGGCCCAATCAGTAGGTGGTTCAAAGTATTCTAGACAAGGTTCCAAGAAACTTTGTCTTCCCTGTGTTCCTAAAGGATGCTCCCACAATGTGAACAAAGGGATTCTATAGAACCAGACCTCGACAGTGTACCCATGGATGGAAAACCTTAGTATTTTAAAAGGCAGGCAAATGCTTATGGTTGATAAGAGACTATGTAGGTCCACATTGTGCTCAGGGAGAATATCTAACACCTCTCCTCATCATTTAGTGCCCCCCTCCAATTGAGTATCTCACCAAAATATGGCCTCCATTGAAATTCCTAGTAAACAAGTCGTGATTACCCAGACTGGCCTATTATAACACCATTGCCAATCCTTCCATATAGACTCTGGGGGGTGTTATGTTCATCTTATAGATTTCTTGGAAAAAGAGCTTCCACTGCTTCCTTGTCATAACCGTGAAGGCCTTGTCTGTAGGATATATTTAACTTACATTGTACTATTTGGTCTTGGAAGGTGTAAGCCAGTTTCTTAGCTAGTTTGTCATGAAATCTTGCTCAAGCTTTGCATCTCTTCTATCTTCACTGGCCAGTTAATCCAATATATTTCCTAATAACCTATAGTGGTCTATCCATTGGTTTTTAATAACTTCACCATTTTACATCCTTCAAAAACTATTAGTCGAATCATCCAAATTAGCCTGTGTAGGAGGATGGCCTAATTAATAAATATCATAAAAAAAATTTAGCAAGTAGTGTATATCAATGCTTCTTCTAACTTGGCCACTAATGCTTCCAGGAAAATATAACAATACCTAGAACACAATCTATAACTCCCATTCCTTGTACCTCCCTAATATCAAATAATATTAGCACCTATTGCTAACACATTGTCATATGACTAGATTTAAAATTGAATAAATCAGATTAAAAACAAATACAAATCGCGTTATAAAACTGGCATATTAAAATGTTGTGGTATGCCTTGATGTCAATGGCATTACTAATCAGATCTACTATGTTTGTTACAACACAACTCCCATGTGGTCTTCTCAGGATGCCCTATTTACTATCAATGGGATTCTCCAACACCCTATCTACTATGCTTCATACTACTAATAAAATAATTCTTCACAAAGTTGTTTCTTTTATATTTAAAGGATGTCTGCTTTATGCACATGTTATACTTATAAGGGATGGTAAAAAAATTATGATATTTGATCGTTTTTCTTGGCTCAAGTGTTCATTATCACTCTTCTTGAAGCTATTATTTTGAATATAACTTGAAATTTTACATGGATTTTTTACAAAATCACATGACATTGTGGATTGATATGCACTGCATTCTGCACCCATGAGGCATGAGACGTGATCCATCCCCATGCCCAGCTGTCCTCAATGAATCTCTCTCAAGTTGCTACATTGCAAGTGTTTTTAAGGGTGGTTTTGACTTGAAAAGACATCCCTCCAACCCCTTTTCCATGTGTGTAATTTGCAAGGCCATAACAGAGGTAGGGGAGGAGGATAGTTCGTCAGAATGGGGTTGGCTCACTTTAGATGGGATGTCTTCCCGATGTATATTAACAAGGAATGGTCGATTTTTAAAAAGTTTTGGGCGTGCCTATGATGGCGAGAAAGATGGATGCTTTTGACCATTTTTCTCTCTCTTCATCAAGTTGAAAGCTTCACCCACATTTCCTCCTAGTATTGTAATGTGTACTGAATTTTTGGGGTGTTTTTTCCTTGGATTTGAACAGGAGAGTCGAGTGACTTTCTTTTCTAGTCTTTGAGCTCTAATTCTAATGGTTGGTTTTCAAGATTCCTCTAACATTCTTCTCTCTAGGTATGCGTACTTCACCTTATATTCATACAGAAAAGAAGAATCACATATTTCATTTTATTTTCTTTAGCCTTACATTTCCTCATATATGGGTTTTGTTAGTTTTTGCAATGGGCCAAGTTGTTTCTTTTTATGGTTTCTTCCTGGTTTGATTGTGTGGTTTTCAGGATTAGTAATGGGTTCCATGAACAATTGGCATGGATTTTCTCTTTCCCCTCAGCTGAATGTGGAAATACCCGACTCCAACTTGAACCACCACCATCATCCTCATCCCCAAGCTACCAATTTCAGCAATGGTGGTGACTATTATAATGAGCTTGACAGTAGCAATATTGTTGCTTCTTCTATGGAGATGCCTCCTCCAATGACATTGAGGCATGATGGATCACTTTTTATCCTTGAGACATTCAACCGCACAGACAACCAAGGTATAAATAGAAAAAATATCATGATACTTGAACCACTCTTGCCTAAACATGGGTGTTTTCTGGCTGAACTTCTCACCTTACTAGTAAAAGGAAAACAACATGTCTCCTTTCCCAAGTTTTATGTTTGTTTTTTATCCATTATATTTTATAAACCTCTACATGTACAAAGACTCTCAGGTTTTATATTTAGCTTCTTCCCCATCTTACCTTTCAAGAAGAAAAAACAAAAAAACAAAAGATAAACCTATATTAATCTAAATATTCCATCAGCATGTTATTAATATTAAAATTATTATCATTGACCCATGTTTGGGAATGGAGTAAAATTTTTCATTGGTTATTAGGAGGGTTCATTTTAGTTTTTGGGTGATCGATATGTATGGCTACTTATTTTGCTAGGAATTTAATACTTCTGATTTTCTAAACATCATACTGCAATTTGTAGTCTAGAACACTCCTTTTCAAGTATGAGTAAGTTACCTAAACAAATTGATTCCCTGCCATTCTTTGAAAAACTTGGCCTCATCATTGGCTTTTTCAATTTTATGGAACTCCACCACTGTCACACTTTTTGTATCATCAACTAATACCTGCATGTTGTTATAACGATTGAAGGTTTTTAAAAAACTAGACAATAGAATTGTGGGTCCTATTATACTCTTTTCCATCCCAACAGTCATTCTCATCCTCCATAATTAGTCCAGTAGAGGGAGTTATGAAAGAATTTTTAATCATTGTATACATTCTTAACTGAGATTGAGGAAGCTTATAGAAAGATTTAAGGTCTGTCCATTCCATCCACTTCCCAAATCTGCACAAGTCATGAAATATTTTAATTCCTTTCTCAAACCAAATGAGGGCAGAGCAGCCTCACATCAAGGCATGAATATTGTCATTATATATTATAATGACAAGATTTTATTCTAGTTTGTTGTTATGTTACTCCTATTAATATTTTCAAATATAGCCTATCTTTGTCCTCAGAGAATTTTCCAAATGTAGAAATAAGTTACAGTGCACTCAATTGTACTAACAAGGAGGTACATTAAACAAGCATAAAGATAGTTTGGGTCAGAATAGTAGGCTAGAAAGCAGATTTTGAGTCATTATATTACTGCTCCATAGAATAGAATTTTCCTTTTGAATCCCCAATCAAATCAATGTAATGAAGCATGTCACAACTAGAATTTTTTAAGTATGGATGCATGACACATTATTATAATATAGTGATTTGTCTTATTTCTATGTATAAATTGCAATATTTCCACAGTGTAATTGTTCTAAGTTTTATAAATGAATATCATGACATTTGACATTGAACGATTGGTATGTTTTGTAGTTATTTAGCTTATTTTGTTTGCTCTATACATATCGTATGGTGAATTTTAATTATTTGGCTACTTTTTTTAATATTTCTAATATAATATATATGTTTTGTACAGCTGTTAACTTTAATTTATATTAGAATACAATATGCTCTTTTATATTAAACATGATTTTTGTAGGGGGAAAGGAAACCTTCTTCCAAGAATATTACATGCATATTTGTAGCAAGAATTCCACCCTCTGTTACTGAGGAGATGTTTCAAATGTCAGTTTTGTTCCTCAACTATGAACTAGTTTTCTCAAATTATTTTGTGGTGTTGCAACATTTATGAATTCACTTGCTTCCTATAAATATCTCAAAAATGTGCTTTATTTAAATTTGTATAATGTCCCTGTAGGTATTTTGAAGAATATGGAAAGATTGAAGATTTATAACTACCAAAGGTGAAATACCTGTATCTTATGGTGATGAAAACTCCCTCTAAGGACCTTAAGGACACCTTAATGATGTAAGAAATGATTTTTTGATGTGTGGAATTTTTGAACTATGTTTGGATTTGGATTAGTATGCTTGAATATTATTCTTATTGTATTTCAGATTCACAATGCTATAGGAAACCTTGTGACTGAGGGGTTTGTTGTAGTCCATGGAGACAATGTCAAGAGAATTTGAGAGGCTCTAAAGGATGCACAACACTTCATCACGGGTATGTTGTGGTATTCTTTCAATGTGCTTATTAAGATGGCAATTACTATTTTTAGGAACCTAGCAGAGCAGTCCTACCTATTATAGTTGAATTGAGTGTTCATTTTTCATTGAAAGAAATGTAATTAAGCAACCAACTACCAAATTTTACCTGGAACAGAACAATCTTGATTCAAGTTAATATATATACCCACACCAGTCTTAAGTCACATAAGAGTTCAATCCTAAAACTAAGAAGAAATTTTAACATCCACAAGGCTAGTTGCACTTTGTTCAAGTACTAACAAATTTAAAAAACTGGTTACAAATTTCACTTCAATCCCCAACTATTTTCTTTCTTGACTTCAAAAAATTAATACTAGAATCAACTACTATACCTTTTCTTATTATGTTAGTTCAATCCTCCAACTAGGTGGAATTTTATCACAAGATTAATACTGGACCTTCATTTATGCTTTTCCATGTCAATATGACCTGGGATCATGCGAGCAAAACATTTAAAGAGAACACAAACCTAAACAACATATTATTCTTTTCATTTATCTGTAATTATATCTACAATTAAGTTTATCCTGGTCTGAACTACACACAATGCTCTCTGTGCAATGTAGCAAAATTATATCAACACAATCTTGCTTGATGTCATTTGATTCAACTATTTTTCTTTTGGAACCTTATACAATTAGAGCAGGCTACAACATAAGAGTGTACTACTACTAGTATCAGAAGTGGATTGATTTAGCTTTGATGAAAACATTCCTCTTGGGAAAGTGGAAAAGGAACAAAATGCCCAAAAGAAATTTTTCCCCTTCAAAAATAAATTCGGGCAGCACCATAAGAGTCCACTACTACTAGTATTGGAAGTGGATTGATTTAGATTTGATGAAAACATTCCTCTTAGGCAAGTGGAAAGGGAACAAAATTCCTAAAAGCCATTTTTCCCCTTCAAAAAGAAATTTGGGAACACTTTTATCTGTTTTAAGGTTTTTGTAACTTTTGTATCAATAGTTTCCATGACTGCGTTGTTGTCTGCTTTTGATAGAATCTGTGTTGGATCATGGGTGTAATGCCCGCTGGGCATTGGCTCCTTTTCTACCTGTCCTCCACCAGCTATCTTCATTTTTCAACATACTAGCTATCGCCCACCTACCATAATTTATACCTTGTCACCTCATTTTCACCTGCTCCTCCTTGACGTGTTCTGGATAGTGAATTTATTAATGGTGAAATGAAGGTCTGTCGCCCGGAGGTTGCGTGGGTGGGTGTGGATCCTCAAAATCATGTTGTACAGGCAGCTACAGTGGAGCGCGGGACTGAAATTCTCCTAGGAAAGTGTCGTGAGGAAGTTACGAGGAAACCTCCTTCCCACTTGTTCAAACGTCACGTATTTCTTATCCTTTCCCTAAGACTCAGTCTTTCTTATCTTTGATGTGTGTTTTGCAGTTCACGCATTCATTCCTCTATCTGCCCTCTTCATCCGACGCCTCCTTCTTCCTGCCCTGAACCACGAATGCTTGTTGTGCTCCATCAAATGCTGTAACAGATGAAATTGCTACAGCGTGTTCTGGATGCGTTTGGGGGAGAAAGGAAAAAGATATCGAAACTCTAATGCGTTTTGCGAAGGTACTTAATGGAAAAGGAAAATCCTTCATTCATTTAACCACGATGATGCTCAGGGTTCACGGACCCCCATTAGCTACGAGATCGGAGAGCAGGGAGTCGTTTGTTCCCGTTTTCAATTTCTCTAGGTAAAACTCTCCTCTCTCTCTCTCTCTCCTGGATCATCATGATGTCTGTTTCGGATCTCCATTCCAAAGAGTATTATCAGTTGGACTGCAACAAAGCTCTTTCCACTAGTTGCCCAAATATTGTGAGAAGGAGCGATTCCAGATCTATGATGTCTTTTCGTTCCAGGTTCGATGAAGGAGGAGGGCAAGGCAGAGCAACGGAAAGTAGAGTGTTTAGTGGGCCACAAGATAGGAAGAATGCTGAAATTCCCTCTTCAAATAGTAGTGACAGTGTCAACCACGATGTCAGCCTTGGAGCATCTTCTTCTTATCTTGCAGACGAGTTTAATTCCTCATTCGCTTTCAGTGATTTGTCTTCATGTAGCAGTGATATTTCTGGAAAATTACGATGACTAGCAACAACTGCTTCTCCTTTTCCCTCAAATTTTAGATTCTCCTACAAGATATTTTTTATCAAATCCGATTAAGTGACAGTGTGACTGTTACCAGGAGACCTGATGAAATTTATTTACAAAGAGTCTCTATTGAGATCTTACTTGTTGTAGGATGTAACTCATGGAAGAGAATCTGTTAGGGGCGGATCTGTTTCATATCAGAGTATTCATGAAGCACAATTTGCCTTGCAACTATAAGAGCATCTTCTACGAGTCACTATGTTGGCAGGCATAAAGGGTGCTGATGGAATTATCACTCTTTCAAGCTACAGCTAAAATGTTTGCACCGAGAGTTTGATGTTGTCCTCAGATCTGATGAAGGAAAAGGTTTATTTATCATTATGGTAGATGCCTTCAGAGCCAGGAGTGTGATGTAATCAGTATATTTTGTGTCCAAGCTTCAAATCATGGGGTTGGCCTTGTAGATGTTATTTGCCGCATGAATGTGGCACTGGCACGAGCTCGCAAAGCAGCTGCATTGAAGCAATCTAGTGACTGGTCAGCCTTAATTGAGGATGCTAAGTCTAGGGACTGTTTTATGGATATGGAGTCTGTACCAAGAGATTGTTTTTGGTTATAAAGCCATCTTCTTTTGCTTTTTCTCAAACTAGGGCTGCTCCTAACATGAGAACACCAAGGTTAGGAGGTCCAAATTAGAAACAATCAGATGCATATGGAGATGGTGGAGGTGTTTGGATGTATGACGAAGGATTAAGTTCAATTGCCAAAATGGGGCTTACAGAAGTTCTAGGGCTGATCTTGGAGCGGTGTTGGGAGAATGATGGCAAGCATTTTAGACCACCCACCCTGGCTGTGAACTCCTACCTGTGCCAACATGAAGATGTTCGATGTTTGGGTGCCCAACGAGCTTGAAGAAAATGGAGTTAGGCTTCGGTTGCTGTTGTAGGCCCCGTCCATCTTGTTATCGACTGTGGGAGCTTAATCAGGCACGATATTCTCTATACCATTAATTCTTATGTTGTTATTTAATTGAATCACTAAATAACTCTACTCTTCATATTAATGTCTCATGTGATGGTATACTGTTTGGTTTCCACTTTCTTGGCTCGTTTGTAGTTGTTTTGGCGTTAGAAATGATTGCGTTGGTTGAAGCCCTTATATTGTTTTCTGGGTTTTAATAAATATTAGTTGAGTGAACTTTGTTCTTAAGTCTAATAAAACAAAAGAGGTGGGGGTCCTGTAATGAACACCCCCTAGTTCCTTATGTTGGTCTCACGATTTGAATTTTTTATCAAACATTGTTGTTGGACTCAACCTTACAGTTCCTGTTTTGTTCTTATTCTTATTTCGGTTCGAGATCTTTAGTTCTGGGTTATGTCGAGTATTTGTGAATTAGGGATTGAGTACTGCAAGTGCATTGTGTATAGGTGAATGATGCTTTTCCTGTCTCTATTCTTTTCTTTTAGTTTCTAGTAACCCTTCCCGGTTGGCTTGGTGTGTGCTTAGCTTGACTGATTATCGATTTGAGCCAAGTTGATATTACTCTCAACTAGGTTAGTTGCTTTTGTTACTTGTTTGAATCGCTCAAAGAAATACTTTTATTCTTCGAGTGTCATGGTTGATCATCATAATTTGATATCAATTCATGTTCACCGTTTGGAGATTGTCGTCTTTGGAATCACCTTCTCTCCCTTGGTAACTGTTGTATGTTTTGAGGAATGTAGCTGATCCTATGGAATGTCTTCTTTTGATGATACTCACATTTCTTTTGGATAGTTTAAAATGTTAGAGGAAATACTCTTTCTTACCTTGATTTTGTTTCACACATGTTGGAGGATACGAGAGCTACTTGATCATCAGTGAGGAAGTTTTCAAATCTTAAAATTGGGATGTTGGTTTTATGCGTAAGTAATTACTCTACATTTTGCTCCGTAAAGATGCTTAAATTTCATTCTCCTATGACTTAGAGTTTGGTGTGTTTGGAAACTCATTGGTTGACTGGTTTTTGTGATGATCATTGTGATACGAACTCCTTGCTGTCATTGTAGTAGAATGGTTATGTGTTGACCAAAAAGGTTAAAGTTGACTTGTTGTTGACGATAGATCCTTTGGAAGCTATGTATCTTGTGTTGTGTTCTTGTGAATGATTGAGTAACCCTCCTGTAAAATTTATAATGGATATGTTTGGTCTTGTCAAAGTTTGTCCTTTTTCTTAAGACATTCTCTTGATTAGAAGAAAGTTTAATAGAAGGATTTTTAGGATAGGACGTGGCCCATACAGGTTCATTTGTGCGTCTCATCCCTTTTCTTTCCAATTTATTTATTCTGTGCTGACATAAAATTAACTGATATAGGCACATCATCTTAATATTAATAAGTCATGTTGGTTTAGATGTTCTCATGTCGATTGATTGTTTGGGATCTTCCAATGACATAGTGAGTCCTTGGCTTGGTGAACTGACTTAAACAAATAGGGACATATCACGTTTGAAATTAATTCTCTTCTTGTAATTGTTTTTGTTTCAAAATGTTATCTTGTTAAAATGACGGTCATTATTGTGATATGGGTGAAATTCACTATGATGTTTATTAACTGCTCCTATGTGAAAATGATAATTGAATAGAGTTAGTGCCATTCCTCTTATTTAGACATTTTATGCTTTTGGACAGCTCTTTAATTGCTCTTGTTTAGACTCTTGAATTATTGTTTTCTTCTTTAACGGTACTTTTCTTCCTTGAAACAGTTAGATAACAACATATTGTCTTAATGTTATAGCTTTTATCATGCTCAGTTCTTGCGAACTGACATGTGCTAACAAATGTGCAGGAGGATTTCCTGGGTAGAAAAGAAAAAAAGAGAGAGAGAGAAAGAAACACGTGTAGAAAGTGGATTCCATCCTTCTTAGGAACTGTTGTTGTACGAATGTTTTTCTTTTGCTTTATAGCATTGGTATGGAAATTGTGGAGACTATCTAGAAGGCATTGTGTTATAATTTTGTATTGTTCTCATGGAGGTTGTTGTTATCGTTTGAAAGTCAATTTGAGAAATATTATTGTCAATAAGATTAACTGAACTTTTTTTGACATGCGTATCCTTTGTTGAATTTTCACTTTTCAGAATATGATTTATCCTTGAATTGTCAACCCTAATTCTAATTATCCAAACTTGAATCATCTTGCATTGCTCTAGTTACCTTGGTCTTGTGTCGTTTGGTAGAGGACTATGTTTTTGAACCTAGCAAAAAGAAAACAAGAGAAACAAATATACCTTGTGATCCCGCGTAAACAAATCAACAATCTCTTATTGTGGTGAGTCCTTAGAACGGTCTTAAGGTGAAATCAATGATTAAATTCTTGGAAGATAAAAAGATTACAATAAATAGAAGGAACTTGCCTAAGAAACTCTTCGATCTGTCTTACCCGTTGAAAATGTAAACAGTATACTCATTTCTATCTCTTCAAGTGAAGCCCGAGTGAAACCTTTAGTTTTTCTTATTAGACTCTTGACCCCAATGAAATATTATTAACAACTAATAAGATCTTAATGATGAATCCAAGAGTTAGACAGTCATGTACTGGAATAAAATAAAATTGACCGCTTGAAAAGGTAAAACATATATGTTCAAAAGCACAACGTCGAAAACAGATTGATAAAGTTAAGAGCCTTGAGAAATTAACTGCCTCCTCACAAATGAATAAGTTAATCAAGTAAATGAAGTAACCTCTTGCTATTCTATAATTGGTTTACACTGTAATTTAACATTATCAAGGTAGGGGAAAATTCTTCAAAGGAGACATGACTTTTAGATTCTCCTATCGTGATTCCTCTACGAAAAGTAAAGAATGTAAAAAATGCCCAAAATAAATTTTTCCCCTTCAAAAAGAAATTCAGGCAGCACCATAAGAGTCCACTAACTACTAGTATTGAAATTGGATTGATTTAGATTTGATGAAAACATTCCTCTTAGGCAAGTGGAAAGGGAACACAATTCCTAAAAGCCAATTTTTCCCCTTCAAAAAGAAATTTGGGAACACTTTTATCTTTTTTAAGGTTTTTGCAAATTTTGTATCAATATTTTCCATGACTTCGTTGTTTTCTGCTTTTGATAGAATCTATGTTGGATCATGGGTCAACCCATGGATCAGAAATTTCAGATTTTTGAGACTGCTACACTTTTTATCACAATTATAATGGTGACATTTATGCTTTAGGTTAATCCCTAACGCCATGAAATTGGTTTTATGTTTGCTTGACATATTTATCTATATTTATTCATGTGCTCCTTGATGTATGAACAGGTCAGCCATTAGGGTTATAATAAATTGATATATTTCTCTATAGGATGGTTGATTTGAACACAATTCTGGTTTTTCATATTTATTTTCAACTCGAGATCAATATCTGACTCATTCCCTTTCAAATCAACCTTATGCAAATAAAAATCGAAGTAAATAAAGTCACTTTATATACAACACCAAGAGGACAAAGGGATATTTTAAACAGTGGACATTGCAATGAAACATTAGTGCTAAGTGATTATTCACTTTCTAGGTCATTTCAAATATTGGACATTAACAATCATTGAAGAAGCATTTCACCTGAGATTACATAGTAAAAATTTCATCTGAGATCCTCGATGACTTCTCAATAGCCGCAACCTATATATTCTACATTGGAAGACGTCGAAGGAAAAATTTATATCATTGCAAAGGATCAGCATGGTTGTCACTTTCTACAAAATAAATTTGATGATGGTTCTCCAGAGGATGTGTGGAATATTTTTCTAGAGATTATTGGTCATATAGTTGAGTTGATGACAGATCCTTTTAGTAATTACCTTGTGCAAAAGCTTTTAGAAGTTAGTAATGAAGAACCGAGAATGCAAATTCTTGATGTGCTAACTAGGAAAGTAGGTGAACTTGTCAGTATCTCTCTCAATATGCATAGGTAAGTAATGATTATAAATTATTCTTTATATTAGCTTTTTAATTTAATTATTTTTTTAATTATTAACACTTGGTCAGTTTGGGCATGCACAATACATTAAGGCTTCAAATGTTGGTGCTTAAGCGACTTATAAGTTTGAATAGTATTTGTGCAAGAGACTGCTAGCTACTTTCTATATTAAATTTCTCTATACGTACCCAATCAACCTCATAATAGACTCATTGGATTTGTATTTCTAAGGTGCTCTTAGTGTCTGAATTTTATCTCTTTATGATACTTCCATAAAAAGTTATGCACGCTGTGTTAAAACTGGGTTTGCACAATTTCCACAGTTCAGACCAAGTTTTGCTTATAAAATGCAAAATTTGAAATTTATTAGTAACTTCAAAACATTTTTAGACACTCATTATTGATATTTAAATTCCTAGGAAGTTTCATGCAATGCCTCTTCACCAATCACTACCAACACTCTTGAGTTCTTCTCCTTTTATGCCTAAATACTGTATTTTTCATACTCCTCCTAGAACTGTCATGACCAGTTCACTTGTGTGAAGCCCTAAGGACCTGATTCCCTTTCTAAATGCTTGAGGGGAGTACAAATATTATTAGTTCCAGATTTGGTGATTAATTTCATCATATTTCATAAGATATAACCATTTCTCTACAAACCTTGACCAAGAGTTTCCATGGAGCCCGAGAGGGAAGATTTCATTCCAATTTCTTGAATTTGATGTCTAATTTATCGAGATAAGCTCAATAACCTTTTTATTTCTTATATATATATATATATTATATATATATATATATATATCTTTTAAAATAATCATATATGCATGGAAAGCTTCTTCTATTTCTTATACATAGTGAAAAATGTTGCACAGTACAGTCAACTAGGAGAAGGATAATGACAGATTGAACATTTTCATTTGAATATGCATTCAATTATTGTAAAATACCTTCATACTCAGGAGGTAGAGGTGACTTCCTTTGTAAACGTGCTCCTAGGATTAGGCTTAGAACTGTATCTTTCTTCCTCTTTCTAAATTGTCATGGACGATTCACAAAATAACCTTGGGAGAACCAAAATTCCTTTTGAATCTTGAAAGGGAGTCACTTACCATTAAATATAATGATATTGACATAGAGAGCGACAACAATGGGACAACCATTTTGGCATTTCTCTTAAAATAATTTAGATGTGAAATGAGAATATGAAGAAAGGTCATCGGTAGTGTTGTCTAGTTCTATGTAGTATTTTCCACCACTGCGGCCTTTATTGCTACTGCTATGCCATTAGAGCTCTTATGTCACTGCCACATTTTTCCAACTCCTCACTAGTATGGTTCCTTAGTGGCTCTTCTATAGACTTGGTTACAACATCATCGGCCTTGCAAACGCGACCTCTACAAAATATTTGCACATTTATCTGACCTAGGTGTCCTCAACCTCTCTACTCCACCTCAACTACAACTTTCCGTTGTTTAATTCACTAATCCATAGATAACGACTCTCACTTCTTACAATGTTGAAAACTTAGCACTTGTTATATTGACATCACCATTGGCATTTTTTTATTATACATTGAAGCATTGGAAATGTGTAATGTTATTCAATAGTAAATCCAAAATGGCTTATTGATGTCATCACTTCCTAGCCAACATAAGATCTTGTTGAATAACGAACCCTTTCCCATTTAGTTATTGCCAACTGGGACTACCACCATGATTCCTTCACGTTTCTCTCACCACTTAGATTGTTTTCTATCATTTGGTGGCCACAAATCTTTCAAATATCATGCCTACCATTACTTGTTTGAAATATGAATGCAAAAACATTTTGGGTTTTGGTTGAGAGTGGGAAAAGATATTTGGTTAGAATCATCAATGCTAATGCTACCCTAAATCACCCATTATTCATCAAAATAACAAAGCATGGAATGAAGGTGGCAGCGATGGATGCGTCGTACATGAAGCCATACAAGACAAATGTAGTGGTGATACATCCAGGTCAGAAAGATAGTAGATAACTAAAAAATACATTTTACACCATCATACAAACTATAGAGTTGCAACTATTTAAATCCTAACCAAAATTCCAATTAATAGGATGTAGCAAGTGACCATATATTTGAGTTATTTGAATTTGAATCTTTCAAACTTTACCTATGTCAGTACAATTTATCTGTAAAGAAAAATTCCAATGTCCCAACCAACCCTCATTAATGCTTATACAAACTTATCCATACAAGAATGAATACAATCTTGTACATCATATGTTTTCAACAACCATTTGTAGAATAATATTGTTTTTGAGTATCATATGTTGTAGCACTACTCAAGGATGGTTTGCATTTAAAAGATAAACATGTAAGTATTGGATCTGGGAGCATTACTTGGATGCTGGGTGTTGCATTTTTGGAAGCTTCAAACTTATTTTCAAGTGACAAGGGATTGGGAGTCCAACACTTTTCCCTCCCCCTTGCTCGAATCATTTCTAGCTTCTGCAGTGTTTTCACCTGTTTTCTTCTACTCGAATCATTTTTTTTCCTTTTTTGGATTTTCATGTGTTTGTTGTTGCAGATGTTGTATACAGGTATGCCTCTATGATTTATCTTATTCAAGCGATGTTTTATAGCTGAGATACTCTTATTGATATATCAAAAAATATCCTTGAATGAATACGGGTGATGATCAATGAGGGGATAAGTCAGTCCATTCTAGTGAGTGGAGAAAGTGGGGTAGGTAAAACAGAATCCACCAAAATGCTATGTGTTATCTTGCTTATATGGGGGGTTGAGCAAAAACTGAGGGAAGATCAGTGGAGCAACAAGTGTAAGAAGTAAGAAACAATAGCATCTTCTTGCTTCTGAATAGAGTCGGAAGAATTCTGACTTTTCTACAGCAATTAAGAAATCATAGGGTTCTTTTACTACTACATTTATTTATTTTTATATCATTATCATGATTTGAACTCTTGTTTTCATGGTTTACAGTCAAATCCTGTTCTGGAAGCCTTTAGAATTGCAAAAACTATTAGAAATAACAATTCTAAGTGAATGGCGTATTCTAAATGGTCTATTCTATGCATAATATAAGGGACTTAAATTCATGAAAATTTGAAATATTGACTTGTTAATATATCTATCTAGCTTAGTTTGATGACTATCAAAAGTTAACTTTCACTACTTAAAAAGTAAAAATCTATTCTTACTAAGGTGCATGTTTTATGCAGTCATTTTGGTAAATTTTTTGAGCTCCAATTTGACAAAAATGGAAGAATATCAAGGGCCACTGTAAGAACATACCTGCTAGAAAGGTCTCGTGTTTTCCAAATTTCAGATCCCAAGAGAAACTATCACTATTTCTATCTTCTCTGCGCTGCACCACCAAAGGTATATTGGTAATTGCAATTTTAATTAACTCAATAAATGCATTGTTTGATTTCTATGTTGAATTCAAAATCTATTTTTGATTGATTTAAATTGTAGAATGCTGAGCAGTAACTGAACCTTCTTTTTAAATTTTGTTCTTATTTTCAGGATACGGAGAAATATAAGTTGGGACATCTAAGTTCATTTCATTATCTGAACCAATCCAATTGTTATCAACTGGATGGTGTGAGTGATGCTGAAGAGTACCTTGCAACAAGAAGAGAAATGGATGTTGTGGGGATCAATCCTGAAGAACAATTACACTTAGTGTTGAAAGATGCAAATTATACAATCGTGAATTAGAAATGGTCATGTTATTAAAATATATTCTGCATTTTTTCTGAATTGCTTCATATTTTCAGGATGCAATATTTAGAGTAGTAGCATCCATTCTCCATCTAGGCAATGTGGATTTCACCAAGGGAAAGGATGCTGAATCTTCTAAACCAAAAGATGAGAAAGCTATGTTTCATCTTAAAATGGCAGCTGAATTATTCATGTACACTTACATTCCAAAAGAATGACTTGTCTTTATACTTGTTACATATACAGTGCCCTTTCTACCTTGCAGTGTGTAAAATGATTCCATTTCAATGAATTACATTTTATATTCTTTTAGGTGTGATGTTAAGGGTTTGGAAGACTCATACATATGTGCATAAACGTTTTATGTCACTAATAGCTGACTCCGTGATGAAAGCATTTTAATATGTTTCCAAGATTGACCTATGAAACATTTGCTGCAAAAGCTTTACCAAGCCTTTAAGAATGCATAAACGTTTTAGAAAACCAAAACTTTCACGTATCAAATTCACTATTTGTCACTATGTTGGTGATGTGAGAAACTGCTTTGATTTATTTGTTATTTGTAATCCCTCCATTCTTACCAGCAATGCCTTTTGTATCATGGGAATTATGATTTTTGTCTTATGCATCTGGCAGGTTACATATCAAACTGATTTGTTCCTTGAAAATAATAAGGATTATGTTGTTGCAGAGCATCAAGGTCTATTAAGTTCTTCATAATGTTCCTTTGTTGCAAGTCTATTCCTGCCTCGAGGAATCTTATAAGTCATCAAAATTCTCATCCATTGGCACATGCTTCAAGGCATACGATTTTTTTTCACTTACACTGGTGGCACAATTACAGTCTTCTAAACCATTGCTTCTTTTAATCTCTACAAGTTGTTTTCTTCTAACTATTATCGTATTGTTAATGTTTGAATATTCACTTTCTGGAAATTATGATAGGTAGTGATACGTGCTTGTAATATTTTGTTGTCATGAATACTATTCAAAAGGTTTGTGGTATTATTAACTCCTTTAAAATTCTGTGTAGCAACAACTGCAATCTCTCCTGAGAAACATTGAGCTCAACAGAGCCTCACTACATAAGATGTGTGAAACCAAACAATTTTCTAAAGCCAGACATTTTTGAGAATTACAATGTTTTACAACAATTACGTTTTAGGGTAAGCAGCCTTTGGCCTAAGATTATTACATTTTGAATTCAAGTTTTCAGATGACTTGTATAAAATTTCCTGGTTCAGCCAAAAGGTTAGCATACAGAAACATAGAATCTTGATTAGAATGTGTGGCTCATCTGCATTGCAAGGTGTCATGGAAGCAATCAGGATTAGTTGTGCTGGATACCCCACAATGTGAACATTTGATGAATTTCTTGACTGTTTTGGTATTCTCGCCCCTTAAAGCATTGGATGTGAAGTAAGTATTCAAAGTCTTTGACACCATTTTCATAGAATAGCTTGGAAATAATCATTCTTCAAATTTGTTATGCTACTTGATTTCAAATTTCAAATTGTTAGCACAAAATATCATATTCTAATATGGAGACTTCTTACCATACGTTGTAGTTATGATGAGAAGTCTGTAAATAAAATTTTACTAGAGAAAATACATCTCCAAGGATTTTAGGTATGGCCAATTGCATGTCTGCACATGTCAAGGTAGTTAGTTTCCTTTTGTCTTGTTTCAAACATCTTTTATTACATGTTATACTAGAACAATTGCATTTTCTTTATGTAAAATTTTGTATTATAAATGTGGCCTATCTAATCACAACCTTTTATATTCCATATTCTACTAACATATCTCTTAACAACTTTTGTTACTTAATAGATTTTCATACCTGACAACTCTTAATGCCCTTTTCACCTCGTAGTTTCCAATTACCCATATTTACTAATATGCAAACCACCATCTAAAGATGATTGATTATCCCAACACCCTAGACCTAATTAATCATTTGAGAAAATATTTGGTCTTTTTGTTTCTATTATTCTCACTCACTTAAGTTGCATGTACCACCACAATCCATACCGAAGATATTTTCTTGAACATTCACTAAATGTCTGCACTCTTGTGACATGCAATCCCTATGAAACCCCTTCCTTCTGCATAATTAAGAATGTTGCTTGTTATCATTTTTAACTCCTCCATGTTGCTGAATTTAGGAAAATCCAACAAAAAACTAACATGCAAAGAAAATGATCTAGAGACAAAACAAAAAATGTAGTTGAATATAATATAATTTTATTGACAATGGGGCTTGGATGTTCCATACGTCCATAAGGAGAGAATCAATCACTTAAGTAAAATTACCAAGTACATAAAAGTATAAATTAAAAAATGTAAATTAGAGCAAAGATCACAATTATTCATGTTTATTGTGGATCATCTTGACTCATTTTCTATTATACAGGGGCATTTTCATCAATTTTCTTTGAAATTTCTTTGAAGCAGGGTAGCTTTAATTGGTCTAGATCACAATTATTCATGTTTATTATGGATTATCTTTGTACAGGACTCATTTTCTGTTATACAGGGGCATTTGACAATCAATTTGAGTTTGATAATTACTTTGAAGTAGGGTAGCAAAATGTAAAGATCAGGTCGATTTAGTAAAAACTAATTATTGTCCTAATTTAAATGTAATTTTTGAATACTTTTGTCACAATTGGAGTAAAATATGTGATCATAATTTCTTAGAATCCAATGCACCTTCGCTGCTAACGATAGTAGCACTAGGGAATCATATGGATCACTTGAAGTTGGTGGATCACTTGAAGTTGGTGGTGGAGAGAAGGTGTTACTATTTTATATCAAGGGTTAATGGAATTCAGACACCCTTTTGTATTTTATCATTGTATTTCAAGGGTTAACAGAATACAGACACCCTTTTGTATTTTATCTAATTTGATATTAATAAAATATTTGTGGACCCATTTATTGGGCACAATATTTAAATAAAATTATTGTTAATTTATAATATTAATTACCAGACGACTCTGACATCATAGATGATATGTAACTTCGTTGATTGCACTATATGATATTTGGTTATTATGTAGTTTTAAAATTCATATTTTTCATTCTTTAAATTCGTATCGTCTCTAGAGAGACAATAAAAATTGAAATTAGTATTGTCTCCAGACAGATAAAATGTTAGTATACGGTATTGTCTCTAAGGAGACAATAATGATATTGTCTCTAGAGAGATGAAACTGATATTGTCTCTAGAGAGACAAAAATTATAGTCTCTCAAGAGACCAAATATGTATCAATCATTATTGTCTCTTGAGAGACAATATTAGAGACACACCCGCTTTGAGACAATAATAGAGACGATATACAACTTTTTTATTGTCTCTATTTGAGACAATTTAGTCAAATTTTGTCTCTATTAATGTCTCAAATGACCCCCCCCCTTGTAGTAGTGTGTATTAGAATTCTTTTGCAATTATTTCAAAATAAATTGTTTGTGGATATGGGGTTTTATGGATATAGAAGATTCAAATACCAGATATAGGTATTTACCGTGCAGCCTTATAAATTCATATGTGTCATGGATCCATTGTACCACCATGGCTACGGGGTCAAAAATGTTGAAATATCATCATAGGGAAAGTTCTAATCAGTAAAACTTCAACTTATCTCAATAGTGAAAGAGATGATATGTCTTGAATAGGGGAGATGTTATAAAGTCATGGATTCAAATATCTATACATTTTTGAAAGAAATAGTAAATTATAATTTTCTCAAATGAAATGGCATGATAGTGAAAGTACCTATCGGCCTCTCATGAGAATATATGGATGTCGACGTTGGGTTCAATGCAAAATAAATAACTTACAGGGTAGGGTTTGATGTGTTGTTATCTACCTAAGAGTTAAAAGGATATCAAAAGAGGGTATATGTAGATATTAAAATATGTAAAAAAATCATTATTACATCATGTTTTTGGAAAATTTTATATATGTGGAACTTGAATGATGAAATCAAGTTTTACTGGTGTAAGTCTTTGTTGTTACATTTACATCAAACTTGAATTATCATCTGATTTGTGACTTATTGGATGTTTCCTTATGTTGTTATGATGTATTACAGAGATCTCTAGCCTTTGCAATTGTTTTTTTAACTTTTGGTGAATTTAGTTTGGGACCATACAAATGGGTTAAGACTGATATACAATCCTACCCTAAAGATTTAATATCTTGATCCTTTTGCGATGTGAATCCAGCTGCAAGAGGTTGAAATACCTCCAAAACACACATAAAAAAAATTACAAATAGAAAACTAGGAGTTTCAAAATAGATTTCTTCTCATTCTAGAATCCACACTAATATATTACATCATTACAATCCTCCTTTTATTTCACGTTTACTATAAAAACCCTAAAATGCTAAAAAAACCTAAAATAACAAAAAACCCTAAAATACCAAAAAATTCCTACTAGGAAAACAACTCGGATGGCCCCTGTAATTTGCACATAAAATATACCTTCATAAATTAAGGCTCATGCAAAATTTTGACTTATTATAACAAGCACAACAAAAGTTATTAAAGTTCTAAGACCTAGTCAAAAGCAAAACAAAACATTCAGAGAAAAATTTAGGCCACTAGATGAAGGAATTTGGGCCCAAAAATGTGTCGTAAGGGCCACAACCTTGCGGGCATGGTTGACCCCAGCATATTGCTAATGTATATCTACCACCTTGTAAAATTTTAAAACGATCTTACAGTCGGATGAAAAGTTATGGTCTCCACAAGTTATGCTCCTGCAACATTTTGATTTTTGGGTCCTTTCTACCCTATGCGCCTCTTGATTACTCCTTTCTCTTTTACATCTTATGTTTTTCATTACCTTTTCATGCTACTATAATTCAAATTTAACAAAGTGATAGACTCATATACATGCAAGTTCACCTTAAGCATTTATTATCAAGCAAGCACCTATCTAAGTACCAACTTTTGAGCTAAGAAAAAAATAGTACTATTTTCATACTCCATATCACAACATAGTAGATAATTGTAGCACCCTACCTGGTAGTCGCATTTATAGGTGTGGGCATACTAGTTGTCAGAGCAAGGAGAGCGACACATAATTGTAGTTTTTTTTCAGACTTGTCATTTCCTTGCAAAATAAAACAAGCACTTTATTTTGAGATCCCGAGGAGCTAACAATGTTGGAAATTTAGAATTATTTGGTTAGTTGTAACCAAACATAAAATTTATAGGAATCGTATTAAAATGCAATATTTGGAATGGGTTTCTTTTTGTTTTGTAACTCCAAGTGCCTCGGTAGACATGTATGCAAAAACATGAAAGCATATGTAGCTCATGAATTTTTTGGCAGAATACGTTAAAAATAATGGTTTCATGGAATGACATGTTGGTTGGATATGCACAGATGGATCGATCTAGATCAGTTAATTATGCCTGAAGTGGTTCTAGTTGTCTTTGAGAAGAAAGGAAACAAACTTCCTGTCTTGATTTTGTTTTTTTTTTACTCAGGAAGAAAAGGATTGATGATTAGGAGGCACATTATTTGGGTTTAACACCTAGCTGTGAGGATTTAATTTCTTCCACTTATGAAGACCTGTGCCCCGTGTAATGTACCTTTGTAGCACATTTTCCTAATTTTCATCTTTTATTACTAAGTAGCTGTATTTTTAAGACATTGAATGTTCCTTTCTTGCTATCCCACTTATGTCTCTGCAATGTTTGTCTCTTTTAATCTTCCTCTACGTGAAGTCCTCTACATTCTATCCTCAACCACCCACTTCACCAAATGCAACAAACGGATGCCACTAGAATGTTCCACCTTTGCTATCATATTCTCAGCCTTATTAAAAGGAGGGAGCTTTGAATCAAGATGATTACAAGTGCTTGGGTTTACATGCATGCAAAATGTGGGAACATACACATGGCAAATGAACTGTTTGACAGAATGCTCCCAATAAAAATGTTTCATGGAATGTGAGAGTTGTAGGATATACACAAAATGCCTTTTTTTAGAAGCTTTAAAAACTTTCAAGAAAATGTAAATCTTGGGTACTTAGAAAATTTTGTGTTTTAATGGCTATGCTTTAACCAAACATAGTCTCACAGGCTATAATCATTGTTTTAGGTTATTATAAATAACTTTATCAAAAGGGGGCCTTGAATGGATTATTGGCACTGTTACGTGAAGTGGGTTATGAGTAGGAAGAACACTCTAGCAAGGGGTGTCATTTTAGCCATGTGAACAACTTGATAAAATTCCTTATACAAATATGGTCTCTTGGATAGTGATGAGGGGAATATATTTCATCCTTACCATTATACTTGTAACCCATGTAAAATAAAGAGCTTTGCAATGAGATATGGATACAAATGGAGGAATTGTGTTTTCTCACAAACTATTGCCAGGATGCCTAACGCTGATGCAGTCTCATCAAATGCAGGGATCACGAGTTTTGCGTAAAAAGGTATGGCTTTCCCCTTTTCTCTTGCACTAAATTCTACTTTCATAATTTCTTCCAAGAAATGATAAAAATATTACTTCATTTGGGACTATCAAACATCTAAAAAAAATTATGACATCAAAAGTTATGTGCATGGAGCAACACACCAAAATATACCACAAACCTAAAAATCCTTGCTTTACCCCTGGTAACATGAGACACTATGTGGAAACTTAACTAAGTTATTTGAACTTAATTAATACCCTTGCATGTCAAATTTCTAATCCAACTTAGCTTATCAATCACTTATGATGACGTGCTCTTTTTAGTAAAACGCAATCAGTTTCAGCCTACGGTTACCGCTTAGTTCAAGAGAAAATGAAAAACCATTGCCACTTATCCCTAGACCGCTAGCAAGATAATCATAATCCATCTACGTTTCAATGAAAATTCCTTTGAAGACTAGTTTTTCGAGTGGTTTTTAGGGCCCACTAGTCGCTAAGTGACAAGAGTTGTCGTGATTACGATAACTGTCCCCTGAGTTTCTCTTGTAGCTTGAGATATGCTCTTTGTAATAAAATTATGTCAAAAATTTTGAATTCTATGTATATGGGAGATTACACAAGAATTTTCAACCTTTTTTGTTCAAACTTAAAACAAGTATTTTCAAGGCCACAATTTGTGAGCACTTTAGATGTTTCAGCCTGTTTGCACCAAAATTGCAACTTTAGCTAAACATACCTTCTAAGGGTTTTGTTGACTCCTAACTAACTATGTAACCTTGCACATATATATTAAATTTGGATCAGATTCACACAAATAAACAATCAAGTTATTTTGTATTATGTCAACCAGTACATAGCATATGGCTATTATATAGCCACAACAAAAGCTAAACAACATCCTAGAACATAGGAAGGAGAATAACAAGTGCCCCATTAATATTTGTATGGGTACAACCATATATTGTTGTTATAAAAACATATAAACTTAATATTTACTAAACATAAATAATCATACCCATGTGAACATTAATTTCCTAGCATTCCCCCACTTAATGTTTACATGGTAGCAATAGAACTTTCACACTTCCTCTGCAACCTGTTGCCCGTGCTTGCTCATGATCTTGGTACACAACACTCGAAATAAAGGTAGAAGAAGGAAAACATAAAATTCTTATCAACCATGCACTGTCAGTAACACATCTTACCAAAGAGGATGAGAACACACTCAAGAATCATTTACTTAATCAACTAGTCACTCTAGGGAACACATCTAACCTAGCATTGTGGGAACTCAAGTAGGAACACATCTGAGTAGCCTTTAATGATTTTCCAGAGGCTAACCACAAACCTAGGTTTGAACAAGAACACATATGAATGTTCAACCTCATCAAGACTCATGATGTTGCATTTCATCACACTATTTTCTCTTCACTATGTTATAGCATTGGGGAATTATGTAGGAATTTCCACATACCAATGACAAGGAACATACCACATATGTTCTTATTTTTCACACCACTTGAAAATGTTGAAATCAAAACACATTGCATGTTGAAATAAGGCACAACACTCCAAATCAAAAACACACACGTGCCACCAAATCAATAAAAGTTGCCCCATCGTTGGCGACTTGACGAGAGGTTGTCGATTGTCCTCTAGCCTCCGTTGCCTCCGTCCTCCAATAGATGTGCTGCTTAGTCATCCAATGTAGCAGTGAAGATCATCAATTTTCACATTTGATTTATTGGTATAGTTTCCCTCCTGCAATTGTGAAACAACACATATTATATAACTTAATCAAATGTCAGATTCCACTGATAATGGCATTCGTAAGGAATTTTTTTATTTATTTAGACTATATGACAAAGTTCTTAACACAAAATAACTCTTGAATCATTTTTTTATTTTGACAATATGACTCAATGAAATTTACAACAACACTTTGACTTGGACAAAAGACTCAATTTTTTTTTTACTCTTTGACGATAAAATTACCAACAAAAACAATACTTTTTACAACATTAAAAATTTAATTTTGACTCTCAAAATGACTTGATGACAACTCAACTAATGATGCAAAAATATTTAGACAAGATAATATGCCTTTTACCAAACTGAGAACAAAGACTCAACAATTTGACTATGGGAAAAAGTTTACAAAAATATAATGACAAGACTCACGAATTAAATAACAAACTATGACTAATTTGACACTAAAAAATAAAAGCTATGAAGGATCGAACTTAAATGATCTTTAAATAAAACACTATTTTTGACATATGCTTATGTGACACACACCTTTCTAATGGAAGACTTAGAATCTATGTGAATTTCAAAATACGGCCTATAGTTTGAGAAAAAAACAAGGCTAAGAAACATCCATGGAAGGATTTTGACCGATGGATAAACAGTTTGAAGCTACCCATGTCATTTTTATTTACCCCACGCTAAGATGCCTTACATTAGACAAGCAATAGATTTAACACCTTGTGTTCTTTACTATTGTGCACCTACAACAAGTAAACATGCGTAGAATATGCCATTTATATTGGACCAACTGTTAATATGTAATGTCCATGAAATTTTAATGGATCACAATTGGAAACTAAAAGAAGTCCGTTTGGAGAGATAAGACAACACAGACTATGTATGGGGAGTCATTGAAACCGGTTAAATACAAATCAATAGTTAATCTTCCAACCAATGCAAACGTGGTACTCAAATTTAAAGTAGATCAAGCGATGATGAAAGAAGTTGGAGCCCTTAGATCCCAAAACAGGAATGTCAATCTACTGCAGATATCACAAATCGATGGTGAAGAAAACAATAATGCTCAGGACGATGTCCAAATGTGCAGTGGAGGTCAAACGACAATGTAGAAGAGACACAACTAGGAGGTGAGAAAGAATGCAACCACAAAATTGTGATACTTGTAGATCCAAGGAGCTAATATGCAAAAATTTCTTAGACCCTCCTGATGCCAAAAATTCTTCCAGTGATATACAAGTACTAAATTGAGATCAAACACATATCAATTCCTAATGAAAATGTGTACCTTATATGTAGAATATAGATATTCCATACAATGTAATGGTCATCTGATGGCTCGGTCTATCATAGAACTATAAAAAATCATGTGTCGAGGATAGGTTGAATCCATAGCTCTTATGAATCCATGAATGGACCACAAAAGAATTAATGCAGGAAAAGAAAGATAAATGTCATAGTATGGGGAAATAATGCAGGAAAAGAAAGATAAATGTCATAGTATGGGGAAATAATGCAGAATAAGAATTTCCCATATTAGACAAATTAATAGTTCCATCAGAGGAATAAACCCGCTCTGATACAAAATATTAAATTTGGATAATATTTTCACAAAGAAACAATCAATTTCTTTTGTATTATGTCAACTAGTACATGGCATATGGTTATTATAAAGTCACAACAAAAGTTAAAACACCCTCCTAGAACATAGGGAGGAGAATAACAAGTGCCCCCGTTAATATTTTTATGGGTACAACCATATATTGTTGTTATAACAATATATAAACTTAATATTTACTAAACATAAATAATCATATCCATGTGAACATTAATTTCCTAACAATATCGTTTGGATTTCATTTTCCTTTCTATTCATCATATCATAGTCACATACATAATCAAATTTTCATTTCATTTCCAACCCATGACATTTATAACTCATTTACATTTTTAGAACCAGACAAAATATTAGAGTTACTTCTAGAAAGAGAAAAGGGAAGAGAGAGAAACATAATAATTTCCCCAAAATAATTCATATAACAAGTTATAATTTCTATTGTACTTCCTTTCCCCATTTGGGTCTTTTTTCCGGGGTATAAAACATTGATCGTGTTAATAAAATACTTTGACCTCGTTAATAATCTCCTTGTTTTGAACCTAAGGTGTCTTATTAAGGACCTTTTTACCTGAATATTTAATGACGTGGTGATTTTATGCTGTGAAACCTATCATTTTGGGATGAGTGAGGTGATCATGTCTAGGTGTTATAGGTAGGACCATATCATGAATAAGTTTAACCCTCTTGTGCGTAATTTCCCTTGGTACCCTAGTGGGTGGCCAAAGCCTTGTAAGATAATTGGTGGCTATACCTACGACTGGTCTCTTGTGAGATCTAAATTATATGAGTGGAGACTACATTTCGAATTACTTGTATTTTTACCCAACAATTTAAATAGTTCCTTAGGAGGCTTTTGTAACGCTTAAGATTATTCGGGATATCTCTCTTGCAATATACACTTAATACGTGCGTGTCTAAGAGAAATGAAATGAGTTGTCTTGTGTGAGGTCGTATTCTTTGTAGTCTTAAATCCCTATGTGTTACATAAGTGTTATAGGAATGAATTTGTTCCAAAATGATATTATTCAGGACCAAAGTAACCGCGTAAATGTAGTTAGTCAAAAAGGATAAATAAGATTAATCTATGAAAATTCTGCTACAAAAATGGTACATATTTGAGCGATGTCAAAAAAAACTAAAATGTCATATGTGATCATAAAATGAATGTAATAAAGTAAGGGTCCACGACTAATACAACAACCTAATAAATCAAAAAGACAAATATGATGCATGATCACATGATTTGTTTGCATAAATGTGGATTAAACAACGATGCTAATGAAATAATAAAGTGTAGCCTTGAGAATGGGACACCTTCAACTGTAGCCAATGGTCTTATGAGTTAAGGAAATTACACTCAAGTTGGACTTGTAAAATCTAGTAGAACCCTTAGCGTAGATAGGAATATATTAAATCTAGGATCACTCAAGAAGTAGAATTTATTGTCGAAACATGTAACTAACCCATTTCTATTTAGAGTAAACCCTTAAGATGATGAAACAGAAGTAGTTTGAAATTTGAAATTTGTCTTTTAAATTCAAAGAAAAATATCTATAAGGGGAACATAGGTGTAATGTACCCTTCCATGCGCAATATGACTGTGAAAATATGAATTCATAATTAGAGCAATGGATCGTGAATCAAGAATGATACAACTTAATTACTTAACCTACATAGTTGGTTGTAATAACTTTAAAATTAAAATAATGTATTGTTAGTAATAAAAAAATGCTATGAAATGAACTCGGGATAGGTTTTCTATTGATCTATAAACCTTCCTTTTTTATTCCTTTGAATTTTCCTCCTCGTAACGAGATTATTTTTCCAAACCAAGTAAACACGGCTATCTCAAAAAAATCCTTAAGTCAAATATTAGATGACACATGTGTGTATATATGTTCCTAATCACAATCAGGCTATATAAAGTTATTTCCACACAAACAAAAAACGAAAAATCCTAAAGGAACCACTATATGTGAAATTTAAAAAAAAAACATGTGGCCTAGTTGTAAAGGAACGAAGGGTCCCATGTTGTGTGTTCTTCAAACAATTATAATCAACTAATAAAAATAAGATTGTAATAAATATTCCACCATAAACAACGATGTGTTGTGGGAAGTTCCTGTGAGTAAATGTATATTGTAGTGGGTCGTTGTTGTCCTTTGTCATTTTTAGAAATGAGGTTTTGATGTCTATCATGTGTTTCATGTTATATATGTGGGTCCATGGTTACACAAACGTCTCATGTGTTATTCATTATCCTAAGTGATCCTATGTGATGTTATGTATCAAGAAATGTAATTCCCCCCAAAAAAAATTATCCTGTTATTATGTGTGTTGTATTTTTATGTGTAAAATTTGGGCATTACAGGCATAAATATATTTTGTACATATCCATACAAAAATTTTCATGGGAGAAAAGTATGGTAGAATAAATAAGTGTGGAAGTGCAAGGTAAAATATAGGTCAAGGGTTTTAGTTGTATGAACACTCACATAATTCACTACAAGAACTACATCAAGAGTTTGCCAAAATGTATTACAACCTTCGGTGAATCACAAACACATTGACTGTTGAGGTCAATTTGACTCGAGAATTTCAATCTTTTATTTTTATTTAATGATTTTTTGAGATTCTTACAAGAAGCCATGTTTATTTTGCAGGTACAAATGTTGAAACTACCTTGTTATAGGTTTAAATCTACAGCATATCAAAGTGCAATATAGGTGATAACAAAGTGACATAAGAAAAATCATAATTTTACCATTTACATGGGCAAGATAGTAGAATATGATCAGTTTGTAATCTAATTTTGTACTAACCTTTTGTACGGTCCTTGTTATTTCATGATTTTAATAAGAAATAGTTTATCTAAGCTTATTTAAAATTATGTAGACTTTCTAGATTTGGTAATGGAATGGTCAAAATCATCATGAGCCAGCTAAGTCACCTTTCTAATGTTAGTGTTATCTAGTGCCCACATCTTCCAGCTTCAGTCTACCTACTTACTCTATACTCATATAATTTGATGATTGGACATGGATTATGGCACCTTATTGATATTATGTTATGATATTTGATCATTTGAGGACATGTTATGATGATTTGGGCATGTAGCGCTAATTTAATTTTTACTAGTATGATAGTTCATTTCAGTAGATGTTTTAAATACTAGCATGATTTCGATGTTGTTGATCTTATTTGATATATGATGGACATATGGTTGTGTCACACATTTTGATATCATGAATTATTTGGTTACTTGATCTTATCATATTTTAGCATGGATGGATGTCGTTATATGTTACTGGGATGGCTAACACATGTTGAATTAATATGAAATTGTGTATGTTTCTCGTTAACAATTCCTTATTGATATTGTGTTAGCATAGTTAGCATGATTATATTTTGATTGATTTACTGAGTAGTTAATTTATACATTTTATTGGACATATGTGTTTAATGTTTGCAATGAGTGTGCAGATTACAGGCACAAGAGAACGTGGGTTTCAGGGTGGCTACTCGAGTGTGCACAAGATGGCTGACTGGGCCGAGTCTTAGCCATGTTAATTTTGTGAAACCTTCCTTGGTTTCTTTTGTCATGTTGGGCACCATGAGTAACCCCTATAGTATAATGTGTAATTTTGTAAATTTATTATTGTTTAAATTGTTTAGTGTGTAGGAGTTAGTTTGGGGGACCTAATGGTCCCACTTGTATTAATGGTGTATTTGATTAGTTTAAGTTTGATTTATGAGGTTGGGGTCACATGATCACCCTTGGGTGGGCCCCACAACCTACAGTCTATTGTGCCCAAAATGTAAAACCCGAAATTGGGCTATTTTTGGCATTTTTGGAGACCCCTTTTGGTTTTGGGGGTTCTCTTAGCATGAAAATATGCCCTTCCACCCTACCTATAGGTAGGGGGGATTCATTTCTTTCAGTCAAATGAGGATTTTTCCCTCCCATTTTACCTCTCATAAGTCACCATTATTGTAAGAATGGTTGGGTGTTGTGTATTTTTCTTAAAATTTGCATGTTTTGACTTATTTCATTTTAAGGTAATTTGGGGGAGTAATGCTAAAAAAATTTATCTTTTCTCTCTTTTAATTTTTGGAATCTTGTGGTTTGGAGGGAAGAGAGGGGTGACACATGTCATCCCCCTCATTGAGAGGATTTTTCTTTGTTTTCTTTATATACATCCTCATATAGGAGGAAGGGATTTTTTTCAACATTGTCATTTTTGCATTGGGAGTGATTTTGGAGTTGGAGACTTGGAGCTCTTGCTTGGAAGTGGATTGGATAGCTTAGAGACTTGGAAAGCTCTTGGAGGTAGGATCCTTGATCCTTCTTTGGTTTTTGTATGTAGATTTTAGATTGGAAAATTTTTGTTCTGTGTAATTATGTTTTGTATGTAGTGTATGGCATTCTTGTTGTATTCCTTTATTGTTTTTCTCCATCCATCATATGGCTTGATGGATTTTTTGGAGTTGTGTGGGGGAAGAGGGAGGTAATTTCCCTCTTAAACCTCATGGCTTGATGGACAAGCCATGTTGGTTTCTTATATTTTCATCCCCTCATATGGTTTGAGGTGGGGAATTTGGTTCATATGGTTTGAAACCCCTTCCCCATCCTTGGAAAGGAAATCCAAGAGATTTGAAAATCCTCCCAAGGAGGAATTTTGGTGAATGGGAGGAAAATAAGGAGGGGTGTTTGTTTTGGAGGAATAAGGAGGATTTTTGGAGATATTATGTATGCGTTTTTCCTATGGTTAGATCACACATTTTGGTTCTTTGGATTTCTCATCCACTCTTCCCCCATTGGTAGGAAACTTGGTATTGGAGTTTTCTCACCTTTTGATGTGACTGTCTTTTGGTTATTGGGTGTGTGTTAATGGTTTTATTTTATTTGGTTATTGGTGTTTTCTAATTTACCCCACCCTTCTTGTGTACATTTGAGGAATGTTTTTCCTCTTTCCCATGGGCTTGGCGGGAGGCTATCATGTTCTCCAAACTTTGGAAAGGCATGTAATGATGCTTATAGGTTAGGTGGTAAATCGGATCTTTCTCCTTGTTTTTTGAAATACTTTATGGAATGGAAAGCATACAAACTTTTTGCTTGAAGATTGTTGGAAAATATTGAATACTTTGCATATAGTTTTCCCAATTTTGAGTGAAATCTTGGTCACTTGGTTTGCAAAATATTGATGTGTAACTCCTTTTTAAGACTCCCGTAATTGGGTATGCTTATATGTCTATCATATTGTGAACATAGAAGAGGTGTATGCAAATTTCACTTGTTGTTCACTTCCAATTATTGAGCCTTGTAAGTCTTGCATTGTGAATGGGTTTTGTGAATTGGATCACATTGATAATATGTTTGTAAAAGCATTGGAAGATCCTTATTTCAAGCGCTATAATTTGCTATATAACCTTGCATGGTAATATTGTAAAGGGGCCTTCTATATTTTGAAAGTGAAAAAAAGAATCTCGTTTATCTAGTTTCTCCTGTATGAAAGAGGTTTTGTTTGTTGAAAATTTTAATAGTGAAAGCATTGATCTTTTACTCTTAAATAGGAATGTTGTTGTCTTAGATCTTTGCGTTCAATTCATGTTGAAATGAAAACTCAATTTTTGCCACATGTATATTGGAATTTGTCAAAAATGGGAAAGATTTCTACACTTTTGATCCATTCTTAGCTAATTAAAATTAATATGGTATCTTTCCTATAGGATAAAAGGGTGGCATTTCATATTCTTTGTATTTTGAATATTTGATGGAATGATTACATATATGGAAAGGACTTTATTGATTTGAAAATTTCACAAAGTTTATTCCTTCAGAGAAAAGATGTTCAACATGTTAATTTAGGGGAGGATTATCAAGATGACCTCCAAATTTCAAATGAGTGATGGAAATTAAAGAAACTTCATTTGGTATTGTGAAGTCTGCATTTTTCATATATTTTGAATTTGCATGAGAAAAGATATTTCATTTAGCCTATATATTGTTACATTATGAAGGAAGAGCTTTTCATTTGTATCAATCCTTTGGGATTTTAAATGTTACAAAATGGAATGAAGGAGTTGTGAAATGAATGAAAGTTAGGTATATTGTTTTAAATGTGGAATAATGGTAGAGCTTTAGCTTATATTGAACTATTGTATTTCAATTCTTTTTAATTATCTAAAAGTAGAATTTTAGAAATCGTGCTACAAAATTTGATGTATCTCTCCTTTGCATTTTCCAGCAAATTAGTAAAATAAGAGTATTAATAGAATATAAATTTGATAGGTTTTTAGTAATGAAACTATTTAAGGGAAAGACTTTAATTAAATGCTTTAATAGATGTTATTTGTATCATTCCCATGAACACATTTATACCAGGTCTTAGAGAATGACACCTTATACATTCCTATGATTATATGGTAAACATGATAAATATACTCTTAGAACAACAAAAAAATAATTACCATTTGAATTTTTTGATAAATTAACAATAACACGGAGATAGATCTGTAAAATACTGTAGCTAAATTTTTTAATAAAACAAAACAAAAAACAAAAAAAGGGGTGGCCGCCACCTATTCTCCAACCCCCAAATTCCAATAATTATTAAATCTCTATAGCTTCTGCCACCATAACTACCTCTTGCATCACCATTCCCCTCCTTTAGGGCCACAAATCCTCTGCTTTGCATACACTCCTTTGGAAACCCTTAGTAGTAAGCTTAGTTATGTAATCTGATCAACCTGTATGAAACCACCACAAATAATATGGAACAGAGTTATTTTATTATAAACAAAAAAATAAGAGAGCAAGAATACATTGACAAATTCCTTAGCCCATTTTTTATTCCTGTGCTTGAAAACCCGTCACCCTGGGCTTGAACAGAAGGATATAAACCAGTGTAATCAATATTAATAAACCCTGTAATAAAAGGAGAGAATCCCTGCATAAATTAGTGGTGCATCAGAGTAAGAAACAATTCAAAACTTAAATCATGGATCACCCACAGGAGAAGGATTTATTTAGCTCAATGTAACATTTTTTCCCCAAAACCCTTGCTCAATCTATTTCATGGTAGTCAAAATGGGAAGGAGCACGAAAAAAATTAAAAATAAAAGAAAAGAATTGTAAAGAGAAATTTATTCAAAAAAGAGATAAGTAAAATCAAATAAGGCTTGAAAAATTTAGGGTGTAAAATCACTTAAATCCAATGGATATCAATAATAAGCTTGACTTTCACATTAGAATTTATTCTTTTTACCTGTCTTTTATTTTATGGGTGAAATTGCTCTTATAGCGAATAATATGGTTATGGCCTCCATGAATTTCCACCTTACCTGGGCAATAAAACACTTTAAATGGGTACTCTTATCAATTTTAAGAAGCCACGTAATTTCACATACTTTATATTTTATTTAATCTAACTAAGATCTTGGGATGAGATTTGTAAAAGCTTGGATTATACGATTTCCAAGGGTGTAAAATAAAAAAATAGAGGTGCTTGAAATTTCCCATGCTTGTCTATGTAATTGTAAATATGTGTGAGTGGGTAAATATATATATATGAGGATAGATTTATGGTTTCCGATAGGGAATAATAAATAGTAACTCTAAGGAATAATTAGTTATGAGTTAAATTCTTATGGATAGTGAAGATGCTCTCAAATGGTATTAATAGTTTCACACTTTGGGATGTGATATCAGTAATACTTATGTCAAGGTTAAACATTTGACGTAGCAATCAATGTATTATCATTTTTTAAAAATGTTTGAAATTTTAGGTGTTGTGTTTGGTTTGGTTCGTGTTGAATTTAGGGAATTACATTTGGTATCAGAGATTGGGTTCCAACACCAGGAGCACTAGGTATGTTTAGGTAATAGGTTAATAAGTCTGGTTAGATTTATTTCCCATTCGACAAAAAAAATTCTGCTAAACTTAATCACTTGCTTCTTATATTGTTACAAATGTCGTAACGAGGAGATGAGTATCGCACATCTAAAACACTCACCTGGGAGTGTTGTTACCTACTCTAAGGATGTGATTTGCCATTGAATTCCTAATTAGGTGGGAAATGTTGAGAAAGGGAACAATTGGGGGTGATTGGAATGCAAGATTTGTTCAAATTAATCTATGCTAAAACACTTTCTAAATGTTAGAAAAAATCATTCAAAATTAGCATGTGCAAAATGTCTTCGTGACTCCCATAGCAGAGATTGGTTAGGTTGATCATAGTCTCTAATGACCTAGGAAGTCAAAAAAACATTTCAAACAAATTTAAAAGATCATATTATGGTTTAAATGAAGGAATTTTGATCCTATTTGATTGCACTGTTGTTATGGGACAACAACTGAAATCTAAGAAAATTTCGTTTCAATTTGGACCCATGGTTTAGGGTACCTTAGTAGAAAATTGAAATCACTTCTAACCATTTACTATTTTTACATGTCAATTAGTTGCAACAATTATTTTTTGGAGAAAAATGAATTGGGAGCTAGCTTTTTAAGCATTTTTAGGAGGCCTCTAGTTGTTCTGGCACAAAACACAAACTTGTCAATAACATAAATTAGCTCCAGAAATGAGGTCATAACTAGAGTCCTAGTTATTAGAATTTCATTCAATAGTTGAATCATATTCTCTATATATAGGAGAATAGATGAAATTTGATAGCACAAAAAATTTGAGTTGTGAATTCATGTTTTTAAAACCCATTTTGTAGCCAAATTTCACAAAAAAACTGTTGAAATGCAATAGCAAAACTTTAATAGTTGTCCTCGAGAAGGTGCTTCCAGTTCGAGATTCATTCGCCCATTTTGGGTTCCGTATGTCTTGTTTGAATCCTATATAACAAATAATTAGCTAGAAGTATTTGTTTTACCATTTTGGTATTGTGTACTTGTTTGGTAGGCCCTTTTTATAGCCATTTTGGCTAGATCGTAGAACAAGAGAACTGAGTATTAATGAACCATTTGACTTCTTAGGACACCTTTGGAGGGTAAAACCTTTTATAATATGATTATGGTGATGTGTTACATGTTTTATAGGTTGAATTATATCACCCAAACAAATTATATGTAACGAGGCATTTTGATAAGCTAACCATTTTGGTCTAGTTTGATCATTTTGGGACACTGTAAAAAGTATAGTTGTTGATTTTGGAAATAATTTGTGTTTGGATATAATAATGAGTGGAATTGTTTCCTTGGTCTAAGGAATATGTGTAAGGTTATTGGTTAATTAGTTTCCTCTTTGACTAATCCATTTTTTCATAGGAAAAATTGCTCGCAATGTTAAGGACACCACTTTAAACCTAACAAAACCCTTTTGGTATGGGTGTAAAATAAATAATTGTACCTTGATAGAACAACCCAGTAAGAATAAATGGTCTTCCGCGTCTTGAAATTTCATTATTAAAATTGGAATAACCTCTTCTCCTCTTGTTATGCTACTTATCTAAATTTTATAACTCTCTTTATAAGAAAATTTGCCAAGAAACATTATAACCTTACTTATTTTTTTGAAAGTGTATATCTAAAATAAACATAATTTGACAAAAATATTTGATAATATAAACTGATTTAGCATATCTACAAAAAATAGATGATAAGGGGAAAATATTTTAAGGGTCTAATTTTATACAATGGATTTTGTACAAAGTGATATTGCATAGTTATTTTATCTTCTTGTAAGGAAACTAAGTAGCCCTTGAGCTATTGGAAACTGACTCTAGTTTACACAACTTAAAATTCTTATCAAATCCCTCAGCATAAATTTTGGATTAGCTTTAGTAATGTTTGAATTATTTTAACCCTCCTTAACTCAACAAGCCCATTTTCATACGATGATCCTTTATTAAGTTTTGTCGCAATGTAACTTGATTAAATCATTTCCCCTTAGAGATACACTTGTAATAATAAACCTCATTGAATTGATTAAAATGTTCCTAAAAAAATTCATGTTTATAATGTTAAGACTTATACGTAGAAAACATAAAATCACTCTCTCTTTCTAACCTTAACTCGTGAATCTAGAAGAACATTGATTACATGAAAATATAAACAATCTCTCTCTCTCTCTCTCTCTCTCTCTCTCTCTCTCTCTCTCTCTCTCTCTCTCTCTCTCTCTCTCTCTCTCTCTCTCGGAAAAAATAAAATAAAATAAATTAGTGTCGATTTTTCCCTTAGTTGGGTGATATGGTATACCAATGTTAGTGTTGATTGTGGAATTACAAGTAATATGGTGCAACAGTGAATAATGCAATAACTCGTAACCCACCAAAACTACATATATACATATAACTAAATCTATGTACTTATACCTTATAAACAACAATAAAACCATGAAATTATATGTAAATGGGAAAAACTCATTGAATATGTATTTGAAAACCACCTTGGTTAACCAACAATGTTATCATTGTTACTCCTTAAAATCTAAAATTGAGGTAATTATAAGTTATTGTTTCAAATGGAATAAGTAATGTTTATTAATATTAGTTATGTGATATTCATATAATATGTATTACACTTTGAATAGTTGGTCTTATGTAAGTAAATTAGGAAATGGGTTTTCATTCCTGAGTTCTAGGTAAGAAAGAAATGTGAATACTCGAAGGTTGTAATGGTCTCACACCTTTAATATTCCTTTGGCTACTTGAATCTTAGGAGACTAATGCATTAGAATTCCTTCACATTGAAAACTCTAAGTAACTTATTATAAGATAAATGGTGTAACCCATTACTGTGAGGAAGAAGGATAACGATTAACTATTCTTTTCACCTACCTTGAGTGAAGGTGTCCTTTGTTATCAATATGAACACTAATTAAGCAATGTAAATTTGTATTTGTTTCTAAAGTTACGTTTTTTGAGGTACTCGTTAAAACATGGCCCCATTTGTTCTTACCACTTAATAGGGTGGCAAAATTTAAAGTTCTTTGTGTAAAATGGATTCATCCTCTAGTAATGAGTGTATTTATATCTATCTCTAGCGAGCTAATGGGTCATTTACGACCAAATATTTGTTGAGTAAAATTTAACATAAATTCCAAAATTGAGAAGCATTAGGCTATACCTTTCCTTAAAGGAAAATATGCATTGACCTCTTGAAATCTTGAGGAATGTATGAACAGAAAATTTGTATCATGTTCATGTGATAAATTTGTAATTTACATAGTAATTTGATAGGTTCGGGAAACATTCCTTTTGAATGGATTCTGTCTCGCCTAACTCATTAATGTTTTCTCTTGATTATGGTTATTAAGAAACAATAAAATTTAAGTAAAATTTTTCATTTGTCTTATTGAACTTAAAATTCATTTTTTTGTTGTTATCATTAAGTAAATGTGGCTTTGTAAGGATGTAGAAAATTCAGAAGTTGTTTTATCATGGTGGAAACTTAGGTAAATGTTAAACAATAATAAATTAAACTGTCCCTTATGATTTTTCTAAAGAAAACATAAAACCAGAATTAAGGTGTCCTAGGAAATGGTCCATGCTATGAAACATTGGAACCAAACTAGAAATTCAATCCTAACATGATGGTTGGATAGATATTTCACCCAAAAATTTATTGGCCCTATTACTATGTGAACATAAAGATAATGGTCAAATCAAGTCAGCACCCTTAATTATGTTTGGTATTATGTGAATCTTCATTCTTGACCTTAGTGAGTAATGTAAATGTTAGAACCATATTGGATAGGCTCATGAACCATTTTTTTCCAATTTTAGAGTAATTGTGAGCTAGGAGGTGAAACCACATGTAAACTTGGAAACTTTCCATATATTCTTATTGTATATTTTTACTATCTTGGATGGTCTCCATGAGTAGGCTCATACACATCATGTATATATAATTTGCTAACCCTGTTTTAAATGATCATTATGTTCCTTTGGCTCACCCATCAATAGTTTCCTTTAATTTTGGGCCTTATGATCCACTTATGTGAACCCTTGTAGGAAAGTTAGACTTGATGCAAATGAAACCTTTGGAAACAACAATTTTCCTTGATTAATGTTCTCTTATTTTTGATATACTTGACTTTGAACCATTTTATATTTGATGATACATGTTTGTTAAGACAAATAATAATAATAATAATAATATAGTTCCCTTAAAGTGACCCTAATATTGGACATAAACTACGAGTGACCATTTATAGGTTTTAGAAAATGTTGTCAAGAACAATTTTCCTTGGAAGATGCAACTTTCTTTAACTAAATTACTTTAAATGAAAGAAACACTTTGTATAGGACCAAGCTTGAATTGGTGGGAAATTCTTTTTGTGACCAAAAACAACATGATATGACATGATACCTCTTGAGGTCATATCCCTATCTCACCTAGTGGCTTCCACGAGGAAGTCTAATTTTAGGGGAGAGGGATGTAGTGCCCACATCTTCTAGCTTTAGTTTATCTACTAACTCTATACTCATATAATTTGATGATTGGACATGGATTATGGCAGCTTGTTGATATTATGTTATGATATTTTATCATTTGAGGAAATGTATGATGATTTGGGTGCATAGCGCCAATATAGTTTTGACGTGCATGATAGTTCATTTCAGTAGAGGTTATGATTACTATAATGTTTTGATGTTGTTCATCTTATTGTCTATATGATGGACATATGGTTGTGTCGCACATTTTGATATTGTGAATTATTTGGTTACTTGACGCTATCATATTTTAGCATGGATGGATGTCATTCTATGTTATTGGGATAACTAACACATGTTAAATTATTATGAGATTGTGCATGTTTCTTGTTAACAATTCCTTACTGATATTGTGTTAGCATAACTAGCATGATTATATTTTGATCGATTTACTGAGTAGTTAATTTATACATTTTATTGAATAGATGTGTTTAATGTTTTTAATTAGTGTATAGATTACAGGGCACAAGAAAATGTGGGTTTCAGGGTAGCTACTCGAGTGTGCACAAGTGGCCGACTACTTCGAGTCTTGGCCATGTTGATTTTATGAATCATTACTTGGTTTCTTTTCATGTTGGGCACCATGAGTGACTGTTATAGTGTAATGAGGTAATTTTGTAAATTTATTATTGTTTAAATTATTTAGTGTGTAGGAGTTAGTTTGGGGGACCTAATGGTCCCCACTTGTGTTAATGGTGTATTTGATTAGTTTAATTTTTATTTATTAGGTTGGGGTCACATGATCACCCTTTGATGGGTCCCAAAACCTCAGTTATTGTGCCAAAATTTCAAACCCGAAATTGGGTTATTTTTGGCATTTTTAGAAACCCCTTTTGGTTTTAGAGGTTCTCTTAGCATGAAAATAAGCCCTGGCACCCTACCTATAGGTAGGGGGGCTTCATTTTTTGGTCAAATTGGAGTTTTCCCTCCCTCCCTTTTGACCTCTCATAAGTCACCTTTCTTGTAAGAATGGTTTGGTGTTGTGTCTTTTTAAAAGTTACATGGGTTTGACTTATATTCATTTTGGGTAATTTATGAGAGTAATGTTAAAATAAAATTTATCTTTTCTCTCTTTAATTTTTGGAATATTGGTTTGGAGGGAAGAGAGGTGTGACACATGTCACCCCCTCATTTGTGAGGAATTTTTCTTTATTTTCTTCAAATACTTCCTCATGTAGGAGGAAGGGAACTTTTTGTTGGTCTTTTTCTTAGGAGTGATTTTGGAGTTGGACACTTAGAGCTCTTTCTTGGAAGTGGATTGGATAGCTTAGAGACTTACAAATCTCTTGAAGGTAGGATCCTTGATCCTTCTTTGGTATTTTATGATATGTATATTTTAGATGAAAATTGTTGTTGTGTGTGATTGTGTTTTGTATGCAGTGCATGGTATGTTTGTTTTGTTTCCTTAAAAAAAATTCTCCATGCATCACATAACATGATGGATTTTGGAGTTATGTGGGGGAAGAGGGAGGTAATCTACCTCTTAAACCTCATGGATTAATGGACAAGCCATGTTGGTTTCTTATATTTTTATCCCCTCATATGGTTTGAAGTGGGAAAGTTGGTTCATATGGTTTAAACCCCTTCCCCATCCTTGGAAAGGAAACCCAAGAGGTTTGAAAATCCTCCCAAGGAGGAAATTTGTTTAATGGGAGGAGAAGTTGTAACTCCCACATTTTACACACACAAAACCCAAGACAAAACTCAATACTTAATTAGGAAAAATACGTAATAAGTTTTTTTGTTTAAACGGATTGCAACAAGGTACTATCAACTAGGTTTAATTATTTCTTGTTTAATAAATTTCACACATTTTACAGTTGTCAAATATTAAATTAATAATTAACATTATTACTTTACACTAAGACCACTTCAAGATAAATTCCTTTCTAAGGTTTGTGTTAACTCACCTAAATTAAAATATCAACTAGGCCAATATTTCCTAAGTTAGTTTAATTCTTACTTCTCACAAAAATTAACAATATTGTCCCTCATGAGGTTATCTATCTAAACACTTTAAATTTCAATTAATTAACCTTTAAATTCATTAGATAAGTTACCACTTTCACAATTATTATTTAATGATCACTAACATTTCTAATGACATTTATTTACTTAACATTCTAAGGCTAAAGTTTCCACGTAACCTAACCATTAAGTGGCCACATTCATTAGATAACCATACCTTAATTAAAATTACCCAACCACATAAAGTGCAACAACTTGAAATGGCTAGGGTAAATCGTCAACCCTTCGATTAAATGGATATGGACCCTTAGATCTAGGTATTTTCAAATGAACCCTAAACATCCTTATGGGGTGTTCTTATTCTTTCTTTTACGTTATCTCATTCACTTATTCTATTTTAATTTTAGGTTGGAGGATTGGAAGCCATGAAGCAAGAAGTAAAATCATGGAGAAATTTCTTTGGATCTAGTTTGCAAATGGGGAAATCTTCCTCCACTCCATTCTTTATCTAGTCTATTTTATTCATGGGTTTTCTATTATAAAGTTACCTATTTGTTTATTTGTAGAGATTCCAACATAAATCTAGTATTGTTATTTGGTTATTATCATTTCTTGAGTTCATTATTTGGGAAAAATCCCATTTCATTAGATCTATGAGATTATACACATTTGGATGCCCATAAGAGGATTTATATAGTTAGAAAAATGATTTTTTTCCCTTTTCAAGTTGTTGGTAGTTTCATTTTATAGTTTTAAAGCTCAAATTTTAATTAAATTCATTCCGGATTTTGCACAGTCGCAGATTTTATTTTTCTGTCAAAAGTGCCGAAACCATTTCCCTGAGAAGGCCGGCGGTCCTATGACCGCCGCCCTGTCTAGGAGACGATTCTAAAAATTATCACTCGGGTAGGGTCACGGTTCTGTTTCCCAAAAATAGAACCTCATTTTTTGTGTATTTTCCAAAACAATCTACCTGGGTATGTTTCTATGGTAATATTAAATTTAATTATGGTGCCTACCATCAATAGTTTATACGTTGATGTCATTTCTTCATTTTAAACTAAGTCCAAGATAACCAATCAAATGTATACACCATCTCAATTACATTGAAGTAAGGTTCATTGTTTCCTACTTTAGTTTAACATATTGCATTTTAACATCTTCATATTTTACATACAAGGGTAGTGATATATCAACATATTTCAAATTTTCAATATACTAACTCTTACTATCAAAATGAGAATGTGTCTCTTTTCTTTTCACAACAAGAATGATATCCATTTCAACAAGGAAAATCAAGTATAACTTTCATACATTCTTCCAATATCAAAAACACCATTTCACAAAAGTAAAGCACAAGCAACTATGATTTTATTTCCAAATTTGAAAGAAATATATTTTCAATAAATTACAACTTTCAAAATTTCTTCTTTCACATTTTTTCAATACAACAAAACTTGATTATAAAATTTACAAGAACTCTTACTTTTACAATAATACAAATTTTAACAAGGCAACAATGCACTTTCTTTTTCTCAATGAGCATAGTTCATTTTCTTACAATACAAAATCTCTTCTTTCCAACAATATGAAAGAATAATTTTCAAGATTTAAACTTTCACTTTTTCAACATTGGAACAACATTAAAAAGGTGATCCTTTTGGATCCAACATAGCATGAATCCTTCAGTCTTCACCTTCAAGCACAAAACTAAAAATGGGAGAAGGAAATGGTCTCCACTAAACCTATAATCCAATGAGAAGGAGAATCCATCCTCCTCATTGGCCCTCGAGCCCTAACAACGAAACCATGAATGGTATCAAACAACCATGATAACTTTAAAATGGCTTCCACAAAAACCAATCACACAAACTTCCCACACACAAGAAAAATACAAAAATAACAACAACCATACAATTTTTCCCAAGCACAAAGGCTCAAATTCAAACCAAGGGAGAGAAGAAACACGGGGAATCACTTATGCCTCCCAAAGGGTGTAGGTATCCACCTAAAAAACCTCCAAAAATTCATTCACACAACCACAACAAAACTCTTATCCCTCCCTCAATTAACATATAAAGATAAATACAAATTCTTTCTTATTATCACAAGGTGGGACACCCAACCCCAAACTCCTTCCAAATGAATTATATTAACTCTTATCCCTCCCTTAATAAGTCCCCATTTTATTTCTCATACAAAACCTTAAGGCCATTCTATTCACAAAACCAAAACACACAACATTCATTCATTTACAACCAATTTGCACAACAAATAAAAATAAAAATACATGGGTGAAGTCCCTACCTTGCTATTGAAAGAAAACTCCAAACCACAAGCACAAGCTCCAAGCCTTCCAACTCCAAAACAAGCTCCAAAAAATCTTCCATGATTCAAACAAAGGCTCCAAAAGCAAGTTCCTCCAAAATTCAAGAGTGAAAAATAAAACATCTAACCCAAAAACTACCAAATAAACATGTATAAATAGACAAATGGAAGATGAGGGTGAGGTGGTTCCTTGTAGGATTCCACATCACTTCTCCTCAACTCCACATCACATGGTCAAACACCAACCCAAAACTCATAAATTGGTGGGTGAGAAAATGACAAGTTCTCCTTCCACACACAAACCATTCACCATACTCCAAAGGACAAAATTAAAATCTCATGTAAGAAGGAGCAATAATTTCACCTTTTTAGCCTCAAAATCACATAATGGGGCCTAATTTTGACCCCTACCCTATAGGTATAGTTGGTAGATGAATTTAAGAGGTGTGGGACAAGCTTAACTTGTCCCACAAGCCTCCAAAAATGGCCCTTAAGACAAGATCCGAGTTTGACATGAAAAATTGAGTACACATCACCAAAACCAATAAAATCCTTTCAAATCCATAATAAAATCAAGGACAATCTACCAAAATTAAATACCCCTTGATCACATCCCAAATTACTCTAATTAACAAGATTAATTAGCTTAAATAGAGCACATTAAGTAACAATAATAAAGTGCATCACATTATTAAAATAAATTACATACTCACAAAATAATTAAAAAGGAAAAGGGAAAAATAACACATCTACCCATGGTCACATTTGAGGCCACCCGCCAATAGGGACCTCATAGAAAAATTATTGACAACCAACAACATGCACACAATATAATTTGTCAAGGTAACATGTTGCCAATACCCAAAATTCCTTCATTGTTGGTCTCCTATCCCCTTTTGTTTGTTGTGTTACAATTTCCTGCAAAATCGAAACAATACCTTTTTGGTCTCATGTCCATATCAATGACATCAAAACAATAAATAGATGTACATGTATCAATTCACATCATCATTTAACATAACTAAATCACCACTAAAATCAAGAAATTTCACCAATTGTTCACAATTTCAAAATATCTTAATTATATCATTTCATTGACAACAATGAGGTCACAAAACTAAAAAGAACGATAACCAGATCATACCAAGTCAAGAACACAAATACTAATCAAACACTAAGATCTATAAGATGAAAGCAATTTTCCAAAATAACTTTACATAAAACCTTTGCAAACAAATGAGAAACAATATCATATATTATTATGGAACTCAATGAAGCACAATGAGAATGTTCCTTGCATATATATGCAAGGAATAACAATTTAAGAACCAGTCAAGGTCATAGATTAAGCCATAAATCATGGAAAGAACTAGTCATCAAAGAACTAGTTAAGTCCATAGATTTATGAGAGATTAGACATCAAGGATATAGTCAATACCATAGATCAAGGAAAGAGATATACCTAACAACTAGAAAATATCTCCCTAATATCTAAATAAATAAAAGGAAATATCCACACACATAAGTGGGTGAGGATAAATACAATAAAGGTAAATAAAGTACCTAGGTGAACATGAGATAAGGTAAATACCTACTCTAACACCCCCCTCAAGTGAATATAAGGGCCAAAATAGAAGTGGCATATCCACAGTATGAGTCCCGGAAACTAGGCCTAATGAGGTACTCATGTACAATATATCCATGAAGAAATATTGAACCAAAAGAAGGAAATAATACTAATAGAAGGAAAGAGAAAGAAGAAGAAGAAGGAAGATGTTCTCACAAACACCCCCAAGAACAACTTCTAAAACCCCAAGCATTCAATGTAACTCAAGGTAGTGAGGTGATGTAAAAGGCTTCGTAAAGATGTCTGCAACCTGTTGTTGAGTCAGAATGTACTCCAGGAAAATAAATCCATCCTTAACGTGCTGACAAACAAAGTATATGTGTATCTTAATATGTTTGGTCCACTGGTGCTCAACCGGGTTACGAGAAATGTGAATTTCACTTTGGTTGTCACACCAAAGTATAGTCGGTGAATCCAATGGGAATCCAAACTCTGTCAATAATTGGTAAAGCCAAAGAATCTGCTGACTCAATGTAAATGTTTCCTTGTGCTCTTCCTCTGAAGAAGAAAGTGCAATAGCCTGTTGCTTTTTACACGCCCAAGAAACTGGAGAAGAACCAAGATAGAAAAGATAGCTATAAGTGGAACATTTGTCATCAATAGAACCTTCCCAATCTAAATATGTATACCCAACCATCTGAGTAGAACCTCTAGTGTATTGTAGCACAAAGTGGGAAATGCCTTTTAAATAGATCACAATCCTTTTAGCAGCTTGTCAGTGACTACTATGAGTAGAATGTGCAAACCAAGATATAATCCCTACTGCAAATGAAATATCAAGGTGAGTATGGGTCAAGTACATGATACTCCTAACCAACTACCTATACAACGTAGGATCACAAAGTGGTGTGGTACATGTAGAAGTAAGAGTAACTCCAGATTGAAAAGGAGATGGAATTGGCTTACAATAAGCCAAATTAAAGGCCTAATAAGATCATGGGTGTACTTTTGCTTACTCAAATGAATCCCTGAATCTATCTGAGAAATCTATAAACCAAGGAAATAATGCAATAGTCCAAGATCTATCATGTCAAACTATATAGAAAGTTCCCTCTGAATGTGGGAAGAAAAGATGCCAACAAGTACAAATCATCAACATACAAGACAAGTATCACAATATCCTCACCAACATGTTGGAGATACAATGTATGATCGGAGTGGCAACGAACAAAACCAATAGATAGAATAAAATCCGTAGAGAGACCTTCGAAGCCCAAAAACAAGAGAAGAATCTTGAAAAAATCTAGCTGGCTGCTCCAAGTATATTTTCTCTTGTAGATCTGTTGTCTCATTTTAGTGATTTCAGCTAAAATTGAGATAACCATAGGAAAATTTTGGAAAAATCTCTTAAAATTCCCTTTGAAATATATTTTCAGGTTATCGGGTTTTTCGTTGCATGAAAACATGTTCCTTGCATACATCATGTCTCATGTTCCCTAAAACCCAAAACCCAATAGCCTAAGTCCATTGTGTCAGGTTTTCGGAACTTCCAAGCATCAGAACATGCTTTGCCAAATGCATGTTTCATGTCGTTTGTTTCCTGAAATCTGAAACCCGAATTGAGTCAAACTCTTTGTATTTGGTCTTCAGATGCTCCAAGCATGATGACATGTCATTAATGTCCAGTTGTATGGCAGTTGGCACACTCGTCAAGTGAGGTGTAATTAATGTCAAGTTATAATAAATATTTGGTTTTCCACATCATTTGTTACTTTGTTCATTTTTGTTGCATTGGATTTCCATTTATGCTTCCTCCACCTCCAAACCCGATCGAGCTTCCCAATCGATTTCGCCATCCGTCTTTGATCATTTTTTGATCTTGTTGAAGGTACTCTTCTCTTCATTCTATTTTGAAGATTTTTGGGTTATTTGTGAGATGTTTGTTTGGGGGTTTCCATTTCATTCTCTCCTCCATTACTGGTTTAGGGTTTTGGGTCATTTTCCTTCATTCTTGTCTTTTTCCCATATGGGTTCTTGTTTGAAATTCACCCCTAGGTTATTTACTTATTTTTCATAGGTTGTACCCTATAGTTTTCAAAAAATTCTGAAATTCCTAAGTGATCATGAGGCAGGAGTTTCTCATATCCTAACATGTCAGAAACCTGATATGTTTGTTTCAGGTTTTGCATGGTGTTTAACATCTCACTTTTACCACCTTTTTTCATTTTTTTCAAGGTGTTCGACATCCATCAAGATCTGTAGTGTGTCAGGATTTTCTATCTACTCGACATCCTTCAGGTTCTGCCATGTGTGTCGGGTTTTCATCGATGCTCAACATGTCCTAGCTTCAGACATACACTCCATTATGTCATGTTTCCTAAGGTGTTTTGCAAGTATTACAAGCTGAATAGTGTGGCGGGTCTATGTAATTGTCCAACAAACTTTCAATCCTAATTTCCCTTCCATAAATCATCAAGGCATTTCTTCTTCGAGACTCCTCATGTCGAACCCTGACCAATCTAAGGATAAGTCAGATAGGAAAGGAAAGATGAAGTATAAGTATCAGAAGATGGAGTTTCCTTCTTACATAAGCTGCAATTATGAAATTTGGGACATAGATCTCGACAATATTGATATGGATGACTTCTGGAACAGAATTGAGGATTCTTCTCATAATTCTTGGATGAAGTCGACAGCTGGTAGTGGTCTCCCTCTTACAGCAGGATTTCAAATATCAGCTCAATGCCCTAAATTCATCCTAGCCTACACTTCCAAATATGACTCAGCCTCCCACTCAGTAAGAAATCAAGTAGGAGAGTCTATAGTGAAATTGGATGGAGGTTACTTTGATCAACTTCTAAAGTTTCCCGAATTTTTGGAATATGTTGATTTAAACCTTCAATCAGCACAAAAGGACTAGGAAAAAGATCAAGAAGATTGCATCAAGCATGTAAATAAGAAGTTCTTGATCAAGGCTAAGTCAGTCGTTTCTAGGTTTCCCAAGTTGGTCCCTAGAAGTGATTTCATTCTCGAAATCAGTGATATCTTCACCCTACTGAGTCGATTATTTTGACTCCCAAAGTCTAGAGATTTCCAAGGATGGATGTATCAGTTCATGGTTGTCATAAATACTAATGACCAAAGGATTGATTGGGGCAGCCTAATAAGTGATGAGATAGACTCTCAAATGAAGATAGTCTTGTCTACCGACAAGTTATATATGATGTCATACGTCACCTATGCAATAGTAGGCATGAGAAATTACCTAGGGATAGATGCAAAGGGATACTGGGAAATGAAACACATATATTGGTAATTCCCTCAGCTGATAATAAAAGGGTCTGAAGATCAATATAGAAGAGTTAACGATGTCTTCTTCTATGAAAACATTTATAGGTTGAATCCTGATCTAAGGAAAAGAAGAGTTTCTGATGAAGCATTGGCCGAAGTGTCATAATGGGGTTGCATCTTCTTGCAATTCAAGAAGTTCACCTATCTTTAGGGGGTAAAGTTCAATGGTAACCATTTCCATTTTCCTAGGTTCCCAAGTGGCAAACTTATCCTTATCGAGTTAGTCAGAAAATTGTTGGATTTTCACAAATTCCAACAAAGCAGGCACAAAGTTGTCGTCTCCTTCCCTATTTCCATTAGAAGGTATGCATGCTCTATAGTGGTTAAGGCCAAGAATTTGGTGCATGATCTTTAGAAAAAATTAAAGAAACATATGAAGCTCAGGGAGGGATTTGACTTCCGAGGAGTCCTCAAGTCATATGGAACCTTATATCTGCATGTGCCCAATTTGTGGAAGAAAGGACAACAACAGAATGATGCTTGAATAAATTCAAATGTTAGATCTAGCTGATATCCCAGAAGCCATTGTGGACAATGAAAGTGTTTTGGACACTATGTACAAACAGTCGAATGGAGACCAACACGGAATCCTAGCCATCGATTGGTCTGTTGCTGAAAAAGATTCTATCACTGAAAGAGATGCTCAGATTCTTGTCTGTACTAGGGCATGGCTCATTTCTTAGGGAATGAGTTATAAGGAAAAGATATTTTCAAAGATAGCCACTTTAGAGGCGAGACCCTCTAAGGGAGAGAGTGAAAAGGATAAAAGCCCTCCCAAGAGGAAAATAAAATTTAAGTTTATCACAAAAGAAGAAAATCAAATAGTCACATCATCTACCACTCCTTCACAAACAATTGAGATACTAGATTCACCTCCTCCACCAGAACAAGGAAAACTTCCTTCAAAAGATGAGGTTAGTCAACCTCTCGTTTCTCCTTTTGTTGATTTCTCATCAGAGGTAAGTCTCTCTCTTGCTTATCAAACTTTGACTTCAGAATCCTTACCTCCTCCTTTCCAATCTTTCTCACCTCATATTTATTCGCCACTTTCATTAGCCATGGCCAGCATCTTCTCCAACCTCTCACCTCTCTCTACTGGACCTAAGATGACCATATATATGTCTCCTCCTTTTGTACCTTCATTCACTGAGTCTATCCCCACAGACACCACACTTGCAATCATCACTACTCTGTAAGTAAACCTTCCTCCACCTATAGATGTAACCATAACACCTCTGATAGGGGCAACTTCTTCCACTGTACTTCAATGGTTAGTTGATCAGACCCCAAGGAAGAGGAAGGTGGTAGTTCATCTACCAACCTTCGAATTCATTCCCCTCAAGGTCTCTTCTACCAAATCTTCCAAGAAACCCAAAATGGTTTAAAGGGTTTCAGTGGATGCCTCAGGGCATAAGTTTGCAGAGATTTCCACTCTTGCGGCCAAAAAAACTGAGGATATAATGGTAACTAATTATTAGATCACAAGGGTTGATCTGGGAAAGGTAACAATAGAAGGAGCACAACAAGATGCGCAGGATGCCATGAACATGCTATGCCAGAAGTTGAAGGAAATGAAGGTGAGAAGAGATGAGATAAAGGAGAAAGTTGAACAGTTGATGAAGGTATTACTCAAGCTATCAAAGCCTTCTCAGTCAACACCATCATCTCCTACCCCTACTCCTATCAGGTTTGATTTTTCATCAGTACCTATGATTGAAAAGATCAATGAGAAGGGGAGAATGGTTGATGAATGGATTCAGAGGATACTCCTACAAGGAAGAAAGGTCATTGATGACATAGTGGAGGTTTATAAATCCTTGGAGGAGATAAAGAAGGATGGAAAAAAAATGGATGATGAATTTTCACAAGAATTCAGGAACCTCGAGTTAACTTTTGAGGCTTTCAATGCACTGAAATAGGTTTCATTCTGCATCTTGACGGAAGAAGGAATCATTCCACATGGGGATAATCATTTCCAGCTAACCAAAGCCATCAGATTTAGAATAAATATTCTCATTGAAGATTAAAACAAGTTGAGAGAATCTAGAGATCAATTGGTTGATGCCACAAATGACATAGAAGAGGATCTGTCTAGGATCTTTGCATCAAGGTGTTGGATGAAAGCTCGAATATTCTACCTCTTGATGGCTTCTATCAACAAATCCAAGAATCAATCCAGCACGAACAATCTTCCATATTCAATCTGAACAACCATTGATAGGTTCATAAGGATTGAGAATTTTTTGGAATCATTAAGGAAACTCAATAAGAGATTGAAGAAACTTCCTGGAAATGCAAGCGACACTCAGGAAAATTTCGAGGTTCTGAGTGACCATTCCAGTGCACCAGATGAAGCTGAGATGCAGGGCATAATCCAAAAGTTCCAGGAATTTTGAGACAAGCAGGCTTCACTAGAGGAAGAAAAGGATGAGGAAATAGGATAATCATAATGTTTCATGTCATTTTCATCCAGAGATTGACATGTCTTTTTCATTTTCATTTTTTCACATAGGAAGCAAATTTTGACTTGTTCTCCTACATGAGAGTTAAGCAAAATAGGATTCTTGTTAAATGACTATTTTCTTAGGATTTATGATATCTTCTCTCTTCTCTTTCTATTATAAATAAGGGATGCTTGTGCATTCCAAGAGAGGGAGATTTTCATAATATTGAGAGTTATTGTGAAGAAGGAGAAAAAAATTGTATTTTATTTTTAATCATTGAGGAATAGAAACATGTGTTATTTTGCAAACTTTTTGTTGTGGGATTCATCTATCTTGAGAGATTGTTCTTACGTATAAGATCTTAAGATATTCTTTGTTTATTGTTCTTGATTATTTTAATCATTTCAAATATTACACCTATTAGCTAAAACTCGTATAAGTATTTCTTGATCTGTGTTTTACTTGAAAGAAAATATGTTCCTCTCATTCCCTTCCTACCCTGTTTCATTTATAATAGTTTCCTTTTTAATCCATTCTATTTCTAAAACTGTAACATCTCCATCTCGTGTTGATATGGATTTTGGTATTGTATCCCAACCCCAATGGGTTAGAATAGCATGAATATTGTACATATTATTTATGTTTTGTTTTAGATTAGTAATAAATAGGCTTCGTCACTTGTCTTTGAGGAAGAGATTTGATCCCGTGTACTATGGTTGAACCTCATATTTTGGCCTGACAAAATATCCAACCAATAATATATTTGTGTAAGAAGGCACTCTTCACATCCATCTAGTCTACGGGCCACCCCTGTGATGCAGCAATAGTAAGTACAAGGCATACAAAATCTATCTTGGCAACGGGTGCATAAGTCTCAAAGTAATCAATAACTTCAACTTGTGAAAAACCCTTTGCAACAAGACAATCCTTATACTTGTCAATGGTACATATTTGGTTTGGTATACCCACTTACACCTAACCATATTTCTTCCTTTAGGAAGAGAAACCAAATCCCAAGTTTGATTCTTCCAAAGAAGAATACCATCTTTCATCACATCATCCCACTCCTGTATCCCATGAGCCTTTGAAAAATATTGTGGATCCTCAGAAATTTCCTGACACAAAATTCCATAACCTGTATAATGTTTGTGATGATGCCTAATGGGTGGAAGATTATGTATGCCAGGTGTTTCCTCAGAAACTATAGTACGAGCCCACTGTAGGAATAGCAAGTACAAGATCCTCATACAAAATCTATCTTGGCAATGAAGAAGGGTGCATAAGTCTCAGAGTAATCAACACCTTCAACTTGTGAAAAACCCTTTATCAACAAGATGATAATCCTTATACTTGTCAATGGACCCATCAACTGTGTATTTGGTTATGGTATACCCACTTACACCTAACCATATTTCTTCCTTTAGGAAGAGATACCATGTGTGATCCAAAGTATGATTCTTCATCAAAGAAGAATACTCATCTTTCATCACAGTTCATCCCACTCCTGTATCCCATGAGCCTTTGAAAAATATTGCTGGATCCTCAGAAAGGTTGCCTGACACTAAAATTCCAGAACCTGTAGAATGTTTGAAAAAACATGATTATGCCTAATGGGTATGAAGATTATGTATGAAAGGTGTTGCCTCAGAAACTATAGTACGAGACCACTTAGGCATAATTACAACATCAGTGGGAATAAGATCCTCAATGGTATCTATAACCTCCTCATCAATCTCCTCAAAGAAAGTATCCTCAAATATGTATAATTGAGATGTCTAGAATATTTTATGCCAAAGCTTATGAAGAAGATTAATAATCATGAGGAGTGAATCGCTCATCAAACCCTCAAATATGTGTTCGAAAAATAACATCATGTATACCAGGATCTAAAAGATGATAAGCTCTCATGTCCTCAAAATACCCTACAAAGATACAGAAAGCAAAGGGTTTACTCTTCTTATCCAAATATTTCCCTTTCTTCTTTATCACAAAGGCCCAAGCATCACTCCCAAAGACTCAAAAAAATGAGACATTTGGCTTATGTGTTGGACCAAGCTTCCTCTGCAAGAGTCAAATGCTCAAGTGCATTTCTATGTTGGAATGTGCATGGATTCTTGAATGTAGTTAGCATTCAATTAACTATGTTCTTCATGATTACTACCCCCACAAATAGATAGGAGGTAGAATATTCTTCTAGAATGCATCATACAGTTAGCCATTTCCTTCTAAAGTTCTATTCTTCCTTAGAATTCTGCAACTAATACCATTCTGTTGTGGATTCTTCCCTGAGGAACAAAATGTTTCTGGTGAATAATGCCTTGAGTTGCAAAAAGGTCAGAAAAACTCATTGCTGAAGTACTCCCCCCCATTATCAGTACACATATAAGGTTGCATTTAAAAACTAGAAGATTTTTTCTTGACCAAATCTCCTTCAAACCTATATACGTGAAAAAACATCAAACTTTTGTTACTTGAGAAAATAAACCCATAGTATGCCTCTAAGAAATTATCAATAAATGGAGTAAGTGCATACTTAGCATTCCATTGAAAGATGGGGTAAAAAAACCATCAAGTCACTATGATCACAAGCTCAAGTGGTGAAGAAGCTCTCTTAGAATGGTTCTTAGGAAAAGGATGATGGTGTTGAGAATTTCCCTAATGCACAAACCATGAAAAACTCCCTCAAGACAATAAAATCATGATAGGAAGTACCATCTCAGCCCCATACCATGAGTGCTCAATTTTGTTGAAATCCTTCAAATATAGGAAAAACTGACATAATTGAGATGTCAATGTGAAATATTTCAATGCCAAAGCTTACTCTCTGAATCTGAAAGAAAATACACCACAAGAAACCAACCATCTGTCCCTATACTGAAGAAGTGTCATCAAAACCCTCAAAGTTATATAGTCTAGAACTATGATCAAGCTCAAAATACCTTGAATAAACATCGCGTGAAAAGGCTCCAATGCAGGAAATTTAAAGATTTTATTTTTCATACTTCTACAATGACCATGTGGTGTAAAAATCACCTATGTTTTTACCTTGACAAGAGACATGACTAAATTTTGATATACAAAAAGAATCTTTTAAATTTGATTCTTTTAAGTGATGTTAGGAATCTTCCTCAATATAGTGCATCTTAGATACCATAGACCACCATCAAGTTGTATATCACCTTTTCCTTGATAACATAGAATTACGCAACATAAAGGAGAGAATCTATGGAAACACTCAATTTTGGAAGTAGAACTCAAACCTAGAGAAAGTTTTATGAACTGAGCTACCCCTTTCCATGTGTTGAGCCACATAAGAATTCAGTGGAAAACTGTAAGTTGTCAATGAGGAGGATCAAGATGGCCATTTGGATGTAGATAGACTGCAAGCAGCTTTTCCTTTTAGCAGCTTTCAAGTGGTGATTTCAAGAGATCTATCCAACCAAAACATTAGGTGCAAATTGATTTCCATGATACAGATGATTAGAAGGAGGTGAATGCCCATATGTATGGATTTTATACACCCTGCACTATAATTTTTGTTTCTTGATGCATGAGATCCTCTAAGGCTTGCATTCACAGATATAACATACCTATGTTCTTCATGATTACTACCCACACAAAAAGAGCATGAATTTGGCTAGACAATATTTATTCTTGGATTTAGAAGATACAATTGTCCACTTCTACACAGGATTACAAAAAATAAAATAGATCCTGGTTTTCAATGAATAAGATCTTTTGGGTTTAGGAGAAATTTTGAGATGGAGAAGGTGTGGATTTGCCCCTTTTTACTCACAAGTTTGGTTTTCTCTTACCCTTAGCAAGATTAGATGCAAAATAAACTAATAATTCCTGATTTGAGAGGTGGAATAGACTCAAGGTGAGACAAATTTGGATTCTTCCCTAGTAAGTTATTTCACAAAATGTTTCTACATTAGGCATTTTGAATGTGTCACCTAAGTAAATATTCATCCATGCTAGAGAAAAAGGTAGAAGAAAAATTTTGAATGGTCCTCTCAACTTGGATAGAATCAAGTAAACACACTCTTTATCTTTCTTATCTCTTCTACTCCCCTTCAACTGTGTCAAAAATATCTTGAACTTGGTAAGATAGTCTATAATTGTTGGAAAATATTCAGGATTAAGAGAGGTGATCTCAATGTCAAGTTGCATGGCTCTCATATGATCCACATTACTAAATAAATCCTCCAATTTCTCCCAAATTTTGAAAGGAGAGTCACATTTTTCCAAATTAAATAAAATACTAGCACTTACATAAGTTCCTATCAAACCCATACACTTAATAAATTTTCACTGGTACTAAAATTTCTCATATTCTCTAGTGAACACTAGTTTTTCTCAAAAAGTTGAAGCCCATATTCCTTTCCGCTTAATTATTGTTTTCATTCTTGGTTTCCATGTGTGGTAATTATGTGTTCTTAATGGCTCAACATGATCTAATGCATAAGTAGATGCCATCCTCAAAAAATCACCAATATAAATGTAAGAACCAAGCAATGCAACAAGACCCCCCCCCAATTTTTGGCACTTTATAATGAGTGCGTGTTATAATATGGCACTTTATAATTATAGTGTGATTATCAAAATAAATATTTCCTAGCTTACCTAGTCAATACCATAGATCAAGGAAAGAACTAGTCAATACAATAGATAAAGGAAAGAACTATACCTAAAAACTAGATAATATCCCCCTAATATCTAAATAAATAAAAGGAAATATCCACACACATAAGTGGGTGAGGATAAATACAATAAAGGTAAATAAATTACCTAGGTGAACATGAGCTAAGTTAAATACATACTCTAACAAAAACTGACTAGATCGTCTAAAAAACTCTATGTAGCAAAATTCTATATGTCAGTACATATAAAAGGTAGTAACTCTAGATCATCATCATTATTGAAATTTCAATCCATGCATATAATCCACATTATGAGTCACCACATATCTGTAGTCAAAATATCTATAATTTCTAACAAAATACTAATCAAATATAATAATGTCCATCTATCAATGTCTACTAATCAAATATGATAACAAAGTCCATGGCTACAATCCAAAGTAAGCAAAAACCATAGTAAGATCAATTTTGAGGAGAAACTTTGGCACTACATCCCTATCCCCTTAGACTCGTGTTGATGCAAAATCACAGCACCCTTGAATGGCCTTGGATTTGAGTGGGGCATTCGGTGTGACTTGCATAACATTGGACCATATCTCAAGTTGTGGGACTTGCGAACTTGAGATGGATCTCCAGAGGAGGTTGGATCCTTCTCCTAAAATACCAGCCACAAGCTATTCTAGTGAAGGAAAACTATCTAATCCTAATCTAATATTCCAAGGGACCAGGGAGAGAGAGTGCATAAAAATTAATCCTACACTAAAACGGTGATACACTAGAAAAGGAGGTTATTCGTCACAATCTCAGCTGCCTTAAGTGGAGCGGGGTGAGCAATGGAGAGGATGGAAACATGCATCATAGACCAAAGATATAATTCACATAGAAAACCACTTCAAACCCATTAAACACGGCTCTCAAAACCTGTAATAGACATCAGAAGTATGCATAGTATACCCTGCAATGATGAGAGGTGAGAAAATATAATAAAATAAGAAAGGATGGACAAAATGCATCACAAAATAGATTTTATTGGTCCAAGAGTTCACATGGTACATCATGAGTGGGAAAGAGGCAAGAAAATTCCATTATAGAGCCAAGAGAGGAGGTTTAGACTCCACATTCTACCCTAAGGAAGAAAAGATGACCAACCTTTAGAAAAATGCCCCTCCTTTACAATATATAGAAGAATAAGAGAAGGGGAGAGGGAAAATTCAAACCCTGCTCCAACCACCCCTACAAGATCATTGAATCTAACCATTCCAACCACCTTAGAAATCATTAAAATCCATCTGCAACAATGATGGGCTTCACTGCAGAACCATGCCCCCACATGCAGTTCCTTGTTGGGCAAGAAAGGGGGTCTGTCCTTTATTATGGCAATGGGTCAAAGACTTTGAAAAATTTGAAAATGGCGGACCAAAACATGATGGTGGTAGGTGAGAATCTGACGCTGAGAGCTTTCTAAAACATCCTCTCCCGCTCAAATATGAGTTCTCAGTCAAAAGAGATGGTCGTCTGAAGGTCTTCGAGTTTGGAGTCTATTCACACAGATCCACATGGTGGCCCCACGTGTCTTAAGATTTTACCCCCTCATCTCACTATTTTAGTTGTGCCGAAATGACATGTGGTGCCATCTGTGGGCCTAATCTATTTCATTTACTTCTACCTAAGCCCCTCCTGTTGGCGGAGATGTTGTGCCTGACACAAGACACGTGGAGGGCTGGCGCACATTTGGGACCTATTATTGGATTCATCTCCTGAAAGAGCACTGAAGGGAAACATGGGGCTTTCTGCTAGTTCTCCTTTCCTTAGCTGATTCAATGGCTAGTTCTTCCCCCATTTTTGAGTTCTTGCCATGTGGTGAGCCTACACTTGTTTAGGGACCACCTCTGGATTTTAACTATGAAGTTGCGCTAAACTAACATGTGGAGGATTCCTTCGGCCTATCCTAAGCTTGGAATTTTCAACGGCCAATGTCCATATTTCATACTTGGGACACGTGGAGGGCTAGTGCTAATTTGGGAACTTGCTCCAGATTTTTCCTTTGAAATTATGCAAACAAGGCACATGGAGGCTTCCGCTGACCCTGTTGTACTTAGTGAATTCTGGCCTGCTACCTTTTTTGGTCTCTGAATACATGGTAGGATGGCACACATTTGGGACCTACCTCTGGAAGTTACCTTTGAATTTGTGCTAAGATGACGCGTGGAGGATTCCACTGGTCTTGATTTTTTAATGGTCGATTCTGTCCCCTTTTCTGACTTTGACCATGTGGTGAGCTGGCACTTATCCATGGACCCTGTTTGGACCCTGACCCTTTGATATGTGCCATTGGGACACGTGGAGGATTCCGCTGGCTCTTCCATACTTAGCTGATTTAGGTCCTAAAGTGAACATTTCCTTGTCGGGTTCTGACCATGTGGAGGATTCTACTGACCCTATTGTTAGCTCTGAGTCGATTCATGTGTGAAGTCCAAAAACTTTGAGTCTTTCTCCAATTTTTCCTATTGAGCCTCTAGTTTCCTTTGTGTCATTCATCCTCATATTTGACCCTGTTCTTGACTTTTCAGGACCTTCTTCCCCTTAGTTGTTAGATATAAACTATGGGCTTGTATGATTGAACCGTCCCCTCGATTATCTCCTGCACAGGGTCATGTTTGACCAATTTTTCCCAGGGGGAAAATTGGATAACAATTTGGCGACTCACGGGGACATCTTCCTACTAGATGAAGAGATCAGTGGCTTGGTTTCATCTATTGGGCATGGAGTTACGAATGATATCTTGGTACGTATCTAGTCCCTGAAAACTCGAGCCCAACTACTCGTGCTTGCTGACCCGAAACCCGCCTCGTTGTCCACATTCTAAATTTTTTCAATAAAATCATGGAGATGAGGTTTTTGAGACTAGAAAATTGAATTGACCTTGGGCTTTCACTTGTCCCTAAATGGAATACTACAACATTCACCTAGAGGTACATTGAATTACATAGTGATACAACCTTGAAGCAAAAAAACACAACAACACTGCTATGTACAATACTGAAAATCATACATATCTCAAGTGGGATATGCAGAGTGTGCAAAGGCACTTCTTCTGCTGAAATAAAATATACTCCTACTCCTACACTAACCCTAACAAATGATCATGAAAGTGTGAGGGAAATCAAGATCAAACCTACAAGTGAAGGAGGAGAAACAACTTCCTGTCACCCCATTTTATTGTAACTAATCTATACCAGATTTGGCACTCTAACCTGGCTCTAATCCTCATGACTAATAAACTACCAAGAGGTATATGGTCCATCCAAATCATCAAGGTATCAACATGAAATCAAAGGGAGGTGATCTCCTCAAACTGATTAGAAAATAGATCTATTCTGGAGGTGTTGATGAAAACACCTTAGTGCATATGAAAAAACATCCTCATGCCCTGGAGTTAAGAGCATGCACATGAACTTGAATCCAATTAAAATGGAAAAAAATGAAGGCAAGTACCTTATAGAGGAAAGAGTCTGTTCACATTAAACATGTTCCCATTCCTCTAAAACTAAGTCACACTTCTATTTATATCAAAGTCTTCGTATGGACCATCTTGGGTAGACACAGATGTGGGAGAGATGTAATCCTCATTTCCATATGTAAGTCCTATGGAGAAGAACTATAAGAAGAAAATGATCCTCCAATCTTTACTCTAGAGGGTTGTCATGAGCTGTAAATTATTAGTAGAAAAGATGCTCTCATATAATGTGCTAAATCACTTACATTTATAGAATGCTTAGAGACAAGGTGGATGATGGAGGCCAATCACATCCAGTGATTAATCAACTCCTCACCATCCTCACCATCACCAAGGACCATCCCGCAAGTTAGACAAGTATAAGGTACATCCTCATTGTCCTACCACGCATGCTCGACCTCCCCCATGGTGTCCTTCATATCTACGAGTGTTCTCAGAATGGGTGTCCTCTAAAATTCAAATTCATGTAAAGTTGGAGTAGTATCAAGCGTCTTAGTCGACATCAAATCTTGACGTGGCTTTATCAGTGGCCTCACATATTTTAGATGATTGTTACATAGTCTGCAGCCTGCTCTGCACTTTTAGCAATTCTAAAATGGTATGGTCCTCCATGCCTGGGTTCATCAATCTCATGTATGGCCCTTCAATTTAATGTTCCTACTATGCCATGGGGGTCTTCTTCCTTACATTGTGGCTTTTCCACCCGTAACTATTGATCTCCTCTAGTTTCTCCTCTTCAAATGGATTTTTGGAGCTGGCTATTCTACATTAAACTCACCTCATCTATATGCTGCAACAGTAGCTTCTACCACTTGATGGTCTGACCGTGGATTTTTCCTTGTGTGAACTTTGAACCATACCTGCAGAATATTTTCAACTCCATAGAATACTAAGAGCCAAGCTCTTTGAATTTTGTAGAAAACTTATTTCTTTCTTTTGTTGGCTCTTCTAACCTTATCCATATCTCAAACTTGCTTAGTCCTTTTCCGTGCAATGTCTTGTAGCACTGGGCTCCGGGTATTGTAGGAGGAGTTCTGGGTGGGGTCTACACTAGTTTTTTTTCACATAATTAACTAACTCTGGTGGAGGGGAAGGCATTTCTATTTGGATATAAGTGGAGGGTACTTACTTTATTTTCTAATCCATGAAGGTATTATGTTTTTTTTATCAAGCCGTAGAAGACTAGTTTTTCAACTGGATTCCACAGGTCTTCAATCCTAAGCCACCTAGGGCAGTAGACTTGGATGAGTTCTTCAGAAATTGAAGCTCCGGTTGAGATGGTGTTACTTTGGGAATGGAGAGAAAATTACCAGATGATGGTGTAGGACTTACCCATTGACAAGGCTCTCTGACACCAAGTTTGTAGGCCTCTATCTCCTTGGTCCATTATGCTAGTGGGGGTAACATATCAACCATGAAGCCAAGCTTCTCCTATGGATTGTAATGTCTTGGAAAAGGGCCTTCCCATGGACAAGATTCCCTATAACCAACCCTAAAGGATTTCATCTACACTGTAACCTTTGAATGCACCATGTCAGCCTCCATTCTTTGAATCTTCTCTAGCATATCAAAATTATCCACATAATTGTCACCATCGTATGCATACCCTTGCTCTTGATAAGCTCCATGGCCAAAATGGTTTTGACACTACTCATCTGGGTAAGCATAATGGTTTTGAATCTGATCATAATGCTGATTTGGAGGATTTGGGAAATACATTGGAGAGTGAATGCACTGTTGCTACAAGTGTGAGTTCCAAGATGGAAATTAAGTCATGATTACACAACTTCATGGAATGGAAGAAAATGAAAGATATGGAAAGAACAATGGATGAAAATGGATGGGATAAAATTCCGCAACTCAGCGAATGGGTTTTTGACCAAATGGAGTCACCATATGTGCTTAAAAGTTCCTCCAAAGGCTGAAATCTTCACCAAGAGCACATCAAACTTGATGAAGTGAAGTTGTAAGGTGATTCAAACTTGTCCCATCAGGCATGCCAAAATTGTTAAGTGTGGTCACACAGTGGCTTAATATTTTCTATTGATAATGAGACACCTCGGAAAGATGAGAAAAATCTAACTTCAATGTCCCATCGGGTGTGCTAAAACTGTTGATGCAAAATCAAAGCACCCTCGAATGGCCTCAGATCTGAGTGGGGAATTCAGTGTGATCTGTATAACATTAGACCATCTCTCAATCTGTGGAACTTGCGAACTTGAGATGGATCTCCAAAGAAGGTTGGCTCCGGCTCCTAAACTACCTGCTACAAGCTATTCTAGTGTAGGAAAACTATCTAATCCTAATAGAACCTTCCAAGGGACCATGGAGAGAGAGTGCATGAAAACAAACCCTACACTAAAACAGTGATACACCAGAAAAGGAGGTTACTGGTCAAAATATCAGCTACTTGAAGTGGAGAGGGGTGAGAAATGGAGATGATGGACAAATGCATCATAGACCAAAGATACAATTCACATAGAACACAACTTCAAACCCATTAAACATGGCTCTCAAAACCTGCAATATACATCAAAAGTATGCATAGTATACCTTGCAATAATGAGAGGTGAGAAGAGACGATAAAATAAGCAAGGATGGAAAAAATACATCATGAAACAAATTTTATTTCTCCGAGAGTTCACATGGTACATCATTAGTGATCAAGAGGCAAGAAAATTCCATTACAGAGCCAAGAGAGGAGGCATAGACTCCAAAATCTACCCTAAGGAAGAAGGAGAGAGGGGGGAAGGAGGGGAAAGATGACCAACCTTTAGAAAAATACTTCTCCTTTACAATATATAGAAGAATAAGAGAAGGAGAGAGGGAAAATTTGAACCCTGCTCCAACCACCCCTACAAGAGCATTGAATCCAACCACTCCAATCACCCCAGAAAGCATTAAAATCCATCTGCAACATTGACAATCTTCGCTGCAAAACCATGCCCCCATGTGTGGTTCCTTATTGGGAAAGAAAGGGGATTTGTCCTTCATTATGGCGATGGGTGAGAGACTTGACAGCCTTGAAAATGGTGGACCAAAACATGATGGTGGCAGGTGAGAATCTAATGCCGAGAGCTTTCAAAAACATCCTCTCCCACTCAAATCTGAGTTCCCAGTCGAAAGAGATGGTCATCTGAAGGTCTTCAGGTTTTGAGTCTATTCACATATATCCACGTGGTGGCCCCGCGCATCTTAATATTTCACCCCTTTCTCTCTCTCTCTTGTAGTTGTGCCAAAATGAAACATGGCACCATTCGCGGGGCCTACTCTATTTTATTTTCTTCTACCTAATCCCCTCTTGGTTGTGGAGACATTGTGCCTGACCTGAGACACGTGGAGGGTTGGTGCACGTTTAGGACTTGATTTTGGATTCACCTCCTGAAAGAGCACCAAAGGGACATATGGGGATTTCCGTTGGTTCTCCTTTCCTTATCCAATTCAACAGTTAGTTCTACCCTCCTTTTTTACTTTTGGCCATGTGGCAAGCTTGCGCTTGTTTGTGGGGACCGTGTCTAGATTTTAACTTTGAAGTTACACTAAACTGATGCGTGGAGGCTTCCTTCAGCCTGTGCTGAGCTTGGACTTTTCAATGGCCGGTGTCCTCTTTTCTGACCTGGGACATGTGGAGGGCAGGTGCTCATTTAGGAACCCACTCTAGATGTTTCCTTTAAAGTTGCACGGATGAGGCATGTGGAGGCTTCCGCTGACCCTGTTGTATGTAGTTGATTCGAGCCTGCTACCTTTCTCAGTCCCTGATTATGTGGCGAGTTAGCACACATTTGGGAGCTACATCTAGATTTTACCTTTGAAGTTGTGTTGAGATGACATGTGGAGGCTTCCACTGGTCCTGAATTTTCAATGGCCAGCTTTTTCCCCTTTTCTGACTCTGACCACATGGTGAGCTAGCACTTCTCCATGGACCCTAACCCTTGGAGATGTGCCATTGGGATGTGTGGAGGCCTCTGTTGGCTCTTCCATAATTAACTGATATAGGGCCTTGAGTGAAAACTGCCTCGTTGGGTTCTGATCATGTGGAGGCTTCTGCTAACCCTATTGTCGGCTCTAAGTTGGCTCGTGTGTGAAGTCTGAAAACTTTGAGTCTTTCTCAAATTTTTCCTCTTGAGCCTTTGGTTTCCTTTGTGTCGTTTAGCCTCGTATTTGACCCTGCTCTTCACTTTTCAGGCTCTCCTGCCCCTTGGTTGTTGGATCTGAATTATGGGCTCACATGACTGAACCATCTCCTTGATTATCTCCTGTACATGGTCATGCTTGACCAATTTTTCCTAGGGGAAATTGGATAACAACTCGACTTCCTCCTAGAATTCATTGTAACAAGTGTGGGAAATATGCTCTCAAAGGTGTGGTGTCTTCCCATGTAGTTATTGACTCATCATATCAATCCCACTAGACGCACACCTGATCAATCACTCAGCCTTAAAGGCCAAGGATCATATGATCTAAAATGAGCATGACCTCCACCATCACCTACCCCTACTCCTGAACCTACAACGCAATCTAATTCAATACATGGGAAGGATCTAGAATGTATATCATAAGAACAAAAACATGAAACACATCGTGGATGCGAGACAAGCTAGGTGACAAGGCTAGATGGTATTCTAAGGGAATCCACTCCAGGATCTCAAAGGGGCCTAAAAATCTAGGAGAAAGATTAGATATTTTTCTGTAATGGATAGGGATCTTATGAGGCCTGACACGAAGAATCACCTTCATTCACACCTCAAAATTGTGGTCAACTCTCCTTTTATCTACATACTTCTTCTATCTATCTTGAGCCTCCTGCAATCTCTGTCTAATCATGAAAACTTGTTGCTCCATATATTTTAGTAAAGATGGGCCAAGATAAAATCTATCCTCTAACATGTCCCAACTTAGCAGTGGCATGCACTCTCTACCATTTAACACCTGAAATGGAGCCATACCAATAGAATTATGAAAGTTGTTATAAACAAACTCAACCAAGTACAAATACTCCTCCCATCTTGACTAATGATCCATGACATGCATCCGAAGCATTTACTCTAAAATCTGATTCACCCACTTTGTCTATCCATCTTTCTCAGGGTGATAGGGTGTACTAAATTTTATATTTGTCTTGAGAGCATGTTGTATGGTAGTCAAAAAATTAGAGGTGTACAATGAATTGTGGTCACAAATGATCTTTCGTAGAATCCCGTGTAACCTCAGTATATCATCTAAATATACACATGCCACTACACTAGCTGTATAAGTGGTATTCACCAGAGAAAAAATAACCACTTTTATCAATTTATCCATCGTGAACATGATCGTGTCGTGGTGGTATCTCGACGTAGGTAGCCTTACTATAAAATCGATGGAAATTTTGTCCCATTTAAACTATAGTATGGTATGCGGGTAGTGAAGGCTAGCTGGATGTTGATGTTTGGTCTTTATCCTCTAACAATCCAAATATCAAGATACAAAATGAGCTACGTCTCTTCATATTCCTCTCGAATGGTACAATTGTCTTAATGTGGCATGCATCTTCTTCACCCCTGGATGGGCTGAATAAGGTGCATGATAAGCCTCTTTCAATATATCCTACCTCAAACCTTCATCCCTAAGTACATAGTTCTAACCTTTGTGTCTGATAATTCTATCTAGCTCCAATGTCAATCCCTAAAACTTCCCCTTAAGGGGTCTCTAAGACTCAATCTCTACTCTAGCTGAAAGGTAGAAGCCTCTTATGTGGAATTTGTTGTAAGATCCTACACCTCAAGTATATACCAATTGTTATAGCCATAACCAAATTCCTTCGACAACTTAAAGCATCTGTAAAAAAATTCTCCTTCCCCTTAACATGTTCTATCTCCATATCATACCCACATAACAGTTGCATCAAACATCGTTGACAGATGTTGAGATTGGGTTATGTGAAGAGGTGTCGTAGGCTCAAATGATCTGTCTTGAGAATGAATTTCTTTCCTAGAAGGAAGTTCCTCCATCAAGAAAAATCATGCACAACTGCTACATGCTCAAGGTCATGACTCAGATGATTGAGCTCATAATCCTTGATTTTGTAAGACTCAAAAGCTACTACACAGCCATCCTGCATCAAAACACCTTCCTAACCCATCCAAAGAAGTATTTGTACACATGAAGAAATATCTCTACGGATCTAAAACTGCTATGATAGGTGTTTTCGTAAGGCATTTCTTCAGTGTCTTGAAGGCCTACTCACATTTATCTGACCAAACAAACTTCTTCCCTTTCCACTGAAGGGAAGTGATGGGATGCACAATATGAGAGAAATCCTGAATAAATATCCCGTAATAATCTACCAATCCCATGAGGCTATGCACCTTGGTCACATTTGTTGGCACTAGCCAAGCCATGATAGATCTAATCTTGTAAGGATAGATTGTAATACCTTTCCCGAAAACAATGTGGCCTAGATATTTAACCTTAGACTAAAATAATGCACACTTCTCCAAGTTCCCATAAAGTTGTTACTCATGAAGACAATGCAGAACCTGTCAAACTTGCTCCATGTGTTCCTCACACGCACGTGAGTATATCAATATGTCATCAAGTAATATGAGTGTGAAGTGATCTAAAAAATTCCCGAATTAGCCATTCATTAAACACATGAACACTACGAGGGAATTCGTCAGAACATATGGCACAACTGTGAACTCATAGTGGTCATATCTCATGTGAAAAGTTGTCCTATGAATAGTAGTCTTCACAATCCTCGGCTGATGGTAACCCAACTTTAGGTCTATCTTGGAAAAAATTGTCACCCCTTTAATCTGATCAAACAAATAATCAATGCATGGAAGGAGCTAATGATTCTTGATCGTTACTTTTTTCAGCTGTCAATAATCAATACAAAAACGTAATGATTTGTCCTTCCTCTTCACAAAAAATCACTGGTGCACCCTAATGGGATACACTAGGATGAATTAGTCCTTACGAAAGAAGGCCCAAGAGCTGTAACTTGAGGTAAAAAATCTGAGGGGTATTCATCCTATATGGCGCACATGAGATAGGCTCCACTCCAGGAACCAAATCAATATGAAATTTTATGTCATGTGGGGGAGGTAAGTGTTGTCGTCAAATCACTGCACCCTCCAAATGGCCAAAATATAAACATGAAGTTTGGGTGTGATTGAGACATATTGGATCACCTCTCAAGTTGTGGGACTAGGGTTTGAGGTGAACCTCCAGAAAAGGTTGGCTTTCTCTTCCTAAAATAAGTGTTGCACTACTCCTAGTGAAAATAAATGGTTATCTAGACCTATGCTAACATTTCATGAGTTTTAGGGAAAGGGATTTACAAAAATTGAAACTAGACTAAGGATATGTTATCTCTCGAAAGTGCACCCTATAGAGAGATGACTACAGGTTTTCTAATCTCGTACAAATGATCTCTCTCTTTCGTAGATACAATGGAAACACCTCAGGTCTATGGGTAGACCTATCTTGAGGTGAGTCTCTGGTATCAAGGTCGATTCCTTGTTGGTGTCTACTAACTAATTTCTGGGATTTTTAGGGAAAAATATGATTGTAATAATGATTAAAACTAAGGTGATACTTCATCCTAGTGTATGCACAACTAATCTGTGAAGGATTTCTTGATGCATGAACCAATATTTTTTTGCAGACTATCTAAGGGAAAAACACTTGATTGTACTGAGGTAAAGTCACAATAGTACTAATAAGTTAACATACACATTAAATTTAAGCAGAAAGGACTAAAACTTGCAGTAGGGTAAGGTGGTTGATCAGGTTATTTGCATTCACAAGATTAATATAATATACACAAGACTACAAATTAACTTGGAAAGGTAGAAAACACTTCACACTCAGAGGGAAAAACAAGAAAAATTTGCTTCAGTACTCATATATCCAAAATTCCTCCAATCCTCCTTTTTGTGCTTTGCAAAGGCACACAATATATAGCAACAAAAAATTCACTCCCTTCCTAAAAATAGCCTAAGGCTGTACTTGCCCATGCATCCTAATTTTATCCTTTATTTAATAATAAATAAAAGGATAAAATAATACAAATTAGTACAAGAGGCAGTAATATCGTTTGATTACATCTCAGTCAAATGAAGTTGACTAATCTATTTTTAAGAAAGATAAAGGTGAATAATTTGCTAATAATAAAATTGCTTTGTTAGGCAAGTCTTCCTCCTTTAAATGCAAATTCATCTTCTTCTCTATTCTGTCTTGTTATGAAGGCATGCAAAAATACTAGTCCTTGTATGTGAGGAAAATATTCCAAATATTTGTAATAATAGTCATTCAAATATTAATCTAGTTGGGACCACCCTTTCTTCTGATGCTGACACTCATTGTGTTTGCTAGTGATCACATGGATAACATTCTGCAAGTTTACTCCAACCTCCTTGGTGTGGGGACCACCTTCACATTACCAAGGTTTGGCCACCTTGTGGACTTTAGCACATATAAAAAGGGGTGACCATCTTGATTAATAAACATGCCATATATACACCACCTTTTGATTAATTATACACATGCGTATGTGTGTCGTTTTTTTTGCATGGTTGGTAGCATATAATTTGGAATTCACCTTTTAGGTGATCATTGTGGCATGTACATTCAGCTTTGTATTATTTGGAAATGACTATGGTTTGGAATTTTGACAGTCAAATACAATGATATTGTTTGTGGACACGTGGGCTAGCCCCTTCCCACGATGACTCAACCCTTAGCAAACTTGGTCGGTGGTAATCTGACCTGAGTTGGGTTAGCTTTGATTTTGGTGAGTCATTTCGAGCCCTTGATCTCTATACCTCCGTTCTCGATTCCATTGATTCTAAACTCATGGTTAGGGTTTTAAAGTTGGCAATTAATGTGGTCAGTGGGAGGCCAGCCATGGTTATTCTTTGATCTCTGAGCTTGTTTTTCGACAATTGATCCATTGTACTTGGTGATTTTGGGCCATCGATTCTTGATCTCTGATTAGGGATAGGTTACATTGAGCTCAAGTGGGTGAGTTAAAATAAATCGAAGCCCCTCATTTGATTATTTCACATTCTGGTTTTGAGGGCGAAGCCCTGGAATTTTTTTTTTTTGTAGACTACCATAGATGAAATTTTTAGAGCTCTGCCTTCAAACTGGTATTGTGACTCTTTCTTGCCTTTGCATTTTTAGTATTTATCTCTGTTCTCTTCTGAGATTCACCATTTTTATCCTTCGAAGCTTGATTTTGGTCTTATTAGCTATTATGTGGTCATTTTTTTTTAAAAGCTCGGTTTATTCTTCTCGAGCTCCGCCTTTGTGGAAAAGACCCTCTGTGTTCTATTGGCCTCCATGGTTGTTCTCCTTTATTCAATATGGTCTTCAAAGTGGCCACCATTGTTTCAAAACTTCGAGCTCATTTCACTGTAACAAGGTAAGTGGCTTTTGAATACTTGCTTGAGCTTACATTGATCTTCAATGGGTGTCGTAAAAAGAAGAACTTCTGTTTACTTGAAGATGGTCTATATTTTATCATCATGGTCTCTGTAAGTCCTCTGTTATCTTACCCTGAATTGTTGTGGAGGGTTTATTAGATGATTTCCATTCTAAGTTTATTCTATTCATGCATTCTTTACCTTTACTTCTAGATCTCACTATAGAGGTTGTGTATTTACTTCATTTTTTCTGTAGGAGAGTTCTGGAATTTCATGATGGCTCCCTCGATTGGATGACTTAGCCAATCCTCAATTGTATCTTCATTTAATTCCTTAGCTTTCCCTCGGTCATTAGATTTATGTTCTTGTGGTTAGGGTATCCAAGTTTGCATTGAGATTTATTCGATATTTCTCCTTTTTGATTCCACACGGATTAATCTCTGAAATTTGATTATTAACTCTGTATGAGCTAGGTCAAACTATGAAACTTGACTCTTACATATTTGATCCCTGTAAGTCTATGACTTGATAATTTCTTTTTTTCCTAAGATTTCTGGAAGTGCCCATATATTTGCGTTTTCTAAGTCCCTGTGCGAGCTATTAGGAGAATTCTGATATCATGAATTTGAGCTTTCAGTGGATACTTGATATAACCGAAAAATTTCTTTAAGGTTCTGTGTAGAAATAGTTGTGAAAACTGTAGATCTGAAAAAATCAATCATCCCGAGTTGTTTAAATGTTGCTAAAATGGAGAAATTATACTCTTGTAGATTTCTTTAATTGAACTCATCCCGACTGTAATAATGAGCTTGATCTTTATCATTTTCTGATCAGATTCTTTCAAGTCTTAATGTGCATGTAGCCTTGATTCAAGGTTTTCTTGGTAAGCTTGTGATCTGAATGCTTGTGGGGTACCTCTTTTGAACTGGAATGATTAGACCAAAAGGCTCATTGTTGTGAGTGATTGGACTTCTTCATTCTTTTCCATTCCTGTAAATTTTACTTTTCTTATCACAGTCACTTGGTGTGATCTATGAATAATTTTCTTTTCTAAGATCTTGAATATATAGTTGATCCACCATTGTATAGTAAATCTACCGTACTTTTGTAACTTGGTAGTAATCTGAAAGAAATATTCTTCTGAGCATCTATGTTTTACCTTGATATCCTTTGGATTTGGACCTTTGACCGAATGTGGTTATCTTCCCTTCGCAATAATGAGCTGGAAGTAATAAGTTTTTCTTTAAAAAAAATTGTATCATGCTTCCTTGCATTAATGTCTGTACTTTTTGATACAACATCATTTATGATCATGATCATTGCTCCAATTTGAAACTTGTGAGTGCTATTTCAGGCATAAGCCTTGTTTCCAATGCTTTATTTCCTTTATGTAACTATTTCTTACTTAGATGCTTGCTGGAAAATTTGAAATGTTGATTTTTCATGGCGAAGCCCTGGAAAAATTTTCAAGAATCATTTCTTTAATGCATTTCCAGAAATAGTAGTGTATTTTATGATCCAGAATACAGAAAGTAACCCTTTTCTTGCTGAAATGATATAGCAATTTGAGAACTGAAAATATCTTAGCTGTTTATTTTGATCATGTGATGCCCTTTTGATTCCTGTATCACTTATCTGATTTGCATAGTTTCTTTAAAGCACGTAGTAATTGAAAATAGCATGATAAAAGTTGTAAATGTCCAGTTTACATGGCGAAGCCCTGTCAAAATTTTCCCAGAATCTTCTCTCTCATCCTATTTTAGCTATTTTCCCTTTTACTATTTAGCTTCAGCTTCTTGAAATTTGTTTCTTCTTCTTCTACTGCAACTAGAACAAGTGTTTCCATCTTCCAGTCTTTCCTCTGCACTTTAACTTCTTGTAATTGTAGAATAGTTACTGAACCTTGAGTTGCAATCTTCTTTCTTTTCAGCATGTATTTATGACTTGTCAATTTTCTTTTTTCTGTAACTTGTACCTGCACATTTAGGAAAACCATCAGAAAATAATTAGGCTTTTTGGCCTCTCTTATGTCCATGTTTTTCTTCTTTCTTTTCTCCTTTTTCTTTCTGAGTGAATAAAGCATATATACAGTTTGATATTCTGGTAGAATATATCTCCTGTTATTTGAGATTCATATGCATGAAACAAGATAGTGTAGGAATATGATTTGATCCCTGAGCTCGTAATTGATAGTTAATTTCTTTTCTTTTCAAGTATAGTGGCCTCTACAATGGAGATGGAGAAGAAGCTAGAGTAGATATGCTTTGATCAAGGAAAGAAATCCCCAAGGCAATGATGGGTTAACTCAATACTCCTTTACTTTCTCTTTCATGCATGTGTACCTTTGATTTCAGTAGTTATACTTTACCTTTCAGCTACATCCCACAGGCTTGTGTGGGAAACATTTGAAAAACTCCTTATGAATAAAACATAGAATTTTGTAAATGAGTTGTATATATCTTTCTGCATTTCTACTTTCTGTATGGATTGTATAATGAATTAAATAACTCAATAACATAATTGAATGTCTTAATCATAAAGGAAAGATCATTGAGTAGAACTTGTAACATTCAGTAATGAACTCTGATTTGTGTAATCTGCATTTTTGTTTGTTGTTCCAAAACTTTACATTTCACCTATTCTGCAATTGGATATTCTCATCAAGACAACACAACTGTCCTTCGGGGCTTGTGTTCTTTTGCTGAGGATGGTCATGAAATTGCAGACTATGTGATCTGTCACATTTTGTAACAGCACACATAACTATAGATTTCATGTAATCTTTTAAATAAATCAGCAACAATGACATAATCTGATGTGATCTTCCCTAGCTTAGGTATACTTCACCTATTTTATCCATCGTAACAAAGTTTTGAGTTGCCCATTTTTGCACAAGTGTAAAAATTGTCAACATTTCTGGTGATCCTATGGGGAAAGCTACCTGCTAGCTTATATACCAGTGCCTTGCTCTTGTCCATTGGGCATGGAGTCCAAAGCATGTAACCAAAATCTTCCTTTCCGAAAGGTCCAACCCTTCCAAAACAAACTAAATATGGGAAAGGATCTGGTAAACTAGATCACGTGCATGAATGCACTTATTGAATTAAAAAACAATGCAATGTGTAGAAACTGCACTTATTGAAGGAAATCCTACTCTAACAATCACTGTAAGATTTTCAATAACAGTGTTTGAGAAACATACCTTTCACAGGAATGGGAAGTTCCTCTCCACTCAGCTTCGAAAGCTGAAAAGCATTGTGTTCCTTGCAGTCTGAAATCATGTAAGGGCCACTCTAGAGTGTATCAAACTTTGAGTGTCTTCCTGGTTTTGCACAATCAGCATCCCATTTTAACACAATATCCCCTTCATTGAAGACTCTGAATTTGGATTTCTTGTCAAAATTCTTCTTGATTTGTTTCTGATTCTTTTCCATATTTAAATGAGCTTGATCTCTCATCTCTTGCAATTCCATTAACTATGCATAACGAACCTGCAATGGTTCATTCTCAAGTAGCTCCATTTGATGGAGCAAATCTAATGCTGGTAACTCAACTGAAATATGCATTCTTGCTTCTTTCCCATACACAAGCTTGTATGGTGAATTGCCAACAGATATTTTAGGAGTCACTCTGTCAGCCCAAAGTGTGGAATTCAACATCAGATGCCAAGCTCTTTGATTATCCTTGAGTGTTCTTCTGATGATCCTTAACATATTCTTGTTAGTACTTTCAGATAAGCCATTACCTTGTGGGTAATAATTAGATGAAGAACTCAGATATATTCCATGTTTGACAGCCCAATCTGTTATCTTTGCATTGAGGAATGCCAAAGCATTATCTAATATGATCATTACTGGAACACCAAATCTGTAAACTATTCCTTCATAAAAGGATAGTATCGAAGCTACGTTAGCATCCTTCAAGGCTATTACTTCATTCCATCATGTAAAATAATCTGTAGCAGTTAAGATCCACTTATGTCCTTGTGATGAAGGTGGATTTATCATTCCAATAAAATCAAGACCCCACTGCATAAAAGGCTGATCAGATGAAATAGGATGCAAAGGAAATGAAGCAAGATGTTCTTTTCCAACAAAGAAGGCACATTTCTTACATTTTCTAATCCATTCAAAACAGTCTTTGAATATGCTAGGCCAATAGTAACCTACTTTCATAATTTTTAAAGTTGTAGTACGTGCTGAGAAGTGACCTCCTGTAGGTCCTTCATGAAATTCTGATAATATTTTTTGAATTTTATCATAATCAACACATCGTAGCAAGATCCCATTTATATCCCTTTTGATTAATACACCATCAACGAAAAGATAAGGAATAGCTTGTAATCTAAAATATCTTTGTTTATTCTTATCCATACCTTCCAGATAAGTGCCATGTTGTAAGTAGTTAACCAAATCAGTCATCCACCTTGATTCTTGGATCTCTTGGGTAAGTTTAGGTTGTTGATTTCCTGGTTGGACCATAATATTTGATTGCTGACACGAAACTTTAGCACACTATTCTGAATCTTTGGATTCAGCAGCTTGTTGTTTTTCCATATCAGCAATTAGATGTTCACATAAACCTTTACCTCTAACTGTCTTAGCAACCCGGATATCAACATCATATTCCATAACCTTCATTATCTAGCCTACTCTTTTCTCATTCAATTCTTTATTTAAAAGGAAAGCTTTCACACTTGGATGAGAAACAAGAACATGAATTTTATTGTTTGAAAGCATGTACTTAAAAATTTTTAGTCCTCTGACTACTGAAAGTACTTGTTTTTCAAGAAATGTGTACCTTGTTTCGTAATCATGCAAACTCTATCCAAAGAAAGCAATTGGCTGCTCAATATTTTCATCATTAACCTAAGTCAAGATAGCTGAGATTGTTTCAGCTCCTCCAAGTGCATACATTGTAAAATCTTTATCAAAATTTGGGTTTGCAAGAGTAGGAGCTTGAGAGATAGCTGATTTTATTGCTTCAAAACCTTCCCTTCCTTCGCTGGTCCAAGAGAAAGTTTTCTCTTTTTTTAACATAGCTGTTAATGGTTTAACTAATGTTGCGAAATCTGGAACAAATCTTCTAACAAAGTTGATTTTTCCCAGAATACTTTGCAGTGCCTTCTTATGATGAGGCAGTGATAGCTATGATATAGCTTCGATTCTGAAAGGATCAATTGCTAAACCCTATTTCGAAACAATGTGACCAAGTAATTTACCTTGATGTACTGAAAAGATAGACTTCAGAGGATTTAGAGATATTCCAAACTTCCTGCATAACTGAAAGGTCTGCCTTAAATGCATCAGATGTTCTTCTGGGTCTTTTGAAAATACAGTCACATCATCTAAATAGACACGAATGCATTTATTTAACAAGCTCTGAAAATCCATGTCCATTGCACGTTGAAACGTTGCACCGGCATTTGAAATACCGAATGACATTCTTTTGTAAGCATAGGTACCCCACTTGGTGGTAAAAGATTGTTTTGAATTTATCTTCTTCTCGGACTAAAATCTGATTATAGCCACTGTAACCATCCAGAAGAGATAGTCTATCTGAACCTGAGACTGTTCTCAAAATATGATCCATATTCGGAAGTGGGTAATGATCCTTTAATGAAGCTTTATTAAGATCTCTGAAATCTACACATAGTCTGATTTCACCGTTCTTCTTCCTAACAGGAACAAGATTGGCTACCCAACTTGAATGCTTAACTGGAAAAATAATACCTGATTTGATCAACTTGGATAATTCTTTCCTCATCAGAGGTTCCATTTTTGGATTTACAGGCCTCTGTTTCTGTCTTACAGGCTTAGCATTTGGATGTAACTCGATTGTATGTTGTGCTAGACTAGGATCAAATCCTTTCAGGTCTTGGTATTTCCAAGCAAAGACATCCTTAAACTCTTTGCAAAGATTAATAAATGACTGTTTTTCAGTTGAGGAACATACCTTTCCAAGAAATAACTTTTTCCCTTCATCAATTGAAATCTCTTCATAGTTATCAGCATGTGTTGATATCTTAGTTTGTCTTTTCTTAACTGATCATCAGTACTGAAGATGTCTTCCAATGTAACCAGACCTCGAGGAAATTTATTTGTCTTTAACTAAACAATCTGATCACCATATAGATGTTGTAACTTATCCTAATTAACTACAGAGAACTCAGCTTCTTGTTGCAAAAACCTACAGATTTGATCATCATTTTCAAAAACCTACCAATTTAAATCATTATCAGGTATTGAGGGCCTGACAATTAGCTTAATATGAGGCTGAAATTTGTTGTTTTCAATCTGTTCCAGCACTTCGAAACTAGCACCAACTACTGCAAGTCTATCTGCATGCTTGTTTTCAGTTCTAGGAATAGACTGAATATTAATGGCATTGAAATCTTCCATTAAGCCTGAAACTCTATGTCTGTAAGACTTCATTAGTCAGATTCTTACAAAAATTGAAGTTTTTTACTTGATTGATAACCAACTCAGAATCACCAAAGATTTGTAATGTGCTGATACCTCTCTTTCTGGCCCAAAGTAAGCCATGAATTAATGCTTCGTATTCAGCCACATTACAAGTGCATGTAAATTGGAGACTCAAAGCTAAGAAATACCTTTTTTTTGTCAGGGAAGTGAGCATTAAACCTGCTCCCTGTCCTTTTTTGTTCTTAGCTCCATCAAAATGAAGTTTCCAAATCCCTTCTGCTGAATCATCTGTTTTGGACAACAATGGAAGTGGTGTATTTTCTTCATGCATACAATACACACCAAAAATATGTTCTTTAACCTCATTAAAAGGATCATGATCATGTTCTTCAACTGTATTTTCATCCATAAATAGGTTAGAAACACCATCTAATGCTGAAACATGAGCTACCTCGTCAAAATCAGACTAATCCAAGGCTGAATAATCAGCCACTGCATTTGAAGAGTGAGGCTCAATGTGAAATATGGCCAATGGATCTGAATTGATAGTAACCTTAGTTCCATAACATGTGGTAAAAAATAAGAAGAACCAATCTGAAGAGAGATAACCTCCTATTTTTGCTGTGAAATCTCTAGATAAGCATAAAGCAAAGTATGGAGGCAAGTCTACCACAGTGACATCTTGCAGAATAGAAACATTTGGACAAGCATGTAATGTTACCTTCAAATTTTTTATTATACCAACCATGTTAGTTACAGTTCCATCAAGCTGTAAGACGCTCCTTTCTGTAGGCTCATATTGCAAGCCTAATTTTTCATCAATCACTTTTGGCATAACTGTGCTACTTGCACCACTGTCCACCATGTAATTATGAACTAAATGTTCTCCAATAATCATTGATAAATAAAATGGTGGTGGTTTCTTAATGTCATGAGCATTCAAAACTTTCTGTACCATCCACTTAACTTCCTTAATACGGTCTTGCTCAAACGTTCCAAGGACCATATCTATTTTTTGAACTTCCTTCTCTGTTGTATTTGAAGAAATCTGCAGCTTAGCTAGTTCATGAGAAAGTAAATCTTGTTGTCCAGTAATACTTAGAGCATCCCACATTGATATGTTAACATTATGATTTTTCATTACATCAACAATGTTAAAAGAAGCAACTATCTTAGAGACAAAATCAACTGTCTTAGAATAGGCCTTATCGAAAAATGATTCTACTTCAGTTGCCTTAGATATCTGAGGTATAAACAATCTTCTTGGATCAGGCTGTAGTTGTTTTTGATGGCCTTTATCAACTGGAACACTTGCTATTTTTTTAGGAACAACAGGGTTGTTAGTTAACTTTGGAGTTGCTACCTTGTTAGTGATGGTAGGCAAGATAGGCCTATTTTGTTTCTTTTGATTTTCAACAGCCCTCCCTTGAGCCCTAGTAGTGACTGCAATGAAATCCTCCTCATTAAAAATGACTAAATTCTACTCAGGTGCTTTCTGAACATGAGTTTCTTTCTGCCCACCCTCCATTTGAGGCATAAACAATGTTTCAGATTGAGGTTGTGCAACAAGATTCAGATTCAGAAAAGCATTTGGGCAAGTTGCTGCTGAATGAGGTTTATTACAAGGTTGACACCACTCCTCTTTAGCCATATTGACTGGAACTAAAGCGTTAGAAGAACTAGGAGCCTTTGGGTCAAACTGCCTTTGCTGATAAGGTTGCCTATAATTGTTGATTCTTTTGGTAGGGCTGATAAGGAGCCTGGTAGGGTCTGCTAGGTAATGTAATTTTTTTCTCAATTGAAGTCAGCTTATTTCCCATGGTCTGCAAGGGTTTGAATACATCATCTAATGGAGCTACAATAGTGGGCTCTATGATTGTAATAGGCTGAGGAATAGGTGCTAAATCTACCATAAATGGCATTGATGGCCTTGTGCTAACTTTCCAGCTTGAATAAGACTATTTTCAGCTCGGATAGCAATATCATAGGTTGGTGGGAGTGTCTCTCCACCCATTGACTGAATCATAGTTGAGATATCATTGTTTAATGCTCTAAGTTAATAAAGGAAAGCATGATCAGCTTGAGGCTTTACAATTGCTGGAATTCTCTCCCAAGTTCTGGAAAAATGGATATTGAAACTAGACATAAATTCATTGGGAGCTCTTTTAATAGTAGATAATTGTTCAATGAGAGACAAATGATCTAAGTTGTCTTGGAACTATTTCAGAAATTTTTCCCCTAAAATATCCCAAGTTCCTATGCTTCCAATTTCTAAATTTCTTTACCATTGCAAGGCTTGCCCTTTAAAAGATGCAGCTAAGAGTCTTAGGGCTACGTCTTCATGAGTGATATTATGGACTGCACATAGGGCTGCAACATCTTTGATATGTTCAGCTGGTGTAACCTGATTTTCACCCATAAATGATGGCAAACTTTTCATGGCAGCATTGGGAATATCATGATAAACTGGAATTACTAATGGGTTGTCATTAGTAAAGGGCACAAAATTCCTAGGTGGTTGTTGGGCCATTGGAAAAACTGAGATATTGATAGAAAAATTTATACGTGGTGAAGGAATATTAGGAGGAGGGTTACCAAAACCAGGTCTATTGTAAGGAAAAGTATTACCAACTCTTCTCCTTCTAGTAGAATTCAAAGGTAAAGAAACAAAATCAGAAGGAATCCCTCTTACCGATGATCTTATAGTCACTTTAGGCATGGAACATGCTACAATACTGGTCTGAAATAAGCTTTACGGAGTTGCCAAAAGATGTTAAAATCTTTAGAATAGATTAGCTGCAGTCTGCTCCCGAAAGTGACTTTTAATTTGCTATAAATCTGTTGTAGATCTGAAACTGGCATGCAGATCTGATTCGTGGTCCCACCGGGTGTGCCAAAAACTGTTATCTCTCGAAAGTGCACCCTATAGAGAGATGACTACAGGTTTTCTAAGCTCGCACAAATGATCTCTCTCTTTCGTAGATACAATGGAAACACCTCAAGTCTGTGGGTATACCTATTTTGAGGTGAGTCTCCGGTATCAAGGCCGGTTCCTTGTTGGTGTATACTAACTACTTTCTGGGAGTTTTAGGGTAAAATATGACTGTAATAATGATTAAAACTAAGGTGATACACCAAATTTTTATGAGGGATTTGACTGAGTGTATGCACAACTGATTTGTGAAGGATTTCTTGATGCACGAACCAATAGTTTTCTACAGACTATCTAAGGGAAAAACACTTGATTGTACTGAGGGAAAATCACAACAGTACTAATAAGTTAACATGCACATTAAATTTAAGCAAAAAGGACTGAAACTTGTAGCAGGGTAACATGGTTGATCAGGGAATTTGCATTCACAAGATTAATATAACATACACAAGACTGCAAAGTAACTTGGAAAGGCAGAAAATACTTCACACTCAGAGGGAAAAACTGGCAAAATTTGCTTCAGTACTCATATATCCAAAAGTCCTCCAGTCCTCTTTTTTTTTGCTTTGCAAAGGCACACAATATATAGCAAAATAAAATTCACTCCCTTCCTAAAAATAGCCTAAGGCTGTACTCGACCCATGCATCCTAATTTTATCATTTATTTAATAATAAATAAAAGGATAAAATAATACAAATTAGTACAAGAGGCATTAATAGCCTTTGATTACATCTCAGTCAACTGAAGTTGACTGATCTATTTTTAAGAAAGAGAAAGGTGAATAATTTGCTAATAATAAAATTGCTTTGCTAGGCAAGTCTTCCTCCTTTAAGCATGCAAATTCATCTTCTTCTCTATTATGTCCTGTTGTGAAGGCATGCAAAAATACTACTCCCTGTATGTGAGAAAATATTCAAAATATTTGCAATAATACTCATTCAAATATTAATCTGGCTGGGACCACCCTTTCATTTCTGATGCTGACACTCATTGTGTTTGCTAGTGATCACATGGATAACATTCTGCAAGTTTACTCCAACCTCCTTGGTGTGGGACCACCTTTACATTACCAGGTTTGGCCACCTTGTGGACTTTAGCACATATAAAAAGGGGCGACCATCTTGATTAATAAACATGCCATATATACACCACCTTTTGATTAATTATACACATGCATATGTGTGTCTAGTTTTTTGCATGGTTGGTAGCATATAATTTGGAATTCACCTTTTAGGTGATCATTGTGGCATGTACATTCAGCTTTGTATTATTTGGAAATGACTGAGGTTTTGAAATTTTGACAGTCAAATACAATGATATTTTTTGTGGACACATGGGCTGGCCCCTCCCATGATGACTCAACCCTTAGCAAACTTGGTCGGTGGTAATTTGACCTGAGTTGGGTTAGCTTTGATTTTGGTGAATCATTTCGAGCCCTTGATCTCTGCACCTCCGTGCTTGATGCCATTGATTCTGAACTCACGGTTAGGGTTTTAAAGTTAACAATTAATGTGGTTGGTGGGAGGCCAACCATGGTTATTCTTTGATCTCTGAGCTTGTTTTTCGACCATTGATCCATTGTACTTAGTGATTTGGGGCCGTTGATTCTTGATCTCTGATTAGGGATAGGTTAAGTTGAGCTCAAGTGGGTGAGTTAAAACAACTCGAAGCCCCTCATTTCATCATTTCAGCATTCTGGTTTTGAGGGACAAAGCCATGGCAAATTTTTTGTAGACCACCATGGATGAAATTTTTAGAGCTTTGCTACTTCGGCTCTACCTTCAGACTGGTATCATGACTCTTTCTAGCCTTTGCATTTTTAGTATTTATCTCTGTTCTCTTTTGAGATTCGCCATTGTTATCCTTCGAAGCTTGATTTTGGTCTTATTAGCTCTGTGTGGTTGTTGTTTTTTTTTAAAGCTCGGTTTATTCTTCTCAAGCTTGACCTTTATGGAAAATACCCTATGTGTTCTATTGGCTGCCATGGTTGTTCTCCTCTGTTCGATCTATTCTTCAAAGTGGCCACCATTGTTTGAAATCTTAGAGCTCATTTGACTGTAACAAGGTAAGTGGCTTTTGAATACTTTCTTGAGCCAGATCGATCTTCAATGGGTGTCATAAAAAGAAGAACTTCTGTTTACTTGAAGATGGTGTATATTTTATCATCATGGTCTCTTGTGATTCCTCGGTTATCTTACCCTGAATAGTTGTGGAGGGTTTATTAGACAATTTCCATTCTGAGTTTATTCTATTCGTGCATTCTTTACCTTTACTTCTAGATCTCGCTATAGAGGTTGTGTATTTACTTAATTTTTTCTGTAGGAGAGTTCTAGAATTTCATGATGGCTCCCTCGATTAGATGACTCGTAACCATTCCTCTTTTGTATCTTCATGTAATTCCTTAGCTTGCCCTCGGTCATTAGATTTATGTTCTTGTGGTTAGGGTCTCTAAGTTTGCATTGAGATTTGTTGGATGTTTCTCCTTTTTGATTCCACACAGATTAATATCTGAACGTTGATTATTAACTCTGTATGAGCTAGGTCAAACTGTGAAACTTGACTCTTACATATTTGATCCCTGTAAGTCTATGACTTGATAATTTCTTTTTTGCCTGAGATTTCTATAAGTTCCCATATATTTGTGTTTTCTAATTCCCTATGCAAGCTATTAGGAGAATTCTGATATAATGAATTTGAGCTTTTAGTGGATACTTGATATAACTGAAAAAATGCTTTAAGGTTCTGTGTAGAAATAGTTGTGAAAACTGTAGATCTGAGAAAATCAATCATCCTGAGTTGTTTAAATGTTGCTAAAATGGAGAAATTATACTCTTGTAGATTTCTTTAATTGAACTCATCCCGCTATAATAATGAGCTTGATCTTTATCATTTTCTGATCAGATTCTTTCAAGTCTTAATGTGCATGTAGCCTTGATTCAAGGTTTTCTTGGTAATCTTGTGATCTGAATGCTTGTGGGGTACCTCTTTTGAACTGGAATGATTAGACCTGAAGGCTCATTATTTTGATTTATTGGAATTCTTCATTCTTTTCCATTCCTGTAAATTTTACTTTTCTTATCACAGTCACTTGGTGTGATCTATGAATAATTTCTGTTGTAAGATCTTGAATATACAGTTGATCCACCATTGTATAGTAAATTTGTTGTACTTTTGTAACTTGGTAAGTAATCTAAAAGAAATATTCTTCTGAGAATCTGTGTTTTACCCTTTATATCCTTTGGATATGGACCTTTTCCTGAATGTGGTTATCTTCCCTTCATGCAATAATGAGCTGGAAGTAATAAGTTTTTCAATTGAAAAAAATTGTATCATGCTTCCTTGCATTAATGTATGTACTTTTTGATACAACATCATTTATGATCATGATCATTGCTCTAATTTGAAACTTGTGAGTGTTATTTTAGGCATAAGCCTTGTTTCCAATGCTTTATTTCCTTTCTACAATTGTTTCTTACTTAGATGCTTGTTGGAAAATTTGAAATGTTGATTTTTCATGGCGAAGCCCTGGCAAAAAATTTCAAGAATCATTTCTTTAATGCATTTCCAGAAATAGTAGTTGTATTTTCTGATCCAGAATACATAAAGTAACCCTTTTCTTGCTGAACTGATATAGCAATTTGAGAACTGAAAATATGTTAGCTATTTATTTTGATCATGTGATGCCCTTTTGATTCCTGTATCACTTATCTAATTTGCATAGTTTCTTTAAAGCACGTAGTAATTAAAATAGCATGATAAAAGTTGTAAATGTCCAGTTTACATGACGAATACCCGTCAAAATTTTCCCAGAATCTTCTCTCTCATCCTGTTTCAGATATTTTCCCTTTTGCTATTTAGCTTAAGCTTCTTGAAATTTGTTTCTTCTTCTTCTGCTGCAACTAGAACAAGTGTTTCCATCTTCCAATCTTTCCTCTACACTTTAACTTCTTGTAATTGTAGAATAGTTACTGAACCTTGAGTTGCAATCTTCTTTCTTTTCAACATGTATTTATGACTTGTCAATTTTCTTTTGGCTGTAACTTGTACCTACACATTTAGGAAAACCGTCAGAAAATAATTAGGCTTTTTGACCTCTCTTATGTCCATGTTTTTCTTCTTTCTTTTCTCCTTCTTCTTCTGAGTGAATAAATCATATATGCAGTTTGATATTCTGGTAGAATATATCTCCTGTTATTTGAGATTCATATGCATGAAAAAGGACAGTGTAGGAATATGATTTGATCCCTGATCTCGTAATTGATAGTTAATTTCTTTTCTTTTTAGGTACAGTGGCCTCTACAACGGAGATGGAGAAGAAGCTAGAGTAGAGATGCTTTGATCAAGGAAAGAAATCCCCAAGGCAATGATGGGTTAACTCATACTCCTTTACTTTCTCTTTCATTCATGTGTACCTTTGATTTTAGTAGCTGTACTTTACCTTTCAGTTACATCCCATAGCTTGTGTGGGAAACATTTGAAAAACTCCTTATGAATAAAACATAGAATTCTGTAAATGAGTTGTATATCTCTTTCTACATTTCTACTTTCTGTATGGATTGTATAATGAACTAAACAACTCAATAACATAATTTAATGTCTTAATCATAAAGGAAATATCAAATCTTAGAACTTGTAACATTCAGTAATGAACTCTGATTTTTGTAATCTGCATTTATGTTTGTTGTTCCAAAACTTTACACTTTACCTATTCTGCAATTGTATATTCTCATCAAGACAACACAAATGTCCTTCGGGGCTTGTGTTCTTTTGCTGAGGATGGTCATGAAATTGTAGACTATGTGATCTGTCACATTTTGTAACAGTGCACATAGCTGCAGATTTCAAGTAATCTTTTAAATAAATCAGCAACAATGACATAATCTAATGTGATCTTCCCTAGCTTAGGTATACTTCACCTATTCTATCTATCGTAACAAAGTTTCGAGTTGCCCATTTTCGCACAAGTGCAAAAATTGTCAACAAGATGTTGATGCACCAAAATAAAGGAAATTTTCAAACTTGGGAAGGGTTTATTTGAAGAGGGTGTAAGCACCACAAGTCACCTTCACCTGCTGCAACTCAGAGAGAATATATAATATCAAACACTAGGAGGCATACGTTTCTTTTGTTAAACTTAGATTATGCATAACAGATAGATGAAATTTTATTAAAAAACACAACCAACCACCATGATAATATAAAATAGGTGCATGCCAAACATCTATATCACTTATGACAGTAAATGATAATATAGATTTTATAACAGAAGGAAAATAACCCTTTCCATAACTGACACTCAAACAATTATATCATTTTCAACAGAATGAAATGATATATTCTATAATAAAGGTGATTCTACCAGTTATACTAAGGAATTATGCACTCACAAAGCATACATTGATCAACCATCAACACAATAGATCAGATTCTTCATGGAAAAATAACACACTAAATGTAATTGAAAGGTTCTTGAATAGTCCAAGCACTCTTCCAAGCTTGAAGAGAAACTTCTCCTAAAAATTATCTATACCCAAGACTTAATGTACTTATCTATTTATAAGTTCCTTAGGCTGAGCCATTATAGTTGCGCCTTAACCAATAAATTACTAAACATAGAAATGTCATTAAGTTCTAGGGACCATGCTACCATAAAAATAGCAAATTTATGTTGCAAGAGTTTGACTTAGTCAATCCTGATCCAAAGCTTAGATCAGTCCTCCCATGGTCACTTAGCTTTTGTCTGGGCTCTGCAACATCTTCTACAGCTCCACTTTTCTCTTTTTCCTTCTCCCAGGAATCCATCTGATGTTTGTATACAATGAAACACTTAATAATTCATTGAATTTATCCATCCTATGGTCCACACGCTTAATGATTAACTACATCTATCATCTCAATCTCTCTTACTAATTTGGATGGAACTCTTCTGAGTTTACTTACTACCTTTCTTAGTCGACGAATGAATTTTTGGCATGAAACCAACATGTCAATGGAGTCACTGCAGAAGGTTCTAGTTACTTCATCATCTCTTTTTTCCAAGTCCTTGAAATTGAGCTTGATCTGATCTTCAGGAAGAGAGTCGATGTTTTCATTGAAGAACTTACAATTGATATTATCAAACTCCTCTAAAATGTCATTTAGAGCACCCATTTTCTCTACACGCTTTTCATCGAATTTCTTAATTAGATCCTGCAAAACCTGGGACCGAAACTCCATAGCTTTTTGATACTCGAACAATTTCAAGACATCATCTATTACATCTTCCTAGAGAAGAAAATATGGATCTTCTTCTCTGATTTCACTCCATGTAGTCAAATTCAAGTTCAAGTTATTATTATCTTCAGAGAAGGCTTCATCCATTTTTTGAATAGAGGTTCTTTCAGCTTGTAAATCATTTTATATGTCAACTGTTTCCTTTATCAAAGGATTGGCTTCTTGTCAGTATACGCTCCATCCATCCACTTACTGATATTCCCTTTTAAGCTATCTTCTCAATCTCGTGATAAGAAATATCATTGAGAGTGGAAGAAATTTTCAGAATCCGTGGTAGTTGACATCTCAGTAGATGGAGAAGGTTGTGTTACTTTTCTCAACAATGGAATGAGTTTTTTAACATTTTCTTTGAGCTCATCCTTGGAAACATTATCTTTGTCGTATTTTTCTAAAAAATTCCCAATAGCAATCTGCTACATCCTATTTTTCCCCTTTATGTCGTTGCTTTTCGTAGTGAAAATATAGAAATTCGATAATTCATTATTATAATAGTTTCCTTGGTTTTCCCTTTAACGGGAGTAGAAACTTCTACGACCCTTTCTCCAAATTGATTTACTGATATTTTAGAAACAATCTTTGGCCTCTTTTCCTACCTTTTTGGTGTGGGTTCCAACATTCCCAAGTCCATAACATCTACCATATGTACTTTATTTTTTTGTTTCAGTAGTCTAGAAAAATAGCCATTTTGGTATAGCGGGTGCTTGATGGAAATGGAACAACCGATTAAGTACCTGAAAAACTTGTCAAAACAAGAGACACCAGTAACATTAGTTGGCATCTTGAACTGGAGGTGTCCATAATGGATGGGGTGTATGTGGGGACGGCCATATGAGGAGATATAATGGGATTAGAAGATGAGATGGAAGGAAATGGAAATGTTAGAGGAAGTGAAGTAGCGATGGTAAGTGACCCAATCATTTCCCCTACTGAGAGAAATGGAAGATATGAGAACACTTGGGCCATATAAGGAGATGGGAAAGAGGAAATGATTGTATAAGTGGAAAGAAATGATGTAGGAAGTGAAAATGGAAGGGAAAGTGGAGATGACAGGTCTTGCGAGAGACACTTGGAGAATCAATGACTTGAACTATTTCTAAAATATGGTATTGTTGGAGACATGGCTTTGGAAGTAGGACCCTTTGAGAGAGATGAGCTGCCAACAACGAATGAAATATTTTTAGGGACTGTATGGGCCCTTTGGATGGACCTTTTTCCCTTTGTAGGTGTTGGTAGACTCATGGTTGATAGGGTTTCCATATTTGTAGGTTGATCTAACCCTTTGGATGAGATTCCCAAGGTAACCAACCAACTATAGGTTCCCTACAAAATAGGCCCTGCCCTTTCCTTGATATTGCAACATTATTCTACATACCAATCAATCCATGGCAATAGTTGATTGGAAACATTATTATTTTTATATGTTGCATCTAAAACTTCATCATCATCTTGCATTTCCTTTGCAATCTCCGCTATACCAAATTGCCGAATTTCATCCAGAGTTAGCCTCTCATAATCTCTTTGTCAGATGATGAATTCATCATGATAATGAATCCAAATGTATTCCAGCTAGGAAACATGGGAACCAGACAGACCTATCTCACTAAATTTACCCCAGTAGTCGAAACTAGTTAGAGGATGGAAGGTCCGCAAAGTTACTTCTGACATTTCTGCATCTACGTTATTTTCCTTATAAATATTTTGACAAGTGTATTTGCCAATTGAAATAGGGAATTGAACTCCCACCTTGTGTTTTTTATTCTGAATATTATGATAGTCCAGCAATTGCCTAACCAACTCTAGCAAGACCTACTTGTTAGTGGGACATCTTGGAAGCTTACTGGGAGCACCAACAAAACCCAGTATCTAAATTTATGTACATGTGGGGAACTATCAGTAAATAGCTCCCCATTCGCACATTTCTTTAAAGGTTTCATCATAAATTATTCGATTGTATAAATATTTATCAAAATGATAAAGAATGACTACAAAGAAGGCATCATTAATCCTATGGAAGTGCTTGCTACCCTCATTCAATGTGAGCTAAGGATACAAATCATAAATTTGTGAAGTACTTCAAATACCTTTGGTTTTTAATCCAATGAAATCTCCCATAGCGGCCATAGCATAGACCAATAAATAATTCCCATAGAAACTCTTGGAGGGAAATACCTAGCTTAACTGAAAACAAATGGTGCTACTAATATGCTCCCCCATTTGATAAATTCCTTGTTCTTCTTGATGGTGGAAATATACTGGAACATTCATTCTTGAAATTCCTTTACCGAGGGAAGGCCTGAAACTCTACTTAGTAACACAATAATGTCATTGACTTCTTGGATGAAGTTTGATTGATACATTGTTTTAGGAAATTTGGAAACACTCTAGGATAGATAGATTTTCATCTTGACTTTTGTGCATAACTCAGATTCCTTGTCCCAATGCTCCACTTCTGATTCTAGTGAAATTGTCGCATAGTCTTCAACATCTAGGAGTTTGAATAAATATTCAAAGAAATCTGGTTCCAAGTGGATTACAATATTTTCATCGACACCCTTAATTTTCTTGGATTCTTCATCGAAGTGAGCTCTTGTAGCTACGAAGAACTCAGGCCAATGCATGGATGCAAGAAATCTAGCCGCTAGAGCAAGTCCACTGTCATATATGGTGTGCATCTAGGATTTCCTATTTGGGGATTTCTCCCTTGCCCAGAAGTTTGGAAAATAAATTTTCTTGAGATCATTGTCTCCTATATTTCCCAAATCTGAGGATAGACAAGAATGAGGAGAAACTCTGAGGAATGTTTACTTCATTTTTTCCTTTCCTTTGGCTACAGAAGTTGACATCAAATTTTTATTTCAGAATCTGAAGACCTTCAAAAAATCCGAAAGTAAAAAAAAAACTAATCTCCCATAGTCTAAAAATCTGAAATAGAAAATTTGTGAATCTCCAAAAATATTCAAACCCCAAAATTCTGAATTGAAAAGTTTCTGAAACAGAGACTTCCAAAATTCCAAAACGAAAAGTTCCAAAATGCTGAAGCAAAAATTCCCAAAATGAAAAGTTCCAAAACTCCAAAAGGGGAAGGCACAAATTCCAAAAAATGAGGACCTCCAAACAGTTGAATCTCTGAACTCTGAGACCACAACTTTTAAAATTCTAAAACGGAGACTTCTAAAAATAAGAGTTCTAAAATCCTGAAGAGAAAATTCTCAAAATGAAAACTTCCAAAAAAATTCGAAAAATGTAGACTTCACTGAAAGCGCAATATGTACGTCAAATACTTAGGAGGATCTCAAAAATTTTGATGAAATCTGACCTGGATGCTTATAAAAGAAATGGCTTTTACAATTGTTAAGGCAGGAAGCAACCTTAAAGAAAAACATGGTGGGCAATGGGGTTTTCATTTCCAAGACAGAAAAAGGAAGAAAAAATAATAAAATGAACAAGGACAAAACAAACCAAAAATTTCTTAAACCCAAAAGAAATAACCTAAATAAAATACCTTGAAAATGACGTTAAAAAAGTACAAGATGCAGTAAAATCTAGATCGGCAGAGCAAAATGTCAAGTGAAAATAACAGGTAAAATTGTGAGTTTAAATAGAAAACCCCGACATTAATGCCCCAATTGACACATACAGAAGTATGTAAGAATTAAATGTGAAAATAACTCAGAAAGTCTAAAACCTGAAAGTCCAAAAGTCTGAAAATTCAGAATTTCCGACTTCAGAGATTAGGAGGAGAAAATCATGAAAAGGTGATGGAAAAACTCTTCAACCCGAAAGTCTAAAATTTCATAATTTTGGACTTCATAATTCTAAAAGTGTAATACCAAAGAATAGATGGGAGGTTTCTAAAACCTAAAATTCCGAAAGTCTAAAAGTCTGAAATTTCGGACTTCCAGAGTTTCAGACTTTGGAGATTAGGAGGAGAATTCACCAAAAATGAAACCTGGAATTTTGTAACCCAAAAGTCTGAAAGTCCAAAATTTTGGACTTTCAGAGTTTCAGACTTCAGAACTCTAAGTTAGAAAGTTTCCAATCACCAAAGGAAATCTCTGAATTCTGAAAGTCTGAAATTTTGAAATTTTGAACTTTCGGGTTTTCGGAGTTCTGAGATTCGAAATCAAATTTTTAGTTTTTTGCCACTAAACTTTCAAAAGGGAAAATCCTTGAAATCCGAAGTATGAAATTTTGGATTTTTAAAATTCATAAAATTTCCATGTTGTTAAATAATTCCATGCAAAGGATTTCAAAAAATTTATTTTGATCAATTTTAACATCTGTTTCTCAAGGTAGAATTAAAACGTTAACATTTTTGGTGACCTCTAGGAAATTCTCTCCTGCTAATATTTTTTATCAGTAGCCTTATACAAACCATTGGGAAAAGGAGTCTTGGAAGCAACACTACATTTAAGGTACACACAAAATAAAGGAAAAAATGAAAACAAAACAATGTGCAAAGCACTTGGAGGAAAAGACAAACAAAAATAGTACAGGGGTGAAACAATCTCAAAATCAAGCTTTGAGATGTATCTCATTCACATGAATGGGTGATTATTCTCCATTGAGTCTGGATAGATGAAATGAATTCACCTCTTTGCATCTTGTGATGATATATGGTCTACTCCAGAGAGTGTCAAACTTGGCATGTCTTCCTGGTTTGGCTTTGTCTTCATCCCATTTGAGAACCAAATATCCCTCTTGGAAATGCCTATCAAAAGTAAGATTTGAGATGTATCTCATTCACATGAATGCGAAATTATTCTCCATTGTCTCTAGATAGACGAAATGAATTCACCTCTTTGCAACTTGTGATGATAGATGGTCCACTCTAGAAAGGGTCAAACTTGGCATGCCTACCTGTTTTGGCTTTGTCTTCGTCCCATTTGAGAACCAGATCTCCCTCTTGGAAATTACTATCAAAAATTTTCTTGTCGAATGATTTCTTAACCTGAGCTTGATGTTGTTCTAAAGTTTTCATATCCGTGTTTTGAATTTCTTCCAGCTCCATGATTTCAGAAAACCTCACTGTTAAGGATTCATTTTCTATAACTTCAAGTTTATGAGCCAGCTCCAAAGAAGGTAATTCCAAGGAGAGCGGGAGGTTTTCCTCCCTACCAAATACAAGCATAAAAGGTGAACTTCTAATGGCACTTTTAGATGTTATTCTATCTGCCCCTAAGGTGGCCTTAACCTGTGTATGTCAGGTCCTTTTGTTAACCTCCAGTGTGTGTTTGATGATCCTTATGAGGGACTTGTTACTAGACTCAGCCAACCCGTTTCCCTATGGATAGTAATTGGATGAAGTCTTAAGGTAGACCCCATTCTTAACCACCCAATCACTCAACTTCAAACTGAGAAAATCCATTGCATTGTCAGAGATAACAGTAAATGGAACCCCGAACCTTATCATTATATTTTCTAGGAAATCATGGACTACCTTTTCATTGCTTTCTTTCAAGGCCACTACCTTTGTCCATCGAGTGAAGTAATATGTTGCAGTAAGAACCAATTTATGTCCGTCACTGGATGGATGGTTAATCATCCCGATAAAATCTAACCCCCATTGAATGAAAGGTTGATCTACTTGAATGGGGAGTAGGGGAAGAGCTGTCATCTTTTGTTTGCTTGCAAAAAGAGAACATTCTTTACATTTCCTCACCCAAAGATGAGCATATTTGAACAAATCTAGCCAATAGTAATTGGCTCGCATAATTTTAGTAGACATTGTTTGTATAGAGTAATGCCCCCTAGATAGGTCATTGTGGAATTCTTCTTATATATTATTCACCTACTATGGTTTAATGTATGGCAGAAGAACACCGTTCAAATATTTTTAGAAAAGAATATTATCTACCAAGACATATGGAATGGACTGGAGACAAAAAGTACGTCATTGGAATTTATCCATGTTTGAAGGATATGCCCCCGAGAGGAGGAAATTTTCCATTTCGGTCAACCAAACAACTTGACAATCACCTTCAATAGTATTCAAGAGTGTGACATCTTCAACATCTTTGATCTCCATGTCTACAGCCAGTCGTTGACATAAACCCTTACCTCTAACAAGTTTAGTGACTTTAATATGTACGTCATACTCCATTTATTTCGTGATCCACCCAGCACGTTTCTCGTTCATCTCTTTATTCAACAAAAAATCCTTGACGTCAGGATGAGAGACCATCAGGTGAATGTTTTTGTTGGACAATATGTGCTTAAATTTCTTCAAAGCTCAAATGACTGCAAAGACTTGGTTCTCAAAAAGGAATATTTGAGATCGTATTATTTGAGACATTGACTCAATAAGGCAATTGGTTACTCCATCAGATTGTCATTTTTTGGTGTGAAAATCCCAGAAATACTTTCCTGACCTACAAAAGCATAGAGATTGAAATCTTTGTCAAACTTGGGGTTTACCATAATGGGAGCTTGGGAAATGGCTACTTTGATAGCCGCAAAGCTCTCCCTCCCTTCCTTCTTCCATGAGAATGGAATGTCTTTTTTTAGCATGGATGTTAGTGGTTTAGCCAATGTTATGAATTAGGGAATGAATCCCCATATGAAATTTATGGTTCCCAAGAAACTTTGGAGGTCTTTCTTATGACTTGGAAGAGATAAGGACATAATCAAATGAATCCTAGATGGATCGATAGATATTCCTTCCGCTGAAACAACATGTCCCAACAACTTTCCTTCCTGCACTGCAAATATGCACTTTTTATGGTTAAGTGTAACCCAAAATTATCTACATCTCCAAAAAACCTTCTTTAGATGTGTGATATGATCTTCGACATGCTTAGAATATACAATTATATCATCAAGGTAAACCAAGATTATATCATTGATTAATCCTTTAAATACCATGTCCATGGCTCTTTGGAAAGTGTTATCCCAAATTTTCCCCCAGTAAATTTGGTCGAACATGATCTCGCACAAGAAAAGAAGAGGGGTCGGCTCTATCCCATGGGCTTATAATCGATCCCAAATCAAATGGGTAGGTGTGGCTCGACACAAGTAAAGAGTAGGGTCATTTATGAGGCCAAGCGGCGTTAAAAGGATTCCAAAGCACACTGAAAATAATTGGAGAAAGAAATCAAAGTTTGGGACTTAGCCACATACGAGTTGTCTCAAGACTGAGTAAGTAGACTCGTAGAAGCTTTCAGGCATCCTAATGGCACAATTTCAAGAGACGCACCCAAAGTGGGGTTCCCAAATGAGTGCTAGTCTACCACGTAGCCAGGGTCAGAGTCAAAGTCTCACCAATATTTGAAAAGTCTCGGGTCAGGAAGAAGCACCCATGCATCCCAATGGCGTATTTCCAAGGGTCACAGTCCAAACAGGGTCCATGGATGAGTGTAGGCCCGCCATGTGGTCAAATTCTAAATAGGGGCAGGGACAGGTGATTTAATCGGCTAAGTACATAATAGAGTTGGTGGAAGCTTCCACGTGCCTAAGGTCCCACAAAGTTCAAATGGCAAGCAGGCTCGAATTGGCTAAGTATAAAAGAGATAGTGTAATCATCCACGTGTTTCCTCGAAGCTCCTTCAAGGGTCTAATCAAAGGGTAGTCCCTAAATAAGCACAAAGGTTTCACGTGTCCCAAGTCCAAAAATGGGATAGAGTTAACAGTTAAAAATTCAAAATGGGGCAGAGCTAGTAGAAGGTGCCACGTGTTGGCTAGGCATAACTTCAAAGACCAACTTTGAAGGCGGAACCCTAAACAAGCGCAGGCTCACCATCTGTCCCAGGTTTCGAAAAGGGGATAGAGCAGGGCCCAAAATGACTAATTATAGAAAGCTAGCGGATAGTGCCACATGTCTCATTAGTGCAAATTCAAAGGGGTGACCCAAGACAGAGACTCATACAAGTGTGGGCCTTCCACATGTCCCAGGCTAAAAGGGGATAGGCTCGAATCGACCAAGTACAAAAGGTAAGTGGAAGGAGAAACGTGTCAGCATGATGTAACTTCAAAAGTAAAATTTGGAGTGTGTTCCCAAATGGGCGCCAAGACTCTCGTGTTTCTAGAGTCAATCATAGGGCCCTACCAAATGAAAGGAGACTTAGCAAAAACGTAAAGGAAACAACGGTGGCCACAGATGATACCACGTGTCTCGCTGTCATAATTTCAGGAATAGGCTACAAGGGTCCCACCCATAAAGGTAGAATTCATCGAACCCAAATTGGCTAAGTATAAAGAGACCGTGGTGGGTGTCCACATGCCTCATCAGTGTAATTTCAAAGGTGCGGCTCAAAGGGGCAGTTTCTAAATGAGTGCCAGCCTGCCACGTGGTCAAATTCAATAAAGGGTACAGAGCTGCGGAAGCCTCCATGCATCATCCTAGCACAACTTCAAAGGTAGAATCCGAGAGGAATGTTCCAAGCATGCGCCAGCTTCCATGTGTCCTAGGGTCAAAAAGGTAAGATGGCTGTTGAAAATTCCAATGCTAGGGAGCAACACCACACATCAGTACAACGCCCTTTTAAGGGGCAGATTCAAAAGAAAATTCCAAATGAGTGTGAAGTATTTCACGTGTCTCGATTCAAACACAGTGCCTTCACTAACAAAAATGGCTAATGGCATAATACAAATAACAAAGAAGATCTCATGGAAGATGCCACGTTTCAGTCTGGCATGATTTAAAGAGAAAAAGGAAAGAGTCGAATCTTCAAGATGCGTGAGGTCACCACATGGACTTGGTATAGATAGAATCTTGTAAATATTGCATGCCCGTGACCCTGATCTTCAGACATCCATATCTTTCGACTGGAAGCTTGGATTTGGGTGGGAGAAGGCTTTTTGTAAATGTCTCAACATCCTTTACACTATGGAGGCCTGAAACCCTAATTTTGAGAATATTAGGTGGGTGAGAATTGGTAAAATGTCTTCATGCCATTAATATGCAATCTAATTGCTTTAACAACCAAATTAGATTCGATTTGATCCACTGTTCTTCCTTATTCGACATGCCAAGAAAACATAGAGTGGTGTACTCAACAGATTGTGGGTAGATTTACAAGGGCATTAATGAATGGTAGTTGAGCTCCAAAATCAAGTTTCTTGCCTCTTTTCTTCTTCTCCCTTCGCTGCGTCTATAAAAGGAGAATTTTAACTCCTTGTAAAGTGGTTGGTCATTGTTTCTCTCCTACCCCCCTCTCTCTTTCTTCCTTATGGTAGAATGCAGAGTCTAGACCTCCTCTCTAGCTCTATAATGGAATTTTCTTGCCTCTTTGCCATTGATGATGTACGGTGTAACTTTTGGAGCAATAAAATATGTCTCATGATGCTTCTGTCCATCCTTTCTTATTTGGTTGTCTCTTCTTACCTCTCATCGTTGCAGGGTATATTGTCCATACTCTGATGCTTTTTATAGGTTCTGGGAGATTTGCTTAATGGGTCTTGGAGTGGTGTTCTGTGTGACATCTATCTCTGGTTTGTGGTGCATCTTGTCCACCCTCTCCTCTACTCACCTCTCGTCCACTTCAGACAGTCAGATCTGTGGTCAACCACTTCCTTTTCTAGTGTATATCACCACTTAGTGTAAACTCTCTTTTTCCCTCTCTCTCTCCCCATCTCTTTGGAATGGTTATATTAGGATAGATTAAGTTCTTCCTACACTGGAGTAACTTGTGGCAGGTAGATTAGGAAGAAAGAACCGACTTTCTCCAGAGTTCCAACTCAAGTTCGTAATTCCCACAACTTGAGATTTGGTCCCATGTTGTGCAATCACACCGAATTCCTCGCTCACACACAAGTCCATTCGGGGGTGTTGCGATTCTTCACTAACAGAAATTAGCCCCTACATTGGATAATCCAAATGGAATTTTGTTGTAAGCATACATGCACCCACTTATTAGTGAAAGTCATTTTGAATTGGTTAGATTCTTAGAGTTGAATCTGATTATACCTTAAATATCTATCGAGAAAGGAAAACATTTGAGCCTCCTACCACCATTTGGAGGATTTTATCCATTGATGGAAGAGGATAATGGTATTTCAATGAGGCACGGTTCAAATCTTTGAAGTCTATGCATAAACAGATTTCTTCGTTCTTCTTCCTTACATGCACAAAATTAGCTACCCATGAGGAATGCTTGATAGGAAAAATTATACAGGCCTCGATGAGTTTGGCAAGCTCCTTCCTCATTAGCGGCTCAATCTTGGGATTAATTGGCCTCTGTTTCTAATGAACTGGATTTGAATTTGGATCTAGTTCGATGGTATGTTGCATTAGACCTGGATCAAAACCAAACAGTTATTTGTATCTCCATGTAAAAATGTCATGATATTCTTGACATAGCTACTTTCAATTCTTCAAAATCCTCCTCTTTGATCATCATGTTTATGATTTTTCATTTGGTCTAGTCATCTGAATTGAATATGGATTCAAGAGTAACTAATCTATTTGGTAGCTTGTTTCCCCTCAACTATATAATTTGATCACCATATGATTTTTGTAGTTTCTCTTGGTGTTTGGTAGCGAATTTTTCTTCTTCCTGTAGGAAAAGAATAATTTGTTTGTCACTATCAAACACTTTTCAACAACTTAAGTTATCTAGTACTATGGGACATACCACCATCTTGACCATTTGTGGCCCTTCTTTCATAATATCCATAGGTATGTTATACTACGAGCCAATTGTAGCAAGCTTGTCAGTATCCTGGTTTTACTTTCTAGGAATCGCATGAATTCCAAAAGCTTCAAAATCCTCTATCAAGTCCCAAACTCAATTCTTATATGATCTTAAGAGATCATTTTTCAATATGATGTGGGCCGTCACTTGATGCAAAACCCACTCACTATCTCCAAAGACAGTTAGAGCCTTTATTCCTTTAGTCTGAGCAAACTAAATCCCTTGTATGAGAACCTCATATTCAGAAACATTATTGGTGCAACTAAATTACAACTTAAAAGATGAGAAGTATTCATCTCCTTTTGGAGAAATCAACATAACTCCTACCCCGAATCCATTTTTAATTCTCGAACCATCGAATAACAATTTCCACAGTCCCTCAAAATTGTTCAATGTTTTAACTAGTTGAGGCATGATTGTACCTTCTTCATGAATGCAATATGTACCCAATCCAGTTTCCTTTAAAAATAGTAGTCTAGATTCTTCATCCACCAATAAATCAGCATAGGGGTCATATTGATGATCTGAAACTTACCTTCGACAACCTCTTCTATGAGAGTAGTTGGTTCATGATCAACATCTTCTTCTTCTGGATCACAAATAACATAATTCCCATTTATGGGTTTTGCATTTTATGGTTCCACATGATAATGGAAATTCGGCTCTGCCCTTAGAGTCACCTTTGTCCCGTACCAAGTTCTAAGAATCATATGTGACCATTCTGATGAAAAATAACCACCCATCTTAGCTGTGAAATATCATGATGAATAAATGGCGAAGAGAGGAGGAAGGTCAATGACTGATATGTCTTGGGTGAATGATAAACTTGGGCATGCATGGATGGTAAGTTGAAGTCATTTTATAACTCCAATAGTCTTAACATCTCTGCCATCTAGCTAAACATCTCCTCTTGTAACCGACGCATATTGTATGCCTAGTACATCTGCAATTTTTTTGGGCATGACTGAGCTACTGGCACCATAATCAATCATGCAATTATGCACCAGGTGCAGGTGGTCACCAATGATCAAGGAAATATAGAATTTTGGAAGTTTGTTTGCCTTATGAATACTTTTCCCTTCTGGCTGATAGAAACTTGTAGCAGTTGTTGCTGCATGGCCCAATGTTCCATCAGTTGTACCAAAATTATTCAAAGCTTCACGCAACAAGTTCTTTTGAGAATGAATTGAAAGTGTGTCCCATATAGTAATGCTCAGATTAGTTTTCTTCATTTTTTCTACTATGTTAAAAGGAATTACTCCTACTTTTCTGACACCACTTTGGGCATTGGGGTCATCCTTTGGAAAATGCTTGTTGGGTACTGTGATGCCTAAAAAACCTTCTTCCCTTGCAACTTGGCTATCAGGTGTTTTTGATGGTTTCTGTCCTGTATATTTATCCACCACAAATCGTGAATGAGGCTATAAAGTAGATGTTTTATCATATTTGGAAGGTTGAGGTTCCATTTCCCTCTTCTTGCAACGTGTTTTTTCTACCACTGATGAGGAATCTATATTCAACCAGCTAAAATCTTCTTCTTGTTAGTTTATAAAAGTGGTTTCTTCAGTTACCTGAGGTTGATCTATTATTTCCTACAAAAATGGGTTTTATGTTAGCTCAGAAGGGGCAGATACACTTTGAACCATAAGGTCCTAGCTAAGAACTCCATTGGGGAAAATATTTTTACTATGGGGTTGAGAAAAAGGATAGCACCATTTGTAATATTGAACTAGATTATTCTAGACCGGTACTATGGCTCTTGATGAGCTACTAATAAGAGGGTTATGAAAGTTCAACGACCTAAAATTTGTAGCTTGACCTGTAGTTTGATTGTGTGGTTGATTGTTCCCTTGAAAAGGAGGATGGTTAGCCTGATATTGTTGGGTTTGTGGTTGGTACAAATGATTATATTGAAATTGTTGCCTCTTAAGTGCAACAAACTCATTCCCAAAATTTTGTAGCAGTGACTTGACTTCAAATAGATCATTTGAAGAGGCAAGGGTAGACTAAGCTGGTTGATTGGAGGTTGCTGGAATATGAGAAATGGTAGGTTTTTTGTTCATCAGATATGGATACAATGGCATTAGCATTTGTTGAGCTATCTTTCCATCCTAAATCAAAGAATTCTCTACTCTTATGGCAACTTCGTAGGCATAAGGTAATGTAGTACCTCCCATGGACTGGATAATAACTTCTACATCGCAATTTAAGGCTTGAAAATAGTACAAAAACACATTATTTGGAGAACGATTTATGAATCCTAGAATCCTATTTCATGTCATGTGGAATCAGAAGTTGAAATCACTCATATATTCTTGGGGAGCTCTCTTTATGGTAGTGAGATGCTCTGAGAGTGACATGTGATCACTCTTTTCTTCAAATTGTTTACAGATAATTTTTCCTAACTCATTCCAAGTGGTTATAGTGTTGACAATTAACCCTCAAAACCATTGAAGTGTTTTTCCCTTAAAAGAGGTAGCAAGAAGTCTAACCGCAACGTTGTCCTCTATGATATTGTGTACTGTAAAAATGTTTTCTACATCAAGAATATGTTCCACAGGGGTAACATGAGTTTCCCCTATGTAGAAGGGTAATCTTTTGAGTGCTGCAACAGGTATAAGGTCACATTGAGCCAACAGAAGAGGATTTCTTACATTGAAAGGGGGTAAAACTTGGTTTCATGCCATAACAACATGAGATTGATTGTTCCTTGGTGGAGGAAAGCTTCCATATTGAGGGGTTGAATGACCCCTATGAGGTAAAGTTTTAACTGGTGATGTTGAAATGCCTCTTCTCCTTCTCCATGTAGGGAACAAGGATAGTTCGATATGATGATAGTTTCCTTGCTTTGAAGAATCTCTTGTCTGAATTATTTACATAAGTTAACACATTGAGATTTGGAATTCAGAGATGTAGAATCATGAGGCACTTTGATTTATGTAAGTGATAAAAGAAGTACTAACTCTCTGTCCCACCGAGCATGCCAAAAACTATTGTTGTTGAATCTTTAAACCCTCTGAATGGCTAGAATAATAATAGGACATTCAGTTTGATTGAGGCACATTGGATCACCTCTCAAGTTGTGGGACTTGGGTTTGAGGTGAATCTTCGGAGAAGGTCGGCTTCCTCTTCCTAAACTAATTGTTGCACTACTCCTAGTGAAATAAAATGGTTATCTAGACCTATGCTAACATTTCATGAGTTCTAGGAAAAGGGATTTGCAAAAAATGAAACTAGACTGAGGATGGTGATGCTCTAAAATAAAGTTAATTGTCAAACTTGGGAAGGGTTAATTTGAAGAGGGTGTAAGCACCACAAGTCACCTTCACCTGCTGCAACTTGGAGAGAATACAAAATATCAAAAACTAGGAGGCATACATTCCTTTTGTTAAACTCAGATTATGCATAACAGATAGATCAAATTTTATTAAAAAACACAACCAACCACCATGATAATATAAAATAGGTGCATGTCAAACATCTATTTCACTTATGATAGTCAATGATAGTATAGATTTTATAACAGAAGGAAAATAACCCTTTCCATAACTTACACTCAAACAATTATATCATTTTCAATAGAATGAAATGATATATTCTAAAATAAAGGTGATTTTACCACTTATACTAAGGAATTATGCACTCACAAAGCATACATTGATCAACCATAAAAACAATAGATCATATTCTTCATGGAAAAATAACACATTGAATGTAATTGAAAGGTTCCTGAATAGTCCAAGCACTCTTTCAAGATTGAAAAGAAACTTCTCCTAAAAAATGATCTATATCCAAGACTTAATTTACTTATATATTTATAAGTTCCTTAGGCTGAGCCATGATAGATGTGCCTTAACCAATAAATTACTAAACATAGAAATGTCATTAAGTTTTAGGGAACATGCTACCATAAAAATAGCAAAGTTTGTTGCAAGAGTAGATGGGGAAGGCTTTGTGGGCTATAACATCTTCTACAAATCCACTTTTCTCAACAATGTAGTGAGTTGTTCAACCTGTTCTTTGAGCTCATCCTTAGGAATCCTTGTCTTTGTCATATTTTTCTAATAGATTCCAAAGAGTAGTCTCTACATCTTGTGTTTCCCCTTCATGTGTTAATTTTCCTAGTCATCTATTACATCTTCCTGGAGAAGAAAATATGGATCTTCTTCTCTTATTTCACTCCATGTAGTCAAATTCAAGAAAATCTAGAAATTCGATAATAAGATGTTGTAATAGTTTCCTTGGTTTTCCCTTCAACGAGAGTAGAAAAACTTCTACTACCCTTTCTCTAGATTGATTTACTGACAGGCTGGAAAAAAAATGTTTGTTGTAATAGCCTCTTCGCCTACCTTTTTAGTGTGGGCTCCAACACGCTCAGGTCTATAACATCTACTAAAGGTACTTTATTTCTTTGTTTCTAAGTCTGTTGACACATTCATTTTGGTATAGCGGATGTTGATGAAAATGGAACAACCTATTCGGTACCTAAAACACTAGTCAAAACAATAGCACTAGTAAAATTAGTTGGAATTTGAATGGAGGTGGAAATAATGGATGAGGTGGATGTGAGGATGGCCATAGGAGGAGATACAATGGGATTAGAATATGATATGGAAGGAAATGGAAGTGTTAGAGGAAGTGAAGTAGAGATGGGTGGCCTAATAATTTCCCATACTAAGTGAACTAGAAGATATGAGAATACAAGGGCCATAAAAGGAGATGGGAAAGAGGAAATGATGTAGGAATTGACAATGGAATAGAAAGGGGAAATGACATGTCTTGCGATACACTTATAGAATTAGTGAATTCAACTATTTTTGACATTGGTATTGTTGGAGACATGGCTTTGGAAGTAGGATCCTTGGAGAGAGATGAACTTCCAACAATGAATGAAATATTTTTAAGAATGGTATGGGCCCTTTGGATGGACCTTTTTATCCTTTGTAGGTGTTGGTAGACTCATGTTTGATGGGGTTTCTATATTTTTAGGTTGATTTAACCCTTTAGGTGAGATTCCCAAGGTAACCAACCAACTATATGCTCTCTGTAGAATGGGCCCCGCCCTTTCCTTGGTATTGCAACATTATTTTGCATACCAATCAATCTAATTCATTGAAATTGAGCTTAATCTGATCTTCCAAAAGAGAATTGATGTTTTCATTACAGAAATTATAATTGGTATTATCAAACTCCTTTGAAATTTCATTTAGATCACCCATTATCTCTACACACTTGTCATCCAATTTCTTAATTAGATCCTACAAAACCTGGGACCGAAAATCCATAGCTTTTTGATACTCGAACAATTTAAAGACATCATCTATTACATCTTACTAGAGAAGAAAATATGGATCTTCTTCTCTGATTTCACTCCATGTAGTCAAATTCAATTTCAAGTTATTATTATCTTCAGATAAGTATTCATCCATTTTTCAAATAGAGGTGTTTTCATCTTGTAAATCATTGTATATGTCAACTACTTCCTTTATCAAATGGCTTCTTGCATTATACGCTCCATCCATCCATTTACCGATCTTCCCTTCTGACCTATCTTCTCAATCTCATGATAATAAATATCGTCGAGGGTAGAATAAACTGTTAGAGTCGTGGTAGTTGAAATATCAGTAGATGGAGAAGGTTGTGTCACTTTTCTCAAGAATGTAGTGAGTTGTTAAACCTTTACTTTGAGCTCATCCTTGGAAGCCTTGTCTTTGTCATATTTTTCTAACAAATTCCCAAGAGTAGTCTGCACATCTTGTTTTTCCCCTTCATGTGTTTCTTTTCCCATTGAAAATCTAGAAATTCGATAATCCATTTTTGTAATAATTTTTTTAGTTTTCCCTTCAATGGGAGTAGAAAATTATACGACCCTTTTTCTAGATTGATTTACTAATAGTTTGAAAACAATTGTCGGCGTCTTCGCCTGCCTTTTTGGTGTGGGATCCAACACACTTAGGTCTATAACTTCTACTGAAGGTACTTTATTTTTCTATTTCGGACTTTGGCAAAACAACCATTCTAGTATAACGGATGCTGATGGAAATGGCACAATTGATTCGGCACTTAAAATAGTAATCAAAACAAGATAACTAGTAACATTAGTTGGAATTTGAATGGAAGTGGCAATAATGGATGTGGTGGATGTGAGGACAACCATAGGAGGATATATAATGTGATTAGAAGATGAGGTGGAAGTTAATGTAAGTGTTAGAGGAAGTGAAGTAGAGATGGGTGACCCAATCATTTCCCACGCTGAGAGAACTGGAAGAGATGAGAATACTTGGGCCATAGAAGGAGATGGGAAAGATGAAATGATTTTAGAAGTGGAAGATAAAGGGGGAATGACTAGTCTTTCGAGACACTTAGAGAATCAGTTACTTCAATTATTTTTGACAATGGTATTACTGGAGACATGGCTTTGGAAGCAGGAGCCTTGGAGAGAAATGAATTACCAACAATGAATGAAATATTTCTAGGGATTATATGGGCCCTTTGGATGGACCTTTTTCCCTTTGTAGGTTTTTGTAGACTCATGGTTGATGGGGTTTTCATGTTTATATGTTGATCTTACCCTTTGGGTGAGATTCCCAAGGTAACCAACCAACTATAGGTTCGTTGCAGAATGGGCACCGCACTTTCCTTGGTATTGCAACATTCTTCTATATAACAATCAATCCATGGAAATGGTTTATTGACAACATTATTATTTTTATATGTTGCATCCAAAACTTCATCATCATCTTGCATTTCCTTTGGAATCTTGGCTATACCAAACTACCAAATTTCATCCAAAGTTAGTCTCTCATAATCTCTTTCTCAGATGATGAATTCGTCCCAACAATGAATTCAAATGTCTTCCAACTAGGGAACATGGGAACTAGATAGACTTGTTTCACTAAATTTACCCCAGTTGTCAAAATTTGTCTGAGGATGGAAGGTCCGCAAAGTTACTTCTAACATTTCTGCATCTACGTTCTTTTCCTTATAAATATTTGGTCAGTTGTATCTGCCAATTGAAATAGGGAGTTGAAATCCCACCTCGTGTCTTTTATTCTAAATATTATGACAGTCCAACAATTTCCGAACCAATTCTAGCAAGACCCACTTGTTAGTGGGACATCTTAGCAGCCTACTGGGAGCACCTACAAAGCCCAAAATCTGAATGTATGTAAATGTGGGGAACTATAGGTAAATAGATCCCAACTCACATACTTCTTTGAAGGATTCATCAAAAATTATTTGATTGTATAAATATTTATCAAAACAATAAAGAATGACCACAAAGAAATCATCATTAATCTTAAGGAAGTGCCTGCTACCTTCATCCAGTGTGAGATGAGGATAAAAATCATAAATTTGTGAAGTACTTCAAATACCTTTGGTGTTTAATACAGTCAAATCTCCCATAGCAGCCGCAACATAGACCAAGAAATAATTCATGTAGAAACTCTTGGAGGACAATACCTTGCTTAACTAAAAACAAATGGAGCTACTTATATGCTCCCCCCATCTGATAAATTACTTGTTCTTCTTTATGGTGCCAATATACAGGAACATCCATTCCTGAAATTCATTTGTCGAGGGAGTTCCTGAAACTCTACTTAGTAACACTATAATGTCATTGAATTCTTGGATGAGAACTGATCGATACATGGTTTTAGGCAATTTGGCAACACTCTTGGCTAGATACCTTTTCAACATGACTTTTGTGCATAACTCGGATTCCTTGTCCCAATGCTCCACTACTGATTCTAGTGAAACTATCGTATAGTCTTCAATGTCTGGGATTTTGAATAAATTCTAAAATAAATATGGGTCCAAGTAGATTAAAATCTTGTCATCAACATCCTTAATTGTCTTGGATTCTTCATCGAAGTGAGCTGCTACAGCTAAGAAAAAATCAGGGCAATGCATGGATGCGGGAAATCCAGCCACTAGACAAAGCCCACTGTCATTTATGGCTTGTATCTAGGATTTACTATTTGGGGCTTTCACCCTTGCCAAGAAGTCTAAAAAATAAATTTTCCTGAGATCAGTGTCTCGTATATTTCCCAAGCCTGAGGAAAAACAAGAATGATGAGCAACTCTAAGGAATTTATACTTCATTTTTTCCTTTCCTTTAGCCGAAGAAGTTGACATCAAATTTTTATTTCGAAATCCGAAGACCTTCGAAAAATCCAAAAGTCTGAAAAAAAACTTAGCTCCCATAGTCCAAAAAATCTGATATAGAAAAGTTCTGAATCTCTTAAAATCTTCAAACCACGAAATTCCAAAACGAAAAGTTTCTGAAATGAAGACTTCCAAAATTCCAAAACTAAAAGTTCTGAAATGCTAAAGCAAAGATTCCCGAAATAGAAAGTTTTGAAATTCCAAAATGGGAAGGTACAAATTCCAAAAAAAGGACCTCCGAACAATTGAATCTCTGAACTCCGAGACCACAACTTTTGAAATTCCGAAACGAAAATTTCTGAAATGGAGACTTGTGAAAATAAGAGTTTTGAAATCGTGAAGAAAAAAAATCCCAAAATGAAAAATTTCGAAAACGTAGACTTCATCGAAAGCACAGTAAGTACGTGAAATACTTAGGAGGATCTCAAAATTTTAATGAAATCTAAGCTAGATGCCTATAAAATAAATGGATTTTACAACCGTTAAAGCAGGAAGCACCCTTAAAGAAAAACATGGTGGGAAATGGGATTTTCATTTCCAAGATAGACAAAGGAAGAATAAAAAATAAAATGAACAAGGATAAAATGAACCACAAATATCTTAAACCCAAAAGAAATAACCTAAATAAAACACCTTGAAAATGACATCGAAAAAGTACAAGATGTAGTAAAAACTAGATCGTTAGAGAAAAATATTAGGTCAAAATGACAGGTAAAATCATGAATTTAAATAGAAAAACCTAACATTAATTACTGGATTGACACGTACGGATGTAGGTAAGAATCAAATGTTCAAAGAACTAAGAAATTTTGAAACCCCAAAGTCCCAAAGTGTAAAATTTTGAATTTTTGGACTTCGGAGATTAGGAGGTGAAAATCATGAAATGGTGACGAAAAAACTCTGAAACCTGAAATTTTGAAGTAAGAAATTTTGGAATTTTAGATTTCATAATTCTGAAAGTGCAATACCAAAGAATGGTTAGGTGAGTTCCGAAACCTGAAAGTCTGAAATTTTGGACTTTCAAAATTTTGGACTTTGGAGATTTGGAGAAGACTTTACCAAAAATGTGACCTGGAATTCTGAAACCCAAAAGTCCCGAAAGTCCAAAATTTTTAGACTTTCTTAGTTTCAGACTTTGGAACTTCAAGTTCGAAATTTTTTAAATCACCAAAGGAAATATCTAAATTCTGAAGGTCCAAAAGACTGAAATTTCAAACATCAGGTTTTCGGAGTTCAAAGATTTGAAATAAAATAAAAAATTGCCACTATACTTCCAAAAGGGAAAATATCTGAAATTTGAAGTCCAAATTTTCATGGATTTTTGAAATTTAGAGAATTTCGAGGTTGTTAAATACTTCTGCACGTGAAGGATTTTTAAAAAATTTTGATTTTGATCAATTTTAACATCTTTTTTTTCAAGGTAGATTTTAAAATTTAACAGTAAGTCGGGTAACTTGCATCGAAATACATCATCAAACTCCCTCAAAATATCATTATCATCGAGTTTACGGTCAATGAGTCTCATTCTCTTATCTATCTTTAACAGTAATAGCATATAGCTAACCATCCACGCCACACACACTGCTTGAGTTGCATAGTATAAATAGTGCGAATAGAGATGGGTCTCCTAACCCCAACTATCATTGACTCCAACCCCAAATCATCTGCACAAGTGATAACTTTTTTTTAACAATCCACTCTATATTTGTGTGTAGATAAGAAATCCATACCCAAAATGACTCCATAAGAACCCAAGGGAAGGATGCGAAAATCCAAGGTCCTAGTGAAGGGTCCTAGGCCAACTACACACTCCTTGACTAAGGAATCCATTGTGATCTTGGATCCAAAAGCCATCACAACATCCCAACTAGGGCCCTGCCTAACTACCACCAACCTACATCGATCAACTAATGATGGTGCAATAAATGAATCAAAAAATACAAAATCAAACAATATAGAGGTAGGGATTCCACCAATTCTACCTAAATTCTCTATCACCGTACCCTAATCCTGTATCTAGCGGTTATCGACCACTACATAAATCTTGTGAATTCATGTCCTTGTAAAAAAATGTAGGCTTAGAAACATGTCCATTACCCTTGTTATTAGGCTTCTATGACACATGCTCTAATGGTTTCCATGAACACCGCCTCCATAACAACTACTAGGATTTCTCAAAAAATAATAAGCTCCCCCTGGTGCTCTAGTGGTCAGTGAAGTGGATCTCGATGAACGTGTCATGGACTATTTTGGCTATTGTGGAAAAGCTCTAACTAACTGAGATTTTGGTTTTTCCTATGTCTTTGAGATTCCTCTAGGAGGAGGCCAAATACTTCATCCCTTTTGAGTAGCAAATGTCTGTGGAGGTCTAAATGATGGAAAAGTCTTTTTTTGTTATGATGGCTATTGTGGTGACCTAAATGAATACTAAGATGAAATGTGTCTGCCATGAGGAGGAGGAGTTATTCCCCTTTTCCTATTATCCTGTATATTTTGAATACATATTCTCACTCTATTTCTAGCCTATTATGTCTTCCCCCTTGCCCCCCTAGAAATATAGGCCTTCTAATTGGCCTCAGCTAAAGTTTACAAACAATGAATGCACATTTCCCCTCCTAAATCCAAGTTCAAGATTGTGATGAACCTATAAATCCTAGCATTCTCCTCTTATAAGTATTCAACATACTAAAGCAAGTATAGAAACTGAATCTCATCCTCAGCCATGGTCATAGATTCCTATTGCTGGCTGTGAAACTCATCAATCCCCTCATAGATGAACCTCCAGAATATATACCTACTACTGAACTGCTCCTCGAAGAGCTCCCAAGTAAAATTATCTGAGTCTACGTGGATATTTTTCTCCTCTGTACTCCACCAAACGCCTGCTTCATCTCTCAGAAGATGAATTGCAACACAATCTTTCATGTTACTAGTACATGGGCAAAACTTCAAGCCTTCGCTCAAGGTCACTAACAAAGCATCTTCCTGAAATCCTCATGTATCACCAACATAATAGGATGGATGAAGCTTCAAATTATTTTTGATATGATCTTCCACTATCTACTGCATGCCTCTAGGTCTGTCCTTTCAACCAACTCTCGGTCTAGGGATTCTATATCTCTCTCTATACCCCTCTTTGTGGTGAATTAGGTGTAGCTAACTCCACATAGGATTTTTCTACTCTATACTCCTTGTTGTGCCATTAAGGGTGTTGAGCCTCATGATATGGCTCCCTATCACGTTGGCTAGGTCGTCCCTTACTACTCCACCTCATATAACTACATTGACCTTCTACAGGTTGTTTAGGATATGTGACAATATAGTGGTAACTACTTCTTCTGGGGGTCGTATATCAAACTCCACATGAAATATCCCCTCATCTTGTTTGTGCCTCATGTACAAATCAAGACTAGAGTCAGTTCATCATCATCTAGGTTGATTTAAGTTTTCTAAGTTTTCTACATTTTTCACTTATCAGCAGTTTCATGTGTTCTAAGTTAGAGTTGTGCTAAGTTTACTATTTATGTTTCCATGTGTGACCAATGTTCAAAGTGTTGAACCTGGGGCTCTGATACCAATTGCAACGCCCACATTTTTGACACACCATACCCAAGACAAAACTCAATACTTAATTAGGAAAAATACAAAATATTTTCTTTTTTGTTTAAAGGGGTTACAACCAGAGATACCGATGACTAGGATTAAATATTTCTTTTTAAATAAATTTCTCACATTTGTAAAGTTTTCAAATATTAAATTAATAATTAACATTATTAATTTACACTAAGGCCACTTTGGGATGAATCCTTGTCTAGGGTTTCTTTTAACTCACCTTATTTAAAATATCAACTGGGTCAATGTTTCCTAAGTTAGCTAAATTCTTACTTACCAAAACAATTAATAATGATGCCCCTCATAAGGTTATCTAAATAAACATTTTAAATTCCAAATAATTAACCCTTATAATTCATTAGCTATGTTACTCAATTTACAAATATTTAATCTATCCTTAGTAGTCGAAGGCTATAGGTCTCAACTTATCATCTTCATTAAGTGGTCCCATTCTAACTATTTACCCATAACATTTAAGAAATTACATTTCCACAAAAAAAAACCACACGAATTAAAGTTTTAGGGTAAAATATCATCCATTATATTAAGTCATTTTGGGTCCTTCGATTAAAAATGCCCTAAAATCCTTAAGACTTATTTCTTATACCCTTTTGACCTAATTTTATCTGATTTTCATTTTGTAGGTTTTGGGAGCATGACGGTCATGAAAGCTTGGGAAGATTCCTATGGAGTTCATTTTTCATATATTTTTTCATTTCATTAGTTTATTTTTTTGTACATGGTAGGAACAACCCCTTATGAATCTATTATACTTCCACAACTTACATATAATTCTTCATTGATGTGCACAATTCAATCTATTATAAATTAAAGGCCTTTATACACATGCAAGGAGTCCATGAAAAGGGCTGGCAACACATTGGCTTCACAAAACCAAAATTACAGAGTTTTGCTACTCAAACTATCATCCCTTACAATGGGTCTAAAACTCTAATTTATAGGATTTTGATAGGAGAGAGAGGGAGAGACGGGATGCAAATACTGAAATAAAATTTCCAACCACTTGAAATATGTCATAAATGATGATATATGACCTTCAAAAGGCACCCCTTACTATGTGATGACTTGCAGCAATGAAAACTCTTTGCGCATGCTTCATTAAATCCATCTACAACCATTAATAAAATCATTGATCAAAACCTGACACATTTTCCTTGAAATCATTATAAAAATTTCTTCAATTTCTACATTTCTTTAATTTTGTGTGTCTTTCTTGGACTCGCGATTCCAACAAGACTGATTTTGAGAAAATCTGTCGAGAATTGCAAAAGTTATGGTCTTCTCAGTGTGAGAATTTATTTTGAGTTTTCAAGGGATTTCTTGTATTCTACAGAACTAAATAATTAAGTTTTTTGAGCTGGAGGTGTGGAGGATGTCGCACCCTTTCCAAAAATTCAAATTTTCTAAAAATCAAAGTTATAGGTGAAAATATATGCCCATTTCAAGTTCAGGGTCGAGATGTTCCACACAGGCTCTCACAATCCACATTTAAAGCACTTTCCTTTGTATTGCGGGTTTTGTGGGTTTTCAGGGAACTTTTGGCACTGGGGTATAATGGCAGCCTAGGCTATCAAACTATTCCTTATCCATAACCTACTCAGTCTCATTGATATGTGGCAATTTCACCTCCGTAGAGAAATCACGTCCCTGCGGTTCTTGGACCGTGTGGGCCTCCTTTCTTCACATCATCCGACTCAGGATTTTCTTTCCTCACGTGTCTATCATTGACTAGGCAAGGTTTAGGATGTTGACTGCAGACTTCTCCACACCACTTGTCCATAGGTATTTCAGTGATTTCAGGTTCAAGATGCACTCACGTCCCCTGGGAAACTCCAACCCGCTTCACCTGTAACACGGGCCTCTAACCTCCTTTGTACCCACATAGCCTTCTTCATAATACATTGGTCAGGTCATGATAGATGTTGACCCCCTCTCTTTGCCACATTGCACTCCCACATGCATTTCTCGTTTTGTACGCATGAATGGCCCATGTACGACTTGAGCCTTCCAATTCCACTTTTGCTGCACAATTCCTTCCCCAAGGCCATTTCGATCTTCTTAAGCTTGTGTGTTCCTTGGGCCACCCGGGCCTCGATCATCTCTTTTTTCCTCAAAATACTTCAACTCGATTGATGGCTCACCAAGCCATAGAAAAATGTGACATGTATGAAAGAACTTAGTTCCTCTGCTTAGCAGATCAACTACTATTTAAATAGCTCTATGGCACAATATAGGTAACTGCGTGGTTCAAATAGCTCGGCTCATCAATGTGTGAAGATTTTGGTTCTCATATTCCTTGGCTTGACAGATCCTTTAGGATTTTCGTGCCAAAACATTTCTCACTTAGCTTGATGTTACCCATGAAACAACTCGTTCTCTCCACAAGGAAACTCATTGGGAAATAGATTAGCTTAGTCATGAGCTTGACCAATCCCATGGTCATTACCCAAAGGAATAAGCTCATAAACCTTGGTGGGTCAGATCTCTTCTAATTGACAAGATCTCCTTCCAGCACATGGGAAATGCATTCAACATACTCCAAATTTCAAATTTAAAAGCTCATTGTAAGAAGTAGGCCCCTCAATTACAAGTTTATCATTCATCTAATTTTCACACAATGGGTATTAAAAGTTGATACCCACTTAGCTCATATGTAAATTTAGTAGATTAATTTAAGAGGTGTGGGATAAGCTTAACTTGTCCCACAAGCCTCCAAAAATGGCCCTTAAGAACAAAATCCGAGTTTGACATGCAAGCTTGAGTACACATTACCAAAACCAATAAAATATTTATCAAATCCATAATAAAATGAAGGAAAATCTACAAAAATTAAATACCCCTAAGATCACATTCTAAATTACTTTAATTGTTAATATTAATCATGCTTAAATAAGAGAACATTAGCTAACAATAATAAAGTAGAATCATATTACTAATAATAAATCATATACTCAGAAAATAATTAAAAATCAAAATGGGAAAACAACACATTTACCCATGGTCACATTTGATGTCAACCCCCCAATAGGGACCCCCTATAAAAAATATCAACAGCAAAACAACATACAAGAAACACAAGTTGCCAAGGTGACCCATGTTGTCAATACCCAAAATTCCTTTTATTGTTGGTCTCCTATCCCCTTTTGTTTTTTGTCTTGCAATTTCCTGGAAAATTGAAACAATACTTCTCTTCGGCCTTGTGGCCATATCAATGACATCCAAAGCAATAAAACACGCATATACATGTATCAATTCACGTCAACAATTAACATAACTAAATCATCACTAAAATCTAGTAATTTCACCAGTTGTTTACAATTTCAAGACATCTTCAATTCGATTTATTTCATTGATGACAATGAGGACAACAAGACTAGCTAAATCGTCTAACAAAATCTATATATCAAAATCCAATGTGTCAGTAAATATATAAAGTAGTAACTTCTAGATCATCATCAATACTGAAATATCAATACATGCATATAATTCTACAGTATGGGTCACCACATATCCGTAATCAAACTATCTATAATATCTAATAAAATATTAATCAGATATAATACTATCCATCTATCAATGTCTACTTATCAAACATGATAACAAATTTCATTCCTCTAATCCAAAGTAAGCAAAAATTATAGTCAGATCAATGTCGAAGAGGAGTGGGCACTACAAAAATAAGGAGGGGTACTTGTTATGGAGGGATAAGGAGGTTTTTTGGAGATTTTTTATATGTTTGTTTCCTATGATTGGATCACACCTTTTGGCTCATTTGAATTTCTCATCCACTCTTCCCCATTTGGAGGTTGAACTTGGTATTTTCTTCTCCTATTTTTGATTGTATTCTTGTGTTTTTGGTGTGTGGTTAATGTTTGATTTGTGTTTTTCTTTTTTCTACCTCTTCCCTTCTTTTTCACATTTGAGGATGGTTTTCACTCTCTCCCATGGTCTTAGAGGGATGTTAGCATGTTCTCCAAACTTTGAAAAGGAATGTAATGATGCCTATAGGTTGGGAGGAAAACCGGGCCTATCTCTTTGTGTTTTGAAGACTTTATGGAATGGAAAGTGTTTGGGATGGATCTATGCAGAAACATTTGCAACTATAGAATATCAAATCAAAAACAGCCAAATACGGATCTAACAATCCCCACAAAATCTGCAATAGTGTAAGTATAAACAAGAATAATCCAAATCACACAAAATTACACACACATAACACAACATGTATTGTGGTTCACCTAATTTGGGCTACGTCCACCAAAGATAGAGATTTCATATATATAACATAACAAGAGATTACAAACCAACTCTTCTACACAAGAGTACATGTATCTCTACAAGAGTATCTCTTCCTCCCATATCTCCAACTATATCTTCCTAAGTACACTAAATCATGTCTCTATACCACCACTTGTGTATCCTCCAGATCTCTAACCGGATCTACCTGAGTGCACTACAACTATTCCTCTGAAACATCACCAAAAATCACATACATGAAGCTACCCTACATTTTTTGTTGTGCAACCAAGCTCTCAATGTACTGTGAATCTACAATTAAGACCTCTTGAAGGGTCTACCAATGTGCAACTGTAACCATGCACCAAGAAATAAGTCTCTCCATCATCACTGCATCAGCCTGTGTAAACATGAATACAACTTCCTCTATAATACTAGATTCTTATGGATCAACAATACATCATGATCTCATGGATCTATAATACAAGATCTCACAACATAACAATATGTCTAGTATGCTTTTTGTTGATACCATTTGTTAGGGTTAACCATATAATAGTGTTGCACAGATCTAAAATCAGATAAAGCATACAAAAAATGATTGCGGAAATAAACCAAAAGATAAAATAAAGAAGAGAAAGATAACACCATATTTAACATGGTTCACCCAGTGTGGGCTACATCCACCAAGAAATGAGCAATATTATTATTCATTTTTTTACAAAGGAAATACAATGAAGATTTGTTGTCTTCCAACACCTCAAAGGATGTTCAATGTTTTTCCCTCTCTTAGTTATTCTTTCTTTCTCACCAAGAAAACTAACATGCAAACAATTGCTATTTTTCTTCTCTAATACCCTCATACAATACATGCATATATATATATATATATATATATATATATATTCTAGGAAACTAACTATCCTTGTACAATCAAGAAATCATATTTAAAGAAAAATTTTTATTTTGATTCTCAGCCAAAAACGAAAGCACCACCGCATAGGTGGTCGATGTCGGTTATTGCCTTACCAATTTCGGTCACGTCCTGACCCATGCTGGTTGATAAGTGACTGATGCCAATCACTACCTGACCGATGTCGATCACTGTCAAATCTAGTAACTTGTAAAAAAATCTTTCTGTGAAGTAATTAAGCTCCACACTCAATATAAAGCATACTAACTTTTGCTTGAATATTTTTGGAGAAGATTGAAGACTTTGATATGTTATCTACCCAATTTTGAGGAAATCCTAGTCACTTCGATCTTGCCAAATATTGATGTAAACTCCTTTAGAATGCTCCCATGTTGGGATTCATGTGTATCATGTACTAGCAAGTTTGGATGAAAATTTTGTGTTGTTCCTTCCTTTGTTATAAGTTTGAAGTTGCATCTAATGGGTTTTGTGAGATTGATCACATTGATAAATTTTTCCTTCAAGATTTGAAGAGCATTGTTTAAGCCTTATTTGTGTTGATATAGGAAACTTGTACAATTGTTCCTCTTTTTTGATAAACTCCCATTTAGACCTACTTGTATGGTGAGGCTTTTCATGGTGAAATATGAATAGTGAAAGATTGAATCTTGTATCCTCTCCTTAAAAAAAGGAATGTTGTTGTATTGATACTTCGATTCTTTCATGTTGAAATGAACCTCTAATTTTACTTTGATGTATGTGTTGTAAACATGGCTTCATGGGTACTACAGTTTGACATCTTAGCTATTTAAAATTAATATGGTAAAGCTTAGGCTATAGGATAAAAGGGTGGTATTATCATATGCTTTGGAATCAATATTAGATGGAATGATTACAATATAATGGATTTCTTTTTTATCTTAAGAGAAAATATTTCTCACATATTAGTTTATAGGATTATCAAGTGACCTCCAAATTTCATGAGTGATGGAAATTAAAGAAGCCAAATTTGGTTTGTAGTGGCATTTCATAAGCAAGTGAATTTTTTATCAATATTTCATTAGGCCTAAGTTGTTGCATTATTAAGGAAGAGTTGCATTTATATATCCTTTTGGTTTATAAATGTCACACAAATCTTGCAAGAGTTGTGAAATGAATGAAATTTGGTTTTGTGTTAAATGTGGAATAATGGTAGAGCTTTAGCTTATATTGAAAATTGCTTACTTTTTTTAATTATTTGAAAGTAGAATTTTATAAATCATGCTACAAACTCTAATAGATCATATCTCCTTTCCATTTTCCAACAACTTAGTAAAATAGGAGTATTAATAGAATATGTAGTTGATAGGTTTTGAAAAAAAAAATTATATGCAAAAACGAAAGAATTTAATTAAATGCAAACTAGATGTTATTTGTATCATTCCTATGAACATGTTTATACCAAGTTTTAGATAATGAAACCTTATATGTATATGTATATATAAACATGATAAATATACTCTTTGAATAACAACAAAATTAGTACCATTTGGGATGAATTAACCCTACACACGGAGATAGATCTGTAACCCTAATACTTCTTCTTTAAATAAAACTAAACAAAAAACAAAAAAAGGGGGCCGCCACCTATTCTCCAGCCCCCGCTTCCACCTTCCCCATTCTCAAGCTTCTATCACCATGGCCACTACCTCCTGCATCACCATTCCCTTACTTCAGCAGCCACATTTTCCTCTACGTTGCATACACTCCTCTAAAACCCTTAGTAGACATGTGTAATCTGCGAGAGTATGAAACCACCACAAATAATAATAATAATAATAATAATACTAATAATAATAAACAAAAATAAGAGAGAGAGAGAGAGAATACTAAAGAAATTCCTTCTTATATATTCCTCATGGTCGCCACCCTAGGCTTGAGCAGAAGAAGAAGAAAATCAATATCAAGAAAAGGTAAAAAAAGGAGAGAATCCCTTCAGCATAATGGTGCATCAGGATAGGAAACAAGTCAAAACTTCCCTTCATGGCCACCCACAGGAGAAGAATTTTCTTCAGCTCAAATAACATTTTTTTCCCAAAACCCTTGTTCATTCTCTTCCATGGTAGTCAACCTAGGGAAGGGCAACAAAAAAATAAAAATAAAAGAAAAGAATTGAAAATACAAGTTATTCAAAGAAGATATAAGTATAATTAGGGCTTGAAAAATATAGGGTGTAAAATCACTTCATCCAATGGATATCATTATCCTAGAGCTTGAATTTCACATTTGAAGTTTATTATTTTTATTTATCTTTTATTTTATGGGTGAAATTGCTCTTATAGTGAATATTTTGGTTATTCCCTCTCCTTTCCACCTTCTTGGCAAGAAACACTTTAATTTACTCTTATCATTTTAAGAGGCCATGTAGTTTCACATAATTTATATTTTATTTAATCTAATCTTGGTATCTTAGGGGAAGATCATATATTATATTTTACTTAATCTAACCTTGGTATTTTGGGTGTAAAATATCCAAATAGAGGTGTTTGATTTCAGAACTTATCTCCGTAATTGTGGTAAAAATTAGTTTTGTTTGTTTGTGTGTGTGTGTGTGTAACGATAGCAATTTTTTTAAAATAACAACTCTAAGGAGTCTTAGTTATGGGTTAAATTCTTATGGATAGTGAAGGTCCTCTCGAATGGTATTAATAGTTTCACACCTTGGGATGCAATATCAGTAACACCTAAGTCAAGGTTTAACATTTGACGTATCAATCAATGTATTTCATTGTTTTTTAAATTGTCTAGAATTTTAGGTGTTATGTTTGGTTTAGTTCATGTCGAATTTGGGGCATGTCGTTTGGTATCAGAGCTCGAGTTCCAACACCAGGTGCACTGGATATGAACGTATAATAGGTTAATAAGTATAGGTTTGATTTTTTTCCCATTCGACAAAAATGTTTCCGTTAAACTTGATCACTTCCTTCCTATATTGTTTTGAATGCCGTAACAAGGAGATGAGTGTCACACATCTAAAACACTCACCTAGGAGTGGTGTTACCACTCTTAGGATGTGATTTTCCATCAAATACCCGCTTAGGTGGGAAATTTTGAGAAAGGGAACAATTTGGGGTGATTGGAATGCAAGATTTTTTCAACTTCTCTATGTTAAAACACTTTGTAAATATTAGAAAAAATCATTCAAAATTAATGTGCAAAATGGCTTCGTGACTATCGTAGTGGAGACTGGTTAGGTTTATCATAGTCTCTAGTGAATTGGTAACTCAAAAAAACATTTAAACCCAATTTATAAGATCACATGATTTTTTAAATGAAGGAATGTTGAGCTTAGTTGATTACACTATAATTTGGGACAACAACTAAAATATAAGAAAATTTGTTTTGATTTGGACTTGTAGTTTAGGGAAACTTAGTATAAAATTGAAGTCTACCACTTCTAACATTTTGTATTTCTACATGTCAATTGGTTGCAACAATTAGTTTTGGTGAAAATGGAATTCAGAGCTAGTTTTTCAAGCTTGTTTAGGAGGCCTCTAGTTGTTCTTGCACAAAACACAAACTTTTCAATAACATAAATTAGCTCCAGAAATGAGGTCATGACTAGAGTTTTAGTTATCATAATTCCATTATGTAAGTTGAATCGGATTCTCTATATATAGGAGAATAGATGGGAGTTGATAGAACAAATTTTTGAGTTGTGAATGCCAATTTTCAAAACCCATTTTGTAGCAAAATTCACAACAAAAAACTGTTGAAAAGAAATAGTGAAACTTTAATAGTTGGCCTCGAGAAGGTGCTTCTGATTTGAGATTCATTCACCAGTTTTGGGTTCAATATGTCTTGTTTGAATCCCTATATAAAAAATAATCATCTTGAAGTATTTTTTTTACCATTTGGGTATTTTGTACTTGTTTGGTAGGCTCTTTTTGTAGCCATTTTGGCTAGGTCGTAGAACAAGAGAATTGGGTCTTAATGAACCATTTGATTTCTTAGAGCACCTTTGGAGGGTGCAAGCTCCTATAATATGATTATAGTAATGTTATAACATATTTTACTATAATCATAACATATTTTACTATAATGTTATAATATGATTATAACATATTTTATAGGTTGAATCCTATGACCCAGAAAAATTATATGCTACTAGACATTTTGGAATGCTAATTGTTTCGGTCTAGTTTTGTCATTTTGGGATACCGTAACAAGTATAGTTGTTGATTTTGGAAACAATTTGTGTTCGGATATATGAATTTGGAAATTTTTCCTTGGTATAAGGAATATGTGTAAGGTATTTGGTTAATTGGTTTCCTCTTTGATTGATCCATTGTTTCATAGGAAAACTTGCTCGCAATGTTAAGGAAACTACTTTAAACCCAACAAAACCTTTTTGGTATGGGCATAAAATTAATAGTTGTACCTTGAGTAGAACAACCCAATAAGAGTAAATGGTCTTCCACATATTGAAAGTTATTTATTAAAATTGGAATAACCTCTTCTCCTCTTGTTATGCTACTAATCTAAATTTTATAACTCTCGTTATAAGAAAATTTGCCAATAAACCTTATAACCTTACTTATCCTTTTAAAAGTGTATATCTAAAATAAAGATACTTTGATGAAAAAAAAATCTAATGTAAACTTCTCTAGCTTGTCTATAAACAATATATGATAAGGGGAAAGGATTTTTAGGGTCTAATTTTATACGATGGCTTTATACAAAGTGATATTGCATAGTTATTTTACCTTCTTCTAAGGAAACTAAGTAGCCCTTGAGCTATTGGCAACTAGCTCTTGTTTTCAGAACTTAAAATTCTTATCAAAGCCCTCAACATAACTTTTGGATTAGCTTCAATAATGTTCAAACTATTTTAACCCTCCTTGAGCTCGACAATCCCATTTTCATATTATGATCCCTTATTAAGTTTTGTCACAATGTAACTTGATTAAATAATTTCACCTTACAGATACACTTGTAATAATAAACTTCTTTGAATTGATTAAAATGTTCCTAAAAAAATTTTGTTTATAATGTTAAGAATTATGTTTAGTAAACATAAAATCACTCTCTCTTTCTAACTTTAACTCATGGATCTAGAAGAACATTGATTACACAAAAATAGCAATAATCTCTCGTTATCTCTCTCTATGTCTCTCAGAAAAAAAAAAAAAATTAAATTAGTTTCAATTGCTCCCTTGGTTGGGTGATATGGTATACCAACGTTAGTGTTGACCGTGGAATTACAAGTAATATGGTGCAATAGTGAAGAATGCAATAACTCGTAACCCACCAAAAATACATATATACCTATAACTACATCTATGTATTTATACCCTATAAACAACAATAAAACTATGAAATTATATGTAAATGGGAAAACTCGTCGAATATGTATTTAAAAACCACCCTTATTGACTAGCAATTTATCATTGTTACTCCTTCAAATCTAAAATTGAGGTAATCTTAAGTTATTGTTTCAAATGGAATAATTAATGTTTATTAATCTTAGTTATGTGATATTCATATAATATGGATTACACTCTCAATATTTGGTCTTATGTAATTAACTTAGGTAATGGGTTTTCATTCCCGAGTTCTAGATAAGAAAGTAATGTGAATACTCGAAGGTTGCAATGGTCTCACACCTTTAATATGCCTTCGGATACTTGACTCTTAGGAGACTCATGCGTAAGAATTCCTTCACATTGAAAACTCTAAGTAACTTATTATAAGATAAATGGTGTAACCCCTTATTGTGAAGACAAAGGATAACGATTAACTATTCTGTCCACCTACCTTGAGTGAAGGCATCCTTTTTTATCAGTATGAACACTAATTAAGCAATGTAAATTTGTATTTTTTCCTAAAGTCATGTTGTTTTGGGGTACTCGTTAAAACATGGCCCCATTTTTTGTTACCACTTAATAGGGTGGCAAAAGTTATAGTTCTTTGTGTAAAATGGATTCACCCTCTAGTAATGAGTATATTTATATCCATCTATTTTGACCTAATGGGTCATTTATGACCAAATAATTGTTGAGTAAAATTTAACATAAATTCCAAAATTGAGAAGTATTAGGCTATACCTTTCCTTAAAGGAAAATGTGCATTGCCCTCTTGAACTCTTGAGGAAGGTATGAACAGAAAATTTGTATCTCCTTCATGTGATAAATTTGTAAATTACATAGTAATTTGATAGGTTTGGGAAGCATTCCCTTTGAATATATTTTGTCTCGCCTAACTTACTCATGTTTTCTCTTGATTATGGTAATTAAGAAACAATAAAATTTAAGTAAAACTTTTCATTTCTCTTATTGAATTGAAAATTCGTTGTTCATTTTTATCATTAAGTAAATGTGGCTTTGTAAGGATGTATAAAATGCCACGTCGATAACAATTTATAGGTTTAATTTATAAATTAAACCATCCCTTATGATTTTTCTACATAAATCTTAAAACCATAATTGAGGTGTCCTAGGAAATGGTTCATGTTATGAAACATTGGAACCAAACTAGAAATCCAATCCTAACTTGATGGTTAGATAGATATTTCACCCACCAATTTATTGGTGCTATTACTATGTGACCATAAATATAATGATCAAATCAAGTCAGCACCCTTAATTATGCTTGATATTATGTGAATCTTCATTCTTGACCTTAGTGAGTAATGCAAATGCTAGAACCATATTGGATAGGCCCATGAACCATTTTGTTTTTGATTTTAGATTAATGGTAGTATCTTGGATGGTCTTCATGAGTAGGCTCATGCAAATCATGTATATATAATTTGTTAACCCTATTTTAAATAACCATTATGTTCCTTTTTCTCACCCATCAACAGTTTCCTTTAATTGTGGGCCTTGTGATCCACTTATGTGGACCATTGTAGGAAAGTTAGAGTTAATGCAAATGAAAACCTTTGGAAACAAAAAATTCCCTTTAATTTTATCCTATTTGAGATATACTTGACTTCGAACCATGTTATATTTGATGAGACATGTTTATTAAGAAAAATAAAATAAAATAATAATATAGTTCCCTTAAAGTGACCCTGATGTTGGACATACACTACGAGTGACCATTTATAGGTTTTAAAAAATGATGTCGATAACAATTTTCCTTGTAAGATGCAACTTTCTTTGACTAAATTACTTTAAATGAAAGAAACACTTGGTACAGAACCAAGTTTAATTGGTGGGACATGCTTGTTATGACCAACAACCACATGATATGACACGATACCTTGTGAGGTCATATCCCTATCTCACCTAGTGAATTCCAAAAGGAAGTCTAATTTTAGAAGAGAAGGATATAGTGCCCACATCTTCTAGCTTTAATTTATGTACACACTCTATACTCATATAATTTGATGATTGGACATGGATTATGACACCTTGTTTATATTATGTTATGATATTTTATCATTTGAGGACATGTATGATGATTTGGACGCATACCGCCAATTTAGTTTTCACTAATATGATAGTTCATTTCAGTAGAGGTTCTAAATACTATTAGGATTATACCAGTTGTACAGATAAACAAGCATGCAATGAATAATGCAGAAAACATAAAACAGAAAAAGAATGTCATAAAGCAGAGACACAGATTTAACGTGGTTCACCCAAAATGGGCTACGTCCACCAAAAACAACCAATCCTTTTATTCAGTCAAGAAAAAATCTCTCTCAAAATATGGCCACTCATCTAATGAGCCTCATAGATAACGACCCTTTAAATATATTAAGGTTTTTATCATTTTGGGGAAACATAGGAAATCACTTGTTAGATCTATGACCTAATAAGGCACGGTCTAGATTTCACAATGCATAAATACATATAAATTTTGGCTTACAGGGGCGTTGCCCCCGAACCCCCGCTGGGGCACACGACCCCCAAAACCCCTGCCAAGGGGGCCATCCCCTCGGACCCCGCAAGGGGGGAAAAGTCCCCCTTGCAACCCCCATCACTATTAGTCACCGCAACCAACAATCTCCCACTTGGAGACTGATTGATGTAACTCCACCACTACAGCTCCTGCTTGGACTTTTCTTCTTGGCTTGTTTCTTCCACTTCAAGATCAATCTTGAAGACCCATAGAATTTGAATACAAATCCAACTTATCCTTTGTCATTGGTTTAGTAAACATATTGGTAGGATTATCATCTATATGAATCTTCACCAACTCAAGTTTCCCATCCTCCATCATCTGGCGTATGAAGTGATATCTTAGTTGAATGTGTTTGGTTCTGGAATGGAAGGTCAAGTTCTTTTCTAGGTGAATTGCACTTTGACTATCACTGTGTAACTTACAATCCCCTTGTTCCTTACTCAAATCCTCCATGAACCTGCTCATCCATAACATTTCCTTACTTTCCTCAGTCATTGCAACATATTCTGCCCCTATATTAAATAGGGAAACTACCTTCTGCAACTTTGAGATCCAACTCACTGCTGCACCACCAAATGTAAACATGTATCTAGTAGTGCTCTTGCTATCCACATCTCCTTTTATATCTGAATCCACAAATCCCTGTAAAGTATAATCTGGCCCTTTGAAGCACAAGTGCCTACTAATGGTCCCCCTTAAGTACTTGAGAATCCACTAGACTTCCTTCCAGTGTGCTTTACCCGGATTTTCCATATACCTACTAACAAATCCCACTGCTTGGGAAATGTATGGCCTAGTACAAACCATGGCATACATGAGGTTCCCAACTACTGAAGAATAAGGAATGCGCGTGCCATATCATCTTTTTCCTCTTGTGTTGTTGGGAATTTCTCTTTACTTAATCTAAAATTCCCATCCAATGGTGTACTAACTAGTTTCACATTCTGCATCTAAAACCTCTCTAACACCTTTTCTACATAGTCTTCCTGGGACAACACCAATTTCTTATTTTTCTTGTCCCTCTTGATTTGCATACCGAGGATTTTCTTTACTACACCCAAATCCTTCATTGAAAATGTTTGTGCAAGCTTTTCCTTAAGCTTTGCAATTTCCTACATATTAGACCCTACTACAAGCATATAGTCTACATATAATAGAAGAATAATGTAGCTCCCACTATCCAACCATTTAAAGTACACAAAATGATCTGATTGACATCTAGTAAAACCATGACCATGCATAAAACTATCAAACTTTAGATACCATTGCCAGGGAGCTTGCTTGAGCCCGTATAGGCTCTTCTTCAACCTAAAAACTAGTTTCTCCTTACCCTTCACCTCATACCCAAGTGGTTGCTGCATATAAATCTCCTCCTCCAAGTCACCATGGAGAAATGTCATCTTGACATCAAGTTGTTGTAAGTGTAAATCTTCTACAGCAACTAAACTTAATATAGTATGAATAGAAGACATATTTACAACACGGGAGAAAATTTCATCAAAATCGATATCTTTCTTTTTTTCATACACCTTCACTACAAGCCTTACTTTGTACCTTTTCCATCCACCTTCTTCTTCTTTCACATAGTAGACCCATTTTTTTTAGTACTCTCTTCCCAGCTAGTAATTTGACTAAATCCCATGTTTGGTTCTTTTCCAGGGATTCCATCTCCTCATTCATGCCACACCCCCACTCTTTAGTGGATTCCACCTACATTGGCTCATCAAATATCTCTGGCTCACCACTATAGGTTAGTAAACAATAATACAAAGTAGGGGAAAATATTTTGGGAGGTCTACTAATACATTGTGACCTTCTTACCAAAATGGGGGTGTCATGGGATCATTATTTTCTTCCTGCACATTTTCTTGAATTTCTAACTGAGGTGTCGATGTCGACACTGGATGTCATGCTCGGTCTACAAAACTGTCAACCTTGGTACCTATAGGTGCATATTTTCCACCCGAGAGTTCATTTTTAGGAGCTATATCCTCAACCAATTCTTCCTTGGGATTTTTTTCATCCTGTACATGATCCCTATACATTTTATTCTCACACCAAAAAACATCATGAATCCTAATTATCTTAAATTCATCTATATCCCAAAACCAAAATCCATAATCACCATTGGAGCCATAGCCTATGAATGTACAAAATTTGGATTTTGAATACAATTTCTTCTTGTTTTCTTTATTAATATACACAAATGCCTCTAAACCAAATACTCTTATAAATCAAAGGTCTACCTCTTTCCTGGTCCAGGATTCTTCGGGAATTCCTCCATCTAGTGCACTTGAAGGCCCACAGTTGATTAAGTACACAACAGTATCTATGGCCTCTGCCCAAAAGTGAAGAGGCAGCCCCACGTGCAATCTCATTGACCGTGCACATTCCATTATTGTTCTATTCATCCTCTCACTAACACCATTTTGTTACGGAGTCCTGGGAACTGTTTTCTCTCTACGAATCCCATTCAAGGAACAATAATCATCAAATTTCTTACTGTAATACTCACCGTCATTATTAGATCTCAAACATTTCAATTTAAAACCACATTCATTCTTAGCAAGTGCTTTCCATTTCTAAAATGTATCAAAGACATCAGACTTACGCTTAGTGCAATATACCCATACCTTCCTTGTGGCATCATCTATGAATGTGACATAGTACAGAGAACCACCATGAGATGCAACATGGGCCAGCCCCCACACATCTGTATGAACTAGCTCCAACTTTTTTTCTTTCTTGGTATTCCCTGCCTTGAGAAATCTAACTCTTTTTTGTTTCCCAAAAATTCAATGCTCACAAAACTCTAAGTCCAATTTCTTCAAACTTGAAAGCTTACCTTTTTCCTGTAGAATTTTCATTCCCTTCTCACTCATATGTCCCAATATATTGTGCCACGTGTTAGCATCCTCATCTGAAGTAGATAGTATGGTAGAAGAATTAGATGTACAAGTAGACAAATAAAGAGTGTCTACTTTCTTGCCCCGTGCCACTACTAGGGCACCCTTGGAAACCTTCCAAGCATCTAAAGTGAATGTGACTATGTAACCTTCACCACCCAACTGTCCTGTAGAGATGAGATTTCTCCTGAGGCTAGGTACATGCCTCACATCTCTCAATATCCATGTATTTCTATTCTGTAATTTCAGGTATACATTTCCCTTCCCGACAATGTTGCACGGCTCATCATCGCCCAAATAAACCTGTCCAAAATTTCCCTTGACATACTCTTTAAAATAGCCCTTATCAGGGGTTGCATGGAATGAGGCACCTTAATCTATTATCCAAGATTATATTCTAGTATCAAGAGAAAGTATAAGAGCATCCTGAATAATATTACCTGTTGGATTTTCCTCTTTAATACCTTCAATTTGGTTTTCTTTGTTTCCTTTGAACCAACAATCCTTTTTAGCATGTCATCTCTTTCCACATTTCCAAAAAGTAATGCCTCTACTCCTAGATTTGGATTTTCCCATATTTGATTTAGATCTCCCATGAACCTTACTCTTTGATTTCTCCTTGCTCCTCCCTCTACTCTCCATATTCAGTTCGCATTTCTAGAAGAATAATTTTCCCTTGTACTTTTCCTGGACATTTCCTCATTTAAAATGACACTGACTACATCTTCAAGTTTAAGATAAGTAGATGATGTATTACTAACTGCCATTACTAAGTTGTCCCAATTTTTTGGCAAAGAACATAGGAATAATAATGCTCTAACATCCTCATCAAATGGGATATTAACTGAATCTAACTGATTTACAATAGTGTGGAAATCATTAAGATGGTTAGATATAGATACACCTTCTTGCATTTGTAGATTAAACAATCTTTTCATCATATAAATTAGCTAGGTTTTTCATCAACTCTACCGTACTCTTCACATGTGAGATATTTGAAGCTATGAATGAATTCAGACTCAATCGAATCATACCGAGAGCCTTCCTATCTAGAACCTTCCACTCCTCATCAGACATGATTGAGGGTTTCACTTCTTCACCTCCCAATGGTAGGTATAGATCCTTTTGATACATGTAATCTTCCACCTGCATTTTCCATACATGGTAATTTCGGCCGTCAAACTTCTCAACTTTGAACTTATTCTCCTCTGCCATTGCTGCTTCTCCCACTCAAATAGAAATCCCTCTGTAAGTATACTACCAACAAATAAATCTCAAACCTTGCTCTAATACCAGTTGTTAGGATTATACAAGTTGTATAGGTAAAAAATCATATAATGAATAACGTAGAAAATGTAAAACAAAAAAGAATTTAATAAAGCAAAGACACAGATTTAATGTGGTTTACCCAAATTGGGCTACGTCTACCAAAAACATCCAATCCTTTTATTCAGTCTAACAAAAATTTCTCTCACAGTATGGCCACCCATCCAATGACCCTCATACATAACGACCCTTTAAAGATATTAAGATTTTTATCATTTCAGGGAAACATAGAAAACCACCCGTTAGATTTGTGACCTAATAAGGAATAGTCCATATTTCACAATGCATAAATACATATAAAATGTGGCTTACAGGGGTGCTGCCCCCAAACCCCCGTTGGGGCGTGTGGCCCTAGGAACCCCCGCCGGGGGGGCCATCCCCCCCGGACCCCGCAAGGGGGGCGAAGCCCCCTTTGCAACCTCCATCGCTATTAGGTTCCGCAACCAAAAAATACTAGCATGTTTCAATGTTATTTATCTTATTGGCTATATGATGGACATATGGTTTTGTCACACATTTTCATATCATGAATTATTTGGTTACTTGATGCTATAATATTTTAGCATGGATGGATATCGTTATATGTTATTGGGATGGCTAACACATTTTGAATTAATTTTAAATTGTGTATGTTTCTCATTAACAATTCCTTACTAATATTTTGTTAACATAGTTAGCATGATTATATTTTGATTGATTTACCGAGTAGTTAATTTATACATTTTATTGGAAGGTGTGTTTAATTTTTCCAATGAGTGTGCAGCTTACAGGGCACAGAAGAATGTAAGTTTCATGGCGGTTACTCAAGTGTGCACAAGTAGTCGACTGGGCCGAGTCTTAGCTATGTTAATTGTGTGAAGCCTTACTTGGTTTCTTGTCATGTTGGGCACCATGAGTGACCCATATATGTGGTAATATTATAAATTTATTATTGTTTAAATTGTTTAGCCCTATAAACTACATAATTATTATTATATGTTTTTTTCTTAACAAACATGTCTCATCAAATATAACATGGTTCAAAGTCTATTATATCTCAAATAAGAGAACATTAATCAAGTGAAACTGTTGTTTCCAAAGGTTTCATTTGCATCAAGTCTAACTTTCCTACAAGGGTCCACATAAGTGGATCATAAGGCCCACAATTAAAGGAAACTATTGATGGGTGAGCCAAAGGAACATAACGGTTATTTCAAACATGTTAGTTTATAGGATTATCAAGTGACCTCAAAATTTCATGAGTGATGGAAATTAAAGAAACCAAATTTGGTTTATAGTGGCATTTCATAAGCAAGTGAATTTGTTATCGATATTTCTTTAGGCCTAATTTGTTGTATTATGAAGGAAGAGTTTCATTTGTATATCATTTGGATTTATAAATGTCACACAAATGTTTCAAGTGTTGTGAAATGAATGAAATCTGGTTTTGTGTTAAATGTTGAATAATGGTAGTGCTTTAGCTTATATTGAAAATTGCTTACTTTTATTAATTATTTGAAAGTAGAATTTTAGAAATCATGCTACAAAATTTTATAAATCTCTCCTTTGCATTTTCTAGCAACTTCGTAAAATAGAAGTATTAATAGAACATGTAGTTGATAGGTTTTCAAAAAAACAAAAAAAATTATATGAAAAAATGAAAGACTTTAATTAAATGCAAACTAGATGTTATTTGTATGAATCTTGTGAACATGTTTCTACCATATTTTAGGGAATAACACCTTATACATATATGCACATATAAACATGATAAATATACTCTTTGAACAACAACAAAATCAGTACCATTTGGGATAAATTAACCCTGCACACGGAGATAGATCTGTAACCCTAATACTTCTTTTAATAAAACTAAAGAAAAAATTAAAAGGGGGGGGGGGGCTTCCACCTTTTCACCAACCCCCACTTCCACATTGCCCCATCTCAGGCTTGTGCCACCATGGCCGCTACCCGCTACATCACCACTCCCCTCCTTCAACAGTCACATTCTCCTCTGCTTTGCATACACTCCTCTAAAACCCTTAGTAGACCTGTGTAATATGCAAGAGTATGAAACCACCACAAATAATAATAATAAGAATAATTAGATAATTAGAAATAAGAGAGAGAGAGAGAGAGAGAAAGAGAGAATACATAAATAAATTTCCTCTTATATATTCCTCATGGCCACTGCCCCATGCTTGAGCAGAAGAAGAAAATTCAATATTAAGTAAAGGAAAAAAAAAGGAAAGAATCCCTGCAGCATAATGGTGCATCAGAGTAGGAAACAAGTCAAAACTTCCCTTCATGGTCACCCACAGGAGAAGGATTTTATTTAGCTCAAATAACATTTTTTCCCCAAAACCCTTGCTCATTCTATTTCATGGTAGTCGACCTGGGAAGGAGCAGGAAAAAAATAAAAAATAAAAGAAAAGAATTGAAAAGACAAGTTATTCAAAAAAGAGATAAGTAAAATTAGGGCTTGAAAAATTTACGGTGTAAAATCACTTCATCCAATGGATATCATTATCTTGGAGCTTGACTTTCACATTTGAACTTTATTCTTTTTAGTTGTCTTTTATTTTATGGGTGAAATTGCTCTTATAGTGAATAATCTAGTTATTCCTCCTCCTTTCCACCTTCTGGGAAAGAAACACTTTAATTTACTCTTATCATTTTAAGAGGCCACGTAGTTTCACATACTTAATATTTTATTTAATCTAATCTTGGTATCTTGGTGGAAGATCATACATTATATTTTATTTAATCTAATCTTGGTATTTTGGGTGTAAAATAACCAAATAGAGGTGCTTGATTTCCCAACTTGTCTCCTTAATTGTGGTTAAAATTATATGGATATGGATATGGATACGGATATGGATACAGATACGGATACAGATACAGATACAGATATGTATATGTATATGTATATGTATATGTATATGTTAAAATTTTATGGATAGTGAAGGTCCTCTCGAATAGTATTAATAGTTTCACACATTGGGATGTGTCATCAGTAATACCTAAGTCAAGGTTTAACATTTGATGTAAAAATCAATGTATTTTATTTTTTAAAATGTCAATAATTTTAGGTGGTGTTTGGTCTAGGTTCGTGTCTTATTTGGGGCATGACATGTTACTTCTAAGTTTTTTTATATCATTTTTGGCATGCTTGCAAATAACTTAGTTTCCATTGTATAGTTGTAAATGTTTGCAATATGTATTATTGTTTTGCATGTAACATATTATTCAATCATATTTAAATTAATTAATTAATCTCTTATAATTTATTTAAGGTTGGTACATTTATGTGAACCCGTTATTATTTGAAACCCTTTTCCTCGCTAAGGGTTTGAATTGTCTCTTCATTACCTTATGATCTCCAACCCTAGTGACTTTAGGGTTTCTTCTTTGATTTTTTATAGTTACTACTCAAGTAATAATATTTTTAAAAATCATAATGGTTTCCATCTCTCTATGTACATGTTGATTGTGGGTTCAATAAAAAGGTGTTATTCACACCATACCCTAGTGTTTTAGCTTTTGTTACCTATTTTCTCACTGACATGGCTTAAGGATATGAAGATACATCATCTTAATTTTTTATTAGGCCATAAAATCCACCCCCATTTACCACTCTTTGTATGACACCCACTTTCAGTGCACCTTCTATTGATTTTTCCATAACTAGCTCTTTTACTATCTCAGAGGCACCAAATGAGACACTTTCTTTGTGTACTTTAGTTAAATCACTAATTGACCCCTAGCACTCTAGAATTATTATAGCCTTGTTATTATGATGTATTTATATCTGAGTATGCATCTAGTTATAGTGGCTCACTTTATGAGGGACGATCTATAGCCTTGCATATTCATACAAAGTTTCCTAATTCCCATAGGAATGTACAACCTCCTAACATAGAATTTTTCTAAGTGTGTACATGAATCATCTTCAAATGGTGATGTATTTTCTTCTAGTTAGGATTATCTTACAATTATTTTAAGAGCTAATAATTTAACTTTCCTTCTAGTGATGATAATGATGATGAATAGTCTTCTACTTCTATAAATGGTGATGCACATACAGATTGTAATAATGGTGTTCTTTTTATCTCTCGAAAGTGCACCCTATAGAGAGATGGTTGCAGGTGTTCTAAGCTTGCAAATTTTATCTCTCTCTTTCGTAGATACAATGGAAACACCTTAGGTCTATGTGTATACCTATTTTGAGGTGAGTCTTTGGTATCAAGGTCGGTTCCTTATTGATGTATCCTAAATTGATTTTCTGGGGTTAAGGGTAAAAGATGACTATAAAATGATTTAAAACTGAGGTGATACACCAAATTTGTTTGAGGTTTTTGACTGACCATATGCACAATTGATATGGAAAGGATTAATTTGATACACAAACCAACAGTTTTCTACAGAATATTAAGGGGCAAATACACTTTGGTGTATTGAGGGAGAGTATCACAACAATACTACTAAGTTAAACATGCACATTAGTATCACAGAAATTACTGAATTTGCAACAGGGTAAGATGATCAATCAGGGAACTTACATTCACAAGATTAATCGAACATACACAAGACTATAAATAATTGGAAAGGCAAAAAAAAAACTTCACATTCAGAGGGAAAAACTTGCATAAACTACTTCAGCACTCTTGTATCTAAAAGTCCTCCTTTGTGCTTTCCTAAGGCACTATTATCTCTCGAAAGTGCACCTTGTAGAGAGATGGCTGCAGGTTTTCTAAGCTTGCAACAATTTGATCTCTCTCTCTTTCGTAGATATGATGGAAACACCTCAGGTTTGTGGGTATACCTATTTTGAGGTGAGTCTCCGGGATTAAAAGGCCGGTTCCTTATTGGTGTATCCTAAACTTGATTCAAGGGTTTTAGGGGTAAAAGATGACTGTAAAATGATTAAAACTAAGGTGATACACCAAATTTGTATGAGAGTATTTGACTGAGTATATACATAATTGATATGTGAAGGATTTTTTTTGGTGCACGAACCAAAAGTTCTTCTGCAGAGTATTAAGGGAAAAAAACTTAGAGTTGTATTGAGGGAAGATTATCACAATAATACATTGCTAAGCTAAACATGCACATTAATATCTATGCAGAAACTACTGAATTTTCGCAACAAGGTAAGATGATTAACCATGGAATTTACATTCACAAGACTAATAGAAACATACACAAGATTGCAAATAATTGGGAAGGAAGAAATTATTCACACTCAGAAAGGAAAAATAGGAAAAAAATTGCTTTAGTACTCCTATATCCAAAAAGTCCTCTAGAAGTTCTCCTTTGTGCTTTGCAAAGGAACACAATATATAGCAAAAATAAAATTTCCCCCCTTTCCTAAAAATAGCACTAAGGCTTGTATTCTCCCATGCATTTTATTTTTACCCTTTAATTAATAATAGATAAAGGAATAAAAATAGATCATACAATTACAAATAGGCATTTAATAGCCTTGATTACAATATGGTCAAATTAAATTTGACTGATCTATTTTTAAGAAAGCAAGAGTAAATAATTTGCTAATAATAAGCTTGCTTATTGAGCAAGTCTCTCTCTGTGACCATGTAAATTTGTCTTCTTGTCTGTTCCATGTCCTCTTTGTGAAGGCATGTACAGAATTAACTCCCTGTGTCATTGAGAAAAAATAAATTGCAATACTTGTCAATACTTTTGCAGAAATAATTGATCTACTGCAGGGATCACTCTATCCTGATAGGCACATCATAATCATCTCTTATTTTCTGGAAAAATAAGGCAATTAAAACATTCAGAAGTTTTCCTGTCATCCAATGTTGATCACTTTGGGAATTAAAATAAGCTAGCAAATTATCTGTAAAATCCTTCCCACTAGTGGGGATCGTCATTGAACAAAGATCATGTATTTTATCACTTTGAAGATGTCCACTGCTTGACAAATTTGATCCAAAATGGACCTACAAAATATCGTTACTTGTTTTCTGATAAAATTTTGCATTTTGAAATACTTGGCTTGCCATTTTCTCTTGAATACTACAGATGGTACATGTGTCTGAATTTAATTGCAGTGGAATCGTGGCTCGATTATTATGTCCTTGTTGCTTCTTTTCCAAAAATATAATCTCAAAAACTAAAAAAATCCCCTGGCGTCCCGCTTTCCCGATCCTTATTTACAGATCATATGATTGTTTGGTCTTGGTGGGGCTGCGGGGAGATTTTTGATACTTAGCACTTCCGTCCAAGGTAGACTTTTGGGCACATGTTTGTAATTTGAAACCTTTGCGGACTTTCAGGCTGATGGGTCTATTTCATAAATTTTGCGGGTTTTCAAGGCCTGAGGGTCTATTTGAAACTTTAACCCCTTTTTGCGAAAAATCTGCTAAAACTCAATGAGGACCCGTTGCTCCATTGAATGCTTTGACTTTCAGATTGACTTTTTACTTGTGGGGATAGGCCTTGCGCGGGTTATTTTGAGAACTTTTAAACCTTTGCATTTTTAAAGTTTGAAAATGCTAAGTAAACTCCCGAACCTCTGTTTTTCCGCTTCTGCACGTGATGGTGAAGCCACGTGTACTCTGCGGACTTTTGGGCCCTGCGGAGGAAAGTTTTGACACTTTATAAAATTTTAAAATTATAAGTTGGTCAATCGACCGCCATTTTTACTTGGACTACTTTTGCATCAATCTTGATGATCAATTTGTGAGTGTTGATCTATGTACTTGTTGATTTTTTATCGTTGATCTCATAAAGCATGATTTTAGGGTTTTTACCATGTGAATAAATGCGTTTTAATAGATCGAACCATGGTTTGATTTGAACTTGGAGATCGATTCTCGAGCGTTGATCTATGTCCTTGTTGATTTTCAATCATTGATCCATTGACCAAGGTTGAGTTCTGTCTAAGCCGACAGTTGAGGTAGGTGAGTTAAAACAACTCGAACATTATTCATTTTCTCCACTTTCCATCTGAGTTTTGTGGGCGAAGCCCTAGGAAAATTTTTCCAACGCCATTGTTCTAGTGTTTCTGTAATTTGATTCAACCCATTTTAATGGCCCTTAAGCAACTGCATCTTCTCTTAGAGATTTTTTAGCACTATTTTGATAGGTTCTTCCATTGTTGGATTTTTCACAGTTTTGTTAGCTCATCCTTCATGAGATCTAGTTGTTCCGCCATTTGCTTAGAAGCTTTTTCTTGGGAGCTCTGTTAATATTTTTCCGCCAATGGTAATCGTATAGCTCATCTTCCTTCTGTTACTCTGATGGCTGCCATGGCTCGATTCATTGTTTTGAGCAAGATATTTCTCTACTTATTTATAAGTAAATGAGCTCCTAGTTCTTAAGATCTTTACCTTTTCTACTTAGCCACCATTGGAGCTTTTAGAGCTTGGCTCCTTCTTTAAAATGGTCTTTGTGTGATGAGCATCAATGTACTTTTACAGTTGTGTTTACTTTTGAAACCCGACCCCTCGGCATAAATGATTCTCTGAGCTCGATTGAGTCTATGCCATGGAAAGTGAATGTGGAGCTCTTTTTATTTCTGGTTCCTTTGTTCATGCTTTGAACTTGGAAAACTCTCGGATTAACCTGACTTCTATGAATAGTAAGTTCATTTCCCATCATGAGTATTTGGGTTTTCTATCGAAGGGATTATGGCCTTCATTTTTCTAAATTGATGTTCTTGTAGTGTATTTTGAATACTGCTTCTTGGGTTTCCTTAAGAAATGGATCATTGTTCCTCTATACTGAAACTTTTGAGCTCATTTTGGGGCTTCAACCTGAAGTCATGACTTGTAGATCTGTGTATCTTGTGTTCCGAGTATCATTTGCTTCTGTGATCTATACTATATAACTTTCCAAAACATTACTTTTAAAAGAGTTTGAACCTCGGATCCTTCCTGGATAGATGTAGACTCCATTCAAACTTTCTTCCAAAACTGAGCTCTGATATATGCAAAATCCCTTGTCATTTGATCATTCCAGTATTGTCTATTCTTCACCATAGAGTTCCCCTCTATCCACTTTTGATTTTTCTAACTGGAACTAGCTCATGGGAATAAGAAAACTACATGAATATCTCTTTTCTTCAATGATACTAAGTTATATGTCTCATTCAATCACTTTTGAGGATTTCCACATTGCATTCTTATAATATTTGGTGAAGTTTTCAAATCTGGGGTTAACATCTCAAGCTTGATTCATGACTGAATTCTCAATAATCTACTTTGTCCTACTCAGATCTGCTTATTGACCTCATGTGATTTTTGCAAGGTTGAATGATGTTAATAAAATATGTAAATGAAATGGTTGCTTTTGCATCTCTTTCTTCAGCTCACTTTTGATATATGCCTATTTGTAACTTGTAGCTTCAGTTATACTCTTTGATCATGAAGTTGATGGTCCTACTATGACTGATTATTGGACTGAAAATTACAACTGCCATAGAAATATACTTCTGATATTTATAATTAAGAAGCCTTGCACCCTGCAATAGTTTTATGGGGATTCTACAAGCAATTAAGCTTCTGTTGTAATATCAGATTCTCAGGCATAAGCATTGATCCAAATACTATAGTTCTGTTACTTTTACTGCATTTCCTTTTATTTCAGCTTGATATGGATACTGGAAAAGTTGTAAATGTCCATTTTACATGGTGAAAGCCCTGTGAAAATTTTTCCCACAATTCTCTCTTCCTTGACTAAAATCTAGAAAGTGTACATTGTCTTCATGCATCTTCTTTGTTTTGTAGTATTGGTATCCTCTTCCATTTGTAGGAAATATCTAAGTTTTTCAGTTACATTAGTCTTCTTTTTCAACATGTATATGCTTCTTTCTTCTTGGTTGTAACCTATACCTTCACACTTGAGAAAATAGTTAGAAAATAATTAGGTTCTTGACCTCTCTTACGTCCATGTTTCTTCTTCCTCTTTTTTTCCCTTCTTTCTGAGTGAGCTATGCACTTTTATCTTCAAGTACTCTATATCTCCTACTATTTAGAGATTCATATGCACGAATTAGGACAGTGTAGGAATATGGATTAACCCTGAGCTCTTTATTGATGATTCCTTTCTTTTACTTTTCAAGTACCATGCTTTGAATTGTGAAGACAAAGATGGAACAAGTTGGAAGGGGGACAATCTGTTCAACAAGGAATGTACAAAGGCAATGATGGGTTCACTCGTATTCCTTTTCTTTCTATTTCATGCATGTGTTCCTCTTTATCCAGTAGATGTACTTTACTTTTTAGTCACATCCCACAGATTGTGTGGGAAACATTTGACTTTCCTTGTGAATAAAACATTGAATTCTGAAAATGAGTTGTGTATTCCCTTCTACATTCTAGCTTCTCTGTATGGATTGTATAAAAATCAGTAACATAATTGAATGTCTTAATCACATGAAGGAAAGAAACATTGATGAGAACTTGTAACATTCAGTAATGAACCCTGATTTTTTGATATCTGTATTTCTATTTGCTACTTTAAAACTCAACACTTCACCTACTCTATAATTTTTCATCTTCATCAAGACAACACAGTTGTCCTTTGGGGCTTTGTGTTCTTTTGCTGAAGATGGCATGAAATTGCAGACTATGTGATCTGTTATGTTTTGTGACAGCACACATAACTACAGATTTCATTTAATCTTATAACTAATTCAGTAGTAACAAATGATATCCAACTCCCTTAGTTTAGGTATAATTCACCCATGACTTTCATCGTAATGATGAATTTTTGAGTTGCCCCATTTTTGCACAAGTGCAAAAATTGTCAATAGGTACACAATATATAACAAAATCATTTCCCAACCTTCCTAAAAATAGGCTAGAATTGTACTCGCCCATGCATCCTATTTTTATCCTTTATCTATTAATAAATAAAGGAATAAAAATAGAACATGCAAATACAAAGAGGCATTAATAGCCCATTGGTTACAACTTAGTCAACTGCAATCAACTGTTCTATTTTCAAGAAAAAGATGAGTGATAATTTGCTAAAAAATAAGTTTTGCTTGATGAGCAAGTCTTCTTCCTTGTGCATGCAGATTTTGTCTTCTTGTTGATCTATCCTTTTGTGAAGGCATACAACCTTATCCATTTGTAGTGATAATATTAGCACTTTCTAACCATGGTTGAATTTGGTGAACTAGGGACTCAAATTAAGGTGCAAAATTATTGCAAACTTAATCATTTTTTTGTATTTTCATTGTTGAGCTCCATTCGAGCTAGCAAAGTTCTAGTAAATTTTCCTTTGGCCACTATTGTTGACTGTTCAAGCTTGACTAAAGGTTTCTGTAAAGAGTTTTGTCCTTCATTATTTCAAAAAAGGGTTGTCAACATAGGATGGATTTGAACTACAAACGGACCTAGAAAATATTTTGTTTTTTGTTTTTGATAGAGATTGTGCATTTTTAAACATTCGGCCTACCCTTCCGCTTTTAATTTAGGCCCCACATGTGTCTGTATCTGATGTCATTGGGTTCACGCTCAACTTTATCCTCTCTTTTAAAAAAAAGGTTCAAAGTTTCAAAATAAAAAATTGTTCAGGAAGCCCGCCTTTCCGCCTTGATCTTTTGATGGCATGGGCGGAGTCACAGGCAATTTTATCAATTTTTTCCCTTTTTTAAAAAAAGCTCAAATTCTCAAAGGATCCCAATGATCTGCTTCTCCACCTCAGACTTATTGAATACGTGGCCTTATTTGGTCTTTAACGAGGTTGCGGGGCATTTTTAAACTTTGCTAATTTTTCAAAAAGTTTCAAAGGAAAAAACATTCGGATGGTTCACTTCTCTTCTTCAAGAACTCTTTTGATGCGGGCTCAGCATTTGATTTTTTCCTTTTACATAAGCAGGGCCATGGCTCATTTTACAACTTTAATCCCTTTGCCAAAATGCCTCAAAACATAAAAAGGGCCTGCCCCTCTGCATCGGGTCACCGGGAAAATTTGAATATTTTGGGAAAAAGGAAAAAGTGCCAAGTTTTACAAAATGTCCCCGTAGTGACGCATCCAATTAGATTTCATTGGGCCTGCGGGCCAATCTGACAATTTTACAAAATAATGAAAAGATGCTAAGTTTGCCAAAAAAACCACCATTTTAATGTGTCAAGCTGAGGTTTGTATCGATTTTGGTGATCAATCCTGAGCATTGATCTTTTACACTTTTGATTTGTTTGATCTCCAACTCACCTGATGAGTTAAGTTACTTTAGTTTGATGAATAAAACACTCAAAATCCTAAGTCTTTCATATTTTCATTCTTGAGCTCTATCAAAGATAAAGGAACTCTAGAAAAAAAATTCCCTAGACAGTGTTCATTAGGGATGATCTTTCAAGCTCGATTTATCTGCATCTATAGTTTTTCTCTATCGAGCTCTGATTTGGAACAATTTGTTATTTAATGGCCACCATTTTGATCACTTCAAGTTCTGGGTTGGCTTATACAGTAAGATTTGGTTGATTTGACCAGTCGTGTTGCTTTGAGTTTGACTTTTCTTCAAACGATCTTTGTCCTGTGAAGCTCTGCGAAGATTCTATGGCCACCATTGTTGAGGTTTGTGAGCTCAGTCCTATCTATATCATCATTATTTTAAACAATATGGTAGCAGCTTTGTACTTATTTTTGTAATCTCTTGACTGTATATTGCTCATTTCGATCAATATTGAGCTCACCCTTTTACTTTGTTTCTGCTATTTCATCTTCAAAACATTGATACTCATTTTTCCTTTGCATTTTCAATGTGATTTCTGTGAACAACATTGATCTCTGAGTTGAAACTCATTCTGGGTTATCCTTTTGGCTCTGAATTCGATGAGGGTTTGCTCTACTTCAATTTTAACCAGTGAGTTCTTGATCCTTACTCTGATTTTAGTACCCATTAATGGGTATTTCGATGCAAAACTTGGATCTATAACTTTATTCGTTCCTTAGATCTACAACTTTATTCATTCCTTAGATCTACAATTTTATTTGTTCCTTTGAGCTATATTGTAACAAATCTAGTATATGAACTTTTAACTATCATGTCTGAATGAATTATTTTTCCAAAATTTGTATATGCTACATGTATATGTATTTTTATTTTTGTGGCTTGAAATATTACAACCCAGATTTGGGTATCACTCCTTTGGCATGGGTATTCAGACTTCTTTATTGCTTCTTGATTCTGTAATCGATACCTGCACACTTGAGAAAACAATTAGAAAATATTTAGGCTTTTTGGCCTCTCTTATGTCCATGGTTTTATTTTCTTCTTTCTCCTTCTTTCTGAGTGAGCAAATCATGTATGCAATTTTGATCTTCAAGTAATTTATATATCCTGTTGTTAAGAGATCCATATGCATGAATTAGGACAGTATAGGAATATGGATTAACCCTGAGCTCTTAACTGATAATCTTTCTCTTTTCTTCTTTTCAGGTATATTACTTCCAGTGGTGAAGATGAAGAGGGAATAAGCTAAAGATGAAGATGCATCAACCAAAGGAAAAGACCCAAGGAAATGATGGGTTCACTCATACTCCTCTATTTTCTCTTTCATGCATGTGTACCTCTTATTTCAGTAGTTATAATTTACTTCTCAGTTACATCCCACGACTTGTGTGGGAACATTTGAAATTCCTTATGAATAAAACATTGAATTCTGAAAATGAGTAGTTTATTTCTTTTTACATTTCAAGATTTTTATATGGATTGTATGATGAATCTAAACAACTCAGTAATATAATTGAACATCTTAATCATGAAGGAAAGAACATTAAAGAATACATGTAACACCTAGTAATGAACTTTGTGCAATATGCAATTAGGGGATTTTTTTGTTCCAAAACTTAGCATTTCATCTATCTCTACAATTAGATGTCTTCATCAAGGCAACACAAATGTCCTTCGGGGCTTTGTGTTCTTTTGCTAAAGATAGTCATGAAATTGTAGACTATGTGATCTATTATATTTTGACAACAGCACACATAGCTGCAGATTTCATGTAATCATTAATTAATTCAACAGTAACAATATTCTCTGAAAGAAAAATCCCTTATCTTAGGTATACTTCACCAATGCTATCCATCGTAACGAATTTTCAAGTTGCCCATTTTTGCACAAGTGCAAAAATTGTCAACATTTATGGTGATCCTGTGGGGAAAGTTGCCTGCTAGCTTGTAAACCAAGTGTGTTGCTCTTGTCCAGTTGGCATGGAGTTTAAAGCATGTAACCAAAATTTACCTTTCTAAAGGTCCAACCCTTCTAAAACAAACTAAAACTGGGAAAGGATCTGGTAAACCAGATCACGTGCACAAATGCACTTATTGAATTGAAAAACATTACATTGTATAGAGAATACACTTATTGAAGTGAAATCCTACTCTAAATGTAGAAACTATAATATTTTCAATAACAGTGCTTGAGAAACATACCATTCACAAGAATGGGAAGTTCCTCTCCATTCAGCCTTGAAAGCTGAAAAACATTGTGTTCTTTGCAAGCTAAAATCATGTAAGGACCACTCCAGATTGTATTGAAATTCATGTGTCTTCTTGGATTTGCACAATTAGGATCCCACTTTAACATAATATCTCCTTCATTGAAGATTCTGAATTTGGATTTCTTATCAAAAGTCTTCTTCATTTTTTTCTGATTATTTTCCATGTTTAAATGAGCTTGATCTCTTAGCTCTTGTAACTCCATTAATTCTGCATAACGAACCTACAATGGTTCATTCTCAAGCAGCTCCATTTGATGCAACAAATCTAATGTGGGTATTTCAACCGAAATAGGCATTCTTGATTCTCTTCCGTAAACAGTCTTGTATGGTGAATTGCCAACTGATCTTTTAGGAGTCACTCTATTATCCCAAAGTGCCAAATTCAACATTAAATCCCAAGCTCTCAAGTTATCTTTGAGTGTTCTTATGATGATCCTTAAAATATTCTTGTTAGTACGTTCAGCTAACCCATTACCTTGTGGATAATAATTAGATGAAGAACTTAGATAAATTCCATGATTAACATCTCAATCTATTACATTTGCACCAAGAAATGCTAAAGCATTATCTAATATGATAGTTGCTGGAACACTAAATCTACAAATTATACCTTCATAAAAGGATAGTGTCAAAGTTTCATTAGCATCTTTCAAGGCTATTGCTTCAATCCAACATGTAAAGTAATTGTAGCAGTCAAAATCCACTTGTGTCCTTGTGAAGAAGGTGGGTTTATCATGCCAATAAAATCAAGACCCCACTGCATAAAAGGCTGATCAACTAAAATAGGTTGTAAAGACAGAGAAGCCAAACATTCTTTTCCAACAAAGAAAGCACATTTCTTACACTTCCTAATCCATTCAAAATAGTCCTTAAATATATTGGGCCAGTAGTAACCAGCTTTCATAATTTTTAAGGTTGTGGTATGTGCTGAGAAATGACCGACTGCAAGTCCTTCGTGAAATTCTGATAATAATTGCTGAATTTTTTCATAGTCAACACATCACAGACAAGATTCCATTTATATCCCTTTTGAATAATATGCCATCAATGAAAACATAGGGTACAACGTGTAATCTAAAATACCTTCATTTATTCTTGTCCATACCTTCCGGATAGATGCCATGCTGCAAATAGCTAACTAAATAAGTCATCCATCTTGATTCTTGGACCTCTTGAGCAAGTTCAGGTTGCTTGGTTTTCTGGTTGAACCATGACATCTGATTGTTGATGCTTAACTTCATCATTCTATTTTAGATCTTCTGGTTCTGGTTCATGTTGTTTTTCCATATCAGCAATTAGGTGCTCACATAAGCCTTTTCCTCAACTCTCTTCGCAACCCAAATATCAACATCATATTCCATAACTTTTGTTATCCAGCTTACTCTTTTCTCATTCAATTATTTATTTAACAAGAAAGCTTTCACACTTGGATGAGAAACAAGAACATGAATTTTATTGTTTGAAAGCATGTACTTAAAATTCTTTAGCCCTCTAACTACTGAAAGTACTTGTTTTTCAAGAAATGTGTACCTTGTTTCGTAATCACGCAAGCTATGTCCAAAGAAAGCAATTGGTTGTTCTATATTTTCATCATTAACCTGAGTTAATATGGCTGAGATTGTTTCAGCTCCTGCAAGTGCATACATTGTAAAATCTTTATCGAAATTTAGATTTGCAAGAGTAGGAGCTTGAGAGATGGATGCTTTGATTGATTCAAACCCTTCTCTCCCTTCGCATTGGTCCAAGAGAAATTATTCTCTTTCTTTAACATAGTTGTCAATGGTTTAACCAATGTTGTAAAATCTGGAACAAATCTTCTAACAAAGTTGATTTTTCCAAGAAAACTATGTAATGCCTTCTTATGATGAGGCAATGATAGCTGTGATATGGCTTGGATTCTGAAAGGATCAAGTGCTAAACCTTTCTTAGAAACAATATGACCAAGTAATTTGCCTTGATGTACTGAAAAGATAGACTTTATAGTGGATTCAAAGATATCCCAAATTGTCTGCATAACTGAAAATTTTTCCTTAGGTGTATTAGATGTTCTTCAGAATTTTTTGAGAATACAGTAACATCATCTAAATAAACAAGGATGCATTTATTTAACAAGCTATGAAAATCCATGTCCATTGCACGTTGAAATGTTACACCATCATTTGAAAGGCCGAAAGGCATTCTTTTGTAAGCATAAGTACCCCACTTAGTCGTGAAAGTTGTTTTGTACCTATCCTCTTCTCGGACTAAAATCTGATTGTACCCACTATAGCCATCTAGAAGAGATAGTCTATCTGAACCAGAAATTGTTCTTAAAATATGATCCATATTTGGAAGTGAGTATTGATCTTTTAATGAATCTTTATTAAGATCTCTAAAATCCACACATAATCTGATTTCTCCATTTTTCTTCCTAACAGGAACAAGATTGGCTACCCAACTTGAATGCTTAATTGGAAAGATAATACCTGATTCAATCAACTTAGATAACTCTTTCCTCATTAGAGGCTCTATTTTAGGATTTACATACCTCTGTTTTTTCCTAACTGACTTGGAATTTGGCTGCAATTCAATATTATGTTGGGCTAAATTGGGATCAAACCCTTTCAGGTCTTGGTATTTCCAAGTAAAAACATCTTTGAATTCCTTGCAAAGATTAATAAAAGAATGTTTTTCAGCTAAAGAACATACCTTTCCGAGAAACAAATTTTTCCCTTCATCAACTGAGATTTCTTCATAGTTATCAGCATGTGTTTATATCTTAGTCTTGACCTTCCTTAACTGATCGTAGTGTTAAAGATGTCTTCTAATGTGACTAGGCCTCGGGGCAGTTTATTTGTCTTTAATTAAACAATTTGGTCACCATATAAGTGTTGTAATTTATCTTGATTTACTACATGGAAAAATTAGCTTCTTGCTACAAAAACCTACAGATTTGATCATCACTTTCAAAAACCTACCAATTCAAGTCATTATCAGGTATCAAAGGCCTAACAAATATCTTTATATGAGGCTGAATTTTGTTATTTTCAATCTGTTCTAGCACTTCAAAACTAGCACCAATTGTGGCAAGCCTATCTGCATGCTTATTTTCTATTCTAGGAATGGATTGAATGTTAATAGCCTTGAAATCTTCCATTAAGTCTAGAAACTCTATGTCTGTAAGACTTCATTAATGGATTCTTACAAACATTGAAATTTCTTACTTGATTGATAACCAACTCAGAATCACCAAAAATTTGTAGCATGTTAATACCTCTCTTTTTGGACCAAAGTAAGCCATGAATTAATGACTTCATATTCAGCTACGTTGCAAGTGCATGAAAATTGGAGACTCAAAGATGAGAAATACCTTTCATTTGTTGGGGAAGTGAGCATCAAACCTGCTCCTTTTCCTTTCTTATATTTAGCTCCATCGAAATGAAGCTTCCAAATCCCTTCCGTTGCATTTTCTATTTTGGACAGCAAGGGAATTAGTATTTTCTTCATGTAAGTAATACACACCAAATAGATGTTCTTCAAATTCTTTGAAAGGATCATGAGTGTGTTCTTCATGTGTCTTTTCATCCATAAACAAGTTAGAAACACCATCTAATGATGAAACATGAGCTATATTATCAAAATCAGACTGGTCTAAGGTTGCTTAATTAGCTATTGCATTAGAAGTGTGAGGCTCGATGTGAAATCTGGCTAACGGTTCTGAATTGATAGTAACCTTGGTCCCATAATGAGTAGTGAAAAATAAGAAAGACCAATCTGAAGTGAGATAACCTCCTATATTTGCTGTGAAATATCTAGATATGCATATAGCAAAGTAAGGAGGTAAATTCACAACACTAATATCTTATAGAATGGAAACATTTGGGAAAGCATGTAATGTTACCTCTATATTTCTGATGACACCAACTATATTGGTTGCAGTTCCATCCAACTGTAAAACACTCTTTTCTGTAGGTTCATACTTCAGACCCAATTTTTCTGCAATTGCTTTTGGCATAACTGTGTTACTTGCACCGTTGTCCACCATACAGTTATGAACAATATGTTCTCCAATAATCAATGATAGATAAAATGGTGGTGGCTTCTTTATGTCATGAGAATTTAATACTTTCTGAACCATCTATTTAACTTATTTGATACAGTCTTGTTCCATTGTTCCAAGGACCATGTCTACTTTCTAGACTTCCTTTTCTGGTGTTTTGGAAGAAATCTACATATTAGCTAGTTCATGAGAAAGTAAATCTTGTTGTCCTGGAATACTTAGAGCATCCCACATTGAGATGTTAACATTATGTTTTTCCATTACATCAACAATCTTAAAAGAAGCAACAGTTTTAGAGACAGATTCTACTATTTTAGCATAGGCTTTGGTGAAAATTATTTATGCTTCAGCCGCTTTTGATATCTGAGGTATAAATAACCTTCTTGGATTAGGTTGTAGTTATTTTTCTGTTCTTTACTAGGTGTAACACCTGTTGTTTTTTGAGGAACAGATACACTGTTAGCTGGTTTTGGGCTTGTAGTTGTTGTTTTATCAGTGATAGTAGGTAGAACAGGCCTATTTTGCCTATTTTTTACTCTCTATAGCCTTTTCCTAAGCCCTATTAGTAACTGTAATAAAATCATCCTCACTGAAACTGACTAAATTCTATTCAGGTGCCTTTTGAACCTGAGTATCTTGTTGCCCACCCTCCATTTGAGGCATGAAAAATGTCTCAGATTGAGGTTGTGCAGCAAGACTTATGTTCAGAGAAGTATATGGGCAACTTGTAGTTGAATGAGGTTGATTATAAGGTTGACACCACTCTTTTGTAGTCATATCAACTAGGACTAAAGTGTTAGATGGATTAGGAGCCTTTGGATCAAACTACCTTTATGGATAAGGCCACCTATAATTTTGATTCTAGTAGTAAGGCTACCTATTTTGTTGGTTTTGCTGATAAGGAGCCTGATAAGGTCTGCAAGGTAATGAAACTTTATTGTCAATTGAAGTCAGCTTGTTTCCAAAAGTCTACAAAACCTTTAACAAATCATTTGATCGGGCTGCAATAGCAGGTTCCACAATGGTGATAAGTTGTGGGATAGGTGCTAAATCTTCCCAAGAAGGCATTAAAGGCCTTGGTGCTAATTTTCCGGCTTGAATAAGGTTGTTTTTAGCTTTTATAGCAATGTCATAAGCATCCGGAAGAGTATTATCTCCCATAGACTAAATCATAGTTGAAATATCATTGTTTAAAGCTCTTAGATAATAAACGAAAGTATGGTTAGCTTGAGGCTTAACACTTGCTGGGATTCTTTCCCAAGTTCTAGCAAAACAAATGTTAAAACTAGACATAAATTCATGAGGATCTCTTGTAATAGTAGACAGTTGTTCTATGAGGGGAAAATGATCTGAATTATCTTGGAACTGTTTCAGTAATTTTTAACCTAAATCATCCTAAGTTCTTATGCTCACAATCTCTATATTTATATACCATTGCAAGGATTTTCCTTTAAAGGATGCAGCGAAAATCCTCAAATCCATATCTTCATGAGTGATATTATGAACTGCACATAAGGCTGTAACATCTTTAATGTGCTCTGCAGGTGTAACCTGATTTTCACCAGTGAATGATGGAAAAATTTTCATGGCAGAATTAGGGATGTCATGGTAAACTAGGATTACTAATGGGCTGCCATTAGGAAAGGTCACAAAATTCCTAGGTGATTGAATACCATTTGAAAGACTGGGATCTAAATAGAGAAATTAATACATGGTGAAGGAATATTAGGAGGAGGGTTATCAAAACCAAGCCTATTATAAGGTAAAGTATTGCCAACTCTTCTCCTTCTTGCAGAATTCAAAGGTAAAGAAACAAACGCAGGAGGAATTCCTCTTACCAATGATCTTGTAGTCACTTTAGGCATGGAACATGCTGCAATACTGGTTTGAAATCAGCGTTATGAAGTCACTAAATAGATCTTTAAATCTTTAGAATAAATTGTTGTAGCTTGTTGTCCCGAAAGTAATTTTTATCTGTTGTAGATTTGTTGTAGATTTGTTGTAGATCTGTTGTAGATCTGCTGTAAATATCCATAACTTGCATGCAGATATGATTCGTGGTCCCACCAGGCATGCCAAAAAATTGTTATCTCTTGAAAGTGCACCCTATAGAGAGATGGTTGCAGGTGTTCTAAGATTGCAAATTTTATCTCTCTCTTTCGTAGATACAATGGAAACATCTCAGGTTTGTGGGTATACCTATTTTGAGGTGAGTCTCTGGTATCAAGGCTAGTTCCTTATTGATGTATCCTAAATTGATTTTATGGGGTTAAGGGTAAAATATGACTGTAAAATGATTTAAAACTGAGGTGATACACCAAATTTGTTTGAGGTCTTTGACTGAGCATATGCATAATTTATATGGAAAGGATTGTTTTGATACACAAACCAAAAAAATTCTATAGAATATTAAGGGGAAAAACACTTTGGTGTATTGAGGGAAAGTATCACAACAATACTACTAAGTTAAACATGCACATTAGTATCACAGAAATTACTGAATTTGCAACATGGTAACATAATCAATCAAGGAACTTACATTTACAAGATTAATGGAACATACACAAGACTGCAAATAATTGGAAAGGTAGAAAAAAACTTCACATTCAGAGGGAAAAAATGGACAGAAACTACTTCAGCACTCCTATATCTAAAAGTAATTCCTTTGTGCTTTACTAAGGCACACAATATATAGCAAAATTATTTCCCACCCTTCCTAAAAATAGGCTAGAATTGTACTCACCCATGCATCCTATTTTTATCCTTCATCTATTAATAAATAAAGGAATAAAAATAGAACATGCAAATACAAATAGGCATTAATAGCCATTGGTTAGAACTTAGTCAACTGCAGTCGACTGTTCTATTTTTAAGAATAGCATGAGTGATAATTTGTTAAAAAATAAGTTTTACCTAATGAGAAAGTCTTCTTCCTTATGCATGCAGATTTTGTCTTCTTACTGATCTATCCTTTTGCAAAGGCATGCAACCTTATCCATTTATAGTGATAATATTAGCACTTTCTAACCATGGTTTAATCCGGTGAACTCGGGACTTGAATTAAGGTGCAAAACTATTCCAAACTTAATCGATTTTTGGTATTTGCATTGTTGAGCTCCATTCGAGCTAGCAAAGTTCTGGTTAAATTTTCCCCTGGATGCCATTGTTGACTATTCAAGCATGACTCAAGGTTTCTGTAAAGAGATTTGTCTTTCATTATTTTGAAAAAGATTTATTCGCGTAGGACGGATTTGAACTGCCAACCAGGCCTAGAAAATATTTTCTTTTTCATTTCTGATAGAGATTGTGTATTTTTAAACATTCGGTCCACCCTTCCACTTTTAATTTGGGCCCCACACGTGTCTTTATCTGATGCCAGCAGGGTTGCGCTCAACTTTATCCTCTCTTTTAAAACAAAGGTTCAAAGTTTCAAAATCAAAAAATGTTCTAGTCGGCCCGCCTTTCCACCTTGGGCTTTTGATGGCATGGGCAGAGTCGCAGGAAATTTAATCACTTTTTTTTTCAAAAAAAAGCTCAAATTCTCAAAGGATCCTGATGATCTACTTCTCCACCTCTAAATTATTGAATACATGGCCTTGTTTGGTCCTTAGCATGGTCGTGGGGCATTTTTAAACTTTTCTCCTTTTTCAAAAAGTTTCAAAGGTAAAACATTCTGACGGTCTGCTTCTCTGCTTTACCTGTTTTGATGCAAGCTCAACATTGGACATTTTCCTTTTACATGAGCGGGGCTACGAGTCATTTTACGACTTTAATCCCTTTTCCAAAATGCCTCAAAACACAAAAAAGGTGTACGCCCCTCCGCATCAGGCCACTGGAAACAATTTGAATATTTTACGAAAAAGGAAAAAGTGCCAAGTTTTACAAAATGGCCCCGCCGTGCCGCATCTAATATGATTTCGTTGGGCCTGCGGGCCAATCTAACACTTTTACAAAATAATGAAAATATGCTAAGTTCACCAAAAAAACCTACCATTTTAATGTGTCAAGCTGAGATTTGCATCGATTTTGGTGATCAATCCTGAGCATTGATCTTTGTACTTATGATTCATGGTTGTTGATCTCCAACTCACCTGACGAGTTAAGTTACTATAGTTTGATGAATAAAAAACTCAAAACCCTAATTATTTCATATTTTCATTCTCGATCTCTATCTGAGCTAAAGGAACTCTGTAAAAAAAATTGCCTTGGACGGCGGCCATTAGAGATGATCTTTCAAGCTTGGTTTATCTGCATCTATAGTTTTATTTTGTCGAGCTCGGCTTTGGAACTATCTATTATTTAACGGCCACCATTTTGATCACTTTGAGTTCTAGGTTGGCTTATACTACAATATTTGGTCGATTTGACCAGTTGTGTTGCTTTGAGTTTGTCTTTTCTTCAAACGATCTATGTCCTGTGAAGCTCTGCGAAGATTCTATGGCCACCATAATTGAGGTTTGTGAGCTCAGTCCTTTTTGCATCATCGTTATTTTGAACAAGATGGTAGCGGCTTCATGCTTTTTTTTGTAATCTACTGACTGTATATTTCTCATTTCGATCAGTATTGAGCTCACCCTTTTACTTTGTCTCCGTCTATTTCATCTTCGAAACATTGATACCCACTTTTCCTTTTCATTTTTAATCTGACATTTGGAACAACATTGATCTCTAAGTTGAAACTTGTTCTGGGTTCTCCTTTTGTCTCTAAATTCAATGAGGGTTTGCTCTGCTTCAATTTTAACCAGTGATTTCTTGATCCTTACTCTGATTTTAGTACTCATTAATGGATCTTTAGATTAAAACTAGGATCTGTAACTTTATTCATTCCTTAGATCTGCAACTTTATGCATTCCTTAGATCTGTAACTTTATTCGTTCCTTTGAGCTGTATTACAACAAATTTGTATATGAACTTTTAACTGTCCTTTCTGAATGAATTATTTTTCCAAAATTTGTATATGTACATGTATATTTTTTATTTTTTTTCTGGCTTGAAATATTACAACCCAGATTTGGGTATCACTCCTTTGGCATGGGTATTCAGAATTTTTTATTGCTCCTTGATTCTGCAAACCATACCTGCACACTTGAGAAAACAGTTAGAAAATATTTAAGCTTTTTGGCCTCTCTTATGTCCATGATTTTCTTTTCTTCTTTCTCCTTCTTTCTGAGTGAACAAATCATGTATGCAGTTTTGATCTTCAAGTAATTTATATCTCCTCGTTGTTAAGAGATCCATATGCATGAATTAGGATAGTATAGGAATATGGATTAACCTTGAGCTCTTAACTGATAATATTCCTCTTTTCTTCTTTTCAAGTATAGTACTTCCAGTGATGAAGATGAAGAGGGAGTAAGCTAAAGATGAAGATTCATCAACCAAAGGAGAAGACCCAAGGAAATGATGGGTTCACTCATACTCCTCTATTTTCTCTTTCATGAATGTGTACCTCTTATTTCAGTAGTTGTAATTTACTTCTCAGTTACATCCCACGGCTTTGTGTGGGAACATTTGAAATTCCTTATGAATAAAACATTGAATTCTAAAAATGAGTTGTGCATTTCTTTCTGCATTTCATCTTTTTTGTATGGATTGTATGATGAACTAAACAACTCAGTAATATAATTGAACGCATTAATTATGAAGGAAAGAACATTAAAGAATATATGTAACACCCAGTAATGAAATCTGATTTTTACAATATGTAATTATGTTTTTTGTTCCAAAACTTAGCATTTTATCTATTTTGCAATTGGATGTTTTCATCAAGGCAACACAAATGTCCTTCAGGGATTTGTGTTCTTTTGTTGAATATGGTCATGAAATTGTAGACTATGTGATCTGTTATATTTTGCAATAGCACACATTGTTTCAGATTTCATGTAATCATTAATTAATATCAACAGTAACAATATTCTCTGAAAGAAAACTCCCCTAGCTTAGGTATACTTCACCAATTCTATCCATCGTAACGAATTTTCGAGTTGCCCATTTTTGCTCAAGTGCAAAAATTTTCAACAGTTCCTAACTTTTAGGATGTGTATGTTCATGATAATTTTTCTCATGATGTTCCCATTTATAACAATCTTACTATTACTAATGATTATTATGTGCATAGTGATGTTTCTACTTATATATCTCCTCTTGAAAATTTTGATGTTGTTAGTTGTGTATCTATTATCTCCATTGAATGAAAAATGATATTATTACTATTGTGTCTTGCATACCTCTTTTATGAGTAAATTATGTTAATGATAGTATACCCTCTGTATCTTATAATGATTGTGGGTATGCCCCTTCTTCTTCTGTTGATTATAATGCTAACACTTCTATTATGCTCAATACACGTTCAATAGAGATAAATTGGATGTAGGTATATTAATAAAGTCCCATTAGATATTATAAGAAAAATTAAATATCTAGTTCCTTATGTGCCTAGGAATGGTGAAAACTCTTTTAAAGAAAATAATAATCATATGGTTTTTATAAAAGGAAAAAAATAACGTTTAAATGAGCCTCTTAGTGTCTATGTGATACCTAATTAAGAGGTCATTTATCTTATGCATGTGGTAGGTGATTTACAATGTAAAGTAAATAATTTTATCGTAGAGAGCACATTTTATTATGTTGCAATAGGTTCTAATACTATATATGGCAACCCCCATATGATGCAAATTATTTTAAACATCATTCCCTTGTAATTTTTTCATGCCTCAATTTGAATTATTTGATGGGACTTCTGACCCTTATGTACATCTCAAGTACTATAGATCTACCATATCTTCTTATATCAAAGATAGTTTTCTTTTAAAGGTATTCCCAAAAATTATAATGGGTGACATAATGTATTAGTTTACCCACCTTCCTAGTGGATATATGAGCACATTTTAATAGCTTGAAGATGTTTTTATAAATCATTGTATTGGTAATAAGGGACATAAATTCACATATATGAGCATTTACCCTATGTACATCGAGGAAAATCCAAGTTAATTAGTGATTATATTATATTATTTAATGATGGTATGAAATAGCTAGTATGTTAGCCCATGGAATTAGAAACAAAATTTCATTGAGGTCATAAATTCCCTCTTAAGAAGAAGTTTTTATATGACACTTTGTTGGAAGCACAATGGACTGAGAGGGGTGGGTGAATCATTCCTACAAATTTCTTACTTTATTTACCATTGTTTGCAATATGTATTAAACATCTATTCAATCATATACATTCAATAAGATCTTATTAGGTGTGTACCATGCATTCAAATGAAAATGAAACATGAGAGATAACACATAGACACAAGACATAAGTGGTAAAATCCCATGGGGAATAAAAACCACTGAAAAAAATTACTTATATTATTCAAATCAAGGACTCAAGTGAATATTACACATCACAAGAGATTTCTTTAGTGAGGCACCAACCCCAAAAGGATCACCAACCCCTAAATTCTTGTTGACATTACTCACAAAAAGAGACTCCTATGAATATGACTCGTCATAAAATATTTTGCAAAAGAATGATCACTAAAAATAGGCTTATCTCATAGCTGATTGTGATCCAAGTTCAGCTTGTACACACATCAAACCCTCATCAAATACTCTCTCCTTCAACTCTCTCTATATTGATCTGTCATGGACTAATTGGATTCAAACCCTTACACACATTCTCTTGAACCTTCTTCAAACTTTAAAACACATCCTAACCTCTTATTTTATGCCTTTGAACCACCTACACTCTCTCAACTAGTTCACACTTTTCCCTCTTTTCAACTAGTTTAAATTTGAACCAAAACAAGCACTTTATATGCCTCACAACTCAAAAACATAACATTGGTCAATCCAAACCAAATATATCACCCATTAAAAATTAAATACATAACAAAAAATTCATAAAAACTCATAACATGGACCTATATAGGTCGACCAAGCATCAAGACACAAGAACAAGCCCTAAAGGCTCAAAACCCCATCACTAAGTTCATTAATGACCTCGAAACATACCACCATGATTTTTCAAGACTCCAAAGGCCTCTCACATTTCAAATAAATCATAACAACATCATTCATTCTTTCATATTACCTTGCACCAATATTTTTCTTCATAACTCTATCAAGTAGGACCATTTCCTACTCAAAAAATTTGTTTCCAGGAACCAGTCTTCACCAAAAAAGCTCAAGATCACCAAATAACACCTAAACTATGCTATGTAACCACTCATTACAAATACAATGACCTGTAGAGAACATTTATGCTTGATAGACCTCATGAACCATCCAACAATGCAAACCACACCTTTTTTCCTCTTCAACAAATTGAACTACCCTTAAAGTAATTTTGAAAACTAAACTCATTTGTACCCTTGCTGACCCATTAAAGACTTATAAATTCCTTAAATAGGAAAAAAAAGTCATCCCTCTTAACTCTCAAATATATAGAAAGCATCGGCTAATCCAAAACATGGATCTTCTACATCAATCAGCTAGCCAAATCAATCAAACTTGGTCTTCACAAATGGAGTTAGTTCACATATTAAAACACCTCATCAATGGACAAAAAATATATCATTGGAAAGGTATATTACTATATTTTCTATAACATCTTACACTTACTTCCAACTCACATTGGAAGGACTTCAACCAGGCCAATCTTTGCAACTGCTCAAAATTGTCTTTTCAACCCCAAAAACCAGTCTTCAAAGATAGGGCACACTTTTCCCTCTAGGACTTCAACCATGATCTGAAAATATCATGGACATCTATTACACCTCCCAAGATTTCATAAATGATCATTTAGTCAATACCTTCATTCGAAAACTTTTCCACAAACGGAAAATATTCATAAACAAGTTTTTTTGAGTGGGGTCCACATACTATCATAATCTCTATCATACCTTTAAAGAAATATGGAGGATTCATATACAACATCCAATAATATTTTTTACAATAACAATAAAAAATGGACATGTATAAGAAATTTTCTCTAAGTCTCTTTGAGATAGGGTTTAACTAGAGTTTTAAAACCAATTTACCTTCTTAATTCATAAAACATGGCAATCAAACCACCTCATTATTTTTTTTAAACACTCTTATCTCAATGGAAAATCATACCCCAAAAATTTTGGGTCCAATTTAAACCATAAAATTCACAATGAGCATCTGAAGTTACCAATTCGAGCTAGTTTTACCTTCTTCTCAACCTTTTATTACCAAAATTGATGTATCTTGCAAAATTATTTTCATACTAACCTGAAATTTTTCATGAAGCATCATGAAATTTTTTATAACTTCTCAAACAAACATCCTATAACTTCCAACCACTGACAAACACACCATCTATCTCAAATAGTTCTGAAACTCTCCAATCCAGCTGCAAGAGGTTGAAATACCTCCAAAAACACACATAAACACCTTTGCAAATAAAACCAGGAGTTTCACAATAGCTTACTTCTCATTCTGGAATTCACACTGATCTATTACATCATTACCATTCTCCTTTTATTTCAAGACTACTCTAAAACCCTAAAATGCCAAAAACCCTAAAATGCAAAACAACTCGGATTGACCCCAAAATTTGCGTGCCAAATGTGCATTCATAAATTAGGGCTCACGCGAAATTTGGACTTATTCTGAAAAGCACAACAAAAGTTATTAAAGTTCTAAGACCTAGAGAAAAGCAGAAAAAACATTCGGAGCCAATTTTAACCACTAGATGACAGAATCCGAGCCCAAAAACGTGCCAAAATGAGCACAACCTTGCATGCAAAGTTGTCCCCAGCATAGTACTAATGTATATCTACCACCCTGTAAAATTTCAGGACGATCCAACGGTCGGATCAAAAGTTATGGCCTCTGCAAGTTATGCTCCCGCATCAAAAACTCATACCTCTAACTCATTTTGCATGTTCTAGGACTAGGAATAGGCCTAAAATTACTGCAACAACCCATGACAAACATAGGAACTGACTTTTATGACTCAATGTAGACTCGTTTACACTTGCAACATGCCATATGGATCATTCTTGACCTCATCACAACCTTCAACCAACTTAGGAGAGCTCATATAATGATTATGCAAACTAGAAGCATGGCAAGACAACATGACAACTCATCAAATCCTTTCACCACAAATCAACCTTCATGTTTAACCTTTGACTAACACCTCCTGGATATTGATATGATACCATGACATACCATTTTCCATCAATGGATTTGACATCAATGACAACACTAAGGCACAAAGGCCAACGATATCCCCCTTTGTCAGTGATGGCAACCATATTCAGAAACATTGATGGCAACCAACAAGACCAAACACCTACATGAATCTTTTCCATGTTTTGATGTTTCTATCCCATTTTGAAATCTATTACAAATACTATAATGAAAACTATACATGGAAAATGAAAACACACAACTTGACACAATGGAAATAATGCACTTACTCAAATGACTCCCCCATGGACTATACTTTCTCTTTTCTAACCTCAACAATAGTAAAGCTGATCCATGGACCTAATATGAGCATCAAAAAGCTCCCCCTATAATGATATCCTCCATTTTTGGGATTAATAATGTTAAACACCTTCATCTAAGTCTGAACCATGTAATAAATCACAAAATCTTCCTCTAATACTTGCAAACCCTCCTTTAGGACCATTGTCCCTAAACCACGTCTTCAATGTAATAATTTTTAACTTCTACCATCCATGAGATCCCATACACAACATGATTTCACTCCTTATAACTCCCCTTATGTTTGTACTACCCGTCTTCAACTAAAAACATTAAAAAAAAATAAAAAAAAATTGACCTCATACCTTGCATTCAAGCCATGAGGATGACTCAACCACATTAACTCAATCCTAAAGCAACATTTTAGTGTCTTTAATTTTCTTTGCATGATATTGCACCCTTATTTGACAAATGAATTTATCCATAAAGCATTATAATTGAAATATGTTAACATTTCTCGCACCTATGAGAGAGGTCAACTTGAAACCTTGTTTCTCAAATTGAAGGGAGTACGCTGAGTGATCTAACTAAAGGAAGAAGAATATGAATTTTTGTTGTGTTTCTTTCAGAATGTCAATCTTCCTCCTATGATGTATTTCCATGCATCATCTCCATCATGAGCGTGCATCAGCCCCTCAAGAATAATTGCAAGACCCTAACACAGAAGGGAAAGACATCACAGGTTGAAGAAGGACATCCCAAAGCGAACAAAGGAACAATCCATTTTTTAAAAAATGAAGTAGGTTGTTTCTTTCATTCATATTAGTTTCATATTTAATCAAGGTAAATTTTATTTGTTAATATATGATTAAGTGAAAGTACTTAATGTGTTGAGTTGCAAAAAGTTCATTTAACATTACATTAATGAAAAGGAAATGAAAAAGAAATATTTATAGCTCATCACAATAAGTTATTTTCATTTATTTCACAATTTAAAAGTTCACTGGTCCCACAAAAGCTGAAGGAAATAACTCTAAGGTACAGTACAGAAAAAATAAAATGCATGTATATGAAACTATGAATGTAAGAAAAGAGATAAATCCCATCATTTCCTGGATTGTGATGGATTTTCCCCACAGCGCCTCAATTTTCAGCTTCCTCCTTCAGGTCCTTTTTTCTTCTTCAGCAAACACCTAGAAAATTGTACCACAATTCTGTTATAACTCTAGATTTTTACCATCATCTTATACTCACAGCTTTAGACAAATGTACTTTCTTCCATGTGTACATGATAATTAGAAGGTACATAATGAATACAATGTACAGAAGGTCATAATCAGAAAAGAAATCAGATTTTCATCATTTAAAATCACATCACGACAAGGAACCAACAGAATAATGGAAGGAAAGGCCTATGGCTTTTACTTTTTTCCTAATTGTTTATTTTGGTGTGCAGCTACAGGCATTAGAGATGGATCCAAATAGAAGATTCACTTCGGAATGGCATAAAGATTCATCAATGCAATACATTTTCAAGAGCTCTATCATTAAAGGAGTTATGTTTTTTAACATCTTTAAGGCTTTATATTATCAACAATAGGAATGGAAAACAAGTAAAAACTTGGGGTTGTACTTCATAATGCAAGATTTTAAAGAATACAGGAACATGATAGCTCAGTAAATAATCATCAGTCTCAGCTTTCAAGACAAAACAAATTTTCCTTACATATTTTATTTTCAATCAAAGTTTTCACCATGCATCTCAAATGGAATAAAGCATCAATTACAGAATTCACAAGCTAGGATGAGATCACAGCCATACAGCTAAGTTTGCAAAGTTTAAAGTGCTTCAATAATTTCACTTTCAGATGTTCAGTACGCAAGTGCTAATCAAGGAAACAAAATTCAGACAAAGCATGGAACAAGAAATTTAAATGCAACCATCTAGGTTAATTTTGAATCTTTCAAGTCCCTTCACAAATGAAAAAGGACTCCCAAAAACCTCAGAGAAAGATTTGTTTTCAAACATATCACATCAACAGATTGCAATTTCCAACATGAACATGTATCATCAAAAGAATGCAAGTTACAGAGTTCTAATCAAAGGGATACAGTTTTCAAAATACAAGTTCTTTCATACAACTAAGAAACAAGAGATTTTTCACTCTTGCAAAGTGCGGGAAAGGTTGCATATTTAAGAATGTGTCATCATGATGAAGAGCAAGCATTCAACTTCCATACAACTCTCAGAGAAGCATTTGTTTCAGTGCATGCTCATAAAGGAACAAGGAAACTATTCATGAAATGAAGGAATAAAAAAAAATTGCAGATCAACTCAATATCAAGTATTTTAAGTATTACAATGCATCAAATCAACCTACAGCTATTTAAAAGAAATTTCAACTTCAAGTATGCAAAACTGCATAGTACAAGTTTAAACAGATTGTAGATTTCTAGTAAGATTACATCCTTCAGGTACAAGCTTTCTGAGATAAAGATATGCTACGAAAATGACTACCAGCTTTCAAATAATTACGAGTATTTAATCAAAGTGAAATATATTTCAGAGTATATAAGGAAATGATTTTAAATAGAATCATGATGAAGATTGGTTGACTGTTGAAGACTGGTTAACATTCTAAAGCGACTGTGCAAATATAATTTTCCAGATTTCATTAGGAACTTATTTCCTTCACTGACTGCAAAGTTTTTAATAGGAGTTTTCATTCAATAGGAAATACGAAACCAGATTCTAGATGCAAATTCAGAAAAAATCCCCACGCATTACAAAAATGATGGCAGATTCAGAGCAACCCAACAAGCTGCTATCACTAGCGGCAACCCAACAGAACTCAGGGTGTTCTAAGAATGAAATCGAAATACCCAGTTTCAAGAGCAACCATTACAAGCATTCGAGGTAAATAACAAAGTCAGAGAGCTCAAAAACCCTTGAGAAAATCCACACGAATCAAGCACCAAAGACAAAGCTTCAAACCAGCACGTACAAATCTTGTATCAAGCTACAAATTTCAGGAAAACTGGTAAGGTTTCATTGAAACAATAATGAAGCTAGGAAAATAAAAGGGCTCGGGTACAACCAGGTCTGCGAAACGAGCCATAACTAGAACAAAAATGGTGGCATAAAATAAAATGACGAGTTCATAATACAAAATCTCGAAGTATTTTTCCTTCTTCAGAAAGATTGGTACATTATAAATATGCAGAGTTCATTTTGCAAAGAGCAATAATAGAATAAGGAAATGCAAAGCTACAGTAGGGCATGAGAAGAAAGGGTACGAAAATGAAAACATATAAGAATAAAACGATTCAGAACCTAGGTTTTGGGTGAAATAGGTGTAAAAATAAATTAAACTCGCCATTCAATCATGGTAGTTAAGTCCCAAATCACGTATCAACAAGTGAAGAACACATCTCAAACCAGAAAAATAGAATAGAGCTCCAACAATGGCCGCCTAGTATAAAGTTTATGCGGGTGCAAATCTTCATTCATGGCATCCATGACAAAATTTCTACAGAGTTTTGTCTTTCCACAGCCTCCCAGAGGTTCACAAATCCTTAAAAATGATGAGTTCCAGAAAAATCATAAATGAGATGAACAGAATAGAGCTCCTTCCTTCATAAAGGCGCAAAGAAGGTAAGAATACAGATTTGCATAGCAGAAATATAAGGCTCCAAGGCCCAACAATAGAAGCCACAGTTGTACAGAAACCCTCATGAAAAGCTCCACCATCTTTTTCAGACTATAATAGCACCTCCATGATCTCATAACTTTGTTGCAATTTCAAAACATACCTCAGAAAGCATACCTTGGAGTGTAACACCTTCACAAGCTTTGTATGTGCACATAACAATGTCATTCCATACTTCTTATCACCTAGAATACTTGGATCAAGATCATCAAAGGCTCCTCCTAATTTCATGCTTCCAATAAGTCTAACACTTAGCTCAGACTCATACTTCTACATACTTGATAGAAGGACCTTCTTGTGAATAATTAACCCACTGAGTAACAACATGATTATACTAAGTACACCTCTGTCATAATGAAACATACATTGAAACATACCTCTGGTTTGACAAAAGCCATACCTTGACTCTTCTTGAAACTTTCCAACCTTGAAGCAACTTTGAGTTTCTTCCAATCTCTCTGCAATTTTACTTGAAAATAACTATCATCTCTGACACATTCTCCTTTCTTGTTTCATGGGACATCTTAGGGATAATGAGAACTCTACACAACTACCTTTTCAACGATGAGCTCAGAAATTTGATATCCTTGCATACCCTCTCTAGATTTAGTCAAACTAGAATGCACCATTACCCTTAATTGGGCAATAATTTCTTTGAAACATCTCAATGAGAAAACCTTCTGATTCTAACCTTAAAGACTTAATCATGGCTCAGACTAATCATTTTCATGCATTTTTAGAACCTTTCTCAGATCATGAGTATCCAATATACCTTATGATAATACAACATTCATAAAACTCAAAACTTGTTGTGCTTACAGGAAATAAACTACTGTAAATGCTTACAGATTTGAATTAACCAACTGCCAAATCAATATATCATCATGATATTATTTTCATACCTTAGAGCCATTATGGAACAAGCTTCAAACCTTCAACAATCTACTCATACATTTGACTATTCAAATAACAAAAACACCTTCTAGGAGCTCATTTGCAGACCTCTACACTTGGCTTGACTCAAAAACAGAGTTATCTCTTCAAAGCTAGACAACAATAACTATCTTGCAATATTTTTCTTACTCATCAGAGGAGAGCAAACTTCATGACATTTGTTTATCTTCACAGAGCACTTGTAACAGAGACATTTTTTTTAGATGGTTGGAGATAAGGTTGGAAAATACAATAAAATCCCTGCACACATGGAGGTTATTTACTATAACTCTATGAATAGGATTGTTGGGAATTCACATTTCTAGACAAATAATGGACTAATCTTAAGAGGTGATACTAAATCACATGATATCAAGGAATATGTAGGAGTAATATATTAGATACAACAGCTACTAGCGAGAATTTTTATCCATGCGTAGAAAATAAATGCACATCAAGGGGGAAACAAAGTGGAGGATGAATCATGGATTAGTGTAATCAAAGTTACTAAATTCATCCTATCCACCGAAAGCCTTATGAAATGGTTCGCATGAGCAAAGGATTGTTTTTCTTATTAATCAAAAGTTGTATCACATAGATGTATTCACGTTTACTAACAATCATGGACGACTTAAAGGTGTTCTATAAGATTAAATTAAAATTTACAATATAACAAAGATTTTCATGAGCTTGTCTAATTATGTGTATTATTTAATTGGATTAAGGAAGCCATGAAAAGAAGACTCCAGCAGTTTTTTTTGCAGTGTGATGAGTTAGGCTTTGGAGAGATTTTGTATGATGGCCATATACAAACTATGCACACGCATTATGAAGTTTTGCACCTTGCAGACATTGTGAGATTTTAAACTGTCTTTAGATCTGTTATTTGTTGGAAATAGATAATTTCTCCCTGTATGCGTTTTCTATTTTTAGGAAAAGTAAAAAACAAATAGCTTTTTTATTCATATGATAATTTTAATTAGATTTTGTTATTTTTAGGAAAAGAAAATAAATCAAAAATCTTTGTATTCATGCACAAAAGAATGCACTATTTTTAGCTGATAGTTCTATTATTAAGATATTCTATTGTTATATGAAAGACCTCAATATAAAGGAGGAAATTATAAGTGTTTTACATACAGAGAGATTTTATTGAGTCGTAGCTCTGACATGGAAGAAGACACACGTAGATTATATTGATCTGAAGCTTTGACATGGAAGAAGACACACACAGACTATATTGATTCGTAGCTCTGACAGGGAAGAAGATGAACACACAGAGACTGTATTGAGTCGTAGCTCTAACATAGAAGAAGACATACACACCCAGATTGTATTGAGTTGAAGCTCTGAGAAAGGAAAATATATATGCACAGAAGTGCTAATTTGAGTTTGTAATAATTGTTTGTATTTGTAATTCTTTGTTTTATTTCTGTTGTTTGCTATTTTATGTTCCTAATTTCTACATTGTTCATGTACACCTGTTATGTAATAAGTTGGATAGTTTGAAACCTCCAAATTAATCAAAGAAATTAATTTCGGATATGTATGCTCCATATTTTTAAAAATTGTCGTCAAAGTCTTTGAATTTGTCTAAATAAAAAACACGGCATCTCGACAAAGGTCCTTATTTTGTGAAATGGAAAATTTCATATTAATGATAGATTCCCAAAATTTATAAATTCTTTATCCCACCCATTTTAAAAAACAAATCTAATAATAAATATGTTATGAGTTGGGTATGAAGGGAATCTATGGAATTGTTCATTGGTTATATCCATGCTTCAACCATGCAACAAACAAAAGATTTGAAACACAATATTCATTCCTTGATCCTAGCTAATGAGGATTTTTCAAGATTTCATGGGATCGTATATAATATATTTGATGTAGATGAACATGGGAGGTTACAAACAATGGGGGCATTTTAATTATAGGATTATTAATATAAAAATTTGGTCATTATTGTAAATGTTAGGCGAATCAACTTATTAAGTTAATTTGTATCCAGAAAATTGATGTGAAATAGAAAACATGATCTAACCCTTAAAAGTTAGTGGAAAAAAAAATTATTTGTGAATTAACGAAGATTAGCCACTAAAACTTACACTAAATCCTTTGTTTGGTTGTAATTATTGGTACCAACCCTGACATAAGACAATGATTAGTTCATCGAGTACCAGCAACATTTACAAAAAGAATTTAATCCTCAACATGTTTCAGATGAATTATATGGAAGGAAGTTGTTTGTATAGTTGGTATGATGGCACATTAGAGAAAAGAATTGATCTAGGTAATGAGAGACACATATCATTGGAGGTGAGATTTCTCCACAATCCATCAAAAGATACGGGTTTTGTAAGATGTTCTTTAAGTAGCAATTTGGTGCATTTTTCTTTAATGACATCCAAGTTGAAAGGTTCTCTTAAAGAAAAACAGGACATATGAAGAAACTCAATGGAACATAGTGGTATGAGATTATGCAAGTAAAGGCATAGCTAGTGGTTACACCTAGGGGAGCAAGTCTACGCCGGTAGTGGTGCAGTTGGGGGTAGTCTTGTAGTTTGGGGTTTGGGGTTGGGTACGTTGTTGGTGGATATGTTTTAGGTTATTTTTTTGGGCATGGTGTAAATCCTGTTAGTTTGCGGGTTGTTGATGGAACGAGGACTTGTATTTGTTAGCTAATTTAGTTTTTTTTATAATCGAGTTTGGAATGAGTATTGTCATTATGTTTTGTTGGTGTATGTGTGTATAGTTGGTATGATGATTCTATGAGCATTGGGTGCAGGGATCTAGTGCAGAAAATTATAGTGGTATGGGCATACAGAAATAGGTAGACGTTGAATGTTTTTTGTAAACAATGGCATTGTAATGTGTGCCACGCTCATGTTAGTATAAGGAAGCTCTTCATGATTATAATTATTTAGTGCCAGTAATTGAAGGAAGTGCATTTACTTACTATAGTTATAAGTTGTAATGTTTTTAATGTAATGATTATACAAGGTAATTAGTTATCTCACTAGAATATAGAGAGGTTTATAAAGGTAGGTTATAACCCAATTGCAAGAAAACACAATGTTTTTAAGTTAGTGTGAGGAATTGAATCAAATGCATTTTCTTACCATAGCCATTAGTTGTAGCAATTTTTATATATATTTTCTCACTTAAAAGTTTTTTGTATATACATTTGGAGGGTCTTAGGGTAGGAGGTTTCTACATTGGTTTTTGTTGGTTTTTTAGGGGGTGGGGTTATAGTACTATTTGTAGTATTGTTCCCCGAGGATCTGGATGGTATTTTCACTTGTAATGGTTGGCTGCTGCAGAGCTTGTTGTGCTTGTTCTAATTTTTTCTAGGTAACCAGAATTATGTAAATTATATCTCCATCTATATGTGTGCCTCCTTTGTAGTGGTCATGTACGCATTCCGATATCTGGTGTTGTATGTGGCTACAATCATTGTTAATACAGACTGTTATGGTGTTGAAATTGCTCACCATCTTTAGAGTGTGTGCATGGGGACGGAAATAAGTTGCATATTAGAGGCATACGATGTTTGTAGAAAAGGAGATAATGGTTTTTAAAAGATTGTATATGATAATAAGGAATACATACTGAGATATAGGAGAGAGAATAGTAGAGAAATGTTAGCAACAATTTCAAATCCGGTGATAGTTTTTTCTTTACATGTATCACAAGCTAAATAGGAAGTACATGTCCAAGCATGTCAAGTGTAGTAGAAATCATGTGGTTAAAAGGTGTATGTTTTGATCCATGGGTTAAAAAAGTAAATATTATATGTATGAATGGATAAGGATGTGAGAGTAAGAGATTAGATATGTTGTTTGCTACCGAAAACTAGTTGCTGCAATATGTTTCATAAAAGTAGGACAATCATTTGTTATGGTTTGTTCTGAAAAATTACTCTCTGTTTGTTGTAGTTTAGAAGATATCTTATGGTTACATAACAAACATATCTTTTCAACAAATCAGATTTGTTACTTTTTTTTAAACGGAATTACATTGAAAGGAATAGAATTCCATAAGTTGTTTTCTCTAGGACCTCATCAAAGCATAGAAAATGGTGATTATGTTTTATTTAAAAGGGGGGAAAGTTATAATTAGGTAGTGTTTAATGTGAGAAATCATTCCAGAATAATGGTGGGTATATTTATGGTAATTATCTAGAATCAAATGTAAGGCATTGGTTTAGGTTGTAAATGCATGCAACATGTTGTATGGGAGATGTAAAGAATTAGTGAAAACCATGAGTTCATTTTTTGTACAAAAGAAACAAGTTTACCTGTGTTTAATTAGAAATATTTGTTGCATTTACAAATTGTAAGCTGAAACATAAGCCGAAATCTATATGTCGGATTGTAGAATACTATTTATTTCTATGTTGGCATACTGGGTTACTGTAAAATCTAGTGATGATTCAATACAAAGTATAGCAACATATTCTAGAAGTCAATATGATATGGCTTGGGGAATATATGTTGTGTATATGTTGTATTATCATTTTCATCAAATGTTGATTAGTTAGCATGATTTTTAAAGTAATTGGCTTATTGTTACTGACTCTTTTGCACTTAGTCTCATTGGAATTGTCTATGATGTTTATCTAATTTATTGAAGGTGGAAATGAGGCATTATTTCTCAACACAATTCGTGGGCATGTTCACTTTTGAGGAATATGACCATATTTCATGAAAATATTTTGTTAGTAACTATCTTATTTGTCATATTTCTTCTGCACCATCAAAATTATTACCGGTACGGTCTTTTTTTTGTATGGTTCATGTCATTGTAAGGTTTGATCTTTGTCATTTATTTCTAAAATTGTGTATGCAATTATGCACTATGATTCGATGTTTGTAGTGGGTTATTTTTTAAATTGTTTTTTTATTGAAACGTTTATATTTGCACCATATTATGTTGTCTATATATTTTTAAGATTTTGTCGAAAATATCGAAGTGTGTATGATTATAATCGTAGTGACAAGGATATGGGTACTGGTACTTGGACATGGAGAAGCAAGATACAGATGGTGTGTGGAATAACTAAAATTAGCTATATATGATGTAAGAGAATCAAAAACAGCAATAAGACAAGCTTAAATGTGAAAAAAACACCTGGGAGAACAAGAGCGAAAATAGAAGAGAGAGATAATGAGATAAGAAAGAATCAGATATTGTGTTGAGCTTAGAAGAATAGATATATAGCTTAGAACAAAAATGAATGTGATACACATGGTGTGTGGAATAACCAAAATTAAAAAGATATGATGTAATAGAATCAAAAACAGCAAGAAGACCGGGTTCCATCAAAAATATGAAAAGAGGGTGGAGGGAAAGGAAAACAAGGTTAAATGTGAAAACACCACCTATGAAAACAAAAGCAACATTGGAAGAGAGAGATAAGGAGATAAGAATGAATGGGATATTGTGATGAGCTTAGAAGAAGGGATATAGAGCTTAACACAACAAAGAATGTGAAGAGTAGAGAAATCAACCAAAAATGTGAAGAGTGGTACAATCAAGCAAACATGTGAAGGCTGAACTTTTGTCAAACAATTGGAAAACAAGCTATCCAAGACTAAAATTAACCCAAAACACAAGCAAGACATTTGAATGTAAAGAAATAAATGTCATCTATGAGTCTTTAGAGAGTCTAGGGTAGTTAGAGTGGAGGTATACTGCTAATTAATAGAGCAACTTGAAAATGAAAATGAAAGCGCTGCAAGTTAACTCAAAACAACCCTAAAATCCTCAAAACATTTTGCTAGAGATGTTTTAGCTGAAGATAAATTATATCTAAACTTATAACTGTAGACACAAAATTATTCACTTTACACATAGTATAGCCCAGTCTTATACTACTATTTAGAAGGTTCTCAAGTGTACAAAGTACTAATTAATCCCACATTTTGGCCATCTTTAATTTATATTTTATTTCGTAGTTCCCGTGTATTTTCTAGCACTTATCCATCCATTTTGCAACTTCCCCAACATTCTATCCATAAATCAAGGCACCCATGCCTGTACTGGGGCACCCAAATCCCACTCTAGGCACCCCGATATGTGTAAATCCTCTTTTGTTCCTTTTTGGGTCATTTCTAGTTGTTGTTCATCTTTATATTTTTCCTGGTTGTCCTTGTCAAGATTAATTATGAAATCAAGCTTGAGATCCCTATAAATATAAAGTTATAACACCATAATGAGGTTCATAGGTGATAGCATCATATCACTACTATCACTCCATCTAGATTTGCATCACTTGCATCCACATAGTGTCATGCATCAAGGCTAGGAGATATGCATCACACACACTTCATAGGGGGGGATTTTATTTTATTCCATGCACACATGATATTTACATTTTCTATAGTTAATATTTCTCATTACTTCACAAAGTACGACTAACATGAGAGCACCTAGGGCATGACATACACAAACACACTAGAACTACATTTGGGTCTAAAATTTGGTGTAGCGCTCAGTGATAAGTCAACTAGTTTGGTGGATGAGGTCAGTTTGAACCACTCATTTGTATGTTTTATTTTTCTAGGGTTTGATAGTTCTCTTTGCGTTGTAAATAATTTTCCAGCTCATCCGAAAGATCTAGCATGACAAACAAGGAAGGTTCAGAACCAACTTGTAACCATACTAGTTATAGGTTTTGAGCATTTACAGTTATCAGAGTGCCTAGATTATAGACCAGGGTGCCCCAGTACACTCCTAGGTTCCCCAGTCACTTCAAATCTTCTACATCTACCCTTCGCAGGGTCCCTGAGTGTTCATCTGCACTTCCAAATTTTATTCTCAGATCTGCAACACTGTACAACCATCTTCAGCAATAAGCTAAGTCATTTCTCTCTACCATCTTGCACATCTAGGGTTTCATTTTACTTAGAATATTTATTTGTATCTACTTCATATTATTTACTGTATTTATATAGTGTTTTATTCCTAATTATATTAACTAGGGTAACTATTTCCCTCCATATAGTTCTATTTTAGTTAATCATTTTGGTGAACCCGACGTCTCTTTCTGCCACCTTCTAGGGATTTTTCATTCCACCATCATGAATATCTCCATCACTGAATACTTGCTTACCCATCTTGATTTTCTTCATCATGTTCAAACCCTCTTTTCTACTACCAATGTTTCTGCTGACATAAATCCAGATTCCCTGTATGACACATTTTCCAAGGCCTTTTCTCAACATATAGCATTCAGGGGAAATCCTCCCACTGACATTCATCCCTTTGACAATGACCCACCACTTTACATCACGATTCACATCTACAATGTTACTATCAAGAGTACTCTTATCGATAATAGCTCTAAGCTTAATTAGTGTCATATGTCCTTTCTCCAATTCTTAGGTTTGCCTGGTCATGACATTAGCCCTTATTTCATTTCACTCCATGTTTATAATGGTTCTATTTGTCCATGTCTAGGCCATGTTAGCTTCCCTTTCACTTTCGGTCCTAAGATTCTCCCCACAGTTTTCTTTTTCATTGAGTTCCCTGTTTTATATAATTTCCTACTTGGAAGGCCATGGCTTCATGCCATGCAAACCGTTGCTTCTACAGTACACCATTGCATCAAGCTCCTGCATGAACGTATTGAGTATTCTATATTCTGTGATCGTGATCCATTCCAATATTGTGTTCACACTAGTATACATATTCCTCGCATTGACACTATAGATGAACCTCAACTTATGGATGATCAGCCTCATTTACCACCGCTTGAAGGCATTATTTGTTTACTAGATGCTATCCCTTCTACACTATCTCCTATTACTACTAGCATTCCACATTCATTGTATTTTCCATCCATACACATTACCCTTCCCTCTTTTCCTTCACCACTAGCTCACACCCCTTTTCATGTATGATTTTCATTCATGATTCTTATTAGGAACATGTTCCATTCGACCCCACATATGACGAAACCATCTGTTCTCCTGCTGGTCTAGCTCATCTTGGCTTTACTTTTGAGGACCTTCAGCCATATACTCATGCTTCTCATCTATATTATGGTTTTTTCACCATCACTGCCACTTATGGTTTGTGTGTCTTTGATCTCCTATTCTACCTACAACGTAGCCCTCTTTCTTCTCCACTCACATTAGGGGACTCCTAGATTACTTACATCAGAGGTTCATTATACCCTAGTCACACCGATATTTCATTTCCCATGCCCTTTGGCCACGTTTTCATTTGCAATAGTTCCTTTCATAATTACTCACCTAACCTCACTCAATGGTACGCACATGGCTGTCCACATCCTCCATTTTTTAACAAAACATATGCTATGGGCATGTACCATTTTTCTCTCACTGGCTCATTACGTGATCAACCTCATACTATATCCTACCAATTTTCCACTTATGATCCATTTGATTTTGATCTAGAGGACAACAATCTCCTTGATGAGTTCACCTAGTCCCACACACACTAGCGTCGAGGGGCATATCACAACACATACTTACCCAACCCCCCTTTTCTCTATCCTCACAAACTTATATCATCTTATACTATATACTTTATATGTATCATCATCACTTATATCTCACGTGTTTTATCACCCTCATTACCCGATGACGCACTCTTGTGCATCAATTCACACTAGACTGTTGAGGGATTACCATTATACTAAACCCCAAACACTGCACTATAGGTCTTACACACTTCCATTATATCATCATAGTCTACATCCTACATTATCTTATACATTTATCATCTCATCATCTATCTCACCCATGCTACACTAGTCATCATTATGTATGAGGCTAGTTTTACATTTCATCCATACATTCTATATTTACGTTAGGTCACATTATCTATGGGTCTAGATTTAATTATCATCATTACATATCCTATCTACACCTATATCTGCATCTTACATAGTGCATCTATGCATCATGTGTATTCTACATACTACACTAGATTCCATTACATATGGGTCTAGTTTCATCTTATCATTTTTTCATATTCCATTTCTATATTCAATTACTATTGCATCTCACACATCACATATCCTATATACATGACACATCCTACATTGCATTTCCCGCATTGCACATTTACCTCCCATATTCATCCTTTGATTGTTTATACTATGTTGTCTTCTATGCGCTGCACTCGCTACCCTATAACACACTTTAGTTCCTTGATCAATATTCGATTGCCGAGGGTTTACCAATCAAATGGGCCTTACTTACATGCGACATGTCATCATACCGCATTCATCAAACTAGTGACCAACTCTTTAGGCTATATCGTCACCCACACTCCTCATCTCATACCATAGTGGTATACACCTTAGGTTAAACCACCACTCTTTTCATCAAATCTACATCATCCTATTACATTCTATCATCTCCTCTTATATCATCCTCTTACATTATACTTTTTTTCCATTACATTATCCTTCCTTCAATCATCATGTAATGGTATACACCTTAGGTTAAATCGCCACTCTCTTCATTAGTTTCTCATTATCCCCTTACATCCTATCATCGTATATTCTATTATACTATTCTACATCATTCTATTACATCATCAATTATCCTACTCATCACTTAGTGGTATACGCTTTAGGCTAAATCACCACCTCATTCTTATTCATCTCATATTGGTATACGCTTTAGTGTTTAATCACCACCCTCATTTTATCATATTTTGGTGGCATACACCCTAGATTACATCACCACTCCCTTATTATCCATCCCATAGTGACATATGCTTTAGGATAAATAGTCACCCATTCTCACCTCTTCATCTTATAGTGATATACAATTAGGGATAACTCATCACTCATACATTCAACAAGTCGTGATTTACACTTTGGCTATAGGGTTCATGCAAATCTTCTTCCCATGTCACACTTCATCACCATTACACATATGCACTCATCATGGCACACTAGATACAACCAACACTACTTGACCGTTTCCCAATGATGCACTCTCATTTATATTTCATTCTTGACTACTTGGGGGGGTAAATGAACCTTATTGCATACACTTCCATATACTTGGGGGGTATGTTGCTCCTATCCCATCTTGCATTCAATTCCATCCATCCACAACATATTGCATTGTCTTGGGGGCATTTACTTTTGCTTACTAGTGTTTTGCATGATCACTTTACTACACATGTTATCTTGCTTTCTTATATTTCATTATCATACAAACATGTGTGTTCACGCCTTTTTCTAGTGTGATCACAAATACAAGATATTTACACACGGCATGGATTTTTTCCTTTTATCCTATATATACTGGTTGTTGTGGGCATCCACATTTGTCTCATACTGGTTTTATTGTTTAATTTTTTACTTAGCATCTTATACTACTTACTCATACATGCTTTGACATATTGGTTATCATTCTAACATGCTAACAGGTGTTCCATGTACAACACGTTTTTTTAGGATTACATGTTTCCATGACTACTTGCTTATTTCTACTTGTCTTCGATTCTTTTCTATTGTATGCAAGATTTTCCCTTTGCTTATGTGCACACTTGTCTATTATTTAAGGCCATGGTGGCCTTGTATGTCTTACGACATCATGAGTGATGTCCCTTATTTGTAACCCTCTTTGTGGGGTCTTCTTGATGCTTCTTGTGTGCTTACAATATTGTGATCGGTAGTTTTTTCTACATTGTTTGTGTCTTTACACTGACTACATGCATGTGCTTGATGACTAACACTTGTTTTGGCTAGACATCCCCTTTTGTGTGCACCTTGGTATCTACCAAGTGTTTCCCTTTCCACTTGTAGGGTAGAGTTCTACAAGTCAGATTGTGTTTGGTCTTCTTTTGGGGCCGCATTCTCCTTCCAACGTCATCAAATGTGCCCCCAAAGAGGGTACATCATTAAGGGTTTTCTAATAACACAACGTATTTACATCGAGTGAGTTCAGACTATTCTACGAACTTCATTCACAGTGGCCACAACAAGACATGGTGTCCTTTGGAAATTATGCGGAGCAGTTACAGGCTTAAGGGTTCTAGTGGATGTGCCTCTCTACACTTCTCCATCCAATGGTCGGATCACCCATAAAATTAGGATAGTACATAAATTTTGGCAAAATCAGTTACAGTTCGACGACATAGATCATTTCCTCCCTACACTTCTTCAACCAAGGTGGTGTGAGATCACCCAAAAAACTTGCGACAGTATAGGATATCCTTCTACACCCTTTTTTTGGACATGGAACAGGTGCACATGTTCTATTTACACTTTTTCTAGTGTATTTTACATTTGGGTACTTTACACGTGTATTTTACACAACGTTTTTACATACATACATATTTGACTACTTGATCATTTTTTCCTTGCAGGTCTGTCGAATGAGAAACAAGAAGTCAAATTGGGGGCAACAACAACAACAATGAAAATGATAACAACAACACACCGCTACATGCACTTTCCTTTACTAACCATGCAAGTAAACTACACACCACAACAACTACACATGGGTTCCACCATAGGTTCACTCTCATCACTTTTTATGCACATTTTTCATCTTTAGAATCCACGCTCCTCCACAATTTTCTTTTTGTCATTCCATGCTTGAGTCTAGTCCATCGTCACATCTTCTCCTACACTCTACATGGATATCAGGTACACATCTCTTTCTACTTTATGTTACTAAGCTTCTGCTCACCAACATAAAGTGGGGGACAAAATGTAGACACAAAATTATGTAATTTACACATGATTTATCCTGATCTTATAATACTATTTAGAAGGTTCTCAAGTGTACAAAGCACTAATTAATCCCACATTTTGTCCAGCTTTATTTTATATTTTATTTCATAATTCCTGTGTATTTTTCAGCACTTATCTACCCATTTTACAACTACCCCCAACATTCTAGCCCTAAATCAGGGTGCCCTAGCCTGTAATGGGGCACCCATTCCTGTACTAGGGCACCCCGGTCCCACTCTAAGTGCCTCAATCTATGAAAATCCTCTTTCACTCCTATTTGGGTCATTTCTAGTTGTTGGCCATCTTTATATTTTTCCTAGTCAGCCTTGTTAGGATTAATTACCAAATCAAGCTTGAGAGCCCTCTAAATATAAAGCTATAAGACTATAATGAGTTTCCTAAGTGATAGCATCATATCACTGCTATCACTCCATCTAGAGTTACATCCATTGCATCACTTGCATCCACATAGTTTCATGCATCAAGGCTAGGAGATCTGCATCATACACACTTCATAGGGGGAGGGATTATATTATATTCCATGTAAACATGCTATTTACATTTTCTATAGTTACTATTGCTCGATACTTCACAAAGTGTGACTGGCATGAGAGAACCTAGAGCATCACACACACACACACACACACACACACACACACACACACACACACACACACACACACACACACACACACACACACACACACACACACACACACACACACACCAGAACTACATCCAAGTCCGAAATGTAGTGCAACGCTCAGCGATAAGTCCACTAGTTTGGCGGCTGAGATCAGTCCAACCCATTCATTTACATATTTTATTTTTCTAGTGTTTTATACTTCTTTTTGCATTGTAGATCATTTTCCATCTCATCTGGAAAATCTAGCGCAACAAATAGGGAAGGTTCAGGACCTACTTTCGACCATACCGGTTGCAAGTTTTGAGCATTTACAATGATCAGGGTGCACAGATTGTACACCAAGGCACCCCATGGTGCCCTAGTACACTCCCAGGTGCCCCAGTCACTTCAGATCTTCCCTTTGTAGGGTCCCTGTGTGTTCATCTGCACTTCCATATTTTATTCTTAGATCTACGACATTGTGCGACCATCTACAACAATAAGCTAAGCCATTTCTCTCTACCGTCTTACACATATAGGGTTTCATTTTACTTAGACTATTTATTTGTATCTACTTCATATTACTTACTGCATTTATACAACGTTTTAGTCCTCTGAATTAGATTAACTAGAGTAATTATTTCCCTACATATAGTTCTGTTTTAGTTAATCAATAACAACCTAAATATGCAAGTCTAAGTTAGATATGAGATGCGATAAGTTGGAAAGTATGATGTAAATGATCATCAAGCAACATATCATATACAGTAACAGCATAGAAAACTGACCAAATACACTACAAGAAGTTGAAAACAAGAAAGAAAAGAGCCAAAAGTGATGAAGACACCAAAAACTCTCAAGAAAGCCTCAAAATAGCAATAATAGCACTAAAACACATCAAATTGATTCAAAATGTTAAATTATGTTGAATCAATATGAAACCAATTGTAAGAAAACGTAAATAATCTGAAACCAATTTGAAATTGTAAAGAGACATGGTAGAATCACTCAAGGCAACAAGAGTCAACAAAACATACAAGCTATTGAAGTGCTTGAAATGTTGCCACTATTGCCAAGTAAAGGGTAGCTAATTTATGTTTTTTGCATACCATAACCATACCAAAACCCATGGAATTCCTTATCCATAAAAGTGACCCAATCAAAAATGGATATGAGATAGATAATTAACCATTTCAGTCTTGAGAGAAACAAGTGAAAGAAAGTTACCAATAACATAGAAAATAAACTAGAGCCAATTTCAGTATATAATTTTAAAAATAGTGAATATATATATATATATATATATATATGAAATTTATGAAGGAATAATTAATGTTTCTAACAAAGCTAAATACCAATAAATGCTCCCCAAAAATCTCCATTGAAGTTCCCAACAACTACGACTTCTGGAAGGTTGCATTCAGGTGCATGGCTCTTTGCAGCAAAAGTAAGGTATGTTCCATGTAAAAAGAATAAGAGGATCATGAAAGTGCCTATCCAAATCATATCTAGAATCAATTATCTAACATTTAAAATATATATATAGTTTTATGATCAAAAGGGTTGTATTCCAATAGGAGCAGATGATGGTGAATGAGGTATTCAAAAATACCATTCATATAGGTACAAATCCATGGTGGAATGGACACCCCTCAGTCCTTGGCACCTAAGTCACAAGGTTCGACTTTGATTTCATGTTAGATGAGGATAAGGTTTATTTTAATTTTTCCAAGGGATAAAGTTCTAAATAAAAACATCTTTAAGTTCAAATTAAATACTTTTTATTTATTTATTTTTATTTTCCAAAAAAATGCATAAATATATCAAAGGGATAGATTGGATAGATCTTTCTATCATCTACTTTTAGTAAGTATTTGTACATATACACACACTTCTACAATAATGAAAAATCATGTGAAAAACTTCTCATGCAAAAATAATGGATAACATTTGAGTTCATGCTCATTAAGAATAGAGTTTGGGAAACTCAAACATTTTTGATAAAATATAGTGTACCTTGTGACATAGCTTGGCACTAAGGAAAAGAAGGTTGATTAATCATGTACCCAAATTGGGATGTTCATATTTCAAACAAAAAACAAATTTGGACTTATATTCCCAAAAATCATATATAGAGAGTACACCTATAGCATGGTGAATTACCTATGCCAGCTAGATTATTGAAGCTATAAATCCAAGATACAGAGATGTTGTTACCATGGTATATATACTTGTTACATGAAACACCAGAATTAGGATCATTTTCCACCTACTAACAAGCCCTACCATAATTTATATATTCTAGTCGTAGCTCTATACCTCATACAAATTTTCATAGAGAGCATTCACCTCTCAGCTTAGTTGAGTTACAGCTATTCAAGCTAGACTAGTTGCAGCCATTCAAACATGACTTGGTTTTGATTGTCAAAGTTAAATTCAAGTGTTTTGGCAAGGCATTATCTCTTAGGGATCAGATATTGGCTTTTCTAAATGTAACCATATTGTTCATTAAGGTAAATAATATGCACTACTAATTCCTAGCATTTTCATTATTACTCCCTAAAAATCCTGTTACAAGATGCTTTAAGGCCTGAGCACATATTTTCTCTTATTTGCTTCCTTGTATTTAATTATTTATTTTTAAACAATGTTTAAAGTCAAACATGCCATTCACCAAATTGGGTCTACAAAATAACACTTTATAAATACATTTAGAAGTATTTATCAGTATTATTCATTAACGAGCTTATTCCAAGCCACATTGATTGTAAGAAAAGTTAATAGGATTAAAATTTTCTAAAGAAAACATCTTTAAGTTCAAATAAAATACTTCTTTCTATTTTTTATTTTCCGAAAAAATGCATAAATATGTCAGAGAGATAGACTGGAGAGATATTTATATCCTCTTCTTTCAGTTGATATGTGTATTTATATACACACTTATACAATAATTAAAAATATCATGTGAAAAACTACTCGTGCAAAAATAATGAATAACATTTGATTTTATGTTCATTAAGTATAGAGTTTGGGAAACACAAACTTTATTGATAAATTCAGTGTACCTTGTGACATAGCTTGGCACTAAGCCAAAGAAGGTTGATTAATCATGAACCCAAATTGGGTTGTTTATCTTTCAAACAAAAATATTAAATCTGGACTTATATTACCACAAATCATATATAAAGAGCACACCTATAGCATGGTGAATTACCTCTTCCACCTAGATTATTTAAGATGTAAATCCAAGATACAAAGATATTGGTACCATGGTATACCTGTTACATGAAACACCAAAATTAGGATCATTTACCACCTACTGACAAGCCCTACCATAATTTATATATTCTAGCCACAACTTTATACCTCATACTACTTTTCATAAAGAACATTCACCTCTTAGCTTAGTTGAGTTACAACTACTCAAGCTAGGTTAGTTGCAACCATTCAAGGAGGACTTGGTTTTTATCGTCAAAGTTAAATTCAAGTGTTTTGGTAAGGCATTGTCTCTTAGGGATTAGATATTGGCTTTTCAAAATGTAACCATGTTGTTCATTAAGGTAATATAAGATGCACTACTAATTCCTTGCATTTTCATTATTAATCCCTAAAAATCCTATTACAAGATGCCTCAAGGCCCGAGCAAGTATTTTCTTGCCCGGAATTAATTATTAATTTTTAAATGATGTTCAAATTCAAACCCACCATTCACCAAATTGGTTCTATACAATAACACTTTGTAAAGACCTTCAGAATTATTTATTAGTATTATTCATTAACAAGCTTATTCTAGAAGCCAGTGATTGTAAACAAAGTTAGTAGTATTAAAAGCATACCATGTTGGATACAAATTGGCTACAATTAATAATCAGTAACCTAAAGTACCAAGAACAAGTGAATTCTTTAAGCCAAGCCTTTTAACTATAGGTATTGCAAAAAATGAGCATACTGTGAATGAAAGATAAATAATTCCCATCGATTTGGTTCCTAAATTTCCATCCTACCAATAAATTTCAAGAAAAAAAAATCATAGATTAAATTATCACTAAAACCATGATAAACTAATAACATTTTTTTACAGACAAAAAGTAACCCACAAACTTTTTTTCAAAGATAGCAAGCAACCCATTTCACAAAAAAAATTGTCTAACAATTTATTTTTTTAAAAACCTAGTACTTTTCAAGTAGAAAGCAATAACACTCATAGAATTTAAGGAGCTCTTTGGACTCTGAGCTGCAGAATAGGCCAAAAATATAAATAGAAATGTGAATCTCAAAACATGAAGATGTCTCAGATGCTAAATTGAGATCTTTGAACGGAAATTGAGCCTTTGAAGCTCTGCAACATTCCCTTCAATAGACGTAGAAGATTCTATTAAGAGACGAAGACTTTCAGTGGCCATCTCTATGATAGTATTTTAACCTTAGCATGAAATGGGTATGGATCAAATGTTGAATGCTTTGATCCCAAAACATATTTTCATAGTTATTTCAGAACACCAACACGAACGGGTGCAAGAATAGAAGGGGGCAGGTCATAAAAGTTAAGTCACACCGGCCTCTTGATATACTCTTTTGTTGGTTATCATTCTGCTAAAAACCAAATGGGTTATATATTCTAAAGGATTTGGCTCTTTCTTACAACTATTTTTTTGTCATATATAATGATCAAGTGGCAATTAAAATGAATTTTATTAGATGTCCATAAACCCGGTAATAGATCCATTTCAGCAGTAAATCGAGGCATCAATCACCCACCTGACTAGTCAATTCATTTGTTTTCCATGCGCTCATGTGAATCGAATATTTACTTAGAGGTACTTACACATTTTTTTTTCCTCTGCATGTTACAAAATTTCTCACCAACAAGTCAATCAAAGAAAGAATGGTTATTCTAAAGTTGAAAATATGCATGACACGAAGAAATTACAGTAACATGGTGGAAATGAATTACACAGTGTAAACATGGATGACACGAAGCAGGTGAAGCTCGACGACGACGTCAAGGAGCCTGACCACACAGTACCACACCTCCACCGTAATTTTCTAAGTTGAAATAAGAATGATTTTATGAAAAAAAACATTTGACTTGATGGCATTGGACTCGATGTTTTATTTTTTTAAGTGTCTCAATTCATGGGAGCTTCACTTAAAATTTAATATATGTAATTTATTTATTGAAATGGTTTAAATTTTAATTAAAGTTGAGTCAAATTGATATCATAAGGTATATTAGGGATGAGGATGCATTAAAAGTAGTTATTTAACTAAGTTCTGTCGGAAAAATGTCTATATAAGGCTGAAATGTAATTGTAAAGGGGGTCTTTTCTCCCACTCTTTTCCTTTATGAATGTCAAAAGATTTCTACTATAAATTTGTGTAAGTATATTGGTTTTTTTCTTGTTCTATGAATTCATAAATGTGGTGCTGATGTGTTTATTTATCTCTATAGTGTTAAAAGGCTCCTCAATCATAAAATATTTCTCCACTATTTTATAATTGAATGATGCCATTAATGTTTTTGTTATCCCTTGTTATATGTGATGCTCTGATACTCACACTTTGTGTTGAATTTTGTTGTACATGGACTTTGTGTCATAATTTTATAGTTTGGGGGTCGTGAAGACTTTGTGCTTGTTATTTTGCACTCATTATTTTATTTTTCCCTAAATGTGTGAGAGAGGGTTTTATGTTGTATTTATGTTTGAAATATATTTGCAGTTCTCTTATTATATTCTATTGTATATTTCACACTTCCTCCATCCACATTCTCCTTCACAATTTTGTTTCCTTTGTGCCTTCATAATGTAGCCAAACCTTAAACACAAACTCAATACACTTCAAATACCTTGAACTCAAAGAAAATAAATTCTCTTCTTCGTTATTGAATAATTAAATACAATGCGTCTTAAATAAGCAAACAACCCCCAACTCGATTTGTCATGAAAACTCTAACTAACTTCAATTAAATCTACTCTAGGTGGCGAAATTTACTATTTTTAGCAGTTTACTAGAACCTGTTATTCTTAGTAAGTTCACATGCTTATTCGTATGGGAACAAAAATTGCCACATATTTTCTACATGCCTAAACCAGAGGAATTTCCAACTTTCTAACCGACTATGCATGCAAGAGACTAAAAATAACTAATGCCCAAAATAGGAAAAAAACCGAATTGAAACTTAAATCCTAATTTTTGGCCCCTAAATGGTGGATTTTGGGCCCGAAAATTCATCAAAAATGGATCCAACCAGTAGTGTTGGATAGTTAGTGTGTTCATCTCATCAAAGCAAGCGGTTTCAAAAAAACTGACTCAAATGGACACCCAGATCAAAAGTGATGACCATTTTAAGTTTTTGCTAAAAATAGTGCATCACTTCAAATTAAAAGCATCAAACAACCAAATACCCTGTCATACGAGTTCATTTTATCTTTCAAACACAGAGGAGCATCATCCTATCAATTGGTGATTTTCCAGGCTATTTGTTTTGCTATTCATACCACTTATATTAGACCATATCTAAAAATCTAAAGTGACATAAAATCATACAAACACCTATCAACATCAAACTACTTGTTATTGGAACTTATAGTCCGTATGCAACTTTGTTCGCTAACTAGATAACCATCTGATGAAAATTGTCCCATGAACAATTAATTGATAATTAGATGATCATAATCAACACTAACCTTTGCAAAGAAATCATTAGTTCTCCTTTGAGTATCTATAAAAAGATGTAGTAATGAACATGTAAAGTATCCTAGAATGGTCAAAAGAATGAGAAGAGAGGTGAAAAGTAAGCTATTGACTATAGAAGTGAAGTATGATTAGCTTACAAACAATGTAACAAAGCTCCATTTTCAAGAATCGGGTCTAGTTTTTTATAAGTCTTATTGCATGTTAAAAAGTTCTATGAGTTAAAATTATATTTAGGTCCTATGAGTTTCTCTTTTATTTCATATGCAGTAACCAACTTATTGGTTTTGGTGTTTGAATAATCCTTTTTTTTTTCTAATACTTCATTAGCAAATATGAAGAACTGTTCTCAGTAAGTGTCATGATCTTTTTCAATGTTTTCTTCAAAATCAAGGCTTATCTTTCAAAAACAACTAGATACTATTATGATGGTAGTGTGTTAATTTGTAAGGGTGGGTTTCATAAACACCCAAGGCCTAATTTGTTCTCTATTGCAACTAAGAGGATTCCTCCATTTTCCAGATTCTTAGAAAATATCTAACAACTTGTCAACAACAGGTTCACCTTCACTTCCCATTGCCTACCGGTGCCCCTTGTAGAAAACCCACACAAATTAGCCCTTCTATTTAAATCTTTCCACTCAAATTTGGTAAAAACTAATTTATAAAGCCCAAATATGTATAAAAATGCAGATTTTTGTTGTAAACAAGGCTGCAATAACTTATTTAAAAAACCTGATTTGTAGCATAACTTCAAAAATTTATATCTTTTGCTAGAAAAGTCCAAATGTGCTAAAATTTTGGATCTTGGGCCACAAAAATATGAAGAATAATATTCCAAAATTAGTTTCCGCACAGCAAATTTGAAACCCTAATTTTCCCCTAAAAAGTAGGTCGCCCAACACATTTAGGGCATCAAATCAACTCCAAAAATTATGAAATTAATTTATTTCGATTCCCAAAATTCAGTACAATAAGCAATAATAAATTTCAGACCTGGAATGTCTCAACTATATTGCAAACCATCCAAAAGATGGGTCGCTCCAACTGGTACAAAGAGCATACAACTGCTACAATTTTATTCTTCAACACTGCTGGAACTAGTAGAAATCTTTGCAAAATCTATGGAAAATCTAGTGTAGAAATTCCTCCTAAGCTCTAAGAGGGTTTTTTGTCCTCTAGAGGAAAATACTAAGGGTTTTTCGTCCTCTAGAGGAAATTACTAAGGATTTTTCGTCCTTAGATATTTTGATTAAATCTCAAAGGCTTGAAACACAATTTAGAAAATAACAGATGATCATAGAATATCTCTCAAGCAAGTCTACTTCTCCTTTTAAGGAAAGAAGAGACCCAAAGTGACCTTCCTTACAACCAATCAACTTCTTTCCCTCCATTTCTCTTCTCTAGGCTTAGTTGCATTTTCACCCATGACTCATGAGCTTTTTACATTTTATTCTATTTTTTAATCCCTCTTGGCCAAGTCACATTTTTCCTTTAGAAAATACAATTTGCTAAGTGCTTTATCATGTATTTACTTTTTTCTATAATTTATTTTATTATTAAGTTTATTAAATTGTTGTAAGTGGTTTTTTATAATGTTTATTTTATTTTTTTAGCACTTTATAATAAAATAATATAACTTAAGTCACCCTTGTGTTTTTCCTTTGGCTGTCAGGTACACGAAATAAGCCAAAGGTTTTTGATTAGGAAGGGGATATTACAATTTGATCTGATTTTCAGCACATATATGTATGTTTGTGTATGTATCATAATAGGTTTCCCATATTCATGTATGTAATGTCGTTATACTACAAGTCATTAGTAGTGAAATTAATCAATGGGACCTTGAGGTCATTGGCTAAAACATTCATGTGTGTTCTATGTTGCTTTTTACAAAGGATATTTTGAGTATGAAACAACATACATTGTAAGGGATTTTTTCTCCTAAATATATTTTAGGTTTATCGTGAAAAGTTTTTAAACAAGAGAACAAAAATACCAATAAAATGAAATTTAAGGCCCAACACATTCTAACATTTACTTGTAGAGACTTATTAATTAGTTTCATGAAGAACATATATATTATAAAAGCTAAAACCCAAACATGATAGCCTAATAGGTATAGCCCTTCTAATGGTATCATTTTCTAATCCCACAACATCAACAACAATCAAAGTGAACCATACAACACATTAGGGTCTTATGGTATATACTTTTTCTATAGGAGTTGTATATTGTCTCAAAATCTTTCCATCATCAATATACACTACGCATGCATTCCCACTCCACCAATTCAATAGATTTTGTTACTGTTGAAGCCTTCTTACCATCACAAGATCCTGATCATGCCTTCAATTGCAAAAATGGTAAAAGGGATATTGTTGTAAAACCCCATATGGTATGTGTAGTCTTTGTTCGTAGAAACAATTACAATGATCACCTATTCTGAACATCAAAACTGGTAAAGCATCTTCGTTGTTGAAAAAGAATCCAAACAATTGATGCAAAGATTCACAAAATTGCTAAGCCAAACAAGGAAGCTCAAATTCTGTGCAACAGTTCTCTATGAGGACCTCTAGCTCATCTCATCCCAAAAGGGTTTTTTTATGTCCTGAACCTGTAAAAGTCATTTGTGATGCATAACAACCTCTAAAGGTTGAAATAGATGTCATTCTGACACAAGGACTCAATATGCTCATTATTCCTCTAACAAAGGGCGCCATAGAGTTTTGAAGGGAAAACATCTCCACACTCACCTAACTTGCAAAAATTGTGAGCCAACCTTTTTAAAGGATAAAATACATTTTTGACTACAGTGGAAGAGAATCCAATATAATGTGTAGTAAAATGGAAGAATACAAGGAAATAACCCAATGCACACCATGCAATGTGATGTAACAATATAATAGAAGAGAGAGAAAAAATAATGGGACCTAATCATAATTACACTTTTTAGCGTGCAATAAGAATTCTAAAAAACTAGACTCGACTCTTGAAAATGGAGCTTTAGTTCTTTTTGAATATGAGTATGAAGCAAGCTATTTTGCCAAATTATGTTAATGAAAACCTCATATTAAATTTGATGTCCATTGGACTGTCGTCAGGAAATTTCAACCTTAAATTTGTGTACATTTGACCATCACTTCAAAGGTCTTGTTTCCTTTTTCTTGAAGAATCGCAAAACACTAATATCTTGGCCATATGGTAGAGTTGGGCCCTATTTTTCTGAAATTTTTTCTTGAGACCGACATAACCATGCAACTAAATTGATGCCGTTTTCACACAATAGTGGGAAATTTTCAGAGCATGCAATAGAGTTATTAATCAATATGGTATGTGAAAAAATCAATATAAGAACCTTGGAATTGATATCTCAAAGTGGATTTCAAATAGATGTATTGAAGATATATGAAAATGGCACGAGGTTAAAGTTGTTTCTAGACAGTTACTGCCGAGACAAGAGAATTATAAGCTTGTCTTTTGAAGTATGTATATGAACTACCAATGTCGAATATTATTCCTCCTTGGCTTTCTTCATCTCCTCTCTTTGCAAGAATTTTTTTCCTAATGATCATTTTTGTAGTTCCTGCATAATAGTATTTCTTGATAAAATAAGGGAGCAATCTGCAACTATGCTCGTAGACTAGTTTAGATTAAAAAAGAGTTCAAACAATTACAAAATTACACGTTTCAACATACATGTTCGATTTTTCCTTTTTATTGTTTCCCGTTTCTTTATGTTAACCAACAACAACACATTTTTTATTTCTTCATCTGCACACAAAAACCTAAAAAATTTAAAATGCTGAGAAAGGACAATGCAAATTATAGTTGTTTCCATTCAAATCTTTGTACATTATATCACTTTTTCACATTTTGAATAGTTTAAAGTGTTGGACCTCATGTTTCCACTTTTTAAATGAAGTGACTCATCTATATTTATACACATACAAAATCAATCACCCATAGTTTAAACAAACACAACTACAAAAGTAAAAACTATCCCTATAACACATAACATATACCATTTTTGATTTGCAAAATGCCTGAAATAAATGTGGTCTCATGGAATGTTATGATTGTAAGATATGCACAAAATAGCTCTAACAATGATGCACTCAAACTCGTTGAGGTAATAAAGAAAATTGGAATGTACCATAACTATTTCAGATTTTTTTTATATATAATTGCATATTTTGTCTCATTTTTAGTTTCATGGAGAGATAATACGTTAAAGCACTTAGTCATTATTTCAATCTACTTTGACAACAACACTTCACATTCACTACATTCTTGAGAGTGAGTATTAGCAAACTTAAATGTCTCACTTGAATTTGTATTCAAATATTACACAATTAAGTGTTATCTAACATCCCTTCTAATGTATTTCACAACATTTGTTCTGGCTTTAATAAAAAATCAGTATTGTCAATCACACCCCTTATCAACATCAACTACAAAAGTAATAACTGTATTTCTAAATCTAATAACATATGCCATTCAGCGTTCACATTGCATTGTACACATGCGATTGTTAGTTATAAGTCTTACTGCACGTTAAAAAGTGTAGCTATGATTAGGTCCTATGAATTAAAATGGAAGTTTCTACTGATTTTTCTTTGTAAGGCTATTACAAGATTGTAACAATACTTTGCTAGTTCCATAATGTTTTTCTTATTGATTAATAAAAGAGGATTTGATTGTTTTTACAAGTTACACGGGTATCTTGTTTCTAAGATAATTTATGGGGTATGTGGTCTAAGACGCTTCTTCGTTGAGACAACTAATTACTATTACATCACTTTCATTGTATTGACCCCAAGCTAACCCTAAACAATGAAATTCAACCTATATGTATGCATCTTTAAACCATTGGAGAAGTTGGAATGGTTTACCTTCTAACTGTGAGATAACTACCATCTCATTGTGACACATTCTACTTCCTTTTGTTACATTGTATGACTATTAATAAAGTTTCCAGGGTCCATTGTGAGTTGCCACATTTCTTTTTAGGTGCAACACCACGTATAACTAAAACTATCATATGTGATCGAGCCACACACAAAAGTAATTCATTCCATTCCACGTCTTGTAACTTCAAATAGGATGACCACAAGGACATGTAAGAATCAAGTGCTAGCACATTGTTTGCACACATCGCAAGACCCATATTGTGTGCAACGCTAAATGAAACAAATCAATCCTATTACACTAATCATTGATTCATATAGAACTTCACAATTTTTCTCGGTTGTGCAAGACTTCCCAACATCATGTACAAACTCCAAACTCATATTTGTGCATAACCCTTCATAAATGCACTTGTGACGCTGACTTACAACCTATTCAAAGACACAAGTCTTAATCCTTCAGACCAATTAGGGTTATGTGTACGCAAATAGCTACATTATATTGTTTATTGTTACCCTCCATATCCTTCATGGATGCAAGATTTCTCATGAACCTCTAGTTACTCAAGTATCAATTTGTTGGAGTTCGTAATCAATTCATCTATGGAGATGATAAGGATTCAAATACTTCTCACTTAAGAGTGTAGTGAACCCTCTCCCAAACATCACGTAGTCATAATACCCCCCTCCTAGATGACGTGAATTTCCCCTCTCCTGAACAATTTGCTAGCTCTCCTACTCACAACACTAGTGCAAGCACCACTAATAGCGACCAAACTTGTGCTTATTAGCACGTGAAGAACTCATTCCTCCCACAATAATTTGAACACATGCCTCCAAAGAAATTTTCTTAATCTAAGGTTGTTAGAGTATATAATGCTTCTAGCACAACCGTAGATCAAGTTTGTAAGACAAACACTTGATATACCTATAACGAGAGAACCCCTCGTAAAATGGCCGATAAAAAACAGTTGACTGAAATTATAAATAGAACTAATCCTATCTTTATCATTGTCCTTGCGTGTGGAAATAACAAATGCAAATGGAGACACGTGTTTCAATTCCAACTTCTCAAATCATAGATGCTTATCTTCTGCAACTCCTTTTCTCTCCATACTAGATGAGTAGATAAAATAGCTCGGCAGAAAGTAGAAAAATTCACAAGCCTCCAAAGTAGTTAGAAAATATTGCATTTGATTTAGTACTTACGGTGATTTAAGGCTACTGTTTTGGTTTCTTGTATTAAATAAATGGGTTTCCATTTGGCAACATGTTCTTGAATTTTTTTTAATGATTTGTATGTTTTTATGGTTGAGACCACCATCTTGTCTCGAATTTAACTGGCTATAAGAATTTAAAATGGCATCAAAATGTGTACATCTAGTCTGGAACTCTATATTTATTATGGTAATCTTCATGACATGTAACAAGTTTGGATTGACTGAAGCACAGAAGGTGCCTGCTGTTTTCATGTTTGGAGACTCTTATGGAGATACAGGGAACAATGACTTCATAACTACATTAGTCAAAGCAAATTTTCTTCCATATGGAAGAGATTTCAACGACCATATTCCCACTGGACGCTTCTCAAATGGAAAGCTCATGTCCGATTACTTTGGTAAGATGTTAATGCCAATGCTAAATTATAGATTTAGAAATAGTAATTTCATGGATTATATATAAACTTACAGAAGGATCTGCCATTTATTGTTTTTCTCAAGCCCTAATGTTTTTACTGGTATGACAATGCAGCTGAAGGGCTTGGCATCAAGGAATCGCTGCCACCATATTTGGACCCAAAGCTTCAGCACCTTGAATTGCCCACAGGTGTCTGCTTTGGATCAGCTGGTACAGGCTTAGACAATCTAACGGCTCAAATATTAGTAAGCAAGCACTGTGCAATCATTATTCATTACTTCACTCTTCTCCATTATTTCACAATATTTTTCATTTTAAAGTCAACCTGATCACATATAAACAGGCAAGGAGAACGAGGATTTATAGAATTGTAGAAGCGATTTCAAGTTAAGGAGGTATTATTAGTATATCTGATTTAAAGTACTATGACCTGTATTTAGAGAGGGGAACTTTGAAAAAGAGGAAGGCAAAGCAAACAACATACTTATTCCAGAACGAATCCTCATTGAGCTAAGCATAGCTACCAAATACTGCGGTTTGTGGAGCAAACACCGTCTTTTTCCCAAAAGTGATGTTTTTTTGAGTTATGAAAAAGTATAATTTTAAATAGTCATGATTAAACAAAGATACTTAGTTGTTACTATTTTATTTGTGGAAACAATAGATTAAGTTATATATGTTTTGATTGGGAATAATTTATTGCTTATGCTATTTTAATAATAGTAATATTTGTGATATTATTGTAAATGAATTGTTGAATTATTAATAATTATTATAGTTTTGAAAAATATAACTTTCCGTATTTAAAGTTTTTTTTGGTCATTTTTATGTCCACCGTATTGTACGAAAGTTGCTACCCTGGACATAAGGATACTGGTGTAAAAAATTAGCCTGTCAAAATCAACACTGATAGATTTAGCCGATTCCATAAATATTAGGCATTACATACAGTCATATCTACTTAACCTCTAATATTTTGGATTTAGCTGAGCACCGGGAGGAATGTTAATAGTTTTAATTCAGGAGCTGACTGTAACTAGCATGTACAAGCCCCGTGGGAGCCACGGTCTCTACCAATCAAAAAAATTAAAATTAAAATTTTTTGTTTTTTATTAATTTGCTGTTGAGCGCGAGTCCCACCAGATTTCTGCGTGCTAGTTAAGGATCACCCAATTCAAGACCCAAGTTTTCTGAACCAATTAAACATGCTGATTTGATAAGCCACACCCTGTCAAATAACTAGTTATGCCTTCACTCTTACCTTCTTCTTTAGATGTATTTTTTGCTGATTATTTCTCTTGTGTATGCAGGGTGTGATACCATTTTGGAAACAAATTGACCATTTTAAGGACTATAAGAAAAAATTAGTAGGACTTGTGGGAGAGGAACAGGCAACCACCATTTTGGAGGCAGCTATATTTTTTAGTGTGATAGGCACCAATGACTTCAGTGCCAACTACTACCTTGTCCCAATTCGTCCTTTTCAATTCACTATACAACAGTATACTTATTTTCTATTGGGGATATACAGAGACTACATCATGGTATGATTATTATTGTGGAGCTCATTTTTTTTTCCTTTAGTTATGATTGAATGATAATTTAAATCGGTTTCTAGTATTTCTTACATTTAAATGACCATTCAGTTCACCTTCAGATGTTTATTTGAGATTCTGTAAGAAGACAAATGCCTAATTAATATTATATGATAAATTGAAAAAATAAAAGATAACATTTAAAAGTAATTGAAGATGTGTTACTTTTATTAATTTTATTGTATTTATGACAGCCTTCTTTTGATGTTGTTTTCATATTCTATTGAGATTACGGTTTTACTGGATTTACATTCTGGTTATGATTTCTTCCACCTTTTTTTTTGGTAGGATTAACATTAATATTATATTAAAAAATTTGTTATTGATAAAAAGTTCGATAGAAACACCAAAGGGGATTTTTTGAAGGAACCAAATTCAAGAGAGAGATACAATAGGAGAGGAAGAGGGGTGAAGAAGAAGGGGTTAGAGGATGGAGAAGTGAGAGGATGGAGAAGTAAAAGGGTGGCAAAAATGGAAAGGCGAAACAAGTCAAAACTTTACTATCGAAGAACAACACGAAAAATATGTCAAAGTCCAAATATTAGAGTTATTATGTTGCGAGAAGAATGTTATTTTATTTGAAAAGTATGTGTTCATACCCAGATTTTTTGAGCCTGCAACTTTTGAAGCCTCAAAGCTCGAGCTTTTGTTCCAATGAACGCATGTTCAATATAAAAATGAAAGAATGCAAAAATATATAAATCATTTTTATCAAAATGTTAAAATAATGTCAGAACACCTTTATCTTAAATTTATAACATGCTTGCGAGCAGGCATTCTAAATCCAGCCTATAATTATGATTTTGCATAGCAAAGTGTAAGGCATTCTTGTTTTGTTTGCCTAACACGTGAATACAATTTGGTACCCTACCAATCAAACACATGAGTATATCCAAGAAATCCTTCTGCACCACAAAATGAAATGTCACAATTCCATCATTATTCGTTTTATTACACGTGTCTAAATTTGTTTCGACCAATTTTATCACAAGTTACAAATGGCCATACGTGGTTTCCAAATGTATTGGTGGTACAGTGTGTAAGAATCAGGGAGACATTGCATTCACCTGGTGCAATTTGCTGTGTAAGAAGCGGAGATAGTGACATCATCAAATTTCAATGCACGCCCTTAAAATTCAATATTTTTCATCCACATTCCGAGTGGTATCAAAATGATCCACCCCCGATTTCAATAAGAAAGGCCTTTGGAATAAAAATAGGAAATTTGGTTCCTTCAATCAACATTAAAAACAATGCAACCTTAAAACTACCGGCTGTAGAAAGCAAAAGTGGTTGGCTATCGTAACAAAGTACTACAGAAAGTAGTAGTGCTCAGCTACTATAAACTATCATGGATTCTTAAAATAAAGATTCCAATATTCCAATTGATATGCTTTCTCTTCACAAGCAACCTAGATAAAGTAAACTTCTAAAGATTGTGATACCGAGTTAATAAGAATGATTGTGTGTTAAAATTATAAAAGCATGGAGATAAGTAGCATTAGAGTCGATAAAGTCCAAAAAAAGTTTCGAGGCGTAAGCTGTAGAATCGGTTCACCTCTGTAGTAACATCATTATAAAGTTGTGATTGATTTGCGAGCCTTTTTAAAATCTTATAAATTTTTGTGCTTGAATTGTAACTTCTCACACCAACCAAATTCAAACAACAATTAACATTCACTTATGAAGACGAGATGAAAAATAGTAATAAAAAAACTCACTAACATTTGTTTTATTAATTGTTCTATAGAAGTGATAAAATAGAAACAGTTGTCCATTACAAGAAGTGATTGGTCAAATAGATCAGAATTATCATATAAAATTTCAATTGAATGCATTTATCGATAATTTGTTAGATATTTACACCTAAAAATGGTAAAAAATATGATCTAATCCAACTTTCTTCATTCTCAAAATAGTGTTAACACTCTAAGTGAAAAAAATCAATTCAACTCTTTTGTTAGATGCATTGACATCTCAAGAAACTTGGATCTCGGAATTCAGGCTACCAGAAAATCTTCCTAGTTGCTTTATAACAAAGACATGCAAAACAATGATTTATTCATCGATTCATTTTTGCTTCTTCAAATATAGATTTAACAGAATGATTAGATGCTTCCCATAACAAAATATAGCAGGTTAAATTTTATAGAGGTAGAACATTGGGTTTTTTCTTTAAACTTTATGATATATAAATCAAAACAGAAATGTATTTATAGATACATTCCTGTTATTTATTTATTTTTATATTGATCAAAGCTTTTACAAAAATAGGTAGCCAAAAAGAGGCTACAAAAGAAAGGAGCACAACCACAACAAGTTAAACAATTACAAATACCAAACAAACATACTCAATGTCAGAACAAAAATAAACTGATTATATAAAGCAAATATGGAATAACCAATTTATCCTTTTGGAATTATAGATACATTCCTTAGGCTTTGCCACGAGTGGGGAAGCTGGGAAAGGCGAAGACTCAGGCATGCAAAGATTTTAAGATTTTGTGTCCGTGCAAATATACATGTTGCATGTCCGATCACTTTTATTGTGGTCATGGGCACAGACACGGGAAGCTACCCCTTTCAGTGTTTGAGCATTTGTGCATTATGATATTGTAATTGTTTTGTTTTCCCCATTTCACCAATGGGTACATCCTCACCATACCCGTAACTTACTTAGAATAGCACCCATCCAAAGAAAGAAAGGAAAATGATAAATATCTGCCCAAACTGCCCATGGCACTTCCATAGCCCTACTATATGGTGTATGTAAATAATTCACTTACTATAGGTTTCGTTCGTGAGATGTTTTCTAGTGTTCTCTCTGTTTCTCCAAAGCTACTACATTATTTTATTGTATCCATTTCCACTTGTAAGTCGTACTCATATACACATTTAAATTTTAAGCTAAAATCTCGATCTAACCAAATCCAGGACAATTGTAATGCACTGTTCTACGTTACACCTGTTCATCCTTCGGTGATTGATTGCTAAGCATGGAACGCTTCTGCTTTATTTGTGCTCATATGTGGTGTAACATCACGTGCCATTTATTCTCTTGTTTGCCAAGCTAAGCATGAATTTCCTCCTTGCTTTATATTTTTCCATCATTGTGTTCCAATTGCTAAATGAGGAGAGTGTAGTTTAAAATTTTTAATCATCAAGGAGGAGAATATTAAACTAAACAAGGAGAGCTTAGTTTAAGTAATCAAGGAGAAGATTAATGATTATTATTTTATATAGACATGTAAATTTGTCACGGTCAGCTTTATCTCCTTCTTGGCATGGAGGGTGGAGTTATTAAAGTCTGACGTGTTGGACTCCTTGCTGGTGGCCGCACTCATTTATTTTTCTGATTTGCAAATCTTCCTTGCTTCTGGTTTGACTGCCTGCTTATCCTCTCAGACCGCGTGAGATCTCCCTTGGATAGTCTGCGTGTGGAGTGGTTGAGAAGCCATCGAAATCTTGTCTGTCAAGGTGTTTTCTCATGATTTCTCCTGGGCGCCTTCCCTGTTGGCCGTGTGGGTGTGTATGGCTGTTATAGATGAAGCTTCAAGCTAGTGAAGCCAGCGTGTTACCTCCACTTCCTTTGGGTGCTGCGAGGTGTGTTCTGGTCATGTTTCGAGACGTAGGGGTGTGTAAGATGTTGGGCGCAAAGACCGTTGTTTTTAGCTCTACGGGGTTCTTTCAACAGCGGCCTGCAACAGTTTTTAGACAGGCAGCAGACAGGTCATAGAGTAGTAGAGGCCTTTTTGAGCGCACCCAGCAAGCAGGTTGTCCAACTATGTTGTTTTCTGTTCAGTATAGAATGCATCCTCAGATTCGGTTTTCTCCTTCATGATATGGTTATCAAAATCGACTTTGTGACAATGAGAGTGTTACCAGGAGACCTGATGAAATTTATTTGCAAATATTCTCTACTGAGACCTTGCTTGTTCTACGATGTAACTCATGGAAGAGGATCTCATAGGGTTGGATTTGTTTCATATCAGAATATTCATGAAGCACATTTTGCTTTGCAATTATATGAGCTTCTTCAACGAGTCACTAAGTTGGAAGGCATAAAGGTTTCTGTTGGAATTATCACACCTTACAAGCTACAGTTGAAATGTTTGCACCGAGAGTTTGATGTTGTCCTCAAATCTGATGAAGGAAAAAGGTTTATATATCATTACGGTAGATGCCTTTCAGAGCCAGGAGCGTGAGGTAATCATTTTTTCTTATGTCCGAGCTTCAAATCATGGGGTTGGCTTTGTAGCTGATATTCGCCGCATGAATGTGGCACTAGCACGAGCTCGCAGAGCACTTTGGGTTAAGGGCAAAACAAGCTCAACAACTTGGCATTCAAACCCTGGTTTGCTAATCCGGTTCAAAACCAGTCATTATGGTTGGCTGAACCAGCGAGTTTGACACATGGCAATTCCTTTCAATCTGCACAATATATTGAGTCAGCCAAAACAGTTGTTAGTAATGCTGAAGTCCAGTCTTTGGACTCTGCACTTCCTCAGGAATTGGAATTTTCAAACTTTGGTTCAGTCACAGACAGACAGAAATTATCTGTATTTGACGACCAGAGAGCTTTATCTATTAGATGCGATCAATCATTGATGCATCATCAAGTTCAGAAGACTCGGGTCTTTGAAGCACCGACAGTCCACATTATGGAAACAATGAATAGTGTGGAACAAAATGGTAGTGTTGTGGGCTTGCTTGCATTAAAACCATATTGTGCATACCGTAGTCTTGACAGCACCTGAGACTACCGTTCTTTCCGTTTGACGTTTCTTATAAAATGGAGCTCTCTACCCAGGCTAAGCATAGACGAGAATGGAGCTTGAGTGCCCAGCCTGTAAAAGGGGAGATTCGACCTGAGGATTGTTGTTGCTGTTCCGGGCGGTGTCCATGAAACCTATTGAATCTGGAGAAAAAGGCAAGATATTCCTACACTTTTCTACTGTTGCTATATTTATTTTTTATCATGAAATCAAACCACCATTTCTTTGAATTGGTTGTCTTCTTTTCAGTCAGTCTCTCCTTTCTACTTGCTTTCTTCTTGTTTAGCTATTATCATTCCCTGTATGTTAGTGGAAAGCATGCAGGTGTTCTCTTCTTTGGGTGTATGTTTTTCTGGCTCGAGTGATCGATCCTCCTTTATATATATATGTACTCTTCTCTACGATAGAGTTCCAGTTATTATTTGTTCCAGCTAGTTTTTAGTAGTCGTTATTGTAAGCGTGCAATAACTATGAAGTTCCTTCCTATCAACCAAGGCTGTCCTTCTTTGTCTTTTGACATATATTGTTAATGATCTCTCAAGCCCACCTAACAACCCTTTTGGCATCAAAAAGGAAAGGTTGTAGGATTAGTGTAATCAACGCTTGGACTATTTCAGGTTAGAGATTCGGTGTTAAAACTTTTAGAATGTTTATGTTTGCGTGCAACGTGTTTCAACCTCGAGTGTTTAGACTCCTACGTAGCTTCAACCTATTTCCTAGGTTTTATAGCCATTCTTAGGAGGTACTTTGACTGCCCCCTTCATCTTGAATCGTAACTAGTTTTTTTATTTTTTTATTTAGCTATGTTCGAGGTCTTAATCGTGCAACTCTAGTACCCCCGCTATTCTGGAATTATTTTTGTCTTCTTCCCTCTCGGAAGATTGATTGGTGAAATAATCTAGTCTTCTAACTTGTGTTTCCTCCCATTTATTATGGTTGTGTTGTTAATTATGATTGGACAGCTTTTATGCACATATGTACCTTAATGTTTTGTGATGAAAATTGCCTTGAATATTGTCAACCTTGGGAAAAAAAATTTCTTGCAATCAATAGTATGATGGAGCTATAGCAGAAGGAGTTGTTTTGATAATGGAACTTAGTAGTTTATGTTGTACCTTTGTTTGAACAGTTGTTTATGTTACCAAGGGTTGCCTTAAAAATATTGTTGTTTTGGGGAATAGGAAATTTATTTTAAATTAACTAAACTCTAATAATTGATGTGGAGTGTTGTAAATTTTTAGGGTTATAAAAGTTGTTGATGACATTTTCGTATACTCTTGGTTAACTGACTCTTTTTCTTCTCTCGCGTGATTGCTACTAGCCTACAAGGCATTGGCCTTCTTAAATGATTGGGAAATCTCTTGGAGTTAGTGGCCAAAACTAGTTTACTTTGCTTATGCTTCGAAACTTATGTTGTGTGGATACTCTATGTGATTTCAGGTTTGAAACTCATTTATACATGGCTTTTTGTGTTAATTCTTGGAACCGTGGTTTCCCTTTTCTTGGGCCGATCAACTCTTGTTCTTCTAGAAATATAATATTATAACCTATGCATTTGGTACCTGTGATAAAATTTTGGATGGTTGGTACTTTATATCAAATCACACTCTTGTGATTGTTATTTAATTGTTTGCTTGGTGGGAATCCTGCTTTGTTAGATTGGTTATTTCTCCTTATGGGGCCAAGGGCCTTTCTCTTTCGGTTGTTATTGTAATGACCCAAAAATCACACACACGAACAACATAGTAAAAGACAGGATTTTTTTTTTTTTTTGACTTGCTTGAAGATAATATGACACTACACAAGTTCTCTAGGGAATACAACCAACTAAAGACATGCTTCCACAACACGGACCCACACTGGTTACAGATAAACATGAGGCACACACTAAGGACACACTGGTTCATCTAAAGTATGCAATTTTACAAACAAGGTCTTCCCACAGAAGGTTTCTTTAGAATCATGTTTTAGCTGTAAGTGCTTTTACATTCTTTACTTTCCCCAGAGAAATCATGATAGGAGAATCTGAAGTTCATGTCTCCTTTGAAGAATTTTCTCCTACCTTGTTAATGTTAATATACAGTGTAAACCAATTATTGGATGGCAAGAGGTTACTTCATTTACTTGATTAACTTATTCATTGGTTAGGAGGCAGTTAGTTTCTCAAGGCTCTTAACTTCATCAAACTGTTTTCAGCGTTGTGCTTTTAAACATGTATGTTTTACCCTTTTTAAGCGGTCATATTTTTATTTTATTTTATTTTTACAGTACATGACTGTCTAAAACTTGGATTCATCATTAAGATCTTATTAGTGGTTAAAAAGGATTACATTGGGGTCAAGAGTCTAACCAGAAATATTATAGGTTTGACTCGGGCTTCACTTGAAGAGATAGACATAAGTATACTGTTTACTTTTTCAACGGGTAAGATAGATCGAAGATTTTCTTAGTCAAGTTCCTTCTATTTATTATAATCTTATTATCTTCCAAGAATTCAATCATTGATTTCACCTTAAGACCGTTCTAAGGATTTACCACAATAAGAGATTGTTGATTAGTTTAAGTGGGATCACCAGGTATATTTGTTTCTCTTGTTTTCTTTTTGCTAGGTTCAAAGCATAGTCCTATACCAAACGACACATGACCAAAGGTAACCAAAGTGATGTAAGTTGATTCAAGTTTAGATAATTATAATTAGGTTGACAATTCAAGGATAAATCATATTCTGAAAAGTGAAAATTCAACAAAGGATACGCATGTCAAAACAAGTTCACTTAATCTTATTGACAATAGTATTTCTCAAATTGACTTTCAAACGATAACAACAACCTACATGAGAACAATACAAAATTATAACGCAATGCCTTCTAGATAGTCTCCACAATTTCCATACCAATGCTGTAAAGCAAAAGAAAAAACATTCGTACAACAGCAGTTCCTAAGAAGGCTGGAATCCACTTTCTACACGTGTTTCTTTTTCTCTCTCTCTCTTTTTTTTTTCTTTTCTACTCAGGAAATCCTCCTACACATTTGTTAGCACATGTTAGTTCACAAGAACTGAGCACGATAAAAGCTATAACATTAAGACAATATGTTGTTATCTAACTGTTTCAAGGAAGAAAAAGACACCGTTGATTATGAAAAATAAACTAAGAGTCTAAAATAGAGCAATTAAAGAGTTGTCCAAAAGAATAAAATGTCTAAATAAAAGGGACGGCACTAACTCTATTTAATTATCATTTTCTCATAGGAGCAGTTAATAAACATCATAGTGAATTTCACCCATATCACAATAATGATCGTCATTTTAACAAGATAACATTTCGTTACGAAAAACAATTACAAGAAGAGAATTAATTTCAAACGTGATCTGTCCCTATTTGTTTAAGTTAGTTCACCAAGCCAAGGATCCACTATGCCACTGGAAGATCCCAAACAATCAATCGACATGAGAATATCTAAACCAACATGACTTATTAATATTAAGATGATGTGCCTATAACAGTTAATTTTATGTCAGTACCGAATAAATAAATTGGAAAGAAAAGGGATGAAACGCACAAATGACCTCGTATGGGTCACATCCTATCCTAACAATCCTTCTATTAAACTTTCTTCTAATCAAGAGAGTGTCTTAAGAAAAAGGACAAACTTGGCAAGACCAAACATAACCATTATAAATCTTACAGGAGGGTTACTCAATCATTCACAAGAACACAACACAGGATACATAGCTTCCAAAGGATCTATCGTCAACAACAAGTTGACTTAAACCTTTCTGGTCAATACATAACCATTCTACTACAATGACAGCAAGGAGGTCGTATCACAACGATCATCACAAAAACCAGTCAACCAATGAGTTTCCAAACACACCAACCTCTAAGTCACAGAAGAATGAAATTTAAGCATCTTTACGGAGTAAAACGTAGAGTAATTTCTTACGCATAAAACCAACATGATCCCAATTTTAAGATTTGAAAAATTCCTCACTAATGATCAAGTAGATCTTGTATCCTCCAACATGTGTGAAACAAAATCAAGGTAAGAAAAGAGTATTTCCTCTGACATTTTAAGTTATCCAAAAAGAAATGTGAGTATCGTCAAAAGAAGACATTCCATAGGATTAGATACATTCCTCAAAACATACAACAGTCACCAAGGGAGAGAAGGTGATTCCAAAGACAACAATCTCCAAACGGTGAACATGAATTGATATCAAATTCTGATGATCAACCATGACACTCAAAGAATAAAAGTATTTCTTCGAGCGATTCATAACAAATAACAAAAGCAACTAACCTAGTTGAAAGTAATATCAACTTGGCTCAATTCAAAAATCAGTCAAGCTAAGCACACACCAAGCCAACCGGGAAGGGTTACTAGAACCTAAAACAATTGAAAGAAAAGGATAGAGACAGGAATAGCATCATTCACCTATACACAATGCACTCACAGTACTCAATCACCAATTCGCAAATACCCAACATAAACCAGGACTACAGATCTCGAACCGAAACAAGAATAAGAACAAAACAGGAACTATAAAGTTGAGTCCCACGACAATGTTTGATAAAACATTCAAATAGTGAGACCAACACAAAGAACTCGGGAATTTTCATTACAAGAACCCCACCTCTTTTGTTTTATTAGTCTTAAGAACAAAGTTCACCCAACTAATATTTATTAAAACCCAGAAAACAATATAAGGCTTCAACCAGCGCAATCATTTCTAACGCCAAAAAAAAGAATACAAACGAGCAAGGGAAGTGGAAACCAAACAACATACCATCACACGAGACATTTATATGAAGAGTAGAGTTATTTAATGATTCAGTTAAATAACAACATAAGAATGAATGGTATAGAGAATATCGTGCCTGATTAAGCTCCCGCAGTCGATAACAAGATGGACGGGGCCTGCAACGACAACCTAACCAGCGCAACTTCTCTTCCTCAGCCTGCTGAATGTCCAAACTCTGTTAACAGCCATGCTCTTGTCTTCATAAAATCAATTGTATAGTCTGCAATGTGCATCTCTACCCATAGTTCAAGGTCTGGGTCACATATTCCTCTCGGCCATGGTCTTCATATATCTCAGCTTTGACTTGAAACAACACCACCACCAAGATCTCCCATATGCATCTGATTGTTTATGATTTGGACCTCCTAACCTTGGTGCTCTCATAATAGGAGCAGCTCTAATCTATTATTAAATAAAAGCCCATCTCTGACATAAGGCAATGGACCACTGTAAGCAGCCTGCAACCCTACCCGATCACAATCATAGATAGGAACGACATGGAACTGATACCGATGGTATGTAGAAGGAGCATGGCAAGCCCCTGTTTCTGTAAGTTTTGAGTTCAGCTAGAAGAATCTGAACTCAGCACTACAGTCATATAATGAGTATCCCCTCCAACAAATAATGTCATTTATGTAGTAAATTTGATCTGACTCAAGAAAAAAATACAATCAAGAATACAAAACATGTGACTGGGGCCAGAAACATTTTTTGTTCTTGCACCATTTGGCAAAGCTGATGGGAAGCAATGTAAAACCCATCCATTGCGGAGCCTGCTTATTGTTGTACCATGAGAAAAAACCACAAGGCATCGTTTGCCTGTAGGTCTTGGCAACACATACCATTCATGCTTGAGGCGGGGAGGAATATCCACCATCCACTCTGGCAGCATGAACTGGAAAGAGAACCACTGACGTGCCCTCGCACCCTTCAGAAATCCTAATGATTCCACTCACTCCCGTGGAAGATACAGAACAACCCACTCTCTGTAAAACTGTCCATTGTGTCTGTGTGGAAGTAAAACGAGCTAATAAAGACTGGTAATGGCCAGATACAAAACATATGACAAAGCTTCCGAGGAGAAAGACTCCTCCAATCAGTAAGCGGGAGAATCCTGAATTTGAGGATGTGCACGTTGATACTGAACAGAAAACAACCTAGTTGGACAGCCTGCCTGTTGGATGCGCTCACGAAGGCTTCTACCAAACTGTGCAGCATGCCAGTTGCCTGGCTATTTACTGTTGCAGGTAGTTGCGAGGAGCAGTGGATCCCCAATCTCTGAATCAGAGGATACCCAGAAGAAAACAAGAAACCCAACTGTAGAAAATGGCCTGTGAACTGAGAAGAGGCGCAGAAGCATTACCCAGCCTCAAGATTTGATCGAGCTTCTTCCTTGTTAAATTCACCACCTGGAAAGAAGTGACTTTCCAAAATGAAAAGGCAAGATAGCTCAACTAAAACTTTATCTCTTCCTTCTACTACAGCTGTAAGGTTTTGCAACCACTGATTACGACTGTGGTTGCATGCAACCAGAACATCAGGTTCAGCACCAACGGTTCCTTGGGATCGCCCTGCAGCAGCTGTCGCACTTAGCTCTCTTTGGGGCCACTGATTTTCTAGGATAAGTTTACTTCTCTACCCTGTAGCTACTGCATAAGCCAAGCACTTCCTCATGACACTTTCCTAGGAGAATTTTGGTTCTACGCTCCACTGAAACTACCTGTACAACACGATTTTTGAGACCCATACCCACCCACACAACATCAAGGCGGTAGACCTTCATTTCACCATCAATGAATCCACTTTCCAGAACGCGCCAATGCAATTCATCTGTTGCAACATTAGAACACGCAAAGAAGGAGCAGGTCAAAATGAGGTGACAGGGTTATAAATTATGGTAGGTTGGTGATAGTTGGTATGTTGAACAATGAAGATAGTTGGTGGAGGCACCCAACCACACACCACTTGCCAAAAGGACAGAACAACAACATCCCACAGAACAACTTCTCCCTCACGCCAGGCTAGGTCGCAGAAAAGGAAGCCCATGCCCAGCGGGGCATTAGCTCTTTTACCAGCACTGGGGAGTACCAATGAAGACACTGAAGATTTTGTTGCCATTGCCATTGTCATCTCTTCTTATTTTGAATGGAACGAATTGCTGCAAACTTTACAATGGATTTTATTACTAATAGAGGACAATCTGTATAGATAGTTAGACGCACACAAATGTTGAAATCACATGCATTCAATCTGCTCCGAGACTATTACTTAAGCCTGGCTAAACCTAGATAACCATTACTTATTGCATCTCTATAATATATATATATATATAGAGGAGACGGCGGAGGCAAAGTGTAGTTTATAATCAGTGGGAAACCTTGTATTGTTTGACCATCATTGAAATTATAAGAAAATTTGGTTATTGTTGTTGAGTGACTTTGTTGGAGCATCAGTATTTTAAGAATTGATGTAATCTTGTTTTGTTCTTGTAATCGAGTGTTGCTACAATTTTGCCTTGAGAATAAATTTTGAGTTAAACCTTGCTATGACTTAGTAATAAAGTGTCATAAGTAAACGAACATGGGATTGTTTAATACTTCTGGAAGTTAAATTAAAAGTTGTATTCAAATAAAGTAACATAGGGGTCACCAACTTGAGAGCAAGAAATTCTTTAAGTAAGCAAGGGCAGGACTATCATTGCAAGTAAACTTTATATCATGATATCCCTAGCTACACTAGCGAACATTATCCTTTTTATGGTGAATTCTTAGAATGATCATAAGGTGAAACAAATTGTTAGTTGATATAAGATAATAAGATTTAATAAGCCAGAGAAAAAAAATTGGAGACCTCACCATTTTTCTCACCGCCATTTGGAAGGTGAATTTTTACTCCTTGTTATTACTTGTAGCGAAGCCTAAGTAAAGTTGTTGATAATTCTGGTTAAGAGCCCTAGCTTCCATTAAATACTGGCAATAACTAATGAGGTCCTAAAGATGTTCCATCTCGACCTAGTAATAAAGTGTCATAAGTAAATGAACATGGGATTGTTTAATACTTTTGGAAGTTAAATTAAAAGTTGTATTCAAATAAAGTAACGTAGGGGTCACCAACTTGAGAGCAAGAAATTCTTTAAGTAATCAAGGGCAAGACTATCATTTCAGGTAAACTTTATAACATGATAACCCTAGCTCCTCTAGTGAACATTATTCTTTTTATTGTGAAATTTGTAAAATGACCCTAAGATGATATGAACTGTTAGTTGTTTGAAGTGATAAGATTTAATAAGCCAGAGAAAACAAATTGGAGACCTCACCATCTTCTCACCGCCATTTGGAAAGTAAATTTTTTCTCCTTGTTGATACTTTTAGCGAAGCCTAAGTAAAGTTGTTGATAATTCTGGTTAAGATCCCTAGCTTCAATTAAATACTGGCAATAACTAATGAGGTCCTAAAGATGTTTCATCTCGACCTTCTCCCTCTAACCCTTTTGCAAGGCACCTTGTATCTCTTCTCTTAAGTGTGTTTAACTTAAAACCATGTTGTCTTGTGGGCAAGAATGAATCTTAGTAGCGTTAGTGGTGAGCAGATGGCCTTGTGGAATTTAAATACTCCTTTTTCTTGATAAAAGAATTAAGCAAATAAATGTTATAATAGAGAAGATTTAAAGATAATTACTCAGTGTCAAAGGAATAAACTTGGCTTGGCAAGTTGAATTATACGAATGATATCTTGAGCCTCCTTGAAAACGTAAGCTAAGAATTGCAAGATGTCCTTTTAAAATAAATGACCCGCAAGAATATCTCATTGTGGTTGGCCCTAACTATAAGTGTGTTCTGTGATTGGACTTCTATGTTGTCTTGTCAAAAAATAAAAAAAATGTATTATCCTTTTTGGTGTGAACGTTTCCGTGCTGACCTTGTAGTCATCCCCGTAACAAGTGGTTCCCAGAGTTGGTTGTAAATTTGTGACGACATGTTGTGTCGTGTTATGTGTGGAAGCAAGTCAAAAAAAAAATTATCTTGTCTTTTACTGTGTTGTTCGTGTGTGATTTTTTTGGGTCGTTACAACAATGCACCATTACCCGGCCAGCTCAACTGTTCCATTAAACGTATTTCACTCCAGATCTAGCAAAAATCAAAATCTATATCAACAAATCCAGTTTTCAAAAGGATTTTGAGATTAGGAAAATACCTTATAGGCCTGAATCGAGCAGTGACACAAATATTTTCCTTAGACCGTTGAAAATCCATATCACTATTAAAAGCCGACATTGAAGTATCTGGAGAAATATGTTCAGACAAAGAAACAGAACTAAATATGAAGTTATTAAACGAAGTCGCGAAGTCCCTACCAGCCTTGTTTGGAGTTACAGATCTCTTCACAGATCCATAAGAATTTGAAGAAGAGATTAAAACAGGAAATGAGGTGGAATCATGATTTTCCTGTTAATTGGAGAATCCTTCCTGAAATTGAAAGGCGAGCTACTCATGCCCCTGGATAAAGACGCCATAAAACTACCCGCCAATTCAAATATAGACGCGACATATGTATTTCCATATCACCGAGCCATGCCTGATTGACAGGGGAGTTAGAGAGCTTGCAAATAGCAACCGGAGGGAAATAACAGAAGAAGCAGTTATTTGGCAACTACAGAAAACACACCGCCTCCGGCCTCGATACAAACCACGACTCGGTCATCTCCTCGCCGACGAACACAGGCAGGGCATTTCATCGACGAAAACATATCCATTGAAAAACACAAAAAAATCAAACCCTGGCTAGTTCACACATGTGTCATGTGCACTGTAACCTTCCCAACACGATTTTCAAGGTAAGGGAAAGCTTTTGATTTCAACGTATTCTCTCCACTAATTTTGGCAGTTTGATTTCTGACGGATGTCAGAATAAACAAGTTGCACTTCACTACAAGAACACCTTCGGCGTAAAGATAACATTTAAAAGTAATTGAAGATGTGTTACTTTTATTAAATTTTATTGTATTTATGACAGCCTTCTTTTGATGTTGTTTTCATATTCTATTGAGATTATGGTTTTACTGGATTTACATTCTGGTTATGATTTCTTCCACCTATTTTTTTTTGTAGGATTAACATTAATATTATATTAAAAAAATTGTTATTGATAAAAAGTTCGATTTATTTTCATATTCGCTTGAGACTCTGATTTTATTCAAATTGCATTTTAGTTATGATTTCTTCCTCCCATTTTTTTACAAAAAAAAAAATTATTGATAAAAGGTTCTTCCTTACAGGAATTATACAATTTGGATGCACGTAGAATTGCTGTAATTAATGTTCCTCCCTTGGGATGCCTGCCTTTGGAGAGAACAATAGGATTTTTTATCAGTAAGGGGGCATGTGTGGAAGAAAGAAATGTGGCTGCAGCTGGATTCAATACAGGACTTAATGCCATGATCCTTGACCTCAAATCTGCTCTTCATGACATTAGAATTGTTACTCTTGATTATAACAATCTTATTTCAGAGTTCATACTAAATCCTAGCAAATATGGTATTTTTATATCCTCAACTAATTCCCCGTACTTGTGTCTTAAGAAAGCATTTAAATATAGTTAAAATCAAGTCTGATTTCTTCCTTCCTTTCTTTTTGGACATGTTTTATGGCAGGATTTGAGGTGGTTGCTCAAGGTTGCTGCGGAACTGGAACTTTCGAAGTAGCCTTCCTCTGCAACAAGCTTACTCCCTTCACTTGCTTGAATGTTTCCAAATATGTATTCTTTTATGCAATTCATCTCACTCAAAGGGCATATAAAATCATTTCTAATGTATTTCTAACTAGAGAAATTTCACAAATTATTTGAACCGTTGTTATAAAAAATTTGCCACCTTGGGTTTATATTGAATAAATATATTTAAAAAGTGCCCTGATCTCAATTGAATCTAGAAACACAAACCTAATTGTATTATTGATTAGTATAAGAAAATAGAACTAATTGAATTATTATAGAGAATTAGAAAAAAAAATTATGAGTAGTGCGCACTCATTAGACACTAGATTACATAGATTGTCAACATCTCTACTCATATTTCTGAATAAGTATATCGAAGAGAATCAGAATTTGAGAATGATAAATATTTATTTTCATGAATTTGGAGGCAATCATTAGAATGGAAAAGATTTAGCAGTGAAAAAATTCATATACGTTACTTTTCCTGTTTGAATGGTCATCGTCGATAAATTGATGGTTCGAGCTTTTCTTTTGATTGAGTTGGATCTTCCACCTCAAATGTATTAAATTATATTTTTACTCTAAATTAAACAATTTTTTTCATCTTTTCAAGTTGACGATGCAAGTCAGGAATCTATCGATGGAGTTCAACAAAAAAATAATTTGTTGAGTACCACAATTTTATAGATTTATTGGTTTTTTTATTAGCGGTAGTTTTCTGGTTGGCGGTGCTTTTCCATCAATGTAATCTTTTTCCCTCACCGCGAAGCTTTTCAAGACACGCAATTATTTTCCAAGCATACGATGCTTTTCAAGGTATGCATTGCTTTAACATACATGCTAATATTTTCCCAGAACTAGGTTGCAATGTTTTTCCATTCAACAATACTTTTATAATTTGCAATGTTATTTCATTCTGCGGTGCTTTTATACTCTACAGGGAATTGTCTGACCACATGATACATTTCGAGTCATGATGCTTTTTCAGTATAGTGATGAATTTCAGGATGTAATGATATGTCAACCTAATGATGGTTTTACAGAATATCAATGTAGATATACGATATTTTTGAAATGTATATAATTGATCCAGATTGAATTGTAATCTAGTGGACAACACACTAACGATGATACATGCTTGATGGTGATTTGATAGAGTTAAAGAGTTTTTACAAATGTATCTTTTTATATATATAGTGATGAATGTGTAAAATATTCTACCGATCAAGAGAGATCGAAGAGAATTAAGAACTAAAAAAATTTCTTTGGAAGTGCAATCTGATTAGCTGAGGTGAATTGTAGTAAAGTTCCATTTTTGGAAGCATGGTCTAGTTCTATATAAGTTTGTGAGTTGGAAAACATAACAAGGATTGGGTCATATGAGTCAAAATTCCTTTTAATAATTTATATAGAGCCATATTTGTAAGGTTGTAACAAGATTGTAACTATTTTTGCCTAAGTTTGCAATCTTTTTCTCATTGATTAATAAAAGAAGATTTGTTTGTTTCTTAAACGCTACACAGGGATTTTAGTTATGTGAGGTCCTTCTATGATAAGTTATGGATTGTGTGGTCTAATGAAACTCTTCATTGAGAACCCTAGTCATTATTTCATTATTTTTATTGTAGTGACTCCACAATAAAATTACAAGCTATGCATACACACTCCCCTACAACACATTTGCAGACTTTCACTCATGTTGTCTCATAATAGCCTTATAATGGAAATGATCTCCCACTTGCACCTTCTCTCAAACTCATGCACCACATTGCTAGCTCTATGTCAACAAATCATGATTTATGATCTTAGATCATCTCCCTTAGCTCACTTATTGTTGTTAACTCCTTGTTTCTCCAAGATAACCCTAAATAAGGGAATTTGACTCATACATTTGCACCATAAAACCATTACGGAAGTTAGAATGATTCACCTTCCAACTGGTACGTAACTTCCATCTTATTGTGACATTTTGGCTTTTATTAGTTTTACATTGTAAAATTCGAAGGAAAGTTACTGTAGTGCCCACTTCCCTTCAACACCTTTTTTCTTTGATTTTTTTACTATCGACTACACTTACTTACAGACATTGTTGTAGCTTTTTGATTTAGCATGATACTAGATGTTAGAGATATTGGACTGTTGATTGACTTTGATTCATATATGATGCATGTGGATTATTAGAGACTTTTGATATTGATGTTGATATGTTGTGGACATGGTTATATATATATATATATATATATATATATATATATATATATATATATATATATATATATATATATATATATATATATATATATAACCATGTCCACAACATATCAACATCAATATATATTTCTGACATGCGATATACTTTCGTCGCCATGAGTAGGCTTTGATAATTGAATTTATGTTGTGATCATTTTTGACATGGATGAAACGTTGGATATAAATGTTGCTAGAAATTTGCAAATGATTTGTAATTGCCTAGATGATATTAGTTCGTATATAGATGATTTTAGATTTATATTGCATATTTTGGCATGGATGTTTTAATGTAGCCACGAGACCAAAGGAGGTATTTTGTGTTTTGCAGGTATATTTATATTCACAACAACATCGGGGGGATTGGAGACCAACCACATTGGAATTCTAGATGAATTCAGCTAGGGTCACCATGGCAACATGTAATTGTGTGTGTATGTTAGAATTATTTAGTTAGGGGAAAATTGTGACCAAGGGGTCATGTGTTGTTTTGTTTTAGTTCCCTTTTTATTAATGTTAGTATGTGTTCCTTTGAGTCATGTAATTTACTTGTTTTTGTTATTTAGAAAATGATGTATTCTTCTCCCATTTGTCTTAGTGGGTCTAAGTGTCTTATTAAAGTAATTAAATTTTTTCCTAATTAATCAAAAATGTGACCAAAAAGAGATCATTTATTAGACTTGATTCGCTCTTGGATTTTGTGTTGTTTGTTGAATGCTTGAGATTTTGAGTGTTGTACACTCTACCCTTCATGGGAAACTCGAATTTGACCTTATGGAAAAATTTTGAAGGCTTGTGGGACAAGTTAAACTTGTCCCACACCTCTTAAATTGATATACCAACCCTACCTATGGTATTGGGGGTAAAAATTAGACCCCATTAGGTGTTTTAGGAAGAGAAAAAGGTGAAATGCTTATTGCACTTTTTTTTAAATATTTAATTTTGTCCTTTGGGGATGTGAGCTTAGTTTACGTGTGCAAGTATCTTGTCATTATTCTCACCCACCAATTTATGTTGCATTGGGGTTGAGGTTTGACCAAGTGAGGTGGAGTTGAGGATGAGTAATGTGGCATCCTACATGGAGCCACCTCATCCTCCTCCCTCCCTTTTCTATTTATAGATGCTCTTTTGCTTGTTTGGGGATTACTTGATCATTTTGGACTCTTGAATTTTTGGAGAGTTAGAGGATTTTTGAGGGAGTGCTTGTAGATTGTTGGAGCTTGTGGATGCTTTCTTGGTTTTGAGGATCTTGGAGTTCACTCTTGGAATAAGATCTACTATGGAGAGGTAGGAGCTTTACCTTGCTTTAGTTATATTTTTATTTTTGTGTTTATATGTTGTGTTGAGTATTTTTTCCCTTTGGAATGTTTGTTGGGTGTGGGTAGATTTCCTAAGTATGGAGTAGGAGGAGATTATTGGGATTTTTCTTGTAGGGAGGCATAAGAGTTTACTTCTTGTTGAAGGGAGTTTGGGTTTGGGTGCCCCATCTTGCATGAGGAATGCTTGCATTTCTTCTTGTTTCTTGTTTGAGGGAGGAATAAGAGTATATGGAGGTATAAGGGGTACTTGAGGGAGGCATAAGATTTTTTAGTGGATTGCGACATGCATTGGAGGCTTTACGGTGGGCACCCATTCCCATTGGGAGGCATAAGTGGCCTCCCCATAGGTCTTGTTCTTTTGGCTTTCTTGATAAGCCTTGTATGATCATTGTTTTGTTGTTCATTTTGCTTGTGTTGTTGTTATGTTTGAATGTGAATGGAATAGATGTGAAACTATTTTGTTAAGTGTTGTGGAAGCTTGTTGTTGCCATGTGTTGAAATCATCTCCCTTTGTTGTAATGACCCGAATAACCAACACACACACAACATAGTAAAAGACAGGATATTTTTTTTTGACTTACTCCGACACAAAACCCGACACAACATGTCATCACAAAGTTACAACCAACTCTGGAAACCACTTGTTACGGGGATGACCACAAGGTTAGCACGGAAACGTTCACAACCAAAAGGATAAAATACTTTTTTCTTTATTTTGGATAGAATAACATAGAAGCCCAACCACAAGACACTCTCACAGCTAGGGCAAGCCACAGTCAGAAATGATTAGTGGTTATTTATTTTGATAAGACACCCTTTAACTCATGACTTAAGTTTTTAGAAGGGTTCAATATATGATTCACATAAAACATCTCACCAACTGAGTTATGTTCTTATACACTATACAGTAGTTCACTTAAAGTCTTCTCCTTTATAACAATTATTTGTTTTATATATTTATTTGATAGAGATGGTAATTTAATTCCACGGGGCCATCTACTCACACTTACGTTACTAGAACTCGTTCATGCCCTTATGACCACATCGGTTCACGCCCAACAAACTTAAGAGAAAATTACAAGGTACCCTGGATAAAGTTAAAGGCAGAAGGTCAAATGAGTTCACCCTTAAGACGTCATTAGTTCTTACTGAGGTTTAATTGAAGCTTGAGGTTTTATACGTGATTATTAGCGCTCTCACTTGAATATTGGGATTCCTCCTTGTTGGCTGGTATAAATCTCTTCATCTTGTGAAACATATTGATTAGTGGTTGTGATTTGATCCATTCTTGAGTTAGAATTTTACTTTCATGATATTATAAAATGTTAGCTTACTGTTGCAATGGGTAGTCTTAACATGCTCAGTTCTAGCGAACTGACTCTAGTTAATATTTGTGCAGATGGATTATGCGAGTAGACTAGAAGAAAAGAGTGTAAAAGTTTCATCTGTACCATTTATGAAGTTCCTTGTAAAAATGTCCAATGCATTATAAATTGTGTAACATTGCTTGTAAAGAGAGTTTATATGACCTCTTGCCTGGAATTATTCAAAGAATTACATGAAGTATTAGTTTTGTCCTTTTTTTTAATTTGGCTAGTAACTCTTCTTAGTGAAAAATGTTATTCATGAAATGAAGGATCGATGAAACTCTTAGTCATGAAAATGGAAGATCGGCAGTTCCTCGAGTCATTTACAACAGCATATAGAATCTGTTATAAGATTGAATGGCATTGAATGTGTGTTCCATATTGTAAATATGCGAACAGGGAACATTAGTTTTAAAAGGAAATTGTGTGTTCCAAACTGTGTTGTTTGGGTAGAGAACAATTATTAAAACTTGAACGTGTGTTTGAATTTTATAATTCATAATAGAGAATGTTATCAAAAAAAAAAAAAAAAAAAAAAATCCCTTGTTCTAGTATCTTAAAATGGGGATGTTACAATTGTGATGTGGTTGGGGCTCGAGGGCCACTGAAGAGGATGTCTTCTCCTCTTCATTGGATGTCTTGGTTGGGTGGAGGGCATTGCCTCTCCTCCCATTTTGTTGTGAATCAAACAAATCTTGGAGGAGATATCTTGTTGAAATGTGGAGCTTGAAGTTTGTTGGAGTTATTGAAGTATTCACTTCTTGAGATAAGTCTTTTTGTTTCCCACTCAAAGTGGAAGATTGTAAAATTGTTTATGTTTTTAAAGAAATGTTGAAATATAAGTTGTATTAATAATTGTAGTAGTTCGTTGTAAAATTGTAAGGAAGGAAATTTCCTTCTTATTAGAATGTAATAAGGAAATAAAAATGATCAAAATGGATATATTGTGTAAAAGTTTAGTTGGAAGTTGCATTGTGAAAAGGAGAGTTTACATTCAAATAGTTATAATGTTGTAAATGAGAAAGAAGGAAAAGTAGAAGTTGTAAGAAGTTGAACTTGTATGCAAAATAACATTGCATGGAAAATAAAGTTATTGTAGCCATTTGAATATATTTGCATTATAGTGAAATGAAGAAGAGAACAAATTTGAACATATTGTTATTTAGAAATGTCTATCTTGTTATGGCAAGAAAATAATAATGTATAAGTAGACTTAGATTTCTTTTGCTCATGGAAATAGAAGGAAAATTTAGTTGAACAAATGGAATAGATCTAGTAGTTAGTATTAGTTTTCAAATGCTTGTAAATGATTAATTATAACTAAGAAATGATCAAATAGATTGAAATCTCAAAACTAGAAATTCTAGATGTTTAAATTTAAGCTCAGAATGTAATTTAACACATTTTTGTAACTTTTAGTTTTTGAGAAAATCTCGGATTAAAGGTTCTATTTTTCAAAAACAGGACCTCCGCCCTGTGTAGAGTAGCAGTCTCGTAACCGCCACTCAGGCTAAGTTGGTGGTCTCAAAACTGCTGCTTAGCAGGGCGGCGGTCTGTGGTTTGTCACCCAAGCAAGGTGGCAGTCCTAGGACCATCGGTCTGCTCTGGGCTACAGTTCTATCACTTACAACAGAACTTTCTGGATCCGCGCCTGTGCATAAATTTTTAACTAGTTCATCTAATTTGTATAATGTAAAATTTATGTGTTAACTACCAGCAAGCATAACAATGAGTATGTTTTGAGTGTTCTTGCAAAGAGAAATTTCTAACAATTTTTGTTTGTTGAACTAGCTGTTGTCTATTTATGCATCAATGGGGTAAAGGTAAGCCCCTAGGTTGAATATTATATATACAAATGGTTTAAGAATAAATTACCAGATTGGGGGAAGGTTGAACCCTTAAAATGCCCTAGAAGAACTGAAAGATGAAAACAAGAATAAGAACCTACAGATCTAAATGTGGTCATTAAAGCTAAGGCCCTTATAGAGTCCTCCATGAATTAATCCTCTTTCTCCGATGGCTATCCTCTAATCCAAGGATGTTGAGGAGTTTGAAGAGAATAAATAAACATCTTAAATATTATGTTGAAATAGATATCAAAGGAACTATTAGAAGCTAAGGAAAACTAAATGTACTCAGTTAGAAATACCGATTGGAATGTTCACTAACCAATCAAAATGGTTAAAGAGGATTTGACTACATCAAATTTAGTATGGATATATCATCCCTACTATAGTAATACCTGAGACATGAGCTTCATAATATATGTAATACGTACTGAAAGGTTTAGTTGTAAGAGCACAGTGGGGGGATGGGGCCATTTGATTGCCTTAGAGTGCTAAGCCTTGAGTTAGTTCTTAACACACTCTAGTGATAAAGTCAAGCATGGGTTTAAAGGAAGAGTCTAAGATATGAAGATACATCCTATTGTATTAATTATGTCAGGGGGTTAACCTAGTATTAGACAAAGATAATCTTTATTAAGGAGAAGATAGATCATTTAATTAAGTAAATGATGATGTCGTACCAAGAAAGTGAGAGTATTTGACTCAATAGACCTGATCACATGAATAAAAAAATGAGGTCAACCTTCAACAAGACCTCGTTCTCCAATGCATGAAGCGTATGAATAAAGTTTTAGTTGTGGTACCTTAGGGGATTAGCCCCATGTAACAATTTTTTTCATAAAGTATCTTTAATCTTGTATCAAGGACAATAATAGTCCTAACTTTCGGGAGTATGTGATAAATGGTGTTAGAAATGATCACTAGAATATCGTTTCTGCAAATACATTACATGCTAGAACTACCACAAGCCAGGAGTTCACATATTGGACCAAGTTGGGCACACCTAGAAATCATAAGACAGTAACTCCTAGACCAAGTTGGAGAAATTGAATCCCCTTAAAGGTAGAGAATCCCATTGTTTGTTTCAAATGTAACAATGTTGTTCATATTGTAAGGTATTGTATAACCATAACTATGAATGGATGAACTAACTCTCTCCTTGGTATGTGCAGGAGGCATGGTCAAGACTAGGGGTCTTTTGAGAAAGACCTAATCAAGAACACTAATCATGATGAGCCTACTAGTTCATAGCCAGTCTTCCACTTATTGTTGCATGAACGCTTCAAGAAATGTCATTATTTCACTATACATGAAGACTACCTATGTGGATGACCTAGATTAGGCAAAAAAGTGGAGCCCATCAGCTAAGGCTAGTGGCATATCCTCTATACATTTTGTTGACCTATGGGGTCATGAGGACATTAGGTCTTGAGTCTGTTAGCTTAGATTACATACGATCCTATATGCATATGGTTCCTCCATTAACCGTCCTTGCATTGTATTCATCTTCGTTTTGGGGCTTTATTGAAGATGTTAGCAAATTAATACATCTGCTCATGTGTTATTACTTGCATTGAATAGGACACATTGTATAATTTTGTTTCTCTCACTTGCTGCCTGCCCTCATCGGCCTATCATAACCTTCGTCCAGCTCCTATACCATGCATTGAGAACATAGCAACCTACATACAATCTATTTGGAGCTCTATCAAATTGGTATCAGAGCGGATGTTTTGCTAAGAGCGGGCGTTGTTATTCTGCTGTGCAGAAATGCTATGTGGAAGGATTGGAGAGCCAGACTGCTCGCGATGCTGAAGTGGAGACTTCAGCAAAGAACAGAGAAGACTGTCCCGACATGTTTGTGCTTGTGCGTGGACGCTGACAGGATGTTTGTCTTTTAGTGCAATTTGGAGAGAAGAAAAATGATGCGTGGAGAGAAGAAAACTGTTGTTCTGTTCGTGGCAACTAATTTGTGAGCTGTGAGTTCACGTGGAGGGACCAAAGCCGGTTGTTATTAGGAGTTCACATGAAAGCGTGAAAGCCGGTTTTTCTTGCTGTAAGTGAATGATTCGGAACCCGAAGCGTGACCTCTGCCTGCAATGGAATGGTTTGCTTGCTGTACCGTGGAGAATCAGAGTGACCCGTGCGTGAGACTCTAAAACCTGCAAGCAAGCTGTGTGCTATCCTTGGAGCGTGGAAGACAAGAAGAATCATACTGACTGCTAAGGAGACCACGCTGAAAGACCATCCATAAGCCTACGCTACCATGTGTAAGTAAAGTGCCGGGAAATTGCAGAGGAGTCAGTGACTTACGTGCGAACGTACATGTCTCAAATTTCCGATGCACAAAGCACCGCGAGCAATGCACCAAATATTTGGGCATTGAATGACAACGAAGACACCACTGGGCTATTCTTTTCCTTAGTCAATGAGCTACACAACACTGGGAATCATTCTCTTTGATGAGATTGTGCGCCGAGGACTGTTGGAATACTTTTGGTTCGACGTTCGTTGTCAAGCACGGAGGATTTATGCAGAACTTGAATGTGGTTATGATGCAGATGACAAATGCAAAATAGAACACCCACAGGAGCGTCGGCATCTCACTGCACGAGCCTATAGAGCCCATCTTCGGGACAGATTCCTTCAGTAAGCATTTGTAGCCATTTAAAAAAAATAAATAAATAAATAAAATACATTTTTGAGTTTTTGAAAATGTCTGCTCCAAACATATTGCTATCCGATGCCCAACTGCTTGAAAGGGCCAAATTTTTCCGCATGGAAAACCAAAGATGTGGACGATTCTTCAATTCGAAGATCTTTGGGGGATCATGTCTCTGGCAAGGACGCCCCTCCCACAGACGACTGATCTGTTGGAAAAATATGAAAAGGTTGATGCGAAAGCGCTAATGCTCATCACCTCTGAGTCTTTCTGATGAGGTGCAGCCATCACATTCGGGAAGCAACTGCTTCTTCTCATGGCATGGAGCGCATTGTGTACCATCTATGAAGCTAAGAATCTGACAACAAAGTTACAACTTCAGACAAAGCTTCATACGATGAGTATGCATGATGGTGAATCAGTAGAAGCTTTCTTGTGGCGTGTAGCTCAAGTTACGTGTAGAAATCTCTGCACTCGGTGAACCAGTGGACGACAAGTTGCTAGTCCTAGCTCACCCTGCGAGCTCTTCCTTCCCAGGTTTCAGACACTGATCACCACATTGACAATCACTCAACAGGAGGTGAGTTTTACCAACCCTGGTGAATTATCTCCAGCAGGAAGAAGCCATGCAAAATGTACAAGAAGCCTTCGAAGACAAGGCTCTCATTATGAGGCAAAAGCATAAGCCTCGGAAAGGGCATTCAACCCCCAAAAATTAGAATCAACATCCACAGCAGCAACCTTCTCGGTGGCCACCACAGCAGCCACCTCAGAAGTAGCAGAACAACAAGGCAGATCGATGGTGCCACATTTGCTCCACGAATACGCACACAAATGCGAACTGTTATTACAATGGTCACAAGTATGGAAACTCTATTGAAGAGAACACTTCTGGCCAAGGATATTCTAAGAAATCCCAATGGTGTGCTCGTAATTAGAGGTAGAAGGGTCATATTATTGCTCAGTAGGATGCCTCCTCCAATGAAGAGGTTCCAAACACAACTCATCTAGACATTTTCCTAGTCTCACAGACTTCGTAGCCATCAGAAAGTGTCTGGTTGATTGATTCGAGCGCCAAAAAACACATGACTGGTAATAAGAAGGTATTCCATACCCTGAGTGACCGGCCCACTGGAGATTGGATCACCATCATAGATAATCAGGAGTATATTACTGCGGGGATTGGTGATGTCAGCATTCCTCTTAGGACATGAAGATGTACACTCATGAAGGTGTTATATGTTCCAGGTTTGACCTCAAATCTCTTGTCTGTGAGTCAGCTTCTTAATCATCGAATGCAAGTTGAATTCTTTTTTGAGAAACGGGGCAAGTCCTACATTATTTCCTAGGGAGACTCAGTTATTGCTCGAGCATTTATGAAGGGTCATCTATTTGCACTGGATGCGGTCACTTCATCTAACATTGCTCTCTCTGCTTCAATGGCAGAGTCCTCTACACTATGACACTTTCGATATGATCATCTTTCTATCAGGGACTCTCCATCAGCTAATTGCCAAGGAAATGGTAAGAGGGCTTCCTCCACTCTCCCATTCCTTCCCTATTTGCTCAGGATGTCTTGCAGGCAAACAACACCGACCTCCATTCAAACAAAGTTCTTATCATTCTACGGAGCATCTTCAGGTTGTACACACCAATCTGTGTGGACCCCTACCAGCTAGCTTCCAAGGTTTTGAATACTTCCAGCTCATCATTGATGATTACTCACAAAAAATGTGGGTATATTTTCTCTGGAAGAAGAGTGAGGCATTTTCCAATTTCCAAATCTTTTACCAGCAAGCCACCATGCAGTCTGGGAAGCCTCTCCTTCTCCTTAGCTCAAATCAAGGGGGGGAATTTGTATCAAATAAGTTCTTAGCATACCTAAAGCAACATGGCATTTAGCAACATCTAACTACACCCTACACTCTCCAACAAAATGGGATTTCTGAGTGACACAACAAGACTGTCATGGAGATGGATCATTGTATGCTCTCCACTGCCAAGTTGGAGGATCAGTTTTGGGCAGAAGCAGTCCAGATAGTAGTGTATCTACTCAACTAGGCACCCACTAAGATCTTACAGAACAAGACACCAGAAGAGGTATGGACTGGCCGTAAACCTTCTATCTATCATTTGAGATTTTTTGGTGGTACTGTATATATGCATGTTCCAGATAAGAAAAGGAATAATATCAATCCAAAGACACTACCATGTCTTTTCTTGGGGTATAGTACTACCTCAAAGGCATATCGTCTCATAGATCCTGAGACGAAGAAAATCTACGAGAGTTAAGATGTGGTGTGTGATGAGTCATCCTTTGACTCCTTGCCACACAATGGAGATCCAAATCGACCTCGTCACATAGATTGCTCACACATCCAAATGATGGGCAAGATGATTCTTCTCATAGAGAAGAAGAGCTTAGTGGAGACTTATTCATTGATCTAGGCACACTGGAAAACACATCTTCACATTAGCAGCAGCATCACCAACGTCTGAAATGGGTCTAGAATACTATTAGGGATGCACACCTAAACTCAATTCTAGGTACTTCTATGGGAGTTAGAACACGAAGTCAAGCCAGACATGAGGTAAATTTTGCACTCATGAGTTCAGTTGTTGATAGCACTGAGCTTGACACTATTCATGAGGCATTAGACTAACCACAGTGGAAACAAGCTATGAATGCTGAATATGATTCCCTACTTCAGAATCAAACATGGGAACTTGTCGATATGCCTCGAGGTAAGAAATTCATTCGCTGCAAATGGATTTTCAAAATAAAATATAAGGCAGATGGTTCAATCGACAAACACAAAGCATGACTTGTTGCAAAGGGTTATGCTCAGCAAGAAGGAATTGACTATGATGAGAAATTTGCACCCACAGTGAAGATCAAAACCATCAGAGTTATCTGTGCACTAGCAGCACAAAATGGATGGAAACTTCAGCAGATGGATATCAAGAGTACTTTTCTGAATGGTGATCTCAAAGAAGAAGTATACATGGCCCAACCTGAAGGGTTTGTAGATGAGCATCAACCACACAAGCATGGATTCACTCATAGCCCCTCATATATAAATTTGTATATCAAGAAGGTAGGAACAGAGATTGTTATTCTAGTTTTGTACATAGATGATCTTATGATCACAGGAAGTTTTGACAATCTTGTGGATGATGTAAAGAATGATATGAAGAAATCCTTCAACATGACCAATTTGGGGCTACTTCAATATTGTCTTGGCTTATAGATATGGTAGAAAAAGAATCATATCTTCGATCTCTCAGATGAAATATGCCAAGACACTCCTAGAGAAGTATGGAATGTCAGATTGTAAACCAATGTCCACACCTATGGAAAAAATTTTGCAATTATCTAGATTTCAGGATTCACCGCAGGTAGATGGCACTCACTATAGGTAGCTTATGGGGAGTCTCATTTACTTGAATTATACCATGTCAGGTCTTTGCTTTGTACTGAACTATCTCGCTAGATTTATGCAGGAGCTGAAGAAATGCCATTGGATAGTAGCAAAGCATGTGTTGAGATATGTCTGAGGTACAGTTGACTTTGGTTTGGAGTATTAGAAGAACACTTAGTTCTTCTTGCAGGGATATACAGACTCAGACTATGCAGGATTCATTGATGATAGGAAATCCACTTCAGGGTATGTTTTTCATCTTAGATTTGGACCTATCTCATGGATTAGCAAGAAGTAAACTCTTGTCGCTCTCTCATCCACTGAGGCTGAATACCGCGCCGCATGAGGAGCTGTGTGTGAAGCAATTTGGTTACATCACATTCTTGCAGATATATGGATTCCTGAAGAGAAACCTCCCATCATTCACTGCGACAATCAAGGTATGTTACAGCTTGTGAAGAATCCTATTTTTCATGAACGAACAAAGCATATTGAGGTCAAATGTCACTACATTCGTGAATAGGTCTTGAACCACCAAATTCAGCCAGTACTGCCCTACTTATTTTCAGGTTACAGATATTCTCACCACGCCTCTCAGCAAGGTGAAGTTCAATTTGTTTAGGGGGTACATATGTAGGAAAAATGTATTAAGGAGAGGAATGTTAGCTTAATTAATACATCCTACATGCATATGGTTCCTCCTTAACCATCCCTACCTTGTATAACCATTTCGGGCCTTTACAGGGGCTTTATATTTGAGGCTCTGCTCATTTGTTACACACGCATTGAATAGAATACATTGAATAATTTTGTATCTATCTCCTGCTCCTACTATCAAAGTCGGCCAAGGTAGAGTCACCTTAGATAGGGAATGGGGACAGGATTTCAGGGCACATGGATAGGTCTTTGAGCCCTAGGCTTAGAGATGAGCATGCAGAGAGGCCCAGGGGTCACCAGAATATAGTTGCAGACCATATCATGGAGATCCTAAAGCTACAGCCATCACATTATTCTAAAGATACTAGGGGTTTTCAGGAAGAGGCCTAGTTAGTGAGCTTGAGTGGATGCTTCAAGCTCTGCCCTTGTACTAACAATACAAAATCTTGTGTTGTGACCCATCTACTGAGGGATGGAGTAGGAGTTTGGTGGAGGACTAAGGAGAAAAATCTCCATGTTGATTCAGATACCGTTACCTGGGAGATTTTTAAGGAGATTTTTAGGAGTAGGTACCTACCCATGAGGTTTATTCAGTGGCGGATAAATGAGTTTCATGATCTCTACCAGGCAGCTATGACCGTAGCCGAGTACAAGAGTCAATTTTTGGATTTACTCTAGTATGTCGACTACATACAGGATGAGTAGGTATGGATACACAAGTTCATCTGGGGCCTGAATTTGCATTTGGGTGGTGTAGTATGCATTCACTAGCCACATACTTTAGCGAAGGCCATGGAGAAGACCTATATTGCAGAGGATACATGGGGGAAGACGTAGCAAGATAGAGACAAAGTTTGGAGCCGCATCTAACAGATGAAGGATAGAAGATCGAAGGGTTTAGTTCCTCCTTGATGTGGCGGGCATAGTACAGGATAGTCTTCCTTCAGGCCACCTCAGTATCAACCTCAGTTGCAGCAAACTCACCTACCTTATAGACCTCCTCAGAGATTCGACGCACAGCGCAGGCAGAAGTATGGGGCCTCCTCCTAGAGGTCCCATTAGCACATAGGGTGCACATAGAGAGCTCATTCAGTAGGAGCTCATCAGCAGAGACCTCAGTAGTCCTTAATCTAGGTCATCAGGATGCACAGCATCAGACATCTAGAGTACCAACAAGAAGTTGCATCCCACTAGAGAGGATCTGTGTAGCTGTTATGGTTGTGGCATCGCTGGACACCATTGGAGAGAGTGCCTAAAGAACCCTAGCAACAAGGGTAAGACAAAGATCTCAGAGCCTACTATTAGAGATATGGCACAAAGCCATTAGATCTATGATGTCGGTCGAGAACTGCTAGGCTGAGCACCAAAGTACCATCATAGATACGACCAAGTAGTATTGGTGGTGTTCTCTACCTCTATTTTGTTTGATTATAGCTCTTCTGATTCTTTTATTGCACCATCCTTAGTAGAGCATTACAGGTTTAGTGGCAGTTACGCAGGGTTGTAGTTGGAACGTTGAGATGGCTTCTAGAGGAAAAAATTTCTGTAGACTCCTTAGTTAAGGAGTGTTTAGTGGATTTGGGACCCTTTACCACTACTTCAGAATCTTCCATATTCTTCCATTAGTTTCTTATCGTGTCATCTTGGGCATGGACTGGTATCTATGCACATAGATCTAGAGTGTATTGTTATCATAAGAATAATGCTATGTACAGATGATTTAGGAGTGGAGTTAGTGATAACAGGGGTTAGGAGGCATCATTTCTATTTCGCACCATCTCCACTATGCATCTTAAGTGGTGTGTGTAACGGGGTTGTCAGATGTATGCTGTTACAGATTAGTGACAATATCTAAGGATGAGTCTAGTGGACCATCCCTTGATGACCATCCCATCCTGAGGGAGTTTTACTGATGTTCTTCAAGGGGAGCTATACCAGGGTTACCTCCCCCATGTGACATAGATTTTCACATAGATTCTAGTTCCGGGTGTAGAGCCTATCTCACGAGCACCTTACCAGATGAATACTCCTGAGCTATGTCATCTCAAGTTGTAGCTTGAGCGCCTTCTGGAGAAAGGTCTAATCCATCCTAGTGTAACCCCTTGGGGTGCACCGGTGATCTTTATGAAGAAGAAGGATGGATCTCTATGGTTGTGTATTGATTACCGAACTAGCTGTACAAAGTAACGATCAAGAATTTTTACCCCCTTCCACGCATTGATGACTATACTTGATAAGATGAAGGGGGGCACATATTTTTCTCCAAGATAGATCTTAAGTCAGGGTATTATCAGTGGAGGATTATAGAGGTAGATATTCATAAGACTGCCTTCTTTATGAGATATGGCCACTATGAGTTCATAGTGGTACCTTTTGGTCTGACAAAAACCCCTGCAATGTTCATGATCTTGATGAATGGGGTATTCAGGACTTTTCTAGATCACATCATGCTCATTTTCCTTAACGACATTTTGATTTACTCATGTACGCATGAGGAGCATGAGGAGCACCTTCACCAGGTTCTTCATTGTCTTCGTGAGCAACATCTTTATGGGAACTTGGAGAAGTGTGTCGTTATTCTGAGACTGAGGTGTAGTATTTGGGCCATGCATCATTTCTAGGGAAGGTATCGTAGTCGATTCTTCCAAGATTCGAGCTATTATGGATTTTTCATCACCCACTAGTGTGACAGAGGTGTGCAGCTTCATGGGTTTAGTAGGATATTATAAGATATTTATTCTAGTACTTTTCTTGGATTACGCACACCCCATCAATTCCCTTCAGTAGAAAGATAAGAAGTTTATTTGGTTAGATAGATGTGAACAAACCTTAAGGAAACTAAAGGAATGCCTTATGACAATGCCTATTTTAGCAGTGCCAAATCCTCAAGACAAGTTCTACGTTTGCACAAATGCTTCTTTGGCAGGACTTGGAGGTGTGTTGATGCAGGAGGGCAGAGTAATGGCTTTTGAGTCTCGCAAACTCAAATGATTATGAGATCAATTACCCGACTCATGATCTTGAGCTTACAGTAGTTGTGCACGCCTTAGTGTGGTGGAGAAATTTTCGTCTTGGCTAGAGATTTACACTCAAGACTAATCACTTGAGTGTTCACCACCTCTTCACGTAGCACCAATCTCAATGCTTGTCAGCAGCATTGGATGGAGTTGCTTTTTGAGTATGATATAGAGAGATAGAGTATGTGAAGGGGAAGGAGGATGTGGTTGTAGATGCCTTTGAGTAGACAAAGACATGTGGCTATGGCTACTTCAATGTAGTTACATATTTGTGAGAGTAGGGATTTTGTAGCAGCTTCCTCATGAAAACTTCTACCCTGCAGCCATAGTAGAGATTGAATCTTAGATAGGCCCTAAGATGGGAGATTTGATGGATTTTCATTAGAGGTAGATGGGTCTTCTTAGATACAAGAGGTCAGATATACATTCCTAGAGATTGAGGCTTGAGACAGAACATTATGACAGAGGCGCATCGTGCACCATATTCAACCCATCCCAGGGGTGAAGAAGATGCACGTCACCTTGAGAAATTTGAACCATTGGAGAGGACTTCAAGAGAGATGTGGCTCATTTTTTGTCACATTTTTTAGAGTGTCAGAGGGTGAAGGCCGAAGCATCAACATCCAATTGACCTTCTCTTTCCACATGTTATACCAAAGTGGAAGTGGGACACCATTTCAATGGACTTCGTTGTTGGATTACTGACATCGAGATACCACCATGACAACATCATGGTCACGATGGATAAATTGACGAAGGTGGCTCATTTTTCTTTGGTGAAGACCACCTACACAACTGGTGCAGTGGCATGGGTATATCTTGATGAGATTTTCAGATTACATAGGATCCCAAAGAAGATCATTTACGACCAAGATCCTTTGTACACTTTCCATTTCTGGACCACCTTGCAGCATGCTCTCAAGACAAGGATCAATTTTAGAACAGCATATCACCCTGAGACAGATGGATAGACTGAGTAGTATGAATCAGATCCTTGAAGACATGCTTAGGATGTACGTTATGGATCACCAGTCTAAATGGGAGGAGTATGTGTACTTGGTTGAGTTTACCTACAATAATAGTTTCCAGAGTTCGATAGGCATGGCTCCTTTTCAGGCATTGTATGGTAGAGAGTGCAGGATACCTCTTAGTTGGGATAGGTTAGAGGACAGGGTTTCTCTTGGGTCATCCTTATTACAGGACATGGAGCAGCAGGTTGTTTTGATTAGACACAGATTACAGGAGGCACAAGACAGGAAGAAGAAGTATGCGGACCAGCATACGACAGATCGTAGTTATGAGGTGGGCACAAAGGTGTTTCTTCATGTCAGACACATAAGAGCCCTATCCATTATAGAAAAGGTTCTAAGATTGCTCCTAGGTTTTTGGGTTCCTTTGAGATCTTGGAGCACATCGGTCCCTTGGCCTATCATCTAGCATTGCCACCTAGCTTGTCTTGCATCCATGATGTGTTTCATGTTTCTGTGCTTAGGAGATATATTTCTGATCCTTCTCACATGCTAGATTGGACCGCATTATAGGTGCACGATCAGGGGTAGGTGATGTTGGAGCCCATCCGCATTATAGAGTGCAGGACCCTGGGCCTTCGAGGAAGAGAGATTGACCAAGTTTGGGTATAGTGGGATAGATATTAAGAGACTGCAGCTACATGGGAGAATGCTACATTGCTATGAGTTTAGTTCCCACACTTGTTCCAGTGACTTCCAAGAGGAATTCAAGTCTAAGGGGAGGGGGATGTAGTGCCCACTTCCCTTTGACACCTTTTTGCTTTGATTTTGTTACTGTATCGACTACACTTAAAGACATTTTTGTAGCTTTTTGATTTAGCATGATACTAGATGTTAGAGATACTGGACTGGTTGATTGACTTCGATTCATATATGATGCATGTGGATTATTAGAGACTTTTGATATCTGATGTTGATATGTTGTGGACATATATTATGTGTGTGTGTGTGTGTATTTTCTGACATGAGATATACTTTCGTCGCCATGAGTAGGCTTTAATAATTGAATTTATGTTGTGATCATTTTTGACATGGATGAAACACTGGATAGAAATGATGCTAGAAATTTGTAAATGATTCGTAATTGCCTCGATGATATTAGTTCATATATATATATATATATATATATATATATATATATATATGATTTTAGATTTATATTTCATATTTAATGCATGGATGTTTTAATGCGGCCACGAGGCCAAAGGAGTTATTCTATGTTTTGCAGGTATATTTATATTCACAACAAACATCGAGGGGATTGGAGACCAACCATATTGGAATTCTAGATGAATTCAACTAGGGTCACCATGGCAACATGTAATTGTGTGTGTTAGAATTATTTGGTTAGGGGAAAATTGTGACCAAGGGGTCATGTGTTGTTTTTTTTTAGCTTCCCTTTTTATTAATGTTATTTATGTGTTCCTTTGAGTCATGTAATTTACTTGTTTTTATTATTTAGAAAATGATGTATTCTCTCCCCTTTGTCTTAGTGGGTCTAAGTGTCTTATTAAAGTAATTAAATCTTTTCCTAATTAATCAAAGATGTGACCAAAAGGAGATCATTTGTTAGACTTGATTTGCTCTTAGATTTTGTGTTGTGTGTTGAATGCTTGAGATTTTCAGTATTGTACACTCTACCCTTCAAGGGAAACTCGAATTTGGCCTTATGGGCAAATTTTGAAGGCTTTTGGGACAAGTTAAACTTGTCCCATGCCTCTTAAATTGATATACCAACCCTACCTATGGGATTGGGGGTCAAAATTAGACCCCATTAGGTGTTTTGGGAAGAGAAAAAGGTGAAATGTTTATTACACTTTCTTTTAAATATTTAATTTTTTCCTTTGGGAGTGTGATCTTAGTTTGTGTGTGCAACTATCTTTTCATTCCTTTCACCCACACATTTATGGTGCATTGGAGTTGAGGTTTGAACAAGTGAGGTGGAGTTGAGGATGAGTGATGTGGCATCCTACATGGATCCACCTCATCCTCCTCCCTCCCTTTTCTATTTATAGATGCTCTTTTGCTTGTTTGAGGGTTACTTGATCAATTTGGACTCTTGGGAGTTAATTTTTGGAGAGTTAGAGGATTTTTGTGGGAGTGCTTGTGGATTGGTGGAGCTTGTGGATGTTTTCTTGGTTTTGAGGATCTTGGAGTTCTCTCTTGGAACAAGCTCTACTATGGAGAGGTAGGAGCTTTACCTTGCTTTAGTTATACTTTTATTTTTATTTTTATATGTTGTGTTGAGTATTTTTTTCCCTTTGGAATGCTTGTTGGGTGTGGGTAGATTTCCTAAGTATGGAGTAGGAGGAGACTATGGGGATTTTTCTTGTAGGGAGGCATAATATTTTACTTCTTGTTCGAGGGAGTTTGGGTTGGGTGCCCCATCTTGTATGAGGAATGCTTGCATTTCTTCTTGTTTCTTGTTTGAGGGAAGCATAAGAGTATATGGAGGTATAAGGGGTACTTGAGGGAGGCATAAGATTTTTTAGTGGATTACGACATGCATATGAGGCTTTAAGGTGGGCACCCATTCCCATTGGGAGGCATAAGTGGCCTCCCCATAGGTGTTGCTCTTTTGGCTTTCTTGATAAGCCTTGTATTATCATTGTTTTATTGTTCATTTTACTTGTGTTCTTGTTGGTGTTTGAATGTGGCTGGAATGGATGTGAAACTATTTTGTTAAGTGTTGTGGAAGCTTGTTGTTGCCATGTTTTTTAAATCATCTCCCATTGTGATTTTGTTGGGGCTCGGGGGCCAATGAAGAGGATGGCTTCTCCTCTTCATTGGATGTCTTAGTTGGGTGGAGGGTGTTGCCTCTCCCCCCCCCCCCCCCCCCCCCCCACCCCCCCATTTTGTTGTGAATCAAACAAATCTTGGAGGAGCTATCTTGTTGAACTATGGAGCTTGGAGTGTTGTTGGAGTTACCTTCAAAATTTTTCCCTTCTTGAGAGAAGCATTTTTTTTTACCACTCAAAGTGGAAGATTGTAAATGTGTTTATGTTTTTAAAGAAATGTTGAAATATAAGTTGTATTAATAATTGTAGTAGTTCATTGTAAAATTGTAAAGAAGGAAATTTCCTTCTCATTAGAATGTAATAAGGAAAGAGAAATAATCAAAATGGATATATTGTGTAAAATTTTAGTTGGAAGTTGCATTGTGAAAAGGAGAGTTTACATTCAAATAGTTATAATGTTGTAAATGAGAAAGAAGGAAAAGTAGAAGTTGTAAGAAGTTGAACTTGTATGCAAAATAACATTGCATGGAAAATAAAGTTATTGTGGCCATTTGAATATATTTGCATTAAAGTAAAATGAAAAAGAGAACAAATTTGAACATATTGTTATTTAGAAATGTCTATTTTGTTATGGCAAGAAAATAATAATGTATAAGTAGACTTAGATTTCTTTTGCTCATGGAAATAGAAGGAAAATTTAGTTTAACAAATGGAATAGATCTTGTAGTAGATTAGTATTAGTTTTCAAATTCTTGTAAATGATTAATTATAACTAAGAAATGATCAAATAGATTGAAATCTCAAAACTAGAAACTCTATATGTTTAAATTTAAGCTCAGAATGCAATTTAACACATTTTTGTAACTTTTAGTTCTTGAGAAAATCTCAGATTAAAGGTTCTGTTTTTCAGAAACAGGACCTCCGCCTCATGCAGAGTGGCGGTCTTGTAACCACCGCTGAGGCTAAGTCAGCGGTCTCAAAACTGCCACTCAGCAGGGCGGCGGTCCATGGTTTGTCACCCAGGCAGGGTGACAGTCCCAAGACCATCGAGTCTTCTCTGGGCGGCGGTTTTGTCAGTTACGATAGAACTTTCCAAATCCACACTTGTGCGTAAATTTTTAACTGGTTCATCTAATTTGTATAATGTAAAATTTATGTGTTAACTACTAACAAGCATAACAATGAGTAATCCTATGGATTTAAACAATAAAACATATGATGGTGGATCTAAAACTAGTCTTTTTCATTTATAACAATGGGGTAGGGTTTGCCCCAAATTTGAAAACCAAAATACAAATGGTTTAAAATAAAACCAGATTGGGGGAAAGAGAGAACCCCCCCAATATTTGAGTGAAAATGAAAACAACATTAAAACCTACAATCTAAACCTTCTAAATCTTGGCCCTTGTAGAGTCCACCATGAATTCTTCCTCTTGCTCCCATGGCTTTTCTCTTCTCCAACCTGCAATTTTTAACAAAACAAATAGACCAAATGAGGGAAAATAATAAAGGAAAGACTTTTAGTAGAAAAAACTCATAGAGAAATTTAGGGCTATATGGGAACCCTAAGATCTTGTGGTTGAATTTGATTTAATCCATGGGTGGAGGTTTCACCCTACTTTTTTTTACGTGAGAATGATTTAAAGAAAATGTTGTTTTGAAACTTTAGTTATATGTGCAAATGTGGGATGCGTCCATTTGATTGCCTTAGAGTGCTAAGTCATGGTTAGTCCTTAGCAAACTTTAGTTAAAAAAAAAAGACTCTAAGTTATTAAGATAATGTTTTTATATTAATTGTGTAGGGAGTTAACCTTATTAGGAATTAACTTTATTAAGGAGAATAAAACATTTAATTAAGTAAATTAACCCTTTGTACCTTCCTTGTGAATATTTGGTCAATGGACGTTATTGATGACTTAAAAAATATGTTAGCCTTCTAGTAGACCTGGTTCTCCAACCGAAGGGTTGAGTTTAGTGGAGTGACTTAGTTGTGCTACCTTAGGGGATTATCCCCATGTAAACTCCTTTACCTGTATCCTTAATCTTTTTTAAAAAAATAGTCGTAATTTTCGGGAGTTGTGTCAGGCGTTAACATGTTCCTAGAACATCGTTTCTATGGTCGTTACAGTTACTAACAAGGATACTAACTTGTTGTGTATTGTTCCATGGACTGTCATGTATTTTTTCCACTTAGAAATAATGCATGTCATGGGTGATTGATCTTGTAATAATTTGTGCCTTCCACAACATGGAACTTCCAAAGTGACTTCAAAGCTACACAAGATTCAGTACCACATCATTTTTCACAATTCACAAGAGTTTAAGTGCACAAAAATGGGGGGATAAAAAGTGGGAAAAAACATGAAATCAACTAAAATGTGTACATGGTCTTAAATAACGTGTTCACTTTCTTGTTTGTCAAGTTTGGTATTTTCCAAACCAAAAACACATACGCGGAATAACACTTACAAATTTTTATGGTTAAGTGACATGCACATGTTCTTAGTATTATGAAGTTTTGGAAAGGTTTTTGATGTTGCAGGTGAGGGAAGGGGACATATTTACTAAAATAAATGTTAAGTATAAGAAATTAGTAATAAAAGTATAAAGAAATAATAAAATAAATCTTATACATACTTTTACTTTACATTTATAGTAGTAAATATAAGAAATTAGGGTCACTATCTACACCTGATAGAATTAGTCTTGTAGCTTCCAATAGTTATAATCTATGAAGATAGTATTTCAAAATCTAATCTAGTCAGTACTTACTCATTTTCAGGATTTCAAGCAAGGACCTAAAGCTTTAAGGGTATATAGATATTGTAGTCGGTGTTTGTTAAATTGGAAAAACATATAGTCGTTTTGTAGGTTTTTTGAGCCTTCTGGATTGTTTGTTGGCATTTATAGGAGTTTTGGATGTGTCAAAATTAAATTTTACAAACTGCACATCTCCCAAAGATAATGACACTTGTTTGAGTATATGGACTCATGATTTTCCCCATGAGTGTAGATTTGATGGCTTAATTTCATCTTGGAAGAAGGGTAACATCGTGTTAGGGATGATGTACATACTTTACAAACTTGGAATTATCTAATCAACTATATAAATATGTCCAATACGTGAAGTGTATCTTAGCTATCTCACCACACCAATCCATGCATTCATTTCGGGAGGGAGCTAAAATATTTCCCACACAAGATGAGGGATTGATGATGAATCAACATACTCAAACCCAAAAAATGACACTCCTTTTTGAGAGAGATTTCAAGTAAATAGAATATAGGGAGCCCACCCCCATATCTATATACAAGGGTGCTTACCCCATATCTATATTGAGGATAGGGGTGGGGAATAACGAGTAAATATATGGGTGCACACATCTGGGCTAACTAATAGATAGAGAGATAATGACATGGGATTTCCAATTGACTATATAAAAACCATAACCACCCTCCCTTGTCTCTTTCAAATGATCAAATGTATGTTAGGGACAACAAGTTGATGACTCATAAGAGCTTTTATCAATGGAGTTGTTTTGCACCATATGAGGACAAGAAGGGGATGAACACGGTTGCTATATTAATTGGCTCACTACCCTTAGCCATATAGAGATAGGGGCCCTACCACTGCTCAAATTGGTACCAAGTTTGAAAATTGGTCCAGACTTCATTAATTCAAATGAGCCTACTTTGAGACACATAGACATAAGGGCATGGTCAGTCACTAGTTACTTATAAATAAGGTGGGAGGTAGGGCATAAACTCATATAGATACATGGGCGTATTTGGTCGATTGAGGAAAATAATACATAGACATGGAGGTGCACATAAACACCTTGGGTCTATCTTTATGTTGGGTAGCCATAAATTTAGCTATAGATTGAGCCACAATCTTGAATTTGAAGTTGAATTTTCCATATATACTATACTTGCCATATACACTATGCTTTCCAATCTGGAGGCATACTTAACATGCCCATGCAAATAATATCCACAATCAATAATGTAGGGGAGAGGCCTTGGTGCCCATTCACGCACAAAGATAATTCTTTGATCCTAATCATATAGATTAGTGATAGGTGAGGGTTGAGCAATAATATGATCTAAGAACCCCATGTTATCTTCATTTGTTTAAAATAATAACAAGAGATAAACGGTAGAGTTAGAAACTGAAAGAGAGCATCACATTGAACTCTAAATAAATTTCAATGAAATTCGATGTAAGAGTTTGTGGAAAATGTGCCGGAGATTCCAAATATTGATTTCTTTTTCCTAAACCCTAAAACCTAAACCGGCTAGGGTAATTTTACCAAATAAAGCCCTATGAACTTAATTATGATGATGTGATGCAATTTGAGGATGAATTGACCTCAACAACATTATTCCCATTAAATCAATCATTAATATATGATGTGATTTGGGGTTTATTGATCCCTAATTGCATCACTAGTTGAAAAAAATAGTGAAATGGCTCAATTGGAGAGGCAATTTGGGCCATTACAGCCCCATGAAATTTATTGTGACTATATACAATGTGTTTTTGGGATCAATTGACCCCGTTTCATCATTGCACATACTAATTAGTTGATTTTCTTAACTAGAGTGCCAATTTAGAATAATGCAAGATAGTAGTCCTATATGTTAGTATTTGATGTGATTTTAGATTCAATTGGTCCCCCTAATTATATCATGAATTGTATAGTTAGTAGATTTGTTTAAGAAGAGAGGAAATATGGGTTAATTTTAGCCATTTGAAACTAGTTGGAACTTTATGATGTGATTTGTTGCTTAATAGCCCTAATTATAACTTTAAATGAACTAATCAGTTAATTGGTTTGAAATAGAATAAAATTTTGATGTATGATGATGTAGGGGTAATCCAGGTGTATGTAAGTGCAATTTTGTTGTGTTGAGGTCTAGGACCTTATTTTATCCAATACGACATGTATTGTTTTTCTCCTTGTTAGATATCTCAAATTAGATTGAATCAATTTTCCTAACAAAATTAAGAATTTGAATTTTAAACTTGCAAGCCAAGATTTGAGGCCATTCTAAGGTATAAATCTTGTTACCTTTACACGTTTCCTTCACAATGAGTCAATAAACCTATTGAAATATATAAGAATGTTTTATCACTTTGTGTCTTGCACACACATGTACTAACCTAAGAAAAACCCCATTGTTAGCATCTTGGGTTGATAAAATAAAGGTGGTTATGTTCCTTGTATGTAAATTTTTGAAAAAGGAGGGGTGTGAATCTCATCAATGTGAATAGAGAAGGCTTCAAAAACTTAGAAGAATAAGGTTTTGTACCAGTTATATCTTATCAAGGCCATGATGACTTTCCTAAAGATGTCAAAGATTTAATAACAATGATTTGGTCATTTATTTTCTTCTTTACTCAATGATTATATTTGTAATTCCATCAAATTTTGTTTTCTTACATAAACATGACTCTGTGGTGTTTCAAAATTTCTCTTGATATACGTGAATATGTGAGTGGTTCACTCAAGACTAGTTAAGTGTGTAGATGCTAGTGGTTTTATGTAAATCTCTATGAACCTTCCATATGTATCAAGGGAAAGTTCTCAGCATGTAGAATCTCTACCAGATTAACAACATGTTTGTCTCAAGCTATTTATGTTTCTCTATTAGATGACATCATTTATCTTTATAAAAGGTGTTGTTATTAGCATACACTCATAAGTTAGAAGGTATATTGGGTATCTAGCAAGAGTCTAAGGTATGATTTCTTAAATAAATTTATTTTCTACTCTCGTATCAGTAGAAACCTTGATTTGAGGTTGGAAACTAACTAAAACTACTGTTAACTAGGTGCATTCGATTGGATCACTAAAATAACTTGGATAAGGGTCAACATGGACCTGTGTTTAAGCGAAAAATCTCATATATGGTGGAATTCATGCATTTAGTCAAGACTGTCACAACTCGACTTCTATCTCATCAAGACACTTGTTTGAATCCAACTTATTGTTTAATCATTTAGAAGTGAATAAGAGGCATTACATCTTCATCAAGGTAGATGTTTAGGAGTGCTTAATTGAGTCAAATATCTTGAATCCTTGTTTCTCCAATAGTAACTATCTCATATTGATTGTAAATATCAAGAACCTTGTTTGAAATTCATTCTCAACTACCTTATGTATGAGATAACATGTCCATATTTAGAGTTAAAAGAGTGAAATGGATACAAGTCTCATGGTGTAATAGTAGTGATAAATTCACTAGAACAACTTTTTTCTTGTCTCAGACATAATAAATATGTCAGAAGGACTTGTGAATTATGTTTGGTAATTGTTAAATAAAGGAAATTTGCAAGTTAGTTTCTCTCACATGAGACTCCCACTTGAACATTTGAGAAAGAACACAGAAAAAATCATACCTAAAGAGTTATTTGATTGGGAAACCCCATTATTCAATTATTGAAAATAATGACAGTGTTATTTTGATCATTAATCCTTGTTTAGATGTTAACCCATGTTCAAGTACTAGAAGGTGATATCTACACTCATTGAGACTCCATCACAGGAACAATATGAGAGAATTGGATATATTGCACACACTAGGATTGTAAGTACAAAAATGGAGTAAGAAAAGTACAATGTAGAAGTTGGTCGATGGTGACGAGTGCATAGGGCTTGTATAGATGCATTGAGGAATGGTTTGATTGCACAATGCTCATTGGTTGCACAAGGTAAAGAGGACTATGTTTCCATGAAGTTTTGAGGGAAAGGAAGATTGTTTTTCACTGTGGTGTTTTCTTAATGTTTGCACAATGTCACAATATAATCATGAGGATTGAGCACAAATCCCTAGGTCAATGGCTAACTGACACATAATAATAGTAAAAAATGACATGACTTGTTGAAAAAAATGTTATAGTGAAAAAGAATCTAGAGGAGATCACCAAAAGAAACAAGGTCAACATATAGGCACATCTCAAAAATTATCTTATAGATATGTAGCAAGATCTCAAGGATTGATTATCCTGAACCACCAGATCTGAAAAATGTAGTGGGTCATGTGAAAAGACAATGTGGTGTTGTAGAGGAGTTATTGAACTCACTTCAAATACTAAAAGATATAGAACCTGATAAAAGATAAAGGGAGTTAAGTTCACTATTTGAGGGGGTAGAGTGGTGAAAATAAGAGAAGAGTCTCGAGTTGGATTGAAAAAATAAATCTTGTGAAGGGTCATGGAGAAACACCATTGTAATAGGTCTAGGATATTAGCTCATTTTATTTGTAAGATTCATGATAATGGGAATAATATTTGTATGTCATTAAGGATGTTAAAATTGAGACAAACCTAACTATATGTTTGTTGATATAAAGTGTATTCTAAGGTAATTCATGATTCCATATATTTAAATAAATGTCAAAATATTTGGAGTTTTGAGGTTTGTAAAATTTAATTTTGACACATCCAAAACTCCTAAAAATGTCAACAACCAATCCAGGATGTCAAAAAGCCCCTCTCATCCATTTACTTGCTTAGGTAACCTGGGGCACGTTTTACGTCACCAACTATCCCCTTGGGATATTATCCAATTTGTGATTTAATCACTTATTCCAAATTTAATTCACCCCATCACATCTTACCCATGAGTGATTAAATATTAAATATTTGATTACGCTTCTTCCCATGCATCTTAATCACTTATCTCCTACCCAAATTTATTCTATCTATGTACCACATCTATTTTTCCTCTTCCCTAAGCGGGATATTTCCCGTATTCGGGGATAAATCTTATCTTTCTTGAAATCGCTCATTTTGGCCATCTCGGGAGTCTATTCCGCGATCGGCGCCGACCCATATGGTCGGCGCTGATTTTCTAGGAGCGGCGTCGATTATAAAAGCAAGTCCAGAGCTCAGTTCTAGGGACCGAAAAAGAGACCACGAACGAGCGAAAGAGCGATCAGGCGAAAAAAGGAAGCACTTACGCATGATCAGAGAGCGAGAGAGATACAGGTTGTGAGAAAGAGAGATCTTCCTAGCATCAATTGTATCAAATTAGGGTAGATCCTGTCCGAATCAATCCCTGAGAGGAGCACCGTTACTCTGTCCCTGTCACATCAGCATCGCACACCACCATCTATCATCTGGTGACTCTGTTCCAGTGTCTCGCCAACTTCGGCACATCCAGTAGACCACATTCACCTTCCAATTCCCGAATCTTATCGCACAGTCCCTGATTGATCGATCTGTTTTTAGTCGACGCCGATCTCACCCAGTCGATGCCGATTAGTCTCAATCGACGCCGATCTTAGTCAGTCGACGCCGATCCGTCATCAAGGCGACGCCAATTCTACCCAGTCGACGCCGATTTCCCTGCAGACAGGTAAAAGGACACAGGTAACACAAATTCAGCATTATTTCTTAGTTCCCTGTTTTCTGTGCTTTCTGTCTGCTGTTTAGATTCTGTCTTATTACTGCAATCAGAAGATCTAGCTTTTTACTTACATCTTTTATCATGTATGCTTCTTTTCTTAATTGAAAACGTGGACTGACATCCGCCGAGGAAGCTTATCGCTTCCCGGACCCGCTTCTCGGGCAGTCCACCTAAATATCTTTTAACGTGGTCTTTTTCTGTCAAGCATCGGTGTTTTGCAGGATACACGGATCTATTGTGCGAGTTGCTCGTGTGCGCCCGTCTTATCTACATCGGCTTCCTCATTTGTCTACATCTTCGGATCTTATCCATCAGGTATCGATTTTATTGGAGTTTTTCAGGGTTTTTGTGTTTAGTTTGGTGCATTAACTTGGACAGGTAACAAGCGCGAAATTCTTGATCTACATTCTGGCACGCCCGGTGGGACCCAACCAAAGTCCCTTATTGGTAAGTTCATTTCTTTCCTAGTTTTGAACTTTGTTCCTTTTCTTCACTGATTTCTATCAGTCCTATTTGAGCATTTCTTTTCATCATTTCAATCTTGCTCTTTTTAGGCGAAATCGTTATCTTCGAAATTTTTCTAGTTCCTTAAAAATAGAGATTTCTGTTTCACCGTTATCTGGATATATCTTTCTGGGTTTTCTTTGGTGTTTGCTTAACCTCTTCTTGCGGAGCACTTTGCTTGTTCGTGGGATTGTTCGAGGGGAAGAGCTCAACAACGCGCTTTTTGAAGTCCACACACCTTGGAGAGCTAAATCTACAGGTATTCCTCTTTTACGGTGTTTCCTCCTTTTTAGGATTTCTTTGTTTGATTGTCTATCACATCCAAACACTTCAATTTTTGGTGCTTAAAAAGAACTTAATCGCATTTGGGAAAGAATCTGTTTGACTTGTCTTCATCGAAATCAAACACTTCGTTTTTAAGTGCTTAAAAAGAACTTTTTCTTTGTCATTGCTGCATGTTTTTCATCTAGTTTTAATTAGGCTGGAAAATTGATCAAAATCGGTAGTGACACTATTTGATTTTTATTTTTCACCCTTGCACACAAAGCCAAAATCACTAGGTATAAAGCATTTAAAACAAAACTCCTTCCCTGGCCTCGCCTACTTGGAAGTGATATCCAAGAGGAAGAGCCTACGCGATACTCAGGCCGCGCTATAAATTCACGGAAGATTTTGGTATATATTGGCAAAGCACCCGACTCCCTTATCGCAGCGGTGTGTGAAGTGCGGGGGTAGGCCCCTATATCAAGCCACGTACCGGTCTTTTACTGAAGTTCCTTCGAGACTCCTCACCAAACATTACCCAAACCATCCTTAGTTTGGCTATCTGAGTAGTTCCTGTTCTAAAAAGCCTTCCCTAACATTTTCTTTTCTTAAAAGCATCAAAATTTAAAGGAGATAATCACTTGCGCTGCTTGAATTGTCTGTGCATTAGTTAGGTCAATCTTCTTTTCTGCGTGTTTATGACAGTTATCACTCGATCACAATCTAGAAGAATGGCTCAACTGGTTCCTTCTTCCTCCGAGATCACCACTAGTGTGGAGGTTTCGGCACCCCCCCAATCTTCCTCGGGACCGCTGTTAGTTGGTTCCCCATCCTGGTCATATAATCCTTTCTATCAAGCCAAGGCAATCCCATCACGTCCAGCTTCCCCTAGTCCTTCAGAAATATCATCTGGCTCGGAGTATGTTCCCCACGGGGATCCTGAATTCCAGGCATTCCTCGACCGCAATCCGATAGCCCTCATGGACTACCTAGTACACAAATCTATTCAAATATCTGATCAAGGACCACCAATCCAACAAGTGTACGATTATCCTCGTGGATCATCCCAAGCCTTTGTAGAGCAGTTTGCATCATCTCTCTTGCCTCGAGCCCCGGAGAAGGGCGAGGCCCCTATGCCTCCCTTTTCTCTTCCACCTACCATATCGACTAGTTCTCAAATAGTCTTACCTATTCCTAACACCGCAGTTACCTCGAGTATTCCACAACCTACTTCTGAGAAGTCTTCTGCCCTGGCTATAATGAATGCGTCTGCACACCCGCATATTGCTGTTAATTCATCTATGCCCTCCATCGTGTCCCAAGGTCAATACCTCTTCATGAGCCAACCCCCTCCGAATAGTCAGTTGGCTCCTACTTCTCGTCCTCTAGGGGGTCTTTCTTCCAATATTCCAGCAACTGTGACCTTCGCCCATCCTCTAACATCGGCACCCTTAATACCTAATCCGGCAGTAGAAGGCCCCTTTCAGGTCTTGTTCCCCAACATGTCCAATCCAACCAACACCCATGTTCCTCAATCTGTCCCGATCCAATCAACAAACATAGGAGTCCACCAATCACAGGCTCCATCCGTCATCCAACCTTCATTTTCTCAACCACTTATTATCTCACAGCCTGCCTATACGCAAGCACCTCACAGCAAATACCCCACCCGGTGTCACCCAGAACACCTGGTTATTCCTCTTATCATCCTATCCATCAACAGATGAATCCTCCATTGACACCTCAACAACATCCACCACTTACTTCTTATGTAGGACATACCAATGTACCTCCTCCTCAATCTGACGTGGTTCAAATTCTCTTCAAGAAAATCGCAGACTTGGAAGCCTCCACAAAAGGGGCTCGTCCTTCATACTCCTTTGAAGAAGTGTGTAATGAACCCATTCACCCCTCAGTAGCTTTCAAGCCTTATCCTCCCCAATGGGAACTTCCTAAATTTTCAAAATTTCATAGTCGGGAAGACCCTCAACAACATTTGCGAGCATTCAAACATGCTTGCTACCTCATAGTCCAGGATCAGGAGCTTATGCTCCGTACCTTTCCTATGTCTCTAGTAGGACCTGCTTTAGACTGGTACAATAACATTCCTCAACATTCCCTGTTTTCTTTCTCTCAATTGGCCCAAATGTTTGTTGAAAACTTTTCAATAAATATCACGCATAAGATCTCGATCACAGATCTTTATAACATTCGCCAATTCGATGATGAGTCTATTGCAGACTTTGTCACTCGTTGGAGAGGGATAATCAACCAATTGTCTTTCTCCCTTCCTCAATCCCAACAAATCGAGTTGTTTACTCGATCTTGTGCTAATCACATTTCTTCTACTTTAAGGATCCAAACTTTTCATACCTTTGAAGAAGCCTTCACGATGGCACGCAAACTTGAATCTCGCGCCATTGAGCAAGGGAAGCTAAAACTTCGCTCTAAATCTAAACCAGATTTTTCTCGGTTTACCAAACCAAATTCTTCCCCTTCTAAAGACAAAAATCAAGGATCCACCAACGCTATCGTATTAAAAGCATCACAAGCCGACAATACTTCTAATCAAACACCACGAAGAGACCCCTCATCTTCTCGAAAAGGGACTTCATCATCTCGATCCTTCGCTCCATTGGGGGAATCATATGCCTCTATCTTAGAAAAAATGTTGGAAGTTCACATGATCGAACTTCCCCCCATTAGGGATGTTGATGAAAGCCGAGAACGCCCATTCTGGTATAGGGAAAATGATTTCTGTCCTTATCATAGAACCAAGGGTCATGACATCGAACGATGTCAGACTTTCAAAAATCTTGTCCAGAAATTCATTGATAAAGGCGAGCTCATTCTGGATAACCCAAATGCTCCCCCAAATCAGGCACTCGATGTTTTTAAACAACCTTTTCCCAATCATGCCCCGAACCATAATGCTTCAGAGTCTCAAAAACCAAACACTCATACCATCAACTTCATCTCTACCGAAGAATCTTCTTCTGAAACCAAGCCATCTGCAAACACATCAATCGAATCAGAACCTCCTTCCACTTCATCAATCACTGGAGTTCCACCATCTTCAGATAGCCCGTCTTTGAATATTCCTACATTACTAAGCACGGAATCATCTTTCTCCACTCCTTTGTCTGACCTTACCATCCATACCCGAGACAGTGTCATCCTCATCTGTCTCATCTTCAGACATTCTTTCAATACTCGAGGCAATTACATCCCTTCGAGTTTCCACTACAGACACATCTACTTCTGTTGCTCCCATTCCCGCTGCAACTATGTCCTTGGTGAACGTACCTATAATTGTGCCGACTTCGACGGAAGCGTCTTCGATTTTGACCCTTCCTATCTCTTTTCCTACAGTAGTTTCACCCATGATTACTGCATCAGAAGTAGTCCCTTCGCAAGGAACTGCTTCTTCATCACCCCCTTCTTCCATCACTAATGTTACTTTGCCTATTAAAGAAAAATCAAAAGAAGTAGCACCAACACCTATACACTCGGTTCCTGAACCTAAACCGAGACAACCAAAATCTAACATTACACCATCAGTACCTCCCCACCTGCTTCCTCCGAAAAGGTTACAATCACCTTATGCCGTTGAAGTTGTCACCATCCCTGAAAAAGGAAAGCCCATATTTCGGACCATCAAGACTCTTGGTGCTCTTCCACAAAAATCTCTCTCTACGCCTCATAAACGATTGGATTTGCCCGCTGAGAAGGCGTCTTCTTCTACACACTTATCAAAGCCATCATCTTCTTCTACAACACATTCTTCACCAATACCTCCGAAAAATAGACTTACCTACTAAAAAGACGTCACCTCTTCTATCAGGATCATCATCTTCATTACCAAAAACCAAGGCACCCTATGTTCCTCCGATTTCACCTACTTTGGGAGCTTCTTCCTCTTCTAAACCGACATTATCTAAATCATCAGTAAATTCGACCAAGCAACCCCCTTTGTCTCCAAAGACCGCAAAATTTGTCACATCTCCATCATCTTCAAAATCTATTTTAGGGGCTCCTCCTCCACCAAAGTCAATCATGTCTCACTTACTCCCATCTCAAGTGCCCAAGACTGCTCCTCCAAATGTCCAAACAAATAAGAGGATCCCTAAAAAGACTGTTAAACCTAACATGCAAGTTCTTTTACCTCGGCAGTCGGTTAATGTAAAAGAACCACCTTCATCATCTCTATCCTCCTCTTCGTCTACCGGATTCTATACCGAAATCCTTCATCAACTTATCCAATCTTCATCCATAACCCTTCCTCCGATTAAACCTTATAACCCTAAAGGAGTTAAACCTACCTGGTTTAACTCTGATCTGATTTGTGCTTACCACCGTACCCCGGGTCATGATACTGAGGGATGTAAAGCTCTTCAAGCCGTTGTCAAGAACCTTCTGGAAGAAAGTGACCTTTTGCTGGAGGAGGAGGAACAAGTACCTCCTGTCACCTTAGCCCCATCTGAGCCCCAACAATCCACTCAGACCTCTGGTGGTTCCACTCCACTTGATCTTCCACCTTCTCAAATTGACACAATCCATATCGCCACTAGAACCCAACACTATGATAACCCATCTTCATCTTCAGCATCTCGACCACGGGTTGTCATTTCTGCAGCCCCTGAAGGCGTGTCTCCTTCCTCATCAGCCCCACGACCTAGGGTCTCTATTCGTGCTGCACCTCGGGCTCAAGTTCCCGTGTCTGTTGAGGAGAGTGTTATGAAACAACTCACCCAGGCTCCGGTCAAAATGTCTCTTTTTGACCTCATCCAATCCTCTCCACAACATCGCCAGGCTCTAATCGATAATCTGCGTCGCATCGCAGTGAATTCAGATGAGCCCCAGCCCTACGAGTTGGTTGTTGGATTGAATAGACTATCAACCACCATTTCTTTTGAAGATTCAGAAATTCCTCCTCTTTCTTCAGAGGATTTGGAGGCTCCCCTCTTCATCACAGTCCAAATCAATAACACTACCTTAAAACGTGTTATGATCGATAGTGGAGCTGCACTCAACGTCATCTCCTCGCACACATTTGAACAACTTAAGTTACCAAAGAATGTAGTGTCACCCCCGCCTTTCGCCCTTCGATCATTTAACGATCAGCTAGCAGTTACTTTAGGAACTGTGGTCTTACCCATTCGAGTAGGTAAGAAGCTGCTTCATGAACTCTTCTACATCGTCGAAGGAAAATTCCACTATAATATGATCCTCGGACGCTCCTGGATTCGCGCAATGCATTGTGTCCCATCCACCCTCCATCGATGCTTAAAATATCAATATGAGGGCAAAATATATACTCATCCAGGAGATCCTTTTCCTTCCGCACAATGCGACATGACCACAAGATCTGCCCCTTTAAAAGAAAATGCATGTTCTCCTGACGGGGCCTCATCTTCTTCCATACCTGCAACCAAACTACCGGATTTACAAAATCTAGAAGAGACATTGCAGCGTTTCTCACTAGGAGAGCTTCCTCTCTTTTCTTTCGATGCCCATCTCAAACCTAATGAGTATGGTAGACCAGACAAACAACCTGAATATCAACCAGGTCTCGGTCGCATCGTCACCATTGGTCTGCCCAATCAACAGACTAATTTCATCTACGGTGGTCTTGATACGCCTCACTATCGCCCAGATTCTCCTCCTAAGACCAAACCTTACTTAACAGGGTTTGATTATCTACAGAATCCCACGTTTGCAAAAACTTATCTATATCGATGCGCGTGGAAAGGTTTTGGCCTGGGAAAATATGAACAAGGTATACATGACCTCAAGTCCATTCCTACTCTCATGCCACATCAGAAATTTGGTTTAGGGTTTAAACCCCTTTCAAAAGCCACCGTCACTATTCTTGATGAGCCTCTTCCTACGGAAGAACCATCTTCCCCCACTAAATCAGAAGCATCACTTGATGTGGACGATGACATTTCCATCCCACCTAACTTTTTTTTTTGATCAATACCATTTCCTTAGGGCCGTTAGTCTATGAGACTAACAATCGGTCCGCTTCTATACCATTAATCTTCCCTGAAATAGTTGGAGACGATTCTCCCACTATCAACACTATCCACTGTGCGGATGATGATTCTGTCCTCACCTATCTGGGGGCAGAGGATTCATATCTCCCCAAAACTATTCCTTCTGACACGTCTACCCTTCTCAACGAAGCCACTATCGACCTTAATATAGGGACTTCTGAAGACCCTCGCATCATTAAGGTCGGCCAATCCCTTAATCCACAGGAATTAGGGGATTTTACCACTTTTCTTTCCAAACATCGTCAAGCCTTTGCTTGGTCATATGAGGATATGCCAGGACTCGATCCCGATATTGTGGTCCACAATATCGTTACCCTTCCCAATATCAAACCAGTTAAGCAAAAATTACGTAAAATGCACCCTAGAGTAGCCCTTCTTGTTAAAGAAGAATTACAGCGCTTGCTCTCGGCTAACTTCATCCAACCCATCGATTATCCACAATGGGTGTCCAATGTAGTACCAGTAACTAAGGCTACTGGGAAAATTTGAATTTGTACCGACTTCCGGGATCTTAATCTTGCTTGTCCAAAAGATGATTTTCCTCTACCTAATATCGACCAACTCGTAGATTTAACTGCGGGTCATGAGATGCTTTCTCTTATGGATGGTTTCTCTGGATATAATCAAATCCTCATCGCACCAGAAGACCAACATAAGACTTCCTTCATAACTCCTTGGGGGACCTTTTGCTATCGTGTCATGCCTTTTGGTCTTAAGAACGCAGGAGCAACCTATCAACGAGCAATGACCTACATCTTCCATGATCTCTTGCACAAAACTGTGGAAGATTATGTTGACGATCTCCTCGGCAAGTCCAAGCGTCGTCAGGATCATCTTTTCATCCTTGCACCTCTCTTTGAGAGGCTTATCCGCTTTTGTCTTCGTCTAAATCCATCTAAGTGCGTATTTGGCGTTCTCACTGGTAAACTTTTAGGTTTTATCATTTCCATCAGGGGTATTGAAGTCGACCCCGCAAAAATAAAAGCCATCCTTGAGATGCCTCCCCCGTCTAACTTGAAGCAACTCCGCAGTCTCCAAGGACGTCTTCAGTCAGTGCGTCGTTTTATCTCCCAATTGTCGGACCGTTGTCAACCTTTTCACCATCTCCTCCGTAAGAATGTTCATTTTGAATGGGATGAGCATTGCCAAAAGGCCTTTGATGATCTCAAAGCTTATCTTCTTTCTCCACCCGTGCTTACACCTCCACGCGAGGGGGAGCCTTTCTATCTTTATATCTCTGTGACTGACCATGCTCTGGGAGCCATGATCTCGCATCGGGACACTTGTGGTAAAGAACAAGCTGTCTATTACATCAGTCGCACCCTCCATGAGTATGAGACACGTTACTCCGAAGCTGAAAAACTATGTTGCGCTCTCTTCTTTGCAACTTCTAAGCTTCGTCATTATCTCCTTAATCACAAAACTTACATTGTCACAAGTGTCAATCCCCTCAAGACAATTCATGCAAAGCCTTATCACAATGATCGTATCACTCGTTGGCTCATGCTTATGACAGAATTTGACCTCGAGTTTATCCCGCAAAAGGCTATCAAGGGTCAGGTTATTGCAGATCAATTAGCTGATGCTCCTCTTCCGGACACTCAAGACCCCCTTGCTCAATTCCCCGATGAATATATCCAACAAATTGATTTTGGTCTATCTCCATTTAAAGTAAAGCTCTTCTTTGATGGATCCAAATGCCAGCAAGGGGGAGGTGCGGGTTTCGTGATGATTCCTCCTTGGGGTACGCCTATCCCAGTTGCACACAAATTAAACTTTGAGTGCACCAATAATATGGCTGAGTACGAAGCTCTTGTCTTAGGTCTTCAAAATGCCATTAATCTCGGCGCTCGTCATATTGACATCTTCGGTGATTCTGAACTCATCGTTAATCAGGTCACGGGTGTCTATCAATGTAAGAATGATATCCTTCAAAAATATCGTGACATCGTTCTTGCTCAACTCCAATCTTTTGATAAGTTCACCATCCAAGCCATTCCTCGCACTGCAAATCGATTCGCAGATACCATGGCCTCATTAGCCTCACTTATCCCGCCTTTTACCGAAGACTCGCGTCTTTATGTGGCTGTGCAACGATTAGATCAACCATCTCATCTTCAACAACTAACTTCGATCAATGCTGTCACAACCCATACTCAGGATGAGTGGTATCAACAGATTGTTGATTATCTATCTCATTCGATCCTTCCTCCAGATCTGACTTCCAATGGTAGAAGGTCTTTTGTCCAACGCACCAATCGCTATACTATCCTAGGCGGGATTCTTTACAAACGCGGCTTTGATGGTATTTTGCTTCGATGCCTCAAAACCCATGAATCATCTAAAGCTATTCAGGAGGTCCATGACGGTATCTGTGGTGGACATTTTAGTGGCTTAGCTGTAGCCAAGCGCATTTTACGTTTGGGATATTATTGGCCTTCTCTTAATCGAGATTGTTGTGAATACACTAAGAAGTGCGTCAAGTGTCAGCAACATTCCAATCTCACGCACATCCCTAGTCAGGCTTTGCAACCTGCGGCGGATTTGTGGCCTTTTTCGCAGTGGGGTCTTGATCTTATTGGTCTCATCAATCCCCGTTCTTCACAGCGTCATCATTCTATCATTACTGCCACTGAGTACTTTACTAAGTGGGTAGAAGCTATCCCTCTTTCTTCAACAAAGGCTAAACCCATAGTTGATTTCGTCTATCAACACATCATTTGTCGCTTTGGCGTTCCACACAAGCTAATCACAGATAATGGTAAGTCTTTCAAGAACGCTGATTTGCAGAATCTCTGCAACGCTTTCAATATCAAGCTCAGTTTTTCTTCTCCATACTATCCTCAAGCTAATGGTCAGGCTGAAGCGTCCAATAAAACTTTGCGTAGTATCCTCGCAAAGGTAACTAGTCGAGCTGGTAGGGATTGGCATTTACATATCCCTTTTGCTCTCTGGGCTTATCGGACTAGCATTCGTACTCCTACTGGTGCTACTCCCTTCTCTCTCGTCTATGGGTCTGAGGCTGTCCTTCCTTTGGAAGTCCAAATCCCATCTCTCCGTGTTTCTCTCAGAGAATTTGTCTCCGATGAGGATTATCGTCAAAATCGTCTAGCACAACTTGAATTATTAGATGAGCGGCGTCTCAACGCTCTTGAGCATCATCAGGTCTATCTTGAGCGTGTCAAACGTGCTTACAACAAGCACTTGCAGCACCGTGACTTCAAAATTGGTGACCTTGTTCTTAAGGAAAATCAAAATGTCACTACACTCGAAAGAAGTCAACGTGGTAAGTTTGCTCCCAACTGGATGGGCCCCTACATTATCACTCATAAATATGGGTCTGGGGCTTATCGTTTATCTTCCATGGATGGTGTACCTGAGGCGGAACCTCTCAATGCCTTGCATCTACGGCCCTTCTATTGTTAAAATCTATCTTACACAAATCTAGTCGCAACTCAGATCTTCCATCCGTCCTAATAACCAGTCATCTACTTTTGTGGTGATTTGAAATCGTGTGGTTCTCCGCCTATTGCCTCGTTTACCTTAAATATGAGTATCGCGGCTCTACTCATTGCACGTTTCTTTTGGATATGTTCCTCCTCATGGTAGGAATACCTTAATCACCACTTCATCTGTCCCAAGTACTTATCTTAATTGGATCTACTCGGGGCATGAGTACATGTTCTTCTATGTTCTCTTCCCCTCCATCTGATCTATCTAGGTCTAAACTCAGCTTCTTCCAAAGAGTTTCAAAAAAAAAAAAAAAAAAGATGCTATCCAAAAGATAGACTGATCCCTTGAAGGACAGCTATCCATACATTATCAAGTGAATCAAAAAGAAAATAGACCATACCCTCGAAGGATGGCTATCATTAAAATTCAAAATACAGACCGCTCCCTTGAAGGACGGCTGTTTCTCAAAGAAATATTCAAGGCTTCTTGTAATCAATCAGCCTTCCAGTCAGTTTATACACTTTTTAGCATCACTGAAAGACTTCCCGCATCGATCAGTCTTTCCATATCAAGCAAACTTCCCGCATTGATCAGTTTGCTTTTCTGTCAAAGTCATGAAGCTGAGATTTAAGACCTTTTGTCGATCATATGGAGAATCCTATTTTCCTATCATGGACATGTATCCTGTCCCTTGTAAATTCCGACAAGATACTTACTTTTCTTTCCATTTCTATCCTAGATCTGGTTTGCGACTAGTTAGTGTCAGGTTTATTTTAATCTTATATAGGGCCTTGTATGCTTGGTCTTTCGGTTTCTTATCTGGATTTTATCTATGGTCGGTTGGAAGTCCGACTTATCATTTCCCTTCTTTTCCGAGTGTCTTCTCTTCTAAGTCACGGTTGTTTCCATTTACATCTTTGGCTCTTGCATCCTGTTAAATTGACATTTCACATGTTAATTCAATCACAATTTATCTTCTATCAAAATTCCTCTTATCTATCAAAACATCTATCTTTATTCATTTCTCATTAAAATTACATCTATCTATACATCAAACACATCTATCTATCTATCCATCAAAATATTTAAAATATGTACATCTAAGGTACATTATATCTAATCTATACATCAATCACATCCATCAATCTATCCACCAAAATGTACATCCAAGGTACATTATATCTATCCATATCTAATCCAAACATCAAACACATGTACATCCAAGTTACATCACATCCATCTATCAAAGTTATATCCACATCACATATATTTCTATCATCTATCAGTCTATATCTATCCAATCACATCTATTTTATCCACATATCAATCTATCTAATCACATCTATTTCTATCATCTATCAGTCTATACCTATCCAATCACATCTATTTTATCCTCTATCAGTCTATATCTATATCCATCTATCCATGTATATCCAAAATTAAAAGCATGAGTACAATTATATGACAAATAATGAATCTATATATACATATGTGTCTGTACAAAAATGGGTGGCTTTCAATCAAGCCATCTATACAATGCCTTCCAATCGAGGCTACATCACTATACAGATACAAAATCTATCAAATCTCTATATAGTAAAATCTGAAGCGTGGAGGACACTATCTCCTCCACCCTCCTCTGCACCTGGCTGTCTCTCCTGACCGCCGCCTATCGAGCTCGATGCACCTGCTGCTGGAGGTCTCGGCCCACCTCGATCTCTCCCAGTGCTCCCTCCGCCTGAGGCTCCGCTCGCCGTAGCCGTCGCTGCTCTCCTCCTCGCCCCGTATCGAGGCACATCTGGGGCATGCTGCGCTAGGGCATCCTCGTAGTATCTCACCTCAGCGAGGAGAGACTGGTACGTGCTCAGGCTCACAGTACCCGGTGCTCGTAACGATGCTGCTGGTGCTGCTGGGGCTGCTGGCGCTGCTGGTGGTGCCCCTCCTAGGGTCGTACCCTGTGTACCAGACTCTGATGTGGCACCTGTCTCCCCATATTTGGCCCTGAGGGCCTCCCTGTGCCGAAAGTAGCGGTCCCTCTGCTGGATCGCTGTATCTCGCTCCTGGCGAGCGGTGTCTCTCTCCACAATCAGGGCATCCCTCTCCTCCGTCAAAGCCCTGATCTCCTCCAGAGCTACCTGATGTGTCTGTGTGAGGGTGGCATGCTCTCCCTCTAATCTGTCCAGCGTAGCAGCTATGTCCTCCTCATCAGCATCTATAGATGGCGGGAGATGTCGTGGAAGCTCTGTGTCGTACCATGCTGCGTAGCCCTCATCCACCCCCCGCGTCATCATCACTGTCTGTGGAGGGTGGGGCCTCTCTCAATGGGTCTGCCGGGATCAAAATCGGCAAATCCGTCTCTCTGCTATCCCGCCTATATGGCGTGTAGGTGGCCGGCACTGTCTGTACTAGGCCGAACTGCCTCAATATCCGCATGAACGGGACCCGCTCCCACATATCTGGCCTCTGGCCCCTGACCACCCGGCTCCGTCTCAATGCTACCAAGTGCGCATCCTGACCGGCCCATGTCGGGAATGCCCGATATGGTCTCCAGATGACCTGATCTGGTGTAAGCGTCCTGAAACGCTCAGAGTACCACCCGGCTGGTCTACCTGTATCTCCTGCGGCCATGTCAGCCCGCCATCTCCGAAATCCATAGTCAATCCCTCCCACTCCTGCTGGCATCCAAGGAAGCCCGGATGGCCTGATCACCGCTATGTGCTCATATGCCCAGCAATGGAGCACAAAACTGACGTCAATCCCTGTCCTCCGGCCAGTGGTGTACATCCATAGCTCATGGTAAATCTGAGCTATCAGGGCATCAGCGAAGGCAAAAACCTGTCTGTACTGCAAGATGTCGCACACACAGTCTAATAGTAACAATGGGAATCTCCCACCTCCTGAGTCTGGCAGGGCAAAATAGGATATCGCCATCTGAATCAAGGCTATCCGCCTGCTCCGAGGGCTATCCTGCCTGTACTGTGAGGCTATCCTCACTGCCCCAGATACTATCTCAGAATCATCTGCCCTACCTCTGTATAACCGACCCAGGGCCCTCTGCTGCTGCTCCCGGGGTGTGATCTCAATCGGGTCCCCAGTAATCGGTAATCTCAGGATCCTGAATATATCCTCATGGGTGATAGTCATCTCACCCGTCCTGAACCAAAATGTGCACGTCTGGCTGTCCCACCGTCGCACTAGTGCCCGCATGAGCTCCACATCTCGTGGCACTCGTCTATAATATCGGAAACCCCCGAGCCCGGCTAGCTCTAAATGCTGCCAGTCTGCATCTGTCACATCAGGAAGAATCATCTCCAATAACTCAGGAATGGCATCCCTCATATGAAGTACCTCTCGTGCCTGCATCCACGACATCAAAAACATAATTAGTCTCTTATTTCCCCAAATCACATCTTCCAAAACCAAAAAAAAAAATGAATATCTTTCAATCGGCGTCGATTTGGTAAAATCGGCGTCGTTCATTTTAGTCGGCGCCGATTAATACCAATCGACGCCGATCCAAAACCAATCGACGCCGATTAAACCAATCGGCGCCGACTACCTGGCCGGACATAAACCGGACCCCGGCCTCCCATGCAAGAAAAAATCAAACAAAAAAAAATAAATTAAGAAAAGTGGGTTCAAGAATGACCACTTACCCCAGGTCGTGTCCTCCTGCGCTTCTGACCGCTCCCAGAGGCTTCCATGATGCTCAAATCACAAATCTGTCTCTCTCTGAATCAATCGTCACGTTGAAAATAAATCGTTTACGTTTTCCGTTCGCATATTTATATGTGCCTGGATTGGTCGGCGCCGATTTTTTGGGTCGACGCCGTTTGTTCTAGTCGTCGCCGATTAGTTTGGTCGCCGCCGATTTTCTATATCTGTTTGCCATAGTGTTGATGCTTGGCTTACTTATCTATCTGATCATTGTTGTGTGCTGAATTTTGCCTTTTGGCACATTTTTTTTTTAGATATCCTTGTCTATTTCGGGTTTGTTCCCTTTGCGTGGGACACTCGTACTTTCTGGCAGCTTAGAGTTAAACGGGTCTGTAGGCACTAACGTCGTCTGTTTTCCAGACCGTCTAGTTGTCCCTACCAATGTGTCTCTCTTTAGATGCTGACCATTTTGCAGTTCTCCTTGCACTCATGGGTCTGTAGGCACTAACGTCGTCTCATGAGAAGACCGGTCTCTCTAGTTTGACCTACCAATGTGAGTTCCTTAGGTTGCTGCCTTTTATTTATTTTTATGCGTCATCAATGATCAGATCTACTCCAGGCATCCGACTGGGGCATCCTGCATTTTTCATCTACCTTTTTCAAACTTGGGATCGTCTATTCTATCATCCATCCCATCCCTAGTTTGAGGGGGATCACATCATCACACATTCTTCCCTTCTTCCATCCCTTTGTTTTTGTCTCATAACCTTGCTTATCGCAAGTTACTTGACAAAAAGGGGCAAAATGTAGACACTTAAAATTGGTTACTCAATTTAGTGTCCCTCTCATTCATTTACCTGCTTAGGTAACCTGGGGCACGTTTTACGTCACCAACTATTCCCTTGGGATATTATCCAATTTGTGATTTAATCACTTATTCCAAATTTAATTCACCCCATCACATCTTACCCATGAGTGATTAAATATTAAATATTTGATTACGCTTCTTCCCATGCATCTTAATCACTTATCTACCCCAAATTTATTCTATCTATGTACCACATCTATATCTCCTCTTCCCTAAGCGGGATATTTCCCGTATTCGGGATAAGTCTTATCTTTCTTGAAATCGCTCATTTTGGCCATCTCGGGAGTCTATTCCGCGATCGGCGCCGACCCATATGGTCGGCGCCGATTTTCTAGGATCGGCGCCGATTATAAAAGCAAGTCCAGAGCTCAGTTCTAGGGACCGAAAAAGAGACCACGAATGAGCAAAAGAGTGAACAGGACGAAAAAAGGAAGCATTTACGCACGAACAGAGAGCGAGAGAGATACAGGTTGTGAGAAAGAGAGATCTTCTTAGCATCAATTGTATCAAATTAGGGCAGATCCTGTCCGAATCAATCCCTGAGAGGAGCACCGTTACTCTGTCCCTATCACATCAGCATCGCACACCACCATCTATCATCTGGTGACTCTGTTCCAGTGTCTCGCCAACTTCGGCACATCCAGCAGACCACATTCATCTTCTAATTCCCGAATCTTATCGCACAGTCCCTGATTGATCGATCTGCCTTTAGTCGACGCCGATCTAACCCAGTCGACGCCGATTAGTCTCAATCGACGCCGACCACATCAGTCGACGCCGATTCTACCCAGTCGACGCCGATTTCTCTGCAGACAGGTAAAAGGACACAGGTAACACAAATTCAGCATTATTTCCTAGTTCCCTGTTTTCTGTACTTTCTGTCTGCTGTTTAGATTCTGTCTTATTACTGTAATCAGAAAATCTAGCTTTTTACTTACATCTTTTATCATGTATGCTTCTTTTCTTAATTGAAAACGTGGACTGACATCCGCCGAGGAAGCTTATCGCTTCCCAGACCCGCCTCTCGGGCAGTCCACCTAAGTATCTTTTAACGTGATCTTTTTCTGTCAAGCATCGGTGTTTTGCAGGTTACTCAGATCTATTGTGCGAATCACTCGTGTGCGCCCGTCTTGTCTACATCGGCTTCCTCATCCATCTACATCTTCGGATCTTATCCATCAGGTATCAATTTCATTGGAGTTTTTCAGGGTTTTTGTGTTTAGTTTGGTGCATTAACTTGGACAGGTAACAAGCGCGAAATTCTTGATCTACAATTTTATTTTAAAAAAGATAAATGCAACATTTAGTTACACCCGTAGTTAAAAACTGGTATTCACAAAGTTAAATAAATAATAATATCAAATAAAAGAAACGGACAATTCTATGGTTGGGTTTAAATATTTCATTCCATTAATCCAACATTAATTTACTACAATGGTTTGTAAGGTCAAAAAATAATATATCAATTAATTCCAAGTTCTAGAAGTTCTTTCATTTACACAATTATTAAATTCAAATCAAATAAAAATAAATGAAATCTATACATTTGAGGTAAAAGGAGATACTAAAAAATAATTTAAATAAAATAGAAACAATTTAATTAACTTGCACCCCACAAGTGGCCCCATTCAAAAGGGAGGCCCATGTGATCAGATGATCACCCCACCTACCCCCACCTAACTATTGTAGGGAACAATCTTGGCCCTAGGATGAAAATAATATGGACCTTTGGATGAGGGGATTTCAAAGCAACCCTAAAAATCCTTAAGGAAGGTCTTTATCTCTTTCCTTAGCTCATTTCTCTCTCACTTCTTGGTTTTGTAGGTTAAGGAAAAGTATGGGGGAGGAGGAAGCGATGGATTAGGAGGTTGTAAGCTTGGGGGATGGATATACAAATCCCCCCAATATTATTTTGTTTATCTTCATTATTTTCTCTCCTACCCTATCTAAGGGATTGTAGATTTCTCATTTCTATTGAGAGCAAGATTTAAAGGAATACACATTTGGGTATTTTACATTTCATCAAAAGATCTAAATTATTCCCTTATTTTGTTTTATCAAGAATACTCTCCCCTTTTGTTATACAAATAGATATACACAAATAAGTTTCTTAAGTATCAATTTATAAAAGTATATTTGTATATCCAAAATAAATTTCATTATGAAGGTGAATATACACATTCATATATATATAAACATACCCCCCCACACACACATATATATATTACAAATGTTAAAAGTGTTAATAGGGTCATGGTTGTCAAAACCCACAAATTACATAGACAAAAAGAAACGCGGTCACAAGCCATGACAGGGTTTATTAATTGAAAGTAATATTAGTGGGGGCTCGGCCCCCACCGTAACCATGTTTTAATAATCTAAAGGGGGTGGGGTGGGGACTCCGACCCCACCCCCTATCCCATTAAACAATGGAGTGGGGATGGGGTCGGCGACCCCTTGCCACCCCATACCTACCACTACTCAAAACAACTCGCGGCCCAACCAAGTGTCGTCTATTTCATTTTTTTTATTTTTTATTTTTATTTTTTTGTTTAATGAAATCTTATTCCATTAATACACTATTAACTTTAATAATATTATTAAACACACACACACACACACATATATATTAAACATTATTATTATTTCAAAATTTAACAATATTACTAGGGTTATAAGAATATTAGTATATTAAAATGTTATTTTATGAATAATATAAGAACAATCTATTTTATTTAAATTTCTCCTCATGGGTGAAAGTAGGTCAAATTAGACTAATGAGAATAGGAGAGAATTGTATACAAGGTCTATGAACTTAACTTACTTACAATTGTCTTTGAATAGAAAAGTGAATTTAGGTATAATTTTGTTTTGTAAAATTCACCAAATGTGAAGTTAAGCTAATTATATGTTTTCTTACACAACTTACAAAACAAAGTGACAATGAGGAGAAACAAAGGTTTCCATTCAAATTATAATTTTAACAGCTACTCCCCTACAACTAGTTTATAAATACATGTAAAGTTTAGCCCTTCATTTTACTCTCTTTCAAGGTAACAAAATACTTTTTTCTTCCGGAATAGAGTCTAACAACATTACAATAATTTTGGAAATGAGAGTATATCAACTTGGGTATATAGAAACAAACTTATATTAGTAAAAGTATATCCATTTCATCTACATTCAATTCTTTCTTTCTTCTAAACAATACAATCTTGATCATTTCCTTTCACAAGACTAACCATGTTTGACATTTTGACTTTCTCAATTCACACACTTTAAGAGTTTACAAGGTAACATGATTTCCAAGGAATATAACAACTTTACCATCACTTACAATTTTTACAATGCATCCACTCAAAGTGGGAAGAATGGACTTGGAAATAAATTACAACAAGGCTACCACAATCAAATTTCAAGTCTTCAAAGAGTGTTTCTTCTCCACCAAGGTAGCTCTAACTTTGGCATGCTTTAAGCTCACCATGAGATCACAAAACCAGTAAGGGGGAGTAGGCAACGCTCTCCGTCCAACCTTAAATCCATTAAGGGAAGAATCCATTCCATTAACGGCCCCTGAACCCCAACCAAGGAACCATGGAGGGGATTGAGCAACAATGACAACTATCACAAAGAGGCTTCCTAACAAAACACACATATAAGACAAGCAACACCACCAAGTTCACATAACTAACAAGTTTACACATACACATCAAAAAATAAAGGATTGAGAATCAAACCCAAGTAGAGCAAGGGATATGGGAGACCACCTCCTTATGCCTCTCATGTGAAGTGGGAGCCTTTCCCTAAGCCTCCAATTGCACAAGAATAATCACACAATTCCTTATCTCTCCCTTGCAACAAGAAAAAAATCCATGAATCCTTTTTCTCTCCCCATAGGCAAGATTCCCATTCACACTCCCATAAATTTTCATGCCTCACATAAACTCTTTTTTCCCTCCCCAATGGTCCCATAATCCCTTCTCAACACACCCAACTAAGGTCAACTACTAAACCAACCCACACAACACCATCACAAGACAAAATATACTTTTAACAAGCACAACATTGCTTACAACAACAAAGTAACATAGTCATAAAAGTGTGGAGAGCCTACCTCTCCATCAAGATTCAAGAAAAACCTTCACGAGCCTCTTAAAATCCAAACCAAGCACTCCAAAATCTCCCAAATCCAAAAGTACACAAGAAGAAAAATAAGCAAGTAACCCCCATTCCAACCAAAAGTCACAAATAAATAGAATTGGGAAGTGAGGATGATGATGTGGCTCCATGTAGGATGCCACTGTCATCGTCGCCTTGTCCTTACACTCAACTGAAATACATCAAAACCAAGAAACATCAATGGACAAGCAAGGACTATGACAACCCATAAGGCTCAAAACTTCCACACCATGCTTTCAAGGGATAAAAATAAATTATGGGAAGAGAGAAAGTGTAATTATTTTCCTTCTCATACACTGAAAGATGGAAAAATAATTCAAAATTGAGCTTCCTAACCCATAGGTAAGGTTGTTGGGCCAAATTTATAGGCACGAGAAAAGCCTTGCTTGTCCCAAAAGTCTCCAAAAGTGCCTCCCAAGTCAAAATCTAAATTTTTAACTTTGGGTGGAGTAAAATACTCCCAAATCAACATAGAATTCTATCTTACACAAGGAAAAAAAGAACACATTATAACTACATAGTCACCTCTCTACTTTGGTTAAACTAAACAAAAAGTGTTAAGTCTAATAAACACACATTTACACATGCTAATAAAGTGCAGGAATTTTTCCAAATTTAAATACACAAAACATAAATGAACACATACACAAATTAATGAAAGGGATACAAAATCCACCATATGGCCACATATGTGAAATCACCCCCCCCCCCCCCCCCGCGCATGGGAGACCTTCCAAACATGACTAGTAAAACACTACACAAAATAACGTTATACAAGTTGTCAATTTGGCGTCGTTGCTCAATGTTTGCAACATCCTTCTGTTGTTGGTCCCCTATCCCATTCGATATTTGTGATAAAAGTCCTGCACACAAAAAGATACCTCTCTGGCCTTTCGCCCATATTAACAACATTGAAAAGTTATATATATATATAAACTCCAAATTCATCATATATATGTATATGTATAACGAACATCATTCAACATTTAACAATTCTATTATTCATGAATATGCCATAAATCCAACCCTAACATCCATGAGATTACAATTATAGTCCAATATCTCAAAAACATAAGATGTTAATGTAAAATTAACATCTTGAAAATCAACATGCATCTAACAGTTTAACATCACTATCTAGTGCATCATGATAAAACATAAACATCATAGTGTCCATAATCCACATATCAGTATAATCTAGCATCTATTGATCAATGTATCATAATCAAATGTCTGAACATCAATCTAATAGCATAAATATCAAGATAGAACAGTGTCTGAAGAGGAGTGGGCACTACATCCCCCTCCCCTTAAAATCAACTTCCTTCTAGTAATTCATTGGAATAGATGGGGGAGACTAATCTCTCAAAATAATGGAATCCTCCAAAGTGGTTGCAGTCGTGTTGGTTGCAGTCGTGTTGTACCTATCCCACTAGACTTGCACTTGGTCAATATCACAACCTTGAAGGCCCAAGGTCCTAAGATCTACAATATGCATGGGCTCCACTGACACCTTCCCCTGCTCCTACACCTGCAATTTGCTATCCAATACAAAACATGAGAGGGATTCTGGTATATATTTTCTAAGTAAAAATACATGAAAAACATCATGCACACAAGACAAGATTGGGTGACAATGTTAGATGGTATCCCAAGGGACTGATACACTCCAACATCTCAAAGGGACCCATAGAATATTGGAGCCAACTTAGAGCCCTTTCCATAATGGATTCGAACTCTTATGAGGCCTGACATGAAGAAACACCTTCGTGCCCACCTTAAAACTACAATTATGTCCTCCTCAGATCTGCATACTTCTTCTACCTATCTTGATCCTCCTGAAGCCTCTGATCTAATCAAGACAACCTACTACTCCATATCCTATACTAAAGTTGGCTCAAGAGAAACCTTGTCCTCCAACCTATCCCAACTCAAGGGTGTCATGCACTCTCTACCATATAATGCCTTGAAAATAAGCCATGCCAATCAAACTCTGAAAATTGTTGTTGTAGGAAAACTCCACCAAATATAGGTACTCCTCCCACCTAGACTATACGGTCCATGACATACATCTGCGTAACATATCCTCCAAAATTAGAATTCACTCGCTCTATCTTCCCCATCTATCTCTGGATGATAATTTCTATGAAGTTGATGGTTGTCCCAAGAATCTGCTGCATGGTAGTCCAGAAGTGAGAAGTGTACAAAGGATCATGGTAATCACAAATGATCTTTCACAGAATCTGTGCAATCTGATAATCTCATCAAGGTATACTCACGCTACTACACTAGCTATATAGGTGGTCTTCACTGGTTAGAGAAAAATGAGCCACTTTCATCAATTTATCCACCGTGACCATGATGGCGTCATGATGGGTATCTCGATGTTGGTAGCCCTGCAATGAAATCCATGGAAATGGTGTCCCATTTCCACTCCGGGTATGGCATGCAGGGTAGAGAAGGCCAGTTGGATGTTGATGCTCAGCCTTCACTCTCTGACACTCTAAACATCATGACACAAACTGAGCTACATCCCTCCAAAGACCTCTCCAATGATAAAGTTGTCTCAAAGTGGCGTGCATCTTCTTCACCCATGGATGGGCTGAATAGGGTGCACAATGAGCCTCTACTCAAGATATCTTGTCTCAAGCCTCCATCTCTAGGAACATATATCTGATCGTCTCTGTCTGAGAAGATAATTTGTCTCTAATGAGAATCAATCAAACTTTCCCTCAAGGGGTCTATGAGACTCAATATCTGATCTAGCTGTAAGGTAGAAACTGTCATGAGGAAGCTATTGTAAAATCCTGCTCTACAAATATGTACTCACTGAGGTAGCCATAGACAAATGTCTTCATCTACTCAGGGCATCTGCAATTAACATTCTCCTTCCTCTTCACATGCTCTATCTCCATGTCTTACTCGTACAAAGCAACTCCATCGAACGACACTAACAAGCATTTAGATTGGGCTAAGTGAAGAGGTGGCGAAGACTCAAGTGATCAGTCTTGAGTATAAATATCTGGCCAAGAAGGAAGTGTCTTCCATCAAACCAAGGCATAAACAACACCTGCAAGCTCAAGGTCATGAGTTGGATAATTGAGCTCATAATCCTTGAGTTTGCAAGACTCAAAAGCTACAACATGGCCCTCCTACATCAACACACCTCCTAAGCCTGCTAAAGAAGCATCTGTACAAACGAATGAACTCACCCTGAGGGTCCAGCACTGTAAGAATAGGTGTCGTCATAAGGCATTCCTTTAGTGTCCTAAAGGCCTTGCTCATATTTATCTGACCAAATGAACTTCTTCCCTTTTATGTTGAAGGGAAGTGATGGGGTGCGTAACTTGAGAGAAGTCCAGAACAAATCTCCTATAGTATCCTACCAACCCCCTGAAACTACACACCTTAGTCACACTAGTAGGTGTTGGCAAATCCATAATGGCTCTAATCTTGGAAGGATTGACTAATGATACCTTCCCTAGAAATTATGTGACCCAAATATTGCACCTCTGACTGAAAGAATGCACACTTCTCCGAGGTTCCTGTAAAGTTGCTACTCATGAAGACAATGTAAAACCTGACAAAGGTGCTCCTCATGCTCCTCATGTGTACATGAGAAGATCAAATATATCATCAAGGAATGCACGAGTACAAAATGATCTAAAAATGTCATAAACACCTCGTTCATCAAACTCATGAATACTACAAGGGCGTTCGTAAGACCATGAATGGCACTAACAGTGAACTCATAGTGGCCATATCTCATGCGGAAATATAACTTGTGGATATCTGCCTCTACAATCCTTAGCTGGATGGTATCCTAACTTAAGATCTATCTTAGAAAATATTGTGGCCCCCTTCATCTGATCAAACAAATCATCAATGTGAGGAAGGGGGTAATGATTCTTGATCGTTACTTTTTTCAGCTGACGATAGTCCACACAAAACTATGCAAGGATCTGTCCTTCTTCTTCACAAATATCATTGGTGCACCCCAAGGGGATACACTAGGATGGATTAGGCCTTTCTCAAGAAGGCCCTCAAGCTACAACTTGAGATGACATAGCTCTGGTGTGGTCATCCTGTAAGGAGGCCAGCGCGAGATAAGTTCCACTCTTGGAACCAGGTCGATGTGAAAATATATCTCACATGCGGGGGAGGAATCCCTGGAAACTTCACTAGGAAACACATATCAAGAACTCTTGTAATTTGGGGTGATGATCGAGTGAAGGTCCACTAGCCTCATCCTATGACCTATCACTGACTGTAATAGCATAAAGCTGACAACCCCATCATGTACACTTCTTCAGCTACATAGCAGAAATAGTGTAGATAGAGATGGGTCTCCTGACTCCAACAATCACTAACTCCACACCCAAATCATCTGTACAATATATGATCTTACTGTACCAATCAACTCTGGCTCTATTTGTATACAACCAATCCATGCCTAAGATAACACCATACAAACCCAAGGGAAGAATGCGAAGATCCAAAGTAGTGGTAAAGGGTCCTAGGTCCACTACACACTCCTTTACTAATGATTCAACTGAGATCTTAGCTCCAAAAGCCATCTCAACATCCTAACTAAGACCCCCCCTAACTGCCACCATCCTGTAACACTTTGCTAAATATGGTGAAATGAAACAATTTGATGAGCCTGAGTCAAATAAAATAGGGATAGAAATACCACTAATGTTATCTATGGTCTCTATCACTATGCCCCAGTGCTCTTCCTGGTGGTTCTTGACCACTGCATAGATCTTGTTGATCCTAGCCATGTCACCAACAGTAGGCTCAGAAACAAGTTCCTTACCTTGATTAGCAAGGTTCTGAGGGCACTCTGCTCTAATGATTTCCATGCATGCCACATCCATAACAAGTGTCTGGTCCTCTCCACTGTGTAGGTAGCCCTCCAGGTGGCCCAGTAGTATGTGGAGAAGGACCTGATTATCTGGTCATGGATCTTTGTGGGTACTATGGTGGACATGCTCCTACTGACTATGCTCGAGGTGGAGCATGTGTTCTGTTGGACCCCCTTGCTAGAGGTCCCATGACACCCTCTCTAAGAATCATGGCACTCCTGGAGGTCAAAAGGATGGTTGATTTTGTTGATGCTGAGGAGGTGGAGGAGCTGCCAGAAGGAAGACTACGCTCGAAATGTGTGTCCACAACATGAGGAGGAGGAGTTGATCCCCTTGACCTATACTGCCACTAGCCTACAATGCTTTATTAAAGTATGGTGAAAGGAAAGAATCTATCACGAGCCTGAGTCAAATAAAATAGGGAAAGAAATACCAATAATGCTACATGTCATCTCTATCACTATGCCCTGGTACTTCTCAATGTCCATTCTTGACAATGTCTGCATGGGAAATGATTGTGGCTCCTAGCCATGTCGCCAACAGTTGGCTCATAGTTCAGGTGCCTGATGAACCCATCAACTTAGAACCTGCTCTTACCTGCATATAATCTACAATGATGACCATGAATGTCAAATCCATAATAAGTTTCTAGTCCTCTCCACTACTGTGGATAATTCATCTATCATGGCCTCACGTAGTACATGTGAGAAGGACATCAATCCACTGCTAGACATAGATCTCTCTTGGGTGCAATGGTACACATACTCCTACCGACTATTCTCCTGAGGTGGAGCTCCTATGTGACTGTCTCAGACCCTGTAGATGAGAGGTCCCATGCTACTGCCTAATCTCTCCAGCATACTTTGGCATTTGTGGAAATCAAAAGAGTGGATGGAAAGCACAAGCTGTTGCTGCTGCTAAGGAGGTGGACGAGGACAGAATCTTGAAGACATGCGCTTATTTGCTGTCCAACCACGAGGAGGAGTTGATCCCCTCGATCTACAATCCATACAGATGTTGTATGTGACTCTATAAAAATCAGTCACGTGCCTACTTGCGTCTTACTCCCTAGTTTCCTCTACAATACAGGCCTTCTACCGCAGCCTCTAGTAATGTTCTACTGTGAAACAGATCTCGCACACTACCCCTCCCAAGTCCTATGTTCAAGCCCCTGATGAACATATGGACCTCAAACCTGCTCATCGTGCATATAATCTACATGTCTAAAGTAGACTCCACAAGAACCAACTCTCATTCTTTGCTACAATCATGGATGCTTTTTGCAGATCAAGGAAGGCACATCTATCCGTCCAGTGAGTGAACCTCCTCAAAATATACCTACCTCCTAGGTCATGCTCCTCAAAGAGCTCTCCACAGTGATTATCGGCATTAATCTAAAAGGATATTTTTCTCCTATAGTCCTGGCACCATACTCCGACTCCATCTGCCTTATCAAGGGGAATGGTAGAACTATGAGCTTTCATGTTGCTAGGAACCCAAAGGCATAGCTTTGTGCATCCTGCTCAGACCAAGGTGAGAGTTAGTTTATAACCATCTAATCTTTTGTTTCCAGTTTCCTAAAATCTTCCTATCTCTCCAATAACATCATGCATAGTGAGTGATGTAGTAGGTTTAAAGTTATGCTAGGTCTTATGTGATCCATTGTACAGATGATTGCCAGGTGTGCCTGGGCGTCTCAGGCGTGATCAAATCTCGACTCTAGGGTTCCAAATGACCTATCTTTGTGCATCACATCTCTATATCAAAAGCTGAAGCCTAGGAGGTATTCTCATAGAAAAATTATGGAACTGACTCCTTTAAAGGATTTCTGCTAATCATCTCCTAACTGCACCCTATGATGTGAATAGCCGTATGAGCCTCAACTAATGGCTTTTTTGTAATTTCTAATATTCAATTAATGACAGCAAGATATTTCACCCAAAATACTCATTTGGGTATTCTTTTTTTTTTATGATTTCATTTTGTTTAAAGTCCAACATTTCTTTAATACATTGTGAATACTTTCACTAAGAATCATAAACAAACATATTAAATAAAGTTTATATGTGTGTAGAATGTGTGTGTCCATTGTATATATATATATATATATATATATCGATATATATATACTTGTGTGTGTATACATATGATGTAAAAGGAGATACTAAAAATAATTTAAATAAAATAGAAACAATTTACTTAACTTGCACCCCCACACAAGTGGCTCCATTCAAAAGGGAGGCCCATGACAAATCCATTTATCTAGAAGTTCTTGCATTTACACAATTATTAAATTCAAATCAAACACGCAAATACGCATGAAGTCTATACATTTGAGGTAAAAGGTAGATACTAAAAATAATTTAAATAAAATATTAAACAATTTAATTAACTTGCACCCCACAGGTGGCCCCATTCAAAAGGGAGGCCCATGTGATCAAATGATCACCCCACCTACCCCCACCTAACTATTGTAGGAAACAGATCTTGGCCCTAGGATGAAAACAATATGTGACCTTTGGATGAGGGGATTTCAAAGCAACCCTAAAAATCCTTAAGGTTTTTATCTCTTTCTTTAGCTCATTTCTCTCTCACTTCTTGGTTTTGCAAGTTAAGGAAAAGAATGGGGGAGGAGGAAGCCATGGATGAGGAGGTTGCAAGCTTGGGGATGGATATACACATCCCCCCAATATATTTTTTTTATCTTCATTATTTTCTCTCCTACCCTATCCAAGGGATTGTAGATTCCTCATTTCTATTGAAAGCAAGATATAAAGGAATACCCATTTGGGTATTTTACATTTCATCAAAGGATCTAAACTATTACCTTATTTTGTTTTATCAAGAATACTCTCCCCTTTTGTTAAACTAAACCCCATGCACCACACGAATAAGTTTCTTAAGTATCAATTTATAGCAAGTATATTTGTATATCCAGGTTAAAATTTCATTATGAAGGTGAATATACACATCCAAATATATAGATAGACAAACATACCACACACACACACATATGAATTAAAAATGTTAAAAGTGTTAATAGGGTCTCGGTTATGAAAACCTGTAGACTGTATAGAGAAAAAGAAACGTGGTCACAAGCCGTGAAAGGGTTTTTTAATTGCAAGTAATATTGGTGGGGGGCTCGGCCCCCACCATAACCATGTTTTAATAATCCAAATGGGGTGGTGAGGGGTTGCCAACCCCACTCCCATCCCATTAAACAATGGGGTGGGGGTGGGGTTGGCGACCCCTCCCCACCCCATACCTACCACTACTCAAAACCAGCTGCGGCCCAACCAAGTGTCGTCTATTTCATTTTTTAATTTATTTTTTGTTTAATCAAATCCTATTCCAATGATACACTATTAACTTTAATAATAGTATTAATAATAATTAATAATAGGTAATAACTAATAATAATAAATAAATACATATTAATATATACATATACATATATATATATAAATAATATTATTATTATTTAATAATTTAACAATATTATTAATGTTAGGAACACCCTATCAATAAATTAATTATATTCATTATATTGATATAATAGTATAGTGTTTAACATAGTCTAAATAAATTGAATCTCTCCTTATGGGTGAGAGTAGGTCAAAATTAGAGTTAGGTGTATAGGAGTTTAGTAATTGCAGTTTCTAAAGTCTATGAAATAAACTTAAATTATAATTAGGTACTCACATTGAGTAGAACAGTGAATTTAGTTGATTAAATAAAACATGTCATTTGTAAGCTTCATTAAATGTGAAGGTGAGCTAATCATGATGAAATTCTTACGCAACTTACAAAGGAGGAGGAAGTGATAATTTGGAGCAAAGTATTGAGGGTATTTCCTCATTGAAAATAAATTGCAAGATAATTGAAACAACTATTTTCTTCCTTTCAACTACATCTAGACAATACATTTATAGTTTAAAACTACAAATTGCTACTCTCATCTCAAGGTAAAGAATGGTCACCACCCCATTTCACATAATCTAAATGCAAATTCAACATGATATTTTTTTCTTTCAAAATGGATTCTAACAATATTACAATAATTTTGAAAATGAAAGTATATCAACTAAATTTGGAAATGATAGGTATATCAACCTACAACTTTACAATATTTTGGAGATGAAAGTATTTTGGAAATTAATAAAGGAATATCCATTTCCATCCTACATTCAAAATCTCCCTTTCGTTCCAAACAATACAATCTTGATAATTTCCTTCCACAAGACTACACCACGTATGACGATTATGAATTTCATCAATCCCACACCATCTTAAAGGAATTTACAAGATAGAAATGATTTCCAAAGAGTGCAACAAATTTACTCAAAATTTAAAAAATTTATAATGTATCCCCTCAAATTAGGAAGTAATGGAACTTGGTAATAAACTACAACAAGGATACCACAACCAACTTTCATGTCTTCAAAGAGTATGTATTCTCCACAAAGGTAGCTTCAACTTTGGCATCTCTTTAACTTCACAAAGAGAACCACAAACAAGGAAGGTGGGAGTAGGCAACAATATCAACCTAGCCTTAAATACTTTAAGGTAATAATTCATTCCCTTAACGGCCCCCGAGCCCCAACCAACAAACCATGAAGAGAATTGAGCAACATTGACGACTATCACAAAGAGGCTTCTCGAACAAAACACACATACAACACAAGAAACCCCACCAAGATCACATAACAAATAATTTCAGACATACACATCAAAAAACAAAAGTTTGAAGAATCAAACCAAATAGAGTAAGGGATATGGGAGACCACCTCCTTACGCTTCCCAAGTCAAGTAGGAGTCTCTCTCTAAGCCTCCAAGTGCACAAGAATAATCACACAGTTCCCTAACTCTACCTTGCAGCAAACAACAAATACATGAATCCCTTTTCCCTCCCTATAGGAAAGACTCCCATTCACACTCCCAAAAATTTGTCATGCCTCACATAAACTCCCTTTTCCCTCCCCAATGGTCCCATAATCCCTACTCCACATACCCAACTAAGGCCAACTACTCAACCAACCCACACAACACCATCACAAGACAAGAAATACTTTTAACAAGCACAAAATTTCTTATAACAAACAAAGTAAAATAAAAATAAAATTTTGAATAGCCTGCCTCTCCATAAAGATCCAGGAAGAATGTTCACAATAATCTTCAAATCCAAGAAAAGAATTCCAAAATCTCCCAAATCCAAAAGTGCACAAGAAGTAAAATGAGAAAGTAACCCCCATTCCAACCAAAAGTCACCAATAAATAGAATTTGGAAGTGAGGATGATGAGGTGGCTCAATTTATGATTCCATTTCATCATCCACAATCCTCACACTTAAGTAAAAACATAAAAACCAAGAAACATCAGTGCATAACCAAGGACTATGACAACCCAGATTGCTCAAAACTTGAACACTATGCTTTCAAGGGATAAAAATAAATTTTGAGAAGAGAGAAAGTGCAATTATTTTCCTTCTCCTACACACAAATATGGACAAATAAGTAAAAATTCATCTTCCCTACCCATAAGTAATGGTTGTCAAGAAAAATTAAGAGACATGGGTCAAGACTTGCTTGCTCCCACAAGTTTCCAAAAGTTCCCCCCAAGTCAAAACCCTAATTTTGTACATGGGGTGGAGTAAAATAATCTCAAATCAACATAAATTTATCTTACGCAGAGGAACTACAAGACCGCATTATCACTATTAGTCACATCTCTACTTTGGTTAAACGAAACAAGAAGGGTTTAATTCTAATAAACACACATTTACACGTGCTAATAAAGTGAGGAATTTTTTCAAATTTAAATACACAAAACATAAATAAACACATACAAAAATTAATGAAATAGACACAATCCACCCCATGGCCACATATGTGAAATGATCCCCACATGGGAGACTTCCAAACAAAACAAGAAAAACACTACACAAAACAACATTATACAAGTTTTCAATTTGGCCTCGTTGCTCAATGCCCAACATCCTTCCGTGGTTGGTCACCTATCCCCTTTTGATATTTGTGATATAATGTTTCTGACAAACACAAACAAAATACCTCTTTGGCCTCTACGAATCATATCAACAACATCAAGAAATTATATATATATACATAGATATATCATATATATATATATATAAACTCAAAATTCATCATCCAACATTATAATAATTCTATTATCCATCAATATGCAAATAATTCTAATTCTAACATCCATGAGATTACAATTATATTCCAATATCTCAGAACATCATGAGTATAACGTTTTAATATAAAATCCAAATAATGTAATATTAACATATGCATCGAACTATCTAACATCACTGTCATCTAGTGTATCATTATCAAAATGTGAACCAAAACATATCAATAGTCCAAATATTTGTATATTCTATCATCTACTTCTCAATATATAATAATCAAAATGTTTAAGTATCAATCCAACAATAATATCATCATAATGAAAATAGTGTCGAAGAGGAGTGGGCACTACACACGCCACTTTGAGATAGATTATATTAGGTGCAGCGTGACCCTAATTTCTTATATTTCTAAAATGAATTTAAATTATACGAAATCTTATACTTAACATTTAGTTTAGTAAATATTCCCCCTTTCCTCACCTACAACATCAAAAAAATTTCAAAAATTCTTACCACTAAGAACGCGTATGTAATTCCCTAATTTATACGCCGATAAAACCAACTAAGTTTTTGGATGTGAGTATAAAATTTTGAATATTTTTTTTATTATTTAAGTAAAACTAAATAAGTTCATGTTTTGAAACTTAAAATTAAATTCATTAATACTTCTCGCTAGTTTTTTCTTCCAACAAATTAGTCGTCGGCATCTGAAAGTTCAAGGTAATAGATGACTCTAACCCAAAGGGTCGTCGATACGGATTTTTCTTACAAAAGGTTCAAAATTTAACTCGTCATATTTCGATGGTGAGTGGAGATGGCAACGGATTTCCCTCGCTATGGAAGACTTAGCTAGAATAATCCAATTCATTATGGCTTATTTATTCAATTCATAAATCCACATCTCACCTTTTTAGTGTAATTAGGTTCGTTATTATTATTTTAGGTGCTCAGTAAAGAAAGGTCATGGTAAAAAATCAATTCCAAATTTTCTAACTCATTATTCAACTTTGCATTATACCAGGGTGCCACAGTTACTTATGTTAGGACACCAAACCCTATACACATAGCTATGGGAGATAGTATACAAGAAAAAAGTATTTGTAGACCAAAATAAAAAACCAACACTAACTGGTTACAAAAAATAACAATTTAAACCTCATAAAGGATGTATAAGGGGGTCGCAAAATAGGCTTCAATAATAACAAAACACGAGTGTACACCTACCATCCCTAATTTATATTATTTTTTTTAATTTTATATGTCTATAAATATTTAAATACCCACCCAAACATATTTTACATCCTTAAATTTGAAAACTATATTTTTGTTCAAAATAATAAGAAAGAGGAATAAAGTAACACATCCATCCTAAATAAAAAGAATTATAAAAGTTTATAAGGGGGGATGAGTCAAAATTAGTAGGCCATATAAAAAGTGACCTATCCCACGAAAAATATGGTCCATTGGATTTATTAGCTCACATTTGTAGATCTCTAGGGTTGGAAGGGAGTTCTATCTTTTATTATAATGCACATTGTTTTGTTATTATTCTTTCATCCTCTTTTTTTTCTTACAGTGCAGTGCCCACTCCTCTTCGACACTGATCTTAACATGATTTTTGTGTTCTTTGGATTGGAGGAATATACTTTGTTATCATATTTCATTAGTAGACATTGATAGATGGACATTATTATATTTGATTAGTATTTTATTAGACATTACAGATATTTTGATTACAGTGATGTGGTGACTCATAGTGTGAATTATATGCATTGATTGACATTTTAGTATAGATGATGATCTAGATTTAGTACTTTATATATGTACTAACTCATTAGATTTTAGTATATAGATTTTGTTAGACAAACTAGTTAGTCTTGTGATCTTATTGTTAATTGATGAAATGATAGAATTGAAATATTTTGGAAATTGTGAACAATTGGTGAAATTGCTTGATTTTAGTGATGATTTAGTTATGTTATTGATGATGTGAATTAATATGTATATGTACATTTTATTGTTTTTATGTCATTAATATGACCACAAGACCAGAGAGGTATTGTTTTGATTTTTGCAAGAAATTGTACCACAACAAACAAAAGGGGATAGGAGACCAACAATGAAGGAATTTGGGGTATTGGCAATAGGTCACCTTGGCAACTTGTGTATTTGCATATTGTTGTGTTAATGATATTTTATTAGGAGGTCCCCATTGGGGGGTGGCCTCAAATGTGACCTTGGGTAAATGTGTTGTTTTCCCTTTTGTTTTAATTATTTTGTGAGTATGTGAATTATTTTAGTAATGTGATTCACCTTTATTATTGTTAGTTAATATGCTCCATTTAAGTTGATTAATTATTGTAATTTGGGATGTGACCAAAGGGGGTATTTAATGTTGGTAGATTGTCCTTGATTTTATCTTAGATTTGAAAGGATTTTATTGGCTTTAAGTGTTGTATACTCAAACTTACATGTCAAACTCGGATTTGGGCTTAAGGGCCATTTTTGGAGGCTTTTGGGACAAGTTAAGCTTGTTTCACACCTCTTAATTTCACCTGCCAACTATACCTATGGGTTAAGGGGTCAAAAATAGACCCCATTATGTGATTTGTAATGTAAAAGATGATATTTATTGCACTTTCTTACATGAGTTTTTAATTGTGTTCTTTAGAAGTGTGAGTAGGAGTTTGTATGTGTAAGATGCTTCTCATTTCCTCAACCACCAATTTATCAAGCTTTGGTTTTGGGGTTTGACCATGTAGTGTGGAGTTAAGGAGAAGTGATGTGGCATCCTACATGGAGCCACCTCACCCTCCTCTTCCCTTTTTTCTATTTATACAAGTTTAATTGATGGTTTTGGGGTTACATGTTTTATTTTCATTCTTGCATTTTGGAGGAGATTACTTTTAGATTTCTTGTTGGAAGCTTGGGATTTGGTTTTTGTTTGATTGGGACTTGGAAAATATTGGAGCTTGGGTTCTAGATTGGATAATCTTGCAATGGAAAGGTAGGGTCTTCATTTTTATGTGTTGTGAAAATGGTTATAAAATGAATGATTTTTGTATGTCTTGGTTTTAGAATTATAATGGCCTTAAGGTTGTGTAGGAGAAAGAAAAATGGGATATATTTTGAGGGAGGGATAAGAGTTTATATTGTGCATTTGGAGGGAGATTGGGTTGGGTGCCCCACCTTGTGATAATATGAAGGATTTCTTATTTATCTTCTTATATTTATTGAGGGAGGGATAAGAGTTTGTGGGAGACATAAGATAAATTGAGGGAGGGATAAGAGTTTGTTTGGGGTTGTGTGAATGAATTTTTGGAGGCTTTTAAGGTGGGAACTCAACCCATTGGGAGGCATAAGTGTTTTCCCCGTGTTTCTTATCTCTCTCTCTTGGTTTGGATATTGAGCCTTTGTTCTTGGGAAAATTGTATGGTGGTTATTATTTTATATTGTTCTTATTGTGTTGAAAGTTTGTGTAAATGATTGTTGTTGAAGCCATGTAAAAGTTTCCATTGGTTACCTTATACCTCCTATTGTTTCATTGTTTGGGCTCGGGGGCCAATGAGGAGGAAGGTTTCTCCTTCTTATTGGATTATTGGTTGGGTGGAGAGCATTGTCTATTCCCCTTATTTTGTTGTGTTTGGATTTTGGAGAAATGGAGGAGCTCAAATTATCATCTTGGAAAAATGTGTTTTGTGAAAATTCAAGAGGAAAAGAAAATAGAAATGGTTACTTTTGTAAAAAATCTGCCATATTGTCTCCACTTATGTGGAGGGATTTTGTAACTTGCATTTTAAATTTTTCTCTTCTTGTAAATGTAATTTGTAAAACTAATTTGTATTCGTTATTCAAGAAGTGTTTATGTTGGAAATTAGGAATGTGAAGTTGTAAATGATTTGATATTAAGTTTCCTTCAAATTTGTAAAATTTATATCAAAAGTGTATTTGATTTAATAATGGAAACCATCCTTAATTGGAATGGGAAAAAACTTATATTCAAGCTTATATACTTGACTCAAAAGTGTAATATGTTTTCATTTTAAAATATTAGTGTTCTTACATGGAAATACACTTGTTTTTCTTGAAATGTGTGTTATTTTGAAAGAAAGGAAAGATTTCTTATTTATTGTAAAGGTTAGCACATTGAAATGTTGAAATCTATAGTCAAAGTCTACACTAAGTTATAAGAAGATAGTTTTATATCTAGTATTTCAAATCAAAGAAATATTTTTCCTCCTTGCTTACATTGGATTAAATGAAAGGCTCTTAGTTTTAGCTTTATCACATCTATAAAAAAATAGAAAAATTGACAACTATTTACCTTTATTAAATGTACTATATAGATGAACTTGAATGAATGTTTTAAAAAAATAGAACAATATATATATATATATATATATATATACTTAATAAGGCCATTATATTAGGTGATATATATATATAAAGAAAAATAGTTGATAAATCCAAATGGCTAATATTGAGTTTGTTTTATTAAATAAAATTTATAAATTAAAAAGTGTTACGGTCAAATTGTTTGGCCACATCTTGTTAGTAATTGTAAAAGGGTTTGGGGGGAGGGCGTTGTCTACACCCCCAACCCATATAGAATATGGGGTGGGGATGGGGTTTGTGCCCCCCCCCAAACCAATATAAAACTCAATAAAAAATCCATTGTAATTTCTTTAAATCCTTCTCATTTTTAATGCAAGTCACGACATATCTACTAATCTTTGCGCATTTTTTTTATTGTGCCATGTTATATACGTAGCCTTTAATATATGTATATATATAATATTTTTCCACCATATTTAAATTGACATTTTAAAATATGGTAAATTCCAAATGTGTGTGTGTGTGTGTGTGCGCGTGCACATGCATATATAACCCTCATTCTTTGTATATATCACTAACTAAAACTAGAAATAAAATGGGGAAAAATGCCCATACCCGAGTAGGGTAAACCTAAGAAAATATAAAATAAAAAATAATAATATGACCAAACCCTAGGAGAAGGTTGCAAATGAAATAAGTAACTAAAAATGTGTATATCCATTCATGAACTTTGAGCAACCTTTCATGGCCTCCATCCTCCTCCTTCTCGCAAACCTACAAAGTGAAAATGAGAAAATAAAGTAAAAAGAATGAATAAGGATAGCTCATAAGGATGATTGGGGTTAGAATGAATACCTAAGATCTAAGGGCTCCAAATGAATCGATCTAAGGGCAAGGAATCAATCCTACAATTGTTAGGTGAGTATATTTTGTGGGAATATGTTTTAAATTAAAATTATGTGTAATTTGTAAATGAGGCCACTAAAGGGTATTAGAGTGTTAGGATTAAAATGTGACCTTTATTCTCTAGATAAATGATTTATTAAGTGACATTAAAGTTAGAAGGATAAATTAAATAATTTTGCTGAAAGGTGCAACCTAAGTAATGAATTATAAGAGTTAAGTAATTGGAATTAACAGGAACCCTTGAAGGGGTTTTAAACCCGAACTGACTTGGAGGAAATTAATAATATTTATTTATTAATTTAGTTACTATAATCTATAGTTATGTGGACCTTACTAAACACGTAATATTTATATCTAGGTACTAGTTATTTGATGCAACCCTTTTACACAACAAAAAAAATTATTCCTTAATTTCTCCTAATTAATTTTTGGATTTTCTCTGGGGTTTTGTGAGTGGAAAATATGGGTATTACATATGGGATTTAGCAGAGGGTTTGTTTTAATAGAGGTGCCCCCTTCCACTCTCTCCTTCCATTATGGCTTACCAGAGCCATGTCTATTTTTTCTCTTTTTTTGTTATGTTCCAAATGTTTGATCTTCAGGGGCGGCGGCCATAGATGGAAGGAACTTATTACAGGTTTATTTTCTTATAGAGAGAAGGGGGGAAGTATTCATTTGCAGGTCTCTCTTGGCTCACGGATTTTTTGATTTGGGTTAGAAGAGGTGGCAGATCTGGGCATTTTTAGAGGGAGGGGTGCATGGCCTTGCCGCGGCCCCTCTTTTCACAGATCTGAAAGTATTTTTTGTTTTAATATATGTACACACACACGGGAATGCATCGATGCCTATCAGGTAAAGAGAAAAATGTTTTAAATTTCATTATTTTTGAGTAAGGAATTTTAGATCTTATTCTATTATTATTTTAATGGTACACACACACACACACCTATATATGTAGTTGTGCAAATCGGGTTCACGAGATTTATTTTATTTTATATTTTATAAACCCTTGCATTCCTAAGGGGTGAGAGAGAGAAAAAAAATAAAGAAGTAAAACTGAACACTCTATTTCTTTCCATATATTATCATAGATCTTCAAATTTAAGTCAAAAGCACCATTCCCTTAAAATAAAGATTTCAACTTTATTACAGATATATGAATTGGAAGGAATAAGCTTTACATAAGTTAATCACACCATTTCAAGACTACCTATTTTTATGACATTTTCATATTTGATTTAACTCATGATATGCTACAGTACAAAAATACATTTCCCCTTCATCTTCCCTAACTCATAATATAAATAAATTTGTTTTAAAAAAGAGGGAAACAACGCAGCTAACATTAAATTTTATTTTTTTTATTTTTAACTACACAAATATTATTTCACAGATAAAACAATATTTTTTAAAGTTAACATACATTCAAAATAGACTTTTCATTTACATTCTCTTTCAAGATTCAAGGGATGTTACCTTTCGAACAAGATTATGGAAGAATAAACCTACAATTTCATACTTTCTTGTTATACAATACAAGGGAAATATGACTCTGCACCAATAATTTACAAACTTAAAAATCCTTCTCTTAAGAGAGAAGTAATTCTAACCAAGATAGCCCTAACCATTACAAAAAATAATTTAAAATACAAGTGTAGAAGCCTCTCCAAAATGGGAAAAAGCAAGGCCAAGATTTAAAAAAAAAATCTCCCATGCTCCAAAACATGTTTGCAAGCTTCCACTCCATATGAAAGTCTTCAATACACAAGAGAATAAGGCTCGGTTTCCACCCAACCAAATGGCATCATCACATGTCATCTCCACAAATGGAGGACATGCTAGCCTCCCTCCAATCCCATGGGAGAGAGATAATGCATTCATAAAAATTGCACAAGTATGGGGTAATCATAGGATTGAAAACACACACAAACACCAAGAGAAAGCAAGCCAAAGCAACACCAAAATCACAAGATGAGAACTCCATGCTTCCTCAAATTGGGGAAGAGTGGCAAGGAGCCCATTATAAACCATTTTGTAATCCAAACATATGGGCACCCAAAAAAATCTCCATAAATCCCTCCTTATCACTCCATCTCAAAATCCAAGCCTCCTCCTTGTAAGGATTTTCAAACCATTTTCAACCATAAGATATTTTCCTTAACAAGGATGGAAGATGAGGTTCAAACCATATGAACAGTCATCTTCCACATCAAACCATATGAGGGGAGGAAATAATAGAAATACCATCATGGATTTCTCATCAAGCCATGTGGTGTAAGATGGGGTTTTCTCCTTCCCCTAAAATTCCAAAATCCACCTCAAGTGAGATGGATGGAGAAAATTGAAACAAACAATATTTACAAAGACACCCACAACAACATGCAAGCATTCAAGAATCCAAAAAACCATTTTTATTTTTCACATTATACCATAGGAAAATAAAAGAGGTATGAATGCCTACCTCAAAAATATCTATCCAACTTTAAGAACAAACCAAGCTCTCCCAAGCTCCAAGCTCTCTCCAACTCCCATGAGTAAAAATGAGAAGCAAAAGTGCATACCCCTCTCCAAGAGGAGGTATATGAAGGACAATCAATCACAATTCCTCACAAATGAGAGGGTGACATGTGTCACCCATATCATTATCCAACACAAGATTCCCAAAATCCCATTAAACATAAAACAAAACACATTTAGGAAGAAAAATCTCAAATTTCTCAGAATGACAATAAGCCAACTCACTTCAACTTTTAAGATAACAAACAAATCAAAAACACTTACAAGATGGTGACAAGATAGGTATCAAATGGGAGGGAAATGCCATTTGACCTTGAAAAGAGGCCCCCCTACCCATAGGTAGGGTCCAAGGGGTCCATTTTTGTGTAAGGGAGACCCCCAATGTGAAAAGAGACCCCTACAAATGCCACATTTAGCCCAAATTGAATATTAGGTAAAGTGGATCCAAGGTAGAGGTGGCGGGGCCCACCCAAATGATGATTAGGTGATCCCACATCATAAACAACAAGGTTAATTAACTTAAAACACTACTAATACATGTAGGGACCATTCGGTCCTTAAACTAGCTTAGCACAAGGTTTAACAAAATTAAAATAACATAAATTAATTAGGAATCACCAAGGGTGTCAAAACATAGATACGTCCACACACACAAGGTCAAACAAGGTTCGCGTATGGCTAAAGGACTCATCCGAGAGATTCACTTGTGCAACTTGAGGTGCAACTCTGAAACCCACATTCTCCCTTGTGACCCTGTAATATGCACACTCAATTAACATGTCAAACATACCTTCTCGATATAATAAAACAATAAAAATGATACCACCCACATCAATCATTATTTCACTTATGACTAACAATTCGAATAAAAAAAGCAACCAGTATTTAAATGCAATAACTATCCAAAATATCATATATATTTCAATAAATCAAAACATAGAATTCATCTAAGTTGTTCCATGATAACATCCAAAGTGGTATCATCATAAATAATTATCAAAATATGCAATAGATTCATCATTTATCCATCATATATCTAGTAAAATCTATCTAACTTGTATCCTTCTAATATCCATAATAGAGTGGGTACAAGAAACTAGTAATACGTATCACAAAATTTTATTTGCAAATGCATAATTCAATTTTGGGTTAAAAATCAGATTGAGTGTATATAGTAAATCCGACAATTGATCAATTTTGGAGAAATCAAAATCCAAAAAATTGATTAAAATTTTAAGATCTGGGGAAACAGTTAAAAAGTGAAAATTTAAACTTATGTTTTCGGATCACATGCTAACAGGTGCTTCATGTGTAGCATTTTCCTTGCAGGACTATATGTCACTATGGTTGTCTATTACATCTTGCTTTCCATTATTTTCTATTGTTTGCAGTTTATGCCCTGTCTTATTTGATCACTACTTGTATGCTTATGGCCGCTTTGGCCATGATTGTCTTGTGACATTGTGAGTGATGCCCCATGTTTGAAACCCTCTTTTTAACAATCTGTTTTGTATGCACACTTGCTTGTTACATCGTTTTTCTATAACATGCTTTCTACTTTATCTACTAACACATGTATCTAGCCACTTTGTTTTCATATGGCTCGGTTTCTTCCATGCATATTCCCTCCCCCTGCAGGGATACAATTCAATTTAGCATCAAGTCCTCTCTTTGGGCCACACACTCCTATAAAAATTTCATGCACCCCAAATGAGGGGGGCATACATTGGATGAACACATCACCCTATACATCATCTCATAGTTACAGCATAGTACAAAATCAGCACAGATAGACAATTACATAACTACTTAAAAATACACTTGGATTCTTAACACAACACAAACACCAACACCTGGGATCAGATAAGAGCTCCTATGTGCCTGTGTCATCCCCTGGGTGCTAATGTCCTAGGGGAAAATACAATCAGTCTCTCAAATCATAACATTTCACAAAAAATTTCATAGTATAGGCACAGTCCTCCAGCAAACAGAATGCATTCTATCTCCATTTTCAATCAGAAAAAATAGTACATTTGGATGAAATCAGGGATAACAAGAGCAAAGCAGGAACGCACCTTCTGCAGTGGTGTATATCAGGCAGAGTCATGGAAGGAGAGTAACACTAGACCTCTCTCCCCAAAACTTGTTCTTTGACATGAGATCACCCAAAAAACTCACACTTGGCGTGAGATCACCCAAAAAAATCACTCTACACATCATTTCAGGACACTTTTATATCCTCTTACACTCTTCTACATTAGGTGCACAACACGCCTCAAACACCACCTATGTCATAAGAGTAATTTATGAAAAACCCATCTAATTTCTAAATAGTACTTTATCAATGTCAATAAGATGATTCAACACTAAAATAATGTAGGAAGATGGTGGCACTACGATATACACATTCCTTAACCATCAGAATATGTAAGCGTTATAGCACGTATGCGTTAGTACATGTACATGTTATTGCGTGTATGGGTTCTATTATTTCCTTACACAAACTAAGACCTCTTAGCCTCGAAAATACTTTGTGTTTCCAAGCCTAAGGCGTGGAACTATTCAAATATAGGTACCTACGTGTTTTGGATTGAAACATGTATACATTAATCTTCTACCTTGATAAATCATATAAAAACTATTGAGACATGTTATCTCTCGAAAGTGCACCCTATAGAGATATGGTTGCAGGTGTTCTAAGATCGCAAAATGGATCTCTCTCTTTCATAGATACAATGGAAACACCTTAGGTCTATGGGTATACCTATTTTGAGGTGAGTCTCCGGTATCAAGGCCAGTTCCTTATTGATGTATCCTAAACTGATTTTTTGGGGTTTAAGGGTAAAAGATGACTGTAAAAAAAAAAAAACTGAGGTGATACACCAAACTTGTATGAGGTATTTGACTGAGTACATGCACAATTGATATGGAAAGGATTTTTTATGCTCGAGCCAATAGTTTTCTAAAGATAATTAACGGTAATCACTTTGATGTATTGAGGGATAAAATTAGAACAATACTGCTAAGTTACACATACACATTAATATCATGCAGAAATTAATGAATTTACAACATGGTAAGATGATTAATCAGGGAACTCAAACTCACAAGATTAATGGAAACATTCACAAGACTATAAATAATCGGAAAGGCAGAAAATACTTCACATTCAAAGGGCAAAAATGGCAGAAATTTTTTTCAGCACTCTTGTATCTAAAAGTCCTCTTTTTGTGCTTTGTCAAGGCACATAATATATAGCAAAATTATTTCCCACCCTTCCTAAAAATAGGCTATAATTGTACTCACCCATGCATCCTATTTTTCTCCTTCATCTATTAATAAATAAAGGAATAAAAAAAGAACATGCAAATATAAAGAGGCATTAATAGCCATCGGTTCCAACTAAGTCAATTGCAGTCGACTATTCTATTTTTAAGAAAATTATGAGTGATAATTTGCTATAAATATTTTTTTCTTGATGAGCAAGTCTTCTTCCTTGTGCATGCAGATTCTATCTTCTTGCTGATCTATCCTTTTGCTGAAGGTATGCGACCTTATCCATTTTTAGTGATAATATTATCAATATCTAACCATGGTTGAATTTGGTGAATTCAAGACTCGAATTAAGGTGTAAAAGTATTGCAAACTTAATCTTTTTTGGTATTTGCATTGTTAAGCTCCATTCAAGCTAGAAAAGCTCTGTGAAATTTTCCCATGGCTGCCATTGTTGACTGTTCAAGCTTGACTAAAGGTTTCTATAAATAAATCTATCTTTCATCATTTCGAAAAAGAGTTGTCCACATAGGACAAATTTGAACTAAAAATGGTCCTGGAAAACTTTCTTTTTCCATTTTTGATAGAGATTGTGCATTTTTAAACATTTGGGTTGCCCTTCCACTTTTAATTTGGGCCTAACACATGTCTTTATCTAATTCCAGTGGGATCGCGTTCAACTTTATCCTCTTTTTCTGAAACAAAGGTTCAAAGTTTCAAAATCAAAAAAAGTTTCGGTGGCCCGCCTTTCCATCTAAGGCTTTTGATGGCATGAGCGGAGTCATGGGTGAATTTTATACTTTACTCCAAAAGGTTCAAATTCTCAAAGAATCCTGATGATCTACTTCTCCACCTCTGACTTATTGAATGTGTGGCCTTGTTTGGTCCTTAGCGGGGTTGCAGGGCATTTTTAAACTTTGCTCCTTTAAGGTTCAAATTCTTAATCGACCCAATGACCCGCTTTTGACTTAATTCAATATGATTGAATTTCAATACTTCAATGGGGCCATAAGGCATTTTTAAACTTTACTCCTTTTTCAAAAAGTTTCAAAGGCAAAAAACATTCTGACAGTCTGCTTCTCTGCTTTGACTCTTTTGATGCGAGCTCAACATTTGACTCTTTTGATGCGGGCTCAACATTTGAATTTTTCCTTTGACATGAGCAAGGCTGCGGGTAATTTTACAAATTTAATCCCTTTTTCCAAAATGCTTTAAAACACAAAAAGGGCCCGCCCCTCTGCATCGGGCCATAGGACCAATTTGAATGTTTTGCAAAAATGAAAAAGTGCCAAGTTTTACAAAATTGCCCCCGTCATGTTGTTTCCAATTAAATTTTGTCGGGCCTGCGGGTCAATCTGACACTTTTACAAAATGATGAAAATATGCTAAGTTCATCCAAAAGAGCTACCATTTTCATGTGTCAAGATGGGGTTTGCATCGATTTTTGTGATGAATTATGAGCATTGATCTCTATTTTTTTGAATCATGGTTTGTTGATCTCCAACTCACCCAATGAGTTAAGTTACTTTAGTTTGATGAATAAAACATTTAAAACCCTAAGTCTTTCATATTTTCATTCTCAAGCTCTATCCGAGCTAAAGGAACTCTACAAAAAAAAAATTCCCTAGACGGCGACCATTGGAGAGGATCTTTCAAGCTTGGTTTATCTGCATCTATAGTTTTGTTCTGTCGAGCTCGTCTTTGGAATTATCTTTTATTTAACGGCTACCATTTTGATAACTTCGAGTTCTAGGTTTTCTTATACTACAATATTTGTTCAATTTGACCAATTGTGTTGCTTTGAATTCAGCTTTTCTTCAAAAGATATGTGTGTTGTGAAGCTCTGCAAAGATTTTATGGCTACCATTGTTGAGGTTTATGAGCTCAGTCCTTACTATATCATCATTATTTTGAACAAGATGGTAATGGCTTCATGTTTTTTTGTAATCTCCTGAGTGTATATTGCTCATTTTGATCACTATTGATCTTTCCCTTTTACTTTGTCTCTACTATTTCATCTTCGAAACATTAATACTCATTTTTCCTTTGCATTTTAATGTGATTTCTGGAACAACATTAATCTCTGAGTTAAAACTCACTCTGGGTTTTCCTTTTGGCTCAGAATTCGATGAGGGTTTTCTCTGCTTCAATTTTAACCAGTGAGTTCTTGATCCTTACTTTGATTTTAGTACCCATTAATGGGTCTTTCTCAATCAAAGCTAGGATCTACATTTTCTTCCTTAGATCTGTAACTTTATTCATTCCTTTGAGCTGTATTGCAACAAATCTACATATGAACCTTTAACAGTCATGCCTGAATGAATTATTTTTTCCAAAATCTGTATCTACACATGTATTTTTCAAATTGTGGCTTGAAATATTACAACCCATATCTGGGTATCACTCCTTTGGCATGGGTATTCGGACTTCTTTATTGCTTGTTGATTCTGCAATCTACACCTGCACACTTGAGAAAACAGCTAGAAAATATTTAGGCTTTTTGGCCTCTCTTATGTCCATGGTTTTATTTTATTCATTCTCCTTCTTTCTAAGTGAGAAAATCATGTATGCAGTTTTGATCTTCAAGTAATCTATATCTCCTATTATTAGACATCCGCGTGCATGAATTAGGAAAGTATAGGAATATGGATTGTACCCTGAGCTTATAAACTGATAGTTTTCTCTTTTTTGTTTTTAGGTAGAGTATTTCTAGTGATGAAAATGAAGAGGGAATAAGTTGAAGATGAAGATGCATCAACCGAAGGAGAAGACCCAAGGCAATGATGGGTTCACTCATACTCCTCTATTTTCTCTTTCATGCATGTGTGCCTCTTATTTCAGTGGTTGTACTTTACTTCTCAGTTACATCCCACAGCTTGTGTGGGAACATTTGAAATTCCTTATGAATAAAGCATTGAATTGTGAAATTGAGTTGTGTATTTCTTTCTGCATTTATTCTTTCTGATATGGATTGTATGATGAACTAAACAACCCAATAATATAATTGAATGTCTTAAACATGAAGGAAAGAACATTAAAGAATACCTGTGACATCTAGTAATGAACTCTGATTTCTATAATCTGCAGTCTCGATTGCTACTTTAAAACCTAACACTTCATCTATTATGTAATTCGGTGTCTTCATCAAGACAACACAACTATCCTTCGAGGCCTTGTGTTCTTTTGCTAAAGATAGCATGAAATTGCAAGCTATGTGATCTGTTATGTTTTATAACAGTACACATAGCTGAAAATTTCATGTAATCATTAATTAATTAACAGTAACAATATTTTCTGAAAGAAAACTTCCCTAGCTTAGATATACTTCACCAATGCTATCCATTGTAACAAAGTTTTGAGTTGCACATTTTTGCACAAGTGCAAAAACTTGTCAACAAGACCTTTATTAAAAATAAGTCCACGACATCAAACAAACTATCCTCTTTCTAAATATATAATTTTTCAATTGTTTTGACTATCGTAAGGTTTCCATCTATATTTATTTCAAACTTTTTCTTTTATACCTCTATTTTGGGTGATTATACATGTCTATATTTCATCATGTATATATTTTTTAACTCATCCAAATTCAATAAAAATTATATAGTACCAAACTAGTACTAATTCTATACATATTCGGTTATCCCTTATTTTTTGAATTTCAAAATCCTTTTACTTGGAAAATCATTAAAAAAATCACTAAAAAATCATGAAAAAATATATCCCAAACTACATAGAGCTCAAAAAATGAGGGGGGTGGGGGCACAATAGACTCTCTACTATGTTTTGTCAATAAATAGGATCACCTCATAGAATTTTAGCTCCTTGACCCACGTACACTCAACCATTTTCAAAAAAAAAAATAGTTGTTTAGAAACTAGACTCAATATTCTACAATTCATGCTCTTATAACATCTTTAAATTTTGAGTGTAGTTGTCTCAAATAATTCTTATAAGTTAAAGTTTCTTGTTTTTTATTTAAAAAACATCCCCTTGAAACCCGTTTTGGCCCCCATTTCCATTCACTTACCCAAGACTACACACAATATGTAAAGTATGACTTCACTCTTCACAAGGTTGTGCGAGACTTCCCAATATAAAAAATAAATTAAAAAATCTAAAATATTTTTGCATAAATCACTTGTTTAATTGACTTATATCCCTTACAAGTACACAAGTATTAGTCCTTCAAACCATTCAATAATTTACACCATAAAATGGCTATACAAAATTAACTATTATCACTCTCCATATTTATGATAGATGTAAGATTTATTGTGAAGCTATGTGTTACTATATCAATTCATTTATGGAGATTATAATCATTTCATCTACGGATATCATAAGGATTCATCTCCTCCTCATTTTCTAGTGTAGCAAACCATCTCCCAAATATCACATGTTTTATGTTACTCAAATGTGTCTCCTCTTCATAGTAAGAATATCCTCTGCTTATATAACATGAATTTCCCCTCTTGTGAGAACCATGAGGGAGCTTTCATCTCTTCTACTCACATCAAAAGTGCATGTACCCGTACTAGTGATCAAACTTGTGCATTATAGTCTTATATCCTTATTATCACATAAGCGCATTCCTCCCACACTAATTTGATCACTTAACCTCCAAAGAAATTTCTTAACCCAAGGTTTTTAGGGCATAATTCTTAGAACTTACACAACCCTTGTTTCAAGATATCCCCTCATATAATGGTTGATAAAGAAATCATTTTATGTAAAGAAACACATTTTGGAGGATTATTTAGTCATTTTGGAATAGAAAAAACCTTGGCACAACTAAGTGAGAGATATTAAATAGATACATTAAAAGATTTATATTTTACCAATTTTCAAAGGGAAATGGTTTTAATTCAAGGTTACATCAGTCATAAAACCATGAGAAAAATTGAGTACAGATTCAGGGTTTTTGTAGAACTGAAAAGGGTTATGATTCTATCTTTGGTATAGATGAAATATTTTCTAAGATGGCTCACTTTATTTCTTGTAAAAATATTACTTGTTTCTACGCATAAAGATAAATTTATTTTCAAGTTGTGAGGTTTCATTGATTATTTTGTAGGTTATTGTGTGTGAATAAGAAACTAAGTTTGTGGGTTAGTTTTGATGCACATTATGGAAGAAGTTGAAAACTAACTTGAAATTTATTTTTTCATACTACCCATATGAAGATGGCCAAACAAAAGTTTTTAACCAAATCCTTGGAAACTATATGAGATGGTTGGTTAGAGAGAGGAAAGATATGCAAAATACAATCCTTACATGCACAAAGGTTTTGTACGATAACTCTATAATTAGGAATATTGGGAAGTCACTTTTCTAGATAGTTTATGAACTAATCCCGAGAGGTGATACTAAATTGTATTACATCAAGGAAGATGGAGGAGGAATACTTAGGAGTAAAATTATTCATAAAATACACAAAGGTTATGCATTGAAAAGTGTGCATGCATCGTATAAATACTATATAGATTTGAGAATGGAAGAAAGATAATTTTAAGAAGGATACATGGTTCTTGTATACCTAGAGATAGATAGGTTACCAAGAGGAACACATGATAAGTTTAAAGTGAAAGAAAAATGGACAGTGTAAACTCCTACAGAAAATTATGAAAAAACACATGAGAAAGAGTTGTTGGATAGCATAGACATTTCTCCTATCTTAAATGTTGAATACCTGTAGATTTATTATGAGGAAAAAAAAAGTGATGAAGCAAAACATACCAAAGAATATTAGAGATGCCAAATATTGGAGAAATTTCTCATAAATGTTGAATAAATTTTGGATCAATATGTAGAAAATAAATACATATAAAGAGGGGAAAATATGGTAAAATGGAATGGAAGTGAATTTTAGGATGCATTATGATTAGCATAGCGAAATTGGATAAATTTATCCTATCTATTGAATACCTCATGAAACCAACATGAGCAAGGGATCTTGTTTCCTCTTACTCATATTGTATGATCCATAGAAACATCTAATTTCACTTACAATCTTGCATCACCAAAATAAGTTAGAGCTATAAGATTTGATTATTTTGCAATATAGACTTGATTTACATGTCCTTGTGTAATTATGTGTGTAGACACAAACATATGCAATTATTACTATTACATTATGCCTTTAGTATGTTGTAATACAAATATTAGACACTGGTGACACTTTTTCCTAGTCCTTTTATTGCGTTTGATTGATTTAGATTATGAAAGTTTCTTACATTTCTTGGATTTACATATTTTGGTAAAGTTGCAAGGATCCTTGTTCCCATTTTCGGTCATTTTTCTCTTTATTTTCCTTGGGATAGTACCACCCAGCAAGGACACTAGCGCCAGGGTTCTAGTTTCTCTTCTGCGCACTTTTGTCCATCTTATCTTACTTTCTAATTTGTCACCTGGTGCATAAATTTGGGTCTTTTATAATTATTTTTTAGGGATTTGGGTCGGAATTTTGTGTCACTAAGTGTCAAAATTCAAACAAAGGAATCATATATACACAACCAGCTAAATATTATTAGGGTCTAGGAAAAGGATGGAATTTTGGAATGAATTATTCACTGCCCATAATTATAAATTCCATCTCACACATTCTTTGTAGGGGAAAAATATTTGTATATTGTTATCTTCATGTGAGTGAAACAAGGTAAACCTAGCTTCAAGGGACACTAATCACATTTGAGTGACCATTGAGGTCAGTTTGAATCATACATATGCATTATTTATTCCATCTAATGTGTGTTTGATCTCTATGTAAGTAGTTAATATTTTTTTATAGGTGCATATGCAATACTAAATAACTACATTAAAGTCAAAGTGACAAAGAGTGAAGTGAAGAAGACAAGATCAAATCCTAAAAATACCATATCCACAATTATTTCTGAAGACACTAGCATCCTAGGTTCGGATACTAACACCTGAGGGAGTCCTATCATCCATCAGGCAGTCCTTTCTGAAAGACTTAGAAGTTTTTATATTACATATGAAGCTTACTCAATTTAGATTTAGTCTATTCTAGCCATTCTTAAACCCAAAATCCTTTCAAACCACGAGTTATCAACTAATTCATTCTTATCCTCTTTTTTCTTACACTTGCTTTCTATTTCATATTAGATCTTACTTATTTCAGATGTACCTATTTAATATTAGTCTTGATGAATATTTTTAAAATACTTATAAATCATTTTGTGAACTCGTTTATTGATCAAACCCTAAGATCCCTCATTTTGTTTCTTATGAGTGTTCCTAATGGCCAACAAAAAATGTAGTGTTACCGTCATTAACAAATCTCTTTCCACCAAGTATAATCTTCTTCGTATGACTAGCCTTCAACATTTTTTTTGCAAATTCCCATGAAGAGGTTTAATTATACCTTAAGTCACATATTACCCCTATATATAACACTTTTCTTGTAATCACAAAGCTCATAAACCTTCATCTTAATGTTTCACTCCTTCCCCTACTGAGGCTACTAGTTATTGTGATAATAGTGATGTTGTTTCTCTTGCTAAAATGATAAATGTGTGGAGGATTTGGTAAATTCTCAAATGAAGAATGTTTTGGGTAAGTGCATCAATCTGGGGGGGCCAAAAAGTGAACATAAATGTGAAATTAGTAAAAATGCGTACGCATTTTTAAAAAACACATACGAGTTATAATTTTCTTGGTTTGGTATTTCCCAAGCCTAAAATGTGCATGTGTTATAATGCAGATGTGTTTCTATTGTTTGGAAACGTGTACATGTTTTGAGTTGTATGAAGTTTGGAAGGGCCCAAAGGAGCCATATTTACTAAAATAAATGTATATTATAAGAAATAATAAAATTATAAAGAAATAATAAATATGAGAAGCTAAATGTAAAGAAATGTAGCTTCTTATAATTATTATTTCTTTATACTTTTATTATTTCTTATACTTTAAATTTATTTTAGTAAATACAATAAGTTAGGGTCACTCTATCGCCTGATGGAATTGGTCCCTTAGCTCTGACAGCTATAATCTAGAAGATATTTTTTCAAAATCTAATCTAGTTGGTACTTACTCATTTTTAGGATTTCAAAAAAGGACCTAAAAATTTTAGGGCATATATATTATAGTTGTTATCCAATTTTTCCCCTCAAAAAAAATCAAACAAACAAGAAATTTCATGCAGAGAAGTCGTCATGGTTGATTTAGTCATGAAGGCTTGCATTTCGAGGTTGGCCAAGAAGGAACAGGTCGAGCGAATTACAGAGAATTTTGAGAAAAGAAGAAGCTCCGAAGTCCAAAATTTTTCAGACTTCGGAAGTGGAGCGTTTTGGCATTTTGGAGATTTCGGTGGGGAAAAAGGGATCAGCAAAGTCCAAAATCCCAAATTCTAAAACTCCAAAAGTCTGAAAATTTAGACTTTTGGGTTTCGGGGTTTTGGAGGTTTCAGTGACCAAACGGGAAAAAATGAGGAAAGAGTTCCAAAACCCGAAACTCCAGAAGTCCAAAATTTTGCAATTTTGGGTTTCAGGGTTTTGGAGATGTGAAATTTGGGGTTTCAGAGTCTTTGGCGATAAAATCATAAAAGTGACTAAAAATGTCTGAAATCCTGAAAGGGTTCAGATTTCGAAAGTCAATACAGGTTTCAAGGTTAACATGGTGACATGTTCAGGTTTTGGAGGTTCAGTTTTTAGACTCTTACAACTCTCAATGTGTTTTGGGTGATGAATAGTGAAAATTTTTGAAAAGGCAAAATGTCTGAAATTCCAAAAGTCTGAAATTTCAGACTTTCAGGGTTTCGGAGGTTCAGGTTTCAAACTTTCAAAACTCTCAATAAAAGTTAGTGGATGAATAGTGTTTCAATCTCTGAAATGGAAATGTCCTAAAGTCTGAATTTCAGGATTTCAGAGCTTGCATGCATTTTGGACTCCAAAAAGTGACAGATCAAGAACCTACCATTTTTTGTAAAATGACACCTCGACCTTCAGATGGCCATAACTTTTGATTGAGAGCTTAGATTTGCACAAAAAATGACTTTTTGGAAATCTCTCAGCATCTGCTACTCAAATACGACTGGATATCTTAAAATTAGTGAAAATAAGTTATTAAAAATGAAGAAAGATAGTCCATTATTTCTTAGGGTGTCAGGCTACTCACCTACCACAATAATGAAGGTATGGGCTTCCTTCTTTCCCAACAAGAAAGAGTACATGAAGGCGTGTGTTTTGTCATATAACCCATCATTGTTGCAGGTGAATTCAATGAATTATAGGGAGGTTGAAGCAAGAATTCAAATTCTTCTCTTCCCCTTCTCTCGTATTCTTCCTATATATTGTAAGGAGGGGCATTTTTCAAAAGGTTAGATAGATTGGATTTACACCCTCCCTTATTCTCTTTTCTGTAAGTGGATTTGTGGATTTAAAACCTCCCATCAAAACTATAATGCAAATATTTCCTCTTGGTCATTGTAGTGTACTATATCAAATTTGTGGAGCAATAATACATGTATGTGGATGATTTTCAACCCTCTCTTGTGTTCATTGCACCTCTCTGATATCTCATTACAATCTTGGTTATCTGTGTATGGTAGTTGTATTAAATTTTAATGGTTTGTGTTTAATGGCAAAGAAATTTTTCAGAATTCCTTTGGTGCATCACCTTTGTTAGTTTAAGTTTATTTTATTGCATCTTCTTAACCCTGTCTCCTTGGAAAGTTAGCCTAGGTTTTTGAGTAGATTCTCCAAAATTTGAATGTTTGCATATGAACAGAGGAATAGGAATTGGCCTTCATCTAGAGAGATTTCCCAATCAAAAATTCCCACACTTTTGGAAAAGCTCCATGTTATGCAATCACACTAATATTTTCAACCCATCGAGTTGCATACATTCAGGGGTGCTATGATTACGCATCAAACAATAGTATGTCTCTATTTTAGGAAAGCATATAGTCATTTTGTAGGTTTTTTACCTTTTGGATTATATTTTGGCCCTAACCACTACTTGAATTAGTACCAATTTTTTAATTTGGCCCATAATTCACTTTAGTGACCACGACTCAACTCTATGATGTTTGTCTACTTCTTACTAAAATGAGATCCTCACTTTGTAGATAGAAGATTTCTCCCTGAATGGGATTCCTGTCCTATGGCCAAAATGAGGTGATTGTAATGTGCCTCCTCCTTCAGGTTTTGATCACACTAGTAGACATTGAATGATTTTTTTATGAATATTACCAAGTGAATTGCATGAAGTGAACTCAGATGATTGCTCTTTCTTAGAAACAGGGTGCTCCATATAAATATCATCCCCTCACCTTTCCTATCTCTAAAATCATCCTTTCATGGAATAAAATTTGTAATTATCATACATTTTTCTTACTCATATGTATCTCATGGAGATAGACGATGCCTTAATACTTCACACATGATGGTCTTGGATACCTCGGTGGCATGACTAGCTCATTTTAGCTTGTTCTTTGGAGAGATTTGGGTACAATGACAAAGTTAGAATATGATGATAATTAAGTCACTCCTTGAGATCCATATTTCACTTTTGAACGTGATGAATCCTTCACAATTCAATTTATTGACCAAGATGACACTTGTGTGTAAGCATTTTTATGGTACATAGACACCTTTTTTCTCAAGTTGTTCCTCATGGAAATGGGTTTCCTCCTCTAGATAGGGGATGAATCCTTGAATGAAATTTTAGGATGAGTTACATGTTCTTGACCTCCATACTTCACTAAAACAGTATATAATCACATTTTATGATCAATGAAACTATTCTAAAAATATAATTCTACCTGCAACTCAAAATTTAGGTCTTATTTCATTTTGAACTGGGATGGGTAGCTGTAGATTTTTTGTAGTACCAACAAAAATATTTATGCCTTGAATAAATGTTGATTATTCCACCTTGTAGAGTATTCTAATATCCTTTTTGTTCCCTTTTTTTCATCCTAACTCTTTCCAAAACTCTTGGAATCGTCCAAAGTAGTCATCTTTCATCATTTTAGCTTTCATTCCATGCACCTAAAAACCTGATCTTAAAAAAAAATTGCTCCTGAGATGATATTTTATTTCCTAAAATTTCCTAAATTTACTTAGAAATATTCAATTCTCTCTTAAATCACCCTTAGATTATTTATATTTTCTATAAAAACTTTCTGATGGATGTTCAATTAGCTACAGAATGGCAAAAATGTCCTTTTTAGGCCATTGAAGGAAGTAGTATCTCATAAAAACTAAATGAGTTGATCAATCACCCTATAGACACTATTTCCTACACACTGAATGATCTTATTAGGAATTTACTTTGATCCGAGGTAAAGCTTGAACTAATGACAGGATGGCCAAATGATACAGAGTACCATGTAATCCTCTTTATATAACTACAACTCAAAATACAACTTCCCCAATTCAACTTTCTCATTTTCCCTTGTTTCAAGTAGGTCTAATTAGGAATTAAAAGAAAAATTAAGGGTTTAATGGATTACCACATGTTTCATCCTTACATCCACCTTTCAACACACCCATATACCTTACTTAAGCACATCTCAATGCTCCATTATTCATTTATCCATTATCTTGCTAGATTTTCAACTTTTGGTTTTTTAAGACTCCTTGTTTGCTCAAGCTATAAAAAATATTCTCAACTTTGTTTTTAACCTTCACCTTGAATTTTAATCAATTTTATTTTCACTCATCTCATTGTTCTTACCCCTCTCTTAATCATTAATGCAAATCACTCAACTCTTTCTCTTTCACTTAAGATTTTGGCATGTGTGTGCAGCACTCCCTGCAAAATTTGTGACATGGACTAACCGCCTCTCATAGATCCTAACTCTGGTGATTGTAGCGGAGAATAACACCTATGGGTTTATTCTCTAACGGAAATCATGGTTCAACAAATTGTATCAGAGTGATAGGTCTCGAGTTCAAAACTCACTCAAGTAATGCTGAGGGGGAAATTGTCGGCATGTGTGTGCAGTCTCCACGAGTTTTGTGACATGGACTAACCACCTCTCATATATCCTAACTCTGGTTATTGTAGCGGAGACTAACACCTATGGGTTTTTTTCTAATGAAAATCATGGTCCAACATAAGGATTTTTCATACAAACCCTTACTCTCTTTAGGCTTCTTTATGGAATTGTGCAAAACAATCAATAGGTCTTCTTGATTAAATTTGTATAAGGATTTTCCCTTATTCCTCAAGGATTAAAAAAATTCTAACACCACTCCCTCAATGATATATACAACTTCTTTATGAGTTTCTTTCCTAAGACAACTATTTCTGAAGGTTGGTCTTGACAGACACAAGAAATATGCATGATTGTACATTTTTCCCTTTACCTACTAACCACTCAATACTTTATACTTATGCCATGATTTTATGAGTCCTTAATACCCTTAGGCCTTCCCCCAACTTTTTAGAGGCTCCATCAACTTCAAAAAAATGGAATAAAGACTATTTTTTTTAAAGGTACATCTTTCCTAGACCTCAAACTAGGCATTAATATTGCTAGACTGTATTTGCACATTGCTTTACTTTTATTCTTATTCCAACCTATACTAGGTATTTTTGAAACTCTTGGTCTTCTTATTATCTTCCTCCACACTTATCAAGGACTCTACTAGGTATAATTATTAACTTTTACAATGAATGTTCTACTCTAGACCCTTAAGTCTGGGCACACATGGTTATGATTGTGAACAACTATTTAATTTAAGAAATCCTCCTTTAGATGGATTATTACCTTTTCTTGACTTTTGCAACACCAAATCCTTGTGATCGATGCCCTGAAATATACTCAAGGATTCCATTGAATCATTATGTTCATGCTACATACTACTAAACTTCTAAAGTAGGGTATAGTCTAGTCTGAGTAAGTCTTTCTATCTATTTTTCATTCCTTGGACACTGTGAGGGTTCCATAAATCCTTGAACACCATTATAGATAAGAATACAATCCAAAACAATGTATTTATACATGAAAAATGCTTTACAAAAATAGTCTTTAACCTCCAAATCTGATATCTCAGTTTGAGAGGACTGTGTCACTTAACACCTAAGCCTATAACATATCTAGAGCTAGTTCAAATATTCAAATTATAAATTTGGAGTGAAATTACCTATTCTTTCCTATGGATTCCAAATGGACTAGTAAAAGCTATGACCATCTCAAGTGGACCCAAGATACCCCTAGTCAACTAAGAAATCCAAATTTTGATTATTAACAAGATGTTCCTGCATCACCATAGGAAGGATGCACAGTGACTGAGAAGCCTTATTTTCAATTAAGGGCTTATTTTTCATGCTTAAAAAAATTTCAACTTCCATGTTAGTTATTTTGGCCATTATAGAGCTATTAAAACACCCTCTGAGAGAGTTTAGGAAATATATTGAGCATCCAAAGGTGATTTCATAGGGAATCTTGGAAGTGTTGAAGGTAATTTAGGAAGATTAAGGAAAGGTTTGGTCATTCAAGCACTATTTGCTCAACATCAAGTTTTCTAGGTGCAGGGAACAAACACTCTAATGGTGAAACCTAACTTCTCTGGAAGATTCCAAGAGCTCTGTAAGGAGTTAGAAGGAAAACAAATAGGAATTAGAAAGCTAAGTAAATCCTTGACATGTTGGATACATCTATTTTTCTATAAGTTTTGAAGGTGTCATGCATAATTTTAAAATAGTGAAGCTTCCCATTTTTTTTCCAAACCAACAATTCACCAGTACAACACTTCATGAAACAAAAACAAGGCACTACCAATTAACCTTCATGCTTCTTGATAATTGACATCTCATGTTGACTCCTATGCCACCTAGACACCCTTTTTCATCAATGCAACTTGACATCAATGACAACACTAATGACACTATGTCCAACACATGTGTCTTGATTTGCTATGTATTATAAGGCATTTTATGAGTGCATATATTTGAGTAGTTGTTTCCTTTGAGAGTTGTGAGGTTTGTAAAATCTAATTTTGACACATCTAACACTCCTACAAATGTCAGTAAATAATCCAAAAGTCCCCAAAACCTAAACAATGACTATATTTGTTTCCAAAATAGACATTGATTGTAGAATTTAAATGCTAAAAGCATTAGGTTGAATGCTAAAATCCTAAAAATTACCTATGTATTGACTAAATTAGATTATAAAATACTATCTCCTAAACTATGACTCATGGAGCTATGAGACTAGTTCCATAAAGTGTAGAGTGACCCTAATTTCTTATATTTACTAAAATAAATTTAAAGTATAAGAAATAATAAAATATAAATAATAATAAATGTTTACTTATACAAGCATACCAACAACACATATATTACTTATACTCCACGGAACGCGTACGTGTTATAACGCATATGCGTTCCCTATGTTATGTGCCCAAACCAAGAATTTAAAGGCTTAGTATTGCTTTGGTTTCCCAAACCTGCACCTTGGACATGTAACAAAATAGTAACTTGCATGTTTTTGACAAAATTTGCAAAAAATAACCTTCCACTATGTTAAATCCTACAAAAACATATTCTATCTTTCTTAAAAAAATTCCTACAATGTCAAGAAAACTATCCTCTTTCTAAATATGTACTTTTTATATTTTTCTGACTATTGTAAGGTTTCCTTTTATATTTATTTCAAACTATGTCTTTTATACCTCTATTTTTAATGATTGTAAATGCTTATCTTTTGTCATGTATCTTTTTTTTCACTTCTCCAAATTGAAAAAAAAAAATTATACAATCCCAAACTAGGCCTAATTCTATACATATTCAAAAAAAAATCTAATTTTCGATATTTTTTAAGGTAGATAGGGGAGGCATGATCGGATATCCATTATTTTTTAATTTTCAAAATCTATGTACTTGAAAAATCATAAAAATAAATAAATACTCACTAGAAAAATAAAAATCTATCCCAAACTAGATGCTCATATCTATCTTTCTACCAAAGGGTTTACAAAAATAATAAATAGTGCTCAAAAAAGGGGGGGGGGGTCACTGACTAACTGTCTACTATATTTTTTTACAAAAACAGAAGCACCTATTAACATTTTGATATTTAACCCACTTACACTTAACCATTTTCAAAAAAAATAGTAGTATAGAAACTAGACTCGGAATGCTACAATCTATGTTCTTATGGCATCTTCAAATTTGAGTGTAACTATCTCAAATAAGTCATACAAGTTAAATTTTATTATTTTTCAGAAAAAAGTGTCCACTTAAGACCCCCTTTTGGCCCCCCATCTTGGTTCTCATACTCCTTTGTTAATAATGCTTTTGATACATATACTTATTATGATGTTGTAGATGTTATCCTAAATAATCCTCTCCCTGCTTCTTCTTCTCCTAAACTTACATATGCACATATCATTATGGTTGATCCTATTGTTGTTGATAATGATGTTCATGATCTCTTTTTTAATTCTCAACCAAGTGGTTGTTCGCCTAAAAAGACATATATATTTCTTCCTCTACCTCTTGTGTGCTTCATAATAATGTTTGTACTCACATTTCTTCTCGTGATATTTCAAAATCTGTAACATTTAATGATGTGTGTGTTTCTACTCTTGATGTTTCCAAAGATAGTGTACCTAATGATGATCATAAGGATAGTGTGAATGTTGATTGTATTCCTTCTCTCACTATACATGTTGATAAAATTGTGCAAACATCTATTCCTCTTAATTCTTCTTTCAATTTTTCTTCTCCTAGTTATCCACTTGTTTATCCAAAGATTACCTTCCAACCAAATAGTGTACCTATGGCTACTCATAATGGTAATGTTCAACCCCTTAATTAATATATAATGTTTTATGTCATTCCTCCCCAAGAATTCCTTTCTCTTATGCATATCGTAGGTGACTTATAAGATAATATTCACACCCTTACCCTTGAGAGTAGGGCCTATTATGCTAATATTGATAGTAATTCCCTTCATGGAAATATTATTCCTAAGAAGATCTACAATTCACCTTTTCCTAAGGGTTTTACTTAATATAATTTTAAACTTTTTGATGGAAATGGTAATCGTTATATGCATCTTAAATCTTTCATATTAGCCATGGATTCACATTGTAAGGATATATTACTTCTTAAATAATTTCCTAGTAGTCTTACTAATATTGTTTCTCGTAGGTTTCATCATTTTCCTAGTGGATCTATTATTTCTAATCTTGATATGGAACAATCATTTATTAGACATTTTATTTCTAACAATGGTCCTAAAGTTACATTTAAGCATTTTCCTTCTTTTCATCAAGGAAAGAATGAACCTATTACTTATTATATCTTATGTTTCAAATTTTCCATGTTTCATTTACTTTATAATCCTAGAGATATATAAATACAATATATATATATATATAATATATATATATTTTTCATGGCTTTATTCTTCCTTTGAAAGAAAAATTAATATTTGATACATGTGAATCTTTACACTTATTTTTCTTAAATTTATAATTTTAGAACATGAGATGCTTAATGTACATTTTGTTGCACATGTTTCTATTTCCTCTACTACTCCCACACCTAGAACATCTTCTTTTCCTCCTATCACACCAACCTCACACTATCCATCTCTTACTAGAGATATTTATAATCATTCATCTCATTTTTGTATCTCTCCACCTTGTTGTACTCCCCTCCTAAGTATGAGCCATTATAATATTCACATACTAGTAGGAATCATGATATCTTGCACACTTTGATTAATAAGAAGATGATTTTTTACCTTATAATGAAATTCATCCTCTTCGTTGGTTACAATGAAACCGTAACTAACCATTTTATGATTTCCATAGGACCAATGGTCATAGAGATAATGATTGCTAAGCACTACATGATAGGATTAATTTTCTTGAGGATAAGGGTGTCATTTCCTTTCATGCACATCATGTTGATCGACCACATTCTCCTATGTCGTGACATGGAACATCGAAATCTATTACATTGACTATCTCTTGTCCTCACAAGGTAATATTGTCTCCTCCTCCCTTGGTTTAGACTACGTGTGAAACAACTGCACCATTCATTATTCACCTCAAACCCAAATGGGTCCCTAAGGAGCACCACTCACCACTATATTACTTAAATCTTCCTAGTTTTGTTATGTTGATTTAAGTCTTATCATTCAACACTCATGCTCATGAAACTATATCAGTTGATCCATTTGTGCATATTTTTTTCCTTCTTTCTACCTAGATGTTATATGTTATTTAGTGATACATGACTTCATGCCTATTCTATAAAAATATGCCACTATTTATTTTTCTATACATGATAAATTACTTCACTAGTTACCTTCACCATTACTATCATCTATATTACAAGTTCAATTCAATAATTATATCACATTCAACATATATCATCATTCTAATATCTGTCAATATTTTATCATCATTTATATGTTATCATTATTATTATGTTATCAACATTTGTAATCTACTCTATGACGTGATCATAACATATAAATATATCATCAAGAATTCTACAAATGTTGAATCAAATCAAATCAACTTATACAATTACACATTTTACATCATCATCTCATTGTAAAAAATATATCATCATATATATATATATATATATATATATATATATATATACATATATCGAAAGTTTACTATACAAAGCTAGCGAAAATTCCCACTACAATATAGATCATACATCATCATCACTACTACTTAAGGCAACTATGGGACCTCTCAAACTTGATGCTTCACCACTTGAGCTCTATCTTTGTGATTGGGATCATTGTACCTCTAGCTAGGTCCATAATGTTGATTCCTTAGTCACCACCTTTACATACCAACCCTAGAGCTCCAGATATCACATAAACATATCTTTCACTAGGTAGCCTCCTCTCACACCATCTATCACATGCACTGGCTACATCTCACTGCATCTCATTGTGACTACAATACTATAAACATGGCCTATGCCATTGCTATAAGATCAAACAAATGGCCATGCTCACCAGTAATGTGATTCACCCTCTACAACAATCCTTCTCTAACAAGGACATCTAGGGGCACATTGTGGGTCAAATTACACACGTATGTATGCAATATCACACTCTAAAACTCATCACATACAAGACACAAATCATATTAGCATCTCATCATCATGTTACTATAAAAATCAAAAAATACAAATCAATTAGGTCATACTTATGTCATGCAAACGTCACCGTTATCGCATCACTCTCTAGGGCAGGTGTTTACTCTCTTGTTAAATATCCTCCTCCTATAGGTCCATTTGGAGTCTCTCCTACCACTAATAGAAACTAATAGCACCCATTGGTGCTCATCCTACCACCTGATTGTAATATAGGGTACACCATGTGTCATCCAACCGAATCAGTAATATCTCTAGATCTTCCTCATCTGTAGATGGTGGGTGTAAATGGATCATATGGGATCTAGCCTCACCTCTTCTCTTGTAGCTACTTGAATTGATAGATTTCATAAATAAGGCTCTAGCGTCACATCCTATTCTATACAGAATTGTCATGAAACACTCTCATAAGAGAAGAGATCAACCACTCCTGGGAACCTATCTTTCGGCCACATTAACTGATGAAGACATTGTATCTAACCATGATCCTTGTTCAATCCCCCATAATCCATGTATGGTCTCTATATCACTTCCCTAATCCCTATCCAATCTAAAATTGATCAATATTTCATGATATCAAACCCATGACTCATCATACCAACCCATCTAGCAGAAAAGATCTTCATTCATACCCGATCCACTTGTGTCCCACTTAGGGGCCTCATTACTGCAATGTTCTCATATGCATATATATTCAAAAATGTAATAGCACTAATCCCAATACTTTGGTCATCATGTGTGACTCGATACAAGTCCCTATATAAATGATCCAACACATAACTACTCTAGGTATATTATGTACCACACTAATTTATACTCACATTAATTGCATGCATCATGTACGATATAAATACTCCTCCTCCATCCACTACCATAGATATTGGAAAAAACCACTACAATAAATTTATGTAAGCGTGTATGTAGACACAAAATCATGCACTTTAGGCATTATTTAGCCCGGTCTTATACTACTATTTAGAGGGTTCTCAAGTGAATAAAGTACTAATTAATCTCACATTTTGGCCATCTTATTTTTTATATTTAATTTCATCATTCCCACATATTTTCCTAGACATATCCACTTGTTTCACAAATGTCACAAAATTTTAGCCTAAACCCATGCATCCAGACCTATATTGGGGCACCCTTGGTCCCACCTGGGGTGCCCCAATTCATGTTCCACTTTCCCTGATTCTTTTGGGGTCTTTCTAGCCATTTTTCATCCTTATATTTTTCCTATTCACACATTTCGTGGCTAATTATGAAATTATACCAAGATAACCCTATAAATATAAAATTATAAGACCATAATGATGGTCCTAGCATCACATACTACTATCACTCCATCTAGAGTTTCATCCATTGTATCACTTACATCCACATAGTGCCATGCATCAAGGCTAGGAGATTTGCATCAACACACATAGCATATGTGGGGATTCTATTATATTCCATGAAAAAATGTTATTACATTTTCTATAGTTATTATTTCCCACTACTTCACAAAGTGCGACTAGCACAAGAGCACCTAGGGCACTACATGCACTCACGCACCAGAAATATATCCAAGTCCAAAATGTAGTGCAGCACTCAATGATAAGTCCACTAGTTTGGTGGTTAAGGTCATTCCAACCCATTCATTTTGCATATTTTATTTTTCTTAGGGCTTGATACTTCCTTCTTTCTTATAGGTTGTCATTATATTATTCAAAACATTCAGTGTAGCTCAGAGAATCCAATGGGACAGACAGGTAGTATTTCAAGACACCTTGCGACCCTAGAAAATTCATATTCTAAGTATTTACAGAGATTAGGTCATCTAATCTGTAGACCAGGGCACCCCAGTACCTTCCCAGGTGCCTCAGTTAGCTTAGATCCTCTAGATCTGGTCTTCACAGGATTTAAGTGGTCATTCTTACTTTTAGATTTTATTATCAGACCTATGACAACATGCGACAGTCTTCTTCAGTCAGCTAATTCATTTATCATTCTTTACTTGCATACTTAGGGTTTTCTTTCACTTAGTATAATTATTTACAATTATTCTATACTATTTCAGTCCATTTATACAGTGTTTTAGTCCTCCTATTTAGATTAACTAGTGGTTATACTTCTCATAGTTTAGTTCAATTATAGTTTATCATTTTTGGTGAACCCAATGTCTTTCACACTTAGGATCCTTATTCTTCTTATATCATGGTTCAAAATTCTTTATCTAATTAAATGAGAGATATCCCACTTGTCATGATATTTTTCAACAATGCCTAGAGACCAAGTATTTTCATGACAATACGTCACCACATGAATTAAGTGTTATGCTTCATTGTTTCTTTGTTGACCCTGATCTTGATGACCCCCCATCTAACCAACCTATATTAGACTCGATTCATGCCTTGCATGCCAAAGTTTCTATCATGGAATCCACAATCATATCTCTTAGATCTGAAGGTCAACCATCTAAGAATGCTTCTCAATCGTGTACATCATCCATCCAATCTATGGAATCAATAATCACATCTCTGAGATCTGAAATTCAATAGCTTAAGGATGCTTCTCAATCGTAGAGATCCTTTATTCAATTTATTAAATCCACCATCACATCCCTTAGATCTAAAACTTGATAGCTTAAGTATGCTTCTCAATCACATGTTTTTTCTTCTTCAACATTTCATATTCAATCTATGTGAACTACATGTCATATAGTTGAACCTCAAGTCATGCCATCACTAGAACTACTCATACCTAATTGCAATGTTAAGCCACATGACATTCAAACCCAAATTCTTAGTCATCAATTGCTTATTCTACCACTTACTCATTTTTATCCTCATTATCGGCAAGTAAAACACCAAGATCATCCATATTTCCATTATCATTGAATCAATGGGCATAATGAACACAATTTCTATGTTTTTTGATGTAGAATCACACATCTTGAGTGTCAGGTATTTATCTCATTCAATGGAAAACATCCTATTACATGCCCACCTACCAATACTACATCTAAATGAGCTCCAAAATCTTCTCCTCCTACATCTAAGGACCCTCACCCTATTGATTCTCATACACATTCTTCAATTATTTAAGAGCCACCTAAGTAGTAACCTCTCCAAATAAGTTCACCGTTTCATTCTCCTCCATCCTCTACAGCATTATCAAATCAAAATAACTCCTCACTTCTTAAGTTTTTCTCTACATCACATCCTCTTACTAAGTTGCTTATTGTATTACTAACTCAAGCTAAGAAACCATCTCCTAAAGTTAAGCTAGTTATTATGACATCCGCTATAGATCCTATATACATTGATAATTGGGACTCTAATGATGTTTACTATGATGATAAACCATGTGATACTCCTTTCTCACATCCCATCACTTTGGTTAAGGAAAATACTCCATACACTGATCCACTTAGTGTCATTTAATTTGACCTTCACCATGTACATACTTATGGGGCATAGCCATTACACAATCCCCCTTCCTCATATTATCATATGTGCATCTTTCATCTTTGCATTAGCATACATTCATCTCCCCATATACTCATATGCATTACATGTTCTAACACCCTCATTACTCGATGATGAACTCTTTTGCTTCGGTTCACACGTGACTGTTGAGGGATTACCATTACACTTAACCCCACACACTGCACCATAGGCACTACATATTCCATTGCACGTTATACACCATTCGTCCTATGCTTATTTCTACAATCACATTATACACTACACATTTTCATATACTACACTAGTCATCATTATATATGAGTGTATTTTTACATTTCATGCATACATTCTACATTTATACTAGGTTACATTATATACATGAGTCTATCTTTACATGTTATCACTACATATCATATCTACACCTATCACCGCATTTTACACATTACACATCCTACACACACTACACATTCTATACTGCATCATCGACACTAAACATTCACATACCATATTCTTCACTTGGTCATTTATACTACGTTGTTTTTTATGTGTCGTTCTCACCACCCTATGACGCACTTTAGTTCCTCGGTCCATAATCAAATACCGAGGGTTTACCAATTGAATGGACCTTACACTCATCATATGACATGTTGTAAAAGAAACTTTGTTCTCACACAGGTGAAATTCGATACTGGAAGCCACCAGCAACTTCTAATGATGGAGGGATTAGGACCTCAAATGCAGATATGGATCTACGGGCGCAAAGAAAATAGATATGTGATAAAAGAAGATAGATCTGCAAAACTGCAACAAATGTGATTAGATAAAAATATGCAAGGGTTTCCCAGACAATCCCCGTTCCAAGAGGATGTTAACTCACTTGTAGGATGTCAACCCCCATGTCTAGAAAGATAGCAACAAATAGTGAATAGTAGATATCATGTAGAAATAATGAAATACAAAATGACAAGTAACTGAAATGACGAGGGGACTTAGCTTGTGCTCTGATATGGAGATGAAATGGGCATCATGATGGCAAAATGACGAAAAATGCTAAATATTTCTCCCACACTCCTCACCTATAACTTCTAACAATGCAAAAGGTTTTCCTTGACCTCAAACTTGCAGAACTTAATCAAGCACTTTCTTCTCCTCTCCTAAAAACTTCAATACGTAGATATTTTATACTGATCTTTTCTTCCCCTTTCCTCTTGGTTTTGGTATTTATTCATAACTTGGAGGTGAGGTTAGATTTGGGTTATCGAGTAATCGAGGTTTGATAAATTAACCCAGGTTAAGAGATGATGTGATCATGCGGAGGCCATGGTTTGAATTTATTAGGTGGAGTGAGGAACATGATTTGAATGGGTAGGTGAGATAATAGATTCCATTTTTTAAATTAAGAGTGAGTGTCGGATGGGTATATTATTTCCCATGAATTGAATAAACTTAGGATATGTGATATAATGCCAAATTATAATTATCAAATGGGTCCACATGGAGCTCATTTGATATTTAATTAATTAAGGGTGAGTAAATAAATGGAATTTACTCAAATTTAAGAAAAATAAAATTGAGGGGGAAAGTTGCATGAAAGAGAATAAATTTTGGATGAAGGAGAAGACTTACACCAAAAATTAGTGTCTACTATTTGCCCCTTTTTGTGGTGTGGTTTGTGATAGCAAGCCACGAAGCAAAAACAAAAAGGGTTGGATGAAATATGTGTCCGTAAAAAGGATGGAGATGAATAAAAACATGAAAAAAGGCAAGATGCCCCAGGCAAAAAAGGATCACAATAGCAATGAAAAATATGGTGGTGACTCCAATATCACATCGGTAGAGGAAAATTATGGTCTCAACAAAAACAGACAACAACATTCTAAGGACCGGTGAGTAGGTGAAGATCAATGCAGTATGGATGTAAACTGTGATGACCAATGGGTCATAAGAAAACATCAAAATATTCATAATTAAATGCGAAAAGTGTGTGAAATCCTTCGTATGTGAGGAATCGTGTGAAAAATCATGTGTCTATAAAAGGGATGAGGATGGAAATAATGATGCCTCAGCACATGCCATAGAAGATGGACATAAAGTGAGTTATATGCGTCGAACAAGTACAGTAGGATGAACATGTGCCCCAACATAGGACACGAAAAATGACATAATGGGAAATGGATGTTGAAATAAAATATCCTATGGGGAACGATTATGGCCACGAATGTGGATATGAATAAAAAGTTGGATAAAATGCCTCAAGAGGGTGTTAAATAGGATGTTGAATACATGTTTCTTAAGAAATTTTTACAATTGAAGGCAGATGAATAATGGGGCACAAAAAGAGGAAAGCAATCCCGCTTCTTTGAAAAATAGGAAAAGGAGTCAAGATAATTTTACGAAAAAACAAAAGTAGAGAAAAAATTCATGGAAGCTAACAAGATCAGATAGGTGATGGCCTTTCTAGTATTTGCCAGAGATAAAAATGTCAAAGGAAGATGGGAAGATATTTTTAGAAATGGATATGATGATGCCCTTGTGAGAGGACTAACGAAGATTAAAGATGTGATGTGGAGAAGAAAGGTGATGAGTGGAAATGGGGAGCAAAGAGCAATGGATCAAAGACATTGTTAAACATGTAGGGAGATAAGAAGCTGCAGGATAATGAACTTTCCTTGAGAAGGATCCTCAAGTAGGATTCACAAATTACAATGGTGATCAAGTAGAATTCACAAAATGAAAAGTGTATTTTCGAGTGCATTCATGGATATTATGGATAAATATAGAATTCATAGTGTGAAATTTGATGTGATTTTCATAAAAGATGATCTTATGCTTATGCCTCTTGCCGACCTTGACATCAAATTCACTCATCAAAAATCCATCAAGGGCCAAACCATTGTTGACCATCTAGTAGATGCACCTCTTTCTGGGAATCAACCCTAATAACTTTGATTTCCTAGATGATTTCCATAGCTACCCTCTCTTTGGACGATACCGCTTACCAAATGACACTCTTCTTCGATGGCTCCAAGTGTCAAGGTGGAGGTGGGGTTGGTGTTGTCCTCATTCTTCTTAATGGTGAACCTATGCCTTTATCTTTCAAACTATATTTTGATTGTATAAACAATATCTCATAATAAGAAGCACTCGTATTGGGTATCTAGGCTACTTATGTCTTAGATTTTAAGTCGATCAATATCTTCGCTAATTCCCAGTTGGTCATAAACAAAGTCAATGGTATATACCAGTGTCGTAATGAATACTTCAAAAGTATAAACATCATGTAAAAATACTTTTGACTACCTTTGACCATTATGAACTTCAAACCACCTCACATTCTACCAATAAATTTGTTGACACCATGGCTTGTTTGGCTTCTTAGATACCTACTTTGGCCATCGAAATCACCCTCTTATTTACCATGTGAGGTGTACTCCATCGAAACCATTTCACCTGACCCACGTGACCTTTGGTATAAGCAGTTTGTAGACTATCTTTACCTTTCCATTCTACCCGATGATCTCACTCATAATGGATAACGTACCTTTTATAAAAGTGTCTCTCACTATGTCATCATGGGTGGTCTCCTTTATAACCGTGGCTTTGACGGTATTCTCTTATGATGCCTTACAAGTTCTGAAATTCCCTACACCATCAAGGAAGTTCACGACGGAATTTGTGGAGGGCACTTTAGTGGTTTGGTTGTCACTAAATGTATTCTTTTCCTTGGCTATTATTGGCCAACCCTAAAATGTGATTGTTGTGACTATGTCAAATGTTTTGTGAAATGCCAACAACATGCTATTCTTCATCACACACTTAGTCATGCCTTATAGGTAGCACGATAAATTTGGCCCATTTCTCAGTAGGGCTTAGATCTTATTGGTGAGATCAATCCCCATTCTTCACAATGCCATCAATGGATTATAACCACTACGAAATATTATACTAAATGGGTAGAAGTCATTCCCCTCATTTCTACAAAATCTAAGAAAATATGTGAATTCATCAACCATCACATCATTTTTCACTTTGGTGTTCCTTACCATCTCATCACTGATAACGGAAAGCAATTCAAAAACAAAACCATATGTAATTTTTGTGACGCTTTTGGCATCCAACTCAGTTTCTCTTCACCTTATTACCTGCAAACCAATGGCCAAATAGAATCGACCAATAAAACCTTGAACAAAATTCTTATGAAATTAGTTGACAATACTAGAAAGGATTGGCATTAACACATTCCTTTCACATTGTGGGATTATCACACTAGTATTCACACTTTGACTATTGCCACACCTTTTTCTCTGGTCTACGGTACTGAGGTTGTCTTGCCTCTCTAAGTCTAGATTTCATCTCTCTGCATCTCATTACAAGACATGCTCAACGACGATGACTTTCACCATGATCGTTTGGCACAACTTGAGTTATTAGATGAATATCATCTTAATGCTCTTAATCATCTCCAAATCTACTAAAAACGTATCAAACATGCCTATGAGAAACGTGTCCACGAACGAATCCTTTCAGGTCGGTGACTTCGTCCTGAAGGAAAATCAACATGTAACTAAAGAAGAGAAAAGTAAACGGGAAAATTTTCTCCTAATTGGCTTGGACCCTATATCGTTACCCATGCCTATGGATCAGGTGACTTTTCATTTGTCTTCACTCAAAGGTAAACTACGAACCTGATCCCCTCAATGCATTACATATTTGACCATTTTATTGTTGACATTAAGTCTTGTATCACTTTTTGTCGATTGACTGCTCATCCCCTGAGCGTTGTTCACCTTCCATATTACCCACTTTTTAGGATCAATGACTAAACAAGAATTATGTGATTACCCATCACCTTTCAACCTTATCTTCAATATGAATACCACGGATCTACTCACAGCATGATTCTCATGGATACTTTTCATCTTTTTTTTAAATATGGAATCTCATGGTCATTCATCACTTGAAACCGCCTCTTTCATAGTTAACCTCTGTGTACTATGGTTTTTGTCTTCTAAACAAGAACTCAATCTTCCTCTATAGTCTTGTCCATGACTTAAATGTCTGAAAATAAAATGGGATTCAACTCCTTGATTCAAACTTCCAGAAAAATATGACTCCCTCAAAAAGGGACATCTCTTCTTTCTACCTCACCACTATAAATAGACTGCCCCCTTGCATAACAACTATATAAATTCATTGCAAAAAAAAAATCCAGAATCTTCCTGCATCAATCAGCTTCGTGAAGACCTTAAGGGGATAATATACTCATCCCATATAGACTTCCTACATCGATCAGTCTATTAAAAACAAAAAAAATGAATAAAATGATGAAATTTTTTTCATGGACTTACCTATTTTTGATCCTGGGTTTCTTGCTAAGTAAACATGCCATCGTACACTAAGTTATGCTAAACCATCCACTTTTTATCCAATTTTTTCCCTTGGGAAAAATTTATTAAACAAAACCTTGCACAGGAGAAATGGAGAGGTTATTTTATTCGTACAAGCTCGCATCCGATCCAAAAAATCAAGTTACAGGCGGGCTCGACAATGGAGAAACAGGGTCGGAAGATGAATGGCCATGGAAATGTTGAAGAAAACTAAACCCAGATTGATTTGAACTTGAAGCAAAGAAATAGAGGTGTGGAAGGTGCCACATGTCAGGTCGGTGCACTTTCAAAAGGTTGCAAAAAAATTAGAGACCCCAGGAATGTGCTTGACCCCCACGTGGATCTCAGCACATAGCAGGCTCGCGGACAATGCCAAGTGTCCCACCGTCGTAACTTTAGGAGCTAACTACAAAGGTCCCACCCGAAAAGGGGTTTTGGCATTATATATAGTGGGGCCCTTTACTCACCCAAAGGAATGAAGAAAGGCAGTGTTCACTCAAGGCCTGAATCGGCTAAGTACAAAAGAATCAGTGGAACCCTCCAAGTGTCATCTTGTGCACAACTTCAAAGGTGCAACCAAAGCAGAGGTCCCCAAATGAGCGCAGGCTCTCCACATGTCTAAAGCCTGAGGAAAGTTGCACCGACCATTGAAAAAGTCTAAGAGCCAATAGTGGAAGCCTCCATGTGTCTCATCAGCACAACTTCAAAGGTAAAATTCAAAGGCAGGTCCCCAAACAAGCGCGAGGCCTACCACATGTCTAGAGTCTGAAAAAAGCAAAACACCGTTGAAAATCTTTGGGAAACAGAAAGGACTTAGGTAGAACAACAAAGGTAACCCAAAAAGAGTCCCAAATAAGTGCTAGGGCCCTCCACTTGTCATGGTCAAACATAGTGCCCCACTAAATAGAAGGGACTTATCAAAACACAAAGAGATTCGCATGCCCAGTGTCCAATTGGCACAACTTCAAGAGTGAAAGGAGGGAGTGAAATCTTAAGGCACATGGGACTGCCACGTGGATCTTGCATGGATTTAAATATTGTGATCCCATGTTAAACACCCGACCCTGACCTTTAGATAGCCATATCTTTTGACTGGAAGCTCGGATTTGAGAGAGAGGACTTTTTGGATAGCTCTCGACGTCTGTTACTCACCTACCACCATAATGAAAAAATACAGTCCGCCATTTTTTAGGCTATCAGGTTTCTCACCTACCTCCATAATGAAGTATGGGATCTTCCTTTCTTTCCCAACAAGGAACAGTAATGGAGGCATGAGTTTTGTACAGTGTAACCCATCATTTTACAGGTGAATTCAATGCATTTTTTGGTGGTTGAACAAGGATTTCAAATTCTTATATCTCCTTTCTCTCTAATTCTTCCTATATATTGTAAGGAGGGCATTTTTCTAGAGGTTGGACATTTCTACTTTGCACCCTCCCTTCTTCTCTTGTCTGTAAGTGGATTTGTGGATTTTCCAAGCCTCCCATTCAAAATTTAATGCAAGTTTGTGCCTCTTGGCCATTGTAATGCATTGTATCAACTTTTTGGAGCAATAATGCATGTCTGTGGATAATTTTCAACCCTCTCTTGCGTTCATTGCCTCCTTCCTGATCTCTCATTATAGTCCTGGTTATTTGTACATGGTGATTGTATTGCATTTTTATGGTTTGTGTTTATTGCAAAGTAGGTGTTCATCATTCCTTTGGTGCATCACCCTTGTTAGTTTAGGTTTTATTTCTTGCATCTCCTTAACCTTGTCTCTTTGGCAAGTTAGAGTAGATTTTAGAATAGATCCTCTGCAATATGAATGTGTGTCCCTGAATAGAGGAATAGGAACCGGCCTTCATCCAGACAGCTCTCCCGATTCGCAAAGTCTCACACTTTGGGAGAAGCTCCATGTTATACAATCACATTGAGAGCCCCAACCCATTGAGTTACAAAAATTCAAGGGTGTTGTGATTCTACATCAACAATAGGTTTGGCATGCCCGGTGGGACCAAGAAGTATTCATTTTTATCACAGCAAGATTGATGTGCACTTGTTATAAGTTCCTAGCTTGTGAGAAGCTCTGAAATTGTACATCTGACGACTCCAAAAAGGGCAGAATCTACTGGTTTTAGCAGTCCAAGCTTGGCAGATTCATGAGAAGAATTCAAACAAGGTCAAGAACAAGATAAGAAGGATTGTTTGTCTATCCGCATTTATCCTCGGAAAGGGGAGGGAGAGGGAAGAAGAGCTGCAAAGATCATCCATCTCCGCCAAACAGAACTTTTTCAACACCTCCACCTAGTAGGCCTTTCATTCAATCAAGTAGAGTCCTTCGACCAATCGAGATGGCGCAACCAAATCCCTATGTCAACTTCATAGGAAGTAGCCCACTTTCCCTAAATGCTCAAAATCAGATCCCAATTGCAGCATTGAAGAACATCCCATATTTCACTGGAGAGAACCAGACAACTCCCATTGACCACATCCAGGACATTACAAATGTCTGTGTAATTCATGAAATCAATGAAATGGATATTGCGTTCAAGTTTTTGGCTTCATATTTTAAAGGAAAAGTTTTGCAATGGTTTAGGAGCCTCATAGCATGGGGTCCATCCAGAATTGGGATCATTTATGCACAGCCCTCCATAATCAATTTGGGGAAAAGGGGGATAATCTGTCTTTATTGGAACAATTGACAACAATCAAGAGGGCTCCTAATGAACAGTTGACCGATTTCAATTTTAGATTTTAGAGGACATGGGACAGAATTCCATTTTGGCCATGAGACCAACAGTTGAAGGTGCTTTTCTATACTTCCTTAAAGCTTTAAATTTTGATATTGCCATGATGATCCAATTAATGGGAGCTATAACCTTACCCGCATCCTATAAGATTGCTATTAGAGCTGAAAATTATTTAATTCAAGCTGGTAAACTTGCACCTAGGCCACCTATGTCTCTATATCCAGAACTAGGAAGCTCCCAGCACTAGTCAAGTGCTCACATTAGCTCCCATTCCTACCCCAAAAAATCATGATTCAAGTGAGGCTTCTACTTCATTCAAGCACTTCAAAAGAGCTACAAGAGGTCATGAAGCAACTACAAAACTTGGGTAATGAGTTGGTGACACTTAAGAGGCAGCAAGCTCAAAATTATAGATCATATCAGCCTTAAACTCAACCCAATAGACCTCCATATCAACCTAATAGGCCACCCATTCAAGCTATAAATCAGAACCAAGTAAGGTCTCCTGCTAATAGACCATACCAGCCTTACAATCTCTAATGTTACATCCACATCTAGAGCATTGGTACCAACGCAAAATAACATGGCTCAAGAGTATGACTGGTGCTTTCCATGTAATCAACCTCATAACCAATCAATGTGATTTAATGGCGCTTTGAATCAAGATCTTATGGTTAACAACAGTGAGTGTGGAAGCAAGAGACAAGCCAAGAAGGAAACCAATAGCATGAAGCAAATTAGCAAGAGGCACCTCCAAATGAGACCACACTCGTCAATTGGTAAGTTGAAGATTTTTGTGGTATAAATCAAGCCCCTTCTCAAAGTGTAGCAGCCAATACATGGTCCAAGAAAATAAATATTGGAGAAGGAAATTCATCTTATTCAAACGATCTGCAACCTCCTATTACTCCACAAGGTCTTAACAATCAAAGTGTGCAGCTCTCAATGTGCAAGGTCATCCCAAGCCACCTTGTAGACTAACTCAAGCATCTGTTATAACAACCCATGTGCAAGAGAATAATGTGCAAAGCAAAGCGCAGCAAAAGGATAGTTCATCTCCATTCAACATCATTGAGCAAATGAAGAAAACAAATGTAAACATCTCAATGTGGGAGTCATTAGCTATCCCAGGATAGAGAGACCTATTGCAAGTTGTTATGGCTAATTGGTCAACGTCAAACTAGCCACCCAATCAACAAGAGAAGGGTGCTTACTAATGCAGCTCGGCAAGGAAAAAATCAAGGAAGCCACCAAGGTAAAAATTTGAAGCCCCCACCATTCTATATCTCATTGATCATTGGAGATAAGTTAGTACATAATTGCATGATTAATTCGGGAGCAAGTAGCTCAGTTATGCCAAAATAGATAGTTGATCAATCTGGGCCTTCAATATGAAGTCATCTCTAAAGGTGTGGTGCAATTGGATGGGACAGCGGTAACAATGGTTGGAGTAATCAAATATTTGAGCCTCACATTGCATGCATGTCCCAATGTGACCATCTTACAAGATGTATCAGTCATAGACTTACCACCACTCTTTGCATTGTGCTTGTCAAGAGACTTCACTACCAAAATTGATGGATATCTATCAACAGATTGGTCACATATACTATTCAGAACAAGATATGGAGCCAAGGCAACCATCAAGTCAGAACCAATTGCAAACTTCAACATTGAGCCTCATGTACCAAGTCCTAACAATGTGAATTGCTCAGCCTTTGACAAAGAGGAATGTTCAAATGATCTAGAAACTGGCACTAAGGTCGAGGGTATTCCAGATTTGACTCTGGATGAATGGGCGAACAAAAGACATGCATTTGACCGATACAATGAAATGGAAGAATCTGAGCTAGGAGTTTATTGTTTGCAAGAAGAGAACCATCCTCTCCCTAGCATAACCAAGTCAGACCACGAGGATAATAATGAGGTATGGCAGTTATTCTTTGATGGCTCAAGAAGTAGACAAGGTGTCGGAGGAGGAGCTATGCTTTTTCCACCTCAAGGTACGAAATACTACTCAGCTTTTTGTTTCCAGTTTTCTTGCCCAAACAACATAGCTGAGTATGAAGCCTTAATTCATGGCTTGTATTAGGCAAGGAAGAAGAATATTGAAAACTTGCAAGTATTTAGTGATAGCGAGTTAGTCATCAATCAAGTCAAAAGGCAACATGCTGCAAGAAATGACCTACTCAAGAACTACAAAAATAGGGTATGGGACCTAATTGAAGACTTTGAAGCTTTCAACATTGTGTCCATACCCAGAGAAGAAGAATGAAGCTACAGATAGGCTTGCAGTAGTTGGAGCAAAATTTGATGTGGTTGACAGTATCAAAAGAGACAAAACACAACCACATATCCATGTGATTAGTAAGGCCAGCAATTCCAGACAATAACACAAGTTGGCAAGTGTTTGAGAACGATCAACAGATCGTCAATTTCTCGCAAGAAGAGGTTGAATTCTCATCTAGGAACTAAGACAAATTAGAGCAGTAATACGGGGATCAAGTTGTGCAGCTTCATACCAACAAGATTCCCAAGGGTTTAGTAACATTGGAGTCTATATTCAATCCTAATGACCAGTTTCGTAAGGAGAAAGTCAAACATTACACGTCAAATGAGAGGATTCAGAGCCAATCTCGGTTGCGGAAGGTAAAACGCTTTAAATTGACAAAATGGCCAATGAACAAGAGAGATATGAGTTTGTACAACTTTTCCAAGAGTTTCCAGATGTCTTTGCTTGGAGCTATGAAGACCTGCAAAGTTTCAATCCGAAGTTGGCACAACATACAATTGAACTGGATCCAGATGCTAAGCCCATTAGGCAAAAACAAATACCAGTCAACCCACACATTGTGCCTCTTATGAAGAAAGAGCTAAACAAGCTAATAGATGCCAGCATTATATTTCCAATCAAAAATTCAAGCTGGGTTACAAACTTGGTACCGGTCAGGAAGAAGAACGGGGAGATAAGGTTATGCGTGGATTTCTAAGACCTGAACAGGGCATATCTAAAAGACCATTACCCACTTCCTTCAATAGAACAAATCTTACAGGTAGTATCCGGCTCATAAATATTTTCTCTCCTTGACGGCTACTCGGGGTATAATCAGATAATGGTAAAAGAAGACGACTATTCAAAACGGCTTTCACCACTAAGTGGGGCATCTATGCCTACAAGAAGATGTCATTCAGATTGTCTAATGTCGAGAGCCACTTTTCAAAGGTGCAGTGGACATGGCATTCAAGGGGTTGATCAATCAAAATAGTACTAATATATCTTGATGATATCACTGTGTTCTCTAAAAATGCAGTGGATCACCTCTTTCATTTGAGACAGGTATTTCAAAAATGTAGGAAGATTTGGGATATCATTAAATCCCAAAAAATGCATATTCCTAGGTCACGAAGGCAAGATCTCCTAGGCCATATTGTGTCAAAGGAAGGATTGACGATCGACCCAGAAGAGAGTTGAAGCAATTTGAGCATTACCATTGCCAAGCCATAAGAAGGCTCTTCAGAGCTTTCTAGGAAGGATCAATTTTGTCCACATATTTGTAGCAAACTTTTCCGCTCTTGTGAAGCCAATAACACTGATGTTGAAAAAGAGCATGGCATTTAGGTGGACAGCTGAGGGAAAATAAAGTTTTGAAGCCATCAAAGAAGCCATATCCCAAGCTCCAACTCTCGTCAATCCAGCACTTCTCTAAGGAGTTCATGCTCTATGCCTTCAGTGGTAGGGACACAATTTCTACAATCCTAGTATAGCAGAACAGAGGAGGTTCTAAACAGTCGGTTGCCTTCTTCAGTCAAGGTTTGGAGGACTATGAGGTGAGAAACTCCTTCATCGAAAAGCATGTCCTTGCAGTGATCAGGAGTTTGAAGAAGTTCAAGAACCTAGTTTCAAATACCAAGATCCAATTGTTGGTCTCTCATGCGAGAGTCAAGGACTTCCTTTTGAACAAGGATTTGAACGAGAAACGTGTAGGATGGATCACTTGTGTCATGGAATATGACATTGAAATTAAAGTCATTAAGCTAGTCCTCGGAAAGGGATTATGTGAACAATTGGCCTCGAGTCAACAAGCTGAGTCAACAGATGAAGAAGAGGTTGTCCTATTACTACAAAATGAGCAAGAGCAGCAAACGGATAATGCTCCCATTCCATGTTGGACTCAAGGATTAATGCATTATCTCCAAACAAGCCTATGTCCCCTAGAAATGAGCAAAGCAAAGAGGAGATACTTCATATTACAAGCCATTCCATATGTGCTTGTTGATGGTGTTTTGTTCAAGAGGGACATCAATGGTGTTCTACTAAGATGCATTGGAACAGATCAAACTGGGAGATTGTTACAGGAGTTTCACGATGGAGAGGCCGGAGGTCATTTTTCTCCACGAGTAACGGATCTCAAGATAATGAAAGCGGGATATTATTGGCCCACGGTGTTCAGTGACTGCTACGCATGGATCAAGAAGTGCAAAAAATGTGTGTTCTTCACAGGCAAAGAGAGGTTAGCAACACTTCCATTGCACCCAATTTCAGTTGACCAGCCTTTCATGCAATGGGGATTGGACTTCATTGGGGTCATCAATCCAAATTCAACCCAAGGCCACAAGTGGATACTCACAGCAACGGACTATTTCACCAAGTGGACTGAGGCGGTAGCACTCAAGGAGGCCAAGGAGTCTAGCATACTAGACTTCTATGAAGAAATAGTGACTAGGTTTGGTGTACCGGCCACTATCATATCAGATAATGCATTGGTGTTCCTAGGTTCCAAGATCATAGAATGGGTTGTCAAGAATGGAATCTACTTGAGAACCTCTTCAAACTATTACCCATAGGGTAATGGGTAGGTAGAATCCACGAACAAGAATTTGCTAAGAATCATCAGAAGGACTCTAGATGAAAATCAAAGGACATGGCATATAAAGCTAAAATTAGCATTATGGGCTGACAGGATCACACCAAAGAGGTCAATAGGTAATTCTCCCTAAAAATTAGTCTATGGGAAAGAAGCAGTGTTGCCTATATCATTAGAGTTATCCACATTGGAACTCATGAGGCAGTTGGAGTTGTCTGAGTTTGAACCAATGGAGGTTAGGTATGCAAAGTTGATGGAATTGGAAGAAATCGGAGAACATTCAGTTCAAATGATAGAGAAAGATTAAGCCTTAGTCAAAATATGGTTTGATAAGAAAGCAAGAGCAAGGACCTTTCAAGAAGGGGACCTAGTTCTGAAGTGGGATGCAGATCAGGCAAAACCAGGGAGGCATTCTAAATTTGATGCTATTTGGAGTGGCCCCTACATGGTCACAGGATGTAAAATTAGCAATGCCTTCCAATTGTCTACATTGGATGGAGAGGAGCTTCCAATTCCAGTTAACGGAATCTACCTCAAACATTGCTACTGAAAGGAAAGTTTCACCCTTGTAAATATTAGCCTAGGATTTTAATTCCTCTAAGTGTGTATGCACGTTGTCTTGTTGTAGTTTAGGTTTAATTTCCCTAAGTGCTTCGGCATAGGTTATGTTGCTCCAAGGTTGTATTATTATGCGGTTCAGTGTGCCTCCATGCGAACGTTGTAATAATCCATTCCGGAAACAGGTGAAAGCTCCAGGGCAATACAATTTTCTACTCTCAGAAATCTCACCTTCAAGATTTTACTGTAAGAATTGAGAGTGCAACTAGCGAAACAAGTTTAGGATCAGAGAGCACAAGCTTCAAGTTCAGGTTTCAAGCACAAGATCAATATCGAGCTATCATTCATGACTCCATGCCCAATGGATGCAATTAGGAAATTGATCTTTCCACCTAGCAGGCAAGTGATCCCGTGAGTCGCCAAATTGTTATCCAATTTTGCCCCTCGGGCAAAAGTGATTGGACAAAACCGTGCACAAGAGAACTGGAAGAGGCTATAGTCCTCCCGCGCACTCCCCGCGCCATACAATTCTTCCGCGTGCCCCTCTGCAGACGCCTTCCAATTGGTTAAGTTCCAGGTCTTCCTGTCACACTCCCGCATACACCCTATTGTACCACACGCCCTCCACATGTGGGCCTTCCCTTTGTTTCCCTTCCGCGCCTCGCGCCTGACTCTTGAAGATAAGTTCAAGTATTCAAAATCGAGCCCAGAGCAAATCAACTCGAAGCAAAGCAACAGAATAGTGGAAGCCTGCCACGTGTCATCTCAGCGCACTTTCAAAAGGTGCAACAAAAGCGGAGACCCCAGGGATGTGCTTGACCCCCACGTGGATCTCAGCACATAGCAGGCTCGTGGACAATGCCAAGTGTTCCACCGTTGCAATTTCAGGAGCTAACTACAAAGGTCCCACCCGAAAAGGGGTTTTGGCATTATATATAGTGGGGCCCTTTACTCACCCAAATAAAAAAGCAAGCAAGGTAGTGTTCACTCGAGGCCCGAATAGGCTAAGTACAAAAGGGTCAACGGAAGCCTCCACGTGCTTCATCTTGTGCACCTTCTAAGGTAAAGCGACCAAAGCGGGGTCCTCAAATGAGCATGCACTCTCCACGTGTCTAGGGCCCAAGAAAGTTACACCAGCCATTGAAAAGGTCTAAGAAATAGCGGAAGGTGCCACGTGTCAGCATCAATGAAACTTCAAAAGTAAAATCCAGGGGCAGGTCCCCAAACGAGCGTAGGCTTGCCACATGGTCAAACTATGAAAAAAGGCAGAACTAGCAGTTGAAAAGTATAAACATTGGAAGGCCTGCAAAAGGAGCCACATGTCAGTTCAAGTACGACTTCAAAGGTAGACCCAAAATGTGCAGGTCCCAAACAAGTGCATTAGCCCTCCACGTGTCTAGGGTCAGACATAGTGCCCTGCCAAATATAAGGGACTTAGCCAAAACACAAAAAAGAGCAGGGCAGGCTCACATGACGATGCCAAGTGTCCAATCGGCGCAACTTCAAGAGTGAAAGGAGGGAGTGAAATCTTAAGATGCATGGGGCTGCAACGTGGATCTTGCATAGATTTAAATATTGTGAGCCCACGTTAAACGCCTAGACCCTGACCTTTAGACAGCCATATCTTTCAAGTGGAAGCTCGGATATGAGTGGGAGAACGACTTTTTGGAAAGCTCTCAATTCTGCTACTCACCTACCACCATTAATGAAGAATTTTAATTACAGCCCACCATTTTTTAGGTTGTCAGCGCTTCTCACCTACCATTATAAGGAGGTTTGGTCTTCCTTTCTTTCTCAACAAGGAACATTAATGAAGGCATGAGTTTTGTCATGTAACCCATCAATTGAATTACAGGTGAATTCAATGCATTTTCATGGATGGTTGGAAAAGGATTTAAAATTCTTCCCTCCTTTCTCTCTTGTTCTTCCTATATATTGTAAGGAGGGGCATTTTTCTAGAGGTTGGACATTTTTGCTTTGCACTCTCCCTTCTTCTCTTGTCTATAAGTGGATTTGTGGAGTCCAAGCCTCCCATTCAAATTATAATGCAAGTTTGTGCCTCTTGGCCATTGTAATGCACTGCATTAACTTTTTGGAGCAATAATGCATGTCTATGGATAATTTGCAACTTGCATTTGTCCCCTTCCTGATCTCTCATTGCAGTCCTAGTTATTTGTGCATAGTGAGTGTATTAAATTTTTATGGTTTATGTTTATTGCAAAGTAGGTGTTCAGCATTTCTTTAGTGCATCACCCTTGTTAGTTTAGGTTTTATTTCTTGAATCTCCTTAATCCCTGTCTCATTGGCAAGCTAGAGTAGGTTTTAGAGTAGATCATCTACAATATGAATGTGTGCACCTAAACAGAGGAATAGGAACTAGCCTTAACCTGTAGAGATTTCCCAATTCACAAAGTCCCACTATTTGGGAGAAGCTCCATGTTATGCAATCACACTGAGAGTCTCAACCCATCGCATCGTAGACATTAGGGGTTCTGTGATTTTGCATCAACACCACTTTCACCTCATTTCCTTTTGCACCCTATTCTTCTCTCTACTCAAGGGACTTGCTGCAACTGTGACATTTTATGATCATGTGACTTTCTTCACCTTTAGAATAGTACATTATGCAACACCTTTAGGGTCTTATGTCCATACGCCCATCTTGGGTATGTTAGACTCATTAGGGTAATTATAAATTAAGTGGATCTTTTACCACCTCTTACCATTCACCTTCCTCATTACTTATTGATTATCCTATACAAGAACAGATCATCGATGCCTAAACTTTTAAATGACTCAACCATGCCTATGACCTAGACTCAGCCATGCCTATGACCTACATTTAATCATGCCTAAAATTCACCAACTCATCCCCCTAATTCATCCTATTCTTCCCTAGCTTATGGGAGAACTACATCGGCCTGAGGCCCCTTTTCGTCGGGGCTATGTAGGCAGCACTCTAAGGGCATGGGGCCCTTGGAGGTTAGCTCGGCCACTCTTTACACTAATATATTTTCCCCCATTTTCCTATTTTCATATTATATTTTCATTTCCACTTTATACAACACTTGGAAATTAATAAAAACATACATATCTACCATGTTACCACATCATAACAACATCCGATCCATCATTTCACCTTTCCATAATATCAAAGATTTTGGCAATCTACACCATAACATACATATAACTCATCATTTATTCCCCATGTTACCAATAACTTATAAATTAATCAAAACCAAAAACCTGACTCCATTATGCCTAAATTGACCTAACTCCACCATGCCTAAATCGACCTGACTCCATCATGCCTAAATCAACCTGATTCCATCATTCTTAAACTGACCTAACTCCATCATGCCTAATCCACCTAGTTTTCACCCATATGCATATAACAATGAAAATTTTACAACATAAATACAACATCATACCATAAATATCACCATCTCTATATACATCCTCATCTGAATCTGTGTGTCCATACATATGTGCACAGAAGCATAATCAATACATTTACCTCTCATATACATCCTCACCATCTTCGGCACATAAGCCAGTATATGCTCAAAATATCAAAACTCTCATATAAATCCTCGCATTTACGGCACGGAGGCTGGTATATATAGCCAAAAATAAAAAATTAGGGTGCATGGAGGGCTCATTCATCTCCCCATTTGATGTCCATTCCTATCTCACCCATCTCCTTTTTCTCCTCTACTCATGTGCGGCATCCAGCTAACATCTCATCACCCTCCATAGGCCTCATTCTTCCCTCTGATGGCCCCTCACCTAGCACTGGTCACTATAAACTAGTGGCCTCACCCTGACCCTGCCTCTGGGCTCGCTGGCCCCTGTACTCTCTACATTGTGAGTACAGGACCTAGTACTCGCACTCGAGGCATGTTGTTCTCTTTTCTCTATATAAGAGGGGACATCTATCCCTACAGTCATTAGGTGATCCTTATAGTACCATGCTTCACCCAGGGAATCCCTGAACCATGCCAACGGTACTATCTGAGGTGGCCCCATCGGTCTCAGAACTTGTACCTATACCATGGGACCCTGTCCCTGATCCTATGTTGGTGCCTATGTTAGTGCATGAGCTATGACCTGGGACTATAAGGCCATAATATACGCCTGAGTAGTGGCCAACCATCCCTACAACCCTATTAATTGTGCATGTAGGTTGTTTACCTACCCCCCATCTCCATCCCCTCCCTGTGTATAAGCATGTCCCTATGTTTTTTGCCTGAAGAGCCACTACATGTGCCCGTAACGTGGCCACCTATGTTTGTGACCCTACCAAATACCCTTATAAACCTGTAATCTAGCCCTGTAGGACAACCACCTATCCCTGTAGTGTATCCATCTGAACTGTGAGGGTGGCCACATCTGGCTGACCTGTCCTGGGTGGTGATTCTCATAGTTGGGTTTCCCACCACCATCTATATGCATGTCTATAGCCTGCATCATCAATCTAACGGACGATGGACTACTCCTCCTACGAGGTTGGCACTATAGGTCGTGGTGGAGACATAGGTCTCTCCACGTCATCCCTCATACAATGTGGAAATGGAGGTGGCACATCTTGGGGAAATCCCAACTGTCTTCTAACCCTGTCAATGGGGATCATCTCATGCTCGCCGACATGATGCCCCTCTATCCATTTCACCAGTTGTAATCCATCTATCTCCACTTCCATCTTCTTGTATGAGGGGAATCCAAACTATGGTCTCCAGATAATTTCTACACTAGTTAAACCCTCTAGCATGCACCTGTAGTACGCTACATCATGTGTAGCCCTAGGAGCCCTGCACTCTCTAATAACATGTACCCAACACCTGTAGCCAACTCAAATAAATCCCACCTCGAATGTATCTAGTCAAGGAATACCAACCAGATGCACACATACAATGTGCTTGTATGCCCAGCAGTGTAAAAGAAACGTGCAACATAAGCTGAACCTCTGTAACCGCCCGTAGGCCTATATTTCTCAGTACAGCTACACCAAGTATGTTAATTCCCAAGAAAACCAGGTCCTATCCTCCATTATGTCATGGAAAACCCCCATCAATTCTCATGGGAATCTCCCACCCTCCGCATATGGCAGTGTAAAGCAAAACACTACCTCCATAATCAAGACAAGTAGCCTCATCTCCTTAGGATGGGTCATGTACATCTCTCCATAACTCAGGCTTGCACTATGGAAACTCATCTTTGTCATCCCCTCTCTAAATACTGTCAACATCATCTCCTCTGATGCCTCTGAAAAAAATAGAATACACATGCGTCCCCATTATCAGTAACCATAGGATCATGTACATGTCCTCTAGGGTGACTGTGATCTCAACTGTCAGCAGATGAAATGTGTTGGTCACTTAATACCATCTATCGATCAGTGTGACAATCAATCTCAGCTCCCAAAATATGTGCCTATATCATCTGACCTAATAAGGCCAACATCTATAAGGTGATGCCACTCCTCTGACATCACGCTCCCTCGTACTCATAGTAATCGAGGTGGTACTATGTCTCTCATCTGTAACAAGTCCCTTGTCTGCACCCAATAAATCACAACATTATTAAACCTTCTTCATACCCCACACATCTCTTACCCAACAAACCTACTCCTAAAACCCTTATTTCTTATTTTCCCCAACCCTACAGATCACCCCTTTGTTACCACAATCCACTCGTACCATTTATAGCTATTACCTTACTCATTACCCTCTGTGAATATATTACCCTACCCGTCATCACTCCACTTGTCATTATATCCCATCACCTACCTTTTCACTCCAAACCTTTCCCAATTATTGACCTATTTCCCTCTAACAAAAACTAGCATCGGTCCCTCGTGACAAGTATCGGCCACCTACTACCTGACCGATGCCGGCCAATGCCAACTGACGTTGGCCAAACCTTGATTGGTGTCGGTCATTGTCGTGGCGACCAAATCTGTAAAAACCCACCATTTTTCCCAAAATATTTCAAACTAACCTAGAAACCTATCCTACCCTACCCAAAGCTAACCCAAACCCCTCTCCACCCCTATCTAACCTATCTCAGACCTCTCTCCTCCTCATTACACCAATTTCACCACAAATTTAATTATATACCTATACATGAAAACCCATACCCATACCTTATGTTTTTCAAATAAATACACAGAAAGAATGAAATACTACCTCATCTCAGTGTCGTCGGCGTGGTGGCATGACTAGCCACTACGTTGGTGGCCCACCCAAACCCTCTCCTACTTATGCCATGCCAAAATCACCACAACACACTCCTCTAATCCAACCAATCAAATCACTACCCCTGCACTCATGGACCTATCTCTCTAGCTCCTCTCACTCGCTCATACTCTCCACCTCAGTCGGGTACAATACCATGTCCTTCTCTCAAAAAAAGTGGCAAAAACTCAAACGGATCTGTCATTTTCTCCAAATTCACAAAACAACAATGATTCCGTAAAATACGGAATTTTTGTTTTATAAACCCAACCTGATATGACTGACGCTGGTCATATTTATGCCCTAGCCAACTGACATCGGTCACCCTATAACTGGCATCAGTCAAAAAACTACCTATTTAGCCTTGTTACGCTTCCTTTTCCTGTAATCAACAGTGCCAACACACCTGTTATCATTCTGGCCACCCATTGAAACATACCTACAAGCTCAACCTACCCCTATATTTCCTTTGTTGCATCTTAGGAGTTGTTATTTTACATATACCTTGGCCTTACCTATGTCATGACCTATTTTCCTGAACTCGACCTACTTGGTGTGACCATTGACCTTATGAACTCATTATACCTTACGACATTGTTACCTATGTTGTCTTACTCTAACAACGATACCTTGCCTATTTTCGTACCATTTATCCCAACCAAACCTTTGGTGTATCAGAGCATACCTAAACACTCCTGCACCTGACCTACATTGTGTTTCTTGACCATATCCTATACCTTAGATACCTAAATCAATTCATCATTGTTTGGATAAACCTAACGACCTTGGATGATGTAGAGTTTGCAAGCTCATCAACTTTGTACCATGTTGCAATCTATATGTGTGTGTGCGTTTGATTGCCATTACCTAGGACTTGATTTTGACCGTGACCTACTACACATTACCCAAGTTGACCATCACCCTTTCCCTCAATACTACAACCCTTCCCTACCTATCTACCCCACCTACACATTTATCAAACCACTCACTGATTCCTTAATTCACCTCATTAGTGCCTAGTTTGAGGGAGATCACCTTCACCCACACATGGGGAAATCACTTCTTGTTTTTTTCAGTGTCTCTTACCAATACAAGCTACGCAATAAAAAGGAGAAAAATGTAGACACCAAAATTGGGTCACACTCTATTTGGTCCCCTTTCAAATAACTAACTTAAACATACTCACCTAACATTAGCCCCCTTTCACCCCATATTAACATTAATTTAACTATCCATAATTAATTCAATACTCACCCTCACTCCATTTTTTAATTTAATTACTTTAATTAAATGGATGCACACCTCACCTAGCCACCTCACATAGACACCTCACCATAGACCTATTCATAGCATGTTTCCATAACTAACTAAGACTTAACCCTACTTACCTTAATGAACTAAGACTTAGTATAACCCTAAAAGCACATGCCTATTCTTCCTCCAACCACATTCCCACGTATCTAAGCGCAACGTTCCATTTAGACCCGGTACCAAATAGAAAAACTGGAAAAAGATATCCAAGATCTGTTATTTTACGCAACCTATGATATCCCACCTTAATCAATGCTAGCCAACCTGAAACCGATGTCGTTCACCCTAAACCGTCGTCGGCTACCCTATAACCATTTTGGTAACCTTGTTTGACAAGTTGGCCACATTCTCAAGTTTTGGGAGCAAAGGATATCTACATGCAAGCAAGAACCAAAGCTCTTTCACACATCCAGATAGCCATAGCTAGCACAACCATTGATTAAAAAAAAATTGCATTCACGGTAACATTTTGAGAAGCATTACTATTGCAATGATCACAATTTCACCGATCAACCATCACCACCACCTAGCCATTGAACCTACACAACAGTAAGTGTGTTTCTAACCTACACCATTTCATTTCTATTTAGTTTATAAGGGTTCTTCACCCTTGTTTATCAACCACCATTTATATTTTTACCTCACCACTATTTCCTTTCTGTGAACCCAACCATTCTCATCACTCATAACCACTTTAATCACCTCTTTCCATTCCTGAGTACCTTTGAATATTCCCAACACCTCCACAGACCTAAACCAACTCCTTACCATCTTTGATTCAGCCTTAGACAAATCCCCAAAACCATGAACTATTGAGTTATTATCAGCCCACCTTAACCATCGTCGGTTTTTACTAAACCATCATCGGTCATACCAGACTGATGTCGGTCTCTGTATTTTGACAATCCTGATAATAGCATATCCCAATAACCTTTTCCCAAGTGACCCAAGTGAGCCAGAACCTGACCCTAACATGTTCCAGCACCTTGATTATTTACCTTATTTTCAGATCTAATCATAGCCTAGCCTGTTATGTTATATTTTCTTATTGTATTTGGATGAGATACCTAAATCATATTAACTATAGTATAACCTTGTTTATTTATGTCATTTCTTACATTAAATTGTATTAAACAGTGGGTTGACTGTCACCAAGGAAGTAACACACTTCCTAGATCTAGCATACGCTAGGTAGCTATTAGGAATTAGAGAACAAGTATGCGGAAACAATTCCTCAAACCACAGCAGTAAGAAACTATATAGCAGAATTATACTTTTCCAAAATATAACAGCACAAATAAATAATTCACAAAAGAAGACAAGACAAGACTTAACGTGGTTCACCCAATGTGGGTTATGTACACTAAGAACTTGCTCATATTTAATTATCAACGAGAGTAAAACAACTCTCAAAGTCTTCTCTCAGTTATGAACTCACAACAGAATTCCAAAGATGCTAAACCACATCTAAACCACAATTGACACCCAATTGCATAACCTTGATCACTCTTGATCACCTCTTGATCATTAAGACTCAAGACCTCTTGAACACTCAAGATATCTACAAGATACCCTAACACCCTTATTTATAGGATTAAAATCCTCTTAAGAAGTCCTAAAGCTGACCCTAGAAGTTTGAAAGTCATGATCTTTCAACTTCACATGGCTGGAAAAATAGTCCCGACGTTAACAGCCAATTAACAGCATGTTAATAGCAATGTCACAACAACGGCATAGTGACTACATAGCAACGTCACATGAAATGACTGCAGAATGCTCCTAAAGTCTCCAAACTTAACTGTTCGAGCTCTAGCACTTCAACATTGATTCAAGAAGACAAAAAAAAGGCTCCACACCCCAATAATCTCCCACTTAGATATTGTTCCCACTGCGAAAATTTATCAACCCTTCATTATCATCCATGAGAGACAACCAAAGTTGAACGCAACTTCAAATTTTACCTTGTGACTACCTTAGTCATCATATCTGTAGGATTCTTACTAGTATGAATCTTTTCTGGCTTCAACTTACCTTCTTCCAAAGCTGCCATGATGAAGTGATATCTCAACTGAATGTGCTTCATCCTAGAGTGGAAAATGGAGATCTTCGCCAAATGAATAATGCTTCAAGTATCATTGTGTAGTCTCCCAAATTCCTTCTTATGCCACAAATCATCAAGAAACTACTGGCAGCCAAATCATATCCTTCCTTTCCTCCGTGGTTGAAAAAAACCACCAACATTCTATAGTCATGAAATCCAGACTTATCTGTTGTCCCACCTATAGTGTAAATACATAACCTGTCATGCTCCTCCTGCTGTCTACATATCCTAGCCATATCTAAATCTGCATAACCACACAAAGTGGTGTCTAATCCACTATAGCACAAGTAATGTCTCCCATGGTCCCTCTAGAAATACTAAAGCATCAACTTCAATTCCTACTCAGTGATCTCTACTTGGGTCACTCATAAACTTACTCACTCCTCCCATTGTATGGGAAAATATCAATACCTGGTGCACACCATGAGCATACATCAAACTTCCAACCGTTAATGATTATGGTATCTCCTAAATAAAATCTAATCTTCTCTCCTTCTCTGTCTTGAGACACTTCTCCTTTGATAACTTGAAAGTGGCCTGCGAAAGGAGTCCCAACCGGTTTAACATCCTGCATATTAAAACCTTTCAAAGAATTTATTAATGTACTCTTATTGAGATAATAGTCAACTTTCATCTCCTTCATGTCTTCAAGATATTATCATACCAAAGATTTGTCTTTACTACACCCAAATCCTTCATAACAAAGGAGTCACTTCGATGCTTCTTAAGTATTTTTATTTCTTACATGTTTTTACCTATAACCATGAAGTATGTCATCCACAAACAGAAACAAAAAAAAATAACTACCATCCTCAAATTTCTTGATGTAAACACAAAATGGTCATGAGTGATATCTGGATATAACCGTGATCCTATCATGAAGCTATCAAATTTGTTATACCATTGACAGTGGAGCTTGTTTTCAGGACATACACAGCTCTTCTTTAGTTTGTACGCCATCTAACCTCTCCTTACCTTTGACCTCATAGCCATCTGGTTACTACATATATAGTTCCTCCTCAAAATCACCATGGAGAAATGCAGTCTTTACATCCAAGATGCTCTAAGTGCAAGTATTCTACTACTACCATTCCAAGAATAGTTCTAATATAAGTCATTATTACAATAGGAGAAAAAATCTCATCAAATTATATACCTTTTTTTTTTGAAAATCCTCTTGACCACCAATAGGGTCCTTGTACCTTTTTCTTTCCTCCATCTTCCTCTTTGATTATGTGAACACCCACTTGTTATACAATTCAATTTTTCCTTCGGGTAGCTTCACCAATATCCCATGTTTTTTTCTCCATGAGATATCTAATGTTCCTCATCCATGACTTGCTCCTACTTCTTCATTGCATCTACTTGTATTTCTTCATTACAGCACTATGTCTCTCCACTATTAGTGAGTAACCAGTAATTCAAAGACAAGGAGAAAAATTTTTAAGTTCCCTTTTTACCCTAGAATACCTCCTCACCTATAAGAGTTTGGGCTTCCTAATTGAGGAGGTTCTTGAATTGATTCATGCCAAATAATGTTGTACCTAATCTGGCCCCTTAGACACCTCACCATCTGGACTGTCCTCTACCACTATGTATTCTTTCTTTTCTTCCTCTTATTGTTTCTAAAACTACTCCTTATACATGAATTTCTCATTAAAAACCACATATATCTAGAATGAAATGATTTTCTTGTTCCTTAATATTCCAAACATTTATATCCAAAGCCAACCTCACCATAACCAATGAAATGTGTATTTCTTCTGATTTAGCCTCTAAATTGGTTCTTTCATTCTTGTCTCATATGTGAAAAAACACCTCTCATACAAAAACTTTAAAAAATGAGAAATCAACTTTCTTACTAGACCAAGCCTCCCCAGGTATGCCTCCATCCAAGGCCATTTGAGCGCCCTCCATTTATCAAACTACACAATTGTTCTCATCGCTTCTTCCCAAAACATGAAAAAGACAACCCTCATGCATCTAACCTCATGCTCCTAACACATTCTATTATTGTTCATATTAATCCTTTCTAATGACACCCCATTCTCCCACGGAGTCTCCTAGAACCGTATCCTTTACTTGTGCATTCCATTCTTACCGAACAGTAATCATCAAATTCATTGCTGCAATAATCCCCTATATTATCAAACTTGAGACATTTTAGATTAAGACCTTTTTCATTCTCTACCAAGGCTTTCCATCTTAACAAAATTGTCAAATACAATCAGATTTATTTCTAATTCCATAAACCCAAAAAATTCCTTGTTTTATCATCAATGAAAATAACATAATAATTTGAACCATCAAGAGATGATACCTTTTCTAGCCCCCATGCATCAGAATGTAGCAAATCTAACTTACCACTCTTTCTTTATAGATCCAACCTTGAGTAATATTACTCCACTTTTGTTCCCCCATGTACACAATATTCATAGAACTAAAAATATAACTTCTGTTAGTCCTAGGAAAATCCTATCCTTTATGATATGCATTCCCTTTTGAATCATATGAATGAGTCTATTGTGCCATAATGTTGTATCTACTTATTCAAGCCACTAATATTACAATACATTAGTGCTATAAGTGGTTAAATACAAGGTAGAAACCTTCTTACCTCTTGCCACCACAAGAGCACCCTTGGTAATATTCCAAGAGTCCACTGTAAATACTGACCATACAACCATCACTCCCTAACTGACTCGCTACCAATATCAAATTTCCACCTTAACTGTAGGAACATGTTTGGCATCCTTCAAGTAGCCAAGTATTCTCATTATACATCTTAACCCGAACAAAAAAAATTTCCCAACCATGCTGCAAGGTTCATCATCACCAAGAAAAACATGCCCAAAACCTCCTTGAACATACTTAGTAAACTAATGTCTATGTGGGAGTAGCATGGAAAGAAGCCCCCAAATCTAACACCCAAGACTCAAAAATATTATGCTAAAGAAAAAATCAAGACATCCTGACTTACATTACCCGTTGCCACATTTTCCTCCTTATTTTCTTCCTATTATTTATTCTTATCCTGAAGCTCCCAACAGTCCTTCTTTAGCATGCCCAGACCTTCCCATAGTGCTAACAAATCCATCTTGCTTTTGGATTTTGACCTTGTTTGCAATCCTTCAATTTTCCCACGGTTACCTTTCTCTTTATTCTTTTGTTTCCCTCTATTTCTCCATTGTCAAAGCGTTCCCTAAATTCGAATATTCCACCAGAGCTTTTTCCTTTGTGTTTTCTCACTCAGGATCACCCCTATCACATCTTAAAAATTCAAATTTTATTTAGCTAGATACCAAAGTTGCTTACAGCCATTACCAAGCTATGTCCCAACTCTCTGGCAAATAACACAGAAGCTAAAAAATCCCTAACTTCTTCATCAAATTCTATTGTGACCAAAGTTTAGCATATTTACAACCATATTGAAATCATTTAACTGATCTGTTAACAAAACCATTCTCAGACATCTTTATATTAAACAAATATTTTCATGTAGACACCATATCTTGGGTCACAATCCCCTTGGTCACTTTTTGAATAGCCAACTTAAACATATTCACCTAATGCATGAACCTTTTAGTTCAAATTAATATGTAGTCTTAATTCCTTTGAAAAATTAAATTAATACCCATAGATGCACAGATACAACTGGATTGTCCCAATTAACTTAATTAAAACTAGCAATTTCCATTCCGCACCTAGATCACCTGCATCAAGGGACCTATTGTTCACATGTTCTCCTAGACTAACTAGGAATATCAAGAACCTTTTCTTACTTTAATTAAGGCAAGACTTCCAGTCTGCACCCTCCAAATCACATGCCTATTCTATCCATCTGAATTTAACATACCTGCTAGATGTAAGCACCAATTTGTCATTTTAGACCCGTCACCAATGGGAAAAGATGAAAAAACAATTGCCAGGATCTATTATTTTGGGCAACCTAGGATTTCCAATGTTAACCGATGCTAATTAACCCTAAACTGACACCGGTCACCCTAAACCGTCTTCAGGAAATACCAGGGATATTCATATGCAAAATAATCCCTCACAGATTTGCAACAGGTTGGAAAAATTCTGGAGTTTATGCATAAAATATTAGGAGATCTGCATGCAAGAAAGAACCAGAGCCCTATCACACATCCAGACAACACATAGCTAGCACCAATAGGGATCTGAAGGTATTTGCATTCAATTTGGGCTACGTCCAAGAAGCACTGCAACTTTCACCACCATTCCATAGATCAAGCCATCACGTTCTCTCATTTAGGCATCAAATCTGCAAGCACCAGTAAGTGTATTTCTAACGTATGCATCAATTTCATACTCTATTCAGAATTCACACCCGAATTCAAAACATCATTTGCAATTTATCAACATCTATGTATATTTTACCTATCCCACTCTTGCATAAAACCTTCCTAAGTGAATCCAACTGCATTAAGTAGTTTTTACAAAACCATAGGTATTTAAATCATGGGCCTACACTTGATCCCATAAACCTATGGGTTGAGTACCCCCAACACCGTATGCATAACCTAGCCATGTTTCCTCAGACTCACGGTCTTACCTCAAAAAGATCCCAAAAGGCTATTTTATTGAATTTATATCATCCCGGCCTTAACCATCATGGAAAGTGTCCCCCTTAACCGTCGTTGGTCATACCAGTCATCAACATCGGTCTTTATATTTGGTAATCCATGCCAATAATATAGGCTACTTAAAAACCTAACATCCAAGAAACCTAAGCTACCCTAGAATTTGACCTTGACTTGTTCTAGCACCTTGATTACCTACCCTACTTCCTAGATCTGATCATAACCTAGCCTATGTATATTAGATTTTCTTATTGTATCTTATTGTATTTGGATGAGATACCTAAATCATATCAAATACAGTAGGAATTTTATTTATTTACGTTATTTATTACATTAAGTAGGTATTAAACAGTGGGATGACTGCCATCAAGGAATTACCACACTTCCTAGATCTAGCACACGTTAGGCAACTCATTGACATATACTATTTAACTCTCTTCTTGTGGTCTTGTTGTGTATTTCAGGTAGTTCCTCCTAGCCAAAAAGAAGCTCTCACAGTCAACATTGGATCAAGAAGTCAGAACACGTGCACAACGACCTTCAAATCAACCATCACAACATGTATTCCTCCTTGGCCCATCACCCTTATTTGTTTCATCAAATCCTTAAAGAAAATGGTGAAACATTTTGGCATGCCCGGTGGGACCCATCTCAGGGTTCATTGCATTTTATTCATTCATAGGTGAAAAATTGTGTGTTTCTTTACCTTTTCGAAAATATTACACATTAATTTTCCTCTTTGGAATATTCCTCGTCTTTCTATTGTCTAAAAGGTAAATCATGTTTTTGGTGCTTTAAAAAGAATACTTCTTTTCTTTCATTGGCATTGCATTAGTGAAAGAGCATTCCTCTTCCTGTTCATCAATTTTTACATTGAATATCACATTTCGATTTGGGTTTAAAACACTTGCATAACATTTTGATTTGTTGCATTATAGCTCACATTAAAATGAGGGAAACCTATATGCTGGAAGTCATGCCCAGCTGATGGTTGACATAATTGAATCGTAGAAAGCACATTCTCTCTCTTCTCTCTCTTTTCCAAATTACACAAATTTGAAATATACACATCTTCTTTAAACAACATCCCACCTAGAAGAAGTTGTCAATGATCACACGATCAGAGGATTGACACTTGAGCACCCAGTCTGGTTATCTCTATCCAGTACCCCATTAGAGAGCGGCCCGCCCCCACCAAAACATAACCTGAAACCTCACCTTTAGAATTTCCTTCTTCATAGGAAGCCTTCCCAACCAAAAAATCTATTCTAAATTCACGAGTCATTCTGTTAAATAGCATAAGCTAAAACCAACATAAAATTCACTTGTTAGGATTATGTGTTTTTATTAGCTTTGTTCTTGACTTGTACGTTTGAGGTGTGAGGTACGATTCTTCATTTTTAATTTTTTTTTCCTTTCACACTCCATACCATCATAGTTGGAGTATTCTGACTTTCTCTCAGTGTGTCACAACCTCATCTTATCATATCGCCATAACTTCTTGGTTGATTATTCATCCAATCTAAATTCACAAAAAATCATTTTTTCTTCATTCTTCAAATTTCATAGTAACCAGCATCGGTTCAGTGACCAGCCGCCGGTTTACATCTAAGACCGCCATCGGTTTACCTAACCAGTTTTTGGTTCCTTTTTCTTTTGGTTAGATTTACCCAAAGAGACAACTCATCTCATCTTCTCTTCTGTTTTGAGTCTCTATGACATCATTGTACTCTCTGCATTCTAGATATTATGGAGTCATCAAATACAAAATTTCCTATCTGAATAGTCCTCAGTTTCTATCTCACTTGCTCAAACTATTGTTTTCTCACAGTAACTAGTATCGGTTCCTATGTCATCGGTCACCAACCGCCATCGGTCACGCTTGACCTTAACGGTCATCATCGGTCATCCATTTCGGTTAGTGTAACTGGCTTCAGTCACTCTATTTTGATTTTAATCAAAACATTTACCAATTTTCCCTCTCATAATATGTTTTGTCTCATCTCTATTGATTTTACCTGTGTCATTTATAGAGTATAGTTCACCTGACATACATTGATTCACATGGTGTTGACTCACAGCCAAAACTAATGCCCTCGTATTTCACGCTATTCATCAACCACTCCCATCTAGTCCATCATCCGCCATTCATCTATCACCTATGGATCCGACTCATCTTATCCCCATGACTACCAGTGACGAGGAGTTCACAAGACTCCTTGACAAGAATCCCCACTGCCCTCCAGTACTACCTTGCCCATTCTTCCACCAAGGGATTCCTCAGGACAGTTAATATATGACATGCCTGTATCTATTCCTCTTTCTCTCGCCCCCACCTCTGCTTCAGCTAGCACCATCTTGGTGCTACCATCATCCACTTTATCACCCATGGTGTCTCAGCTAGATCCCACAACCACTATAACTACAACATCTATGTCATCTGGTCCCACCTGTGACATCAATTGGTCCCTCCGATAGCCACTTTTAAGTATAGCCTCATCTGCACCCACTACCTCACATATACCTATTGCATCGCAACCACCTCTGGTGTCAAAAACTTACACCCCTTTCCAAAACCTCGTCCTTTCTATCTCGTAGTCCTTACCCCTAATCTCACCACTAGATTTGTTACGACTACCCCACCCACTTACACATACTACCAACAACCCCCAACCTCATCTATCGCTTATTTTGGCTATGTGCCACCTACATCTATTCCTCCTGCACACAGTTCTCATACTCAGCACCACCATACACTAACATACCACCCACCTCATACATTCAACATCAACTTCTTTTTTCTGTAAGGGGCACCCATTCATCCCAACCTACCAACGACCTCATTAAAAGATGAGTGATGGAAAATATGTAGACCTTAGAAGCATCTGTTTCTTGACTCCCGTAATTCTTTAACTTATGATGAAATCTGTAATGAGCCTATCCATCCATCTATTCCCATTCACCCTTACCCTATGCATTGGGAAATTCCTAAATTCAATCACTTCAACAGTAAAGAAGACCCAGCAACACTTGTGGTCATTCAAACATGGGTGCTACCTAATCTCCCATGATGACGCTTTGCTCCTATGAACTTTCCCAATGTCCTTAATAGGACCAACATTGGATTGGTATAGTGGACTACCTCGACATTCTATTTATTCCTTTAATCAATTAGCCCAAGCTTTCTTAGATCATTTTCAATCAATGTTACCAAGAAAGTCACCATGACCGATCTCTATTCAACTCGACAGTATGAAGACGAATCTATCGCATATTTCATTGCCCACTGGCGAAGTCTTATTAACCAATTGACATTCCAACTACCTCAGACTGAAATTATTGAGTTGTTCACTAGAGCTTGTGCCAGACACATCTCACCAACTCTGCAAGTCCAAACCTTCTGAACCTTTGATGAAGCATTCACCATGGCATGAAAACTGGAAATTCGTGCCATTGAAGAAAAGAAAATCCAATTATGAAACAAGAACATCCCGTTAAAATCAAACAACTCTTATTCATCTTCAAAACCCCAAAGTAACTATTCAAATTCCCAAAGGATCTGCCAATGTGGTAGTCCTCAAGGAAGGACCACCTCATCCTTCTAATCAATGCCCAACCTTCTTCCAATCTTTCTCCCATCCAGGCCTTTCAGCTCCGAGTGGGAGCAATAGAAGTATACACTTCGATTGGAGAGCCCTATTCTTAAGTCTTGGAAAAGACTTCTTAAAGCTGGAGCCATTACACTTCCTCCCATAAAACCTCATACAGGTTTTGATCCTTCCTCGTCCTATGTCTTGCATGGTATAAAGAACACGACTACTGTAATTATCATCGTGTTAAAGGCCATAGTGATGGTAACTGCATAAATTTTAAGAACATTGTCCAAGAGATGATAGATAATGGAGACCTTGTCGTGGACAACCCAAACACGCCAGGAAAATCAAAATTTTCACATCTTTAAAAAATTCATTCCCTAATCATAAACCATCGTCTAATCAAAATAGGGAACCTTCATCTAGTGACAACAATGTCTATGAAGTCCACATGGTTTTTGATATCATACCAACCGTTCCTCATAAATCCCACCTATTTCATCTATTGAGGAAATTCTGTCATGAGCTCCTCTACCCACAAAGGAGCATACCTCTTCTAGTCCTTCGCACCTGCAGAGGAGTCCCCTTCATCTCCCACTACTCCTTCACCCGGAGGAGTCCCACATCTCTCCCTTATACCAACTTTCTATCGATTTCATTTCATCATCTACCTCACAGCCTACTGAACATGTAACACTTTTTATTCTCCCATCCACAAGAGAATCATCATCACCTTCTTCTCCACCAAGGGAGAAGTCTACATCACCCCACCTATTATCTCTCCTACCCATGGGAGACTTCATTCAGACATGTGACTACCTATTTGGGGATAGTTCCACCCTCAGCATCCCAGAACCCCATTGACATGATCTTGGCTCTTTTACCTACAAACGTCCGAGGCTAGCCAATTCCTTGTCTCACAGACCTATTTAATAGGGATTGCCACCAAATCAATTCCATCTTCTTCTTCAGTAGTCCCATTTTCACAGCGGGTCGATCACTTGGATTATGTTGATAATTCCATGCTTATGGGGATGTCTTTGAGCTCCCAGTTTCAACCCAAATGCAAATGTTGCCTGAAGATACATCCATGATCTACCCAAAAGTATTTTCAGCAACTAAATCAATGCTGACCATGCCTATTGAAATGAATTCTTCTTCATCATCCCTACCTACATCCAAACTTCTACCCATCAACTAAAACCATTTCCCAAACCTAAAAGCCTACCCACACCTATCTCCTCACCCATATCTAGACCCATCACTACTTTGGGTATCATTCTGACATCAAGCCTTACTCAACCACCTATCAAATTGGACTTAACAATGTCTTCCCAAGCCCCACACCAACATTATCCCCTCACCTAAAAAGAAAACCCAACCTCCTAGCCACATACACTAGTCTTGCCTACCACACCTTTGTCACATTCCCCCCTTCCATCCATCCTAGGCCCCATCCATCAACATTGATCAAACTGTCTCTTTCCCAAGGCCAGTCAAAAGATAAACAACCTACTACTTCATCATGAGCCTTTGTTACACCTCATTCACCCAAAAACCAAACTTCCTCACCCTCACCCATGCACTTCTTACCACCTATACCTCCACCAGTCACTATAACCCCAACCTTTCCTATACGACTTCAACCAATGCCGTCTACCCAACCTCTACTAACCACCTCCACCATAACTCGATTGTCCCCATGGGTAACCCATCCTCTTCCACCATATGCTTTCCCTTCTTCATCTTGTACTCCTATGTCATCTTTACCCAAGAAGGTGTAACCCAAAGATAAGAATCCACTACCCTCTAATAAGGTATTCAAACCAACCAAACCTTCCATCGCCAACTCTTCTACCCCACCTTTACCCAAGCAGATGCCAGCAAGACATAAGACCACTACCACATACCAAACCAGTAGACCAACCCATTCCCCCTCCTATAAAGCCTCTTCCCTCACAATCATCCACACCTATACCCAAACCCACACTCACTTCCCATTGTGATCTGTTAGCAAGGTCCTACACCAACATTTTAACCAATCTCTTAGAGACTTCCATCATCACATTACCACCACTTCGACCTTACGATCCTCTCAAACCCAAACAAAAAGGGTTTGATGAAACCAATATTTGTGCCTATCATCATGTGCCAGGACATGATGTAGAAAATTGTAAGGCTCTGAAAGACCGTTCTTCTCCAACTTTGTCCTCCTGAAAAAAATTTAGACGATGATGACCCTTCTTGATGAGGACCATGTCTCCACCTTAAAACCTATCACCACACATCATCATCCTTTACTTGTATTCAGTGACTAATATCTCCTACCCCCACAACCATTTTTCCCACCTCTAAAATTTGAGATCAACATGGTCCGTATTAGAGAGTTGGCCAAACCACCACCCAAATGTCAGTGCACCCCACTCATTTCACAAGGATCTTATCCACCGCTACGGTATTTTTCACCTCATGAACCATTATACCTTTCATGACACACCCTCTCCATCCACCTCCCCTCATATTAACATGGTTCACATTGTCACCTGCATGCTTAGAAAGACAAAGGCAAAGAAAAAGTTATAACTAGCCCATCAACCAACCCCTGAGGTTTACCCAATATACCATCCTATACCCACCTGTCCCAAAATCACCATCCGTGGACCTACATACCCTATCTCTTGATGGGGTCACCCATCGCGCAATGATAAAAATCTACATTAATCTCCTCTAAAGATGTCTTTGTATGATCTCATCCAAACTTTTGAATCCCACAGAACAAGCCCTTATCAAGGTTTTACAATCCATTGAAGTTTTACCCAATGACCCCACGCCAGTGGTCTTCATTATTACCCCTCACCATGTGGCCTCGCTTAACCAAATCATCTCCTTCTTCTACCCCCATGCCCACTCCTCAAGTCACCACCCTCAACTTCTCTGAAGAGGAGATTGTACCTCTCCAGTAAGATTGACCCAACGATCACCTCCCTATTCATTTCTGTCTATATCGATAACATACGCGTATGATGTCATCATGATTGATGGTGGTGCTAGCATTAACATCATCTCCTCCCACGCATACAATCAAATGTATCCCTTCTAATTGTATGCATACGATAACCTAGTTATGGTGTGCTCCTTCAACGAATGAGTCCATCACCTCACCCTTGGAACTATTATCCTTCATGTTCACGCATAGGGCCTCACCACTGTTCCCAAAACTATTCTACCATGTTAGATGGGGAATCGACTATCGAAACCTATTGATACTCAGGATGACCCATAACAACATTCTTAAAGTCATGGTCCTGTTTCTGATTTGCCCGTGGCTACACTGAAGCTGTTTAAAATCTTGAGCATCCAGGGACCATAACGTAACATCCCCACTGACCTTGGTCACCATGTTAAGATATGCCCAGTATTGTACCCTATAAATTGTGGTCCATAATATTGTAACCTTGATGCCAAACCCAGTAAAACAAAAGATGCAGAAAATCCATCCTCACATTGCTCTTCTAGTCAAAGAAGAAATGCTACCAGCACCTTCTCTTATGTTTCCTTCATTCCTACCCATTGACTATCCCCAATGGATTTCTAACATCATTTCCTGTCACAAAAGCAACTATGTGAGGGACTCCACTATTTACATGGAATACTTCCCTTGTGACCTCAACCTAGCTTGTCCCAAAGATGATTTTACCCTACAAGAGTATGAAAATTGACCAACTAGTTATGACCTTACCGACCTAGCCATGAAGGTGCTATCACTCATGGATGGTTTTTCAGGTTATAATCACATATGGGGGAATTGATATTGCCACTTATTCACCCAGAATGATTAACCTAAAATCCCTTACTAACTACCATCACTCCATTGTGCATGGAAAGGCTTTGGCTTCAGATTATTATCAAAGGCTACCTTAATGTCACTTTTGGCCTTAAAAATTGTAGTGGCCTTGGCTACATATCCATGTCGAGCCATGACCTCATTACGTCCCCATCTTCCATGGACATAGATGCATCGTAAACATATTGGAAGATTACGTAGATGATCTTCTTACCAAATCCAAAGATCGAGCCAAACACCTGATTGTCCTTAACATCATCTTTGACCGCCTCATCAAGTATTGTGTTCGTCTTCAACCAAAGAAGTGTGTATTTGCCGTATTTCAGGAAAACTCCTTGGTTTCATCATTTCTTTGCATGGCATAGAAGTCGATCCTGGCTAAAGTAAAGGCTATTCTATAAATTCCTCCACCTACTAATCTCTGTCAACTTCGAAGCCTGCAAGGTAAGTTGCAATCCATTCATTGTTTTATCTCGTAGCTTTCCGACCACTGTCAACCATTTCATCATCTTCTCAAGAAGGACATTTCATTCAAATGGGATGATGAATGCCATAAATCCTTTGATGCCTTAAAACAATACCTTCTTCAACCACTAGTGCTCATTCCTCCTAAGGATGACCAACCCTTTTACCTATACATTTCTGCCATTGACCATTCTTTAGGTGTCATGCTCTCTCATTGCGACGAGCAACATAGAGAGTAATCGAGTTTATTACATAAGCCACACCCTTTTGGACTACAAAACTAGATACAACCCCACATGCTGAAAAAATTTACTTAGGCCTTAGTTTTCATGTGCACGACTAAGCTTCCTTCACTACCTGTTCAACCAAAAAAACCTTTGTTGTCACCAATACTGACCCCCTTAGATTATTTATACACCAAAACCCTATCAACATCAACATGCCGTCACATGTGGGCTTATGCTTCTTGCCAGACCTTGACCTCGAATTCATCTCATGAAAATTCTATCAAAGGCCTAAGCCATCATTAACCAACTAGTAGACACACCTCTTTCCGAAAATTCAACACTCTAACTTTGATTTCCAAGATGAACTCCATTGCTACCCTCTGCCTAGATGAAATCACTTACCAAATGACCCTCTTCTTCAATGGTTCTAAATGTCAGTGTGGGGGTGGAGCTGGTGTTATCCTCATTCCTCTTGGTGGTGAACCTATTCCTTTATCTTTCAAACCAAATTTTGATTATACGAAGCAATATTTTCGAAATACGAAGCACTCGTATTGGGTCTATAGGCTGCTTATTCCATAGATGTTAGGTAAATCAATATATTTTTTGATTCCCAGTTGGTTTTGAATCAATTCAATGGTATCTATACCATTTTCATAATGAAGTACATCAAAAATATAAACATCATTTCAGACATAATTTTGACTACCTTTAACTATTACAAGCTTCAAACTACCCCCTCATTCTACTAATAAGTTTGCGGAATACCATGGTCTGCTTGGATTTTTAAATACCCACCTTTGCCCACTGACTCTAAAATATTTTTCACAATATAAAGGTTATAATCACCCTCTTACTTAACTCGTGAGGTCTACTCTGTCAGAACTGTTGCACTTGACCCACATGACCTTTGGTATAAGCAGTTTACATATTATCTTTCCCTTCTCCATTCTACCTGTCTAATCTCACTCGTAATGGAAAACATGCCTTTCTTAAAAGTTTCTCTCATGCTATGTCATCATGGGTGGTCTCATTTATAAGCGGTGGCTTGCGACATGGTATTCTCTTACGATTCCTTACAAGTTCTGAAATTCCCTACACCATCAAATAAGTTCACGACACAATTTTTTGAAGGCCACTTTAGTGGTTTAGCTGTCGCAAACCCACATTCTTCACCTTGGATATTATTGTCCAACCCTAAACCAAAACTATTGTGACTATGTCAAACTGTTGTGTAAAATGCCAGCAACATGCTAATCTTCATCACACACCGAGTCATGCCTTATAGGTCACATGATACCTTTGGCCTTTCTCTCAATGGGGCTTACATCTTATTGGAGAGATTAAACCCTATTATTCACAATGCCATCAATGGATTATCACCACTACTGAATATTTATACTAAATGGGTAGAAGCCATTCACCTAATTTTTAAAAAATCTGAATAAAATATGTGAATTCATTAACCATCACATCATTTGTCACTTTGTTGTTCCTCACCACCTCATCATTGATAACGGAAAGTGATTAAAAAACCAAACCCTACATAAGTTATGCGAAACTTTTCGCATCCAATTCAGTTTCTCATCAACTTATTACCCACAAACCAATGGCTAGGAAGAATCAACCAATAAAACCTTGAAACAAAATTCTTATGAAAGTAGTTAATGATACTGGAAGGGATTGGAATACACACATTCCTTTCTGCTTTGTGGGCTTATCACACTAGTGTTCACACTTAGAATGCTACCACACACCTTTTTCTCTGGTCTACGGTACCAAGGCTGTCTTGCCTCTTGAATGTCCTAGATTCCATTTCTCTGCATCTCACTACAAGACATGTTCAACGACGACGACTTCCGTCAGGACCATATAGCACAACTTGAGTTATTATATGAACTTCATCTCAATGCTCTTGATCATATCCAAATTTATCTAAAAATGTATCAAGCGCGTGCCTATGAAAAACGTGTTCACGAACAAACCTTCTCAGGTCAGATGACCTCATCCTAGAAGGAAAATCAAAATTTAACCAAAGAAGAGAAACGTAAATGAGGAAAATTTTCTCCTAATTGGCTTGGACCCTATATTGTTAACCATGCACTTATGGATCAGTTGCTTATTATTTTTCTTCACTTGAAGATAAACCTGAACAAAAGCCCCTCAATGCCTTGCATCTTTGACCATTTTATTGTTGACGTCAAGTCCCTATATCACTTTCTGTCAATTGACTGCTTGCCCCTTGAGTGTTGTTCACCTTTCATATTACCCGTTTTAAAGGATTAACGACTAAAAAAGAATCATGTGATTACCCGTCACCTTTTAGCCTTATATTCAATATGAGTACCAAGGCTCTACTCATAGCATGATTCTCATGTATACTTTTTCATCTTTTTTTAAAGATGGAATCCCATGGTCGTTCATCACTCGAAACCACCTTTTTCATGGTTAACCTTTGTGTGCTAAGGTTTTTTCTTCTAAAGAAGAACCAAAAAAACAAAATGGGATTCAACTCCTTGAGTCAAACTTCCAACAAAAGATGACTCCCTCAAAAGGGACATCTCTACTTTCTACCTCGCCACTATAAATAGATTGCTCCCTTAAAGGACAACTATATAAATTCATTGCAAAAAAAAATCTAGAAGCTTCCCGCATCGATCAGCTTTGTGAAGACCTCAAGGAGATAATATACTCATCCCATATAGACTTCCCACATCAATCAGTCTATTAAAAACAAAAAAATGAAGAAAATGATGAAAATTTTGTCATGGAATTGCCTATTTTTCATCCTGGGTTTCTTGCTAAGTAAACATACGGTCGTACACTAAGATACGCTAAACCATCCACTTTCACCTCATTTCCTTTTGTGCCCTAGTTTTCTCTCTACTCAAGGGACTTTCCGCAACTATGACATTTCGTGATCATGTGACTTTTTTCACCTTTAGAATAGTCCATTATGTAATTCCTTTAGAGTCTTACGTTCATACGCCCATATTGGGTATGGTAGACTCATTAGGGTTCTTATCAATTAAGCGGATCTTCTACCACCTCTTACCATTCACCTTCCTCATTACTTATTGATTATCATACACATGACCAAATCATCGATACCTAAAATTTTAAACGAATCAACCATGCCTATGAAATACATTCAATCATGCCTAAAATCCACCAACCCATCCCCCTAATTCATCCTATTCTTCCCTAGCTTATGGGAGAACTACATCGGCCTAAGGCCCCTTTTCATCGAGGCTTTGTAGGCAGCACTCTGAGGGCATGGGGCCCTTGGAGGTTAGCTCGGCCACTCTTTACCCTAACCTATTTTCCCTCATTCTCCTATTTTCATATTCTATTTTCATTTCCACTTTCTACAAAACTTGGAAATTAATACAAACATACATATCTACCATGTTACCACATCATAACAACATCCAATCATTCATTTCACCTTTCCATAATATCAAAGATTTTGGCAAATCTACACCATAACATACATATAACTCATCATTTATTCCCCATGTTACCAATAACTTAGAAATTAATCGAAATTAAAAACAAGACTCCATTATGCCTAACTGACCTGACTCCACCATGCCTGCGACCTGACCTGACTCCATCATGCCTATGACCTGACTCCATTATGGCTAACTGACCTGACTCCACCATGGCTATGACCTAATTCCATCATGCATATGACTTGACTGAACCATGCCTATGACCTGACTCAATCATGCCTACATCAACCTATCTCCACCATGCCCAATACACCCAATTTCCATCCATCTCCAAATAACAATCAAATTCTGGCAACATGAGTACATCATACATAATCATCAAATTCATCATAAAAATTTGTGTATCCATCTAATATACACTAATACAAATAATATAAATCTCTCAAAACTCTCATATACAACCTCACCATCTTCGACGTGCAGTCCGGTATATACTCAAAAATCTCAAAACTCTCATATACATCCTCACATCTATGGCATGCGGACCGGTATATATAGCCAAAAATAAAAAATTAGGGTGCACGGGGGGCTCATTCATCTCCCCATCTGATTTTCATTCCTGTCTCACCCATCTCCTCCATCTCCTCTACTCTTGTACAACATCTAGCTAACATCTCATCACCCTCCATAGGCCTCGTTCTGCCCTCTAATGGCCCCTCACCCGACGTTGGTCGCCGTAATATAGTGGCCTCGCCTTGGCCCTACCTCTAGGCTCGTCGGGCCCCTTTACTGTCTACACTATTAGTGTGGGACATGGTCCTCTCACTCGAGGTTTGTTGTGCTCGATGCTTTACATAAGAGGGGACATCTATCCCTACAATCATCATATTATCTTTATAGTACCATGCCTCACCTAGGGCATCCCTGAACTGCACCATCAGTAATATCTAAGGTGGCCCCATCGGTCTTGGACCTTGTACCTGATCTTGTGTCAGTGCCTATGTTGGTGCTTGAGCTGTGACCTCCTGTAAGGCCATAATCTATGCCTGAACAATGGAAAACTATCCATATAACCCTGTTATCATTTCCTGTAGGTTGGCTACCTGCCCCCCATATCCATCTCCTCCCAGTTTAGGCTCCTGTCCCTATGTTGCAATCAAGGCCCGAAGAGCCACTATCTGTGCCTGTAACGTGGCCACCTCTTTCTGTGACCCTACTAACTGCCCCTATAAACCTATAATCTAGACCTGTAAGGTAGTCACCTATCCTTGTAGTTTATCCCTCTGAACTATGAGGGTGGCCACATCTGGCTGACCTAACCTGGGTGGTGTTGCTCATAGCTGGGTTTCCCACCATATTCTGTACACATTTTAATTGCCTGCATCATCAATCTGACGGATGACGGGATGCTCCTCCTACCTTATCGGTACTGTAGGTCATGGTGGAGACATAGGTCTCTCCACATCATGCCTCTTATACTATGGAAATGCAGGTGGCACATCCTGGGGCAATCCCAACTGTCGTTTGACCCTTTCAATGGGGATTATCTCACACTTGTCGGCATGATGCCCCTCTATGCATCTCACCAGTTGTAATCCATCCATCTCCCTGTATGAGGAGAAGCTGACATACAGTCTACATATAATGTCTACACTAGATAAAGCCTCCAGCATGTACCTGTAGTATGCTACACCATGTGCAACCCTAGTAACCCTGCACTCTCCAACAACAGGCACCCAACGTATGTAGCCAACTTAAACAAATATCACCTTGAATGAATTTGGTTAGGGCATACCAACTAGACGTACACATATAATGTGCTTGTATGCCTAGCAATGTAAAAGAAACATGCAGCACAAGATGAACCTCCGTAACCGCCCATAGGCCCATAACTCCCGATATAGCTACACCAAGTACGTTGGTGCCCAAGCAAACCAGGTCCTATCCTCCATCATTTCATGAAGAACCCCCATTAATGCCCATGGGAATCTCCCACCCTCTACATCTAGCAGGGTAAAGCAACACACTGCCTCCATAATCAAGACCACTAGCCTCATCTCCTCAGGATGGACTACATACACCTCTCCATAACTCAAGCTCACACTATGGAACCTCATATCTACCATCCCCTCTCCAAATACAATCTACATCAGCTCCTCTGATGCCTCTAAAGAAATAGACTACACATGCATCCCCACTATTGGTAACCACATGATCCTGTACACATACTCTAGGGTGACTATGATCTCGCCCGTCGGTAGATAAAATGTGTTGATTGTTGAATCCCATCTATCGATGAGTGTGACCATCAAGCTCGGTTTCCGAACTATGTGCCTATATCGTCTAACCCCAATAAGGTTGACATATGTAACATGAATCCACTCCTCTACCATCACGCTCCCTCGTACTAATAGTAACAGAGGCTATACTCTATCTCTCATCCGTAACTGATCCCTCGCCTACACCCAAAAAATCACAACATTGTTAAACTTTCACCATAACCCACACATCTATTACCCGAAAAACCTACTCCCAAAACCCTTATTTCTTATTGCACCCCAACCCTACATATCACCCCTTGTTACCACAATCCACTCTCACCATTTATACCTATTACCCTACTCATTACCCTCTATAAATATATTACCCTACCCGTCATCACTCCACTTGCCATTATATCCCATCACCTACCTTTTCCCTCCCAACATTTCCCGCTTATTGAACTATATCCCTCTAACTCAAACCGGCATTGGTCCCTCATGACCAACATCGGCCTCCTGCTACCTGACTGATGTCAGCTAGTGCCAACCGACATCAGCCAAACCTTGACCAGCGTCGGTCACTGTCGTGGCGACCAAATCCGTAAAAACCCCCATTTTTCCCAAAATCTTTCAAACTAACCTAGAAACCTATCCTACCCTACCCAACACTAACCTAAAGCCCTCCCCACCCCTATCTAACCTACCTTAGACCTCTCCCTCCCTCATTTCACCAATTTTAACCACAAATTTAAATATATACCTATACACGAAAACCCATACCCATACCTTATTTTTCCAAATAACTACATAGAAAGGATGAGATCCTACCTCATCTCAGTGTTGTCGATGTGATGGCATGACTAGCCACTGCGCTAGTGGCCCACCCAAACCCTCTCCTGCTTTTGTCATGCCTAACTCACCACAACGCACTCATCTAATCCATCCAATCAAATCGATACCCCTAAGCTAGTGGACCCGTCTACCTAGCTCCACTCACCAACTCATACTCTCCACTTCAGCTGAGTACAATGCCATGTCCTTCTCTCTCGAAAAAAGTGGTAAAAACTCAAAATGGCTCTATCATTTTCTCCAAATTCACAAAACAACAATGATTTTGTAAATTACAGAATTTTTGTTTTATAAATCCAACCCGATATGACCGACATCGGTCATATTTGTGCCCTAGCCAACCGACGTCGGTCACGATATAGCCGAGCATCAATCAACCCTTATCACTATTTGGCCTTGTTAAGCTTCCTTTTTCCTGTAACCATTACTGATAATACGCCCTATTATCATTCAGCCCTGACACATATTGAATCATACCTACAAGCTCAACCTACCCCTACAATTCCTTTGTTGTGTCTTAGGAGTTGTCATTTTACCTATACCTTGGCCTTACCCATGCCATGACCTGTATTTACATGAAACCTAGCCTACTTGGTGTGACCTTTGACCTTATGTACTCATTATCCCTTGCAATGTTGTTACCTATGTTTTTTTACCCTACCAACAATACCTTTCCTATTGACATGAGGTTTATCCCAACCAAACCTTTGGTGTATCAAAACATACCTAAACATTCCTGCACCTAACCTACATGTCGTGTTTACAGACCATATCCTATATCATTAGATACTTGAATCACCTCACCCTTTTTTAGATAAACCTATCAACCTTGGACGATGTAGAGTTTGCAAGCTCTTCAACCTAGTACCATGTTACAATCTATACGTGTGTGTGTGTGTTTGATTGCCATTACCCATGACCCAATTTTGACCCTGTCCTATTACCTATTACCCGAGTTGACCATCACCCTATCCCATCAGTTCTCCATACCCATCCCCACCTATCTTCACTCACTACACATTTATCAAACCACTCACTGATTCTGTATTACCCCTCATCAGTGTCTGGTTTGAGGGGGGTCACCTTCACCCACACATGTGGCAATCACTTCCTATTTTTGTCAGTGTCGCTTACCAATACAAGATACGCAACAAAAAGGGGAAAATTTTAGACACCTAAATTAGTGTCACACTCCCCTTGGTCCCCTTTTGAATAACTAACTTACATATACTGCACCTAACCATTGGCCCCTTTTAACCCACCTTAATATTAATTTAATTATCTCTAATTAAATTCAATACTCCATCCTCGCCCCATTTATTAATTTAATTACTTTAATTAAATGGATGCACCTCACCTAACCACCTCACATAGAAACCTCACCATGGATCTATTTATAGTATGTTTCCATAACTAACTAAGACTTAGCCCTACCTACCTTAATGAGCTAAGACTTGGTATAACCCTAAAAACACATGCATATCCTCCCTCTAACCACATTCTCGCTCATCTAAAGCATAACGTTCTATTTGGATCCACAAGATACCAACTAGAGTTGTCCCAAAAAGATAGCCCAAGATCTATTATTTTAGGCAACCTAGGATATCTCTTCCTTAACCGACATTGGTCAACCCGAAACCAATGTCGGTCACCCTAAACTGTCGTCGGTTACTATATAACCATTTTCGTAACCTTGTTTCATAGGTTGGCCACATTCTCGAAGTTTTGGGGAGCAAAGGAGATCTTCATGCAAGCAAGAACCAAAGCTCTTTTACACATCTAGACATCCCTAGCTAACACAACCATTGATCAAAATATTTTTGCATTCACGGCAGCATTTCGGGAAACACGGCCGCGACATTGACCACCATTTCACTGATCAACCAACACCACCACCCAGCCATTGAACCTGCATAGTAGTAAGTTTGTTTCAAACCTGCACCATTTCATTTCTATTTATTTTATAAGGGTTCTTCACCCTTCATTTATCAACCACCATTTATATTTTTACCTCACCATTATTGCCTTCCTGTAAACCTGACAATTCCCTCACTTATAACCATTTTAATCACGTTTGTCTATTCCTAAGTACCTCTAAATATTCCCAACACCTCCACATACCTAAATCAACTTCTTACCATCTCTGATTCAGTCTCAAACAAATCCCCAAAACTATGAACTATTGATTTATTATCACCGTGCCTTAACCATCTTCGATTCTTACTAAACCATCATCGGTCACACCAAACCAATGTCCGTCTCTGTATAATGGCAATCCTGTTAATAACCAGATGACCCAAGTGACCCAGAACCTGACCCTGACTTGTCCCAACACCTTGATTGTTTACCTTATTTCCAAATCTGATCATAGCTCTAGCCTGTTATGTTAAAAAAATTTATTGTATTTGGATGAGATGCCTAAATCATATCGACTACAGTATAGGACCTTTTTTATTTATGTCATTTCTTGCATTAAATTGTATTAAATAGTGGGTTGACTACCGCCAAGGAAGTATCACACTTCCTGGATCTAGCATATGCTTAGGCATAGCCCACTGAACATATATTACTTAACTCTTTCTTGTGGTCTTGTTGTGTATTTCAAGTATTTCCTCCTAGCCAAAAGGAAGCTCTCACAATCAACATCGGATCAAGAAGTCAGAATGCACGTGTAACAACCCCCAACCGATCATCACAACAGGTATTCCTCCTTGGCCCACACCCTTATCTATTTCATCTACAAACTTCAAGAAAATAGTGAAACATTTTTATCCATGTGACTTAGGATTTTTAGTGCTTAAGGAGGTGTTTCAGGTTTTCCTTTAATTGTTTCAAGTGGTGGAAGATTCTAGAATTTTCTTTAGAGGTGTTTGAGATCAGATTCCTTAAGACTAGTTCACGATTCCTAGAAGCTAGTTTGAGTTATTTCAGAGATGGAGCTGTTATTAAGACTTGTGCCCTAATTTTTTTGATGATGTGAGTTTTATGAGCTATCATAGGGTGAGATATTTTAATTGATGTGTCATTTGTTCCTTGACATCAGGTTTAGAGGTATGAACCACTTTTCTTTTGCAGGATGATTTTTTAGGTTCTTGAGACCTATTTTGTGGTGGTTACTTCTTGGTGTGTTCCATGATGAAAATGAAGGTTGCAGAGGTGATGGTGCTTTTTTATGATGTTAATATGATGTGTTATATTTTTTCATATCTTTTGAATCCTTTGTGGTGTTTTCTTATGTGTTTTAAGTTCATATTCTAACTGTTGGAGGGTGTATACCCTTTTTTAGGCCTAACTGAGAAGCCATTTGCAAGTTTATGTTTATTAGAACTTTTCCAACCTATTAGATCCATTTATGAGATTTATATGATGGTGTATAGCTGATTTTTATGTTTATATTACTATCCTTAATGGTCTTAGCTAGCCTAGGTTTGTTTATGTGAAGAGTCATGTTTACAAGTGAAGTGTATTAGCTCATTTGGGTTAGTGGAGTATATGGAGTTGTGCGCGAGCTAGAGAGAAGTGTGTAAAGAATTGTAAGGGCTCAAGGGTAGAGCAAAAGAAGAGGATGAGAAGATAGAAATGGAAAAGAAGAAGTGCTTCAAGGTCATTATACCTAATCAACACATGTTGGTGCATGTTTGAGTGAAGAATGAGAAAGAGTTGGGTGAGTGCACCAATTTGGGGGACAAAAAACTGAAAATGAGTGAAACGCAATCATTTTTTGTAATAACACGATTGCGTTATGTTTTCTTAGGCTCAGAAATTCACGAACCTAAAATGTGTACATGTTATAACATGCATGCATTTCTAGTGCTATGAAACATGTACATGTTTTGAGCTAAATGAAGTTTAGGAGGGCCTGAAGGATCCATATTTACTAAAATAAATGTTAAGTATAAGAAATAATAAAAGTATAAATAAATAATAAAATAAATCTTATACTTAATATTAAAGTATAAGAAATAATAAAAGTATAAATAAATTATTATTTCTTATACTTCAATGTTAAGTATAAGATTTCTTTTATTATTTCTTTATATTTTTATTATTTCTTATAATTTAAATTTGTTTTGGTAAATATAAGAAGTTAGGGTCACTCTACACCTAAAGGAAGTGGTCCCGTAGCTCTGATAGTTATAATCTAGAAGATATTTTTTCAAAATCTAATATGGTCAGTACTTACTCATTTTTAGAATTTCAGTAATGACCTAGAACTTTCAAGCCATATATAGTATAGTCGGTCTTTGTTTTTCAAAAACATATAGTAATTTTGTAGGTTTTTTGACCTTTTGGATTTGATTTTGGACTTACAACTACTAATTGGTACAAATTTTGAAATTTGGTTCATAATTCACTTTAGTGACCATGAATCTGATAGAATTTGAGGATTTTATTAACTACGGATTTAATCAATTAAATTATACAACATTAATAAACTATGCATTATTAAATCAATAAATATCACACTATATTACATAAAAAATAAATAAATACTTACATAAAGTAAATAACAAATGACATAAGATTTATAGTGGAAAACCCGAAGGTAAAAAACCACAGTGAAAAGTAACATTTATCGTAGAGAACCCTTTTACATCTAGTAAATTACCTCCTCTTTTAGATCCCTAATCACAAGGGTAAAAACGCCTTTGATATATATTTTCCAATATATCAAATCAGGACCCAAAGTCCTTTTTATATGAGGTGATTGGGTATGTCTCCCAACCTACCTTTTCAACCTAAACGGTTGACACATATACCAAGGTTTAAAATATTTAATAATAGAAATATAACTATTTCTTATTATTAAATATTTAACCTAAAGTATATTCCTAGGTTTGAATATTTAATAATAGAAATATAAATATTTATTATTATTAAATATTTAACCTATAGTATAATGTTTGACCCATATTTAATTAAGGGGTGGCCGACCCACTTAACCATTATGTTCCAACAGAATCAGCTCTATGATGTTTTTCTACTTCTTACTAAAATGAGATCCTCACTTTGTAAATAAAGGATTGCTCCCTAAATTGGATTCATGTCCTATGGAAAAAATGAGGTGATTGTAATGTGCATCCTCCTTACGGCTTAGGGTTGAGGGTTTAGGGTTTAGGATTTAGTATTTAGTGTTTACGGTTTAGGTTTTTGGACTCAAGGTTTGGGGTTTAGGGTTTAGGGTTTATGACTCATTGTTTAGGGTTTAGGGCTCAAGGTTTATGGTTTAGGGTTTAGGGATCAAGGTTGACGGTTTGGGGTTTATGGTTCAGGGTTCAGGGTTTAGGGTTTAGTGTTTAGTGTTAGGGTTAAGGGTTCATGTTTGAGGGTTTAGGGTTTAGGGTTTGGGATTAGGGCTTAGTGCTTATGGTTCAGGGCTTAGGGTTAAGGGCTCAAGGTTTAGGGTTTAGGGTATGTGGCTCATGGTTTAGGGTTTAGGGTTTGGGGTTTAGGATTTAGGATTTAAGATTTAAGATTTAGGGATTAGGTTTTAGGTTTTAGGTTTTAGGGCTCAAGGTTCAGGGTTTAGGGTTTAGGGTTTTAGGTTTAGCACTCAGGGTTTAGGGTTTAGCACTTAGGGCTTAGGGCTTAGGGTTACTAGTAGTAAAAATAGTTTTTATGGTTTAAGGTTAATGGTTTAGAGTTTATAGTTTAGGGTTAAGTATTAAGGGCTTAAGGTTTAGGGTTTAGTGTGCACAATTTATGGTTTAGGGTTTAGGGTTTAGGGTTTAGGGTTAAGGTTTTAGGCATTTAGGGTTGAAGGTTGAGAGTTGAGGGTTGAGGGTTGAGGGTTTATTTTTTTAGGGTTTACAGTTGATGCTCATTGTTTAGGGTTAAGGGCTCAGTGTTTATGGTTTAGGTTTTAGGGTTTAGGGCTCAGGATTTAGGATTTAGGGCTCAGGGTTTAAGGTTTAGGGTTTATGGTTTTGGGATTAGGGATTAGGGTTTAAGGTTTAAGGGTCAGGTTTCAAGGTTTATGGCACAGAGTTTAGGGTTTAGTGTTTAATGCTCAAGGTTTTAGGGTTTAGGGGTTAGGGTTTAGGGTGTTAGGATTTATGGGTTTAGGGTTTAGGGCTCATGTTTAAGGCTCATGGTTTAGGGATCAGGGTTTAGGCTTGCTCATTTGCTCACTATAATGTTTTGTGTCTTACCCATTCTTATTAGTATTGATAGAGAGTATTCAAGTGAAAAGGTTTTATCTGCTTCATAGGAAGAACATTCAAAGGGATACATCAAAATTTGGTGTCTTTCATCTGTTGATATTTTGAAGGAGGGGAATGTCAGATATCCAAGAATAATTTGGTACAAAGAAATGTTTCCCAATATAGTTATCTTCTTTTTCCCATCGCATGGAAACTACTGCACTCACTGTAATGTACTGTGTCTTACCCATTATTATTAGTATTGAAAAAGAGTATTCAATTGAAAAGGGTTCATCTACTTCGTAGGTAAAACATTCAAAGAGAGTCATCACAATTTGATGTCTTTCATATGTTGATGTTTTGAAGGAGGGAAATTTCAGATATCCAAGAACAATTTGGTACAAATAAATGTTTTTTGAATAATTATTTTAGATGCAAGTTTTCGGGAACAAAGTTTCATTCGAAGAACAAAGCTTGATATGTCCAATGCTTGTATAAGCTGGAAATTTGAAAGGATTTCTAAGGTTCAATTTTATTTTCCAAGATGCATTACTCTAATGTTTTAAAATGTTTATCCAGATACAATGACATTCTAATTTGGATACTCAATGATTCCTAAATGTCCAATCCTAGCACAGATCCTAGTAGTCCTCAATCCTTGGATAAAGTGAGACATTGTTACTTGGATTCTATTTATAATGATAGAGATATTTGTAAATTCATGTTATGACCTCTAAATTTGTATGAATTTCAAGTTTTTTTGAAATCGCATCACACCCTTCACTAGGCTTGATGACTACCCCTATCTTTTTGAAGGTGCTTTTGAAAGCATCTGTGGGTTTATCATAGAAGGAATTATCAATGAAAGGAATTTCACTAAGTATTAGGCTAGTTGACTCCCATTCATAACTAAAAAATAAATATTTACTAGGCTATTGATAACCCCTTTGTGTTCTTAGCCATTCCCCTATTACTATGCTTATTTTGAAAACTTCGGGAAGTTCTTTTGAATTTGCTATCCATTCTAGTATCAAAAGATATTTCTCTTTCTCCAAAGAAGAGGATGCTGCAAGAAATTCAATTTTGATCCTACACATCCGCTTTGGTATATTCTCTATGTTTCTTCCATTTTCTTTGAGGATTAATTTTTGTGTTGCGATGGTTATTTTTTCCATCTTCCAATAAGTCATCCTAGCTTGCATAATACCATACATAGAATTATGAGAAATGTGAAATTTGTTTTAGAGTGTGAAGAAATTGACATTCAAGAACGCAAGTATATGTGGCAAGAAACAGGTTTGGTAGAGATGTGTAATATGCATTATAAGGTACAAGTCAGATGTCATATTAATTTAGCTACTTGTCCCACCTCTCATAAACAAGGTAGTTGTGCAAGTCAGACTCAATGATGGTTCTAGGCACAAGACTAGGAAATATTGATGAAATATGGTTCAGGGTTTAGGGTTTAGGGTTTAGGACTCGTGGTTTAGGATTTAAGTTTTTAGGGTTTACGGTTCAAGTTTTAGGGTTAATGGTTTAGGATTTAGGGTTTAGGGTTTAGGGTTTAGGGTTTAGGGTTTAGGGTTTAGGGCTTGAGGTTAAGGGTTTAAGGTTCATGGTTCAGGGTTTAGGGTTCATGATTTAGTGTTTAGGGTTTAGGGTTTAGGGTTTAGGGTTAAATATTTATCATTTAGGGCTTAAGGTTTAGGATTTATGGTTTAGGGCTCAGGGTTTAAGGTTTAGGGTTTAGGGCTTAGGGTACATGGTTTAGAGTTTAGGGTTTACATCTCAGGATCAAGGTGTAGGGTTCAATGCTTAGGGCTTAGGGTTTAAGGTTCATGGTTTAGGTTTTATGCTTCATGTTTTGGAGTTCAAAGTTACGGGTTTAAGGTTCAAGGTTTAGAGCTCAGGGATTTGGATTTAGGGTTTAGGGTTTATGGTTCAAGGATCAAGGTTCAAGGTTTAGGGTTTAGGGTTAAGGATTTATGGTTTAGGGTTTAGGGTTTAAGATTTAGTGTTCATGTTTTAGGTTTTATTATTTTGGTTTTAGGATTGAGGGTTTATGGTTTAGGGTTTAGGGCTCATGGTTAAGGTTTTAGAAGGGTTTAGGTCTCATATTTTAAGTTTAGGGTTTAATGTTTAGGGCTTAGGGTTTAATATTTAGGGTTTAGGTTTTAGGGCTCAAGGTTAAGGGTTTAGGGTTTAGGTTTTATGATATAGTTTTTAGGGTTTAGGGTGTATGGTTTAGCATTTAGGGCTCATGGTTCATGATTTAGGGTTTAGGGTTTATGGCTTAGGTCTCAAGGTTTATGGCTTAAGGCTCAAGGTTTTAGGGTTTATGCCTCATGAGTAAGGATTTAATGTTTAAGGTTTAGGGCTTAGGGCTTATGCTTTAGGTTTTATGGTTTAAGAATCATGGTTCAAGGCTTAGAGTTCAGGGTTTATGGTTAAGGGTTCAAGGTTTAGGGTTTAGGTTTAGGGTCTAGATTTTAGGGTTTAGGGTTTCGATTGTAGAATTTAAACGTTAAAAGATTTTGGCTAAATGCTGAAATCCCTGAAAATTGCCTATGTACTGACCATATTATACTATAAAAAAATATCTCCTAAACTGTGACTCATGGAGCTATGAGACTAGTTTCATAAGGTACAGAGTGACTCTAATTTCTTATATTTACTAAAATCAATTTAAAGTATAAGAAATAATAAAATATAAATAATAATAAAATGAAAAACTTATACTTTTCAAACATTTATTTTTGTAAATAGAAGCATACGAAAAGCACATATAATGTTTATATTATGTGAAAGGCATATGCGTTTCATTTATTATGCCTCAAACCAAAAAATAACAAGCTTGGAATTGCTTTCGTTTCCCGAACCTGTGCCTTAGACTTTAACAACACTTCAATTTGCGTGTTTTTGACAAAATATGTAAAAACTCAACTTCCACCATGTTAAATCCTACAAAATCATTCACTATCTTTCTTTTAAAAATTCCTACAACATCAAGGCAAACTATCCTCTTTCTAAATATGTGATTTTTACATTTTTCTGATTATTCTAAAGTTTCCATTTATATTTATTTCAAATTAGGTCTTTTATACCTCTATTTTTACTGATTGTAAATTCTTATCTTTTTTCGTGTATCTTTTTTTCGACTCATCGAAATTGAATACCATTTTTTTAGGCATAAATAAGGACTAATTCTATACATATTTTAAAAAATAATAATTTTTTTATATTTTTGAGGTAGTTAGGGGGGCACTGTCGGAGCTCTGTTATTTTTCAAAATTTAAAATTTCTACACTAGAAAAATCATAAAAGAAAATACTCACTAAAAAAATCTAGCACAAACTAGATGCTCCTAGCTATCTTTCTACCAAAGGCTTTTCAAAAATACTAAATGGTTCTCAAAAAATGGTGTGGTACACGAAAGTCACTCTATTATGTTCTTTGACAAAAACAGGATTACCTATTAGTATTTTAGTTATTTGACCCACTTAAACTTATATGTTTTCAATAAAATTTAGTAGCTTAGAAACTAGACTCAAAATGATACAATTCATGTTTATACAACATCTTCCAATTTTTGACTGTAACTATTTCAAAAAACTCATATAAGTTGAGGTTTTTTTTTTAGAAGGAAAAAAACGTCTACTTAAGACCCCTCTTTAGCCCCCCAGATTGGTTCACCTACCCAGTTATTTGATAGGGTTTTGAGTGGAAAGAGATGACAAAGTGATCACAATCAGTTGTTGGTGCAACAAGTACTCAAGTGGTCTTCATATTCAGGTGGTTGAGTTGGTGCTTGGTCATATTATGGGGTTATAGCCTCCTTGTAGGGTTAGTGCCTTACTAAATAAGGATTGGTGCTCCTTATGGATTTTGTGCCTCACTAACTTTCTAGGGGTTGGTGCTCTGTGTGAATTGAGTGCTTCACTAAATTCCTTTATGTTTTGTAATATATGTAAATGTTCGGTGGTTTTCTTCCCCATGAGGGTTTCCTACTTTATATCTTATGTTCTTGTGTATTATCTTACTTCATGTTTTGTGGATGGTTTTTTCACAGTTAATAAGCTCACATTGATTAATGAATTTTGAATGGATCCTTTCAATAATGTAATTAAGATAAAGTAAAAGTTTTTAAAATACTAATTCACCCCCCTCTTAGTCTCTCTGATTCCAACAAGACCCAAATCTCTGCTCTTGCAGCCTCTCTAGTATTACGACGTTGGTAAGGTGGTAACTATGGTATCACTATTGGTGTCACTTGTCTAAACTATCTCGGTACTCTGTCTATAACATTTCTCTCCATCCCAATACAAATACTGTTCGGATCACATCCATCATGGCCTCTAGGTATTCTAATCTAGGTTAGATGGGCTACTGATCCACGTTCCCTAGGTAGGGCTGTCATATCACATCACCAAGACCACCTATGTTAGTGAGTGATATGCTCTAAGTGCTCTCATTTTCAGCCCATGTGCCCACTGGAGTACTCTTACGGAATTTATTGCTAATATATGCGGTGTCCCTATTGGCTTGTGCATCAAGAACATGTCATATATTCATATTTTCATTAAAATGATGGGTCTTATGAGCCTCTAGCCTCTATGCCATAGCCTGTACAAATCGTGAACCAATTGCACCCATATGGTGGTGCCCTATCTAAATAGTACACCTCAAATCCCCAACCTTGAATTTGGGCTATCTTTTCCTGCGTCAATTTTGTAATCATCCCACTAATCCATTATATATATATGCCCTACCATAGGTATATCTTGTGCTCTATCTGCATCCAAATAATCACAATAAATATGTATGATATTATGTATCAAAAATCCACAATCAAAAATCTAAATTTACACCCTTTTCCTATATGTTTCCTACGTCGTTGGGCCCCCTGGAAAACACCATCATCCCTTAGTAGGATTCCCTTGTGTCATCAACCCTATAGAAAATTCCATAGGCCCACTGGCCCTATGTTTTTCCCACTCGACGCCATCGGCCCTACTATTGTAGGGGCCAATGGTGCGTCTTGCCAAATCATGGATGTGGCCTCCCTAATTTTGACTTTCCAAATGAAACAAAATGACAAAATGAAATTTAAAACCCTCCCAAACCCACTTTTATTTTCACCTAACCTACCCTATGATGCAAATTTTGACTAAGTTTGATGCTCTAATGACTTCAAAAAATCTAAATAACTAAAATTCATTTAATCCACTCAACAAAATTAATGTAACAACTTACCCATGGTCAAGCGTCGTCACGTGATCGTCCTCCACTTCCAATCCTCCATCTCAAAACCAAAAATACCACATACTCTTGCCATATCGTCTAAAATTCACAAAAATTTGGAATTCCAAAGCTCAGTTCCCTCAATACCAAAAATAGTAATAGGCAAATAACAATAAAAATTTACTATATAAATCTAAAATTTATATTCAAATCGGTTATGATTGGCTGCAATATTCAGACAGTTATCATTTTTACTCCCGATCTCCATAGCTCATGTCATTTGTTGTGTCTTGATCCCATGATATCATGTCATTTATTTCAACCTATTACACTCATACTTTTGACAATCTTCGATTTTGACCTATTTTTTGACACCATATCATCACGACATCTCAACATCACAATAACATGACATTTTTCCCATAGACACCTAGCTAGGTGATTTATGTCTTATTTTAGTGATGATCCTCTAGTGTTCTCTTTTATTTTTTCTTCTTCAAGGTTCTTACAGCATGGATTGTGCCTACATGTGGCAAGATGACTAACACTATCAGGTATGCATTTGTGGGGATATTTCATTTTAGCTAGTCCTTTCAACATCTTTCAGTATCGATGTTACGGATTATCTTTTTCCATTGACCAGCCCATGTTTCGCTATTACAACATGTAGTGATCAACAGTCAGGGCATATGTATACCTAATTTTTCACTTCTTATCTTTCATACTTGTTACTAAAAATTTCCTTTGTGCAGATAAGGGTCATTGATGCATCTATTTCTTGAGCGAGATCCTTAAGGGGCTTGTCAGGAATAACGAATGGTTATTCACGTAAACATTATGGGTTAGAGATAGTACACAAAGAGAGTGTCACTATTTTTTCTCATCTTTAGTTTCCCTTGCATTAGTCATCCTTATCATCCTAGGTCTCATGCATATCATATTTATGATCTCTTGTTTGTATTCGACCATTATTTACCTTGTCCATACTCTTTCATGACCCATGACACATTATTTTTACCTTTCATGACGCATTATTTCCTTTTTGAATCCTTGGCTGACACAATTTTCTGTGGGAAATTATGTCATTGTATTTTCTCATGGTTGATTCCATCATCCACGATCGATGACGACCTATGTATACCCTCACCTCATTTGAAACTCAAAATTAACAAGGAATCTAAGACATCTGAACTTCTATTTTCTCTGCTCTTTTGTGCCATATTTGCATCTACTTTCTCTACTTTTGGTTCATCATTTATTGTGCTTAGAATGCATTGGATACTCTTCTTGGATGATTTCTTACATTATTGGGTCATCATATAGTGTGTCTATGATAATAATGTTCTTCCCCTACTCCACCTAATAGTGATTATTTCTCTTCATGTTGCTTCTTAGGGTGAAGTAGATGCATCATTAACCATTGTACAGGTACAAGTGAGTTCTCTAACCATTCTTTGTCATCTTAAATAAATTAGTTCACTTCCTCTTCTTCATTATGTTATCGTTAACTTAGTATTGTACATGTTTTAGGATATTTATCATAGTACTTCTTATCAAATATCGGCTCCTTAGTTACTTTTATTTTTGGGTATTGTATGTTTCTTTCATTTATTTTTTATCCATACCTCTCCACACCCAAATACCAATATCTAAGTAAGGGTCCTTCCTCTATCTCAATCGTTGGCCTTAAAAATCATAGGTTAGCCTAGTGTAAGGGTTACTTGCCTCCAGATATGCAACCATAGTGCTCACCAGTAGTCCCCTTTTAAGAGTTTATCCATTTGTATCGACCAGATTAAGTGTGTCTTCTACTCGTTGCCTTCGAATATCATAGTTAAAGAGATTAGTAAGAGTGAACGATTGATTGATACATATATTTTTTCTCCTCGTATAGGATTTACATCTTTTTTTTGAGTTATTTGGATCCATGTTCCCATCATTTTTCATGTTTCTAGTTTTCATCCTTAGGATATACCTCCCAGAAAGGACACTAGTTCCCTGGCGCTTCTAGGTTCTTTTGTCCATCTTATCTTATTTTCTACTTTTTAATTTGGCTTTGTAACTTTGGATCTTTTCTAATTCTTATTTCATGATTTAGGTTGTCCTTTTGAGTCACTAAGTGTTTAAATTCAAATAAAGGAATCATAAATCTACACAACATATTAAACTATTGAAAATCAACTTATTTGTCGGTAGGACAAATTAGTTGACTTTCACCAACACTCTGGGACAATGGTCTCTCCTGCTTGAAAGGGGGGGGATCCCTTATTATATGTGAATAAAAACAACTTTTTGGTTGGCCATTAGGTCGAGGATCCAATAGGAAACACTCTCATTCCACCTGCGAAAAATGCTTGCAATTTTGTGTAAAGGGAGGAATTTGGAGGGAAGGTGTGGATTGTGGGAGTGGGAATTTATAGAGGGATTTAATATTGTAAATTAGGACTAAATTGGATTATTGCGAGTATTAACCAGAGATATATCCACACACAATTTAGAAATAAATAACAACTCCGCTAATTATATCAAGAAAATATAAACTATGATCATAAAATCCCATTCATTCATTCATCCAGAAAAGTTGAAACACCCTTCTTGATTGACATGTTTTACAAAGTTGTAAAACGAGAGAGAGAGAGAGAGAGAGAGAGGAAACATATGGAAATGGAAATAGAAGACATGTTATCTTTGCTTTGTTCTTTGTAGCTATCTACTCATGGACTCACAAAATTGAAAACTCATTCAAGTAAAGAATTCACCTACAATATATATTTTTCAAAATAGACTCTTCACCTACCCCGCCACATGTCTTTTCACTTGTATTTTACAACTTGTGAATATTTTCATTCCTCAGAAAGAAATTAAGTCCCTTTTTATTAATTTATGGAAACTTATTAAAATTTTCAAACTATAGTCCACATCTTAATGAATAATAAAAAAGTGAATAAGATGAAAATGAAAATTGAAAACCCCTAATGAAGAAATATAACATGAAAGAAGATGAGGAGGGGTGGGTGGGGAAGAGATGAAGGATAGAAGATAGCTACTCGGATGAAGAAAATGTTGCATTTTTTGATGGAGATTCCTCTAATGATGTACTCTTGGAAATTTCCTTTGGATATATCTTGATCCCTTTTGAATTCCTTGTTATACCGAGCCACTATGGGTGCGACCTTCTCAGCTTGTGGAATTGTGGACAAAGCTCAAGGACTTAAACCAATTTTTAGAGAGATCATTGATTTTCCTATGTTGCATGAACCATGATTTATGCTCCTTTACATTGTTTGGATATGACGGTCCTTATCTCAAAACCAAACTCCATTGTGTCTTCGTTGAAGGAAAAATGGATCTCCGACCTCCTTCTTGACAAGATCTTCAAATGGCTTCAGAAGATCATCCATCGAAGTGTTTCCATCCACTGTTGGCACTCCAAGATTTTGTATCTCTACATTGACATCCTATTGTATCTTTTAATGATGTTCCTCATATGAATCCAATTCAACAAGAGCGTGGTTTAGAATTTTGTAACAAGCAACTAGATTTCTAGCCCAGACTTGAAACAAGTCTTCAGATGCAGAATTGAATACCTTATTACTCACCATTACGGACAAGTTGACTTTTCCTATCTCAATAACTAGTGGAAACACTTGGTTCCAATACTCCTTTTATTTTTCAATCTCTTCTCTATTCATGCTTACTTTCTTAGAAATTGCACTCATTTACTTGAACAATGAAAGGTTCTTAAGAAGCAACATTTTTACCTTTTTCCAGAATCTTGCTCACCCATTTATCATTCTCTGCTCTGCATGTTTGAAACTTTGTGTCTTTCTGGTAGATTATGGATTGAAGCTACTAGTGGGAGTAAATTACTTGGATAGGAGAGAAGGAATGGAATTTTTTTCCATGTGTGTTTGTACATACAAGGTGAAGGTTCTCACATGATCTTAGAATTGATCAATTTTCTCCTTGTACTTCTAATTTCTCACAAGAAGGTGATTGGAAGACTTCCTTGAACATGTGAACATATCCCCTCATGTTTTTTAGGTCCTATAGGAATGGTTCTAATCTCATAATCGGATGGATCCATTTCATTGATAGGCTTGATGATTTCAGGTCGGAGCTACCTCCGCATATTGATTTACCAAAGTTTCGTTGAAAAAGCAAGATGCAATTTGACCTTTCTTCCCTTTCTTTTCCTTCATCATTGTGGATATAATCTAAAAATATGGAGATCACCACTTTCTTAGACCATGTCAATCTCTTTCCCGCCAATCATATCCTTCACCCATGAGAATTTTTCATTTGCTTCAATTTCAATGTTGGGCACGAAGGTAGTTTCTTTCTCCAGTTAAGGAGGCACATTATGGGCCAGTTGAATTGGCACAACTGCGGAAGAAGAAATTCTCTGAGTTCTTTTAAGCGTTGGTGGCTTGAGGGTAGATCAATTTCACCATGTTCCATACCTTCTACATGTTCTTGAGCTGATCTTTCCTTATTTTGTGTCCTCTTGTAATGAGTCGGCTCAGATTCCATTGATTTTATTTTTGTGAGCTTTTTCAAAGTAGGCAGAACTTGAAGCTTTCTCAACTACCTTTGAAGTGGAGAGGGGAGACGTTTTTGTTTCTTGAGATCCTGGAGGCCTCTTGACTCAATGAACCCAACTCTTTTATTTTTGAACCACTCTCTAGATATTTGAATCATTTGTTTCATGCATTCATTGATATCCCCAGATTCTTGAATGCTCCAAGAGACTTGCGGAAGGGGTGAAGCTTTCATAGCATTGATACTTGGGGTCATATAACTCAATTCCATCATCATCAATTCCCTCCTCAAACCAATCAAAACCAAACTTACTCATTTTCCCTAATTTCATCCTCATATGATCTCTTTCCCTAACCTCAAAATCCATCAGAATAATTCACCCAATAGTCCTCAATTTGTGGAACATGGTGCAAGTCAGAGATAAATGGAAACAATATCAAGAGTGCTCTTAAATTTTTGAAGTTGGATGTTAAAGTGTAGTGACTATAGATTCAACTTTGATAAAGAAGCTTCCAAATTTGACACATCAATAAGAGACTTGTACGAGAAAATTCCTAAAGATATAGGGAAAGACACACCTTTCTTTTTTCGAATTTTGATTTTTTCCCTTGATGTGAGAAAGTTGTATGCAAAGCTCAAACATGATGATATTGTCACTGAGGTACCTTGGAATTTTTAGGAAAACCAAGGTTAAATATAGATACCCTAATGTATGAGAAAGTTGAGAATTGTGTGAAGAAGGACCCGTATCTTTGAATCAAAGAGGCAGATTTTGAGGACAATCTCAATTTAGGATCTCCCTTGAGCAATCTTATGATAAATATGGTGAAATGCATCTTTCACCCTTTGACAAATTAGTGATTACTCTCCTTCAGGGTCAATTGTGGATATCTCTCATAGGTGGGGGCCTTTTGGGAGATGTTTTTCTGTGAGATTTTATACCCATGAATGATCTCGTACTAGATATATCATATACTAAGTAGGATGTCATTGCAAATTTCCTAGTGACTATTAGTTGGAGAAACTGAAAGTAAAGATTATCACTGATTATTTGACCCAATTCAATAATTTTTTTCCCTCAATGATGGTAAGGATGAATGATGCCATCCATTCCTGAAAATCCTTAGTGGTTTCCTCTCCCATCACCCTACTCAATAGGGATGATTGCAATTTAAAAATCATTCATGAAACTCATGCCTAGACCAAGCCTTTGGTACATGAGAGGGTTTCCTAAACTGTTTCAACCATGACCATAATGTGATGCCTTGGAGGCATGAATCCTTCTTTGACCATCCTCCTAAAGCAAATTTCCTTTGGGATGATTACCATGTTGCTCCATGTTGGGATCTGCATACATTGTGGTATTCCTTTGGGAGTGAGTACTACCAAATTGAATTGGCATCCGCCCTTATGATCCTAGTATATGGTTCATAGTCTTGAGAATAAACCATCACCAATTATGTTTCTCTATACAGATAATGCGGGTGGAGCATCTATGGCATACAAACCAATTATGTAGACTTTTTCTTCTACATGGTCCTTGGGACCACCAAGCATTTGCTTTTTTAGATCCTCTAAGTCCATATGAGTGACATCGTTGTCGCATACTCTGATACAAGGGTCGAAACGAGCTTTAAACCAGATAATTTGAACTTTATTATTGAAAGAATCAACTAGATGAGATAAAATGAGGAAGACAACAACTTTTTTACACCTAAAACAGACACTTTCTATTTTTAGTAAGGAGGAGCTAGGGGCTACGTTTTTCTACTTTTTTACCTTTTCTTTCTTTTTTCAATCTCCTGAAGCTCCTAACATACTACATACACTATTTTTTATGTCTCTTTGATGGTTTTTCACAGTTACTATTTTTAGAAAGTGTTTTTTCCTTTTTTCTACTTTTTTGTTCAAAATTGACTAGTTTGTCTTCTCTACTGATCTTTGAGTGCACTGATTTGACGGTTTTTTTTCAAAATATTTCTATTTATAGTACGTGATAAGACTAGATACTTACTATTTTTATAAATGGCACTTCCCCTGTCGGATTGCAACGAAAATAACTTCACTAGAATAGGCTCGCTCCTGGGCCTCTGTGCTCAAAATTTCATCTCAATCCGCCCACTGGAATGCTTGGAACTAAAAAAGTGTGATCTAAGGAATCAAACTAAAGTTTTCTTAGAAACTAAAAAAAACGTGATTTATCGTATTTTAATGGATTGTGGGTGCTCTTGAATTATTCTCCAAATGCAGATTTGTAAATGCTACGAGCTCATAAACACGAGGATATGGATGACAATTTTGGCAAAAGTTGGTTACAAATTGCACAAAGCTTCCAAGGATGATTGACAAAGGAATGACCTACTTTTTATAGCTGAGAGTGAGGCCATGAATCTTGAATCATAGTTTGAATGAGTTTCAGGTTCATAATTATAATTAAATGAAATAGCTTGGTTGGTTGTGCAATTGTAGCTTTGCGGTAGCAATGATTATTTTGATTTTGTGCAGGAAGATGGTTGTACGTGCATCTTTGTTGCCCCCACCATTATAGAGTTTTAGAAGTGGAGTGCGAGCAGATATATATGATTATTTAAATAACTAATTTAAGTAGTTATAAATTGTGAGAGGATAATTAACCATTTAATTAAATAAATGTTTAATTAAATTAGCTAAGGGTGTTAGGAATAATTGATTCTAAAGGGTAGGAGTATGTAATTAAAATTAATTTAATTAATTATAAATAGTTATGAGTATGAATGGTAGAATTAATTTAATTAATTCTAAAGGGATGTATTCTAGTAGGATAGAATTAATTTAATTAATTCTAATATGATGAAAATAGGCTAGAAATAGGTATGTATTTTTAGGGTGTCTACAGTAACCCCTCCTTAAAGTGTTATTACAAAGCAATAACATTTTAAAGATAGTAGACACATGCAGACTTAGCGAACGAAAGGCAATGAAATATGTGGATGCCCCAGCAAGTAGAATGGTAATGGAATGCCCCCTCAGGTGGGTGGGTGGCTCGACAAAGCAGTGGACATTCGTTTGATAGAAATAAGGTAAGGAATTTGAAGTAGAATGGAAGGGATTGTGCTCATAGCATGAGTGTCATTTGGAGAGTGAAATTTAGAGAAAACTTATTTTGTTGTTGCACAATAGAGTTATCACCATGGTTATAAAAGAACTAAGATTGTTAATCTGTTATGTGCATAAAAGAAACACACACACAAAACAAAGAAAATATAAAAATGAAAACAAACCCAGTATACACCATAAACGTACGCAATGGCTATAAAAGATCCAAAATGATAACAAAATACATGTGATTAGTCCAGAAAGAAATATCAACAATGAAACAAAACTTCAAAAAATAAAATAATTAAATATGCCCCTAATACTTGTCACAATGATGATTAAGCAAATGTTAATGCCCCCAAACACTAAACTTATGAATACATGAGGAGAGGATCATATTAAAGAGCGGAGTGATCTGAGACACTCCGAAAGACACTCTTGTTGGATCATATTAAATAATGATTGGAGGTTTGAAAAGTATCATTGCCATGAAGTAATAAACTTATGAATTGCATGAGAGAGAATGAGAGCCAAAATTGCCCCAAGCGAAGTTATATCGCAAAGGAACAACGCACTGTAATAGCCAAAAAAATTGGAACGATCACTAAGGTAGTAGACAAAAGTTTGATTTTATCAAGATTGTGTTGAGTTGTTGAGGTTTTGAAAATTTGGTAATTTTTAGGATTTTTATGAATATTTCATTTTTTGTGATTTTGATCATTTATATGATTTTTTTACGAATTTTTACAAAATATTTGATAGTAGACAAAAGAAAGAAGAGAGCGGTTGTACCTACAATTAGCACAAATACAAAAAAATGTAAATAATCCTAATTACACACCAAAATTAAAACACACCATGGCTTATTTAATAAACTAGGATGAAATCATAGTATGTGCAAGTGGTCCAAAGACACAAAACAAGCATGTCAAACAAGCCCAATATGAACAGGAATTAACTACACCAAAGTTGTATGTGAACTGAGATGCTAATAACTTTCTTGAAATTGGTCTACAATAATAAAGTACAACATAAAAAACTAACACAAGTAAAAAACATCATCATAATGTTGACAAACCACAACAATACAACATAATTTGCAATAACGATGTCTAATGACACTCCTAATGTGTTTCACATTGAAGAATTAGACAGATATAAATTCCCTCAAGCAATAGCTTAGAATGCAAGAGAATTGGGTTGGGCTGAAGAGTGGAGTGATCTTAGATACTCCAAAATTACTCTTGTCGGATCCCACTGTAGTTTGATATGTATTGGATTAAATTGAAATCTAGGTGTGCCCCAAGAAAAGTTATATGTACAAAAAGGTAATTGATTATTTTGCCTCGGGCATAGGTATACACCATCAGCAAGAAAAGTTATTATTAGAAGATGATTTGGAACGATCAGTAGGATTGTCTCCAAATGACGATATTGTTGAACTATGTTATTCAATTGCTGAGATTTTGTCAAATATTTTCTGAATGTTTTGGTTTTTATTGTTTTGAGTTTTTTTATGTGTTTTTGGTTTTTGAACATATTTGAATGTTTTTTTATTTTTGAAACATAATTTGAATGTTTTTAGAGTTTTAAACATATTTAATTATTTTTGTATTTTTGAACTTGGTAAAGGGTGCATTGTCTGAACTCATGTTCAAACAATTGTAAGCATTTCATTTTATTGGCAGAATGTAGATGATATAGTGATAGGATATCTCACTCCACTTGTAACACCACGCAACTAGCAAGATGAGAGGGGCTCTATCATCGAGAGCCAAGAATGACGTGAGAACTAGGAGGATAGTGATATGAAAATAAAGATGAAGGATGCCAAAACATAAGATGTAACAAGGAAAAATGTGACCCATCTCGAGTCAATATCATCTTACCGATTCTAAGATGATTTCACTTTATAATTTTTGACTAAACTTATACCCATTAGTGGCCTACTGATTGACAAGATCCGGTTGGAGGAATTGTTGTCTCTCTTAACATAAGCAACTTCTTCAGATGTTTTTGATAAAGCACTTTTGATTCATATTTTCTAAAGGATTTATTTTGTTTGATTTTTGTTTTTTTGGATTGACCCCTTACATCTTGCCCCATGCCACCAATAAGATGAAAGAGCTCAACACTGAAGACAAAACGTAGGTGAATAAGGATCCTTGCATCCTTTCCCAATCTCACACTACTAGTAAGAAGTATGAGCTCATCACTGAAGACTGTGAAGGATGAAAGGTGTAATGATTGATATTTATTTTTTGTCTTTTAGATTAATTTTTCCTTATATGTTGATGTTGTGTTTGTTGTGAAGGAAAGTTTTGCCCCCAAATCTCAATCGCATGTAACTAGTAAGACGCAAGGGTTCAACACCATAGACTGAGATGGACAATCAAAAGGTATGGGTAAAGAAGTTGGTGATTTCTATTAAAAATAGAGCTTTTTTTTTAAGGAGGGGGTTGTCATCAATAAAATTCTAGACAAAACCGTAGGGCAAAAGGATCTATAATGGTAGAAACCATAACAAGGATAAGACACATTATGACTAATACAAACAAGATTAATGTGTCATATAGGTGAAGAGTGTGTGACGATATGATAATGTTATGATTAAGATATCTACCAATGTATGAAACAATTAAAATTGTTTGTACAAGAGGGCCTCCCCGAGTGCGAAGAGCACCTTGTGAGCAAGAAATTCTTACTTTTCTGATTCTGCTTTTCAAAGAGTTCTTTAAGGAATGGTTTGATGTGGATTTTTTATTCTTTTTTTACGCTTTTTTTATTTTTATGAGTTTTTGCGGATGAGGGTTTGTATTGGACTCGTCATCATGGACAAAGTCCATATTTAGGAAAGTTGAATGGCCCTGGTTTACGAGACTTCGGTGGATGAGGTCCAAGTAAATGGAGTAGCTAGAAGTATTTTCAATGTACCTATGATTTGATGAGTCCTTATTTATGAGATTCGGTGGAGGACAAGGTCCAAGCCAGTGGATGTGAATCAAAATATTCTATGAGTCTTGAATTACGATAGGATAAGTGCAACCAAGTTGGTGGACAAAAAAAAGGGTCATAATGTGGACGTCATATTGCAAAAAACAGTAAAATTTCAACTTGTAGGGATTATTAGCAATACGCACACTCAAAAATTAGAAAAAATTATATAAATATGAATCGTAGCATCCGAAATCTAGTTTCTAAAATACTAATTTTTTTTAAAAACGGACAAGTTTAGCTATATTAAACACTTAAAATTATGTGACTTGATTTTTGTTTTTTGAAAAAACTATAAGATTGTAGTCTGTTTGCCCTGCGATTTGGATGACCAAATCTTCTTCTTCTTTTTTTTCCTTTGGTGAAAAGTTAGATGTAGTTGTCTATCTTGGGATGGATTTTATTTTGTATTTTTTCGAAGTGATATTTTTTTGAATGATTTTTTCCGTGGAAAGTAGTCTAAAAAAGATTTAGAAAACGGAGCGTTTTCCGTTTGCCCGCCATAACTATATCAAAAAATATCGAAATCAAATATTTTTTTTAACATGTATAGAATTTCTCCACACTTGGGATGGTATAAGTTTTATCACATTTTAATAAGCGAAATAAAAATTGCAGTATTAAACATAGACAAACATTCGCGGGAAAAAATGTCTTAAAGACCTATTATTAGTAAAAAAATTATAAAATGATATTTATCTTATTCTATTCACATTAAAATCAATATTTCTACGAAGCTACTAGTCTCCCCTACGCGATGGCACTATTTTTGTGAAATGTTTTCAATTTTTTTAGCATGGTTCAAATCTGTGGAAGAAGCAAATTTGAATGTTTTTTACCCTTTACACTTCATAATGACCTTTCATAGCTTTGGTTGGAGCAAAACAAAGATTTCCAGAGCCTTAGGGTCAGATTTGAAAAAACCAAAAAAACAAAGATTTCATACCTTTCATCGACCTCCACATTCAAAATTCAAAGAAACCAAAAAAAACCCTCAAATGCCTCTAAATACATGCCTTCCTACCTAAGTCATAATTGCCTCTTCTATACATCTTGAAATATCATTTACAGCTTGTCTAAAAAATACATTGTTTGGTAGACTTGGTAAATCCTCGTTCATTCATTCACCCACAATCAAGACTATGGCCAAGGTTTGGGACTCTATCAACAATTACATGTATTTTTTGCAATGCTCTTATCACAAAGTTAGTGTGTCTATCTATCAATCACCACATGCATGTATTCAGTAACAAATTAAAGTTCGAAGTTTTCTAATATCCAAGACTCTTAGGGGATTTGATTACTTGTATTTAATATAGGAAAGTGTAAGAGAAAAGTCATCTGAATAATTGGTTATTCCATTCAAGTGGTGATTCAATACAAATACATACAAAACATCAAAGTAGTGGATTTAATGACCCCTCATACTCATCAATCCATTTTTATTATTCAATCATAAATGCAACGAGTTTGGTAAGGAAAATGGTCATATTAATAATTTTTCCTCCATGGAATACGGCTTCCACTCAAGTGATAACAAGTAATAAGGATTTGTTAAAAAACAAAAAAAACAGTCTTAAGTTGCACACCAATAGATGGAATGACAACACAATTTGAAGGGTACTAGTAGTCAAAGCAAACATAGAGAGGACTATGGTGAGCTCAACTTTATTGCAAAACGCAAAGGTAAATGCCATCTTCTACATACTATAAATAGAGATTGCTCCTCTATGCCGTCACTAACCATAAATAATTAACATCTTAAGGACCTTACAATAAAAGCCTATCATTCTCTCAAAGGATGAACCAAAGTTAATTCATTCTGGCACATACTAAATTGTTGACCACTTATAACCCCGAAGAAAATGCTTTCACTAAACCTTGTACCAATTTAACAATCAATCTTTAATTTAATGCCCAGTCCATCTTTCATTACAATTGACAAAACCCTCAAAGCCTCGATTAACAATATAGCCATGTAGGATATACAAAGTCGTCAACTAGACCTAACCATAACAAACATGGATAAATGAGTCACATTCCTTGCCAATCTAGTTCAGAGATGTCATAATAGAATGAATGCAATTGAAACCATACTTCAGTTTGGCGAGGCAATATTATCAGAACTCACTTGAAGAGGCAAGTATTCCACCATGCAGAAATGGATCACCATATGCAAGGCATCCATAGGCTCATCACAATGCTAAAACAAACCCATCCACACCCCCATGCCACCAAATGGTCCTCACAACATTTCACATGGCGAAGGGACTAGCAACCAAATGGGTCAATCTCCTCCTCTTGCTTTGTGTCTCATCTTTTGCAACAACGGAGATGGATATTATCTAAGTTTTTAAGCTCTTTTTTAAGCTCTACCAGATTTATTCACAGTCATATTTTTAAGTTCTTTAGTTTTGAAGGATACCCCTTAATTTGGTACAGGCTTCAATATTTATCAGAGTTTGCTGTCTACTATCACAGTTTGCTTCTAATTGGCTTTGTAATGTTCACTATAATGGTAGTTGTGTAAGATTATGCTATAGCAATCCGTTCCCCCATTTCATGAAGTCTGATGGGTTTTTTTGTGGTACCAAAGCTATAAGCTAAAACTTTGAATCGCAAAAGGAACATGATGAACATTTAAAAATCAGCTTTTCCTGCCAGCTAACACGATTTCTCGAGGAAGCCTCTGTTTTATATGACTATAGATGGATTGACCTGCTTCAGTAATGACCAGTTGGTCTTGATTTTCATACTTCTGTAAAATAAAACTTGATGGGTAGACTGTGACCATAATATGGCAGAAATATCAGTTTCTTGACCTTTTGTGGCAGCCAAATTGTTTACATGGAATTTCTCGTACTTTGACTGCTATTGTATGGGTGTGATCAGCTATGGCCATACCCTATTCTTGATTTGATTCTGACAGTTTCAGTGAAGTAAACAATTTAGCAGCAGCAGATTTGACTCAGTTTTATGAGCTCCTCACTCCAATCATATGGCAGCAAAAGAAGTTTCCCAACTCATCTGTTTCCAGCTTTTTTTTTTGGCATATGTATATTTTCCTTCTGCAGATAAATATCTATTAACATTGAGATTTCCTGACCACTGGAAAACTCTCGGTCAAGATATAGATCGGGCAAACCATATTTTCAGAATGTCTGGAGCCCAATAAAACCCCATTATCTTTACAAATCAAAGATAAATAAAATGCTATACTAACCCAATCAAGCATGCTTTCAAGATATAGCAAGCAATGATAACAAAATGGCATCACCAACTGGCCAATTTCCTCCTTATAATTGGTGACGGTGATAACAGATAACCATGGTGATTAACAGCCATAAAAGGCACTTCAACTATTGCAGTAAAAAGATTTTTTCATTTTTGGTAGCTAACCAGGGATATCTGGTAACCAAATCAGATAATGCATGAAATTCCAACATGATATTATAAGATTCAAAGCCATGTCAGCAAAAGGACTTCCCAAGTGCAATGAGGAAAATAGCTTGTGAAGATTGGGTTTTAGTATTTACACAAAGTAGGAGAAGACAGAGACAAGGTATAATTATTTATGTTCCCATCAATAATAATTACCGTCCCTCCCTCTCAAATTAGCTAACATTGATATGATGGCATTGTTTAGTAGCATGTTGCATGTGAAGAGCATGCCTCAAAATCAAAGAATACAGATGCGATGTTGCCAAGGAGTTTGTTTTCTTTAGAATGAATTAGCATCAAAAGGTAGGTAATCAAAGTAAAAAAAAAATGCATTTTAAATTCTGCACCTACCATTTCACTATCGAGAGTTATAACTGAGATGATGGAGATTGATCAATTATGTTCAACTTCTAGAAACTATGGGTTCAGATATTTATTTCGTGGATGTTTCAATATGAGAAAAACCCATGAGATTACATCATCTGCCTCCCGGTTACAAAATGACACCTGCAGATACATTTTGTGAGGGAAACAACTTTCCATTGCTGCTCCATGGCAACTGCTAGTACTAGGGTTCCATACTCGTTAAGCAGTAGTGGTAGAGCTGCACCATTCTGAACCCAATGAATTTAAATTATATTAGGCATGGCTACTCTTGTCCCCAGGAAACAGGGAGGCTCTGCGGTTAACCTTATATTGGAGAAGCCAGTTGATGAAGAGAAGATAATAACATTCAATGAATGAACATCTTAAGATTCTCAACAAATGTTCTTATGGCACCATCTTAATTGTCTGCAGGAAAATCCTTGAAGCTCCCACGGGTGACTCTAATGGTCTTTTGCCATTTGTTAGATGAGGATGTTGAGGACGTCTTTCTACTAGTCAGTGCTTCCCCCAACCCCGAGTCTGATGAGATCAATATCACAAAAAAAACCTGCAATTGCAATCAATGCAGTATGACCTTTGAAGTGGCCCAGGCTGGTTGCCTCTAACAACCACATGCTGACAAGTGAGTGCTTTTGTGCAGGTCTCGAGGGCTTTTGTTTATCATGTTACAGAGCTTTCCAATTGATGTTTGATTTGTGAGCAGGGAATATTTGATACAAATAATTGACTGTTTCTGGGCCCCACCCAAGGATTCAACATCAATATAAAAATAAGAAGACTGATTCCAACAATGAGAATAAAAATCAATTGAGGTCTGTTTTATGAGCAGGGGATATTTGATGCACATATTTGACTGTTTCTGGGCCACCCAAGGATTTAACATGAATATAAAAAATGAGAAGACTGAATCTCAAGGTAGAGAATAAACTGGGAAGTAAAGAAAAAGAGATGCTCTGCCAAAAATTAATACAACTTCTAACTGTGGTCTCCTACAGTGTACACGATATTTATCTCACACAAAAAATTCAAAGTAAATAAAACATTAGATCAACATATCAAACAAGTAAAAAAAAAGTTAAATTATGTATTTCTCTGAATTGGGAAAATCAGGTACATGCGAACCAAGCCTGAGACTTAACAATGCACCCTGGTGGGATAGAAAACATATGAATTGGGATGCTCAAATACAACACAACCAGCAGAAGATGAGTGAGCACAGAACATTAACAAAAACCAAATATCAATTTCAAGGTTGTAACAAATTAAATCACCCATGTCCTTGAGGATTACAATCATAATTCTATCTCATTGTCATGACCAAACAACGTTATAATAACATGGAAATTTATTTAAAACAATGTAGTATGGTGAACCATCATCCTAGCCCATAGGGAAATAAAAACTAATGACAATAGAAAAGCATTCATCAGATTCTTAGGCTGTCAATAGTTATTGAAAGGAAAAGACAATCAACATACACAAAAACACTACTACCATGGGGTTAGTGAAATATGAGGCTTCCATAACATAAGGTGTACCCCAACAGATGAGTTCAGGTGCAAATCCAGGGCAAATTAAAGTGAAGAAGATAACTGTAGGTCATGGCATCTAAAGCTAAATTTACACTACAAGAGAAATTTGCCAGATTAAATACAAGTGCAAGGGGAATGTTTTCATGAGCCAACTAAACAATTTTGACAAATGAGTAAATTGATTTGAAAAAATATAGTGTGCTACTATCCTGACAAACATTAACAATCAAAATTGTTTTTGTCATCATCTTCTCTGATTCCTAAGGCTTCTAAAGGTTTATCAGAGTAATAAACATTCCCCTGCCCATAATTTAATGAAAAAATCTTACCACAAGCCGGCCAAGTTTTTTAAGCGATCAAAATAATAATTCTCTTATCAGCACATAGGTATTTTTTATCATCACCATCTGTTAATTTGTTGCCCTAAAACTCTCTTTTATGTTTGATTTTTGGTCCGATGTGATAATATTGTGCAGTATTGAATAAAGTCATTTTTATTGGTATTGGTTTTCTAGAATCAACGGTGTAACAATTTTAATATCCAAACGTTTCAGATCATACTGCCGGATCCATCTTCAGATAACTAGAAGTAGAGATTGAAGCCAAAGCTCGCATTATAAAAGGAATTGATGAAAACATCATATATTAATGGTCCTAAATTTCGGTGACACCTCAAGTCTCATGTTTGAAGGTTCTATGAATTAATTGTGATTCATTGTGTATGTCTTAAAGACCCAAACTGAAGGGTATGATGCAAATAACTTGGTAAAACCTAAACGTGTTGTCATAGATTAGACCATCTTTGCTCTTATATACTTGAAACATACACAGCTGTCCAAAACAAGTCATGCCTCTTGGAAAGAAGAACTCGAGGCAAAAGATGGAAGGGCATTGATAATTTTGCAAATTCATGGTATACAAATTTATGAGCACAGGGAGTATTTTGATGCCTAAACTAAGGAATTTATAACCTCAATTCAAATCTACTTAGAGATAAATAAATTCATTTCCCTAATAGCATCTATTTTATCAGATATTTGGTCTGATGTGTGATAATATTGTGCAGTATTGAGTAAAGACATGTTTGTCGATATTGCTCTTCTGGAATCAACTGCGTAATATTTTTTATATCCAAAGTTTCAGATCCTACTGCTGGATCCATCTTCAGAAAAATAGAGATTGGAGCCAAAGCTCTCATTATAAAAGGAATTGATAGTAACATTATGTATTAATGGTCCTAAATTTTAGCGATACATCAGGTCCAATGTTTGAAGGTTCCATGAATTAGTTGTGATCTGTTGAGTCTGCCTTAAATACCCCGACTAACGGGTCTGATGCTATTACTAAGATGCACATACCTTAGAGGTAAAAGCTATATGTGTTGTCATAGATACATTTAGACTATATTTGATCTTATATACTCGTAACAGAGACTGCTGTCTAAAAATTGTCACACCTCTTGGAAAGAACTGAACTCAAAATATGGATGGGCATGACCATTTAGCAAATTCATGGTATACAAGTTCAGGAGCCCAAGGAGCATATCGATGCCTAAAATAACTAGTTCATAATCTCAATTCAATGCCACTGAGTGATGATTAAACATATTTTACCACCCATTGTATAAGCATGTTACATTATATATGTAAAAACACTTGGATGAAAATCGTAATATACAGTAGGTTAATTAGAAATTTACTAACGCTTATAACTTCTCCTAGCCATACTACTATGAATATGACAGACAAAAATTCAACTTCTGATCGATTTTAAAGATTTCTTCATAATTTCTGAAAAAAAAATTGAAAGAAATTAAATCGATGTTAGTAATCAACCAATTTGATCATTTTTACACCAAATGTTTAACTCCATTCCATGAAAGCTGATAATGCTGTTCTGTTTCAAAAACGAAAATTCATCTTCTGACTTACCCATTCTAGTTAGTTCATTGTTTAATCATGGTTATCGAGTCAATAGCTTCTAGAGAAGCTGTGTAGAAAATATAAAATTTTCTCAACGTTTCAGATCACAGCATTAAACCCATCATGACAAGAAGAGTTTGAATTTGGGGATTACAACATGGGATAACCTGTCATAGATGATTGTACATTGAATGTGTTTCGAATGCTAAATTGCATATACATAATTTAACGAATCATACTCATAGTGCCTATTGCCACTCAAGCAGTGAACGGTTATCTTTGAGATAGATTTTGATCTAATTGTAATGTGCAATGGTTGCCCCAAGACTTTTGATTTGTCAGCTTTCTTATCAAAAAAGATTCAAAAACCGAAGACGTGTAAATTTATAATTACTGAAAACACTGAATTAAACTGTAATTCCAAACATGTCGACAGGAAAACATTTCAAAAAAAGAAAAGAAATGCAAGAGTAATTCTCAATGACAATAAGGATGAATAATACAACCTACAAAAATACATAGTGCAAAGATCCAAATTCATAATAATAGAAGACCAATCTTTTATATCGGATTTTAAAAGATAGGATCTTTGGATACAATGTTATTGATCATTGATACAAACATGATTAAAATAAGTGGAGTCGAACAAATAGCACAGAGAATGTGACTTTCAGTTATTAGCAATTGAAACAGCAAATATTTACACCAGATATAAGTCTGCATTTAATGTCATCAAACTGGAATTCAAAAAATCTAAGCTTCAATCTCTAAATTAAAATTGCATGCCATACAACTTGCATAAGTTCACAGATAGAATTCCTGATTAGGGAGTACATGACAATGTATTAATCTTTACAACTGGCAACAGGGATGAATACTCTGACCTAAAACAATAAAATGTGCAAAGATCAATATTAATGACAATTGAAACATAAATGTAAATAACAGATAAGCCGATATTTTATTCATTTTCCAAGAAAATATATATTTATTACTGTAACAAGAAATTTTTCGCAATGAAAATTACATCATAACGAACTATCCTGACTAAAACGTTAATAAAACCAATCTCCAGTAGTCCATACCATCCAACTTCCATGTGTTTTCATTGATTTTCTTAGCTTCTAGCAGTTATAAAAAGGAAAAACAAATTACACTGTCGGTAAAGGTATGAAAAAAATCATCTTACCAAAAGCAAGGGGAAAATGCAAAATTCTCTTACCAGCTCAAAGCCAGCAAGAAATTTCTGAAGAAACAGTACGACATCATTAGAAACTTTTACTCACATTTTTCCAAATCCTCTAAACCTAATTGAGACAACCTTTTCAGGCACAGTCATAACCTGCTTTTTCTGTTTGAAATTTAAAATTTCTTGAACCCTCAAACCCTAAAGCTCTATTTCCGCATAACTCCATCAGGCACCACCATAAGCTGTTTCTTCTTCTTAGACTTCGCCAGCTTTTTCAAAGTCTTAGGGTTCGTAATCTTCTGTAGCTTCGTCCCCGATTTCAACACATTCTCCTTCTTTTTCTTCTCCCTCTCCTCCTTCGCTTTCCTCTTCCCCACCTTGTTAGCCCTAATTTGTTCCTTGAGCTCGTTAATCCTCTCCCGATGAGCTTTCTTAATTTCCTTCAGCCTCGCCCTTTCCTCAAAAGTGGAGCCCTTGTGGGAAACCCTAATTGCGGAAGAGCGTGCCTGTCTTGGCTGTTTCCATTTGCGGCCGGAAACTTTGCCGGCAATGACCCCGTCGTAGGTGGGTTTTCCGTAGACGGGTTTTTCTTGGCCTTCCACTGTAATGGCGGCGCGCTTGGCCGAGGGCTGTTCGATTTCCATGGAGGTTTCATCGTTTTGATTTTCTTCTTCTGCCTCTGATGAGCGTTTTCGCTTGTTTCTTTCCCCGCCCAGGCCTTCGTCTAGGCGTCTGAAATCCAGCGTGCACGCCATTAAACCCGCAGAGTAGCTAAAAAATCTATTAAAAAGGCCAAAAAACACTTGTGAAAACTGTAGAATGAGAAAACTTCCTAAACCCTGCAAATCCTAATAGCAAAACCTAGGTCAGGATACGTTCCCTTGTAAGATAGGAAACACATTTATTTTTATTTTTTATTTTTATTTTTATTTTTTTGGGGGGGTGAAAAGAGATCTTAAAGGGTAGAAGAGCCTAAATTGAATTTTGGCGTCTATTTTCACATATATATATTAAATTTCAATTTTTTAAAATTACCCTTTTATACTTTACCTACATGTTTTGACTTACAAATTTCGTTTCAATTTAGAGTGACCACTCCACATATATTTTCTAAACCAATTTTTACAAGATATTAAAATTCCATGTTAAAAAAAAATACACTATCCATCGGAATTTCATCATCCAATGATCAACAAAAAATCTATGTTATCTTTTAACTATTCAATTTTAATGTTATTACATTAGATATAAAAACTAATTTAAAATATAACATCATGTATTAAAAATTACCAAACTCTGTTTATTGTTAAAAGGTTATGGATTTTTTAGAAATTTAATCTGGCAGATGGAGTGCATTTATACCTCCCATTAAGAACCCCACTGCCAGCTGTTAGGAAGTGCAACTCGTTGATTGATAACGCCTCCACCAATTTAATGGCGCCATCTGTGAGAGCCCTTTTCTTAAATCCTATCAGCTTTTAATTAATTTCCCTCCCTTTGTCTCGTAACTCCAATCCTATTAGTCAAGGCGGTGGCATGGGAAAGAATGCACTGAAAGATCTCCATTGTTTTGCATGTCTACGACTTCATCGTGAGCAGCTTGGAAACATATCTCTTGAAATTGCTTGTGAGCGACTGGTTCTTAATTGGCCCACAAAGTTTTAGACCCATGGTTCAGACCAGTTTCCTTGCAGCAATGGTGGCCTTATTACCTATCAATACTTTGCTAGCATTTGGTTCGGCCGTAGGCCTATTTTTGGGACCAAAATATCTGGGTTGACAGTGACGTTGTGGTTAATGTTGTGTGCTACTCCACTGGCTATAAGGGTGACAAATTTTCATTCCAGACTATACCTCTTCACAGAGACTACAAATTTCAACAAGTTTGTAGAAGAAGATACATTGGGGCTCATCATTACTTTGATATATCATGTTCTTCATATAGTAAAGGCGTTGTATTGGTTTGGTGTAATCCAACTTGCAAAATTTCAAGTGGGCTAAGAAATTTTGCAATCGTGACAAGGAAATGTAACCATTCGTTCTCACTTGAATAATATATAACCAAATGCTAGCAGTATTGATAATAAGGCCACCATTGCTAGCAGTATTAATATTGTTTGTGAGCGACTGGTTCTTGATCGGTTTCCCACAAAGTTAAGAAATGTGTAAGTTTCGTGAGAAGGAATGGTTTATGTGGATGTTGAAGGATATTCGGCCTCATTTGCTAAGCTCATTGGTACTGAGTAAAACTATCTTAATGTGCTTTTGCGTCTGCATTTAATTTATAAACTTAAGGATATTTTTCCTTCTTTATACAAAATCAAAGAGTCTGTCTTAGGTAGCATTTGATTTTTATCATTGAAACACATTCCCTGTTGAAGCCTTTTCCATGTTTGCAGAAACGCTTATCATTGAAGCACATTCAACACTTGGAAACAAGTGACTGTTTTATTTTTATTTTTCTTGGTCGATTTTCAGGGTCCTGTTGGGGGATGACAGGTTTTTGAATGTTAAAACTCACCTGACAAATGCTTGATTATTTTTTCAGGTCTGCAAAGACTCGGCAGGAGTTGCAGAATGAGATGCCAAAAGATGATGAAAAATGTGTCAACAACAAAATAACCCCAAAAGCACAAGCATATGCTACAACCACCGCAATACTTCAGAGCACTGCAACACCTTTATTGGCAATTCACGCAGAACGAATCCAGGATGGAACACAGAAAGTAAGAGAGCCACGATTTCTCCATGTCCACGACTCGCCCTCAATTGACAGGTGAATTGTGTTTTTGAACACGATAAATGTCACGGGAAAAATTTTGTTTCCCATAATTTTATTTTTACCCGTCTGAATATAAATTGTGCATTGTTTTTTCTGCATCCTAATTTTTCTTTTGCAAGCTTTTGGATGACCCATGGTTCAGAATGTCCTTACTGGCCTTATTACCTATCAATACTGCTAGCATTTGATTCAGCCGTAGGCCTGGTTTTGGGACCAAAATATATGGGATTGACAGTGATGGTGTGGTTAATGTTGTGTGTTACTCCTCTAGTTATAAGGGTGACAATTTTGATTCCAGACTATACCTCTTCACATATACTACAGATTTCAACAAGTTCATAGTAGAAGATACATCGGGGCTCATCATTACTTTGATATATCATGTTCTTCATATAGTCAATATGTTGTATTGGTTTGATGTAATCCAACTTGCTTTCAAGTGGGCTAAGAAATTCTGCAACCGTGACAAGGATATGTAACAATCTTATTTTAGAGAAATATGCAAAAATGCCCCACAGATGTTGATTCTCTTCTATGGAACGTTCGCCTCATTTGCTAAGCTCACTGGTGGGTAAAACTATCTTAATGTGCTTTTGCATCTACATTTAATTTATAAACTTAAGGATATTTTTCCTACTTTATACAAAATTAGAGAGTTCGTCTTAGGTAGCATTTGATTTTTATCCAAGAATGACATTCCCTGTTGAAGCCTTTTATGTTTGCAGAAACGCTTGTCATTGAAGCACATTCAACACTTGGAAACAAGTGACTGTTTTATTTTTATTTTTCTTGGTCGATTTTTTTGTTGGGGGATGCTTTTGAATGTTTAAACTCACCTGGTAAATGCTCAATTATTTTTCAGGTCTGCAAAGATTCAGCAGGAGTTGCAGAATGACATGTGAAAGATATGAAAAATGTGTCAGCAACAGAATAACCCCCAAAACACAAGCATATGCTACAACCACCGCAATACTTCAGAGCACTGCAACACCTTTATTGGCAATTCAGGCAGAACGAATCCATGATGGAACGCAGATAGCCACAGTTTCTACATGTCCACAACTCGCCCTTTATTGACAGGTGAATTGTGTTTTTGAACACAATAAATGTGTTTTTGTTGACCATAATTTTATTTTTACCCATCTGAATATAAATTGTGCTTTTGCATCCTAATTTTTCTTTTGCAGGGTTTTGGATGAATGAATGTCCTTACTGGTACTTCCCTCATTGATACTGACAAATTTGGTGAGGATACTACCCTCACTAAGGCAATGATAGGAACATACATGATTGTTGTGTTGGATTTTGATCAAATATCATCAATTGTATTGCATCATTTTCTTGAAAAATAAAAGATATTACAATTTTATTTTAGAGAAATATACAAAACACAGTTTGATTCTCTTCTATGGAACACAGTTGTTTTATAGACAATATGAAACTAAGCTGTTTTTCATTACATATTTCAAGCAATTGTACATATCAAAACATATTTAGGTCATCTATTACTTATGATATCATATGTGGCTGGGAATACATAAATCAAAAATAGCCATGGCTTTGTCGATTAGTATATATTGTGGATACACACACATAAGTATATCATATATGTGTGTGTGTGTGTGTGTGTGTGAAATATATATATACACACACACACACACTATTATATACTATTTGAATGGCCCTAATAAGCCTCCAAAAAAATTGTATAGTATCTATGACACCTACTTCCAAAAACCAGGATATGGTGGGGGTGAATCTGTAACCATGCTTGAAGTTGATGTGTTGTATGTTAGTGGTTGATTTCCAATGTTGGTTTCTTGCACAGGTAGTGTTGAGAATGGATTGGAACCACTTACCCCAAGTTGAACATTATGCACTGACAACAACTGGTGACAATGCATGGAAATTAATCCCCTCAATAATGGGTGTTCTTTAGGCAAAGGATTTTGTGGGGTACTAAGTTTCCTTTGCCTTCCCAACTCCCTTATATTGCCTTCTCAAACTCTTTCTCCTTCCTTTCTCGGTCTCTTTGGATCCTTTATTGCTCTTTCTTCATCTCTTTTTCTTGCCTCTGCATAACTTCTGATGTTCTTTTTCTTTCCTTCTAATTTCCTTTTCGATCTTCTCTTGTTCCTTTCATTCCCTTCCGACAATTCTCACTACCTTCTTCTCTTGCATTTGTACCCTTTTTCTTTGCTTGTAACTCTTCAATTTCTTTCTTTCGCTTCTCTTTTTCCATGAGCAGCTCCATATATTGATCAGTAGTGATGAGTTGAGATTCTCTACTTAATTGTATTCCATCATTGCAATTTGACCTTGATGAATCCTTCACCCTTTCCATTGGAAGTTTCAAAAATTTAGAAATGGAACTTTGTCCTCTGTTTTCCTCAAAAGTTTTGTCACAATTTTCTGCTCTAATATCTGCTTCCTCTAACTTTGTTGCATCAATTTATTCCTCATCTAGAGTGTTGACAAAGTAGTGGACCACATCTGACTCATGAAGTATTGATGGTTGTGAGGGAGTACATAAGGCGTCTTCTTCAATGTTGTTCAAATTCACACCAAGATCAAGAGCAACTTCTTTCATCCAATCAGGACAACTAACTTGGGTAGGCAATGCTAGCGACTCATCGAATTGACTCCCTCTAGTCTGAGTTGAAGTTTGTTGTTGAACAAATTCATTTGTATTTTGTTCAATATGTTCAGCATCACATTCTTTACTTGTTTGTGTATTGAGTACAATCTCAACATCTTCACTACACATCTCACTGTTTGACACCTCTAAATTATCTCTAGCTAGCCTTAATATATTTTCCGCTGCATGTGATTCATCTTGACTAGATGTGTCAAATGTTTTGCTAGGTGTCATGTCCTCATTCAAGGCATGTGGATTAAGAGGCCATATACTGTCCTCTTGAAACCTGCTTTAATATTTTCAGGGGAAAGAGCCTTTTGGAAAGCCCTACTCCCCAATGTAGCTAATTCTACCCTGTTGACATCTATCCCATGTTTCTCAAATAGCCATTTACACCTTTCCTCTTTGAAGTAACTTTTGAATGGAGCAAAGACACTGAACATCTAGAGGTTGTAGTTTGTGAGAAGTATGTGCTGGTAAAGTAAGTAAATCTATCCCCAAACTTCGCACCTCTTGAATTGTTCCTAGAGCCACATGAGAATCGTGACCATCAAAAATCAGTAAATGCCTGTTAGTTGGAGACACACCACCAGGCACACATGTTGCAAAATGATGCAACCATTTCATAAATAACTCCTTTGTCATCCATGCATGAGGTTGTGCTGCCATGCAAGCACTAGGCTCACAACCTGCTATGTAATTCTGCAATTTTTTCTTCCCTTTGAAAAGATAGAAACCAGGGATGCTTTGTCCAATAGCATTGACACAACCTAATATGGTTATCCATTCTCTACTTTTTGGGATTATGTATGGGACACTTCTACTTCCTCTTCTAGCAAGCACTCTCATACCACAATTTCTTCCTGCTTGTAATCCAGTTTCATCACAATTCAATATTTTTCTCGGCTCATACATGTTAGCTTTGTAAACAGAGGAAAAATTCAGATAGAAAGAATTAACAATAGATGGTCTTAGACTTACTACCCTATCTCTATCAAGGCCTTATGTTGTCCTCAAAATTAAATATGGGTGCCTTCTTTTAAAACATGCCCACCATGAGTTTCCAGGGATACCATCTGTGAATGGGGGTGATCTAGATTCGCATATTTGTGCCACATATGCTTTAAGTTGTGAGATTTCTAACCCATGACCCATATGCAGCCATTTCATGACACCATTGCACCAACTCAAGTTCTTCTTCTTTAGTAAGAATTGTGGGTGGTCCCTTTGTTTTCTTAGTGGTTATCCCCAACAACCATGAAGTAAGTGTGCTTGGAGGTATGCCCCACTTTCTTGCAGCACCATGTGTTGAGGAACCATATTCTTCAACTTTTTTGATGGCATTATTCATGCTAGTCTCATCCCAATCTCCATGTATTCTGATTTTTTTTGTTGCTGCCCCTCTAGTGACTTGGACAGTTGCAGCCTGTAGTTGTGGTCCATTGTTGCCAACCTCGTCTTTGTCTAGTTCACTTGGTGGAAATATGACTCCCTTTATTTTGGCGCAAGCAGGGTGGACTCTTTTGAGTGATCTTTTCTCCTCATGTTAGCAAATAACACCTAAAAAATAGAAGAAAGGAATAATATCAGTGCATTTTGAAATAATATGAACAACCAACACATGTCACTCCATAACAACTAGTTGTGGCTTCATCACAGGTAGTGTAAATGCAATCCATTTGCCAGTGTATATTTTTGAGATTTTTTTTAACCACTTACCAATAAAGCAAGGTTAGTGATTTTGAATATAAGATGTTATATATATAATTAGTTTTTATATTAAATGTAACAACATTTAAATTGAATACTAAATTGAAAATGTGTGTGACATGGTCACCAACAACTAAAATGAAATTAATTATAATATGAATAATTACCAGCAACAAGATATTCATAATCTACTTCGGTTTTATATACAGTTATAAATACAACTATTGTCATTTGCAGTGTGTATATGAAACTCAAATTATATAGATTTATATATTCATTCACCTTCTTATGTGCAGGTTTTTTGCGTGTATTGGAAACTGTAGTATGCATATATGTATACATATATTTGTTTTTGTACAGGAAAATGACTGAATAAATATAGATATTCTAGTTCAGGCACATAAAATCTGTAAATAAGATATATATATATATATATATATATATATATATATATATATATATATATATATATGAAACATGCATAAAATAGTCTTTTTGATTTGCAGTTTCTAGAACAGGTTTCCATACACACAAAATACCTACAAATAAGTTATGCAAAAAAAAAAGATTAACTCGATTTGAGTTTTTATATACACACCATTAATGAGAATATATTTATTATTATATACTTGTATGTAATACTCAACTAGCTAATGAATATCATGTTGTTGGTAGTTGTTTATATTATATTTACCTTATTTTTAGTTGCACGTACTTTACTTTTTCAGCTGCTTGGGAAGAATAATATTATTTGCAGGTTTTCTGAAACTGAATTATAAAATCAAAATAAAAAAACTATTTTATGCATGTTTCATATATATATATATATATATGTATTTGCAAGGTTTCTATGTATAGTATACTATATACTAGAATATCTATATATATTAGAATATCTATATATTAATTATCCTACAATATGGAAAATGAATTGAGCTGAGAATGCAAATAAATTAATTATAATACTGGAATATCAAATGGAAAATTCTTGACCAGAGAATGCAAGATAATTCCAATTACAATATTGGGTCGATGCTCCAATTCTTACCAGAACAGAACTGTCAAACAATTGTGAAATTTGATTGTTGAACAATGAAATGTATTTATAGATGTTGTTGAAGTGTTATTGGGTGCTTGATCCATGTGCTTGTTTGTGATTGGTTGAATTTGGTTAGTGTGGATTGAGAGTGATGAGATGATAAATCTAATGGCTACGGTGAATTTTTAGGTGAGATATATTTGTTTGAATTCCACCCTTCAATAAATGCATAGTGTTTCTTGAGCCTTACAAATTTGTATTCTTTTTGCAGGTTTATCATTAATGCTTGTAGATGGGATGGAAAGAAGCAGCAATGTGGATATGACTTGACATTTTATTATTTGAATTTTTTTCATTTAATGTGGTATTTGATTGGAGTTGTGTCCTATTGTGACAATGAAGTCTTTTAATTTTGTGAATGAAAGTGTGTATGATTATAAATGACATGACCTTTTTAAGTTTAAAAATATATTCAAACTTAAAAAAATGTTTGTAATAATGAGAGTTATCTTCCACTACTCATTTTAAAATATAGATTGAATTTTTATATGTCTAGACATGTTGAATACATAGATGTATTAGTACTTGCATCATTTATTGTCTTTTTAATATTATGTTTCTTCTTACTATAATAAAATTTACACTTTATATTGTCTAGTATTTAATTACAAAAAAAGGCCATTTTATTTCTATTTATTAAAAAAAAATCATGTAAGTTTAGGGATTTGAATATTCTATTATTAACTAATAAATTAACAGAACTTGTCACCGTCATTGGCCAATGCACGATGGCTGGCTCCTCTCCCCTATATTGATTTGATAAGATACAAGATAAATTCCAACAAAAACAAACGCATAGGAAACACTTATTAAAGTTCATTCTTGTGTTTTATGGGAAATTGGTTTTATGGGAGGGGGCCAATAGGTGAACATGGTTCAATAGTTGACATGACTATCAATCACACAATGCTCAATAGTTGTCATAGTACTATGTAGTATTTATTTATTTTTGACATAATAATTATGTATAGTAGTCAATCAATCATGACATGTAAGAATTCTCACCTATATACAAGTATGAAAAATTCAATGTTCAAGCATTTTCACTCATATTCAAGTATTGGTTTCCACCCGTGTTCAAAATTGCACACGTCACAACACGTCAAAAGACTTTGAACACATCAAAAAAGGGTAATGTTAATTTTTCCCGTTAAAAAAAAACATTACAAAGCTGTAAAAACTATAAAAATTGTTTGACAAAAGTGAAGGTCTGTATTTTTATTAAAATGACATGTGAAGGGCATCATTTAAAGGTACCACTTGCCAGTTTATAAATGTTCAACCGAAATTTTCTCCAAACGTCTATTTAGAATTTTTTTGGGTTTGGAAAATCTTCAATATGGATCTGCGTCTGTCGTATCTAGGAGTGGGAAATATATTTTAATAATGTATGAAGTAATTACTAATAGGGGTGGCTCATAATTGTGGTCATGTGGATTATTAATGATAGGAAGTTATGATGGCTGGTCCTTAACCAAACCGGTGATTCCCAAGTTCCACGGGCCACAACTCCCACCACCCACTGTCCACCTTAGCTATATCCATTAATGTTTAAATCTCTAATAACTAAAATATTGAGAAAATGAATAAAAAATGTGTCTAAATGGACACTTGGCTCAGACTATATTAAATTCCAATAGGGGAGTCTAGATGCAACTGTAGCTCTGCAGGCACATTGTTTGGACGCATACCTAGTAAATAAAAATAAATAGATAATTGACAACGCGCCTAAATGAATATTGTTGACAGACCGGTATTGATTATTGATTTGACAATTGTTTCACAAAAAAATGGGTCACATAATACATTTGATTTGAGTTTGAAACACTAATACCTACCCATTAAAAATTGCAATTGGAGACCTAGACAATGGAGAGGGCCTGGGCATTGTATGAGTTAATCTTTGGAAGGAAAATAGTTATTTCATCATTTTACAATTCCTAGTCAGGGCTGAGGGGTAGATGACTTCATGCAAATTAAGCTACAAAATCAGATATTATAATTTACAGGAAGAAGCAGTGGCATTTATTTGAATTTCAGTACAACTAGAGTTGCACCCTTGCTCATCAGCTATTAACATTTACCATATTGTTAAGTCTGAATTTATCCTCTTCATTTCTTCTACAAGGGAAAAAAATTCCACATAAATGGTAAGTCAAATTCTTCTTGCATTGAATAAATTGATGTATAAAAAGAAACAATTTACTAATTTGTTGTTTTTATTTTTGTGAAAGAAGTTTATTTTTTTATTTTTATTGTAAACCCTACTTAGTTGTGCTTTCATAATATATTATTTGAAAATGGACAAAAAACTTATCTGGTGTTGAACATTAAACTTTGAGGGAGTGGATAGCTTTAGCGAGGAGCAGTTTGTGAAGCGTGGACATGTAAGAAATGTAGACACAAAATCACACACTTTAGGTATTATTTAGTCCCAATTTCATACTCCTATTCGTATTGTTCTTGAGTGAGGAAAGTATTAATTAACCCATGTCCTTTGGCCTTTTTAATTTGCTTTCTATCATCATTGCCAACCTTCAGCACATGCTTGTCCGGTTTGTTTTTATCGTTCCATGTCATTCTACCCTTGACTGGGGCTCTCAGGCCAATACTGGGGTGCCCTGGTCCCATTCAGGGCACCCTGATCCTTTCTCCACTTTCCACACATCTTTTGGGCACTTTCTAGCCATTTGAGCTTTCTATCATTTTGGTGGCCAGCCTCTTCAGGGTTAATTACAAAATTAGAACAAGAGAACCATATAAGTATAAAGTTATGCTCAACCAAGATGAAAGGCCAAGCACTAGTCACTACTATCACCACCTAAGGTTGCATCCATCTAAGGCTCCATTTGCATCCATCTAGCTCCATCACAAGGGATAAGGTCAGTTCATCTGCATCACACTGCATAGGAGGGAAGTTTATTATATTCCATCCACCATATCTTACATTTCTACATCTAGTTATAGCTCGCTACTTCACAAAGTGTGACTGGCAGAAGAACACCTAGGGCATGATTCTCACACACACCTAGAACTACATTTGGGTCTGAAATGAAGTGCAACGCTCAGTTAGTAAGTCCACCATTGTGGCCACTGAGGACAGTCCGAACCCTTCATGTGCATCTTTATTTTTTTTGAGTTTTGATGTTTGTCTTGGGATTTTACACGTCTCTTCTTCATCACTTATCACCAGCAACATCTAACGCAGTGCAACAAAACACATGCAACAAGCAGCAAAGACCTTGGATCATTTGTTGACCCTGCAAGTTTTGTTTTTGGACCTCCTACACAAACCAGGGCGCCAAGAACTCAAACTAGGGTGCCCCAAGTGCCCCCATCCCTCTCCAGGCACCCCAGTCTGCTCAGATTGCTCGGATCTATAATTTTTTAGGCCTCAACATGGTCATTTCCTCCTCCAGTTTGTTCAATTGTCTCTAAGACACAATCCAACAAGCTCGTCGAATCAGCTAAGCTCTCTCTAATTCTTCTTGCACATTAAGGTTTTACATTTCTATTTTCTTAGTTGTTTGGGTCATTTATTTCATTTATTTAGTTGTCATTTACTGTCATGCATTATATTATATTAGAATAAATTAGATATCCCATATATTCCATTTTAGTTTAATCATTTTGGTGAACCCAACCACTTTCACGCTTAGGATCCTCATCTTTCTTCTATCATGGGTCGTAAAGTTCCTCAATTTCCTTTGTCTAATTTACTTAAAATGCATCCCAACTATCAGGTTGTTCTACAAAAATAACTAGACTCCATATGTCATCCTAAAGATACGCCACTGCATGAAATACGTCTTATCTTCCACCATCTATCTGACGACCCTAGCCTTCATGAACCTCCATCCAATCAACCCATATTAGAGTCAATTCAAGCTTTGCATGCTTTATTTTACGATAAATTTCAGGCTATGGAATCCACGATTACATCTCTCAAATCTGAAATCTAACATCTTAAGGATGCTTATCAGGCTCATGTTTGTTCTCCCTCTCCATCTGATTCTATGTTTGCTACATGTACTCATATTAAAGAGCCTCACGTTATACCATTACCAGAACCTTTCATATTTGATTGTAATACTAAGCAACATGACCTTCTTACTGAGCTCCTTAGTCGTCAATTGATCACTTTACTGCCTACTCATTATTACCCTCCTTATCAGCTAGCAAAGTATCAAGTTCGTCCATATTGAAATTATCGTTGAATCAATAGACATAATGACAATGACTGCCATGCTTTACAACGAAGAATTAGACATCTTGAGCATCATGGATTTATCTCACAACATTCTATTTCATGCCCATCTACAAATGCTACATCCAATTGGGCTCCTAAATATGTTCCTTCTGTGTCAAATGACCATCATGCCACCATTTCTAATGTGACTTCTTCGGAAATTCAAGCACCACATAAGAAACCACCTCTCCAAATCAATATAGCACCTCCTCCTCTCAAGGAACCTCCAACATTACCAAGTCAACCTAAGCAACCTCCTCTACAAATTAGTTCAACACCTCTTTTCAGTGTGACAGTTACACCATTACATAATAATACACCACTTCAGCAGCCAATCATTTTTGTCAAAGCAATCACTTCTCCTACTAATGGCCAAGACACATTTCAACTGCCACCACCATCACATGGTCCTACTGTTAATTTTTCCCAACATACCTCCATCGCTTCACGTAAACTTGGTCTCTGGTAGGTGACTCCTGTCACCTTACCTTCCTGGTGACACACTCATATTGTTATGGTTCTTATATGATTATTGAGGGGTTTGTTACAATAAAGAACCTCATTTCATCTTACATTAACATACATATCTACTACCTAACCACTCATACATATAGACATCTATAATCATATATCGCCCCATCATGCATACATAATGATCTCTCATTATTTATCCCATCACTGAATCAATCTTACAACATCTACAATACTTCACACCCTTCATACATCACTTATTTATTTGTTGTCCAACATCATTTATCGAACAATACAAGCATCGCCATGTACTCAGGGGCATAGTATCGAACACATCCCCTCCAATTCATCTTAGCATCAACACATCTCCCCTCTTCACATTATCAATATCCTTGTATACACATACTCATCAAACATTTTAGCATCGACCATTACCCGATGACACACTCTTGTGCTTCGGTTCACACTTGATTGTTGAGGACATACTACACATGAACCCCACACATTGCACAATAGGTACTACACATTACGTCTCTCTACACATCTCGTGTCATATGTCTTGCATATTATATCCTACATTCTACACTTAGTGTACATTATTTTTGATCATTGTGCATCTATACATCATACATACTCTACACATCATCCTAATAATTGTATTCACAAAATCATGCACTTACTATTACATTTATACTGCTAAGGATGCTATTTTATATATGGATCTCACGTAATAAAAGTATTCACTAATGACCCATCCCCTAATCATGTCATCAGTAAGTCGATCATCCTCGTCATTTTTCATGCGCACTCATCGGTTGTTTGCAAGGTTCTGGTCATCTCTCAGAGAGTATTAGGTGTCGTTATTTAGTGTTTCTCATCTCTAGTCTCTAACTTGGGTGGTTAGGGTAGTGTTAGGGCACCTCGATCCATGATTTTAGGTGCCCTAGTATCCGTAACTCTTGGGTCTAATTTATCTATTCGAGGTCAATCCTTGTCATTACCTCATTCATTCCCCTAGGTATTAGTCAGCGTTTCAGGTCATTAGTGTCAAAATTTGAACAAGAGATCCTTATATAAGCATAACATACTCACTATATTATGGGCGGACTATCATCTATCAAGGGCTAACTATCTACTAAGGAAAGGGACTGCATTTGGGCATCTTCTACATTTGTATCACACAAGCATAGGGGGAAGGGTTGTATTCATTCTATTACATCCACCATTTGCATCTTGACATCTAGTTATTACCCCTACTTTTGTGTCATTTTTGTTAGGGCACCCTAGGCACACAATTTCACACACCAGCACACAAAACTACATTGGGTATGGAATGCAGTGCAATGCTTAATTGTAAGTCCACCATTGTGGCGACTACGGTCATTCTGACCCCTTCATTTGCGTCTTTATTTTTTAGGAATTGATGCTTTGTATGGGGTTTTACATGTAGATCTTCACATCAGATTATCAACGACATAAGCGAAGATAGTGCGACAACCGTGTGACAACGATGAAGACACTGCGAAGACCTAAGAACACTATTGGAACCAAATCATGATGTTTTCTACATACCATAGTGTCTAGATTACAAACGAGGGCATCTGTGGGTGCCCCAGTTCTCTCCCAGGCACCCCAGTCTAGCTAGATCTTCAACTTCTATAGTTCTCGGAGCAACACCTCCGCATCCAGTCCAATCCACACATTAGTCTGTTTGAGTCTAACACAATGAGGTAAGTTATATTCAGGTCAGTACCTCATCTCTCTCATTTTCATTATTTTATTTCATCTATATAATTAAAATAAAATATTTAGCATTAGTATTTCAGTTTACATCAGTTATTGCATTTATGTAGTTATCTAGATTAACATATAAAATACTTATTTTAGTTAATCATTTTGGTGAACCCGTATTTTCAAATAGTTTTCCCTAGGATCCAATCAAACCATAATGGATAAAGATCGCTCATCTTCTTCACCCATCATGTCTCACTTTAGTGTTAACCCTATTTATGATGAGGTTGTCATAGCTAAACTCAAAGCTCTATATAGTGCCCTATTTACTACACCCGATCATATTCAACAACTCCTCTTAGATGGACAACAACATGTGCCTACTAGTTTTATAGATTCTCCTATAGGTATTAGGATTATTAAGTATCCTATAATGTTTACTCATTGTACACCATGTTATACAGTCACTTGTGATCCACCTTCTGAAATTTCACAGGAAACTATAGATGATTATCTTATTGATTATTTGCTTGGTATTTATACTCAGTCACATGTGCATCGTGATTCTTCTTCCACTTCATCTACCACTATAGTTCCTTCTACTTCTCCTATTGTTTATGACATTGCTTTTCCCGCTACATCTCATTCTAGATTGCATTCTCCTTCACATTATATTGACAATCCTCTTGATAGTATTTTTAACGACAACCTCATTCTTGAGACTCTATTTACTTCTGGTCATGCAGATGATAGTCATGGCTATCCTTATTTCTATATTGTTGAGTGTGATTCTCCTGCTCCATTTTTAGTTTCTTCTGAGATTGCATCTACCATTGTACATGAATCACCACCATTTGTCACTTCTTCCTCTCCTATTTATATATCATCTGTAGCTCCTAGTCCATCTTTTCCTATAGAGGCTTTACCATCAATCACCTCACCTATTAAGGATGTTACCAATATTAGTCCCACTATTTCTATGGATGTTTCATCCCCATCATATATTATCGATCCTTTGGCACCTACTACTAATGTGCCTTTAGCATCATACTCTACTGTGTCATCTCTTGACACCCCTATGATCACTCACAATGGAAAAATACAACCACTTAATACATTATTACCATCTTCTACCATTCCTTCACATGATATCATCTCTCTCATGCATGCAGTAGGTCAGCTCCAATCTCAGGTTCACTCCTTCACTTTAGAAAGTAGGGCCTATTATGCTTTTATCGACAACAATTCATTACATGGTAACCTCGTCCCTAAGAGGAATCATAACTTTGTTTTTCCTAAAGACTTCATCATGCCTACTTTCACATGTTTTGATGGTACTGTTGACCCTCATGCTCATCTTCTACACCATCGCATGCTTATGGCATCTCAAACTAATGATAGATTGTTGCTTAAGGCCTTTTGATATATTCTTGTTGACGAGGCATTACAATGGTACACTCATCTATCTTTTGGGTCTATTAGTACTTTATATGACATGGAGGATGTTTTCCTCCATTGTTTCATCATTAAAAAAGGCCCTAAAGTCACTTATGACCACATACCTACTTTACACTAGGTCTCCTCTAAACCTGTCAAGGATTATATATTGTGATTCAATGATTGCATACATCAGCTCATATTCCAACCTATTGACTTAGAAAAGTAATTCATTTTTTGTTGTGGCCTAATTCCTCCACTCAAACAAAGATTATTATATGATACATGTGAGTCCTTCATTATCCTATGTTATAAAGTTATTGACCTCGAAAAAGATCTTCTGTCATCACATGTCATAAATCCTACACATATTTCTCCAGCCATGGTTTCCTCTAGTCTTCTTCCCATAGCTCCGGTTCAACATCCAAAGCAATCTCCACCTTTGCTTTACATATAAAGCAAACAAGCTCAACCCTCTCCAACACAAAAGCATACTTCTCTGACTCTGCAATTGGATACTACTTTCACCACTCCGCCTATATTTCTCTCCTCATGCTTGACCACATGATGTGATGTGTGTGTTACTTAATGAGTGATTAATTTGACTACCCTCCAAGCAACATCATACCCCACCCCGATTGCAGCATCAATGTGACCAACATTATTGTAATTACCATTACATTAATGGCCATAGGGACAATGATTGTATTGCCCTACATGAAATACTACAACAACTAGAGGATATAGATATTATCCCTTTCAACTCTCGTGAGCGGTCATTATCTCCTCTACCACATCAGTGTAGGCCTACTCCACTTGATTCTTCTCCATCAGGTGCTCATTTTATAGGTCATTCATCACCATCACATGCGCATTCTCCACCTCATCCACTACTTCCACCATCACATTCATTTCATCCATTACATCCACCGCTTCATATTGCTACGTCACATGGGCTCCCACAACCCTCTACATATCCCATTGTTACTCTATATGACATTCAATTTGGTTCATACACTCATGTTGCATCCATCCCACATACTTACATTGCTTCACGTCACCTTGGTATTTGGTAGGTGGTTATTATCACATTACCTCCCGATGACACACTTATGTTCTTACAGTTCTTACACGAATGTTGATGGATTTATTATAAGAATATTTCATTACGTACTTCATCATTTCATCTAGCGCACTCAATCATTACCTGATGAAGCAATCTTACTTCACGCAGCTCATACTTGACTGTTGAGGGGTCTTAACTAAATGAGCCTACTCATTTACACGTTGGCGGGCATCACTATTCTCCTCCCCTCCTACTTTCATCATATTAACATATTAAAACTATATTACATTCTTACACATTCATTTTACTATCATACATTTCTCTATTTTCATATCTATTCATCATTACATTAACTACATGCTACACATTTCATTTAATAAACATTTCATCAATCACATTACATTTGTTATCTATTATCACCATTCAACATACACATTTTTTTCTAGCACTATCAACATTATAACGTGAATCTACATTAATAAAACATGAACAATACACAACACATTACATATACTAGGACAATAACCATAGAATCATATATCATCAATCACATCATGACATCAATAAACTACAACATGGGTTTATCATATATCATAAACATGTGTCCATACATATACAAAAAATACGAGCACCATAAAAAAAACATGTCTCATCACTGGGGGTAATGCCCCCACATCATATACAATACTACAAATCAAACCTCATCATCGCTATTGCTCTTAAGTACTGCGATATCCCTAGAACTAGATGTCTCTCCACCAATGCAACATCGTTGTTCACGGCCCAGATACTACTTGACCTGCCTCCGCAATAAGGTAATCTTTGTAGCCTGCTCCAATAACTGACACTGAAAATACACATACCATGTAAACATGTCCTGGGCTAAGGGACCACTACCTACCACCTCCCTGGCTCATCGAGTCTCCTCACGTACCTCATCCCTCTCACCTAGCAGCATTGTACATGTCGCAATTGCTATGCCTACTGGCTCAAATAGACAGGCATGCTCACCCGAAATATCATCCACACGCTCGAGTATACCTCCATCAAACACATCGGTCGACACATTTCGTGTTAATGTGCAGATGGATGTGACCACGATCAATGACCAATACACATCACCTACAAACACAAATTACAACACATTAAACAACGATACAAAACAATATAGGAAAACAACGAATTACACAACACAACTATACAAGTACTTACGCTCCACTACAACCATCGTTATGGGATTGGGGGCATGTGCTTCCCCCTCTCCTCCTCCCCCATACAGTAACTCCACTAGACCTATGAACAATGGGTACAACAATACCCATCAATGAGCTACCCACCATGCACGATACTCCTCGGCGTAACCCACATCATCTCCATCAGCAAACTTTATCATTACGTCTACATCATCTGGCCCCAATGTTACTAACTACTCTATTGTGGGCCTTGGCCTTACTCCAGCCCTCCTAGGTGCTCTAATATCTCGCAACCATATATATGGCTCTGGGGGAACATCTTGGGCCATGTCAAACTGATGTGACACTCTCTCTACCTGAAAAATCTCTGCCACACTAGGAAAGTAGTCCTCTAGCCACACAATCCTCTGAATACATCTCAACTTTATAGCATCCTCGAGCCATCCCCCATAGTCACGATATGGCCTTCATATAACTGCCTCGGGTCCCATCCTATCTATAAGTGCCTTATAGGTATATGTGTCCATCTTCCTCCCACAAATGTCAACCCATCATTGCACATATATCTCTTGCCTAGCCCACTCTCCTCATGGACCTCCAACTAGTCTCAATATCGTTATGTGCTCATACATCCACACATGCAATAGTGTGGTGGCTCTTATCCCTCCACCATGCTTGTTCTGCATAAACTGGTATAGGTCTCTATATAAGTGGTCCAACACACACCGTGCCCATGCATATCTAGTACCCTCCTCCTCTATCCACTAGCATATATCATGCATCTTATACAAGATGCCTACACCTCCTCCCTCTGTGGCTATACAATAAGTAATCACAACCACTATAAACTTTCGTAAGCACGGAACCTCGTATCGTAATATAGCATCCAAACTGATATGGGCCTCGGTAAGTACTCAAACCCCCATAAAATACCATCTTGTCGATCACATTTTTCACTCCATATCCAAAACTGGCATGACTCACACCCTTTCCCCAACAACTGGTAATCGCAATATGCAATATACATCCTCCAACATGATAGTCATTTCCCCCGTAGGCAACCAAAATGTGCATGTATCTGCACACCATATCTCGCATAATACAGTCACCATCGACATATTGTGGGGCACATCCCCCATCTGTACTATATTCCCTAGTCTGATATGGTCCATCACATCCCAATCATCATTAGACATGCCCAATCTAAGAGACATACTCATATGATGCCCACCGCGGAACTGCCTCGAGTGGATATCCCTATGCACACCACAAAATGACAACAAACGCAATGTTATCACATATTACAGACCAAATAAACTCACTTATCACACTCATATACACTAGGATCCTATTTTTCACCACTGTACATCCATTGCACACATTCTGGACCAAGGGCACCTAAATACAGGACTGGGGTGCCTAGGAGTAGGACATTAGCGCCTAGATTTGGGTGCTCATGTCCTTGGGGTCACTAGCACCCTCACTACTCTTGTCTAGGTCTCAAACGATGAGAAAATAAAAATCTCACATTTCCAAAAATCAACTAAAAAAACTACTATACCATACATTTTGCAAAATTTAATGCACTTGCGAACTCCGTGGTCGTACGTGACGTTGTGACAGTCGCCACCCTCTCAAACCGACTAGGACACGTTGCCCTCACTTGCGACATCTTCACTTACTTCGTGCACACTCTCGCACTTGCGGAAATAAAAAATGAAGTAACTAAACACTTTTTCACTTTACTATTTATAGTTACTTTTCATCACATACTTACTATATTCATTATTTCACGCTTATTTCCACAACTAATTTACCCTACACCATTTTTATCATATCTTGAGCGTTTCTACTCCGATTTACACCCTATTTGTGGCATTATTTTTAGAATTCCACCTACTACCATACTATACAAAATGTACATGTGGTATAACTCACTCATAGTTTCTACATTCCCATTAATACACATCTTCTCGTGATTACTTTTGGCTTAGCATTCATTTTTTTTCCTCACTTTCCCTTTAGCCGAAAGGGGGTCATATCATTGGGGCCATCCTATAATTCCTCTTACATCACCACACATTCAAACATTATGATTTCATCACTTGTAAACATTTACTAATTCACTACATGACATGTCACCACCAATTCCCCCTAATGACCTAATCTAGGGGCAACAAATATATAATTTTTCTATGCGAACAATGGGGGGCAACAAGTGATTAAAAATATTTCCATGTGAAATTATTCACCAATTTCCATTGATTTCACCCTAATGAACTTACTTGAGGGTAACTTGTGTTAAAATCTCTCCACGAGTAACCAATCAAGCATTCGACCAGTCAATCAATCAATCAATTAACACGTTCAAAATTCTGAAAAATCAAAATCATTCAACCAATGAAAATGTAACACAATTTGGCCTCCCTAATGACCTAACTTGGGAGTTACATGTGGCCTCCTAGTTGACCTAACATGGAAGCCCTCTCATAATCAGTGTTTGCTTCCATATGAGCTAACTTGGAAGCCATCATTCATTTTTACGCTTACTTCCAGATGACATAACTTGGAAGCTCTCTCTCTCACATTCTACACTTTCTTATAGATGACCTAACTTGGAAGCCATCATTCATTTCACGTTTTCTTCCAGATGACCTAACTTAGAATCCACCCTATTTTGGCGACACCCGTGGAGTGAGGGCAAGAGTGCCTTCCCTATATCACTCCTATATGGGTCAACTATTTGTTTGAAATTTTTTGGATCCAAAAACCACAAAATTTGATCTGAGTCCATTTGCAACAACTATATCTTGAGGATGTAGTTAGAGATTAGAGAATAACACACTTTTCTCCCTACACTCTTCCTCTAGCGGCAAGATGCCCCAAATCCCAGTTATTCATTTGTATACAAGCATTCGGATTGGGAATTGATCACTCCCTACCCAACTAATCGTCATTATACCACTTTTGAAATCATCATACATCCTAATCACCACTTTCATTTAGTGCACTTCATCTCGACATTTATGTTTTTTTGCTACGTTACATGGGTCGAACCGTTGATCCATGGTTTGACACACTACATGGTTATTTCAGCATGCTTCTACAACACATTTGTGTGTTATACTACAACATGGGATTCTCTTATTTTTCTCAGGTACGCATCTCTATCTACTTTATGTTACCATGAGCATTCTTCTCACCAACATAAAGTGGGGTCAAATGTAGTCAAAAAATCATGCACTTACTATTACATTTATACCGCTCAAGTATGTTATTTTATATATGGATCTCGTATAATGAAAGTATTCACTAATGACCCATCCCTTAGTCTTGTCATCAATTAGTTGTTCATCATTCGTCATCATCATTTGTCTAGTGTAAAGTCATCAGTTGTGTATGCATAGTTCTTGGGTGTCTCTTAAGGAGCCTATCAGGTGTCATAATTTAGTCTTGATTGTCATCTCCAATCTCTACACTAGGGCACCTAGGGTAGTTTTGGGGTGCCCATGGGAGCCCCGGTCCATGATTTTAGGCACCCTAGTCCCCATAACTACTTGGGTCTAATTTATCTCTTTGAGGTCAGTCTTTTTTATTATCCTCGTTCATTCCCCTAGGTAGTAGTTGACATTTTGGGTCATTAGTGTCAAAATTTGAACAAGAGATCCCTATATAAGCATAACATACTCACTATATAATGGGCGGACTATCATCTATCAAGGGTTAGTTATCTACTAAGGCAAGGGACTGCATTTGGGCATATTCTACATCTTCATCACATAAGTATAGGGGGAAAGGGTTGCATTCATTTTATTCCATCCACCATTTGCATCTTTACATCTAGTTATTGCCCCCTACTTCTGCATTATTGGTGCCAGGGAACCCTAGGCTCACAATTACACACATAAGCACACATAACTACATTGGGTTTGGAATGTAGTGTAGTGCTTAGTTATAATTCCACCATTTTGATGACTAAGGTCAATCTAACCCCTTCATTTGCATGTTTTTTAGGAATTGGTGCTTTGTATGGGGTTTTGTAGGTAGATCTTCACATTATATTATCAATGATATAAGCGAAGATGTTGCGATAGTGAAGAAGACCTAATGACTATGTTAAAACTAAATCCTGAGGTTTTCTACAGACCATAGTGCCTAGATTACAAACTAGGGTGCTCGTGGGTGCCCCAGTTCTCTCCCAGGTGGCCTAATCCAACCAGATATTCAACTTCTATAGTTCCTGAAGCAACACCTCCACATCCAGTCCAGTCCACACATCATCCTATTTGATTCTAGCAAACAATGAGGTAAGTTATATTCAGGTTTGTACCTCATCTCTCTCATTGTCATTATTTTATTTCATCTAGACATTAAAATAAAATATTTAGCATTAGTATTTCAGTTTACATCAATTATTACATTTTTGTATCTATCTAGATTAACATATAAAATACTTACTGACGACATGACTAGGGGATGGGTCATTAGTGAATACTTTTACTACATGAGATCCATATATAAAATAACATACTTGACGGTATAAATTTAATAGTAAGTGTGTGATTTTGTGAATACAGTATTCATCATAGACATCTTACACTCCTATTGTCTATGAGTCTAACATTACATACTTTTCATCCTACATAGTGTGCATTTCCAACTATTACTCTATCTACACATCTTGTATTACATGTTATACATCGCATATTTACACATTTTTCTCATTACATGGTCATCTATTATCATCGCATATCCTACAACACCTCACACGCAACCTTATGATGCACTCTAGTTCCTTGGTTCATACTCGACTGTCAAGGTTTTTAAAAATCAAATGGACCTTATCATCCTCACATGTTCATCATTCATCCCTCTATCATGTGACATTACTATGTTAGTGACATACGCTATAGGTTAAATGGTCACCTATACAATCATCTTTTAGAGGTATATGCTTTAGGCTACATCACCACTCCCTCTATTAATCTTGTAGTGATATATGCTTTAGGATAAATCATCACTCCTACGTTCATCTTGTCGTGATATACGCTTCGACCATAAGGTCATGCACACACTTCATCTCTAGGTCGTATATCTTAACCACTACACATACACACTCATCACACCGTGTTAGACACAACATAAACACTTCGACCATTTCTCGATGGCGCACTCTCGTTTACGGTTCATTCTTGAATGCTAAGGGGGGAAACTAAATGAACCTCATTTCATATAACTCCATTCACTTGAGGGGCATGTGACTCCTATCATCCATCTTTCTTTCCATTCCCTCCATCCAATGCATGTTGCATATCTTGGTTACTTTTACTCTTTCTTATTTTTGCTTATAAATGGTCACTTATTACACATGTTAGATAAATATTTTATATGTTATTATCTTTACCATACACATATGTGTGTTCATGTCTTCCTCTATTTGTGATAGAAAATACATGTCTCTTACACGTAGCATGGATGCTTTCCCTCTACCAATCCTATAATGGTTGTTGAAGGCATCCTCATTTGTCTACTACAGGTGCTATTATTTCATTTTGTACTTATCACACTACTTTCTTGGTTATACACGCTTTTGACATACTGGTTTTCTTTCTAACATGCTAATGGGTGCTTCATGTGTAACATTTGTTTTGTAGGATTACTTACTTCCATGGATATTTGTCTGTTTGCTTACTATTGTTTGTCTCTTGTTTATTATTGTATGTGGACTTTTCCCTTTGTTTGTAAGCACACTTGTTTATTTTTCTTGAGTGTCTTTCAACATCGTGAGTGATATCCCATGTTTGCAACCCACCTTTCACGGTTTATGATTGTCTTCTTAGGTGTTTACATTATCATCTTGCTTTCTAGCTTCTACATTGTTTGGTAGCTTACACTTCTTTTCTACATGCATACTTTTTTTCTAGATGTGTGGATGCAAAAATGAACTTCCCCTGCTATGAACTATATGCAGAAAATGTAGTCCCTTGTCCCTTGAGTGAGTGATAGATGGATCGTTTGATACTCTTAGAATTCCTTTGGATGCAACCTTAAGTGGTGATAATAGATGCTTAGAGCATGGTGCTTTATTATGATCACATAGCTTTGTATTTATATGATTCCCTTGTTTGAATTTCATAATTGACAACTAAAAGGCTAACCCATAATAAAATGAGATTCCCAAAAGATAAAAGAGGCCCAAAAGGGATGAGTAAGATATAAAGAGGTTAGGGGCACCCAAAAGGGATGAGGGTGCCTGGACGTTGGCATCCTAGCTAGGCATTGGTGTCCAGATTCAATAAATATAAACAAGTAAAACATCGACTGTGCTGTAGGGTGTGCAAGGCTAGAAAAACATCAAGAAAGACAAGAAAGATGCCAAAGCCAGTAGTCAATTACTAGTTTTCTCACTTAGGAATTATATGTATAGTGGTATGTGATTAGGACCTAGAAATGTACCCAAGTGCTTGATTTAGTTTCTACATTCGCTCCCACGTTATGTTGTTGAGTGAATACTCGATAACATAAAGTAGAAAAGAGATGCGTACCTGACAACCATGTAGATCGATGGTGAAAGTGTGCCGAGGAAATAAGAAAAAATGTGGAGTGATAACAATGAAGCATGGAAGTTAAGGAAGTAACCCTAGGGATGAATCATATGAGTTGTGTCATGTTGTACTTGTTGTTTTCACTTGAGGTAGAGCTACTTCTTACTACGTAGTAAGGATGAACCTATAAAGGAAGAGAGAAAGAGTAGTGAAAGTAGTGTATGTGTGAAAAAATCTGATCCAAGCACATTAAAGTATGTAAAAATGTAAAAATATAGTAAAAGGAACATGTGCACCTGATCCGTGATAAGTGAAAAAGGTAGAAAGTGTCTTAAAAATGTTGTAGAAGAATGATTTTTTTTACGATCTCACACCAAGTGCGAGTTTTTTCAGTGATCTCACGCTACGAAAGAAGAGTGTTGGGGAGAAAGGTATAATGTTATTCTTCATCCTAGATTGCTTCTCGAAATTTATACACCACTGCAAATGGTGTGATCATGTTTTGTTCCAGTTCAATCAGGTTTGATCCAAGTAGAAAGAGAAGAAAACAAAGATAGAATGCATTCTAATTGTTGGAGGGTTGTGCCTATACTATGAAACTACACTGTGAAACGTTGAAAAATGTATTGATCTGAGAAAAATTATGTAATTTCTCTGGTCATAGGCACCCAAGAAAGGTCAAAGATGCCCAGGTACTAGTTTTTGTATCTAGGCACTGGCGTATGTGTTGAACTAAAGACCCAAATTAGATTCTGGTTCATTTCTGTAACTGAATATTGTTATGTTCGTGTATTGTGCAAGTTTAAACTGTGATTGTGTACTGTTGAATGGGGTGGCTGATTCACCCAATGTATGTCCCCCTCATTTGGGGTGCATGTGACATCACTAAGAGGATGTGGCCCAAAGGAGAGGACTATATGTTACACTGAAATTGATACCTTGTAGGGAGGAGGGAATGTGCTTGGTAAAAAGTAAGGCACATGCAAATAAAGTGGCTAGAAACATGTGTTAGTGCAATCAATAAAAATACACATATAAAATTCAATATGTAATCTAGTAGGAAAGAAGACAATGTAGACCACAAAAATTAGGTTACAACCATAAGACATTTCTCACAATGTTGCAAGACAATCAGGGCTGAAGTGGTCAAATGCATACAAGAAATGAACAAACAAGACATAGGGCAAAGCCTGTAAACAATGGTATACAATGAAAAACAATATCAAGAAAAGTATCAAACAACTATGGTGGAAAATAGTTCCTGCAAGGAAAATGTTCCACATGAAGCACCTGTTAGCATCTTAGAAAGATAAAAAGTATGTCAAAGCATGTATGGGCCACTATAGATTAGTGTGCTAATAAGAATAGGAAGTGGTATAAAATGAAACAATAGCACCTATAGTGTGTAAGAAGGTAGATTCCCCCCGGGAGCCTTGGTGAGACTGGTAAGAGGTACAGTTCCAAGTATCCATGCTACGTGTAAAGATCTGTATAAAGTCTACATTCACAACTAGAGATCAATTGAACGCGCACGTGTATATGATAAAGATAATGACATACTATATATTTGACTAACATAGTAAGAAAAGTGTAACATGTGAGTATAAGCAAACAAGAGTAAGTGCAACCAAGATATGCAACATGTTGTGAGTATGAATGGAATGGAATGTAAATTTAATGTGATAAGAGAAGTGCCCCCGGTGAGTAGATGTGTATGAGATGAGGTTCATTTATAAATTTCCCCTCAACTATCAAGATTGAACCATAGAATGAGATTGTGCAACATCGGGAAATGGTTTGAACTGAGTACAGCTAGATACATATAGCTCAATGAAGCATGAGAAAGCATAGAGGTGTAGAATGAGGTGAGGTTCATTTCAGATTGAGACCCTCAGTAGTCGAGTATGAATAGTGGAACTAGAGTGTGTCATAGGGTAGTATGATGTGTAAGAATAAAGTGCTAGAATGATGAATTGTGAAGTATAGAGCGTGAAATGTGTAGTGTGTGAGATTCATTGAAGTAATACGCCATCAACAGTCAAGTGTCAACCTTAGCACAAGAGTGCATCATAGGGTGATGATGATACAAGTGGTGTATCAAGTTTTGTAAGATGGATTCTTAGAAATAGGAAGTATGAAGCACCATGTGTAAAATTATAAATGAGAGACAACTGATGATGCTAGATGTGGGGGAAGTAAGCATGATGCCCCAAAGTGTATGATGATGAGTAGGTTATCCAATGAAAGTGAAGGGAAAGGGACCTCCAACTGATCTATAAGGAGATAAAGGCATGTGACCATGCTCTGAGAATGGTGATGTGTAAGATTGATAATGTATCAATGAATGAGACCTATGTGCAGAAGGATGAGGTGAACACCCATGTGAAGGGTACCTAGGAGGTGATGAGAACATATGTGAAGGAGACCGAGGAGGTGATGAGCACCTATGCAAAGTACATCAAGGAGGTGATGAGAACCTATGTGAAAGAGACCTAGGAGGTGAAGGACGTAATGAACTCCTATGTGAAGGGGATTCCTGTGTAGGGGGCTTAGGCCGACAAGATGGACTAGTGGACTGATGTGTGTGAATAGTAGAACTAGATGAAAAATTTGCATTAGATTTGAGAGGCCCAGGGGGGGCTATATGCTTTATCTAGTGTGATGGAAACTTTAAGAGGAGGCCAAGGCCATGGTGTGCATGGTGGAACACCTTGGATAGTGATAACTTGTTTTTTGTGAATGAATTTTAGACACACGTGATTCATGGAAATGATAGTTTGAGTGGCACAAGCCAAGGAAGACCTAAGATCATGTCACAACCTTTGACAGAAGGTGCCACAGTGAATGACACAGGCATGGTGAGAGGCCCAACTGTAACTAGAATCTTGACATAGCCATAAGATTTAGGAACTAGATATGAAATATGAGATAGTGGGCAATTGATAGCGATGAAGAGTGAAATATAGCACACACTCATATGAACTAATGGATTGATCATTGTGTTATTGATAGCATGAGGTCTAATAGAAGAATTGATATGTAATGTATTAGAAGAGAATGTAGTATGATAATCATGATCTGAGAATGTAATGAATGGTGGATATGCATTGACATTAACAACTATAAAATCAAGAGGCCCCGATGGAGGATGCACAATGCAAAATGTATGATTGGTCAAAGAATTCACAACTTGTTTGTCATGTTTAGGGAGAGGATCATTAAAAATTTTGAGCTTTTTGTTTTTATTGACCGGCGTATATGTCGAAGGCACAAGGAGCTCAATTAGATTGTTGTAAATAAGATCTTGAATGATATGCCTAAGTTTGAAACATCGATTAGTAGGATTCCCAATGCATTAATGATAGTCACATCTACTATTTTTCATCATAATTACATCCTTTAGGGTGAGATGAATCTAGATTTAGTGGTGGTGGAAGCGTAATAAGATTGCTTTCAATAAGTTATGATAATAGAATACGCGGAGCACAAGGCAATTTTGTAAATTTATGCTTTGGAGGTTTCCGTTGAATCTTTTCAGGAGTAGAGACATCATTAATAGTAGTTTTTACTTCAGTGGGCTTAGGAGATGGATTGAAAGTTAATTTACTTTGAAACCAATTAGAAGATGATGAATCTTGATCATGGTACTTGATTTTTCCCATGTATATAAGTTTTCCTTCATGTAATTTAAGAGTATGACATAGTTTATCAAATGATGGAGATGTCTTAAGGATGAAGCTCTTTTATAAAGGAGATAAGAGACTTTGGACAAAAATATCTTGCAATTCAGAATCACCAAGTACATTAGTCATATTAGCTAATTTTTTCTTATATCATAAAACATAGTCTGTTAGATGCTCATTAGATCCTTGTTTAATTTTTGAAAGTTGATAATAGGATATCTTAGAACTGATATTGATTGAAAAATTAGCTAGAAAAGCATTTGTTAAGTGCGTAAATGATGTTACTGAATGAACAGGTAGATCGTAGAACCAACGCATGACATAATATTGTAAACTTCATGGAAAAAGCTTAGCTAATAATGTATGATCATCCACATAATCTAGACATGCCACATGAAAAGTTTGGAGATGCTCTTGAGGGTCACCATGGCCATTGAAGGAAGGTAGCTTAAGAGTGACAAAGTTAGGAGGAAGTGCATAAGTGGAGATGGTGGTTGTAAAAGGAGTATGAAAAAGTAAGATGGAATCAAGAGAGGGAGAAGCACGAGAAGTAGCCTACTTAAGTTAACAGATATGAACTTGGAGATCTTGATAGAGAGAGGTTACGTCTTGAGTGCTAACAGAAGAGACTTGTCATGTGTGAGAAATAAGATGCAGAGTGAAGTGGTTGGTGGGAGTAGGAACTAATACAGGAACATTAGAAGTAGGTGGAAGGATGGAATTATGGGGTTGAGTAGTAATAGGAATAGAAGTGGGAGTAGATGTAGGAATAGTAAGCTCAACAAGATTGGTGGCCTCCTCACGAGCAGCGAATAGGAGAAAATATAGATCTTGTGGATGTTCAACAAGATGAGCATTGAGATCATGAAGGTTTTCATCGGTAAAGGGTGCATGAGCTGCAATCATGATAAAATAATGAAAAAATACCTAGAAACGAGGTTGGGTTCGAGCGATGGGTTCACCAAATGATTTAACAAAATAATATTTTTTATGTTAAACCCTAATATTACATATTCAAGCATAATAAATATATTTGACACAAGTCATAAGTTAGATATATATGAAACCCTAAGTACAAGAGAGGGAAAGAATGACTTAGTTGTGTTAGGTTGTGGAGCATGTTTTCATGTGTGAAAGTGTTGAAGACTGTACACTAAGAGTACTATACACTTTTCATGTATCCTCAAAAAAAAAAATTGGGCCTTAAAACGTGCCTGATATATCGGGAAACGTGATTTTCTCATATGGGCGGGATTTTGACCCATAGGTTTATGGGATGGTTTTTGCCCATGGTTTTGTAAAACTGCTTAAGTAGTTGTCTATTTATATGGTTTTATGCATATGATAGAAGTATGAAAAACATTGCATATGTGTTTTGAATTCGGCTGTGAATTCTGTAGAGTTTATTGAGCATAGCTCCAAATAGATCTGGGTATTGTATTGAGAGAGCGGTGGCTTGTAATAAAATTTAAGCAATTGATTCTTGGTGGACGTAGCCCAAATTGGGTGAACCATGTTAAATATTGTCTCTTTGTGTTGTGTTATTTTTTTCTGCGCTTTTATTTGAGATCTGTAATATTTTCTGCATATTAGTTTCTACTGTTGCGATTCTGTGAGGGATTATTCCACATATTTTATCCCTTATTTTCTAACAATTGGTATCAGAGCCTGGTTTGGTTTGCTAAAGTGTTGAATCACAAGGAAAGTTTTATCTTGAGTGGGAGATATGGTAGATGATGGAAGATCTAGGGTTGATAAATTCAATGGGTAGAATTTCAGTCTTTCAAAGATGTAGATGGAAGATTACCTTTATTAGAAGGATATTTATGCTCCACTGTCTGAGAAGGTGAACAAACCCTCGAGCATGACAGCTACGGAATGGGATTTTTTGGACAGGAAGGCACTTGGGACAATCCGGTTGTGTCTTGCATCTTCGGTATTATTTAATGTTTTAAAGGAAAAGACTACCAAAGAACTAATGGATACATTAGGGAAGTTGTATGAAAGACCCTATGCCTCTAATAAGATATTTTTAATGAAAAATTTGTTTAATATGAAGATCTCTGAGAATGGTTCAATAGTAGATCATCTAAATGATTTTAATACGGTTGTAAATATGCTAGCTTTGGTTAGAATAGAATTTGATGAAGAAGTTAGGGATTTATTAGTTATATGCTCTTTACCTGAGAGTTGGAATAACCTAGTAATGGTGGTAAGCAACTCGGTTCCTGCTAATTCAAAGTTGAAGTTTGAGGATGTTATATGGGTGATTCTAAGTGAGGAAATGTGAAGAAAAAGCTCTGGTGAATCTTCTACTTCAGGGAATGCTTTGACAGTGGAAACTAGAGGAAGACAGAAGAATAGAGGAAACCGTGGAAAATCAAAGGATCGGGAACGGTCAAAATCCAAAAGCAAGATAGTATGCTGGCACTGTGGAAATTCTGGGCATGCAAAGAAGGAATGTTGAGAGCTTCGAGACAAGAAGAAACAACAGGAAGAAAACAAGGAGGCAAATGTGGCAATGGGTAATGTATGTCAGGATGCTTTTATTCTTTCTTTGCACAATATTACTGAATCTTGGGTTTTAGATTTGGGGGCTTCTTTCCATGCTTCTCCACATAGGCATTATTTTGTTGATTATGTTTAAGGAGATTTTGGGCATGTTTTTCTTGGTGATGATGAGCCTTGCAGCATAGTTGGAAAATGTTTTGTTTAGGTTAAGATGTAGAATGGGAATACTTGGTTATTGAAGGATGTCAGACATGTGCCTACATTAAGACAAAATTCGATATCGGCAGGGCAGTTGGGAAGTGATGGTTGTACTGTGATATTTACAGCAGACTCTTGGAAGATTACCAAGGGTGCTCTTGTGGTGGCAAGAGGTAAGAAGGTTAGAACCTTGTATTTAACCATTTATAGCACTAATGTTTGTAATCTTGTGGCTTCAGAAGTAAATACAACATTGTGACACTATAGGCTAAGTCATATGAGCCATAAGGGCATGGAGATCATAAAGAAGGATTTGCCTGGATATATAGAAACAAGTTTGGAGTTCTGTGAGGATTGGATATATGGGAAATAAAAGTGAGTAAGGTTTCTCAAGGTTGGACCTACAAAGAAAGAGAGTAAGTTAGAGCTGGTGCATTCTAATGTGTGGGGGCCGGCTTAGGTATCATCTCTTGGGGGTTTAAGTTATTATGTTACTTTATTGATGATGCAACAAGGAAAGTTTGGGTTTATTGTATTAGAAAATAATCTGATGTATTTGACACTTTTGTTAAATTGAAAGCCTTGGTAGAGAATGAAACAGGTCTTAAGCTCAAATGTCTTAGGTCAGATAATGGAGGGGAGTATTACAGCAATGAATTTGATTATTACTGTTCTAATAATGGAATCTGCATGCAAAAGATAGTTCCATGAACTCCATAGCAGAATGGGGTATCAGAAAGGATGAACAGAACAATAATGGAACGTGCTAGGAGCATGAGGTTACATGTAGGACTGCCTCTTTCTTTTTGGGCAAAAGCGGTGAGCACAACTATGTACTTGATAAACAGAGGACCCTCAAGTGCCTTGGATGGAGGCATACCTGAGGAGGCTTGGTATGGTAAGAAAGTTTATTATTCATTTCTTAGAGTCTTTGGATGTGAGGTGTTTATTCATATAGACAAGGATGATAGGACCAAGCTAGAGGCTAATATCAGATCCCAATGTACCTGTTGTCGCCAAATCACTGCACCCTCTGAATGGCTAGGATGTGAATAGGAAGTTCGGTGTGATTGGGACACATGGGATCACCTCTCAAGCTGTGGGACTTGGGCTCGAGGTGAACCTCCAGAGAAGGCCGGCTTCCTCTTCCTAAACTAAGTGTTGTACTACTCCTAGTGTAACAAAAATGATTATCTAATCCTATGCTAACATTTTCATGGGGTTTTAGGGAAAGAGATTTACAGAAATGAAACTATACTAGGGATGGTGATGCACCAAATAAAGGGTATCTTCCAGACTCAAGAAGGGTTAATTTGAAGAGGGTGTGTGCACCACAGGTCAACTTCACCTACTGTAACTTAGAGAGGGTACAGGATACCACAAACTAAGAGACACGCGTTCCCTTTGTTAAACTTTATCAGAACGAGAAATATACTAGTTTCCTAGTGAAGAAGGATGAACTCAAGAAGGATGAACACACACCACAACTCAACTACATGCAATACTCCACCACTCGATAAGCACAGAACTCCAAGAACCTGCAATAGAAACTTAAACTTGCACAGTGTACCTGCAAGTACGAGAAAGGCACAAAGAAGTACAGAAGGATGGAAGGACCGAGATTAGTCACAAAACACACACTTTTATTGCTTCAATAACATGCACAATGCATCATACATTCAGAAGAGGCAATATTTTCCATTACAGTCTTGAAGAGGAGGCTTGAAAGTTCTCTCAACACACAAGAACAACTTGCAGAAGAGAGAGGATTCTTGAAAAGTATACACTCGCCTGAGATATCTAACTGTCCAACCTGTCTGAACTGTTGGAACCCTTTGAAATGAGCTTCCAACTTACATTTATAGAAGAATATGTGAGAAAGAAGAGGAAATGGTCATAATTATATTCCTAAAATGAAGGCCCATGATGTATTTATTACAGTTAGTTGAACCACTTGAGAAGGTTCCATCATGGGTCATTAATTACCTGATGACCTAGTCTTCTTAATTAATTAAAAGAATATTTAAATAAAATATTTAAATAATAATAATAAATATTATTATTAAAATATTTAAATAAAAATATTAATTTAATTAATATAATGTCGGGACCCCCCCGTTGACCCGTTTGACTTGAAGAGGAGGGGGGTCTATGTGGATAGAGTCTGCACAAATCTCAAACTCGGTGAGTTTCGAATCCTCTAACTCGGTGTTGTAATCAATTTTGAACCCCACACTAACTCTTTCCTCGCTTTGGCAATCGGATTCTTTTGCATTGAGTCCTTCGGTATTTTGAGCTAGTGCAAACTCGTTGCTTATCATTCTCGGCTCTGTTAACTCGAAGCCAATTATGCATTCCACGTTCAACTTCATGGATCATTAGTATGAGCATCCCTGCGTAGTCTGTGAGCTCTACATCCAGCATATACGATCATTACCTTTCCATAAACTAAAAAGATCACTTGAATGTTACAATGCTTCAACACATAAAATAAGCCCTTCTAAAAAGATATGGTTTGACCACAATGTTCACGGTTCAACCTTATCAGAGGACACTTGTAGTAAAAATGTTTTGGATTTGCCATAGTAAGCAACCATATGAATTCTTCCTTAGTCGATGAGATCAAATGCTAATAGAAATAAAGACCTAATGCTAAAATTATGCTAGAAACTAGGCATTATAATCGTTCCATGTTGTTAAAAACAAGTTAAGACTGAACCTTGGTCAAAGGAATACTTCGGTATTATTGTCAGTGCATTCGGCAATCTCGGCTCCAATCAACAATAATGCCACTATTGGGATATAAATATTGCATAGGTAGCTGTGAGCTACACAGAGTATACTCATTTTTCCAGAAACTAAAAAGATCCTTTATGTTACAAGTCTACAACACATAAAAGAAGCCCTTCAAAAAATACATTGAACAACTGGGCCGACCAAGAGTACTTTGGAAAAATGTATAGTTGACAACCATATCAAATTCAATTCATTAGTCGTAGGATCAAAGCTGATAGAAATAAGCTAGATAAAAGCAACTATGAATCATTATCAGTATAAGCGTGCATCGTTTAATAAACAAGCTTCATCTGAACCTGATTCAGGAATATTTTTATTGTCTGATTGGAAGTACCTAATGGAATGGCGTATAAATATTGCCTACTGCCCACAGAGTTTCTCAAAGAGACCATTTACAAGTAACAAGGATGCAGCAAAACGACCGACCGGGTATTTTCAGAGCTTACCTTCACATTTAATTCGTTTCTAGGAAAAGAAATGTTGGGCAATACGAATCGTTTCATTCTGCACCGTAATAAACCTTCATCTCCTGACTCGGGCAAATTTTATGAAGCCTTGAATGACGTGACTCCAATCCATCGTATACAACAGTGAATATTTGTTTCCTGCAGCTGTGCGTGGGAGCTTGTCTCGCGACCACCGAATGCTCAGAGCTGTACAGAGGACGAGGAGAAGGTCGTGGCAGAAAACTGATCAGGTCAGACATCCATTTGTTGCATTCGGTGAAACAGTATCAACACCGTTGGACAACCTGCTTGCTGGAAGCATTCAAAAGGCTTCTACAGTGCGTGGGAGTTTGTCTCACGACCACCGATCTGGACGAGTTTTCAGCATTGCTTTCCTGTCAAACACTTCACACATGAGCCACTCCAATTCACAACTGTCCTATTAATCCTCCCGGTGACTCGCACAAAGACTCAGACCACTCCAAGCTGCGCGGATTTCTGTTTACACGGCCCGTGCAGAAATCTCATGACGGATTTCCATCTTAATATTTCCCATTTGGCAGTGTTTGTCTGAATCTCCCCTTCACGGAAGTTTGGTCATGGTTTGCCAAACCAATATTTCCACGCTTAGCAGTGTTTGCCTTATTTTCCATGTCCTTGGCAAGATAGAAAAATGTTTCCCATGCGCAGAATTTTCATGATGGATAGCCATCATATTGTCTTCACTTGGCAATTTGACCCGATTTCTCCAATTCACGGAAGTCTGACCATGGCTTTCCATCCCAGAATTTCCACTTGGCGGTGCTGCTCCGAATCTCCCTCATGTGGAATTTCTTCCTTGGCTTGCCATCCACGAAAACCCACTTGGCATTAGGCTTCTCGGATTCCCACGATTTTCCTCCTGCCGAGTTTTCCTTCAACATATTTGAGGATAACATTAAACTCTCAGTGCAAACATTTCAGCTGTAGCTTGTAAGGTGTGATAATTCCGACAGAATCCTTTATGCTCGCCAATCTAGTGACTTGTTGAAGATGCTCATATAATTGCAAAGCAAATTGTGCCTCATGAATATTCTGATATGAAACAGTCCCACCTCTATGAGATTCACTTCCATGAGTTACATCGTAAAACAAGTAAGATCTCGAGAGAGAGTCTTTGTAATAAATTTCCTCAGGTCTGCTGGTAACACTCTCACTGTCACTTAATCGATTTTCATAAAAATATCTTGAAGGAAAATCCTGAATTTGAGGATGCATTCGATGTTGAACAGATAACAACATAGTTGGACAACCTGCTTGTTGGAAGTGCTCAAAAGAACTCTTACTATACTGCAACATCCCTGCTGCCTATGCACCGAATACTCGGCCGAGGAAGGTCTGAACACCATTATAATTCACAGCTCTTTTTAAGATGTCGATTTGACTCAATTTTACATTGGTATTCTATGGTGCTTATACTATCTTCCTGGGTCGATAGAAGTCCTTCCATTATGTAATTACAAACCCGAGATTCAATGATGTTGAACCTCCCATATCTGCATAATTTCGTATCATCTCGGTCAAACAAGATAATTCTCCCAAGTGGTTGGTTGAGCACTGTCTTAATGGATTAAACCTGGCATCATGTTAACTTTGACTCTCCCTAACTTGGCCTTCAGATCTTTTTGCATCGATCTCCACCGAGATCCTTGTAGAGTTCCTTTCATTCGTCAATTTTTAATGAGCTATATTTTGCATTAACAAGACCATCGTCGAGCTCTTACAATTGAGAGTCTCTACTGAGATGATTTCCGAGATGACTATCAATTTGACACCGGGTTCTTTAACAACTCGACCCTGAACTCTTCACTGAGTCGAGATCAACTGGGTGTCTTTCGATGCTAGGTGATCTCTTCATATGCAATTTAGGAATTATTTCTTAATTATTACATCTCGATAATAACCGAAGGTGGGTTCCTGGGACTACTATTTCATTTTGAACGTGATAGGACCCCCTTGTCCAATCTTGCCAGGTGTGCAAAATTGGATAACAGGTACATAACATACACTTCCTCCTTGATATGTTTCATCCCCAAAACATGAGAAGAATTCATATAGTGAGTGTGCTTCAAATCATCGCACGTTTTCCGCTATGCTCAATCATCCACTCATCTATATGAGATCTTAGTGATTGATACATCTCTAAACATAGTTCCATAATTTTTTGCTCTACTCTAATTCCATCCATATCCATATTTGTTCCTCCTTGATATCCATGCATAGTTATTGTAATTATTCCTATGATTTCATGTCATATAGTTGCTACTCCATTGATTTTATGTATAGCCATAGTGATTCTTCCTGCAATTCCATGTATATCCATATAGGTTTTTTCCTTCATGTGCCCTAACATGACTCCATGATTGTTTCCTCTCATGATGATGTGGGTGTCTATATGTTGTAACCTTAGTATCCTCAACCTTATCAACCTTTTCCTCAACTTTTTTTTTTCCTCTTCCACCTTATTGTTTTCTATTTCTTCTTTCTCTTGAATATATGAATTGTTTATTTTCTTCTTTTTCATCATGTTCTTCATGTTCTCATTTTTAATCATTCTTATTCCCTTCTTCACCATCTTCAACCATTCTAGACATTTCTTTGTTCCCTACTAAGTGTGATATGATGCAAGGTAACCTTCTTTCTCTTGTACCATATCTTCATGATTTTCTTTTACAAATTAATAATAATTGTTCCCAAGGTCTCTAACCAAGGATATCCAATAACAATATCCATACCATCCATATTGAAAGTATCAAAAATTGAATGTACAACATATTTGTCCATAGAGAGCTTTAAATATTAAAAAAATTTAATCTTCTTACTATCCATATGAGCTTCCTTGATATTCTTTGCCTAAACATGTAGATGTTGAGCTACATCCATATTGATGAAGTTATATTTGTCACTAGGTTTTACGGAAACAATTACCTTTATCCTTTGGATGCACCCTTCAAACTGAACTATTGAACTTGAACCTTTGTTGGAGACACATTATTAGAACTTTTATCTTGATTTGATGTCTCTCCTTCTAAATCCTACATAGATTCTTCATCATCAACTTTGTCTTCTTTATATTCTTCATCATAATCTTATTTTTCATCCTTATTTGCAATATTCTCTTCTTCTTCATCTTTTTTTCCCATTGATCTAAGAAAACCTATTATATTTCCTCCCAAGATGAATTTGGCATCTCTCGTCTCACTTACCGCCAAGGTCGTGCTAGACCAATAAGCCAAATTTGAAAAGTAAGCTCTAGAAATCTATCTGAAAATAATTTGTCTTTAAATTGTATCCACCATTCTCTAGCATCAACCGCACCATCTCCAAAAAAAAATTCATCGCCATGTTCTACAAAAACTAGGATTTTAAGAATCAAAACCTTTTGACCAATATTTATTTTTTCATTTTCGACTAGATGTCGGCGTCAAACCAAAAAACTATTGAAAATGAACCCTAATTATATTCTTTAGAGTTTCTAACAATAAAAAAAATCAGAAAATTTCTAAATATTTTGTTCTGCATAGCAAATTTTGGAAAAAACCATAAAACTACAGTAACTCTCCTCAAAACAGATACAAAATTGCTAAAACTATGAGGGTTTTTTCCTGAATCTTATATACTAATTGAAAAAAAATCATTGAAACACTCATCATTATTTGAAAGATATAGGTGAAACATTAAAACTAGGGTTTTAACACTAAAACTAAAATATTTTTCTGAAAACAAATCCACAAAATCTAAATTTTTTAGGGTAGATTCCTTGAATGATTTCTCCACTTCACGCAAAAAATATAAAAAATCACAATCTATCTCAAGATATAGGAGAATCATTAAAAGTAGGGTATCATCCCACAAATTTCCCATATCGATGCTCTGATACTACTTGATAAGATATTTGAATATAATAACTCAGAAATATGAAGCATATAATCAATATCAATGTAATGCAAGAGATGTGTGTGATCTAATATGCCCAAATATTTGATATATGTAGAAATATAAGAATACCCTTAAGGTAGGGCAACATCATACAATGCTCCTTAAGGAAGGAATAACTCCAAAATCTCCCAATATGGGAATCCACTTTGAGGGGGGACACCTTCAATATACCTCTAACAAGTAAAAGACTCAACTCATACATCACATCTCATATCTCATAATGATACTCATATCCTTTATATAGGCATACATTATTTTTAATGGATGAGTAACACCTAATCCCAATGTAGATCGACTCATTACCTAATGTAACTAAATCTTATGTGACCCCATATATTATAAATATATAACTAACTAAGGGGGATGTGTGCCACATGTTGACATCTCCATCAACCCATATACATTATAATAGCATATCCCAAGGTACATAACAATAGTAAGGGACATAAGGTTTTCGATGTCGTTAAAAAAAACCTAGATCATAATAGATTCCCTCATAAAAACTATGTAACCCTAGGAACCACTGATTAAAGCTCATCATTTTATTTTATGGGAAATTGACTTTACATTCAAATTCAATACATCTAATCACTAACACTTGAACCAAAATGAGGTGCAATATTATCTCAATAGTTAAAATATAAGAGTTTGTAGAATCGTTGGTTTCATTTGAAGATGCACTTAAGAGGTATGTGTGGCATATGTGGTAAGTCACATAAGGTTTGTTGGGAGTCAAAACAACCTAGGTCATAATATATTCCATCATAAAAAAACTATAAAACCATAAGAACCCCTGATTAAATCTCATCGTCATGTTTTTATGGGAAAGTTATTTTACATCCAAATTCAATACACCTACTCACTAGCACATACACCAAAAGGAGGTGCAATGTTATATTGATAATTAAAATATGAGGGGTTGTAGAATCATTGAAGTGATTTGAAGATGCAATTAAGAGGTATGTGTGGCATGAGTAGTAAGGCACACAAGGTTTTTGGGGTGGTTGAAAAAACCTAGGTCATAATAGATTCCCTCATAAAAACTATGTAACCCTAGGAACCCCTTATTAAAGCTCATTGTTGTCTTTTATGGGAAATTGGTTTTACATCACAATTCAAAACATATACTCACTGGCACTTACACCAAAAGGAGGTGCAATGTTACATCATTAGTTAAAATGTGAGGGATTGTAGAATCCTTGGAGTGATTTGAAGATGCACTGAAGAGGTATGTGTGGCATAGGTAGTAAGACATGTAAGGTTTGTGGGGTCGTAAAAAAAACCTAGGTCATAATGGACTCCCTCATAAAAACTATGTAACCCTAGGAAGCCTCTAAAGCACATCGTTATGTTTTATGGGAAAGTGGTTTTACATCCAAATTTAATACATCTACTAATTGACACTTGCACCAAAAGGAGGTGCAATGTTATGTCGACAATTAAAATGATGGGTTGTAGAATTGTTGGAGTAATTTGAAAATGCACTAAAATGTATGTCTAACATAAATATTAAGGCACATAAGGTTTGCGGGGTTGTCAAAAAAACCTAGGTCACAATAGGTTCCCTCATAACAACCATTCAACCATAGGTTTCCCTGATTAAAGTTCATCATTGAGTTTTATGGGAAAGTGGTTTTGCATCCGAATTGAATACATCTACCCACTAGCACATGCACCAAAAGGAGATGAAATTTTATATTGATAGTTAAAATATGAGGGGTTGTAGAATCGTTGGAGTGATTTAAAGATGCACTGAAGAAGTATGTCTATCATGGGTAGTAAGGCACATAAGGTTTGAAGGGTCATTGAAACAATTTCAAGATGAAATGCAAAGGCATGTTTGACTTGGGTAGTAAGGCAACAAACATACATAGCCTGTAACCAATCAACCATTATGTTAGTGAGAGGGCCACCTCCAACGTGGATTTTCCCCAAGTGGCGCAAATATTGTAATATATTATCCCTGACCATGCCAGTTGACCTAGGCGGGATTGATTTTTTGACTAAATGCGGAGTTTTAGAGACACATAAGTAATTCTAAGGCACACCGAGCCTGCATCACTAAGCATGTCTATTGTCATCACTTGTGGTAGCATTAACAGAGCTGGAGACAAAGGAGTGGGGGTTGTAACTGATCCATCTCTTTCTCATGTGTTCTAATTATGTGTCTGTGAGGGACATGGAGCAATAATAATATTTTACGAGAATTTTTTTAAAGATTCATAAACTAAACCTTTTAGGGAAAAATGAAATTTAACATCTATAATAAAGTACAATCCAAAATATGTTCCCTTTTCACTCTTTTTGTGACATGTTTCAACTCTTAATACAAAACCTTCTTTTCGCGAAATGTGTCTCCATTTTCTTGTTATTACTATAATAATTAAATTACATGCTCAAACCAACTCAAAATAAACAAAGCCAATCAATCAGCTCTATGGTCCTCATTCTACAATGGCAACTAATTTTCACATAGATCTTCAATCTCACTAATTATCTACATAAGCATTTCATACATTATCCAACAAAGATAATTTTCTGCTAATAAAACATACGAAGGTAATCAGTTCCCTTTAATCCATTCACAACTTACTTATCATCAATTGAGTATTACAATAACTTTAAATTATGATTCTTTGTGCTCATAATCCTTAGATTTTCTTTCCTTTGAAAAGCTAAGACACTTGTTATTATAGCAAAGAAGTTAGAATATAATGGGCGGGATTTCCTCAAAGATCCTTGCAGTGGGAAGGGAAGCTATAATTTAAACCATGCTAACAAAACTAAAAACCACATATCTTTCAGGCATTTTGTCAAACAATTCACATGTGGGAGACAACATTTCTTTGGGGCATTTTACAACAGTTATAATGTAGTAAGACAGACCAATGAAATATATTATTGTACTTACATAATAAAAATATGTTAATATGATATGTTGTTATGTCTGTTTCATTAATTCATCGACTATGAACAAGTATGTTTGTACCAGATTACAAGTTATACACATAGGTAAACATATTGTTGTCTTTTAAACAATAGTAAACATATATGTATAAGATAAGATATCTTTATCATGAAAATAATATTTGTTTCTAACGTACCTTTGCGGAAAAGCAATTATGTTGTTAATGAACAAAGTATAAAAGGAACATTATAACAGATTTAAGTTGTGGTAGTTTTGTTGTACTTTACTAATAACAAGTACACTAGTTCTGATACCATGATGACACATAAGTATACATGTTGTTTCAGTTATCTTTGAATAGATTAGCTATATGTGAGTCGTGAATAATTAAACTCACGTTATAGGTCAATCATAAGTTATTCCATTTATTATCGGATGATGACCATTGTAATTAAGTGAACTATCAATATTAATGTTAATCTTAGGTGAGTGAGAATAAGACTGAACTATCTATGAAATGATTGTTTCATTCAAACATGAGACTAAGTTAAGTTGTCCTATATTAAATGACAATTGTTGTGTTATGATAACAAGCTGAGAGATACTCATTGAAGGTAGTAACTCCGTAAGTTACTATGACTCTTTATCGGTAAAGGAAGCTCATGTGATGAAACTAAATAAATTATCAATAGATAAACTTATCTACTTAACCTAATTGGATAACTAAAAAATGTAAACAAAGCACATTCACTATAACATAGCTTCATTTTGATGGTATCCTACCTATACCATCTTAGGATGGCTACGGGAAGGGTAGTGAGGATGCATTGACGAAAGTCATTACGTGGTCACTATCTTTCCCATAGGGATCCTAAGGTGTCATTAATTGGATTCCTTTATTAAAAGGGGGTGTCATAGCTTCTATTACTTCAAACTGAAACTTAATTTCTTAATCAATGAAAAATAATCCTGATAACTACTTTAAGATAGTTGTGCGGGGAAGGGGAGACAAGTTTCGTAGGCTAGTGTGCAATCACAAAACTGGATTGCTAGCACAATGTCAGATAACTATGGCCATAGTAGTGCAAATGGATGATTGCATTATCTGTCCACCCTTTCTTTTAATCAGAAGTGTCTTGAGTCAGAGGTAAGTACTTGAATATTTTACTGGATGACATTAAGGGGACGCACATGTTCTCTTAACCTCTAAAAATGTATAACCAAATGTATATAATATATCCACACTCGAGTAGAGTGATTAAGGGAGATCAGAAAAGATATAAGGACCCTTACAGTTACACATGGTTAATATATGTTGTCAAGATGGATTTTGGAATATTAAACAATGTTGGATTATTTGGCAGTGAGCTATATAATAATGATATTCATTAAAGCATAAAAGGAACTTAAGGGATTGTTTAATTTTAAAAAAAAATCCCTTAATTCAGTTGAATCATAACATAGGTGTTACAAGAAATTTGCAATCATCTCATTATATAGAACTCTATAATTGGAAAATTCTTCTCAGGGTGTTTGCAATACCAAAGATTGTGCTTATAATAGAGATGCTCACCTTAATGTTCATCCTTCAGAATTTGGAGTTGTCCTCTTTTGGATTTTACAAAAATTCTTTTACCATGTCTTTTTCAAAACCTTAAAACTTCACAAATAATTGTAACCACCTTGCGTCTCTAAATACCTGAATGGAGATTTCGTCTTACATGAATTCATCGATATTATTTGGCTTGGATTGCTTCTTTAAACACATTTTTTAAGAATTCCTTAGATACACATAACTTATTTTTTGTCAAGATGGAATAGGAATGGAAAGATTTTAAATAGAAGTGGTCTATGAGGTGACACATGCAATGAAATTCATGTTGAGGTAACATAAGCTATGTACCACGATTCCCCATGCTTGCATTTAATTCGACACTAAACTCTTCATACTTATTTATCCCTCCAAATGTGTAGATAAAATATCCCACTTAGTGTCTCTCAATCCCAAGATCTGGGATATCACATCAGTCTATATTCACGTGGGAGTTATAAAAACATCTTTTGGATGTTTACTTATGAAAAGTTCATAATAATGATTGAAAAATATTTTTTAAGTTGTCACAAGGAAAACAACATAAAACACATACCCAAATGTTCTTCTTATTGAAATGTGTCCCTTTTGTTCATGTAGAAGGAGTAAAACATTTTGTCACTAATTCTCAGAATATTTCTTACTTTATAATTTATTATATATATTGAATTTTAAAAAAAATTGGTTGTATTTTTTGGTTTTCGGCCCTTTTCCATTTTTTAAAAGCAAAGTGGTTGTAGTTTCTAGTTTTTAGACCCTTTTCTTTTATTTAGTATTTATCAACATTCAAAATTGAGTTGATAGGAAGGAGGTAACCTCCCTCATACAACAAAACTCTATATGTGACATCACTTGATTTTTAAATAGTTCCTATGTAGTTGGTTTTCTATATAGGCGAAGCCTATGACCATTAACCAATAATATTATTTGATCTCCATCAACGGGTTTGATTCGAACATATCAATTATCATAGACATATTCAATATAATATGGTCCCAAGCATTCAATCTGAATCTTACCCTTGAAGTCTTTATACTTGGAATAAAACAACAATACCAAATTCCCAGCTTGAAACTTTCTTTCTAGGATATAATGATCATGCCATACTTTTCTTTGTTGTTGGATCAATTGTGTTTGATGTAAATATTCCATTCTTATCTCATATAAATAAATTAGCTAAAAATCCCTTTCCTAGTGTATTGTTTTCATATCTATTCCTACTTATATTGTTGTCTTCGATTTCCAGAGCTTAAATTCTATAGGAAATTTGGCTTTTTCCCATAGACTAGCTCATATAGAGATAATATAATGGTAGATTTCTAAGTTATTGATGCAAGAGAATCATATTTTGCATATTCAAAAAAATTCACTTTCATCACATTTTGGTTTTTGTGGGGTCTTAATAGGACTATTTGGTGTTTTAGGTTGTTTCCTAACCTCCTTGTATCCTACATTAGGTGTTTTTGGCTCCTTGTAAGATTTTTCCCTCCAAAATGTAGTTTTTGAAAATTTGAATTCACAAGGTAAAATTTGAAGGTCGAGTGTAAAGTATGAAGAATAATGATGAGGTAAAAGGTCATTTAAGACCTTATGGGGGGAAAGTAATATGTATTTACCTTTTTGTTAGGATGTCATGACCTATGGTCATCTTGAACCATGATTGGTCACCTTAGTTTAAGTTTGTAACCACATTTTCTCATGATAAGCGAGGATGAATTAAAGTTAGGAGAGAGAGTTAGAGGTTTGAAGGGAGATTTTACATTGGGAAGCACGTGTGGAGGAACCAAGAAGGCTCGGGAGGTCTAGAAGTATGCTTGGAAAACAAAGAAATACATATTTCCTTAAGAAAATGAATTGTGAAATGCTTGTACTTGATTGTTCTATATGAGAAAACTATATTTTGTGTTTTTGGATGCTTTAATAATGGTAATAATTTTTGGATTAAGGTATGGTGTATGTTTTTCAAAGGTTAATTAGAAAAATTTGATATTATAAAGGATTTAATGTTGGAGAAACTTAGTAAAAATCGGTTATGTTAATTTAGTCTTCTGGATTTTTGAGTTAGTACATGGCATTGCTCAAGAGATAAGGTGTTAAGGAACCTTGAATAGGTGATAGAAGGTGGAGAAATGTAATATGTTGAATCCTAGGTCTTGAAGAATCTTTGAAGCTCATAAAACAAAAATATTCCAAAAATACCAACTCGCTGCTCTGTCTAGGGTTAAAAAAAAAAATCAATAGGTGTAAAATCATTTTTATCCGTGAAAAAATCCTCAAACTTGGTGGAAAGGATAAAATATTATGGGTAAGAGTTATATTACATTTCAAGGTGATATGAGTAGTTTATATGGGTTAAAAGTTAAAAAAAATAGTCCTAACTATCCTTATACCCTGTTTTGAAGAGTTTGGTGAGATAAAAACAAACATGACTAGTGTTCTAGTGTGGGTAAAGGCATAAATTTTTTTAGGAATGATGGTATTTAATATAATTAATGTGTATATGAAGTTTAAAGTAAAATGGTTTAGGCTAGATAGTTTGAAAATGCAAAATACAGTCTGATTGTGTGTAGGGATTGTACAATTTTGAGAGTTTAAACCAAAAACAAAATACCATAACTTTTCCATACGAAAGAGTTAAGGGCTTGAATTTTGAAGAAATCATATATAAGGAGTAATAATTAGGATACAAAAATATTTCAGTTTCATGGTTTCAAGAGAGAAATTTTTATATCAGTTTGGAAGGGACAGTTCAAAATCCGCCATAAGCCTAATTGCTTAAGAAAATAAGAAAGTGAATTGGGCCAAAACTATAATGAGTCGAGTGTTGAAGCTTGGTGAGATTATTAAACTTGATAAAGGGTATCTGAAAATGTTTTTATTTTTCTGAGACACTCCATAATTTGAATTTTATAGAAAAAACTTAGTCATTTGTTGATTTTTGGCCTAATTTGAGACCTAATTGAAGACATAAATTGTTGTCTAAAAGAGTTGTATTAAATCTTAGAGAATGAACTTTGGATATGAGTTGCGAAGGAATAAAGGGTGCATATAAATGTATTTATTTTTGTTGGAAACTTGGTGAATCTCTCAGAGTTATAAGCTTTGCCTTATTTCAAGGATACTATAACAGTTAAGAAGGTTTAAAAGGTAAATAGAGTTGAAGTGACATTACGATACTTGGAAAATGATTTCATCAAGTTAGTTGGAAGATATTGAACAGATTGAAGGTGTTCAAGGACATTTAAATAGTTGAAGTGAAAATTGGTACTTTGGTGACATTAGGAGATTCTTGAATTCTTAAGGAAATTGGCTTGTTTGTTGAAATTACACTCATTATCTAACATTTTCATTGGATGATCGAAGGTTTTAGAAGATCCTCTACATTATTTTGGTATCATATTCTGGTAAGGAATTTTACAATTTAAGTTCTGTATTCTAACAAGAAATTGTATAAGTGCTTGTGGAGTTTTGACAGGTTGTGAGGAAAATAAGAGTAAAATAAGAAGTCCAAGGTGAAAAAGACTTGAAGCGTAAAAGGAGAAGAGAAAATAAGCACCAAAAGACCAGGTAAGCGTAGGGTGAGGTGTTGAGAAGAAGCAAGGTGAAAGAGACTTGTTTGTGTAGAAGAAAAAAGTGCGTTAACAGAAGAAAATAGTGAAAATGAGAGGTTTCTTGTTGGGTTTCTAGTACAAAAAGATGAAAGAGAGTGAAAGGAAGGTAAGAATGACTCATGAAGAGATGATAGTAGAGATTAAAGAGATGAAAGAAGATTTGAGGATAATAATAGAAAGAAGAAAGGAATAACATCAAGTTCTTGGATGGAATATGAGAAAGAGAGTGCAATGGCCTATAGAGTGGCTTAAAGAAAGAAGAAGGAATAAAATGATGGCTTGGAAAAGAGAGGAAAGAAGGAAGAAAATATGTATGGATGTTAGTTTGTGTTATCCAGATGTAGGAGTGATACTTGGTGAAGAAGAAAAAGAAGCTAGTGAAGAAGAAGATCAACTTGAAGGAGATGAAGAAGAGCTCTTCCAAAGAGCTTCTCAAGAGGATAAATGGCCTCCAAATTTTTATTCTGATAGTGTCCTTTTATGTGTGAATGCAAGTACACAAGATGAAGAGGTGAAGGCAAGAAATAATTCCTTGGATGTTGAACTAGAAGATGAGAAGAGAAAAAATGAAGAAATGAAAGAAGAAGAGGCTTTCGAACAAGCACAAAATCAGTTTCAATTAGTCAAGGAAGAAAATATAGTTGTTAGTATGATAAAGTGATCATTCAAAGTTATTACAAGCATGTGGAGTTGGTTGAATGGAGAAGATGAGGTTAAAAACAAGGTAAAGACTAAAGAAAACTTAACAAAAGAAGTATATAATGAAGATGATGGAATGAAAAAGACTCAAGAACAAGAAGTGAAGCAAAAATAAGTTGATATGGAGCAAAACATAGTGGTTACAACATAGAATGATCAACAGTAGGATGAAGAATTCAAGTTAATGAAGAAAAAAGACAAAAATTGAGACTATTTGGTATCTAAATTTTCAATCTAATGTTGATTTTAGATATATTTGTGCAGGTGTGAACCAAGGAATGAATGTGGAATCTGGTAACCAACAAGCAAATGAATGGGAAACATAGCTGAAACATGAAGACAAATTAAAGGTGAAAGATGAAAAAAAAGTAAAGCAAGAAGAAGATAAAACAAGAAAGATAAAAGATGAGAGAGCAAAGAGAAGAAAAAATAAACCTAAGAAGAATGAAGGTGAGCTCAAACACAGTAGAGGAAGAAACATTTCAAAGGAGAAAACGAATTGGAAAAAGAGAAAGAAGAACTACATTTGCATGGAAGCAAATCTTCCCACTTGGGGAGTATGGTGCAGGAGCATCGTCTTGCGCATAGTCAATTTTTTTGGCTTTCATAAAATTTTGGTTTGTGTGGGGTTTTAATAGGCTTATTTGGTGTTTTAAGGTTGTTTCCTAGCCTCCTTGTATCCTACATTAGATGTTTGTGGCCCCTTATAAGATTTTCCCTCCAAAATGTATTTTTTGAAAATATGAATTCCTAAGGTAAAATTTTAAGGCCTGATGTAAAGTATGAATACTAATGATGATGTAAAAGGCCATTTAAGACCTTATTGGGGGAAAGTAAGGTGTCTTTACCTTTGTGTTAGGATGTTATGACCTATGCTCATCTTGAACCATGGTTGGTCACCTTGGTTTAAGTTTGTAACCACCTTTTCTCATGATAAAAGAGGAGGAATTAGAGTTAGGATAATTATTTATAGGTTTGAAGGGATATTTTACATTGGGAATCACGTATGGAGGAGCCATGAAGGCTCAAGAGGTCTGGAAGTATGCTTCGAAAACAAATAAATACAACTTTCCTTAAGAAAATGAATTGTGAAATGCTTGTACTTGACTATTCTATATGAGAAAACTATATTTTGTGTTTTTCGATGCTTTGATAATGCTAATAATTTTTGGATTGATCTATGGTGTGTGTGTTTCAAAGGTTAATCAAATAAATTCGATATTATAAAGGATATAATGTTGGAGAAACTTAGTAAAACTCAGTTATGTTAATTTCGACTTCTTGATTTTTGAGTTAGTACTTGGCATTTCTCAGGAGATAAGAAGGTGTTAAGGAAACTTGAATAGGTGGTAGAAGGTGCAGAAATATATGAGGTTAAATCCTAGGTCTTGCATAATCTTTGAAGCTCATAAAAACAAAAATATTCTAAAAACACTAACTCGCTGCCCTGTCCAGGGTTTTAAAAAAATAAATAGGTGTAAAATCATTTTTTATCCATCAAAAAATCCTCAAACTTGGTGGAAAGGATAAAATATGTGGGGAAAAACTTTATCTAAAATTTAAAGGTGATATGAATAGTTTAGATGGGTTAAAATTTGAAAAAGACAGTCCTAATTGTCCCTATACCTTGTTCTGAAGGGTTTGGTGAGAGAAAAACAAACATAACTTGTGTTTTAGTCTGAGTAAAGGCATACAAAATTGAGGAATAATGCTATTTGATATAGTTAAGGTGTATATGAAGTTTCAAGTCAAATGTTTGAGGATAGATAGGTCAAAATTGTAAAATATAATCTGACTGTGTGTAGGGATTGTACAATTTTGAGAGTTTAGACCAAAAACAAAATACCATAACTTTTCCATATGAAAGAGTTAAGGGCTGAAATTATGAAGAAATCATCTGAAATGAGTACTAATTAAGATATAAATGATTTATGAAGTTTTATGGTTTCAAGAGAGATATTTTTATATCAGTTTAGAAGGTACAGTCCAAAATTTGCCATAAGCCTAATTGCTTAAGAAAATAAGAAAGTCAATTGGGAAAAAAACTATAACGAGTTAAGTGTTGAAACTTGGTGATATTATTAAACTGATAAAGGGTATCTAAATTTGTTTTTATTTTGGTAAGACACTCAATAATTTTAATTTTATAGATAAAACTCGATCATTTGCTAATTTTTGGCCTAATTTGAGACCTAATTGAAGACATGATTTGTTGTTTGAAGGAGTTTTATTAACTCTCAGAGCATGAAACTTGAATATGAGATGTGAAGTAATAAAGGGTGCCTAGAAATGTATTTAGTTTTGTGAGAAACTTGGTTAATCTCTCAGAACTATAACGAGTTAAGTGTTGAAACTTGGTGATATTATTAAACTGATAAAGGGTATCTAAATTTGTTTTTATTTTGGTAAGACACTCAATAATTTTAATTTTATAAATAAAACTCGATCATTTGCTAATTTTTGGCCTAATTTGAGACCTAATTGAAGACATGATTTGTTGTTTGAAGGAGTTTTATTAACTCTCAGAGCATGAAACTTGAATATGAGATGTGAAGTAATAAAGGGTGCCTAGAAATGTATTTAGTTTTGTGAGAAACTTGGTTAATCTCTCATAACTATAACGAGTTAAGTGTTGAAACTTGGTGATATTATTAAACTGATAAAGGGTATCTAAATTTGTTTTTATTTTGGTAAGACACTCAATAATTTTAATTTTATAGATAAAACTCGATCATTTGCTAATTTTTTGCCTAATTTGAGACCTAATTGAAGACATGATTTGTTGTTTGAAGGATTTTTATTAACTCTCAGAGCATGAAACTTGAATATGAGATGTGAAGTAATAAAGGGTGCCTAGAAATGTATTTAGTTTTGTGAGAAACTTGGTTAATCTCTCAGAGCTATAAGCTTTGCCTTATTTCAGGGCTACTAGAACACTTAAGAAGGCTTAAAAGGTAAATAGAGTTGAAATGACATTATGATACTTGGTGAATGATTTGATCAAGTTAATTGGATGATATTGAGTAGGTTGAAGGTGTTTAAGGCCATTTAAACCTATTTTAAGTGAAAAATGGTACTTTGGTGGCATTAGGAGATTCTTGAATTCTTATGCAAATTGGATTGTTTGTTGAAATTGCACTCATTATCTAATATTGTCATTGGATGATTGAAAGTTTTAGAAGATCCTTTGCATCAATTTTGTTGTATGCCCATATTACTTCTGGACATTTTAGTACCCAATCCTTCCTATTTATGGTTATTATTTTGGTTAGGATATTGTCCAACACTCTATTGGCAACTTCCTCTTACCCATTTGAATGAGGGTGATAAGGTGAGGATTTTATGTGCCTAATATGACATAACTCAACAAATAATTTGATTATATTGGACAAAAATTATGGCCCTTGATCTAAAACTATATACCTAGGTATCCAAAACATGAGAAAGATTTTGTCATATAGGAAATAAGCCATCTCTTCATCTCTAGAAAACTACAAGGCTTAAAATTATGTCCACTTGGTAATATAATAAATGCAAATCAGAATATATTCTTTCCCTTGTGATGTTGGATCAATAGGTCCAATGAAATCTAATCCCCACTTTTTAAAAGGTTTCAAGACCACTTGAGGATGGAGAGGCATTTCATTTGAAAGAATGGGCTTTCCCATTCTTTGACATTGGTCACATTGTCATACATATCTTTTCATATCCTTACGTAAGGAGGGCCAATAATATCCTACGCATAGTAATTTTTGAAAAGTGTGAAGCGCTAAGTAATAGCCTCCATATGGTTCATCCTAACAAGCCCTTAGGATGTCATAAGTTCCATATTCTCTTATGTTCCTATGAAATACAAAGTGTTTATAACCTTTTTAAAGTTTAATGGATTTTAATGTGTTATGGAAGTATACAACACTAAAATGGAATGTGAGGTTAGGAAAGTAGGAGTTATTCTAATTAATTAACTTCTAATATTAATTGTACAATATCATAATAATTTATTGGTTCTTGTGATTAGTCTTTACAATATTATATAAGCAATAAAACACAAGATGGAGGATATACTTAGCTATATAAATATTTATAGAAGAAATTTAGTAAAAAGGTTGGAGAATCTGGGAGTGTAGAGAATGGAGATACTTATTTTTTGATACTATGATTTTAAAGTGCCTTGGTGCAGGACCATAAATCTCAGTTGATCTATATAATCTATTCCTTCCCATATAGTATGGTCTTAGACACCTTTAAAATGGATCTCTATAACTTTATGGGTTCTTTGCTAGTCTAGAAATATGTCTCACTATGAAACCATAGTTGTTGCATAATCCTAAAACTATTTATAATCAGTTGAATCACACCAAAAACCTTATATGGCTGGAATACCCTACAAGAATGTTAGTTATTGGGTTGAAGTGCAATATGTTCATTTCCTAAATTGGCAATAATCCGAAGAGGCCTCAAACCACACATTTTTTCACCTAGCATGTAATATATATATGAATTTAGGTAGTCGGTAACTTGAACCAATTTGAACATGCTTGATTGAATTATGCTCTTATTATGAATTTGAAATATGGAACTTGGTATTCTTGTAAGTGAGGGAAGCTAGACTCCTTGACCCAGTTAAGAGCTTTATAACTATAGTAGTGTCTTTACTAATGGATTTGCATTAGCTTTGGGAAGCTTTAGGGAGCCTTGCATACCTTTTGGAAGTGTTGTAAATGAGTATGCCGATAGATTTCTAAGTTGTGCATGGTGAGTAAATGAGGTGATGTTAACTTGTGTATATAGGGTTATGAAGGTAAATTATCATTATAATATTGACCTAAGAAGATGAAAATACCCAACATATAATATTGCATTAAAAATAGAGTTGGAGTATGTGTCAGTGCAGGATTGTACAAGTCATCCAAGATTGGATTATACAACTTAACCAATCTTTACAATTTTGGATAGGGATGTCATGAATAAAATATAGAAGTTGCATAGTGGAAATAAGATTTTAAGAAATGGTCTAATGTATTTATATTTTTAATTTTTTAACACATCAGTGTGTGGGAATAAGCAAGTTAAGAAAGAGGATGACATGATGTATTGAGTAAGGGTAGAATGTGGGTGTCTGTCTTAGCCAAGAATCATGATCACAATTAGTAGTGTCAAAGGGTAAATTTCCAAATTTTATTGTCTATTTTACCCCTTTAAGTATGAAATGAAAATTACTTGCATAAAGGAAAACATACTTGAGTGTGTAAACACACTTTTCCTTTTCTCAGAGTTTTGTTTCCAGGTGTGTTGGTGTTAGAATGATCCATGATGAAACTTGTAACACAAAGTGTAGTCAATGTCCATAGTAGAAAGTGAACTATAACTCAATTATAAATGTAAAATTTGAACATTCATAAATTTAAATGAAGAGAAGTGAAACATGGAAATAACACACCTATTTATCCTGTAAAGGGAAGAACTTCTCATTCCCTTTCTTGCAGTTAGAGATTTATATTTTTTTACTAATTTTTTTTGAATGATTGGTGGTGATTAGTCACAAATGTGCTGATGGAGAAATTATATTATTGGGATCATGCATTCCCAACACCGAATAAAAGATATATGGAAGAGAAGATAGAGGTATTAATGTACCCCATGAAGGAAGAATACCGTATATCAAAGTTTTTAGTAACTTTGATATTTTCCCCTTTTAAATGAGGATAGGAAAGACTACCTACAAAGAACTTAGATGCTTCAATACTTTCAATAACCTCACAAACCACACCATTGCAGAAGTATCTAGGCCCAATGTTTGTATATATAGACACAAGGTATAAAAGAGAATGAGTTCCCCTATACTCTTTTTGTGTGTCGTACTGCTAAGTAAGGGTGTGTAGTATGTTGAAATATCAATGAATTAGGAGACCAATGCCCCCAAAATACATGTATTTTGTAACTAGAAATTAGTACATGAAGTGGATAAGGAATGAATGTATTTTGTATCTAGAAATAAGTACATGAAGTGGATAAGGAATGAAATATTCATGCCCCATATAAACTAATCTAAACTATGTTAACTAAGTTTGATATTGTGTAAAAAACATGTATCCATAAGTGAAAATATGAAATTGAAGATAAACATGGTGTTTCTACCCCAGGTAAAAAAAACATATGGTATGGTCAAAAAAAAATATATGGTCCTAACCATATTGTACAATCTTGACCCTATATGTTTTCTACAAAACTTTTATGTTTTGATTTGTTTCTAAGTACTTTGTCCTTGTGAAAAATTATTTCTTAACCTGTAATTTTGTTGTAAGTATAGAATATATCCTCATGAATTCCCCCTCTTTTTCAGGAACATGTGATAAAGCATTTGAATGTGCAAATCAAAAGAATAGATGTGTCCCCATGTACTATATATCTAATAATCTATAGGAGAATGTGGAATGTAGAAGTGGTGACCACCTTTGAAGAACTGGTACCTAGAAAAAAGGGTTACGTATGGGGAAACCATGGTATGAAAAGAGATAAACAAACATAGAAACAAAAGAAATAATATTAGTGATAGCAACAAGAAAGGTAGTCATAGTAACAACACATATGTAATAGAAATATTATAGTGATAGAACAACAATCAATTAAGAAAACAAAGGCAATAACATGCATAGAAGAGTCACATAAGTGAATAGATCAGAAAATGTGGGATGCCCATAATGTCATAAGACAATCAAGGCACTTAAACTACATACAAGATAATCAATTTCACACTAGGAATGCATAAAGCCAACATATAGGACACCCACAGTGTCACAAGATAAGCAAGGCATTCAGCCACATATAATGAAACAGTCAAGTAGTAACACAAAAACTAGCATACATGGTGTAGCAAATAATAATGTCAAATACGAGAGCACGTGAAACAAGATATGTCAACACTTCATAAGACACATATGTTAGTCCTATTAGTTTTAAAAATAACATGTATACCAAATATGCAATCAAGCATAATGATGAAGTAGAAAGGAACTATAATGAAATAATAACACAGGTATATTGTGGAGGGATTCCCCCAAGAACCAAAGTAGATCCTATCATTGTGTAACAATGTATGTGTCATGCATCAAGCTCAATATACCTCGTGAACGAATGTGTGTAAATAATATAAAAATATGCTATCAATCAAACCATAGTGGCAAACAACATATGTAATGTAAAGTGCCAACAAAGCAAGCTATGTGTATAGGTCCTAGATTTGTATTTTTATAAATATATGAATGTTTTTGTATTATTGAATATAGTTATGTATAAGGAAGGGTGTAAGATTAAGTATGATAGTGTTGTAAATGTATGGTATTCATGGGATTCTTGAAATGTTTACCATCAAGTGTACCCAAATGATAGACAACACAAAAAACTCACTCATTCAATAGTATATGGACCTAACCAGTTAGGTTTAAATTTACCTTTTAATGTTGTTTGCTCATTTGAATATTCTAATTTTAATTAAGAACAAGACCAACAATATTAAGCTCACGATTTTGGACCTTTTATTGTAAGTGTGCTTGATACAATCTGTGATATATACACAATTTTTTCGGGGATTATACAAGTATATGATAAAGAATTTTCAGATAGTGTACTCATTTTTTGGATAATCTTTGTCCTTTATAATTCCTTTCAGTGAGACTTGTACTGAATGAATCTCATATTCTAGTGGTAGGAAAACTTATGTCTCACATACAAGGGAAAAAGGAGTAGCATTTATAGTTGTACAAACATTGGTATGGTATGCCCAAAGAGTGTAAATCATATGGTTATGCTAGTCAGTACCATTCTTAAAAACAAGTCTTTGAAAGAATTTTGAAAATTGTTTTATTGGTGTCATTGGCTTGGTCATTTCTTTGTGGGTAGTAAGGGGTCAAGACAATGTGCTTAATATGAAATTTGGCACAAAACTTATTAACCGTAAATTTATTAAAATAGGGTCCACAGTCTGAAATAATGGTATAAGGAACTCCAAAGTGAGTAATAATGTGTGTGAGTGAGAATTGGAAGATATATTCACCTATAGTGGAGTCAAGGGGTATTGCTTCAACCCACTTATTGAAATATTCAGTAGCGGTGATAATAAACTTATGCCCCTGGGAGGTTCATGGTTAAACTTACCAGCCAAGTTAAAACCCAAATGGAAAAGGGTCACAAACATACAATAGGATGTAAGGCATTATATGGGGCATGGTTTAAAATGTTACACCATTGGAATTAATCAAAACATTTATAATAAGCATGCCATTAGTATTCTATTGTTGGCCAATAATACCATTGTTGAAGTAGGTTCTGACACATCACATTTCCACTAAAGTGGCCACCACACTTGCTATCATGTCTTTGGGAAAGGGATAATTTTTCCTTTTCTACCTCTAAACAACATAAGACATGTCCATAAAATGAACATAAGAATAGAGATATTCTCCTAATCACATAAAGAGTAACTTCATGACATAGGCGATGACATTCAGATAGTGAAGCATTTTTGGGTAGGAATTTTCAATAAATAAAATTATAGACATCCAAATACCATTTATGATTGTCAGAATTTCATGTGATAGTTAATAAATTAATGACATTAATAGTATCAATGTTGATAGAGGATTTACATAAATTCTAAATAGTAAAAAAAAATGCACAATCATCGGTTATATCTAATAACACCCCAAACTTTTACAAAAAAAAATAGTATGACTAACTAGGAAAGGCTAACACCATTCCCACCTATAGTAAAGCTTTAAGTTTTAAGAATGTAACATCAATGATCAAATCTTATAAGCATGCTATGAATGTAAACTAAATGGAATCAAACATTAATCTACAAAGCATCCTTTCTATGTATGAATTGCTAAACTAACATAGACCTAAATAGATCTAAGAGGGTAATCAAATTGGGTTTGTTTCTACTCCAAGAGAGGTGAAATGATCTCTCCAAAAATGACTATAAGATAATATTGGATACCCATATACTAAACCTATTGAAGACTTTAGGTAAGGATTGAGCTTAGCTATAAATCATATTTCTTAAATGAGATGCAAATCAAAGCATGGTGTAAAGTTGGAAGGTAGTAATTAGTCTTATTTATAGTTTTTCCTTTGAGAAAAACTTGCATCATAGTGCATGTGGGACTAAAAGTACAAAGAATATTAAGACTTTCTAATCATGATTAAGGTTTTTCTAATCATAATTAGTGAATTAACAAGTGATTAAGATGTGAGGAGCCTTATTCAACCACTTAGGGTCAATTAGGAGGCTAGGATAAGCTTTTGAAGCTTGCTGAGATGTTGTGGAGGGAAGTGGGGTGATTTTGAATGGTTGGAAGAGGGGTTTGAGCCAATAGTAGGGTATATTGACCAAAACAAGGATTAAAATAGGCCTAATTAGCTAATAATCACTAATTGTCTGTTTGGAGGAGGATTTTGACTTACGATTCGTCGTAAAGTGGCATCCTGAATGCAAAATAGGATAGGTAATAAAAAATGTGTTGTTAATTGACCGAAATGGTAAGAAACGTCAGTTAATTAGTGGAAAACACTAATTATAACGGAAATTGGTAAGAATGGGAGTGATTTGCGTGCATTTGGTAATAAGTTTACAAAATTGGAATTTAGGTGTCTACATTTGCCCCTGTTTGAGCTGAAGTAAGTGAATTCACTTCAAATATAATAGACAAGCATAAGCAATCAATTTTTTGAAGAAAAATTAGTAGAATGAAGGATGCCCCCTCGAGTATCGATGGGGTGATAGAAGAAGTCAATTGACAATTGAAAATATGATCTAAATAGATAGAAGAAATAGGACATGAATAAACATGATTATTTATTGCCCTAGGTGATTTGGAAGAAAATTTAGTAGTGATAAGAAATGATAGTGGATAATGGGAATATCTCTTTCTTTGCATCTAATCTTTCAATAAGAAATTTTATTTCATCACGTTTCCCCCATGATCTACATCATCAAACTTTATTAAAATAAAAAAAAAGTGTAAAATAACATGAAAAGCTAAATTACTAACATTTGTTCATTGCTAAAAATATGTAACTCCATGCAACATACATAATGCAATGCAATACGAGAAAGTAAAACGATGCTCAACTCCATGCAACATATATAATGCAATGTAATACGAGATAGTAAACTAGATAACCTAAGAGAGAAACAAGTATAATCACACATACTCAAATAAATAATGTTCAAGATAGTTGCACCAATGTTTTTGTTATCAAGCTTCAGTTCCTAAATGTTTGTGTTGTAACGACAAGGGTTAAAAATGGTGCCCCAAGCAAGGATACATGCGAGGGGAATAACATAGGACACAAGTGGTCCCATGGAAAGCATTTGTGTATTATGACACAATCTCTGACAACTCACTGTTGCATGAGAGTACTGACATAGTAAACAAACCCAACTTTGTTAATGGAGGTAGATCACGGTGATCCGCAAGTTGTTTCTGACAATAACGAACAAGAACCAAAGAAAGATGTTTTTGTAGGAAAATTTTTGATGTTTTATGACAATGCATTTGATACAGGCTTTAGCTGCGTGCATATCGTTTACTAATTTTTATTATTTTTTTTAATTTTTGCAATTTTTTGGATTTTTAATGATTTTTACCAAAATTTTTTTGGGTTTTTTTTTTATAATTTTTATATTGTTTTGAATTTTGAATTTTTAGGACACAAATAGTGTAGAAGAAGTAACGAAGTCATGGGACCCTCACTAAAAGCCACCGTAAAGCAAAAATATGCCCCAAGTAGTAGAAAAGGCCGCTTGGAAGCAAAAACATGCCCCAAGGTAGGAAAAATGGGTGCAAAATAATTATTTTTAAAAAATAATCATCATAGTGAGTTATAGAATAATTTAGAAGAACCACGATGGCTCCAGGGCACATCGGGGGTGAGAAACATGTCATGGGGAGGTTAAAATGGGTAAAAAATGTGCAGGCGCGACCCTTGGGGTGTGCATGTGCTTAAAGGGTACACCTATGCATGTGCATGTGTGGGAACATACATGTCAGTGCATCAAGGGGGGAGCTCATGCATTTCTAGCAGTGAAGCAGGGGCGTATATACATTGGGCCAGTGCACTAAGGGATGTGCCTATGCATATGACATACGTGGGCACGTACATGCCAAGCGCATTAAGAAATGTGCCTATGCATATGACATGTTTTAATGGGAAATATTTGGGTTTTTGATTGTTTTAATAATTTGTTTGGGAATATTTTTTTTTTGAAACATATTTGAATGTTTTTTATTTTTTTAGAAGTTTTCTGAAGCTATGTACAAGAAACAAAGAAACATGGATGCCCCAACAACAAATGGGATGTATAAGGGCAGAATACCATGCGTATGTGCAAGAAAGTAAAGATGTGAAAGTGCCCCCAGCATTAGATGGGAATATTCAAAGGAAAAATCTTCACACGCAAAAGTATGGATCAGGGCCAATATAGATAGGTTCAACATGATGATGAACATAATCCAATGACGTGCTAGGAAGGAGCAAGGATGCCCGCTGCGTAAGTTGGCTAAGAAGCACATGATAGAAAGAAGTGGAAGATTATTTTGAGAAAGGGACAAAGGTGCCCGCAAACATGGAAAAAAGGCAATATTATACACATGGATGTTCTGAACAAAGTAGAAGAACAACGTGAATGTTGTGAATGTAGCTTAAAATCCTTGTGATGAAGAAGCGATTAACCAAAGGCACGAATCATGAGACAAGATACAGACTAGAGTAAGAGTCTTAACAAGGTCCAAAAAAGACACTTGGTAACATACTAATCTTGTTTTCTCATAGAGATCCAATGTGTGCACGTGTAAATTTATTACCTCTTGGAGGGAAGATTTGATAGACAACAAGTGAAGACACCCTAGCCAATGTGTAGGAATGATTTATTTTTCAAAGTTGTTTTTTTTTGTGAATGGATTGTGGAAGGAGAGTCATACATTGATCCACTGCCAGCCAGGCATCCATAGCCCCGACGGAGATGTATTTGATTATAATCACAACATTTCTCTACTGCCAGTCAATGTCCATAACCCCAGTAGAGATTATTGTAAATACCCCAATAGAGAGTTATATATCAATTTACTTTTGCTTTTAGCTTTGGCTATTTGATTTGATTGATTTTGTTTTTCTTTCTAAAAACTTATTTCATCTCTCTTGTTTGACAAGGGGTTAAGAACCACTGATGGCTTGATGGAAGGAGGTGGAAGTTCTTGTGATGACGACATTGGCTAGTGTCAACAAATATGTCCAAAAGTTCTTCGCAACAAGTTTTTTAAATGTTGATTGTGATAGGATCTCTATGAGGTCATTCGTTCTTTAATTTACCAAGGTGATGAAAGACCAAGGTCAAATGGATACCATAGAGATAAATGTATAAAAAATGCGTGTGAATAGGCTAACCAAAATATCATCGAAGGGATGAAAATGGTAGGAAGACTTGTAAAAGAAGAGCAAGAAAGGGAAGAAAGAACATCCATGTGTATTCAATACCAGATTGCATTGTTTGTTCTTTACCTTTGATATATATATTTGAAATGTTTTTCATTTTTTTGTATTTTTGTCTTTTTTTGAAAAGTGGGACCAACAAGGTCACTCTTCATGATAAGATCTAACCATAATGTTAGTGATTTACTTGATAAGGAAGACTAGGCGTGTTTGTTTATCAAGAGTCATATTACCCCTAATCTCAATGATCATGGTGAGCTCATACTCAAAAATGACTGTGTTTTATCATGAAACATGGATTTTTCATATGTGGGAGGTTGAGTTCCCTATCCAGAGTTTTATGCACTTTGTGCCATACATGATGGTTGCGTTGGTGTGCATTCTTGAATTGTGTTTGATAATGAACTATATGATGGATTAAATTATTGGGAGCTTTGGAGCTCTTGGAAGTTTTTGATCTTAGCTTGATATAAAAGTTTGTTTAGGTTTCCTATAAGCTAATACGTGACTTTTCTGATCTCGAGAAGTGGGAGAAGAAAGTGGATGTTTAGACTTGATGTGAGAAATTATGGTGGGCTTGCCACAATCATTGATAGAAGGATAATGTGATGGATTCAAAGGGTATGGTCTAAGAATTGAAGAGGATGGGATACCAGGAGGTGTCCCATAGAATGAAGATAAAGGACTACTAGGATGTGGCCCTAAGATTGAAGATAACGGGACTTGCCTAGAGGTGTCCTATAGATAGAAGATGATGGAATATTAGGACGTGGCCCAAGAATTGAAGATGAGGTGGTTTTAGGATGTGCACCAAGTATAGAAGAGTATGAAAGACTGTCAGGAGGTTTCCTATATACTGAAGGTGAAAGGCTATCAAGAGGTGTCCCATATATAGAAGATGATGGGCTACTAGGACATGGCCCAAGAATCAAAGATGAGGGGGGGTTAGGATGTGCCCCAAGTATAGAAGAGGATGTACAACCAGGAAGTGTCCCATAGACTAAATATGAAGAGCTACCTAGAGGTGTCTCCATATATAGAAGATGATGGGCTACTAGGACATGGCCCAAGAATCAAAGATGAGGGGTCTCTAGGACATTCCCCTAGTATAGAAGAAAATGGGCTACCACAGAGGTGAGCCATGCATAGACAATAAAGGGATACTTGGAAGTGGCCCACATATAGAAGCAGATGATGGGATACCAAGTGGTGACTCGAGGTGAGATTGCAACAAAGGAATCTTGATAGATAAAAAATGATTGGGTAATGAGAAGATAGGCCATGGATCAATGTCAGGCCTAGGCATTTAATTACATAATAAGAATGTGAAGATGAAATAATAAGAGGAGGATCAAGTTCTATGATCCTAGGGTCTTCCTATATGGTTTGACAAACAAAATCAACCTCTTACCCTCAATACACAAATGTATCGAGGTCTAAAGATAATTATGGCTTGTGATCCTCTAGGGGAATGTCATCATGTGACCCCATGATTTCTGTGATCGCTTCTTCATTCTGAAATGAATTGATCAACATGGGTATTTGTTCTTCAACCATGGGAGGTTGACTAGAAGAAATCAGTCAAACTGGTGTGGAAGTTTGAGAAGATGATGAATCAAGAGATGAAGTATATTTGGATCTAGATGTCTCATGAGTAGAAGAAAATGTAGAATTGGAACTGATTGACATATTTTTTCCTATAAGATGACATATTACGGGTAGAGAAATAGGATTAGTCATCTAGGTAGGGTATTACGACATAGGAGTCAACTTAGAGATGCAACATAAGTGTCGACTTACAAGAATGCGACATAGGTGTCAACTTAGAAGAATGCAATGCAAACATTTTCTTAGAAGAATTTGGATTCACCTTGATCTTCAATAGAGGAAGAGGTTTTCGAGGTGATGAGATAAGGGAGGTCCTGCAAAACAAGGGAGGAATATGACTCAAGAACCAAATTAGATGTTTGATTGATGGATCTTGGAGCCGTATAGATCTTCAAAGGAGGAAGATTCCATTTAGGTGACTGATAAGGGGAGTCCTGCAAAGAAAGGGAGGACTACGAACTTAAGAGTCGAATCAAGTGAATAGATTTGATGATAATTTTCAGAAGGCTAAGGTGAATCTAAAGAATCAAAAGAATAGTTTGGATTGGAATCATAAGAAGAGTGGGGAGGAATCCAAATAGTAATTTAGATCAGAAGCATCCAAACCATACCACTAACCATGATATGAAAGTGGGGAACATGATACCCAAATGGGTTCTCTAGTATAAAGAACTAAACGATGCTTAGCCATGATGGGCATCCTTTGATGGGAACACCAAAAATTTGATTCCTTAGTGTCGATTTGGGAATATTTATAAGGAACCTTGCGATAGTTGGTCATTGTCGGTATTTGTGGGATACAAATGTCTAGACCGAGACAATGTGATTCAAATCCTTCAATTGGAAGGAAGTCTTGTGTTGATTTGGGAAGCACAACGTGGAAAATAGCTATAAATTTGGAAAACATGGGCCCTAGGACAAACCAAATGGCATAACGATGTCAAATCGTTACAAAGAATACCAAACAATAAATGGTCATGAATCTGAAGGATCAATATGAACCTAAGGACACCAAAGAATAAAGAATGACCTACCCTAAAAAGGTAATATATGACAAGAGATATCTAGGAAAATACAATGACGTATAAGACTCAAATACCAGTCACAACAAAAGTTTACTCCCTATGATTTTTCGAGATAGGTTTGAAACAAATAGTGATAACACAATATCACCAGTTAGGCCAAGTTTGAAACAAACAAGACCTAAATGCTAAGAGAGTGTTGATGCGTGATCCTATAACAAGGTATACTAAAAACTAGTTTCTAAACACTAACAAAGTCTAAGTCTTGTAAAATGGAAGATACAAATGTGAGTAGCGTAACAACACTATTTGGACACGTTAATCAAGCTTTGCAAGAAAGAAAGATTTTAGTATCAAAATGGCGTTATAGCGATGCTAATAAAGTAACCTCAACACTCACAAAACTCAAGACAAGGCTAGGATGTAAAAACTATGCCTAAGTATATCAAGGAATTACTATGCGTGCGAGCAACGTAACAATACAATCTAGAGATTTAGGCCAAGTTTCACAATGGAAACAAGACATAAATATCACAATTGTATGGCTATAATGCGGGCAGCGTAACAACTCAAAAGAAGTAAATGATAAGACCACCTAACTACAAATGATAATAAGTCTCAATATGGGTTTTGAGACAAGAGGGGCTACTAGAACTTGATGACGTACCATTCACACTTTCAACTCTTACATTTTGGCATTGCAACCTGGTCATGCAAGAAGACTACAAAAGTTGGTGGACACGATTATTTCTAGTAGGTATCCATATATGTTTGTTCTTATTTTGTATAAAAATGAGAAACAATAAAATCAAAGGAATAGACCAAGTGGTGATGAAAAATACTTGGTGTAACTTTGGCAGAGTTTCACCTTGTCTTAGGACAAGTGAAAAACTAGGACAAAGTAACACTAAATAGATTTCGTGATGAAATGTCACATGGTTTCAACTTTAAGAGATTCTTTCCCTTGTTTGAAAAACAAGAGTTTGAATCTAACAAAGTTGTCACTTTGTGAGAGCTCTCAAGTATAATATCTAAGACAAAATTGGCTCCAACAAGCTTTCCTAGGGGTTCTCTCTCTATGTGTCACAAGATATCTTAGCGAGCTCAATTTTTCTGAATTTTCCTGACTAAAGGAGTATCCCAACTTTACTTTACCCCCTTCTAATACAATGAGAAACTAGTGTGTTTAGTTGTATTATCACTAGGGTCACAATGGAGATAACTTTGACTCTAAATTTCAAGGAGTACTAGTCAATTGGGTAGTGTGGAGCACTTTCCCATTTCGTTCACAAGGTTCCCTCTTGTGTGAACTACTTTAGGGTTCCTAGGACCACCTCGTTTGTTGTAGCTTAAGGATTATGCCAAAGGGGTTATGTCCTAGTTTAAAGTGGACGAGCCGTAGTTCTTAACCGCAACCTGCAATACGATGTTTTGAATGGGGCATTGGTGTGTTTTTTATCTTTTGGATTAAGCAATTTGGTTTAGACCACCATTGGAAACCTACAAGCACACGTGAATGTTAGAATTTGGTTTAAAGAGAGTCCCTCTTTTCTTTGACTAGCATTAGGTCCTTCACACAAATGGTTAGTAGTTCAAAAAATATCTACAATATTATAGAAAGAGGATTAAGTGTTGCTTTTGGTTCTCAAGATCACACTAGGTGCAAGAGAAGAGCATACACAACAAGTAACCCAACTAGATGAAAAGCTTGTAAATCAATTAACTACCATAAAACTTTGCAAATCAAGGTTTATTCTGAATTAATCCAAGTGCTTCTTAATGAAAGACTAAAATTGCTTTTGGTTCCCAAGATCACACTAGGTGCAAGGGAAGAGCATACACAAATTTTAGCCTTGATTATTTATCAAGTGAAAAAGCTCTTAAACTAAAAGATCAAGTGTACATGCCAAAATGAAAGTTTATTCCCTTAAGCATAGAAATGAATGATGATTTTTCCTACTTACTCCAAATTAGCAAAAAAAAGGTTTAGAGGTGCTTTTGATTCTCAAGATCACATAAAGTGCAAGAGAAGAGCATACACAACCCTATTCCAAACTCAAACAAAGCATAAAAATAAAAAATTAAATCCTCATCAAAAATCCCTTATCAAATAAGGTAATTTGTTAGAAATATGACTCTAAAATCATAAAAATGATAGTAACAACAACTAAAAATCCCTTATGACAGGAAACACTGAAAACTAAAAAATTACCATTTGAGAAAATTTTACCTGAGTGTACCAACGCACATCTTTATGCACAGGTGCGTCCTATAGAGCATGGGCACAAACCTTAAAGCACATGCTCATACATTGATGCATAGGCTCGCCTCTGTCAATTTTTACACATTTAGTTATACATAGACTGCATCTAGAGAGGCGTTGATGCAAACTTTTGATGCACATGCACAAGTCACACACAAAGGAAAAATACAGTGATGCACAGGTGCCAAGTGATGTGGTGCCATAGTGATGCACATGCACAAGTTTTGATGCACATGCACCCCCTTAGAGCACATGCGTAGGTTTCGAGCATAGGCACACCCTTCCTGTAGGTGATCAAAATACGAGTTTTGACAAGGAATTTTTGAAAAAGATCAAAACTTTGGCCTTTTTAGGAAATTTTGACAGCACTTCACCTCATTTTATCCTGCAAAGAACATGAAACATGTAATTTCTACTACTAATCTAGTTGAAAAAACTATCTAGTTGAAAATTGATCTACAAAACTTTGAAAATTACTCTAAAAACTTGAAATTAATCTTAGAAAGCTTGAGAAACTAATCTAAAAAGCTTGAAACTAATCTAGAAATCTTGAAATTAAATTATAAAACTTGAAACTAATCTAGAAAACTTGAAATTAATCTAGAAAGCTTGAAATGAAAAACTTTGAAACTAAGTTAAAAAGCTTTAAAAATGAATGCAATGGGGTATTGTCCCACCGGGTGTGCCAAATGATAGACTACTAAAAGTTCAAAGAAAAGCTAAACTAATAAGACTAACACCACATAGTATAATTGAGTGAATTCTTATTGAATCTAACAATAGTTACATCAAAGATAAAAGCTTAATGGAATCTCGAAACAACTAACATGAATATAATTCAAAACCTAGCTAAAGCATGCCTACTAGTATGGTCAATTGCTAACTAACATAGACCTAAATAGATCTAGAGGGCAATCAAATTGGGTTTTTTGCTACTCCAAGAGAGGTGAAATGGTCTCTCCAACAATGACTACAAGATCATATTGGATACCCATCTACTAACCCCATTGAAGGCTTTAGGCAAGGATTGAGCTTGGCTATAAATCATATTTCTTATATGAGATGCAAATCAAAGCATGGTGTAAAATTGGAAGGTAGTACTTAGTCTTATTTATAGTTTTTCCTTTGAGGAAAACTTGCATCTTGGTGCATGTGGGACTAAAATACAAAGAAGATTAAGACTTGCTAATCATGATTAAGTCTTTGCTAATCATAATTAGTGAATTAACAAGTGATTAGGATGTGAGGAGCCTTAATCAACCACTTAGGGTCAATTAGGAGGCTAGGATAAGCTTTTGAAGCTTGTTGAGATGTTGTGGAGGGAAGTGGGGTGATTTTGAGTGGTTGGAAGAGGGGTTTGAGCCAATAATAGGGTATATTGACCAAAACAAGGGTAAAATAGGCTTAATTAGCTAATAATCACTAATTGTTTGTTTGGAAGAGGATTTTGACTTACGATTCGTCATAAAGTGGCATCCCGAATCCGAAAGAGGTTAGGCAATTAAAAAATGTGTTGTTAATTGGCCAAAATGGTAAGAAACGGGGTTAGTTAATTAGCGGAAATCACTAATTATAACGGAATTGGTAAGAATGATGGAGTGATTTGTGTGTGTTTGGCAATAAGCCTTAAATTCATCAAAGCAGAGTTACAAGTGTACCTACGGAATATGAAGGAGCAATGTCGTAGAGAAACCAGAAACAAGAAATGGAAGAAGTGACGAAGATCCGATTTTCCCCATGAGCTCGAAAATGGTTAATGGACTATGAAGCCCAATTGTTGAGAGATTGTTTTTACTAATGTGTTATGGAGGAGATTAGCGGAAGAGACCTTTACGTGTCCTATACAACTTGCTTCTTCAAAGGTGAATCCAAAAAAGTTGGGAATCACCAAATATTTGCATATAGTGTATTTCCACATGTTTTAAGCAAATGCTCATAGACAGAATCATTAAGGCAGGCATATTCTACGATAGTGGCTTAGTATATGATAATGTGCAATTGGGGAGTCTCAAGTGTCAACCTGGTACATTCTCCATGGGGAGTTGGTCCAAAGGCATGATGATCCAAACCTACAGCAGTGGAGCCTCCACATGTTCCATATCATTGAAAGGGGGACCCATTTTTCAGAGTTTGTTTTCTCGATCTCCTGTATGGACCCGATACTCAACTTCGAAGGAGCATCATTGATTTGACTCATGGGCTCAAAATATTGCGAATCTGACACAAATTGGAAAGATCTTGGCCTCATCCTATGCCATGGATAATCTGAGAGAAATTTAAATTTTGAGGAGGTTAGGTAAAGGAAAGTGGAGGAAATAATATTCGGCCCTTCAATGTAGGATAAAACCAAAAATCTGTCTCTGAGACAACCAGATACGGATAACTAATCTACCGTCATGTTTTTTCCTCTTCTTTCAAGGTGCCGAATCAAGGATTCATGTAGTAACTTATCGACCCAAAAATATCAAGGCTAAGAAAAGTTTATCCAGAAGCATCTAATAACAATGGTTGATCTTCGACCTACATTGTCCCACTTCTGTAATAAACAAGATCTCTTGAAGTGATTCTCATCCTAATGAATCTAATAGAGCTACGAGGGCAAGGTTCATTGTAAAGGGTATGTATAAAGTTCAGTTTTCCTTTCCTGCCTCTCCCTTATTTTCATAATGACCCAAGGATTGGGCAAGTATTTATTAATATCATCAAATGTTTGTAAATGGACATGTTGCATCTCATTCATAGGTAGTGTATTTCTTCAATATGTGCATGAAAGGTTGAGTTTTATTAGCCAATTAAGATACAAAGTAGTGAATGGCTTGAATTTTTCCTTGAAGTGATCGTGGTTGTTTTAGATTATGTGGTGGGGGAATATCAATAATGGTTTGGATCTTATTAGGGTCAACTTCAATACCACAATTTTAAATGATATATACAAGTAACTTACCAGAAGTGACACCAAAGACACACTTTTTTGGGTTTAATCATACATTATATTGTCATAAGTATTCAAACATGAGCCTAGGATCATGAGTGTGATTATAACACTACGTAGATTTGGTGAATAAATCATCTATGTAGTCTAATAATATTGTTGATATATTCATGAAAATCCTGTATCATAACATGCAAATATGTGGCATCAGAGTTCTTTAAGCCATAGGGCATAAGGATGTAGCAAAAGTTACCCCATTAGGTAGTAAAGGAGGGTTTTTATTGAAAGAATTGGTTGATTTTGATTTGATTATACCCATCAAACCCATCCAATGAACAACATCATATCATATCCAATCGTGGAATCAGTGATCATGTCAATGCGAGGAAGTGGAAAACTATATTTAGGAAATAGCCTTATTTAAGTCTCTAAAGTCAGTTTAACAAGGAATTGATATTAGACACCCATTGTGGGTAACCCATGGCAACAAAAAATGAAACCAACATCTAAGAGCTTTTAAATTTTATTTTGGACTAGTAAAGTGATACAAGGATACATCTTATGGAATTTTTATCCCATTGGCTTATAATTTTCATGGAGCACAATATTGTACATAACAATAGATGGATCTGGTTCTAGGAATATCACTATACATCCAGGAAAAAATATTAGGAAAATATTATAATATATTTTAGATAGTAGTTACCTTAGTTTCATTAAGGGTAACAAAAAGAAGCACTAATCAAAGATTATCATTGGTGCAAAAATTGAAGGAAATGGCTCCCTCATTAAGCAGCATGGATCAATCCTCAATTTATAGATAAGTAGGAATAATATTAGGGGAACCAATTGTTATATTGGAGGATAACCCCATTCCCAAATTATGTGTAATCATGTAGAGTGTGAGGAAAAATATTATTTTGGAAGAGGGGAGATCCTCATATGCCCATGTGTACTTGAGAAGAGATTCCTTGTTACTAAATTTATCTAGTGATGGAATATCAGGTGATACACTATCATCGATTAGGTTCGTCTGTACTAATTCCAAGGTTATGTCTATGTAGTGGTAATAACTTTCGTTGAATGTTTACGAAAGGATAGAGGAAACATCGGTGATAATGAGAGCTTTCACAAAGGTTATTAAAGTATAACTAATTCCTTCCTTAGTGAGATGTGATTGAAGTGTAATAGGATCATAGATTCTCTAGCCATGATGACCAAGCCCTTGTCCATTTAAGACATACTTACAATAAATATTAATAATCCATTCCATAGTCACAGTAAGTAATATAATGAGGTTGTATGCAGATATTAGATAAATCCTCAGGAGAAGTATTAGCACAATATTTAAAGGGGTTGAATCATCCAAGATAGAATACATAGTCATTTAGTAAAAATATTTAACAAAATCATGCATGGTAGAAGTGATCCAAAATCATAAGAAAAATTACAAAATTCATCTATAATTTTGCTTTAAACAATGATTTTCAGATGAAAATCAACATCATGACCTTCTTGTATTTTTAATTAAAATTAATATATTGCGAGTACTGTGAAAACTAGAGAAATAACTAGGAATTTGTTTTTAAGAGTTTCGACACTGTATGTGATAACAGAGTTTGGCACTTATGGCCTATGTCTCTGGGTCCAATCAAAGGGACCGATCTAATAAAATCATATAAAACAATAATTACAATCAGTATTACATGATTTTTATCTTCTCACTGGAATCCTCTTGCAAAAATAAGCTTAGTCTCCTTTGGCACTTTCTCCAAGTTCTCCTCCTAGCTCCCACAATCAGCCTCTTTAATAAAAACACAGTCAATGCCTGCTCTACAAATAAAATGTGACCCATTTTATATTTTTTTTACACCTTAGGCGCGGTAGCCAAGACCCTATTCTTTTACCCCGACATGGCCCAGGTTTAAGCCTCACCTCCCCCATGTGCATTGCATTATTTAATTACATAGTGGGATTTATCCCACATTCAACGTGGGGAAGCAAAGATAAAGGTTTAAATTGGATGTGGTGGCATGAGTTAAGTGAATATAGAGCCATTTTGTTGGGTGGTAGTTGCAGTTGTGTGGCCACGTGGTAATGTGCCAAGTTTGGGTTGGTTTGGCTTATGTGTTAAGTTGGGCGCTAATCATGTGATGTAATGTGGCCCATGTAGAGGATGAAGGCTAGCTAAGAAGACAAGGTAGCATGCATGGGAGGTAATGTGGTTAGCAAGTGGGAGTTGATGATGAGTTGGCTATGTGGCAAAGATAAGTAATGAGCTTGACGGTTTAGTGGGTATAGTGGGCAGGTTGATTTAGTCGGCTGAGTCAGCTTGGCTCACCGATTCAGGATATCCATTGAGCCCCCCCTTACATAATATTTAATACCAAATCAGGAACATATATATACAAAAGATCTAGAATGGTAATATGAAAAATGGAGGCCACAACACCCCTCCACAATTGACTGTGTCGAAGCCCGCAAAAAGTGAGGCCCACATGTCCGTCACTGAGTGTCAAAGACTGGTGTTAAAACCAATTTTGAACTTCATAACCATTGTGCCCGGGTGTCACTATTTCACTGGTCCACTTGGCATATATGCACGCGTGCCACCTGTGCGTAGTCTTGATTTTTACCAGTTGACCAAAAATTTCAGCGGGCCATAAATTCTGTATATGTGCTATGTTTTCTACAAACAAGATATCACTGGGAAGATCTATTTTTTCTTTATGCAATGCAATTTCCAGTAGCTGATTCTAAGAAGATTATAGACTGATGTTTCTCAGTGAGGATCCTATGGATCAAGAAGGTACTTCATGCATGGCAAAGGATGACCCAAGAGTAGATTATAACTAATTATATTTAGCATAACATGATAAGGATTAGGGAGGGTGCGAGAAATTATGGTGATAGGAAATGTAATTTAGCCCAATGGTTGACATGGGATGTTATGGAAATTGTGTATACTAATTGTGGAAGGGGATAAGTCCATAGTGGAATACCCAATTAATGTAATAACTTGAGATACTACAAATGTTAAGGTCCAAGCCATTTTCAATGAGAACATGCTTGACCAATATAGTGTAGACACGAGCCTGAATATATAAAATGAGGTCAGTATTAATGTTGTTATTTTAAGTTAAATCAATAGAAGGATATAGGTTCCTCTAAAGAAATATTTGTTTGTATTTGCATCTGTGGATAAAAAATGGAGTTGATAGGAAGAATTTGAGCATGTTGAAAAGCCTCATAAATGAAATCCTTACATTCAGGATGATTTTTTATGAACTTGAGAAGTGTATGGGTGAAACACTAGAAGAATCCATTAATATACCCAAAAGTAGGAGAAGAAGACCTAAAAAGAAGGTAAAGGTAACCATACAGTGAAAGAATATAAAAACCCTAGGGAAGCTAGGGTTTGTCAAATGTCAGATTCATCAAAAATTTTACACCCTTTCTAGCATTTAGTGGGTTTTTAATGTCTTATGGAAATGTAAAACACTAAAAATGAATGTAAGATTATGAAACTAGGAACTATTCTAATTAATTAACTTCCAACACTAATTTTAAAATATCATATAAATGTATCAATTGTTGTGATTAGTGTTTACAATATGCTATAAGCAATAAAACATAAGATGAAGGATATAATTAGCTATTCAGAGTTGTACATAAGAAATTTGGTTACACATGTTGGAGAATTTGGGAGTGCAGAGATTATAGATGCTTCTTTTCTAATATTGTGATTTGAAAGTGTAGTACCCAATAGAATCTCGCTTTATTCTAGTTACGTTGACCCATTGTACTTACTTATGTTTTGATGTTGGGAACATTTTATCATGGTTATTTGACTAGGACGTATATTATGTGGTTGTCATCTTATGTTGTATATATAAACTTGTAGTGACTAGCTATTTGGATGAGTTTTGGGTTGTGAAATTTATTGGCACAATAGAAAGTGCCTTGGTATAGGAATGTATGGCTTGATTGATATTTATAATTTTTTCTTTCCCCTATGGTACATTCCTAGACACCTTTAGAAAATATCTTTGTATCTTTCTGGGTCCTTCAGTGGCCTAGAAATGTGTCTCACTTTTAAACCCTGGTTGTTGTATGATTCTGAAACCATATGCATTTAGTTGAATAGCGATAAAATCCTAATTATGGGTGGAATACCCTAAAATAATGTTAATGGTTGGGTTGAAGTTAAATCTATGCACCAACTACATCAAAAATACTTTAAAGAGGCCACAAACAACACATAGTTATCCACCTAACATGTAATATCTATATGAATGCAACTAGTTGGAAACTCAAACCACTTTTAACATGTTTGATAGGATTGTGCTCTTGCTAAAACTTTGAAGTAGGGAACTTGGTTTACTTTGAAGTGAGGGATGTTATATTCCTTGACTTAGTTTAGTGCTTCATAACTGTAATAGTGGTTACTTTAATGGATGTGCACTAACTTTGGGAAGATTTAGGGAGCCTTGAATTTCTTTTGTCAGTGTTGCAAATGATTCTGCCAATAGAGAACTAGATTGTGTTAGGTGAGTAAATGAGGTGATGTCAACTTTTTTATATAGGGATAAAAAGGTAAAGTATCATGATAAGGCTAACTCAAGAAGATAAAATGACCCAAAAAATTATATTGCATTGAAAATAGAGTTGGAGGATGTGTCAGTGTAGCACCAAATAGATTAGATAGGACCGGATTATACAACATGACTAATCTGAATAATTTTGGATAGGTATGTAGTAAATAAAATCTAGAATTTGCATAATGGAAAGTAAAGTTTAAGTATTGAGCTTATTTATTTATATTAAAAAAAATCGACACATCAATATATGGGGATAAGAAAGTTAGAAAAGATATGATACGATATATTGAGTAGGGGTAGAATGTGGGTGTTTGTCTTAACCAATAAGCATGAACACAATTAGTAGTGTCAAAGGGTAAATTTCTAAATTTGAGTTTCTAAACAAATTCGGGACCACATTTAAATAATATTCCATTTACCCATTTGAACATTAGACTATATTTTATAAGACAAGGAGGAGGGAAATTTCCCTGAAGCAAGATATTTATCCATGTTATCAAAGCATGGTGATGTAGTGGATATGAAAAACAAAATGGTCATCTACAAATTCCCCCTCCAATAGTTCATCTTGACCTACAATATTTATTCTTGACAAGAAATTTATAACCATCTTACCTCTTCTAGATTTATCAATTATTGTAATATTGACTTCTTGCAAGAGTAATAATCATTTATTAATTTACTATTAACTAATGGTTTATTCATCAAATATTTAATAACATAATGTTATGTCTAAAATATTGCTTTATAACTAGTAATATAATGGAGTTCAATTTATTAATGGCATAGACTACAACAATAAATTATTTCTTAGTGGTGGTGTAGTTCCATTCACTCGGTGTTAAATTTTTAATAGTATAGTATATAATACACATACTTTCCCCTTCCTCGTTTTGACTAGGTATAAATCCTATTGCCTAGTTTTGTGCCTCAGTTTGAATATAAAAGGATGTTTCCAACTAGGTCCTCTTAATACAGGGGCATAGACAAGATTTTATTTTATGGTTTTAAAGGATTTTTGGGCATCATAATTTCATAGAAATCCACATTCCTTAGTGAGCAATTAGAACATAGATGATGCCATTTTACTAAAATGTTCTATAAATCTTATGTAATAACTAGCATATCCCAAGATGATTTTTTTTTATGATCTTAGCTAGAATACATGGGAATCCGGAGGGGAGATGAATCCAAGAGGATGTCAGAGGAATGACGAAGATCTGGAGGGAATCCATGAGCACAAAAACGTTGCACTCAACCATAAAACGATGTAGCTTCAAGATCAAAGCAAGAAAACATTCATGGAAGCAATGTGCATGCATTGAGGAAACAAAAGCTGAAAAGACCAAATTCTATTCCATTCCCCATGTGTTGCTCAAGATGAAAGGGTGTACAAATAGTAGTGGGGTGTGTAACTCCCCCACAAATGTAGCCGTCGAGAAGTGTGAGTTACATTCCTGGAATAGCCGGTCAAATGTAACTCCAATGACGCTCTATGATGTGTGTAAGAGCCATAATGACACCCTAGGACACCTAAGCATGGTGAATCACCTATGTGGAGGTATTCCATGTATTTAAAATAAATACATGGAAAATAACCTACACCAACACCCCCCTGAAGCATAGCTTAGGTGGAGACATAGATGAAAACAAGGAGAGAAGTGGGTCCTGACAAGAAGCCTAATGAGGTACCCACATACAAGAAGCTCTCGAAAAGTGGAGTAAAAGGAGAAAACCCAGTGGGAAAAAACTCCCCCCCAAAAGAGAGACAAGTCCACTCTCTAATCTAAGAAAGATGCCAAGGAAGGGTCTCGGCCACAGACGAGCCTGTAAAGGTACCCATGTACAAAGAGGCAATCTCTTAGAAAGAAGAAGAAGAGAGAAGAAGAGGGAGACGAGAGGAATGCAGAAGACGCCATGGATGGATCTGAACTATGTAGCTCTAGGAGGTCTCCCAAAAGAATGTTGATGATGAGATCCTCTGCCTCTGGACTGAAGAAGAGCCACCCGCACTGAATAGTGTTCCTACCCTTAGGAACGACATAAATGACGTGTTGGAAGTCCGCCCACTCCACAAAGGAAATTGAAGGTAGCAACATGAAGAACTTTGAGTCTGGTGCACTGAAGTGTGACATAGGTCTAGTGAGTGAGTGCTAAGGAACCGAAGATAATGCCACGTGTGTAGAAATTTCAGAGTGAAAAAGAGGAATACCCACAGAAAGGATGTCCAAGTGATGTGAAGGGAACAAAACATCCTCCACAACAGAAAAGGGATCCAAAAGCAAGGGTGGATCAATGAAGGTCTCCGGAAATGTGGAAGTGGTAAAAGTCCCAAAATGGGCACTGCCAACAATGGAGATGATGAAATCCTCTGAAACACCTGTAGATGGATGAGGGACATGTAGTGCATCACAAGTAGACTCTACGAAAAGATGACTAAGGTCAGGCAGATACTCATCCCAATGAGGGGGCTCAACAAATAGAAGAGCAATGTTAGATAGGTATGAGTCATCCAATGAAGGTAGAGGAGTGAAGTGGGCCTCACACACTGGAATTGGAAAGGAGGCTGGCGTAATGATGGTGTGAGACTGAGTATGAGACTGCTCGGTATCTGATGAGATGTGGGATGTGTCAACACTCTTTGGAATAGTGAGAGAAAGAGAAGAAGAGTCCTCTGTAGTACTCTCAACATTAGAACTGGATGCACAATCGTCGTCATCAGAAGTAGAACCAAGCGAGTCTATGTCAGTGGAACTATCATCACACGAAGAAGAGGAGACAAGTGAATTAGCAACAACAACAATTGTGTCAGTATGTGAAGGGTCTCCATAGAGGGACTGAAGAATGCTCCAGACACGATGAGGTGGATATGAGTGTGCCACATGAAACCAGAGAGAACGAGAGACATGCATCATCATGTGACCAAAGACATGGTCACAAGTGTCAAGGAAGTCCTCCAGATGACGATGATCAGTGGGTGTAAGAACTGGCCCAAGAAAGAAGTGTAAAAGACCCTCATGGGTGAAGTAACGTTCCATGGAAGCATGCCAAACTGAATAGTTCCCTCTCCCGGTGAGAAGTGGCGAAGGCTATAAAGTGATCTCATGACACTCAAGTCTGGAAAGAGAACTCTCCATGATGAAAAATGCAATATGCAAGGTGCACAAAAGCAAGACGTCGAACTCGACCGATAATGCGTCTGCGTGCGAAAACCCAAGAGTACTAGTCAACCCCCTAGAATACGGCACTTTATAAAGTAGTGCGTTTATAAAAATGATAATTCCATCATGTAATGTGTGAGAAATCATGCAACTTTGACCAAGGAAGTGCTCAAAAATGAGCCGCGAGTCAAAAGTTATGGCATTATTACGATTCCCGGCAACTAATGGAAAATGCCAATAGGTCCTGCAAACAGATTAAAAAAAGTGCTCGAAACGAGTGCAAAGGGTATCATGTGACTGCTCGTTGGAAACGAAATCAAATTTTAGGCATGGCTTGTTTTGCTTACAAGGGAGGATTAGCCTCCTACCAACCCCAAACCTCGCCCTTCATCTTCGACACTCGAAGGAAGGACATTCAACCAAGCAAAATACAACCTAAAAATTTATTACAATGCCATAATGGAATGTTTTTATGACCTCAAAACATTAAAAAGAGGATAATGATTTTAGCAGTAATCAATTCAAAAAAAAAATGTTGACTGCATGGTTGACCGAGCTGATGAGAATGCCAAGCCAGGTGTCGAGGTTCTCCTTCGAGCTGCCGTGCCAAGTGAATGCAAATCCGAGCAAGATGTAAGTGTATAGGTCTGTGTGCACATCCAGAGCTTCTTCCACGTGGTGCAGGGAATCCTTTCAGAGCAGTTGAAAGGTGGTACAACCTGAGTGTAGTGTCCACATGGAGGGGGGGTAAAGCCACGTGGTGGTAACCGCTCAAGTTCAAATTGCAAAAGTAAAGATTCCCATTGCAGAGTTGAGAAACAAGTAACCATGGAATTTAATCCAAACACTGTAGAACTTGGAACCAGGGGCCCGTTTGAACCAGTGCATGTGGATCCAGAGAAAATGAACACTACCTCATAGATTTGTAGACCTGAGCCAAGGTAAACACCTTCTAAGCTTCACATTGAATCTTCGAGCTTCATATAAACACCGATAAATCTCATCCTTGATTATATTTGTATTGAACTTTGCACGATCTTCCAGTATTGGTTTAGTGATTGGAACATGGATTCAATGATCTACAGAACTGAGTCAGGGTAAACACATTCACGCAGAGGAGAACCACGAATTTGGAGACCAAGGCAACGAGCATTTAATAAAGGAGGAACCCAAGCTCCCAAAAACAATACATGTCAACGTGCTAGTTTATGCTGTAGAGCTTCACTGTAAACAAGGAATCCCCACCCACGAACAAGCAACACACTAACAGAGCAAACAAAAAGGAAGGCCGAGAGGTAAAACAGGTCCAAGTTGAGCAGAGACTCAACGTGGCATAGTGAAGAATGGTAAGCACGGTAGAGACAAGACCCGGTTCGAGGCATAGGAGAATACAAACATACAGGGCCGAGATAGAGTCTACACAGGTAATCAAATAAGCTAGCACTAATAACCTTAGCAGATTAGAACTCAAACTGAGATTTGAAGACTGAATGAAGGAAGGGCTCGTAGAAGATCAAACGACCACGAAGGAGCACCTTGAACCTACAATTTTCTCTCAACACAGAAAATACCAGCATAAAACCAAACACAAGAACTTCCTATTTTTTTTAAATAATAAAAATGCAAGTAGAGCACAAAACAGAATGGGAACTTGCACAAGAAACTACGAGGCATAGAGTAGTAAGCAACCGAGGTGAGCAACACGATTCTAATCCCCGAGCTCTGATACCATGTCAGAGGAATGACGAAGATCTGGAGGGAATCTGTGAGCACCAAAACATTACACTCAACCACAAAATGATGTAGCTTCAGGATCAAAGCAAGAAATCATTCATGGAAGCAATGTGCATGCATTGAGGAAACAAAAGCTGAAAATACCAAAATCTATTCCATTCCGCATGTGTTGCTCAAGATGAAAGGGTGTACAAATAGTAGTGGGGTGTGTAACTCCCCCACAAATGTAGCCATTGAGAAGTGGGAGTTACATTCCCGGAATAGCCAGTCAAATGTAACTCCAATGACACTCTATGACGTGTGTAAGAGCCATAATGACACCCTATGACACCTAAGCATGGTGAATCACCTATGTGGAGGCATTCCATGTATTTAAAATAAATACATGGACAATAACCTACACCAACAGAGGAGATAATGTTCACTGCCCTAACCCTAAACGAAACCTTGATGACAGCGCGAGCTCAGAAGGAGGATCTCAGTAGTAGAAACTAGGTCAGGGATTGGGGTTTGAAGATTTTGGATAAAAAGGTAAAAGGGGGAATCCTAATAAATTTGAACCTCAATTTACCTCATTCAAGGTGGCAATGCAGTGGTAGGAAACCAGCTAGGCTGGTCGGCAGGCATATATTGTAGATTTGGTAGAAGAAATGTCAAAGCCGAGTCTAAATAAGCCGGAAATATGTGCCCATCTCCTCTCTCTGTCACAGTTAGTAGTTATAGGAAGATTCAATAGACTGTGGCCAAATTCTTTCACCCACTCACTATGGGTCTCCAAAAACTGGTAAAAAAATGTGATATCTATTTTTTCTTGAAGGGATTCTTCATGGTTCATTTTGAGGAGGAAGAAGATTAAACGAAATTCCTGAAGGATGGTCCATGGTTTTGGGTAAACGCTAGCTTATTCCTATCACCGTGGTTTCCATAGTTCAATCCAAATACATACAGTGTTTCTAAAACACCAGTGTGGGTGCATCTTCCAAACCTACCTCTACACCTGTGGAGTGCTCTGGAAGATATAGGTAATGCTTTGGGCAGATTCCTAAAGGAGGATACATCCATGGATGAGGCAAGTCTTCGAACCTATGCTAGATTCTATGTTGAAATTGACCTAAGGAAAGGGATACCTGACAAGATCCAACTAACCATAGGGAAACATCAATATGTATAAACTTTGGAGTATGAAAATACAACATTTAGATGTAGGTCATGTAGAATCTCAAGCCACTTGCATGTCGATTTCCCTTAAGGGAGGAAGAATACCCGTAGAAAGAATACACCAAATAAGGGAGGATGGAGTAGTCCTATTCTGAATGTGGAGAGTAAGGAGGAACACGGCTAAGGAAAAATAAGTGCCATCCTCAGAGAGCTTAAGGAATTGTTTTAAGAGCACAAACCCCACAGTACCTTTGAACAAGGGATATATTTTGACAACAATGGTTGGGGGAGTCAAGTGAGGGAACGAATAAGATAAACCAGACTCGAATTAGGAGCAACATCCAGATTCCTTAGGCAACCTCAGTCTAGTATTTTCCTCAAACCAAAGCATTTGACAAGAGGTTAAGAAGAAGAAGGAAATAAGGGGTGTCATGCAAATATGAATGATTACTATTCTACGTATGTAGTATAGTAGTAGTATAGGTTCCTTGTTCCCTCTTCATTGTGTTTTGCAGGTTGTAGTATTTTTGTTGGTATGGTTTGGTTATTGGTTTTGTTTTTTGTGTTGGTTATTGGTTTTTTTCGTTGTGTTGGTTGTAGTCGGGTGTGATCCCTCCAATCCCCTTGTTCTAAGCTCCAGTAAAAATTGTTTAACTATCTAAAAAAACTAGCATGTCACAATAACTTATTACCTGATTCTAAGTGAAATGTGGAGAAAGTTGTCTAATTACCTTTATTTTTTTGGTATCTTCCTTAATTCCCTCACTAAAATATATCTTCCCAATACTATCCCTTTATCAACCATGATCAATAATTTTTCATGATTGAGTGATAACTGATGTTTTTCATACCTTTTTAGCACTTTGTCTAGATTGACTAAATCTTCCTCAAAAACATATTCCATAAACTATAAAGTAATCCATGTATATTTCCACACATTCATTGGTTAAGTCTACAAATATGGCTATCATTACTCATTAAAAGGTGGTGGGAAATTTAGAAATCAAAGGACATGACTCCATATGAAAATGTACCCCAAGAACAAGTTAAGGTTGTTTTGTCTTCATCTTCAAGTGCCACTTGAATTTGGTTATACCCACTAAATCCATCTAGAAAGGAAAAATATTTCTTTCTTGTTAGATTGTGTAGATCATGGTGAATAAAAGGCAAAGGAAAATAATATATCAATGTTTCTTTATTCAACTCTATATAATCTATGCAAACCCTCCATTTCCCATTTTTCTTTGGTACAAGGACTAAGGGAAACATCCATTGGATATATGAGATGAGATATATAAAATCCACTTGTAATAACTTCTCTATTTACATTTTGACAATGTCTCTAAGTGCAATATTTATTCTTCGTTGAGGTTATCTTACATTTCACATTTTTTGTATACATATGGTGTGTGCAGACACGAGGATGATTTCCTCTCATATCACTATATTCCCATGAAAAATATTTTGAGTAAAACTTCCAAACTATAAATAGCTTGGACTCATTTTTATTTGTCAACCAACTATGAATATTCAATGGTTTTCTTAATTTTATTTCAATTTTCTTAGTTTTTGGGTGGATTGAGGTTACTGAGGGAAAATCACTTAGCAATGAATTCAATGGACATATACGAGGTTGTAATATGTGTAATTTCACCATATCCTTATTGAATTTTTCGTTCTAAGGAATGATAAGGTAAAAGAGAGTATGATGTGGTCTAAATTTGTGTATCATCATCTTCTTCATGACACTTAATTCATTGAGGTGTCTATGGACTGTGATAACTACTAGGGAATAAATACCATCTTCGGTGTCAATTTCCTTGGGATAATATATCCATATAGAGCTATCTTAATAAAAAAAATTGGCATATGGGTATAAAGAAATTTTCTTTACATTCAATCCATTTGAGATAGTCATGTCTCGTGATATGTAATCTCTAAGGGCAATAATTGTAGCAAGCCAAGGTCTTCCTAATATTAAGGGATATCCTTTCTTTTAAGTTCAAGATTGTAATATCATGAAATCTACAAGGTATTCCTAAGATTCAATAATGGCTACAAAATTTTCAATGATTCCCTTGGGTTCTATAGTAGTTTGATAAACCATTTGTAGAACTATAGAAATTGGTTACATGTTGGTCATAACATTAATAATAACACCTAAATCTAAAAGAATGCTTGGTATGCTTATGTTTCCAATAGATATAGTCACAAGAGGGATTCTTGAGTCTCTATACTTATGAGGATGAAGTTTTCCTACCAATATTTCATCCAACTCCCCATCTACATAAATAAGTCCTTAATAGTTTTTGTTAATTTCAGGAACATATCTAATGGCTTCTATCAGTGGAATTATAATGTTGATATGTCTTAGCTCTTGAATAAGTTTAGATTTAGTGATCCTAATAGGATGTTGATAAACCAATTTTTATTTAAGCCTTTTTGGAAATGGTAGAGTTGGAGAATCATGAAGTTTTGGTAGGTTTCTCAACATGCAGTGGATTTTTCTGAGTTGAATCTTTCAATTATTCATTATTATCAGGTATTTCTTCAATGAATTATGAATAATGTTGGGAAATATTCTTCCCACAATGGAGCTAAAAATTAAAAAAACTAATAGCATTCAAGTTAACAAATTTTCCTAATTCCACAGTGTAGACAGGGGTTCCCTATTTAACATTTTTTAGGATTTACTATTATCACCAAATCACTGCACCCCCCGAATGACCTGAGTGTGAATGGGGAATTCAGTGTGATTGGGTAACATGGGATCACCTCTCAAGTTGTGGGACTTGCAGGCTTAAGGTGAACAACTCCAAAAGATGCGAGTGGTTCACCTCAAGCCCGCAAGTCCCACAACTTGAGGTAAATGAATTCAACTTTGGTCTCCACCAATTCTCCTCAAAGCCCACGATTATCAAACATAAGTCTATTAAATATCATGTAGTATTTTTTGTATGGTGTTTAATGTCTTTATGTTTTAAGTTAACTTTGGTCAAATGTAGAAGGATTTAACAAAGTGTTATGTTGCCTTTTATTCATCAAGAGCATTAAATTCACATACATAATATAAAGTCTTACAGAATGTAATTTTATAATTCAAAATTGTTATTTGGTGTATTATTTAAAAATTAATTGGCGCTATTAGTTTTTAAATATAGTTTGTTCAATCATCATTGGTCACATAAAATGAATTTCGTCTAAAGTCCTTGTAATAATGCCATCATCTAGATATACAAAATGAGTCAATGTATAAAAAATAGTTAAAATATTACTTTTTAAAATTGTTTAATCATGTTATCGATTATAATCTAGTGTCATATTGTGACAAATTCCTTGTGAGTCAAGTGTCAAAAGTATAAAATAAAAAAGGTCTGCATTGTAACTAGGTGCACTATCGCTTACATGCACCATCTATTTTACAAACTAAAATTCAATTTTAACTTTTAAGAGTAACTAAAGTAGAACCATGACGGAGTTTGGAGGAAACTAACGAAGGAGGTTATCAATGCTTCTTGTTAGTCACCAACAATGAGGCTACATTCTGTTATGGTGATATTATTTTTTAGTCACGTGTTTGGTTTATGTTGTGGTGCAAAATAAGAGCAAAATATTGTGCATGTTTTCATCGAACGTGTGAGCATTCCTAATGTAATCTCTTAAATGTGTTGTGATATGTGTAGAAGGTGTGCAACTCTAAACAATTGTATAGGAGGGAAGCTAACTGCAAATACCTTTTGACTGCAAAGATCCACTAACTATCATACTTCATTGGAAGATAGTCAAATGGTGAAGCTGTTCACTCAAAGTGAAAGAGGAAACAATTCTCATATGTAGGTGATCATGTGCAATGAGATCCAGATAGTAATAAGTAGACCTAAAATTATGTGTATACATATGATTCATGTTTCTATTCCACTTTTCCCCATGTTCGCCCTAAGGGGGTGAATGTTAGGAATTTATATGTTAATATGAACATGTGTAGGTTATTAATATTGTTAGTATATTAATAATGAGTGCAAATAATTATTTTTTGTAATAATTCATGTAGATAGGTGTGTATTGAGTGATACTATGGGATATGTGAGAGATAGTGGAGTGAGACTAGAAGTAAGGGTGAGTGTTGACTCCACCAATGTAGGAGTCAATCACCTATTTATATTTTAATCTCCATCAATAAACAAATTTTCCTAAATATATTCAAGAGCTATTATTTTTGATAATTCGTACCAAAATTAACATACAGTTTATTTACATCACCCTTTCCCATGAGATTTAGAGCATTAAAGGATTCTCATCCAATCCTCTTATAAATATAGTTTTACTCTAATTCTTGGTCTAGTACATTACAACAACATCTATGGACAAAGAGGAATATATCAAGAAATTCTTCAAGGCTTTCATATTCCTTTTTGGGTTTCATGAACCCTACAATAATCACGGTACTTGTCCAAGAATACCTTTTCCATTTCATCCCAATTACAAATGGATATATGGGTCAACCCTATAAACCAACTCATGGTTGAATCTTTAAGTGTAGAGAGAAAATAATTTAACTTTTGGTTATCATTTGTGTAATCCTAAGTTTGAAAAAGGACCTTAAATTCAAATAAAATGATCAAGATCTTCTGAAGTTATCTCCTGAAAATTAGGCAGTACTAATAGGGATATCTTATTGATAGGAGCATGTTACTCATTATCTATCATTATAGGATAGGTGAAATTTCTTTCATGTGTAGGAACTACATTTTCTACTCCTGCCCTATTTTATTGTAGTCCAACCTCAACTGATAAACTTTCGGTTTGATTTTGATTATGGATTTTGTTTAAAAAAATCTTTTTTTTCAATCCCTAAATCTACTTATGAACTAAGAAAATGTTTTTGAAATCATAAATTAAACTAATTTAAGAGCATTATTAAATAAATATTTTCCTCTAAACTAAGAGGTGAAATATTTATGGTTTCAAGTACTTCAAAAATCTTACAAGATATCCCTATTGTCATATACAGGTGCTTGAATTGTCAGAGGGAGTAAGGAATTTGAAATTATTAAATAGAAACTTACAAAAAAAATTGCAACACCAAGTTCAATGATTTTCCTATTGATGCCTAAAGTCCCTAGTAATGACAGTAAAAAGTGACTAGGGTTATTGTTTCTTCACTTTAATTTATCATTTATTAAACTAGGGAAAAATTCAAAGGTTGTGGAAAATGAGGTAAACATATTTCTAACAATTATGTTATCTAAGTTTAAAGCAACAAACATTAAAAAAGATACTATAAATTTGATAACAATCCTAAATTATTTGATTGAATGCATGATAATAACAAGTAATTATGAACCAAGTTATATAATCTATCAATTCTACAATATTACCAATAATAAGATAAAATTAAATTTTAAAAATAACACGATACTATAAAAATACCATGACAATCATCCTCCTTGAGAAGGTGTGGCCCTTTTTCTTCCCTTAGATTCAAATTTTAAACTTTATCAAAAATCACCAATGACCAATATGTAATAACTCCAATTATATTAATTGGTTCAATGTTTCTTACAAAAGATAAAAATATTCTGTGAGAAATACATCCTTGGAGTTTATCATGATATATTTATTGGAAATACTTGAATTTTGAATATTTCAGCGTCTCATGAATTCATAATTATTTCTTATATTCAAGGTAGATTATTGTAGCAAAATTTTTAATAGAAAATATTCTCCAAAATAACCCCCAGTTATTTTGACAACTCTCATCCTCGTTTTGGCTCTGAAGCTTCAACATTTCAAGTTGTGCACACTCTGGTGGTTCCCCTAGTATAGTTAGCTTAGCTATAATTCTTCTTGATGCCCCTACATGCCCTTCCAGCTTGTCCCTTTGGCCTTATTTCTCCTTCACTCCCTCCTCCACAACTTCCGCACGCTTCCACCTTCCCCTTTATTCTTCTTTCCCTTTCCATTTCCCCTTTGTGCACCTTCCTTTTACACACCGTCTTTCATTCCCTATCTATCACACACTTCTTACATGCACATATGTAGACGCACCTTATAAATTAGTCCCCAACATGTCTCCTTCACACATGTCTTTCCACATGAGTTCTGCGCATTCCCTTGCCCACATTCTTCCCTTGCACATTAAGCCTTCATACTAGTGCATTGTGCACTTCCTTCCTTTTTGGCTTGAACTGTGTGTCTTTTCCTTTCTTCCGCCATGCATTCCTCGACAAATACCTATGACCTACATGCATAATTGCATATTTTTACAAATATGCATCTTTCCTCTCACCTCTGCATGTAACCTTTTTGTGTGCCTGTCTTCTACATTTTCATGCCTCTTGCTTTCATGTGTGCCTTTCTCTTTCTTCTGCGCCAACCTTTATGCCACGTGGAAACCTATTAGACTTGAGTGTGCTACACACAACTTATCAAAGTGTGCCAACATGGCTCCAAATTCCTACAACAAACCACTGCGTGACATGTGGCAGAAATGAAAAATAAATGAACAGCTTGCCAAATCCTTCAGTCGATCAACATATGCCACATGTCATTGTGTGTTTAGTCTACACTGCACACGTTCCAATTGCCATAATTTTTGATGTAGGAATCTGACACACGCACACCCAGGCTCATTTGGAAGCTATTAACATGGGCTACATGTTGGAATTTTCAAATTTTTGATTTTGGAGGGATTTGGTAGGTAGAAAATAGGGAAACATCACTCATATCATTAATGCACACATCCAATCAACCTATACACCCATATTTCACCAAATATTGCCTCTTTCCTTCTTCCACAATCAAAACAGATATGGGGAGGTACATCTGAGAACCTTGCAGGTAGATTTATAGGCATTTATTGCTTTTTATTGGTGGTTGACGATATGAATATGAGTTTTCCTCTTGTTTCTCCTCCTATTGTCTCTTTTTTCTTCTATAAACTATAGAGCTTTGCTCATAAAAACGGATCCCTCTTTGTTGTAATGACACCATGCCAAAATGGTGGCCAGCTTCTCATGAGTTTCAGACCTTGGAATTGGTTTCTGCAATGTATTCCCGCCTCCTGCTATGAATTTAACTGACTATGCATCCTTTAAGCAATAAAAATCAGGTTTTTGGCACTTCTTTCTACCCTTTTCTCATTTATATTGCATCTTTCCTCTCTGTTCATTTTTTTTTACATGTTGTGTGCATTTATTTCATGTAGGTCCCATTTTTATGTGTTGTCAATGTGTGGGAAGCCGAGTCTGCATGGTTCTTGTCTATGGCATGCCTTTCCACCCTATCTCCTATGTTTTCTCTATTTCCTTCCTCTTGTGGAGAGTGATCGACCCTCTTTCTAGTGCTATCACCTTCCCTTAGCTTAGGAATTCCCTTTTGCATCTCATTCTCACCCTGGTCCCTTGGAATCATAGAGTAGCAATAGATAACTTCATTTCCAGCATTAGGAGTAGTGTTGGCATTAGAAATAAGTAGAGGAGCCATCCTTCTTCGGAGGTCTACCTCAAGTGCACAAGGTCCCATAACTTGGACACAATCCCATTATTGCCTTATCGACCTAGTTCAATCTGATCTAGGATATGTGCAAGTTTGAGCTCCAACATAAATACACTATAAATTCATCTTGTTGAGTGAAAAGTGTGGAGATTAAAACTAATATACTAATCCTAAAGTAATAATAACATAACAACTAATACTCTTTACAAAAAAATATGGGAGAGTGTCCTATTTCTTCCTTCCTTCTATCTACTAAATAAATGGCATATTATTATCATGTTTTCAACTATTCAAGTAAATAACTATTCCTCTAGGATCTTGTAGACCACCAAATATTATTCAATATTCTCCAAATACGTGCACAAAAAGTTGGAGCTTGCTTTCAAGTAGTCTAAATCTTAGGTGTTTTAGGCTCGAGCTTCCATGTTTATGTCTGAAGATCTTAGGTGAAAGTCTTAAGTTTTTATGTATTACTACAAATTTGTAGTGATATAGTTTAAATCCTTCTCCTTTTCCAAAATTTTAGGCCCCGATCATCTTGTTATTCCTTTATCACTCTTTAATCTTAATCATTTCCCAATTTTTCTTAATAAACCATCTACCTCACAAGAATTATTAGAGGTTAGGATATAAATAAAAAACTATGCCTTATGAAGTTAATTCATCATCTATACCTTACACTTAAAATTTAAAACAGTTAAAAATATTTTTAAACATGATTATTTTCATTAAAAACTTACTAAAAAATGAAGAATTATGTTATCCATTATGTGTTTGTGTTGTCTTTTATGTCAATTTTATTGATGAAAAATGGGTAATGTGGTCATGTGAGTCTCCATGATGTGTTATTTAAGTGTCAAGAACGAAGACTGAGTGGTTTACTGAAGGTCTAGGAGGTCCCAGTGTTTGGTTTGTTAGGTAGATTCATGGTTTTATTCCTTCTAAAGTGGTTGAAGGTTGTCATGATGTCATACATGGTCATTGAGGTGTGTTATAGGTGTCCTTGAGTCTGTATGAGGTCAGTATGGTCAGATCACATGGTTTCATGGTTGAGTCAGGTCATTCTGGGCCTATTCCTAGCCCTAGAGCATGCAAAATGGTAAGGAGGTATGATATTTATACCTAATTAGTCTTCTTGGAATATGGCGACATGATATTTTAGATGTATGGTGATTTTTAGGTCAAAACTCAGAGGTATGATGCATGTTTGAGGTCCTTGGGAAGCAAGCAGGTGAGATCAAACAAAAATGCATGGGCAAATGAGATTGGATGTAGATTTTTAGAGCTATCTGGGATATGAGGTGCATTTTTACATTTAAGAGGATATTTTCATGATGTTGCATGACAATTTTCAGGTCAAAGTGCTGAATATTTTTGAAGATATGCAAATTTTGGTAAAATTGGGTGAGTAACAAAGTGTTTTTAAGGAAAATGTGAACCTTATGATGCTCGTTGTGAATTGTATGCTTTGCATGGGAACCTAAGATATTTGGAATGAATTCTTAGTTAAGTTATGAATATTTCACAAAAATAATGAGGTGGTTTTATTGTCACATTTTTATGAATGATTGTTAACAAGGTAAGTTGGTTTGAAACCCTAACAAAACACTAGCTAGGAGAAACTTGGAGAAGATTACTTGTACTAGCCCAGCTTTGATTGGTTTTTCAAAAATAATGATTGGAATTTACAGAGGACTCTTCTAGATTTCCATAAAGGTATATTAGAGCATGTTGATTAAGTAAAATGTTGATTTTGAGTAGTTAATCTAAACTAGGAACAACAATAAGTAATAGTAAATAAATGTAGTAAATAAATATGGAAAATTACCCAAGTAACTAATCTAATGAAAATAGAAACCCTAATCCGTAAGAAGAGTAAGGGAGTGACTTAGCTGATTCATAGGATGATTTGGACTGTGTCATAAATTAGACTGAACAATCTAGAAGTAGGAACAAATATGTAGAGATCCTAAAAATGACAAGATTTGGGCTATTTTGATGGACCTGGGGTGCCTGGGAGAGGATCAGGGTGCCTGTGGGTGCACCTAGTATGATGTTTTGGGTGCCTTGGTCTATGCAGGAGGTTTAAAAACCAAACTTATGGTAGGTTGGATTGATGATGCAAATCCCTCGCTATTTGTCATGTGTAACTCGCTGCTCTGTGCTAAATGCTGCCACTGATCAATGATGAAAGTGTAGACCTGCAAAACCCCAAACAAGCATCAAACCCTAAAAAAATAAAAATGTAAATGAAGGGCTTGGATTGTCCTCAGCACGTTCATAATGGTGGACTTACTAACTGAGCACTATTCACTACATTGCAGACCCAAATATAGTTTTTAGTGTGTGTGTGTGTGTGTGTGAATCATGCCCTAGGTTGCTCTTGTGCCAGTCACACTTTGTGAAAGTAGCGAGACAATAACTATATGCAGAAAATGTAATAAATGGTGGATGGAATAGAATAAAATTCCCTCCTATGCTTGTGTGATGCAGATGAACTAGCCTTGTCCCTTGTGATGGAGCTAGATGGATGCAACAAATGAGCTCTAGATGCCTTAGATGAGATACAACTCTAGGTGGATGATAGTAGTGACTAGTGCTTGGTCCCTCATTATGGTCTCATAACTTTATATTTATATTAGGTTAGTCTTGATCTAATTTTGTAATTAACCTGAAATGGCTGAACACCAAAAATATAGAATGTTCAAATGGCCTAGAAAGTGCCCAAAAAGTGGAGAGAAAGTACAAAAAGGCTTAGGTGCCCCAATTGGGACTAGGGAATTCATAGAAACCCTAGTACTAGCCTGGGTGCCCTAGTTAAGGCTAAAATGATGCAAGGATGCCAAAAAAAAATTAGGCATGTATGTGGTGAAGGTCAGGAATAATGAAATAAATAAAATGAAAATTACCAAGAAATATAAGGGATGATTAATAATTTATTCATTCAAAAACTATTTGAATAGTAGTATGATACTAGGTACTAAATATTACCCAAAATGCATGAATTAGTTTCTACAATTTCTCCCTCTTTATATTGCAAGAGTGGAACACTCGGTAAAATAAAGTAGATAGAGTTGCATACCTGATGTCTATGTAGAGTGATGTAGAAAAGCTTGTCAAAATTACTAGAAAAAGTCATGGAGTGATAAAAATATGATGGAGAGTGGAAAAATCAAGAATGAAAAAGCACAAACAAAGTGATGAGAGTGAACCCAGGTCAAAAATGGAAACACATGTGTAGCTACCTGATGTGTGTAATGTACCTACATGGTTAGTATGGTGTGTGCTGCCATAAAATGTTGTTTTCGATGCCATTTTTGACATCGTCTTCATTTGCTTTCTGTTGTTCTTGACTTATTTCTGTCTCATACTAGTCAGACGTATAAGGAGAAGGTGATTAAGTAGTCAAATACGAATGTATGTGTAAAATTTCATGTAAAATACGCATGTATATATATATATATATATATATATATATATGCAAAAAACATGTAAATGTAAAATACATAAATGAAAAAATGGAATATGTGTACCAGATGCACAATGTGTGTGTGTGTGTGTGTGTGTGTGTGTGTGAGAGAGAGAGAGAGAGAGAGAGAGAGAGAGAGAGAGAGAGAGAGAGAGAGAGAGAGAGAGGAGAGAGAGAGAGAGAGAGAGAGAGAGTAGAAGGATATCCTGTAATGTTATTTTTTTTGGCAATCTCATGCTACCTTACACCGAAGAAGTGTAGGAAGAAATTTGTATTCTTATCCTCCAACATGTAACTACTTCCCTGAAGACAATATGTGAAGTGATCTATGATACTATCTGGGTTTTTCATGGGAGATCTGACACTGACTGGTAGAAGATTACGTATAGGAAGGAATTATGACTATATCCTCCAACCTATTAACCACTCCACCAGAATTCTAAGGATAACCATTTTCTATAAAACCTGTTGTATATGGGGTTTGTAGACTGTTCTGAACCCATTCGCTGGATGTAACCCATAATGCTCCAACGGAAAAAACTTGAACTAAACCAAACCAGTGTAGAAGTTTTGTGTAATGTATAAAACCTGAAACGATGCCCTCCTCATTAGGGGCACATACAATGTCATTTGATAGAAGAATGCAGGCCCCAAAAGAGGACTAACCACATGAACACTATAAATTTACCATATAAAGGGAAAGGAATGTACTTGGTCGAAACCAAGGCATGCAAAAACAAGAATGCTAGCCAAAAGATAAAGTGTTAATACAAACAAAGTATGCATGTAGAAGAAAATTTGTAAACTATGCGTAAATAATGTATAGGCTATTCCAAGAAATATAGTAATGTAAACATGCAAGAAGACAATCATAGAGCCACAAAAATAAGGTTGCAAACATGGGACATCATTTACATGATGTCTCAATATATGCAAGGCCATCATGACCGCATGCAAATAAACAAGTATGCACATCAAACATAAGGTGCCAGTCCCACATACAAGAGAAAATAATAGCACACAAGTAGTAAACAAACATAGATAATAGCCATGGAGGAAATTAATCCTACAAAAAAATGCTGCACATGAAGCACCCATTATGCATGTTAGAAAGATAACCTATTATGTCGAAAGAGTTTATAGAACCAAGTAATGTAACGTGCTACGCAGAAAATAAAACAATAGAACCTATGTAAGAGACGAATGTGGATGCCCCCAGTGACCATTTTAGGATAGGTGGAAGGAGAGCATTCATGCTGCATGAAATATACTAGTGTCTTTGGTCATAAATAGATAAAGGATGAGTGAACGTGCATATGTGGATGCTATAGATAAATGACATACAAGATATTTAACTAGCATGTGCATTAAGACGACCATATATAAGTAAAATTGAGCAATAATAAAAGAAACCAAGATATGTAATATGTTGTGGATGGATGGAATGGAATGCAAGATGGAATGATTGGATCTTCACATACCCACAAGTGAATGTAGTTGTATGCAGTGAGGTTTATTTAGTTTACCCCCTCAGTAGTTCAAGAATGAATCAGTAAAAGAGAGTGCGACATTCGGGAAATGGTCTGAAGTGTTTGTTATGTCTAATGCGCTGTGATGAATTTGTGATGAAGGTGTGTGACATATAGAAGATGATGTGTGCATGAACCTTATAGACTAATGCATATATAATGACAAAATGAGCGTAGGAGTTATGATTTAGCCTAAAGTGTGTATCACTACAAGTTGAATATAGGAGGGAGTGGTGGTGTATCCTAAAGCGTATACCACTATAAGATGATAAGAGTTGGTGAACGGTTAGCCGACAGCGTTTGTAACTAACCTAGAAATTTCACATGAAGAAATGTCGAATGATGAAACGTGTGGTGAAGATAAGGTCCATTTTAGTTGTAAACCCTCATGCAAGTCGAGTATGGACCGAGGAACTAAAGTGTGTCATAAGGTAGTGATTGCAACACCTAGAAGACGATATAATATAAGTAATGATGAAAGATGACCATGTGATGAGTATAATATGTACATATGTAATGTTCAATGTGTAGAATAACCTAATAGTGTGAAGATGCGCGATAGAATGTATGTAAAGTGAATAATGTACAGTGATGCTAGATGTAATATGAGTATAACATTTAGTAACTAGTGAAGAGTAGTATGATATATGATGTGTAGATTGTGTGATGATACTACAGATGTAATGTAATAGAAGTATTTCCAGATGTAAGGTGAATGTGATAGTACGATGTAAAATGTCTAGACTCATATAGTGTATGAATATGTAATATAGTAATAATAGTATGAAATGAACCTGATGTTAGTATGATGTTGCAGTGTAAACTAAGTGTAGGATGTAGGAATCGTAAGACACATGACGTGAATAGTGCAGTGTAGAGATGCATGATGTGTAGATAAAAGAATAGTGTGTAAATCTACTATATAATGTGTTGGATGAATAGGATGTAATGCGTAGAATTGTAACTAAGAGAAGTGATGGCATATGTATAATGTATAGATGCAGAATGATCGAGATTTTATGAAAATGTATGATGTAGGACACGATATGTGTGAATAAATGTAGATGTGTAAGATATATTGTGCACTATGTGGGGTTCATGTGTAGTAAACCCTCAACAGTCAAGTGTGAACTGAAGCACAAGAGTGTGTTATCGGGTAATGATGACTGCTATAAGTGTGTGATGAGTATGCTTATACTCTTATATTGTTGTACGACTATGAAAATATTATGGATGCGTAGATGCTAAGAGTATGATGTAGTATTATGTAAAGATGATAGAATGGGGGTAGTGTAAATACTATGCCCCCCCAAGTATGCGAGATGAAGGAGGCAAATTATATAATGTCATATAAAAGATCATCACTTCTTAGGGTAATAAGTCAAATGGATAAGCATTGGTGACCTGCTAAGCTAATAGTATATTTTTGATCATGCATAATGAGACATTGAGGTATAAGTTAGATACATACCCATAACATATTCCTCATCAGTAAATGGAGGGAGTGGAAAATTCACGTTCGCATACCAATCGAGTGAGATTCTTATTGTATGACCTAGAAAAGGAACTATTGCAAATTAATATATGTCCAAAAGGCATAGGGAAAGAGACATGTTTAAATGATCAAGATCTAGAGTTCACCCAAATATAATCAAGCCATGATTTCCCCAATGTATGTGGAGAACAGTGAGGAGTGCATGATATATATACTGGACCATAATATGAAAGACACATAAACAATAAGTCAACGGTAATAGTGATGATGCCACAATAGAGATGATGAATCATATGGTATGCAGGATAAAGGTCCTCGAAAGAAAAACCTATTCAAGCCAAATCTTCATGTGTATAGATAATTTCATCACAAGTATGATAAAATGGAATATGTTCCCAATATGAATAATTCATGAAGAGTTTACAAGTGAATGGTAAGTGTAGCTAATGTAGGTGGTACATGTGAGGGTGCATGGGTGATAGAGTGATGTCTCATAGAATATAAAATCCCCTGGTAACGAATCATAGTAGTAGTAGTAGCAAGTGGCATATAATAAACTTCATCTATCACACAAATAAGACCTTCAAGTGGTGGAAAGTGAGGTGGTTATTCCAAAGGTTGAGTATCATCTGTAGTCTCAATGTGTGGAATAGGAAGACTAGTGTTAGGATCTCGGTCACAATATTAGAATGGATCATGATCACGTAAAATGGTATCCTTAACGTGTTCATGTAAGAAATTAACACAATGATGTACCGTAGAGGTGACAACCTTCATGGCATGAAGCCATGGCCTACCCAACAAACAATTGTAAGAGATTGGGAATTAATGACGAAAAACACGATGTTGACAGTTTTTGGCCCTATAATGATAAGTAGTGTAATGTGACCGAGACATGGACAGACAGAACAATCATAAGATCACAATGAGATATAAGATGGACTAACGTCACAAGCAGAAATATCAAAAGCTTCAAGGAATGATATGGGACATAAGTTGAGTTTAGATCCATTATCAATTAGAGTGCGCTTGACTCCTACATTGCAAATACAACACATAATATGTAAAGGTGGATCATTGTCAAAGGTATGAATATCAGCGGGAGGATTAGATTTGAATGCTATATGTTGCAAAAATGTGTCAACAAACATTTGGTAAAGGGAATCAGGATGCATATCAGCAAAAAAGTGAGTAGTAGCAAGAAGATATTATATTTTATGCCTTAAATCAGGATTGGAAAGCAGATGATCATTAATTGATATATTCATGATGACAAAACCCTAACGTGACAAGCAATGAATGAAGAAACTATAAGCGTGAAGATCAAGTTAGGTTCACCAAAATAATTAACTAAAATTTTGATTTTGAGTAGTTAATCTAAACTAGGAACAACATTAAGTATTAGTAAATAAATGCAGTAAATATATATGGAAAATGACCCAAGCAACTAATCTAACGAAAATAGAAACCCTACTATGTAATAAGAGTAAGGAAGTGACTTAACTGATTCAGAGGCTGATTTGGACTATGTCGTAAATTAGACTGAATAATCTGAAAGTAGGAACTAACATGCAGAGTTCCTAAAGAGGACAAATATGGGCAATCTGAGTGGACTGACACATCTGGGAGAGGATCAAGGTGAATGTGGGCACCCTAGTCTACGTTCTAGGTGCCCTGGTCTGTGCAAGAGGTCTAGAAACCAAACTTGTAGGGTATGTTGATAATGTGAAGCCCTCACTATCTATCACATGTAATTATTTGCTTTGCGTTGAATGTCACCAGTGATCAAAGATGAAAGATAGACCTGTAAAACCTTAAACAAACATCAATCCCTAAAAAAAGAAAATGCATATGATAGGGTTGGATTGACCTCAACTATCATAATGGTGGTCTTACTAAGTGTTGCACTACATTGCAGACCCAAATATAGTTTTGAGTGTGTGTGTGTGTGTGAATCATTCCTCGAGTAGTTGTTGTGCTAGTCACACTTTGTGAAGTAGCAAGCTAAATATGTGTAGAAAAATGTAATAAATGGTGGATGGAATAGAATTAACTTCCCTCCTATGATGTGTGATGTAAATGAACTAGCCTTGTCCCTTTGAGATGGAGCTAGATGGATGCAAATGAGCTCTAGATGCCTTAGATGGATGCAACTCTAGGTGGATGATAGTATTGACTAGTGCTTGGTACCTCATTATGGTCTTATAAATTTATATTTATGTGGTTCTCTTGATCTTATTTCGTAATTATCCCCAAAATGGCCGACCACCAAAAAATCTAGAAAGTTCAAACGGCTAGAAATTTCCCAAAAAGTGGTGGGAAAGTACAAAAAGGCTCAGGGCACCTCGACTAGGACCAAGGCGCCCATGGGAGTCCCAGTAAAGCAGAGATTAATGTAGGATGATGAAAACAACCTGAGCAAGTGTGGGGTGAAGGTCAAGAATGATGACATAAATCAAATAAAAATGGCCAAGAGACATGGGTTAATTAGTAATTTCTTAGGTCAAAAACTTAGAAAGTAGGGTATTTGACACGAAACGTCAATTTTTAATTCCATGATAACTTCAACATTCTTCGTGTACACCGTTTCTTTTTTATTTGGATCTTCTTCTAACAGAAATTCTCTCTCTACATCGAGTGTTGTGTTATCATATTCCAGAATTTGTGAGTGTATGTATTTCTGTAGATCTCTTACATGTGTAACTTTGAATGGAATACATGTGAAGGCACCCTCAGGATCGTTTGTGCACGACTTCATGGAATGCTTAAGAAATTTCAGCTTCGGAAGGTATGCCTGTGTGATCTTGATTGGAAAGTCCATTTTTATTTCACAATTTGCCCTTGTTGTGCCCTAGTTTTCTTCTTCACACTTGTACTTCGATTTCTCTTCTAGCTTTTCATGCCTTAGTTTGGTTCCCTTCGAAATATTTTATATTGTTGTCGATCCACCTACCACATTTGTTTCTTCTTACGTAGAAATTTTTTTCTTCGTCTATTGCGGTATGACTCCGTGTATTTTCCATGTTTTTGTAATTTCCTTCATTCGGTGGTTTGTTGTTTGTTCCGCGGATTATTCCTTAGTTGCTTTGGATTGCGGATTTTCTCCTCCTTCGTGTCACAGTTTGTGCTTCCTTTTTCTTTGTTTCACGACATTCTGTGTTGCACAACTTCACTGTGTCCTTTATTTTGCGGTTTCTCTATCTCCTTTTTTATTTCACGGATTTGTTGTTTTCTTTTATTTTGTGGATTTTATCTTTCTCCTTTCATTCCATGGGTATACTTCCTCTGGGTATTTTCATTTCCCTTGATCTACAGGTATATAACCTCTTCGGCTTATGTTTCTCCTTCTCCTTCTTTAGGGAAGAGATGCCCTTGCGGGTTTTCATCCTACCCCTTGACCTATCTACCAAATTTTTAGTTTTCAAATAGGACAGTGTTCTTCTTTTCTTTTTATTTTTCTAAGGGTAGAGATTCCCTTGCATGTTTTCATCCTACCCCTCGACCTACCCACCGAATTGTCAGTTTTCAAATAGGCCAATATTTTTGATTTTTTTAATTATTATTATTTATTTTTGACTACTATGTTATGTATGCCTTTAATCGGGCTCCATTTACATATCCTGATAGCTCGTTCAATTCTAAGGTTTGTACCTTTGTTGCTCCTGAAGGTATTATTTCTTGTACCCCAAAATGACCTTCAGATCTGCAGTCCAGAATTGGGTCATTTAGTGTGATTACACAACATTGAGTTTTCTCCAAGGTGTGGGACCTTGCAAGGTGAGAAAACTCTCCAGATTGAAGTTGGTTCTTACTCCTTTGTTTAGGTGTATGCATGAATTTGCAGAGGTTCAATACTAATTCCTACTCTAAATTCCAAGGAGACAGAGTTGAAGATGCAAGAAAGGGGAAAAAAACTAAGCTAAAATGGTGATACACCAAAGGAGTGATGAACTTTTGTTTTACAAATAAACACAGATCATAAGAATGTAGCACAGAACATGCACAGATTTCCATAATATAATGAAAGATCAGAAGACAATGATAAACACATGAGAGGATTGGAAAATCAATCACAGAACATACATTATCATTCCCAAGTTTAATACAATGCATTACAATGGCAAGGAGGAAAAAATATGTGTTGCAGCCTGTATGAGAGGTCTGAAACTCTACAAATCTACTTGCTAAGGAAGAAAAGAGAGCTTGCAAGAGAAAAATGTCCAACATTACAATAGATTACATCCTTTGCATTTATAGCTGAAGAAAAGAGAGGGAAAACAGAGGAGGAAGCAAATCTGATCCTTTTTCCTCAACCACCCACCATTAACCCTTTCAAATCGGTTGTAATCCATCAAATCGAGCTCCTCTGCTTTCTGTTTTATGTGTTGGAGAGAAAAAATGATGAATTTGGTGAAACACAGCTCTCAAAGCAATCTGATCTCACATTTATGGCATGAGAAGACATTTTAGGGTTTTCCTCCATCAAAATGAGCTGATTCTTCATCCTTGGCGTGTGGGAGAAAGCAACCATGGCGGATTTGAGAAAAAACAACTCATTTGAAGCAATCTGGTACGCATTGAAGGAGTGAAAGATGTTTTTAACATTTTCTCCATCAAAACCTATAAAAAATGATGTTTTTATTCCTCCAATGCATAGAGGGGCTCGAGACCTTTCCAAAAAGTTTGATTTTGTTCAAATCTGATCTCTGGATCGAAAGATATGTGCATCTAAAGATTTAGGGAAAAAACAAGGCATAAATTTGGGCACAAATTTTGAGGCACAAATTAGGGCACACTTGGCAGCAAAATCAGATTTTGAAAATGGGTCCACGGGGTCAAAATTTACTTTTTGCACTTTTGGAAAATTTTCCAAAAAATCCCCACGCCTCCACCGCTCTGAGACACGTGGCACCTCCTGGTTTGCCGATGGAATCGCGGGCCCAAACCTCACTTTTTCCTTTTTAAATTTTCATTGGGAAAATTTCCCAAAATTTACCCCGTGCACTCTGCTCTCTCACTGGTGACACGTGGCACTTCTAGTTGGTTGATGGGGATGTGCCTCATCTTTTTTCCTTTTGTGCCTTTTTAACTTTGGCAAAAAACCAAAAAATTCCTCTGTTACCTCCGACTCCTCTACTGCAAACAGGACCACGTGGCGGCTTCAAAATGATCCATGTGCGGGCCTTCGGGCCAAAATTTGACTTTGGGAATTTAACCCCAAAGGGCTAAATGCCAAGTTTTCCTCCGTGGGCCTCGCGCCAACCCATTTTCTTCCTTCATCGGGCCGGCGGGCTTTAAAAATTTTTCCTTTGCACCTTTGACCAAAGTGCCCAAAACTTAAAATTTCCCCTGATGTCTCACCGCTCCGCCTTGCCACGTGGCACCTTCTCATTGGCCGTGGGCCTGTCTAGGGAAAATTTCCCCAAAAAACTCCGCCGAGCCATAACTCAAAAATTACAAGGAGTTAGGAGGAAAATTTTACCTTTCTGGAAAGGTAAGAAAATTCTCTATCTGATGGAATCATACCCAAAAAATTTTGAGTCCTTGAAGTGTGCAAAAATTTCATTTTAAGTACCAGCAAAGGAAAGGAGGAGGAGTTAGCCAAAAATAAGCATGGGCTTATTTTGGATAACAATTTTGGTGACTCAGAGGGGTCATCTACCTGCTAGATGAAGTGACCAGCTGCCTGAAGCAATCCATTGGGCAATGGAGTCATGAACTTAACTGCCTGTTACTCTCAATTCATTAGAAAATCTCTAAGATGAAGATTGTGAGAGTAGAAAAATCACTTTGACCTAGAACATGATCTGCAAAAGATGCATCCTTGGGGCAACAAAACCTGTGCCAAAGCACTTAGGGAAATGTAAATCTAAGCTACAAAAAACAATGTGCATAAGCACTTGGAGGAATGAAAAATCTAAGCTAATATGTACAAGGTGAGAAGTTTCCCTTCTAGTAGCAATGCTTTAGATGGATTCCATTAACTGGAATCTGCAGTTCCTCACCATCCAATGTAGACAATTGGAAGGCATTGTTGTTTTTGCATTTTGTGACCATGTAGGGGCCACTCCAAATGGCATCAAATTTTGAATGCCTTCCTGGATTTTCTCGGTCTGCATCCCATTTCAACACTAAATCTCCAACTTGGAAAGTTCTAGCCTTAGCTTTCTTATCAAAGCTTCTCTTGATCAATGCTTGGTCCTTTTCCATTGTTTGGGCTGCATGCTCTCTGATTTCTTGGAGTTCCATCAATTCTACATATCTAACCTCCATGGGCTCAAACTCCAACAATTCCAATTGCTTCATGAGTTCCAATGTTGGCAACTCAAGTGACATAGGCAAGACTGCCTCTTTCCCATAAACAAGTCTGAATGGAGAGTTACCTGTGGATCTCTTGGGAGTTATCCTATCAGCCCATAGAGCTGATTTGAGCTTAGTGTGCCAAGTCCTCTGATTTTCATCAAGATTCCTCTTGATGATCCTTAATAGATTCTTGTTTGTGGACTCAGCTTGGCCATTACCTTGAGGGTAATAATTTGATGAAGTGCTCAAATAGATCCCATTTCTAACAGCCCATTTAGTGACCTTTGATCCTATGAATGCCAATGCATTATCTGATATTATAGTGGTAGGTATACCAAATCTGGTTGTTATCCCCTCATAGAAGTCTAGAATGCTGGATTCATTTGCCTCTTTGAGTGCCACCACCTCAGTCCATTTGGTGAAGTAGTCTGTTGCTGTTAGAATCCATTTGTGCCCTTGGTTTGAGTTTGGATTAATGACTCCAATGAATTCCAAACCCCATTGCATGAATGGCTGGTCAACTGAGATTGGGTGTAATGGAAGTGTTGCTAACCTCTCTTTTCCTGTGAAGAATGCACAATTCTTGCACCTCTTGATCCATGCATAACAATCACTAAACACTTTGGGCCAATAATAACCAGCCTTCATGATCTTGAGAGTTGTCACTCTTGGAGAAAAATGACCCCCAGCTGATCCATTATGGAACTCTTCTAACATTTTCTCAATCTAATTTGTCCCAATGCACCTCAACAACACTCCATTGATATCTTTTTTGAACAAGACACCATCAATAAGTGCATACGGAATAGCCTGCAATCTGAAGTGTCTTCTTTTGGATTTGTTCATCTCTGGAGGGCATAGGCCTATTTGTAAGAAGTGCATTATGTCTTGGGTCCAGCAAGGAGTGAGCACACCACCATTTTCTTCTTGAACATCTCTTTGTTCTTGGCTGTCCTGCAGCATCAAAACAACATTCTTCTCTTTGCTTGCTTCAATTGGTTGACTCAAGGCCAATTTCTCACACAATCCCTTTCCTTGGACCAGCTTGGTGACTTTGATCTCAATGTCATACTCCATGACACGAGTAATCCACCCTGCACATTTTTCATTTAGATCTTTGTTGAGGAGGAAGTCTTTAACTCCCACATGAGAAACCAACAGTTGAACCTTGTTGTTTGAAACTAGATGCTTAAATTTCTTCAAGCTCCTAATCACTGCAAGAACATGCTTCTCAATGAAGGAATACCTTACTTCATAGTCCTCCAAGCTTTGGCTAAAGAAGGCAATTGGCTGCTCTGCATTTTCTTGTTCTGTTGTACTAAAATTGCAGAAATTGTATCACCACCACCAAATGCATAAAGGATGAAGTCTTTGGAGAAATATGGGTTAATGAGAGTTGGAGCCCATGAGATAGCTTCTTTGATTTCCTCAAAACTTTCCTTACCTTCAGCTATCCATTTGAAAGCCATACTTTTCTTCAACATCATAGTTATTGGCTTGACAAGGGCTACAAAGTTTGGAACAAACCTTTGAACAAAATTGATTCTTCCCAAGAAACTTTGAAGAGCCTTCTTATGACTTGGCAATGGTAGTGCTCTTATTTCTTCAACCCTCTCTAGATCAATTGCTAACCCTTCTTTGGAAACAATGTGGCCTAGGAGCTTGCCTTCATGAGCTAGGAATATGCATTTTTTGGGATTCAAGGATACCCCAAATCTTCTACATCTTTGGAACACTTGTCTCAAATGAAAGAGATGGTCTGCTACACTTTTAGAAAATATAGTAATATCATCTAGGTATATCAGCACTATTTTGTTGATCAATCCCTTGAATTCCATATCCATTTCCCTTTGGAAAGTAGCTCCAGCGTTAGACAGCCCAAATGGCATTTTTCTATATGCATAGGTTCCCCATTTGGTGGTGAAGGCTATTTTGAACTGATCATCTTCCTTTACCATGATCTGATTGTACCCTGAATAACCATCTAGCAATGAAAACCTCTCAGAGCCAGCAACAACTTGCAAAATATGCTCCATAGAAGGAAGTGGGTAGTGATCCTTGAGGGATGATCTGTTCAAATCTCTAAAGTCTACACACAACCTGATTTCCCCACTCTTCTTTCTAACTGGAACCAAGTTTGCAACCCAACTTGAATGCTTGATGGGGAATATGATACTTGCTTCTATTAACTTATTCAATTCCTTCTTCATGAGAGGCTCAATGTGTGGATTGACCAGTCTTTGTTTTTTCCTGATGGGCTTAGCACTTGGATCTAGTTCAATTGTGTGTTGAGCTAGCTTGGGATTGAAACCTCTCAAGTCTTCATAGCTCTAAGAAAATACATCTGGGAACTCTTGGAAAAGTTGCATGAATTCATACCTTTCTTGCTCGGTTGCCACTTTACCAATTTGAAGTGACTTGCCTTCTCCAACTGAGATGGGCTCTGAATCCTCTCCCTTGACTTGGATGTTTGCTTTCTCCTTCCTAAATTGATCATTAGGATTGAAGATAGACTCTAAAGTCACAAGTCCTTTTGATAGTTTGTTGGTTCTCAGCTGTACCACTTGATCACCATACTGCTGTCCCAAATTTTCCTAATTTTTGGCTGAGAACTCAGCTTCCTCTTGCAAGAAATTGATGATTTGTTGGTCACTCTCAAACACTTGCCAACTTGCATTATTGTCTGGTACTGATGGCCTCACAATCACATGGATGTTTGGCTACATTTTATCTCTTTTGATACTCTCCACAACATCAAAAGTTTCTCCAACTGCTGCAAGCCTATCAACAGCTTGGTTCTCTTTCCTAGGGATGGAGTTGATGCCAAAACCCTCAAAATCCTCAATGAGATCCCACACCCTATTCCTATAAATTTTGAGCAAGTCATTCTTGGCAGCATGTTGTCCTTTAACTTGATTAACAATCAGCTCACTATCACCAAAGACTTGTAAGTTTTTGATGCCTCTCTTCCTTGACCAATGCAATCCATGTATCAAAGCTTCATATTCAACAGTGTTGTTAGAACATGCAAACTGAAATCTAAAAGCTGAATAATACTTAATGCCTTGAGGTGAAACAAGCATAGCTCCTCCTCCTACACCTTGTCTACTTCTTGATCCATCAAAGAACAACTTGCCATACCTCATTGTCATCTCTATGGTCTGGCTTGGTGATGCTAGGAAGAGGTTGATTTTCTTCATGCATGTAATAGACTCCTAGTTCAGATTCCTCCATTTCCTTGTAGGGATCAAAATCATGTACCTTGCTTGCCCATTCATCAAGAGTCAAATCTGGAATGTTTCCAACTTTGGTGTCAGCTTCATGTGTGTTTGGATAATCCTCTTGATCAAATGTTGAACAGTTGGCATTGATTGGGCTTGGAGTATGAGGCTCTATGTGAAAGTTTGCAATAGGTTCAGACCTGATTGTGGCCTTGGCTCCATACCTTGTCCTAAACAACATGTGTGACCAATCAAAAGATAGGTAGCCTCTAATTCTAGCTGTGAAATCCCTTGACAAACATAAGGCAAAGAGTGGTGGAAAATCTATCACTGACACATCTTGCAAAATAGTGACATTGGGGCATGCATGCAAAGTAAGGCTCAAATATTTAATTACCCCAACTGTTGTTACTATTGTCCCATCTAATTGCACCACCCCCTTGGATATGACTTCATATTGAAGGCCCAGATGATCAGCTATTTTCTTGGGCATCACGGAACTACTTTCCCCAGAATCAATCATACAATTATGTACTAGTTTATCCCCAATGATTAATGAAACATAGAATGGAGGGGGCTTCAAATTTTTACCTTGTTGTCCTCCATGATTTCCCTCAGGCTGAGTGGCATTTGTGAGTACCTTCTCTGGCATATGAGCTAGCTGATTTGAGGTTGACCAATTCTTCATGGCAGCTTGTAATAGATCCCTTTGTCCTGGGATGGATAGTGACTCCCACATAGATATGTTCACATTGGTCTTCTTCATTTGTTCAATGATGTTAAATGGGGATGAACCATCTTTTTTCTGCCCTTTAGTCTACACATTCTTTTCTTGTACATGGGCTACAACAACTGGCATTTGAGCTGGTCTAGAAGGTGGCTTGGGCTGTCCTTGCACATTTGGAACTGCATTTTTCTTGCCAACACCTTGTGGAGTGATGGAAGGTTGTGAATCACTTGGACCTAATGACTGCCCTTCACCAATATTCCTCTTCTTTGACCATGTGTTAGCTGCTACACTCTGAGAAGGTGTTTGATTCACACCACAAAAATCTTCAGCCTACCAATTCACAAGTGTAGTCTCATTTGGAGTTGTATCTTGTTGAGATGTCCCTTGTTGTTGGTTTTTTCTCCACTTACTTCACTCTCCACACCAGTTTTTGTCACCATCAAATCTTGGTTCAAAGCACCATTGAAGCACATAGATTGGTTGTGAGGTTCATTGCATGGGAAACACCAGTCATACTCTTGAGCTATATTATTTTGCACTGGCACTAAGGCTTTAGAGGTAGATGCAACATTGGGGTTATAGGGCTGAAATGGTCTATTGGCAGGAGGCCTTACTTGATTTTGATTTGTAGCTGGGTTGGGTGGCCTATTAGGTTGATATGGTTGTCTATTAGGCTGAGTTTGAGGCTGATAAGAAGGCCTAAAACTTTGAGCTTGCTGTCTCTTGAGTGTAACCAGCTCATTGCCCAAATTTTGCAATTGTTTCATAACTTCTTGGAGCTCATTTGAGGCACTAGAGGATGAAGTAGAAGTTTCATTTGAACTCTATGGTTTCTAGGAGTGGGAATAGGAGCTAAAGTAGGTGTTTGACTAGTACTTGGGCTTCCCAACTCTGGATATAAGGGCATAGGAGGCCTAGGTGCAAGTTTACCAGCTTGGATCAAACAATTCTCAGCCCTAATGGTGATGTTGTAAGCTGCAGGTAGAGTTATACCTCCCATGGATTGGATCAACATAGAAATGTCAGAATTTAAAGCCTTGAGAAAGTATAAGAAAGCACCTTGAGCTGTTGGCCTCACTACCAATGGGATTCTATCCCATGTTCTTTGAAATCTGAAATTGAAGTCTGTTAGCTACTCATTGGGAGCTCTCTTGATAGTTGTCAGTTGCTCCAATAGAGACAATTTGTCCCCTTTCTCTCCAAATTGGTTATGGAGAGCTGTGCACAACTGGTTCCAATTGTGGATAGAGCCTACCTCAAGGATCCTGAACCATTGCAAGGATTTCCCTTTGAATGAAGATGCCAGTAATTTGACAACAATATCCATCTCAACAATCTCATGGATTACACAAACATTAGCAATGTCTTGGACATGATCACCAGCAGTGGTCTGATTTTCTCCAGTAAAGTATGGAATGTTCTTCAATGCTGTAATTGGAACTGGGTTTTGTGGATTGAGAGCAAGTGGGATGCTGCCAGTAAAGTTGACATAAGGATTGGGTTGTGCCATTCTGATTGGCCTGAGAACCCTTGTTGATTGGATGAAAGGTCTACCAGGTGGAGGAGTTGATAGATTTCTATTTGGTGGAGATGGAGACCTTTGAATCCTTCTTCCCCTTTCTCTTCTTTCTAGGGATAATTGCAGATACTTAGACAATCCCTCTTCTCTGGCCCTTGACCTTGTTTGGATCCTTCTCATGAATCTTCAAGCTTGGACTGCTGAAACCAGTTGATTCTATCCTTTTGGAGTCGCCAGATGTGCAAATCAGGGCTCTTTCAAGCAAGAAACTTACAACAATTGCACATCAAATTTGTTGTAATGAAGATGAAGACCTCTAAGGTCCCACTAGGTGTGCCAAAACTGTTAGTGCAAATCTACAACACCCCAAAATGACCTTCAGATCTGCAGTCCAATAATTGGGTCATTTAGTGTGATTGCACAACATTGAGTTTTCTCCAAGGTGTGGGACCTTGCAAGGTGAGAAAACTCTCTAGATTGAAGCTGGTTCTTACTCCTCTATTTAGGTGTATGCATGAATTTGTAGAGGTTCAATACTAATTCCTACTCTAAATTCCAAGGAGACAGAGTTGAAGATGCAAGAAAGGGGAAACAAAACTAAGCTAAAATGGTGATACACCAAAGGAGTGATGAACTTCTGTTTTGCAAATAAACACAGATCATAAGAATGTAGCACAGAACATGCACAAATTGCCAGAATATAATGAAAGATCAGAAGACAATGATAAACACATGAGAGGATTGGAAAATCAATCACAGAACATACATTATCATTCCCAAGTTTAATACAATGCATTACAATGGAAAGGAGGAAAAAATATGTGTTGCAACTTGTATGAGAGGTCTGAAACTCTACAAATCTACCTACTAAGGAAGAAAAGAGAGCTTGTAAGAGAAAAATGTCCAACATTACAATAGATCACATCCTTTGAATTTATAGCTGAAGAAAAGAGAGGGAAAATAGAGGAGGAAGAAAAATCTGATCTTTTTTCTCAACCACCCACCATTAACCCTTTCAAATCGGCCTGCAATCCATCAAATCAAGCTCCTCTACTTTTGTTTTACATGTTGGAGAGAAAAAATGATAAATTTGGTGAAAAACAGCTCTCAAAGAAATCTGATCTCACATTTATGGCGTGAGAAGAAATTTTTAGGGTTTTCCTTCCATCAAAACGAACTGATTCTTCATCCTTGGCATGTGGGAGAAAGCAACCATGGCAGGATTTGAGTAAAAACAACTCATTTGAAGCAATCTGGTTCACATTAAAGGCCTGAAAGATGTTTTTAACATTTTCTCCATCAAAACCTACAAGAAATGATGTTTTTATTCCTCCAATGCATAGAGGGGCTCGAGACCTTTCCAAAAAGTCTGATTTTGTTCAAATATGATCTCTGGATCGAAAGATATGCCCATCTGAAGATTTAGGGAAAAAACAGGGCATAAACTTGAGCACAAATTTTGAGGCATGAATTAGGGCACACTTGGTGGCAAAATCAGATTTTGAAAATGGGTCCACGGGGTCAAAATTTACTTTTTGCACTTTTGGAAAATTTTCCAAAAAATCTCCGCGCCTCCGCCAACTCTGAGACACATGGCACCTCCTGGTTCACTGATGGAATCGCAGGCCCAAAATTCTGTCTTTTTCCTTTGAAATTTTTCATTGGGAAAATTTCCCAATTTACCTCCGCACTTCTGCCCTCTCCACCGTTGACTGTGACATGTGGCTCTCCCTCATTGGTTGGCGGGGATGCGCCTCAACTTTTGCCTTTTGCCCTTTTTTGCAATTTTGGCAAAATTTCACCAAATCCTCCCCATCGGTCTGACTCCTCCACTGACTGGACACGTGGTGGCTTCAAAATGATCCATGGGCCTTTGGGCCAAAATTTGTCTTTGGGCATTTTTAACCCCCAAAGGGCTAAATTTCCCAAGTTTTCCTGCGCGGGCCTCGCGCCAACCCATTTCCTTCTTCTTCGTCGGGCCTGCGGGACAAAATTTTCCTTTTTGCCCTTTTGACCAAGCACCAAAAAATTTAAACTTCCCCCTGATGTCTGCCACTCCACCCTACCACATGGCACCTTCTCATTGGCCATGAGGCCTGTCTAGGGAAAATTTCCCCAAAAAACTCCGTCGAGCCATAACTCAAAAATTACAAGGAGTTAGGAGGAAAATTTTACCTTTTTAGAAAGGTAAGAAAATTATCTATCTGGATGGAATCATACCCAAAAAATTTTGAGTCCTGAAGCATGCAAAAAGTTTCATTTTAAGTACCAGCAAAGCAGAATGGAGGAGGAGTTAGCCAAAAATAAGCATGGGCTTATTTTGGATAACAGGTCCGAACCATCTGACCTTCAATTTTCCTAGAAGTTTGTACTTGTTGTCATATAACAGAACTTGGTCTCCCACATCAAATTGTTTCTTCTTTATATGGCATTCATGCCATTCCTTTTGTCTTCTTTTGTCTTGTGTCTGATTGTATGTTGCTATGAATATCTTTTCATCCAACTTTTCCAATTCAATCAATCATTTATGCAATGAATCATCCTCCATCATCCTAAATGCTACATCCACTCTCATACTAGGCAGCACAAATTCTATGGGAACTGCAACTTCCAATCCATACACTAATCTGAATGGAGAGTACTTTGTTAGCATTTTGTAGGTTATGCAATATGCCCATAGATCAGATGGTATCTTCAGGTCCCATTCGGTGGTCTGTAGTGAGCATATTTTTGTTAATACTTTCTCCAATACCTTGTTCAAATCCTCAACCATTCCATTTTATTGTGGGTGGTAAGGAGTGCTCTTATGGTGGTTTAACATAAATCCACTTAGCAGCTCTTGGATTGTCTCATTCACAAAATGCTTCCCTTGATCACTTGTGATGCTCAACAGACATCCAAACCTCGTGATTATGTTTTCATACAGAAATTTTGTTGTTGTCTTTGCAATAAGATCCTTTGTAGGGACCACCTCTACCCACCTTTTCAAATAATTTGTCCCTATGATAATAAATCTATCCTAAGAATGTTTGGTGACTAGTCTGATTGGTCCTATAAAGTCAATAGCTCATTTCTCAAATGGGGCGAGAGCCAAGACAGGTCTTAGCAACATCTCATCTCTTGCATTTGGTTTCCCTACTCTTTGACATATATCACATGCTCTGGCATGTTTGTGAGCATCCCTGAATAAAATAGGCCAGCCATCTTCACTTTCCTCGTGGTTTGTTCTCCTCCATTATGTTCACCCGCTATTCCATCATGCGCTTCAATTTACACATTTTTTCTCTCATGTTCTAACACCACTCCTCTCAGAACATCATCTTGACCCTTCTTGTATAATTTCCCCTAAATTAAAGTAAAAGGGAATGCTCTGCTCAATAAATTCTTATTTTGTTGCTGAGTATAGTTAGTTGGGAATTCACCTGTGTGTCGGAGCTGGGAAATTTCATCAAATTCCTTGGGTATAAATTCAATGCAGAATAAATGGGCTCTCAGAAAATCATCCTCGATAGGTCCTTCATCTTCACCATTATCAATTCTTGATAGATAGGCTGGTCCATTATTGAGCTTCCTTGGTTTTACCGCCATTGTGAAATCAAATTCTTAAAATAACATTAGCCATCTGCAAATTCTACCTTGTAGCACAGGTTTGTTGATCAAGTACTTTAATGGTTCGTGGTATGTATAAAATGTAAAGGAAGTGGCTAATAGATATTGTAGATACTTCATGAGTGCGTATACCATACTTAAAGCTTCTCTCTCTGTAGTGGTAGAATACTTCCTAGTCGCAAATGCTACTGGGTGATCTATCTTCCCTTTAGGCTGAGTTAATATATCTCCAATGGCTATCCCTAATGTGTCCACATGTACATGGAATGGAATCTTCCAGTCTAAAAAAATCAATATTGGTGCATGAAGGATTTTATCTTTCAGAATCTCAAATGCATCTGTACATTCTTTGGAACAGAGAATTTTCTTGTTTTTCCTCTTTTTCAATAGTTCTTCTAAAGGAGCACTTATGTCTGCATAATTCTTGATGAACTTCCTATGGTATCCAGTATACCCCAATATTGTCCTTACATATGTTTGTGTTTTCGGTGGTGGTAAATTGAAAATCACTGAAGTCTTAATAGGATCAATCAACAGTCCTTTACATATTATGTGGCCTAATAACATACCAAAAAGAGTCAAGAAGATACATTTTTTTAAGTTCAATGAAATTTGTAATGCTCGACATCTTCGGAACATCAATCTTAAAACTTGTATGTGATTTTTCAATAGGTCATACATCGTCCAATCATCTAGATACTCTTCTAAGAAATCATGAGTGAATTCTCTAAAAGAATGTATCATAATTCTAATGAATACCGTTGGTGCGTTATTTAGGCCAAATGGCATAACTGTATACATAAATGATCCCCATTCAGTACCAAAAGTGGTCTTTCAATGAAATGTTACACATGCCCCAATGATGATACAGGTCTCCTCACAAGGTGTTCGGGATCTGGAAAAGCTCTCCAAGTGTACGTTAACATCCCGCATGCCCCGCTTAGCCTCCACATGCTTTGTTTTGCTCTTTTCCCCTCTTTTCCTTTGCATTTTTGTCTTCAGTGATGAAACTGCCGCCCTGCCTGGGCGGCGGTCTCGTGACCGCCGCCCAGGCAGGGTGGTGGTCCTGTAACCACCCCCCTGCTCAGGGTGGTGGTCCTTCACGTGCATTTTCCAACACATTTCTTTGAACGCGACTTGCATAAATTTTCAACTTTTACCAGCTTTCTCATCCGTTTTTGCTTGTATTTATGATTTTGGTTCCCTGTAATAGTGTTTCTCCATTGTTTATGGTAAAAGAGTCCTAGTTGGAGTTACCTTTGGGTGAATGGGAATTCTATAAATAGCTGGTTTGATTACAAGCAAATGGCCCCTCAAAACTGCCCCTCATCCTCTCATTTCAATAGTTTAGTCTTTCAGTTCTTGCTTAGGAATTCAATAGTTTTCATTTGTTGCATGCATAGTTAGTTTTATTTTGTTGTTTAGAAGCCACATGATCTTCTTGTTCTAGTGTTATTACTGTTTCATACAATCAAATAAGGTAGGATAGTTTCATTTTCAGTCTGAAGCCATTAGAGTTGCAGGTTTTGTTCGTCAAGAAGGATAGTTTCAGGTTCTGGATGTTTTGTGTTGTATGACTCGCAATAAATCCCACTAGGAATTGCATAAGCCAAGCTCTGTTCTCTTGCGCTATCCCTCTCCTACTCACATTGTATTCAGTCTACATCCAAAGCTGCCATTGTTCCAATACCTACTTCTGTTGATGCTAGCATTACATGCTTTTCTGGATTCACGTGAGCACGAAGGAACGAGGAGACCACACTGAGGGGACAAAGCCACACACAATCTGGATTTGCCACTGTTCTGCAAAATCCAGGTTCAAGCTTTCAAAGTTCTAGTTAAAATATACCAAATAGAGTAGTGAATTACTTCATTTCGGTTACGTTCATTTTCGATATTGCCAGGGAAGCCATGGGGATCGATAGTTTCTGAGAAACTATGATTCGTTCCTCACTTCTGAGGTAGGATCAAAAATCTTTCAATTAAATTAGATCAGTTATTTAGTTATTTAGAATAGATTCACAACTGCACAGACAAGTAGCTATACTCGGCTACCTTGTTTGTTTTTAATTCTGTTATTAGGTTAGTTGTCATTTTCTAGATATATTAAATAGTTGTTATCTTAATTCTGTTAAATATTCTGTCAAAAATACAAAATAGAGAATTTAGATATATGTTGTGGATATACTTTGCATAATTAGTTTACTTTTCTTTAGTTAGATTTATATTGTTTCTTTTGTATGACAATCACGGGACCTAGGGAGCCCAGAGAATACGTATTCGAGCCAATCGTGCCTCAACCCAATCTTGTTGCAGCAATAACTGACATAGACCAAAATCTCAGAATTCAGGTCTTCCGAACAACAACAGACCTACAAGAAATTAGCTCACAGTTAAGAGGATTAAACATAGAAGACGACAAAGCATACACGTTTTGGTCAAACCAGCCAAACTACAGATTGCCCTAATAAATATCCGCATGACTGTAGAAGGGCTTGAAAGAGAGAAAACATTCGGTTGTGATCCTTTGGTCCCACAGCCAGATGCAGGAGACATCCTCATTGACATAGACACTAGCTTAAGAATTCAAGTTGCCAGAATGCCTGTAAGGTACTCTGAGAAGATTGCGCAACTTTTAGTTCTAAACATAGAGGCCGAAAAGGCATACGACTACTGGATATTAGGGATTAGGGATTGATTCTACACATGACCATAGGAGGCCCACAATGACCATGAACCTACGGTTGTGATCCACAGGTCCCACAACCCAACGGGCCCACAGGTCAATCAGACGTTGATGCTGATTTACGCACATTAGTATTCAGATCCTCTCCACTTCCACCAATCATTATCGCACAACTATCCTCACTAGACATAGCAGCTAATCAAGCTAAGGATTTCTGGACTAGACCAGAGAATCACCCATAGAATCCACCATACATCCATCATCCATTTTTCATGACCCTGTCGGGGGATATCTACGAAGCACCCACAGGTTATCTTCCACGTATCCCACAACCTATAGATCGGATCACGCCAGAGCTCGATATTGATTGGAGCCTTCGAGCAGTCATCCTCACCGAATGATCTATCACGCCAGTTCAGGTTAGGAGGGCCTTCTTTGCCTTAGATTCATAGATTCCATTAGTGTGCATCGAAGACATAAGATTGCCTAACTAGTTTGTCTGTGCCCCACGTATATTCCATCCCCACTGGCTGTCTCGGCATGACCTCGGGAGGTCGGGTGCGAGGAAGAGTTACTTGTAGATTCCCATGCTCACTTGTCACTTTTCCATCATACAAAATTGGTGAACCCGACGTGAAAGGTATACTTTTCAACCTCATTAGCCTTCACATCAGCTTCACCACAAAATTTGAACCACCTTTTCACTTTCACACTCTTCTTTTAGTGTTTCATTTTCTTTCATCCATCTTCGCTTCTTCCCATTATTCTATGGGTATTCATATACCCCCCAAATATGTCAGGATTCGATGCATATGGCAGACCTCTCCTAGGTCTTGAAGCATACTACGATCAACTGAATAGACAACCATCACCCTCACTCTCAGCATGGGGTGACAACTATTCAATTAACCAGTTTTCAACACAAACTCCACCTCAAAGGACTAGATATAGTTCTTCTTTCCAAATAGAGGAGTTGGATCAGCTCACTCAAATGCAACAACCAGAGCCTTCAGGCTCGAACAACATGACGCTCACTAGAGAATCTGGTTCATCTCCTCAGGTGTTGCTTAGACCACAAATCAGTAGACAATCAGATCCATATCTATTTTTAGATGATGAACATTTAGCACGTTATGCTAGGAGTGAACAACACTCTCAAAGTATGTACCCACCTATAGGAGGTTTGCAAACACAACCCGAGGTCTCTTTTCAAGAAAACACCTCCATTCCTCCACCTATAGGAAATACCCTCGGTGAAACTTGGCAGGGCACCGATCAATTCATAGCTGGGTACCATATGCCTATACAACCTCAACAAACACCACTAAGGCAAAATACTGTATCTTCACCAAACGAGGTCATCTCAGCCTTAGTTGAGAAAGTTAGAGGGTTGGAACTTGCTCAAGCAAGTCAAAATTTACAATTCATGCAGGCAGGAAATTCCAATCCTCCACATCATCCTAGCCAAGTAGACCTCCTCACAGGAACAGGCACATTGGGCATGCCTCCTCAGTATTCACAACAAATGCCAACTAGAACTGCATGTTCTCTAACGCCACTCCAGTGGAAAATATGATACCTCCCGGTTTAGTACAAAATAATCCATTTCTAAACAATGCTCCTCCATATTTAAACATGTATTCCAAGTCACCACAGGGAGATATGTTCTCTTCTCCCAGCATGTTCGCTCAACCACAGGGATTTCCTTATGTCCCTGCAAATGCATATGCTACGCCATATCAACAACCCATTCCACCTCCACCCCCTCAGCAGGCACCATCGATGGTCGAAACCTATGCGATAGGGACTTATTCAGAATATTTGAAAGAGCCCTTAGACTTCACTATACGAAGCGTCATGCTTCCAAGACCTCTTCCTGATTTTCCCAAGTACAAAGGGGAGGGAGATCCGAATGCACATATTAAGGCCTATGCCACAGCCATTCGAGAACTATGCTCCCTTGGGATGGAGTTGTTGCTAAAATATTCCCCAAAACTTTAGAGGGCATCACCCTCGATTGGTATTATAGAATACCTGAAGCCTCAATACATTCATTTAAACAACTCGTTTCAGAGTTCATCAAGGTGTTCGACATGAACAAATTGTTGAGAACAGGAATCAGGGAATTCTTGCATATTAAACAAGAACACAATGAATCTGTTGCTCATTTCATCCAAAGATGGCGTACAGTCCTCTATTCTTCAGCAAGCGCTCCAAACATGGATCAGATGGAACTATGTGATTTATTCCTTCATTCTCTCAGCAGAGAGATAAAGGAAGAAGTCCAGAAGTTCCCACTAAGAACTTACGATGAAGTGCTTGAGAGCACCCTCCGAATAGATCAAGCTGCAATAGATAGCGGTCACAAGGCATATGGAACAAATGGGAGGTTAATCATCCCCAACCAAAATACTACGACTTATCCTACTACCACAAACGCCAATCAAGGACCTAAAATCCTTAACAAAAACCGTGGGGTCACAACAGATGGAGTAACTGACCAAGCAAAAAAGGAAAATGTTGTAAATGCTCCACCACTGGTTAACAATCAACGAAACAACAATTTTACCCCAACAATCAATGCGGTGGATTTTAATCATCCACAACAACAACAACAACAACAGATCCAGACACAGGGTCCAAGTCAAAACTCAACTGGATATCAAAACCAAAGGCAACAAATGCAAAACTTTAATCCTAATAGTCAACGGTTTAATCAGAGTTTTGGACCACAACACGTGCCAAACCAACAACCTAGGAATTACAATCCCAACTCGTATTGTGGTTTCCACAAAATTCGAGGCCATGACACTAGGACTTTCCGTGACTACAATAAATTCATGCAACGTTTTCCAGAGGAACAAAGACAACTTTTCATAGATATGTTCTTAGCAGATCCTGCATCACCTACGCCAAATACTTTCACAGGGGCAGTCTCCCCTCAAAACGCACCCCTCAAGATCTTCAATGATCCGCTCCCAAATCACAATAACAACAAATTAAATCCAAATGGGATGAACAAGGGTGTAATGATAGGAAACAATGATCATGAAGCCTCGACTTCACTAAATCCACCTGTCGCACCACAATTAGGAAATCAGCCACGAACCAAGATAGTCAGTTTAGTGGAATTAGACACTGAGCTACACGTGGAAGCCATAACAAGGACACGAGAGTATTCCTCTCAGCCAAATCCAAGTTACCCACTAGAGCCAGATAACATTCAACAAACATTAGTAAAACCCGTAGGTGCCTATGATTTAATTAATGACCTAACAAAGACCTTCTCTCACATCTCCTTTTTGGACTTGCTGAAGAACTCTCCTGCCCATAGGGCTGCTCTTTTAGAAGCATTAGGTTTAGGTCATTTAATTAACATCACTCCTCCTCCTGAAACACAGGTAAACCATATAGACTTTGATATCCACCCTCCGGGGCAGCCGGATAGGGATACCGAGTTTATATTTGACATAAGCAAAATGCCAACAGACACTGAGATTGCACGTAGAGGTGATCCAGCCTTACATTTACAAGTGTGGGTTTATAACAATTATGTTAAACGTGCAATGGTTGACGATGGGGCAGCAGTTAACATAGTCCCCTTCTCTTTCCTTCAAAAGCTAGGGTATGGAGAGACAAATTGTTCCACGACTCGGAATACACTAAGAGGCTATGATAGCCTTAAAGCCACTTCGATTGGAACTATAATACTACCAGTCACCTTAGGACCCAAAACAATCCTCACTGAGTTTTATATTATAGATCGGGAAACCAACTATAATATGATCCTCGGCCGACCATGGATACACCGTATGAAGGCAATCCCTTCTACGTTATTTCAGGAAATAAGATTCTTGCACTTAGGAAAGATATTCGTAGCAAAAGGTGATCCGAAACCATTCGATATACACCTAGCAGACCTGAAGAAAAGGCCATGTTCACTCTGAGTTTGAACTCCCAACAAACCAACTTAACAAACCAACCAACTCAAAACCAGAAGAAAAATTAATACCTACAACAGAACTAGAGATTACGAACCTAGTCAAGAGCATCCCAGCCCTCAAGGATGAAGCTAACATTGTAGAAACAGTGTCATTAGGAACTACTGCAAAAATTGTTGAGTTGCTAGAACAAGATCTACCAATTTTCCTACCGTTTGATTCCACAGGTATGGGATGTACCCTAGGAGTTGGTTCTCTTCCAGCAGAGGAACTCTGCATGGTAGAAGTAACCGAAGTAGAAGAAATAGATGTAACGAATGTCCCAACATCCATCTTCCCAAATAAACATTGGACTCTCCACTTTGATGGAGCTAGATGTCGTTATGGGGCTGGGGCAGGTGTGATCTTTACTTCTCCCGAGGGAAAGATCCTACCGTTCACCTTTAAATTAAATTTTGAATGTACAAACAATGGCGCTGAGTACGAAGCCCTCCTCCTTGGCCTCATCATAGCTAAAAGGCTTGGTGTTAATGACATCAGAGTGTTAGGAGACTCTCAATTAGTAGCAAACCAAGTCTCTGAGGTGTATGAGACTAGAGCTGAACATTTACAGCTCTACAAAACAACAGTATTAGATTTGAGCAAAGGATTTAACTTCATATCAATTGAAGCAATCCCGCGAGAACAAAACCTTCTCGCAGATTCGATAGCAACCTCAGCTTCACGTTTCACTCCAAACAGTGAGTTGGAAGACACCCGTTTCATGGTATCCCTTCGTACTGAACCATTAGTAAAGAAAACGTCAACAAACCCTCTTCTAACGCACATAGCTGAGAATAAATCTACTATCTTAGGATCACGTTGACAGTGATAGAGCCACTCTTGATTACCTAAATGCCTATGCAGAGTTACATCTCACCCATCACATGGTAGATTTGTCCTTAATCCCACATTCATCTTCTTACTTTGGAAATCCCATGGTAGAGCTTCCCCCACAAAAGGAACTCGACATATACGCGGTAGAGAATGGAGAAGATCTGGAACTACCTCCAGCCCCACCTGAGTTTGAAGAAGGTAACGCTTCTTTGATAGAAGAAACCATTGATATAAACATCGGAATGGAGGAAGAACCAAAGATATTGAAACTAGGATCTTCGTTAACTCCAGAAGAAATAGAAATACACACTCGAATCCTCAAAGAACATCAAAAGGCTTTTGCATTTAATTATAAAGAAATGATGGGAATTGCACTGCACATCGCGGTACATAACCTCATCACCAAATCAGATGCAAAGCCAATTAAACAAAAATTGAGACCAATGAAACCCAAGGTAGCTCTCATGGTGAAGGAAGAAGTAATGAAGCTTCTCCAGGTAGGGTTCATCAAACCGGTCGATTACTCTCAGTGGGTATCTAATATCGTCCCCGTTCTCAAAAAGAATGGGAAGATACGCATCTGCATAGATTTCTGAGACATTAACAAGGCGTGCCCCAAGGATGACTTCCCGTTACCATCCATTGACATCATCATTGACGCAACAGCTGGATTTGAGCTTTTGTCCCTCATGGATGGGTTCTCGGGATACAATCAAATCAGAATATCTGAACAAGACCAAGCCAAAACCATGTTTATAACTCCTTGGGGAACTTATTGCTACGTTGTTATGCCATTCGGTCTCAAGAACGCTGGTGCTACATACCAGCGGGCAATGACATACATATTTCATGATCTTATTCATAAAATCATGGAATCCTATGTAGACGACTTGTTGGCCAAGGCCAGGAAGCGTTGTGATCACCCAGAAGTGCTCCGCATCATTCTTTCACGTTTGATCGAATACGGAGTCACACTAAACCCAGAAAAATGTGTATTTGGTGTGACAGGAGGGAAACTCCTAGGTTACATTATATCATCACGAGGGATTGATGTAGACCCAGCCAAAATCTGGGCTGTTCTTGAGATGATCCCACCATCAGATGACTCTGGCATTAGATCATTTCTTGGAAAGCTCGGTGCAATCCAGAGATTCATTCCAGACTTAAGTTTTGTTGTACATCCAATCAACAATTTGTTGAAAAAGGATTGCTGCATTATTTGGACAAAGGAATGCCATGAGGCCTTCGAAGCAGTTAAACACTTCTTACTATCTCCTCCCACGTTAATGCCACCTAGACCAGATCATCCTTTGATCTTATATTCACGAGCTACGGATGTCTCGCTAGCCTGCATGTTGGCTCAAGAAGACGATGATAAACGAGAACGTGCGGTCTATTTTATTAGCCAAATGTTGCTTGATTATGAAACACGTTATACGTAGGCAGAATGAGAATGCCTTGCCATAGTCTTTGCAACCAAATGCTTAAGACATTACATGCTAAATCAAGAAACAAGGGTCATTGTAAAAACAGACCATTTACGAACTTTCCTCACGCAAGGGTCTTTGTCTAAAAAGGTTGGATGCTTTATAACCTTAATGGGTGAATTCGAATTAACTTTTGTAAACCAGAAGTCTGTTAAGGGACAAATCATTGCAGATTGGTTAGCTGACAACCCGTTAGATGGAGGTGATCTAGTAGATCTAGATTTTCCGATGAATGCATATATTACATCGAAACCAGACCTCCCATCTCTGAATGTCCTTGGTATACTGATATTATCAATTTTATCATGGACCATACGTATCCAGAGGGTGCTACACCACAACAAAGAAGGCGGTTACGCATTATCGTAGCTAAATACGTTATTATAGAACAAGTGCTCTATCGTAAAGCTTTCGATGGAATGCTTCTAAGGTGTGTTGACACAGAAGAATCCAAGAAGATTCTCTACGAATCTCACAGTGGAATATGTGGAGGCCACTTTGGTGGTCACGCCACTACTCACAAAATACATCGAATGGGCTATTTTTGGCCCACTCTCGAACACGACGCAGTAGAGTTTGTACGCAGATGCCATAAATGCCAAGAATTTTCCCACGAGATTCACATGCCGGCACAAGCTCTACAACCAATCGCGACTCCATGGCCCTTTTCTACATGGGGCCTAGATTTGATAGGGAAATTCTCTCCCTCGTCAATGGATGGCCATAACTTCATAATCACGGCCACCGAATATTTTACCAAATGGGTAGAGGCTATGCCTCTTACCACTGTACCAGGAGCCGTGATCGCCAAGTTCATTTTGAACCAGATCATTTGTAGGTACGGTGTCCCACAAGTCATTATCTCAGATAATGGCACGTCCTTTAAAAATGACGAGGTCCGTGAGCTATGCAGTAAATTTAAAATAAACCATCATACGGCCTCCCTGTATTACCCTCAAGCCAACGGACAGGCTGAGGCTATGAATAAAACTCTAAAGTCCATTCTCTTAAAAACCGTAAAAGAAAACAAATGAGATTGGCATTTAAAGTTATATCCGGCCTTGTGGGCCCACCAAACCTCAATAAGAACACCAACAGGAGCAACTCCTTTCTCATTGGTATTCAGAGCAGAAGCAGTTCTCCCACTTGAGGTTGAAATACCCAGTCTCCGCATCTCACTACAAGGGATTCTGGGTGAGGAAGCTTATAGAGAGGCATGCCTCTCCCAACTAGAAAGCCTAGATGAGGCCAGGTTAAATGTTGAACAATGGCATAGAGTCTATGCTGACCGGATGTGCGGACAGTATAACAAAAAGGTCTATGAATGAGAAATATATGAAGGAGATCTAGTTCTAAGACTAGACAGCCGGATCGATAAGAAAATCGGCGAAGGAAGAAAGTTCTGGCCCAAGTGGTTGGGCCCATATCGAGTCATGAAGGACTACGGAAATGGTGCGTATCTCTTGTGCACACTAGAAGGTGAGGAATTTGGTGAAACTGTCAATTCCTTGCACCTTAAATGGTTTTACGCATGAAGCATCAGCACTATTTGTATAATTATATCTACATTGCATCTTCATTTAGATAGGTTCATTTTGTTCACTCGTTTCATAAAATTTGGTGATCAAGGGACTTATTCTTAAGCAATTCATTACAAACTTCTGATGGTATTGGCAGAAGCATTCAAATCATACTTCTTCATTTTCATAACATCATCAACTGTTTCAGAATCATTTCATCAATTAAAGCTAGATATGACAAAGTCTTAACGGTAGCCATACCAAGGCCTGCATGCTTGTTCTCACTTTTGTTTCTTCCTAGGATAGGTGTCTTGCCTATGGTCTGTTCTAGAAGCTTCATGGTGTCACATCTATCCCGTATATAGATCTCTTTGGAAATAAGAACATACTGACATTTTTCTCAAATAAATAAGTCGAATATAGATCAAACAGAAAATTTTACTTTTACACATTTCCTTGCCCTACCAACCTTCGGTGATGAACTTGTGTCTCTTACTAGTGACGTAGGGTTGGGAAAGGATGGGAATGCCCTTACTCGCCTGTACCTTGTCCATGGTGATAAGCCCATGCTTCCTACTAGTAGCATGGGGCAAGGTGTAGGGGGTCCTCTTGACAGTAAACGTTGAAGGTCATAAGAAAATAGTTCAAATAAACCTTTGAAATCTTGAGTCAAAAACAAATGAATCAGATGTCCAAAATTCCAAGAGAGTTCAAAACCCTGAAAACCAGATTTTGTCAACCAAGTGGCCATCTACGGATCTAAGTCTAGATAAACTGCAAAGCAAGTCACATTCTAAACTATGGAGTCACTTGAGTAGGGTAGGTTTGTAGCATCCTAATTTGGTTCCACCAACTCTTTGTCTATCTCCCATCATTACCATTTCAACACACCTCATAGCTTGTGCCCTTTCTAGCTCTCGGTGGTGAGCCCTCGCATCTTACTAGTTGCGTGGAGTTAGGAGTGGGGCAAGTGCATCTGCTCATCGTACCAGTTCATCATCACATTTTGTCAAAACAAATATGAAGTACCAGAAAATTGCTTATAGAAGCTAAAGTTCAAGGTCACAAGTTCATTTGCATCATCATACATCAGCATCACAAAATACAAAAAGAAAGAAAGCATTTGTGTCATTTGTTCTCCATTGCATACATTCTGAAAAGCATATAAAAACAAGAATTCTAATAAGCATCTAATATACATGTGGAAATAAATCACAAAATCCTAGACACCAAGAGTCTGATCCAAACAGAAGTAAGTATATATATATAATCAAGTTTTATGTACAATGCCATCATGCGCTAGGCATGGTCAAAATGCTCAATGAGCCTGGAAAATACAAAATGATCGTATAAACAATCTAACAAGAGTCACTACAAAAAGAGCCAAGTGGCCTCTCAACCCCTATGAGATCCCTCCGAAGGTGCACGACCACGTCTAGGACTCCGGCTACGCTGGCGCTCTGAGTGCACTGAGGGCTCACGGTCCCGAACAGTAGTTGTAGCCTCACTATGAGAGTGGCTCCTCATCAGGTGCTCTGCAGTCCTATACCCGGCTAACTTGGTACGGAGGGAAGTCACCATCTTGGCCACATGCCAGACAGGGGAAAAGACATCACTATGCCTACCAGCTACTGAAGGCTCCCCCGCATCCATGGACAGCTCGGCGCGAGTCTTCTCCATGGGGAGCATCAGGGTATCAGTACATACCTAGTGAATCAAGTCTCGCCACTCATCAGCAGTCTCTGCAAGCAAAGGAGAAGACAAATTAGAAATAATCAAAAGATAAAAACAAAAATGAACAAAAGGAGAGATAGCAACTAAGGCAATCCTAGCTAAAAACAAATATTAAAAGAAGAGTGACAACTCACTCGGATCTCTAGGCCTCCAAGAGGGATCCCTAGGATCAGCGCCTGCCACAGATGCCACCGCTGACTGATGTCCTCCTCCTGTGTCTGGGGCAACATAGCGTCCTACTACGGACTCATCCTCTCCACCTAGGTCCTGAGAGGGCAACTCCTCTGAGACTAGAGTCACCCTCTCCACACTCTGCTCTGCCCTCTCGGCCTGTAAGATCTCCTGAGTGTCATGCCACTTAGGATCACTATCCTCCTCTCCACCTCAACTCACTGACCTCCATGTCCTCGGTCTCCTCCTCTGTCTCTCCCCCTGTGAACTCCTCAGACTCAGATTCTATATCAATAGGGTCATCACTGCTATGGGCAGGACCGGTGGCAATCCAAAGTAAAGGTGCCTGAGGAGCACCGACTCTCTCTCGGGCACGTACCACCCGCCTAGCTGCAATAGGGATGCCAGGAGTAACAACAGTCCAACCCCGACCTCTAGGACCTCCCCTAGCCTCCCGAACTGATCTGAACACTGGCACCACTGGGGGAAGCATATCAACGTAAGCAAGGCCAAACTGCTGAGGCACTCGATCAAAGGGGTGTGTCTCTACCTTCCCCGTCCTGTCCACAAGCTGCCCTGTAGTAGAGCAGGAAATCAAAGTGAAGGTCTCCTCGCCCCACAACCCTGCCATGGCCTGATAAGGTGTGGCCTCCATATCATCAGTAGTCAGGGAAGCAACTGGCTGGTGGGGTGCTCTAAGCACCGACATCTCTATCCATCTAGCTGCCCTCACGGCTCCGGGATCCGCCACCTCTATGCCTCTCCCATAAGGGATGATACGCTCATAGACCCAGCTCATAACCAAGGTCGGATGGCTCAAAGACTGTCCCTGTAAGTGAACCACCCTGTACAAGTCGTGATAGGTGGTCCCAAGTATATCGGCTCCCCAGGCATAAATCCGACCATGTGCCTCAATCTGTGCAATAATAGGGGACCAACAGTAGAGTAAGGTGTCCCCTCCCTTGTCCCTGATCAATCTCGAGGCAAGGATCCCCATAATGGCCTGATGAATCAAAGGGATAGGCAAGCTAGGAATGGAACGGACCCTCACCCCCTTCTTCGAACCAGTGGAGACAACTGTGTCTCCCATATATGTAGCCCACTGAGCTATCTGAGCCCGCGACCCGCTGTCTCAAGTGTAAGTCGTCTCCCAATGATCGGGACTCCCAAGATGCGGTAGACATCCTCCAGGGTAATAGTCCACTCACCCCTGACTCCTGGAAATCAGAAAGTGTTCCGATCAGCATCCCAATATGAAAACAGGTCACATAGTATGTGACTAGAAGGTGCGACATGAGGAACCCGTGATATACGTAATATACCGGCCCTCTGAAGAGTATCCTGCTCGGCCTGAGAAAGTGCATCCAACACTGCTGGAAGCCAATCACACTCTCTCTCACGGCTCCATCTGATATATTCCTTCTTCTGCATACACCCAAAAACACACAAAAAGGAGTAAGTTAGTACCAAAATCACATTGGAAAAATCATTAAAGCAAGTAAAAATACTAAAATTGCAAAAATGAACTCAAATTAATGTAGTTTTAACATTCTGAAGAGAACCGCCGCCCTGAGCAGGGCGGCGGTTCCATAACCACCACTTTGAAGGGTGGCGGTCCTGTAACCGCCACCCTGCTCAGGTGGCGGTCATGTCCCGCATTTCCAAATGGGTCACGTGCCCTAAAAAAATGCTCAAAAACACAAAAAATGACCATTTTGACTAAAATGAGAGCCTACCCATTAGGCGTCCCCCCCTAAGGACACATTTAAAACTAGAAATTTCAAAAATTACCCCCCCATGGTGAAGATTTCATCATTTTTACATTTTAGGTATAAAAACGGTAAATCGAGAAGAACTAACCTGAGATCTCGCGGGTCGATGTTCTGCTCGCGGAGGCATGATCACTATCTCGTCACGAACGTTTCGACTATACTCTCGTCAAAAACCATCACCGTGGGTCCCAGAGCTCAAAATCAATCAAATCAACACGCGCAAATGAATAGGAAAATGGGCCCATTTTTATATATATAGCATTTTGACTCGTTTTGGATGCCCCTTTTCACAGGTTTGGAGCGCCGACGGAGGTAAGTTCTTATCCCCGCGCAAATGGTAAGTCCTCACTTCATATTATTTTAGTATTTATTTTTCGATTTATTTTATCTATCTGCACTTGAGTCTTCTTTTCATTTTGCAGGTAGCGGGAATTTTGGATGGTGTCATTTCGACACACGGATGTGTCAGGTATAATTTCTAGTTTCCCATTTCGGGACCGCCATACTCAGACCCACCGTTTTACGCCTCTTCATGGCTAAAACGCTTCTCCGAGGGGGCAATATGTACGTACCCAAAATTGTAAGGGTACTGCGCTGCCAGAACGATGTTACACATGCCCCAATGATGATACAGGTCTCCTCGCAAGGTGTTCGGGATCCAGAAAAGCTCTCCAAGTGTACGTTAACATCCCGCATGCCCCGCTTAGCCTCCGCGTGCTTTGTTTTGCTCTTTTCCCCTCTTTTCCTTTGCATTTTGTCTTTAGTGAAAAAACCGCCCTGCCTGGGTGGCGGTCTCGTGACCGCCTGCCCAGGTGGCGGTCCTGTAACCACCCCCTGCTCAGGGTGGTGGTCCTTCACGCGTTTTCCAGCATGTTTCTTTGATCGCGACTTGCGTAATTTTTCAACTTTTACCAGCTTTCTCATCCGTTTTTGCTTGTATTTATGATTTTGGTTCCCTGGAATAGTGTTTCTTCATTGTTTATAGTAAAAGAGTCCTAGTTGGAGTTACCTTTGGGTGAATGGGAATTCTATAAATAGCTGGTTTGATTACAAGCAAATGGCCCCTCAAAACTGCCCCTCATCCTCTCATTTCAATAGTTTAGTCTTTCAGTTCTTGCTTAGGAATTCAATAGTTTTCATTTGTTGCATGCATAGTTAGTCTTATTTTGTTGTTTAGAAGCCACATGATCTTCTTGTTCTAGTGTTATTACTGTTTCATACAATCAATTGAGGTAGGATAGTTTCATTTTCAGTCTGAAGCCATTAGAGTTGCAGGTTTTGTTCGTCAAGAAGGATAGTTTCAAGTTCTGGATGTTTTGTGTTGTATGACTCGCAATAAATCCCACTAGGAATTGCATAAGCCAAGCTCTGTTCTCTTGCGCTATCCCTCTCCTACTCACATTGTATTCAGTCTACATCCAAAGCTGCCATTGTTCCAATACCTACTCCTGTTGATGCTAGCATTACATGCTTTTCTGGATTCACGTGAGCACGAAGGAATGAGGAGACCACACTGAGGGGACAAAGCCACACACAATAGATTCGCCACTGTTCTGCAAAATCCAGGTTCAAGCTTTCAAAGTTCTAGTTAAAATATACCAAATAGAGTAGTGAATTACTTCATTTCGGTTACGTTCATTTTCGATATTGCCGGGGAAGCCATGGGGATCGATAGTTTCTGAGAAACTATGATTCGTTCCTCACTTCTGAGGTAGGATCGAAAATCTTTCAATTAAATTAGATCAGTTATTTAGTTATTTAGAATAGACTCACAACTGCACAGACAAGTAGCTATACTCAGCTACCTTGTTTGTTTTTAATTCTGTTATTAGGTTAGTTGTCGTTTTCTAGATATATTAAATAGTTGTTATCTTAATTCTGTTAAATATTCTGTCAAAAATACAAAATAGAGAATTTAGATATATGTTGTGGATATACTTTGCATAATTAGTTTACTTTGCTTTAGTTAGATTTATATTGTTTCTTTTGTATGACAATCACGGGACCTAGGGAGCCCAGAGAATACGTATTCGAGCCAATCGTGCCTCAACCCAATCTTGTTGCAGCAATAACTGACATAGACCAAAATCTCAGAATTCAGGTCTTCCGAACAACAACAGACCTACAAGAAATTAGCTCACAGTTAAGAGGATTAAACATAGAAGACGACAAAGTGCATATGTTTTGGTCAAACCAGCCAAACTACAGATTGCCCTAATAAATATCCGCATGACTGTAGAAGGGCTTGAAAGAGAGAAAAATGTTTGGTTGTGATCCTTTGGTCCCACAGCCAGATGCAGGAGACATCCTCATTGACATAGACACTAGCTTAAGAATTCAAGTTTCCAGAATGCCTGTAAGGTACTCTGAGAAGATTGCACAACTTTTAGTTCTAAACATAGAGGCCGAAAAGGCATATGACTACTGGATATTAGGGATTAGGGATTGATTCTGCACATGACCATAGGAGGCCAGCAACAACCACAAACCTACAGTTGTGATCCATAGGTCCCACAACCCAACGGGCCCACAGGTCAATCAGACGTTGATGCTGATTTACGCACATTAGTATTCAGATCCTCTCCACTTCCACCAATCATTATCGCACAACTATCCTCACTAGACATAGCAGCTAATCAAGCTAAGGATTTTTGGACTAGACCAGAGAATCGCCCATAGAATCCACCATACATCCATCATCCATTTTTCATGACCTTGTTGGGGGATATCTACGAAGCACCCATAGGTTATCTTCCATGTATCCCACAACCTATAGATCGGATCACAGCCAGAGCTCGATATTGATTGGAGCCTTCGAGCAGTCATCCTCACTGAACGATCTATCATGCCAGTTCAAGGTTAGGAGGGCCTTCTTTTCCTTAGATTTGCAGATTCCATTAGTGCATGTCGAAGACATAAGATTTCCTAACTAGTTTGTCTGCGCCCCATGTATATTCCATCCCCACTGGCTGTCTTGGCATGACCTCGGGAGGTCGGGTGTGAGGAAGAGTTACTTGTAGATTCCCATGCTTGCTTGTCACTTTTCCATCATACAGTACCCATAGAAATCATATGTAAATGAATATACTTCTCTTCCTGCCACATTTTATAGCACCTCTTCTGCAAAGGGGGTTAGAAAAGGGTCATGGATACATGCTTTGTTTAGTTCTTGATAGTCTACACATACACAGATCTCACGAGTCTCTTTATTTTGAATCACCATGGGGCTGATCCATTATGTATCCTCCACTATTTTGATTATTCATGCATTTAACATTTAATCTAGTTCAACTTTCACCTTTACTTTTAAATTTGGATTCAACCTATATGGCATCTTCTTTAATTGTTTTAGTCCTTCCTTGATTTGGATCTTCATCATTCTAGCTTCTTCCTTTATCCCCTTCAGTTCTTTAAAATTTTTAGGGAAAATGTCTTGGAATTATTTCAGAAATTATACTATTTTAGCAACTTCTTCTTCTGTCCAATAATCTCCAATTTTGGCTAGTTTTTCAGTTCCTTCTATTCCAATATTTTCACTCCTTATTTATAATGGTTGGTAATAGTATTTTTCTCCTTCATATTTATTTTCTACCACTGATCTCTGATCTTCTATAACTTTGTATCTTAACTTCTTTGGCTTTTCTTCCTTGTCTTATTTTTCTATATTTTAACATCTTGCTAGATCGTTTATTTCTATTGGGATTTCTTGCGGTATTATAATCTCCTTTTCTGGCATCTTTGTTTCTGCAGAATATTGTTTTACTACTTCTTCAGGGGTTAGAAACAAAAATGTTCTAAACTTCTGTAGTGCCCTCAAAATGTTCAAATTCACGTCCCAAAAATAAAAAGTGTGGCAGAATTCCTGCACAATCGGATCCCAATCTTTTGTTTCCTACCTAAACTCTTGGTGTGTATAGCATGACCACGGTATGGGCCTGAGGGTCCATACAAATAATTGATTCCATAAGAGAAGAGAAGTCTCCCTGCATAGCTTTCAATGTTGCTCACATACTTGGACATTTTTCTGTGGATCTGTTTCCCCAGTATACATGGGGATTGCGGCTTAATATCCTTCACTTTCCACGAATCTAGCATTGAGTAAGATATTTACTAATTTCCATCGAGATATTTTTTTTTATGTGCTTCCCACTGACTCATGTAATTTATAGTTAAAGTATCATCCAGTGATTATGTCCTTACTTGTTCATTTGGAAATATTCCCTTCATAATCTTTAGGTGTCCTTCTATATCTCCAAAGCCTGAATATTTTGGTAGCGTATAATGAGATGCTCCTCTTCTTAATCTATATACTCATTTTATTAAGAGGTCCTTTTTATTTTCTTCTTCCATGGGAAAACTCTCCTGTGATGGTATAACAATTTCCTCTTCTTCTTCTTGAGCAGAATAGTATTCTTCTTCATCATCAAAGTAGTTTTTAGTGGGTGCGAAAATTTCACCTACAATATCATAGTTATCCTCCCTTGTGATGAGTTGTGGCGGTATTATCTTTACTGAGTATAATTTCCGTGTGCTTATTTCTACGAACCCATGAATCCAAGCTTCCACCATATGATGCGATCCTTCCGCAGTGTCCTCCGATTTGACCAAAATTTATCCATCTGAGTTGGGATCAAATTTTTTATCAATGCTAGAAAATTTGTTTAGTGCATATACTCCTTGTATCTCATCAAAATCGTCCTCCTCAAGGTTGGGCCATATCTCCTCTGTCCATGTGGCACTCATCCCAGCATGTAAGGGTATATGAACACATATCCCATCTAAGTGTAGAGTTACTTCTTCTTCTTCAGAGCTCAACGTGTCATTGCAATCTACAAACCATTCTAATGCTAGGATGGCATTATAAGAGGGATTTTTAGCAACATTCTTCACTACTTCAAATCTTACCAATTTCTTGATTCTCATAAAATTCACCTCAACATTATTCAATACTCATAGAGGTTTTCTAGAGGATCCATCCACCAATCCAATAAAGTACCTCATAGGATCCAAAGTGGGTTTTCCAAGCATTTCCCATGTGGTTTTGGACATCATGTTAACATATGAGCCAATATCTAACAATACCTTGGTAATGGTAGTGTCAAAAATATCCGCATCCAGATAAATGGCGGACTTGCACCATGTTCATTGCGTGCGGAATGCATTTCTTTTTCTAGTGGGTCCTCTTTCAATTTTATGGGCATGATGTGTCCTTTCCTCCTTATTACAATACTTGTTGAACTATTTGATTTTTTCTACTAAACCTTGATTGAGGGTCATCCTTGCCAATTCTTTCAGTGCAATCACTTCTTCTTCACTAAAGCAGTTTTACTCTCTTTCTTCATTCGCTTGTGCTTCGTATACAAGTGCTCTACTCTTCTTGAATTCTTTTACGTGTAGTCCTAGTCTAAAATATTTGGGATTCCACTCCTCTTTTTCTGAAGAATGTTGTTCTTGGGGTAGCCTTATTATTTTATTATTCTTTGGAACCGCCTCAATTTTAGTGGCACTTCTAGTGGTGATAGCTACCCTGTACCATGGTTCTTCAATAATTTTCCCTACTTTTGTTTCCCTTCTCCTTGAGTAGTTTTCTCTTGTTTCTTATCTTCTATCTTCTTCTGTCATTCTTCCTCCTAAGGTATTAGTCCCTAAAGCACCAATTCCTTCCATACCAACCCCTGCGACTTTATCTTTTGCTATGGTAGCTTCATCCCAAGGAATTATGGTTATGTGTTGTACTTTCCTCTAAGTATCTGCGGACAACTCTTCTGATCTTATTGATCCGCTTATATAAAATTGTGCAGCTTCAAGAAATTGGAATGCATCATGTCCCTTCTTATGAAAAAATCCACATGGATCAGGTTCTGTACAATTTCTTGCAAGGTTGCCATCTTGCCCACATTTATAACAATTCATTGGTCATCTGTCTTGGTATCCACCTCCTTGATTGTATCCCCCACGGTAACCATCATCATTATATCCTTGATATCCTTAGTAACCTCTACCTCCTTGGTAATTATCATATCCTCCTCTATACCCTCCTCTATATCCTTTTCTATATCCTCCTCTAAATCTACCATGGTACCCTCCGCGGAAACCCCCATTATTATAACCTTGGTAATTTGGATTGTAATTGTTTCCCTGGTATCCACCTCCAAACTGTGGTTGAACAACTTGTTGATTTGGGTATTGTGGTGAAGTTATCATTTTTTGAGATGTTTTTGTAGGTTTTATAGGTGTTGTATTCATCTGTGGTTGTGTAGGAGGGTTAGGTGTTGTACTCTTCCTTACAGCCATAGCTCTCCTAGCCACATAATCGTTTAAATCATCCAATGCATCAACCAAGGGGAAAGTATGGTGATAATGATTGTAAGACCCACATGCAATACAATACATCAATTGATTTGTAGGTGGTGTTACTTCTAATAGATGACAAGTGTCCTGAGTGTGTTGGTCCCAAAGCCTACATATTCTGCACTATGTTTGTTTAGATAGAGCTATGTTGTGGGATGAATCTTTTTGTGAGGAATGTACTCTTATCGTGGTTTCTCTTTTTACATTTTCAAAATAGGGGCATTCAATTCTGCTATGTCCTTCATTGCAACAAGCCGTACACCACATTTTTAGTCTCGAATTACTCTTTGGTGGAGAACTACTCCTTAAATTTGCAATACTTTGAATTTCTTGTTGTAGTTTTAACTTAGCTAGTTCTAGTTGTATTGTTTCTAATTTTGTATTCATTTATGTTTCTCCTTCTCTTCTATAGGGTTGTGCTTCCAATTTGATGGCCAATTCAATTACCTCTACCCATGATTTGAATTGTTGTGAATCCAGTGCTGCTCTCAGGTAAGGAAGTAATCCTGAAGTAGACCACTCTATCTTTTGTTTATATTTTAGTGGTTCTTCCAATTTCCTAGTAACATTCTTGAATATTTGGCTGAAATCCTTTGCAACCTCTCCTTCATTTTACACCAGATCCCTCATCTTACTTACTCCTTCTACTGGGGCTTCTTGGAAATGGAAATCTATTTTGATTTCTTGCACAATATTAGTCCATGGTTTATGTCCGTGGGTGACCGTTTTCATATACTAGCGCAGAGCATCATCTCTTCATGAACACGAAAATTCTTCCTTCTTCTCATCATCGGATGTGGTACTGTTCTATCTCTAGTAGCATTCCAATAAGAACAAATGTTCTAACGCATCATTTGAATCTTTGTCAAAAATTGTCATCTTAATCTTCTCATTTTAGGTCGAGTATTTGGTATTTTAGGTATGGCGGTTTTCTATTGAACTTGTTTTATTTTCTTCAGTTAATTTTTAATTTTTATTATCCTTCCCTTGTCTCTACTTAATTTAATATCAAAATAGAGATCTCCTAACAATTCTTGGATCTCTCTCACTGTCTATTGCCTTCGCTGACCCTCTTCTCTTAATTCATTGTATCTATCTTCCAAACTCCTTCCTTTATCTATATTTCCAATTGATGTGTCAAGCGGCACATGAAATGACATCCACTCCAAGGGTCATCCCCTTTGCATTTTTGTGTTGTTTGGGGGGTGTTTCTTTATGTGGTGTCTTTTCATAACTAACATTCCCAATAACTAATTTTCTATCTTTAATAATGCTTAATCTATGATCTACCTCTAACTCTTCATCACTTCTTCTCTTCTTATTCTTCTCCTCTTTCCTATCATAGTCCTCTTCTCTATCTCTCTCTTCATTCCTCTCTTTTACCATTTCTATCCTTTCCTCTTTTCTTTATTTATATTTTATTTTTCTTCCTCCTTCTCATATGCTATCTCTACTTGCTCTCTAAATTCCTCTAACAAATTTCTCATAACACTAACTTCTTCTTCTTCTTCTCCTCTCTATTTAATCATCAATGGGGTCCTTATCTCATCTTCTTTTCATATTTCCACTTCTAAAACCTTTGTAAATGTTGGTCCTAAAATATCTACTAGTTGTTGTAGATACTTTGCTAATATTGCTTGCCTCGTCATTGATTGCTGGATTGGATTTCCTATATTATATTATACCACAGGATTCCGTGGAGTAACAAAACCTGACTGGTCTCCATGAGATGTGGGTATTATAGCAAGACTTGAAGTGTCTGCCTCCATTTCTGGGTGAACCAATTTCTGGCCTCCACATGATGTGGGTGATTCTTCTATTTTCTCTATCTTCTCTTCTCCTTTCTTTCTTTCTTTCATCTTCTTTTCTTTTTCTTCTCTTTCCAATTTCTGTCTTTCTACCTTTTCTTTTAACTCCTTTTCTGTGGCTAATATTTCTCTCTCTTGTATTCCCTTCATTTTATTTATCTCATAATTATCTTAATATTCATGTTCTAATCCTCTAACTTTTCTATTTTTCTACTTTTTCCCTTTTTCTCATGTCAGCCTATTTCTGCCACCCCAACCAATGCCCCATTAATTTTGATAAGTCATGACTCCTAGATCACCCCCCTTCACTTCCGCCATCCCACGGTGCCTATCCGCCTAAAGGCACTTTTCTTCTTCTCTAATTAATCCTTTTTCGATCATTAATACTTTGATTAAGAATGGAACTGATTGTGAGAACTGACTTCAGGCTCCGCTTAGTAATTATTATTTTTTTGTTATCAAAGCTCATCCAACCCTATATTGCCCACGTGATTATGAAAGAATCTAGTGTAGTTTCATACCAATAGTCAATTTCTCTTGTCCATGGTTCATTTAGGTATTTTATTAGTGTTAATTTTTCTACAGTCCAATCAAAAGGTTGTCTCAAATACATGTGCTTCCCTTCAGTCCTTTTTGCATGTGCTAATAAGCAAGGCCACAACTGATGCATAAAATAAGATTAGAATTCTTCTTTGAATTCTCCAAATTTTTCTATTTGTGCTGCTTTATAAGTGATCTTCTGTATTTTTGATTCCCCTTTCACAAATATGTCGATTTTCTTTTCCCACCAATTTTCAATTTCTAATAGTACAGGTTTCCAGTATCCAGGTGGTGAGATCTTTCCTGAAATCCACTTAACATGAAGAAACCTAGGCTCAGAAACCAACTGTTGACCTAGAACCCTAACGGACTTGTGAGGTTTAGGTGCGGATCGATCAAGGTTAAGGATGTATGCGTGAAATACACCACAACTATGTTAATGACAAAAAAGTAAATAACAACATGCAAGATAATTTAATCCCAAAACTCCAATATTTATTCATATATCAAAATCTATTACATCAGTTCAGTACATGTACATATCTTTCACTCTACTCTCTTATCTCTCTTACAAAGTCTCAAAAAGGAACTCTCACATAAGTCTTGGTGAGGCACCTTTACATAATACATTGATTACAATAAATATACAAAATTCAAATCTATTTCAAAGGTCACTTCTTTTGACTTGTGTCTCTATCGGATTCAATCACAATCTAGTTTTATTTGTCTTCACTTTACAACATTCTTTCAGATTTCGCGGCTTCTTTTAGTCTTCCGCAACTCTTCTTAGTATTTCACCGGCTTTGTAGTCTTCGGCAGCTTTACTTTGTATCTCACGAATTTCCTTCATTCTACGACTTTACTCTTTTAACCATGGCTTCCTTGGTTTGTCACGGCTTCCTTATTTGTATCACAGATTTTTGGTCTTTGGAACTTTTTATCCTTTGTATGTGGCTTCTCTATTCTCTTCGCGGTTATCTCTATCTCCTCGTGGTTCCCCTTAACTTCGTGGCTTATACATTAACTCCTGCCAACATCTTCCACTTGGAGTTAGAAATATTTCCAATATGTTCTAGAAAGATAATTCAAAGGTATTTCCATTTATGTATATATTATGTGTTGGGGAGTTGATTTTATGGCTCTTTCAAGTCAATTTGTGAGGAAGAAGGTTTCTTGTTTTTTAGGACAGGATTGTTCATGCTGAAAAAATGAAGTGAATGAAACATGAGATTATTGAGTTGATGTTTGATATCACCTAGAAAGTTAAGAGGGGGGAAATTTTTTCCTATTTAATTAATTTTTAGGTCGTGTAAGTGGCAAAAAGGGTTAAAACCAATTGTGTTTACAAAACAAGTTTTTGGGAAACATGATTTAGAGAAGAGAAAAGTAGTTGTGGTTTGAATACATGGATTCTTTGTGGTGTCTAACTTGCATGGATGTGTTTTATAGGTCCCAAGGATTCTATATCTTTTTCACATGCCATAGTTGAGTTGATCTTGGGTGATCTCGAGGCCCAAAGGTGAAGAAAGTGTGTTGGAAACAACTGTTTGGTGATAGATATGAGCCTATGGGCCCATGTAATGATTTATTTTATTATTTAAAGTAAATGTGTGACCACGTATGTCTCTAATATGTTATGACTACTCATTTATAGTGAATTTGGGAGCTTGATTAAGCATGATTTTATGATTTTTAGTTTTAGCTCATCATAGTGATGGGGTTTTGAGCATTTTTGGTGCAAGTTGGATGGTTTTAGGCATGGAAAAACTATATGGGTCATATGTGAGAATTTTTATAAACTTATTAGGATGTAATTAAGTTTTATTTGTCTTTATAAAGGTATAGGATATACTTATCTTGTGTTTGAAGGAAGATAAGGGTATAAAGCAAGTCTTTTTAGTTCATTTTTTAACTAGTTCTCTTTGAGGGAAAGGTGTGACCAAAATAGAAGTGTTTTACAAGTATGATTACATTATTTGAGATTTGAAAGAGTGTGTTATAATCTAAGGAAGGATAGAGAGCATGTGTGTAAAATTTTAGAGCTACAAGCAAGTCCAAGAAGAATAAGATTGAGCAAGTTAGAGGAATGAGGGTTTGAAGAAAATAATGTGGGTTGAAATCATGATCTCCATTAGTTGTGGAAGCAAAAAAAATCATAAATCATCATCATCAGGTGTCTGAGTTAGTTCTTAGTCATCTTAGGGGGTTGTAGCCTCCTTGGAGTGGATGCTTTACTAAATTAGGGGTTAGTGCTCCTTATAGGGTTAGTGCTCTACTAAACTAGGGGTTGGTGATCCTTGTGGGGTTGGTGCCTCACTAAATTTGAAACATGGAAGTTTAATGTTTTTGTTTCAATGGGTTTTCTTTCTCGTGAGGGTTTTCCACTTACATCTTATGTATATGAGCTCTCTCTTATGTTTTATAGTTATTTGAATGTATTGTGCACACCTAACAAGATATTGTTGAATATATGTGGATAGATGGATGTTAATGAATGTTGATATTAATGGTAAATTAAAAAAATTGTTTGTAGGACTGATTCAACCCTCTTCTTGGTACATTGTGCTTCCAACAAATTACAATTCAAGATGAGACAATTATAATTTCATTACATATATGTTTGTGTACTTGTGTATTATCCGTGTTAATTATTATGTTATGGTTCCTACCATGCACTCTTTTATAGGTTTTAGTTCTATAAGGTGACCACATACATAACTTCTATCTAATACAATGATGACTGAATGTTACATATTACATGGACACACTTCAATTATTTTGAGGAAAATGATCTACATGTCATCTCACTCACCTTAAAAGAGGGGGAGCTTGGTGAAGTTATCAAAAAGTTAAAAATATAGTGGAACAAAGTACGAGAATAAGAACATATAAAACTTATTTACAAAAATTACATAAGGAAAAAAAATTAATATGGATGGAACTATCAAACATTATTGTTTGAAATGGATGGTATCATCCTAAGAAAAATTTCGGCATCTAATTCAAAATTTGATTAAACGTAAAAAAAATTATAGCTTTTTAATACATATTTAGGAATAGACTATTCCACAGTTTGGAGAAAAAATTACTATATTTCACTATAGAATGTGGGTAATGAGTACTTCATTTCCTTTCAAATTAACACATCTTGGAATTATAATAAATTTTTATAATGCAGGTTGCAGTGGCATGATCATGCTCCATGATTGTTCATATTCCCACATTTGGTACATTGGAACTTATATAATGTATGTTGTAGATATGATTGTATTTCATTCACTTGTAAATTTTCACTACTCTACATAGTTGGGACCTAGATCCATCTGCATTGGTGTGGTTCCATGGGTGGAAGATTTAAGGGGTGGATAGACACCTTGTGACACTCTTCCTCTCTTTTTAGAGAATCATTGTGATGCCCTTCATCGATGTGCTGGGGCACCCAATTACCATCATCAATTGCATTGGGACACCCAATTCCCTTCATAGTTATGAATACTTCTCCAAATTTTTGGATGATCTCACCCCCAAATTATTCATCAAATTAACTCTAGTCCCTCTCTCTAAGTGCTTCAAATGGGAAGCTCCTTACTCAATAAGGCAAACAAGTTTTTTCCTTCCACACTTTTTTTAGCTTTCAATTTTCAAATTCAATTTTAATGAGTTTAATTCTTTCTATATCGATATTGACTATGCCCTATGTTGCAGGTTTTCACATTAGGGAATTGTAACCAACTCAAGCATCTCAAGCAATCAAGTGAATTCAACAAAGAGAAAATGTGTTTACATAATGAGGTGTATTTTATTTTAAGCAAGCGAATTTCATTTCCTATCTTACAAGTGGGGAGAGTGTAGACACCTAAATTTGGTACTTTATCACTTGATAATGTCAATATTGTTTTAATCCCTAAATCATAACTAGTACACCTATTATGAGCCTAATCACAATATACCTAGTCCTATTGAAATAATTTATATCCTATTTACATTGCTTAGTCACTCACAAAAATCTCACATCAGTCCAAATAAATATATCATTTGAAATTACAATGAATAAAACTTTTGATCACTTCATCTCCCTCCTAGAAAAAACTTCCAAACAACCAAATGGTTTGGTATAAAAATTTAAGGTTCTTCCAAATCCTTCCAACATTCTAATTTTAAATTTTATATCTTCTATGGGTTTTTGCATCCTCGTGCTTCTACCTTAATACAAAATTACACTTACATATTCATATATAATCAAGTTAAACATGCTCATTTAATCATTTGACAATCACTTACAAGAAAAAATCACTTAAAAGGCATTCCAAGCTCTCCTAAATTTCCTTAAAGCAATAAAACACATTAAAAGTAACACCTATATAGGTATGAAGCACTCCAAACAAGTTCTAAAGTAACACCTATATAGGTATGAAGCTTCCCAATCCAAAGATCATCAAAGCCAATTAGATCTCTAAAAAATTAAGCCATGATAAGTCTTATCAAGGGATAAAATTAAGAAATGTAGTTAAATCCATATAGATATCACATATCTAGGTGGATAACTACAAGTGGTTTGATGCCTCTCTGTTGTAGTGCCATCGTAGGTGGTGTATGGATAACACATTAACCCTAACACTAACCTTTTTGTAGGATTTTTACCAATGGTTGTGGTTTTGGATCATTTTTGTTGATTATAGAGGGTTTCACACATTTACAAGACCTAATATATTACAACAAATCATATCTTAGTCACTTGTAAGGGGGAAAAATTATAGATCTCTATCATCTTCCTAAATGGAACTGTAGACATTAAAATGCACCTCTAAGGTCACATTATTTACAAAAGATACAACACATTATAAAACCTAATAATCCCAAAAAAATTAAAAATTTTAGGTTAATTAAAGACATGTCATCCTCTTGTTTATCCTTACCCACTCACATTTAATCTTGTCATATCCTTCTATATACTCCACCTACTCATTTACATCTCCAATGCACATTAAACCCTTATCATCTCACCTCATTGTGCATTACACCCACATCCATCCCAATATTTCATCAACCTCAAAATAATTAAATAACACTCAACCCCTCTTTTCATCCCATTGGGTTTTTGGAGAACTTTTTCTCTTGCTTGTAGGTTTTTTCGAAGGAGAAATAAGGTTATTTTGACATCCTGAAGCATATTGCATAATCAAATTTCATATTTTCCACATTGTTATTAGTCACAACTATGATTATTTTGTGAAAAAAAAAATATTGTGCATACAACTAATTTATGACTTACAATAATATATAATCAATCAACACACCACCAACAATCATTAATCTACCATAAATATACCTTGCACCACGACTTGGTCCCATCAAGCCCCCAAACAAGTATACCATTTCATTTCAATTGTTTCATTTATCACTATATGTATTAATTTTTTATTTTAGCAACCTTGGACTGGGATTGATATCTGACTAAGACAGGTTCCCCTAGCCATAAAAGAAAACTAATATTTTCCCCTAGTGTTGTGTTTATAGATTTAGATTCTGATTTTGGAGATTAAACTCAATTTATTTGTTGAAAAACCCCTATGATGCCCCTCCCCTGTTTAATGGTAGAAACATGATTCCATGGTATTTAGTAAGCACAATTTGAGTTGATTGGATTGATATATTTAACATTTTACAAGGTGTCTCCATATTAGGCTTATATTCTGGCATGATGGGACCAATATTGGTTGTGGGTTAATCTTATATTCCTAAATATATCATATTTCTTCATCAGGATCTTTATTCTTTTTTATTATATATAGTTTCCTTGTTGCAAATATAACATTTTTCTTTCAGATTTCCCAAAATTAAAAATTAAAAAATCTAGTTGTAGGACAATCACAGGTACAATTTTCACATTATTTTTTCTGTCAAAAAAAAGAAAAATAACTTTAATTTTTTTAATCATTCTATTTATCTGATTCTCTCATCTTGCATTATATGACATTTATTAAACTAATATTGATGTATGTTCTTCCATTACACTATAAGGTGATCTTGGGTCATAAATTATCTTCGTCTTTAGGGTACTACCTAGATTTCATCACCATGAGTTCATAGCTTAGAGCCCATGTATTGGAGGGTAATATAAATTTGTGGGAGCTATAATTTTATGTTGAGGATAATATACAATTTTCCACAACTCATATGATCTCCTATGAAGTGAGGTGTGTAGTTTCCACCAATACCCAAACCTTAGATAATACTCCATAAGGAAGGAACTATGGTTTTTGGTAAATCTCCATTAAATTGACTAGAGTGAAGTGATAGGGGATATGACCATCCAATAGTACTCATCAGTTTCATAAAATTGGGTCTCATATACCACAAGGTATATTGGGGATGCCTTATAGGATCCCATTTTATAACTTAGTATTAGAAACTTATGTTGATCATTCATTTCTTCACAGTTTCAGGAACACAACATTACCCAAGATACTCACCCCATACCTTTGAGGTGTATTGATGCATTTATAATTAAGCATACAAATTTTATAAATAGCATTAAGATTATGAATTTCTCCTTGTTTTCCCTGTATCTATTACAAATTCTTATAGAAAGAAAAACTACAAAAAAATCTCAAAAATAATACCATCCTTTCCAAACACATCACAAATTCCAACCATATTGAATCACATTTAGGTCGTATCTGTGACCACCCCTGTCATCACACATATTTTCTTCAAGTTTTTGCATTGTTCCCATGTCTTATTTTATCATTTTATAGGTTCCTTAGTCACATATGCAACTATCCAACCATTTTCCATTTATTTTATTTTAGGATTTCTGCAATCCCTTAAATTTTGTGTCCAAGTCATATTTTTCCTTAAATCAGTCGCAAGTGTAACTGGTTTACAATTTTCCATCAATTCCATTTTTGATTTATGCATCTATGTTTATATTCGTTGTCTAGATTCTATTCTTATGCCCCTTCCCTTACTCACAAATGCGATTGGATTATTTATTATTCCATGGTCAAACTCATCTTCACATTCTCCATTACTTATTCCACTACCATTCATAATTCTTAGGTCAATTTTACGCATGACACCTACATTTCCCCACTTTATTTCTAAATTTTTCCCTACAACTCACTAAAAGGAATGATAACCAGATCGTACCAAGCCAAGAACTTAGATGCTAATAAAACACCACGATCAATAAGATAAAATCAATTCACCAGAATAACTTTAATAAAACCTTTGCAAACAAATGAGAAACAATATCATATGTTATTATGGAACTCAATGAAATACAACGAGAATAGGCCTTTCTTATATAGGCAAGGAATAACAATCTAAGAATCAATCAAGGTCGTAGATCAAGCCATAAATCAAGGAAAGAACTAGTCATCAAAGAACTAGTCAAGTCCATAGATTTAGGAAAGAACTAGTCATCAAGGATCTAGTCAATACCATAGATCAAGGAAAGAACTATACCTAATAACTAGATAATATCTCCTAATATTTGAATAAGATAAAAGAAATATCCACACACATAAGTGGGTGAGGATAAATACAACAAAGGTAAATAATTACCTAGGTGAACATGAGCTAAGGTAAATATCTACTCTAACACCCCCCCCCCTTAAGTGAATTTTGAAGGGCCAAAATAAAAATGGCATGTCCACAATATGAGTCCTAACAACTAGGACTGATGAGGTACTCATGTACAATATATCCATGAAGAAATATAGAACCAAAAGAAGGAAATAATCCTACTAGAAGGAAAGAGAAAGAAGAAGAAGGAATATGTTCTCACGAACACCCCCCAAGAAAAACTTCCAAAACCCCAAGCATTCCACACAACTTAAGGTAGTGAGGTAATGCAAAAGGCTTCATAAAGATGTCTACAACTTGTTGCTGAGTTGGAATGTACTCCAAGCAAAGAACTCCATCCTGAATGTGATGATGAATGAAGTGTATGTGTATCTAAATATGCTTGGTCCGCTAGTGCTCAACAGGGTTGCGAGAAATGTGAATAACACTTTGGTTGTCACACCAAAGTATAGTCGGTAAATCCCATGGGAATCCAAACTCTGTCAATAGCTGTCAAAGCCAAATAATTTTTTGACTAGTTGTAACTGTTACTTTATACTCTTCCTCTGAAGATGAAAGTGAAATATCCTATTTTATTTTACATGTCCAAGCAACTGGAGAAGAACCAAGACAAAAACGATAGCTATAAGTGGAACACCTGTCATCAATAGAAGCTACCCAATTTTAATTTGTATATCCAACCAACTGAGTTGAACCCCTAGTGTATTGTAGGCCAAAGTGGGAAGTGCCATGTAAATAGCACAAAATCCTTTTAACAGCCTGTCAGTGACTACTATGAGGATAATGTGCAAACCAAGATACAAGCCCTACTCCAAATGAAATATTAGGGTGAGTATGGGTCAAGTACATGAGACTTCCAACCAACTGCCTATATAAAGTAGGATCACAAAGTGGAGTGGTACATGTGGAAGTAAGAGTAACCCTAGACTGAAAAGGAGATGGACTTGGCTTGTAATCAGCCATATCAAAGCACAGAAGAAGATCATGGGTGTACTTTTGCTAACTCAAATGAATCCCTGAATCTATCTGATAAATATGCAAACCAAGGAAATAATGCAATAACCCAAGATCTGTCATGTCAAACTATGTAGAAAGATCCCTCTAAATACTTTGAATGTGGGAAGAAGATCTACCAGTAAGTAACATATCATCAACATACAAGACAAGTATCAAAATATCATCACCAACATGTTGGAGATACACTGTATGATTGGAGTGGTGATGAACAAAACCAGTAGATAGAAGAAAATAATACATCTTCTCACACCAATCCCGATGGGCTTGTTTAAGACCGTAGAGAGACCTTCGGAGTCTACAAACAAGAGAAACATCCTGAAAAAATCCAGTCGATTTCTCTATGTATATTTCCTCTTGTAAATCTCCATGTAAAAAGGAAATCTTCATGTCCATCTGGTATACATGCCACCCATGTGATGTAGAAATAGCAAGTACAAGGCGTACAGAATTCATCTTGGCAACGGGTGAAAAAGGTCTAAGAGTAATCAATACCTTCAACTTGTGAAAAACCCTTTACAAAAAGATGAGCCTTATACTTTTCAATGGACCCATCAACTGCATATTTGGTTTGGTATACCCACTTAAACCTAACCATATTTCTTCCTTTAGGAAGAGACACTAAATCCCAAGGATGATTCTTCATCGAAGAAGAATATGCATCTGTCATCACATCATCCCACTCTTGTATCCCATGAGCCTTTGAAAAGGACTGTGGAGCCTCAGAAACTACTTGACACAAAATTAAAAAACCTGTAGAATGTGAGTGATGATGCCTAGTGGGTGGAAGATACTGTATGAAAGGTGGTGCCTAAAAAACCGTAGTATGGGCCCACTTAGGCATAGTGAAAACATCAATGAGAATAAGATCTGTTAGGTTGTGGAGCTTGTTTTCATGTGTGAAAGTGTTGAAGACTCTACACTAAGAGTACTATACATTTTTCACAGTTATCTCATCGGGGTTCGGGGTGGGGCCAGGCCCCAAGTGGAGGTCTGGGGGTGGTAGCCCCCAGTTGTAAGGGCTTGAGGGCGCATCCAACGAGATAAAAAATTGGCCACAAAAAATGTGCCCGATATACCGGGAAATGTGCTCTTCTCATATGGGCAGGATTTTTGACCCATAGGTTTATGGGATTTGGTTTTAGCCCATGGTTTTGATACCCACGATATTGTAAAACTACTTAAGTATTTGTCTACTTATGTGGTTTTGTGCATATGGTAGGGTTGATGTAACATTGCAGATGTGTGTTGAATTCATGGGATGTGAATTCTGTAGAGTTTGTTGAGCATAGCTCCAAACAGATCTGGGTATTGTATTGAGAGAGCGGTGGCTTGTAATAAAATTTGAGCAAGTGATTCTTGGTGGAGGTAGCCCAAATTGGGTGAACCATGTTAAATATTGTCTCTTTGTGTTGTTATTTTATTATTCTGCACTTTTATTTCAGATCTGTAATATTTTCTGCATATTAGTTTATACCGTTGTGATTCTGTGAGGGATTATTCTACATATTTTATCCCTTATTACCTAAAAATTGGTATCAGAGCCTGGTTTGGTTTGCTGAAGTGTTGAATCACAAGGAAAAGTTTTAGCTTGAGTGGGAGCTATGACAGATGATGGAAGATCAAGGGTTGATAAATTCAACGGGAATAATTTCAGTCTTTGGAAGATGCAGATGGAAGATTACCTTTATCAGAAGGATCTTTATATTCCGTTGTCCTGAGAATGTAAAAAAAACCCTTGAGCATGACATATGCAGAATGAGATTTACTGGATAGGAAGGAACTTGGTATAATTCAAATGTGTCTTGCATCTTTGGTATTATTTAATGTTTCAAAGGAAAAGACTACAAAAGAACTGATGGATGCATTAGGGAAGTTGTATGAAAAAACCCTCTACCTCTAATAACATATTTTTAATGAAAAACTTTTGTTTAATATGAAGATATCTGAGAATGGTTCAGTAACATATCATTTAAATGATTTTAATATGGTTGTAAATATGCTAGTTTTGGTTATAATAGAATTTGATGAAGAAGTTAGGGTTTTATTAATTCTGTGCTCTTTACCCAAGAGTTGGAATAGCCTGGTAATGGCGGTAAGCAACTTGGTTCCAACTAACTAAAAGTTGAAGTTTGAGGATGTTGTAGGGGTGATTCTAAGTGAGGAAATGTGAATAAAAATCTCTGGGGAATCTTCTACTTCAGGGAATTCTTTGATAGTGGAAACTAAAGGGAGACAAAAGAATAGAGGAAGCCATGGAAAATTGAAAGATCAGACAAGGTCAAAATCCAAAAGCAAGATAGTATGTTGGAATTGTGGAAAGTCTGGGCATATAAAGAAGGACTATTGGGAGCTTCGGGACAAGAATAAATAATAGGAAGAAAACAAGGAGGCAAATGTGGCAATGGGTAATGTATGTCAGGATGCTTTGATTCTTTCTTTGCATAATATTACTGAATCTTAGGTTTTAGATTTGGGGGCTTCTTTCCATGCTACTCCACATAGGCATTATTTTGTTGATTATGTTCAAGGGGATTTTGGGCATTTTTTTATTGGTGATGATGAGCCTTGTACATAGTTGGAAAATGTTCTGTTTAGGTTAAGATGCAGAATGGGAATACTTGGCTATTGAAGGATGTCACATACATGTGCCTACATTAAGATGAAATGTGATATTGGCATAGGGAATTGGGAAGTGATGGTTGTACTGTGATATTTACAGTGGACTCTTGGAAGGTTACCAAGGGTGCTCTTGTGGTGGCAAGAGGTAAGAAGGTTAGAACCTTGTATTTAACCACTTATAGCACTAATGATTATAATCTTGTAGCTTCATAAGTAGATACAACATTGTGGCACTACAGGCTCGGTCATATGAGCCATAAGGGCATGAAGATCATAAAGAAGGATTTTCCTGGATATACAGAAACAAGTTTGGAGTTTTGTGAGGAATGCATATATGGGAAATAGAAGTGAGTAAGGTTTTTCAAGGTTAGACCTACAAAGAAAGAGAGTAAGTTGGAGTTGGTGCATTCTGATGTGTGGGGGCTAGCTCAGGTGTCATCTCTTGGGGGTTCAAGTTATTATGTTACTTTTATAGATGATGCAACAAGGAACGTTTGGGTTTATTGTATTAGAAACAAATTTGATGTATTTGACACTTTTGTTAAATGAAAAGTCTTGGTAGAGAATGAAATGGGTCTTAAGCTAAAATGTCTCAGGTCAGATAATGAAGCGGAGTATTACAGCAATTAATTTGATGATTATTGTTCTAAGAATGGAATCCACAGGAAAAATATGGTTCCATGAACTCCGCAATAAAATGGGGTGTCAGAAAGAATGAACATAAGAATAATGGAACATACTAGGAGAATGAGGTTACATGCAGGACTGCCTCTTTATTTTTGGGCATAAGTGGTGAGCATAGTCTGTGTACTTGATAAATAGAGGATCCTCAAGCGCCTTAGATGGAGGCATACCTGAGGAGGCTTGGTATGGTAAGAAATTTGATTATTCATTTCTTATAGTCTTTGGATGTGAGGTGTTTGTCCATATAGAAAAGGATGATATGACCAAAGAGCTAGAGGCTATATGTTGGTAATTCAGGACTGCAGAATAGTGCTATGATTTAATAACAAACAAAATCATGCACACATGATCTAAAAAATTCCCCAAAATCTATAGCAGTGGAAGTATAAACTAGAATAATCCAAATCAAAACAAAGTACACACACATAACACAACATGTACCATGGTTCACCCAATGTGGGCTACATCCACCAAAGATAGAGATCTCATATATATAATACAACAAGAGTACAAACCAACTCTTTAATACAAGAGTACAATGCATCTCTCCAAGAGTATCTCCTCTCCTCCAGATCTCTAAATGGATCTCCATGAGTGCACTACAACTGTGCCTCCAAAAACCACTAGCAGATCTCACATAACCAGGAACTACTACATCTCTGAACTGCTACCAAGTTCTCTATGGATCTGCAAACAAGACCTCTCACATGGGTCTACCATATGTGCAACTATGACTGTGCACTAAGAAGTAAGTCTGTCTCTCCATCACTGCCTGCATAACCTGTGCAAACATGAAGACAACCTCCTCTACAATATCTAGATCTACATGGATCAACAATACAATATGATCTCATGGATCTACAATACAAGACTAGATCTACATAGATCTATAATACAAGATCTCACCAACATGTGGATCTACAAGAAGAAAATCTATGTGCTTTGCATACTATGCAAGCCATTACAATGAGAAAATAACTATACAAAGGAAATACAGTAGAAGACGTTACCCTCTTCTCACCATTCAGATGTACCTGCTATTTCCTTCTATCCAGCTCCTCTCCATGGAGACTTTGTCTTCATGTAACCTATTCTTTCTTTCTCTTCTTCTTCTTCTTTGTCTTCATCCTCTCAATCTAGGAGAATCAAGGATATAATTCAATCCTTCTCTTAATTCTACTTCTAAACCCTATATTTCATGCTTATATAGGCATATATAAACTTAGGCACTTAACCATGCAATTACAATCAATAGATCATGCTTTAATGCTAAAAATAGATTCTAATTCCCGTCAGAGTTAATTAAAACACAATCGCACAGGTAACCGTGGCATTAGGTTAACCCTGACCGGTTCCACTTGCTCTAACCGATGTCGGTCATTCTTGACTGATGACGGTTCTGGGTGACCGATGCCGGTTCCCTCCTAACTGATGACGGTCACTGTATTTTCCAGCAATGTTTCCATTGCATGCTTCAGTAAAGCAATTTAGCTCCACAACCTAACAATCTCCCACTTGGAGATAAATTGCTGAACCTTGTCTGTACCTGTACATCACCATCCTCTACACACCATGAAGACCATCTATTCTTTCCTTCAACAATTCTCTCAAAAATAAAATTAGGAAGATCAAACCATCTTCTCAAACCAAGAAGATAAAAAACATGGTTTACCAAAGACCTACACAAAGCTACTACTGATTCGTGATAACCGAGCTATCCATACATCAAGCTCCCACTGAATCATAACACCAAGCCTCTCATGTAGCCAAGCCATCATGACTAATACACCTGCAAGAGATCCCACTCAAACTGAAGTACTGAGATTCAATGGCAACCATAGCCATACGTGTAAAACCAACCATGTTCTCCATCCATCTATCCATGTCTCCATGCAACCACCAATGTAACTGTTCAAAGACAAGTCAAACTAGAATATGCAAAAGCAAAACATGATCTCGGGTAAAAACATCCCTAAATGAGTTCTACACATGCAACAGTGGGTGATCAATCCACAAACACCTGCATAACTCAAAGAAATCCAAACACTGCAATCTGCAAATCCAACCCTGCATAAACAACTAGCATGTCTAAGACATTCATCTATAGATAACATACCTATCAAGGAGTAACATAGTAATCAAGAGGAAATACAAACATCCCCTACTCATGCTCAAGGCAATCTAGACCGTGCTCATAGGCATCCATGTGCAAATCAAACATCTGCATCATCATAGACTCACAAAACTGAATCTATCCACATGTATAAACTCACATATACATCCATCCATATCATCAGGCTCTCCAGAAGCACCAAGTCTCTCACTGACTAACTCCAAAGCAATATATGAATATCTGTGCTCATCAATGTCAATAAAAAATAACCATGCTAAACCATGTTGCTACTAAATAGTGCAAATACCAACAAACATGTCATCAACATACTCTGCACAAACCAAACCAAGATGAAATAAAAACAAGGGCACCATCTGAAAATGGTAAATAAAAACTGTTGTCAAACCTATGACCAAATTGACCACGGTTTCCTAACCAACCCCAGTCACTTCCTGACCGACCACGGTTACCAGATGACCTAACCATGGTTACATCCTAACTGACATTGGTGTCTGTAACAGTCAGATTTTCTCCTTTAACCCTTAAAACTCTAAAAAATTTCTCTATCAACTTCACCCAGCTGAATCTATCCATCAAATGTAATCCCATAGGGATATCTAGGCACCACAAGATAAACTAGAAGTGACATCACAAAGTAATAAACTCAATATACCTACAAATTCGTGACTCCCCTCCAAAACCAACTAGTGTCTCTGCCACTCTAAAAAGTAACAATCTCCTCTCACTCTGCATGTGCATCATGTATCCAATCCTGTAATGCCAACAACCATGGCTTGCCCCCACTGAACACAAAATCCCTGCACTACCTCTAACACCAAGTTTAAAAGCTAATATGTCAGTGAGAAATAAAACCAGATGAAAGAAAATATAAACTGATTCCCTTCTTATCAAAGAATACTTCTACATCACAGAAGTTTGGACTTCTTGTGAAGTAGGTGAATCAACTTCTTTCCATCCTGTGTACTCAACATCTTCCGTTACCTGCAACTGTGTCTAACCATGAATTTTCATTGAGGATCTCATCCTTAGACTAGATATCCTTGTCCTCAAGATTCCACACAACTGGGAAATAAAAGTCAAACAACACCAAAAACATGGTGTAAATTTGTGCACACTATCCAAACATAATATTATTTGCTCCAAAAGAAAGAAATAAAACATGAACCATATAGAGATACCTGACCCAAAGTCTCACTTGACTAACCAAGCCAAATCTGTCCTCTTTCTGATCCAAACATTGAAGTGATCTACATTGTTTCTGCCTGTACACACTGTGCAAGAAACATGATCCTCCAAAATAGGACACTGAACCATCCATGCCCTATTCTACTGTAAGAAACCATGTGCAAACTCGTTGTCACAGAGATCAACTATGGTTTTCTGACTAGTACTGATTACCCTCTGTGACCGATGTCAGTTCCCTGACCAACATCGGTGCTGTTGGAAATAACACAATGCCACAAATTGGCATACGTCACCAAACCAAGTGCCTACTTTGACCAAAGCTGATAGTTTTGTTGAGCCAGTCATTTCAAGAAGCACCCAACCTTGCACAAAATCTTAACAACAATAATACATGCAATAAAAATGCACCAAGATGAAACACATCACCTTACCAACATCAAGATACTCAACCAAATATTCAACTGAAGAATCATGTTTCTATGATGAAAACCCCATCTTCGTTCTGTGCTACTGTATTCATCTTCTCTAATGAATCCCATGCATCTAACTACACCAAAAGGATGCATAACTGCTCCTTTTCTCATTCTCAGATCTAGATCTGCAATCCCAAACATGCATGTGCAACCAAAATAATATAAGTAATGCAATACCAAGATAAAACCATACCTCAATAACCAGATCTGCAATCTGACCAACATGCTTGTGCCTCCAAGAACCAGGGACACCTCAGCAAACAAGATACATTCCATGCATCTTCTTAATTCTTCAGATTTGTGATTTTTGTTTAAAAATAGGTTACCCAGTAACTGACCACGGTCACCCTGTAACCGACCACGGTTACGTCGTAACCGACCACAGTCACCCTACCAGCGTCGGTTGCCACTTAACCGACATCGGTCATTGTAATTTCCAGCAACCTTACTCTTCCAGCTCCCACTTGAGATAAAATCTCTTCCTGTGATCTTCTCATTAGGAAAAACAAACCTTGCTCGCATACACCTGTCTAGTAAACCACTAACAATATACTGAAGCAAAAACTTGCTCTGAAATAACCAAACTAAATGCTTTGATACCAGTTGTTGGGAATTCGGGACTGCGGAATAGTGCTATGATTTAATAACAAAAAAAATCATGCACACAGGATCTAAACAATTCCCCAAAATCTACAACAGTGTAAGTATAAACTAGAATAATCCAAATCAAGACAAAGTACACACACATAACACAACATGTACCATGGTTCACTCAATGTGGGCTATGTGCACCAAAGATAGAGATCTCGTATATATAATATAATAAATACAAACTAACTCTTCAAACAAGAGTACAATGTATCTGTACAAAAGAGTATCCTCTCCTCCAGATCTCAAATGGATCTCCATGAGTGCACTACAACTGTGCCTCCAAACACCACCAGAAGATCTCACATAACCAGGAACTACTGCATCTCTGAATTGCTACCAAGTTCTCTGTGGATCTGCAAACAAGGCATCTCACATGGGTCTACCATATGTGCAACTATGACATATGCACCAAGAAGTAAGTCTATCTCTCCATCACTGCATGCATAACGTGTGCAAACATGAAGAAAACCTCCTCTACAATATCTAGATCTACATGGATCAACAATACAATATGATCATGGATCTACAATACAAGACTAGATCTACATAGATCTATAATACAAGATCTCACCAACATGTGGATCTACAAGAAGAAACTCTATGTGCTTTGCATACTATGCAAGCCATTACAATGAGACAATAACTATACAAAGGAAATATAGTAGAAGACGTTACCCTCTTCTCACCATTTAGATGTACCTACTATTTCCTTCTGTCCAGCTCCTCTCCATGGAGATTCTGTCTTCATGTAACCTATTCTTTCTTTCTCTTCTTCTTCTTCTTCTTTGTCTTTATCCTCTCAATCTAGGAGAATCAAGGATCTAATTCAATCCTTCTCTTAATTCTACTTCTAAACCCTATATTTCATGCTTATATAGGCGTATATAAACTTAGGGCACTTAGCCATGCAATTACATTCAATAGATCTGATTTAATGCTCAAAATAGATCTAATTCCAGAGAGTTAATTAAACACAATCACACAAGTAACCGGTGCTGGTTAGCCTTAACCGCGGACGGTTCCTAATTGCTTTGAACGATGTTTGGTCCTTGCCTGACCGATGACGGTTCTGGGTGACTAATGCCGGTTCCCTCCTAACCGATGAAAATCACTGTATTTTCCAGCAACATTGCAATGCTTTGAAGCTATTTAGCTCCACAACCTAGCAACTAAATTTGAAAAATGTACTTTCATTGGTTATGGTGGTGATAAATTTGAATGTAAATGTTGGAGTATTAAGGATAAGAAAATCATTCGATCTAGGGATGTTGTGTTTAATGAGAAAGTCATGTATAATCAACAGTTGCAGGAAAACAGGGAAGAATCCAAGAAAGAATATGCAGTGGTAGAGGATATTCCAGATGGGAAAGTGACACATGAATCAGTTCAGGAACCTCCTCAGCAGGAACCCCAAAATCCTATATTGAGGAGGTCTTCTAGGGTAAGAAGAGAACCTGAAAAATTTTCTCCTTCTCTTTATTATTTATCACTCAGTGACAGTGGAGAGCTAAATAGCTTGGATTAAGCAATGCAGGTAGATGCCAGGAAGAAGTGGGAGCAAGCCATGTATGAGGAGCATTAGACTCTCATGGAGAACCAAACATGGGATTTGGTGAAGCTACCCAAAGGAAAAAGAGCATTACAGAACAAGTAGGTGTAAAAATCAAAGAGGAAGAAGGAGGCAAGAAAAGATACAAGGCCCAGTTGGTAGTCAAGGGGTTTGAACAAAAAAAAGGTATATATTTTGATGAGATTTTTTCTCCTGTAGTAAAAATGACTTCTATTAGAACTGTTCTTGGAATAGTTGCAGTAGAAGACTTTGAATTAGAGAGCTTAGATCTAAAGACTGCATTTCTCCATGGTGATTTGGAGGAGAATTTATATATGTAGCAGCCAAAGGGCTACGAGGTCAAAGGTAAAGAGGAGATGGTGTGCAAACTGAATAAGATCTTGTATGGCTTGAAATAAGCTTCACACGTCAATGGTATAAGAAATTTGATAGATTCATGATGGAGCAAGGTTATATTAGAGGTCATTCTAACCATTGCATGTATACAAAGAAATTTGAGGATAGTAGGTATATTATCGTGTGTCTGTATGTGGATGACATGTTGGTTGCAGGTAAAAACATGTAGGAAATAAAAGTACTCAAGCAAAAAGCTAAGTGACTCCTTTGCTATGAAGGATTTGAGGGCAGCCAAATAAATCCTTCGTATGAGGATATGTCGGGATATGAAGGAACAAAAGATAAATTTTTCTCAGGAAGAGTACATTAAGAAGGTCTTTGAGAGGTTTAATATGTCAGATACTAAGCTAGCTGGGACTCCTTTGGTAGGCCATTTAAAGTTATCAAAGGAGCAGTGTCCCAAGATAGAACAAGAGAGAAACCAGATGTCCAAGGTACCTTACTCATCAACAGTTGGTAGTTTGATGTATGCCATGGTGTGCACTAGGCCTACTATTGCCCATGTGGTGGGAGCGATGAGTATATTTATGAGTGATCTAGGTAAAAATCACTGAGAGACAATAAAGTGGATCCTTTGATATTTGAGAGGGACCATGGGGAAATATCTTGTGTTACAGTGGATCAGACACCACTTTGCGTGGTTATGTAGATTCAGATATGGTTGGAAATGTAGACAACAGGAGGAGCACGACAAGTTATATTTACATCTGTATGATGGGACAACAATGAGCTTGGATTTCATGTTTACAGAAGCTGGTGGATTTGTCAACCATGAGAGGCTGAGTATGTTGTCTGCCACAGAGGCAAGTAAAGAGATGATTTGGGTAAAACAATTTCTTGAGGAGTTGGGACATAAGCAGGAGGAAGGGAAGCTGCATACTGATAGTCAGATTTTTATACACCTAGCTAAGAAATCTATTTTGCACTCTAGGATAAAGCATATACAACTTAGTGTACCATTTCATCAGGACAACTTTGGAGGAAGAGAATTTAAAGCTGGAGAGGATTCATACTAGTTAGAATCCTGTAGACATGATGACCAAGTTGGTCATAAGGGAAAAAATGAAGTTGTGTTTAGCTTTGGTTAGTCTTCACAAAAATTAGTGAAGGGTTAAGAAGCATGCTCAGAGGAAAACTAGTCTCCAAGTGGGAGATTGTTAGGTTGTGGAGCCTGTTTTCATGTGTGAAAATTTTGAAGATTGTACACTAAGAGTACCGTACACTTTCCACAATTGTCTCACCAGGCCCCGAGCCAGGGTCTAGGGCTGCAGCCCTTGAGAAAAAAAAATTGGCTCTTGAAAAATGTGTCTGTTATTGACCGAGATACATGTTTTTCTCATATGGGAAAGATTTTTGATCCATAGGTTTATGGGACAATTTTGGCCCATGGTTTTGTAAAACTGCTAAAACAGTTGTCTACTTATGTGGTTTTGTGCATATGGTAGGGTTGATGTAACATTGCAGATGTGTGTGAATTCGGATGTGAATTCTATAGATTTTGTTGAGCATAACTCGAAATAGATCTGGGTATTGCATTGAGAGAGTGATGGCTTGTAATAAAATCTGAGCATGTGATTCTTGGTGGACGTAGCCCAAATTGGGTGAACCACATTAAATATTGTCTCTTTGTGTTCTTCTTTTATTATTTAGTACTTTTATTTCAGATCTGTAATAATTTCTGCATATTAGTTTCTATTGTTGCGATTCTATGAGGTATTGTTCTGTGTATTTTATCCCTTATTACCTAACAGGATCCTCAACAAAATCTTATCTATTTACTTTACCTCCTCATCAATCTCCTCAAAGAAAGGATCCTCAAGATGAGATGAAGAGAAAGAAGGAGGCATGGAAGAAGATGAAGAATCATGAGGAGTGAAGTTCTCATCAAACTGAACATGTGTTTGAAAAAGAACATCATGAGTACCAGGATCTAAAAGTCGATAAGCTCTAATGTCCTTAGAATACCCTACAAAGATGAAGGGTTTTCTCTTCTTATCCAAAGCTTTTCTTTTCTTATTTAGCACAAATTCCCAAGAGCGGCTCCCAAAGACTCAAAAAAATGATTCATTTGGCTTAGTGTTGGACCAAACTTCCTCTAGAGTCAAATGCTCGAGTGCTCTTTATGGTGTGTGATTCTGAATGTAGTTAGCACAATTAATTAATTCTTCCCAGTAGATAGGAGGTAAATATCTAGAATGCATCATACAGTTAGACATTTGCTTCAAAGTTCTATTCTTCCATTTTGTTAAGCCACTCTATTATGGAGTATGAGGAATAGGATGTTGGTGAATAATGCCTTGAGTTGCCAAAAATTCAGAAAACTCATTGCTGAAGTACTCCCCCCCATTATCAGTGTGAAGGTTCTTTATGCAACTAGAAGATTTTTTCTCAACCAAATCCTTGAAGACTTTGAAGTGTGATGAAGGTAAGTGCATACTTAGCTCCATTGAAAGAGGGGGTAGGAAAAACCATCAAGTCACTATGCACAAGCTCAAGTGGTGAAGAAGCTCTCTTTAACAAATTCTTAGGAAAAGGATCTTGGTGTTTTTTCCCTAATGCACAACGATGAAAAACTCCCTCAAGACAAGAAACTCTAGGAATACCATCAACCACACAATGAGTGTTCAAATATCTATAATTAATATTTCCAAATCTTTCATGCCAAAGCTTACTCTCTGAATCTGCATGAGAAACCAATCATGTCCCTATAGAGGAAGTTTCATCAAAACCCTCAAAGTGATATAGTCTATAACTATGATCAACAATGCCCTGAGCAACAAGAGAATAAGGCTCCAAAAAATTTCATACTTCTACCTCATGTGGTGTAAAACTCATTGTTTTCCCTTGACTAGAATGACAACATTTGATATACAAAAAGAAAATTTGTAGTGATGTTAGGAACATATAGTGCATCTTAAATACTATCACCATCAAGTTGTATATCACATTTTCCTTTAACAGAAAGAAAGGAATCTCTAACCTCAATTTTGGAAGTAGAACTCAAAGCTAGAGAATTAAAATACTCCTTGGAAGAATTCATGTGATGAGAAGCACCAGAATCGATAACCTAAATGTCTACAAGTGGTGAATGAGATATCCCAACAACATTAAGTGCTTTGTCATGCTGATTAGAAGGAGGTGGAGTGGAGATAGAAATTTTTTGTTTCTTGACTACATCCTCTAAGGCTTACATTCACTTATAACACCTATATTCTTCATGACCACTACCCCCATAAAAAGAGCATGAAAGTTTAGACTTATTCTTGGATTTAGAAGACTCCTTGGGTTTAGAGTTGTTTTCTTTGGGTTTAGGAAAATTTTGAGATGGAGAAGGGGTGGATTTGGTTTTTCTTTTTAGTTTCCCCTTGCCCTTCGGGATTAGATACAACTAATGCCTTTTAAGAGGTGGAAGACTCAATGTTAGACAACTTGCATTCTTCCCTAGTAAGTCTTTCAGAAAATGTTTCTAAGTTAGGGATTTTGAATGTGTCACCTAAGGCATCCATGGCTAGAGAAGAAGGTAGAAGAAAAGATTTGAAATGGTTCTCTCAACTTGGATAGAATCAAGTAAACACAATCTTCATCTTTCTTATCTCTTCCAATCCTCTTCAACTATGTCAACAAATTCTTGAACTTGGTAAGATAGTCTATAATTATTGGAAAATCTTCAAGATTAAGAGAGGTGGTCTTAATTTCAAGTTGTATGGCTCTCATATGATCCACCTTACCAAACAAATCCTCTAATTTCTCCCATATTTTGAAAGGAGAGTCACATTTTTCTAAATGAAACAAAAGACTATCAATTACATAAGTTCCTATCAAACCCATACACTCATCAAACTTGTACTGATACTGAAATTTCACAGATTCTCTAGTGAACATTGGTTATTAAGAATAATTTTAAGCCCATAATCCTTTCCGCTTATTTGTTGTTTCCATTCTTGGTTTCCATGTGTGCTAATTATGTGTTGTCAATAGCTCAACATGATCTAATGTATAAGTAGATGCCATTCTCAAAAAATCACCAAAAGAAATGCAAGAACCAAGCAATGCAACAAGACCAATAAACAATGCAACAAGAGCCCCCCCCCCCAAAAAAAAAATTGTGCACTTTATAATGAGTGTTTGTTATAATATGACACTTTTTAATTATAGTGAAATTCTCAAAATAAATATTTTCAATGGAAAGAGCACGAAAAATCAAGCACTTTTACAAAAAAAATGACACTCAAATCTGAGTTGCCGATCAAAAAATACAAGCTTTACAAGTTAATGCTATGTTATTTATTTTAATTACCACTAAAGCAAAATAAAATGCTCATTGTCTTCACCACACAAATAAAATGAAAGGGGGTTGGATTTAAGCAACTACTAGTAGGAATCACAAGCTTTAAGCCATCATACGACCATACCATGTGACCAAGGGCTAAAGATTTTAATGGGTGTGAATTATCAGGCCCAGTCACTAGTATAACTTCCCTAACACACTTGGTCGTGAGGATAATGTGTGCATGATGCAATCTATCACATGTTATTAATTATCTTCCACCACACATCAGATTACACACTCTCTCTCCACTTGAGCTATCAAACTTTACTACAAATAACATCACTTACAACCTTGAGCCTCTTGCCTCACCACACATTTAATTTATTTATTTCCTCCAAATCCATTTTCACTTACAAACACCTTTATCACCTTCTAGACCCATTATCCAAATTAACCATCACGATTTCTAGTCACAAGTGTGACTCATTCATTGTTATCATTAAATCGCAACATCACCCCAATGGCCTGCATGTGAAACTGGGGCATTCAGTGTGATTGTGTAACATGAAGCTATCCCAAAGTGTGGGACTTTGCAAATGGAATAAATCTCTAGAGAAGGACAGATTCCTTTCCTAACCCTAGTGTCAAACTACTCCAAAATGCTTAGAATTCCAATCTAATCCTACCCTAATATTTTCCAAGGAGACAGGGGTAGAAGGATTGAATGAAAGTAAAAACTACTCTAAGGGGAGGTGATGCACCAAGAAGGAATGTTGGGAAAACTACACTATATGAGAATGAAAACAAGTAAACTGGGGAGGGTGGTCTGTCATCACCAATCCGGCACTATGATAATTCTCCACCGGGAACTCCTCATGCTATGATTATTTACTAATACACAAATTTTAGTTTGGTGGATGTAATCTGGAAACACAACAACAAACATAACACAATAATACCATAGACTATGATACGAAGGAATGATGACAAATATGAAATATAAGTGTAAATTATAATATCAACATGAAATTGTTACAATCTCACCCATAAGGTACTTCAAGTGTTACTAACTTCACTTGCCTTCCAACAATAACTATGGGAGAAACTTCACAATTACACCTCTTAATGGCTTCTTTAACACACTTTCTAAATGATGGCTTCCTTTACACACTTACTCATACAATATTTCTCACTACTTCCTTCTATGCTAAATGAGGGGGGTGGCCTCTTTATTTATAGAACTTTCAGGCTTATCCACCTTATCTCTAAGATAGGATAAGAAATCTACTCTGACGAATCATATTCCATACCTTAACTCTTATCTTTACATGTAAGCTTATCTTTTAAGATAAGATAAACCTTATCATTTCACATGGGTTCCACATTTTTAGACTTTTTACAAATAAAATACACAAAATATTTATGACCTCACTCCTTGTCCTTATTACCAATATAATATTTCTAATTCCTAATCATGTAGACCCTACTTCTCTACTTACCCTAACTTTGACATTTTAACATTACCGAACCACTTACGAAAAATATTTACTTTTTACCACAACATTCCTATTGTACTTTGACTGTTACCATACTATACATTATTGGCGGCATCGTACCGGTAGCGCCATTATCTTCTATCAGACGCTGCTACTAATTATACTTAACAACATCCTATTCCTAATACATACATTAATGAAATAGAAATTACAGAGGAAAATTTTAGTGTCGACATCTTCCCCCTTCCTAGCTTCTACTCCGTCCTCGGAGTAGACTATTCTGGTGCTTGGAAAATATTTAACTTTCATGGTTGACCCATTTCGTAATGGGAGTGCCATCCAATTCCTCCAGTCGATATGTACCATTTTCATGCACAGCTGCTATTTTGTAGGGCCCCATCCATTTGGGAAGAAATTTTCTCTGCCTTCTTTTTTTGTATCTAGAATCATATACTAGAACCAAGTCATTCACATGAAATAGAGACCAATGGATCTTTTGATCAAAGTATTCCTTCTGCTTCATTTTATTCTTATAGCTTGTATCCTTTGCTATTTCTCTCATTTCCTCTAGCAAATGAAGATGTACCAACCTTTCTTTTACTGAATCACTTTCATCCATCCTTTCATTTTTCATAACTCTCACAGTGGGAATATCAAACTCAATAGGAAGAACTAGATCAATGCCATAAGCCAACTGAAATGGGGAGTATCCTGTTGCTGACTTTGATGTTGCCCTATATGCCCACAATGCTGCATGAATCCTTTTATCCCACTTATGTACTTGCAAGGCTGCATCTTTTGCTAGAATTTGACACAACACAAAAATTTGTTTCGTTCCACCTGTCCATTTGTGCTTGGCTTGTATGTTGTTGCCTTCCTGTGCTTAATAGAAAACTTGTTGACTAGGGCTTCTACCACCTCATTAATGAAGTGGCTTCCTTGATCTGTTACAATTTCTAATGGACAACCAAATCTGGTGACAATGCGTTCATATATGAACCTTGCCACTTCATCCATGGAAGTTGTTTTCAATGGCCTAGCTTCAACCCACTTGGTTAAATAATCTATGGCAACTACAATATACTTATTTTGGCATGGGGTAGTTGGAAGTGGACCTACAATATCTATTCCCCACTTTTCAAAGGGACCAAGTGGAAGAATAGGGCATAATGGAGCTGATGAAGTCTTACGGTTACCATGTGTTTGAAAAATATCACATGTCTTACAATAATTATAACAATCTCTAAAAAGAGTGGGCCAGTGATAACCTGCATCCAAGATCCTTCTTCTTGTAAGTTGTCTAGAGAAGTGTCCTCCACATGTACCATTGTGGAATTATTCTATTATCTCCTTCCCTTGATCACGTCCAACTACCCTCTTATACTGTCCATCAGGTCCTATTTGAAATAATACTCCATGCAGAATAGAATATGGACGACTGGATTGAGTAATCTTCCTCTTAGTCTTTGCATTGGCACCATCAGGAAACTTGAATTCATTCAGATAATTCCAAATATCTATGTATTCACTAGGGATTGTGTCAAGGGATAACAATGAGTTGCATCTGGAAATCATCATCATCACAAGATGAACCTAAACCATCATAGGCTCGAGAGAGTGCATCTACATTGACATGCTTCTTTCCTAGCCTATCTATAATATCAAATTCAAATTCTTGTAAAAAATTATCCATATTTATATCCCCCTGATGGGTTAGGCTTATTTACAATATATTTTAGAGCCTGATGATCTGTTACAACTGTAAACTTCTGCCCTAGCAAGTAATTTCTAAATTTTTTTACAGCAAAAATGATAGCTAGAGCCTCTTTTTTCAGTTACAGTATAATTTACCTCATCACTGCTCATTTGTCTGCTCCCAAAGTAAACTAGATGATCATTCTCATTTTCATCATTTTGGCTCAGAGTACTTCCTAGTGCTGCATCTGAAGCATCAGTATACACAATGAATGGATTTCTCCAATCTGGATTCTTTAAAACAGGTGAAGACACCAAAGGCTCCTTCAGTTGTTCAAAAGCTTCATGCGCCTTCTTTCCTGGTTCATAAGTAACATCCTTCTTCAAGAACTGGGTTAGTGGCTGTGAAATCTTTGAGAAATTCTTGATGAACCTTCTATAGTAACCCACATGGCCTAAAAATGATCTCAACTTACTTCTATTCATAGGAAATGGCAACTCTTTGATTTTTGAAACTTTATCAGGATCAGTACCAATACCATCTCTAGATACAACATGCCCTAAGAAAACACCTTTAGAACATCCAAAGACACACTTTGTAGGGTTTAGTGAGGCTTGTGCTTCATCTAACCTTTGAAATGTTGTCTCCATCTGGTGCAGGTGGTCCATCTTACTCCCATAGATGTAAAAATCATCTAGAAATACTCTGATGAAGTTTCCAATGTAGGGTTCAAACACCCTATTCATCAAACGTTGGAACGTTACGGGAGCATTACACAACCCAAAAGGCATAACTCTATAAGAAAACATTCCCCAAGGAGTGGTGAACATGGTCTTCAGCTGATATTTCTCCGCTATACGAACTTGGTTGTATCCGCTATATCCATCAGCAAAACTATAACACTCCTGGCCAGCTACTTCATCCAAGATCTGATCCAAGAATGGAAGAGGGTAATGATCCTTCTTTGTTGCCTTGTTGAGCTTCCTATAATCAACACAAATGTGTAGCTTCCCATTCTTTTTTATTGAGAACACAATGGGAGAAACTCATTCTGAATTCTCCACAGCAAATATGATTCATGCATCAAGCAACTTATCTATTTCTTCTTTTACAATCTTGGAAAAAATAGGATTCATTCTATATGGCATTTTAATTTATGGGCTTAGCACCATCTACCAGCTCAATAGAATGTTCTACCCAACTTACTTGAAAGAGTTCCTTGTAATTAAAATTGAATAGGTGTATGTATCTTCGAAAGAGTTAGAGATAAGATTCCTTCTCACTCTCCATCACAGCATCACCAATCTTTATTTGTTGGAGAAAATCATTAATTTCTTTTAGATAATTTTATGGGTTCATGAGTCAGTATGATTGGAAGGATATCCATGACTGAAACATCAACCTCACTTTCTTCATCTTCTATGTCCACTTCACTGGTACTAGAGTAATCAGAGGATGTCCAATCATCAGTTTCATAACGTGAATCCACAGCATCTGCCTTATGATGCCGAGGGATCACGTTTATCTTCACCCTCTCTCTGCCACGTCCAAGTGTCATGAAGTCTTCATTCCAGTAGTTTCTTGCATGAACTCTCCTTAGCCATGGCCTTCCCAACAACATTGGGTATGTAACAGTACCATTTTTCATCACCTGAAAGTCTACCACACATACAACACCCATAACAGATATTGCCACATTTGAAACAACACCTTCTGGTTTAGTTTTTCCCTTATTTAATCACCTTAACATAAGTGTTGCGGGGTGATCAATTTTTAAACCCAATATATTCATTACAGTCTTGGTCATTACATTAATTGTAACACCTCCATCAACTAAAACATCATGAATTAAAATACCATTACATAATACCTCATCTTTTGGAGCGTAGGGATCCACCTCTGCCTCCAAAACAAGGACCTCAACCTCCTTCCTTCATCGAGCATTAAGTCCACTTCGCATCTCCCGCCTCTTCTCAGAAGACATAGCTAAAAGTTGACCATATGTAATATTTATAGGCCTTTTGGACAGATCTTCTAAGATGGAGTATGGTCCTTGTCCCTGTGAAATTAGAAAATTCTGCACACCCAACTTTCTTCTCCTATGTTTCTTACTAGTTTCTCCTTTCATCTTCTTAGGATCATTTCCATCTTGGTTATCTTTTTCTTTCTTTATTTTTGTTACAAACACATCTACTTCATTATTTATGCTCCTATCTACTACATCAAAAAAATTCATAGGTGCTTTTCCTTTATCATTATCTCTTGTACCAGATGTAGAAGTTCTATCTGGAAAATTATACTTATAATGACCCTTTTTATGAAAACCATAACATACAACTTCAGAAATATTTATTTTTGAACCTCTATCTCCTCCCTAAGAACTAAATTATTTTCCTTGAAAAATATTAATAGTTAACTGGCCCATCTTCTTGAGCAGATCTTCATACTCAGTAGATATACTAGGAGAAATATTTGTGCTCACCGAGAGTGGTTTTGGATTCTGGACCAAAAGTGTTGGTGTAGGCTCTACCTTAGCAACAATTTCTTTGGGCTCTTCTTCCATGCTTTCTTCTTACCTTCTTGCAATCTCCTTTACTTATTCGAGGGTCTCTGCGCGGTCATATTTCACTCATTGTCTAATCTTTGGCTTCATCCCAAGAATGAAGTGCTTACAGAGGAGATTATCCATGCCATTCATCAACCCATCCGCTAATCCTTCCTTCCGGATCTGGGCATCGTGCTTCCTCCTTAGCTCTAGAACATGAGCATGATAATCCCTTATATTCTCCTTCTCTCCTTGGGATAGCTTTGTGATATCGATCATGAGATCTGCATATTTTTGTTGTTCACCAAATTCTTCAAGAAAACTTTCAGTTAACAAATCCCATGAGTTTTCCACATTATCACCTAGTGTTTCAAACCACCTAAGGGATAAACCATCCAAAAAGGTAGGAAAAAATTCATTCCATTGTTCCCTTCTTATAAGGCCATTACAAATACAAGATCGTTTAAACTCTTGAAAGAAAGAGGAAGCATCTTCATTAGATTGGGCTGAAAAAATAGGAATCTTTCCCATTTTCAAAAGTAACCACAGTGAAATACCAACCCACAAGTATAATCAACAAGACCTATGTGCACAAATAATTGGAATCACTATAATAGAAAGTGACTTTACACCTTTCTATAGTAAAATAGGAATGACCATGGTAAACTATGGTAAAAGTTGATTTAATGCGGTAAAAACTAACTTTACTGTGGTAAACACTATTCATAGTAAAAAGTAAATTTATTGTGGTAAATACTATTCATAGTAAGAAAGTAAAGTTACTATGGTAAATACTATTCATGGTAAAAAGTGTCTTTACCATGGTAACTACTATGTACAGTAAAAACAAGGTTACCCTCCAAATGATTTCTGACTAAGTGGGAATATCTCTCCAGAAAATCCACCAACGAGGAATGGTCTCGGCAACAGAACCAAAATGTCATCACCAATCCAACACTATAATAATTCTCTACCAGGAACTCCTCGTGCTATGATTATTTACTAATGTACAACTTTTAGTTTGGTGGATATAATATGGAAACACGACAACAAACATAATACAATAATACCATAGACTATGATACGAAGGAATGATGAAAAATCTAAAATATAAGTGTAAATTATAATGTCAACATAAAATTTTTACAATCTCACCCATGAGGTACTTCAAGTGTTACTAACTTCACTTACCTTCCAACAATAACTATGGGAGAAACTTCACAATTACACCTCTTAATGGCTTCTTTAACACACCTTCTAATGATAGCTTCCTTTACACACTTACTCATACAATATTTCTCACTACTTCCTTCTATGTTAAACTAGGGGGGTGGCCTCTCTATTTATAAAACTTTCAAGCTTGTCCACCTTATCTCTAAGATAGGATAAGAAATTTACTATGAAGAATCATATTCCATACCTTAAATCTTATCTTTACATGTAAGCTTATCTTTTAAGATAAGATAAACCTTATCATTTCACATGGGTTCCACATTTTTAGACTTTTTACAAACAAAAAATTTATGACCTCACTCCTTGTCCTTATTACCAATATAATATTTCTAATTCCTAATCATGTAGACCCTACTTCTCTACTTACCCTAACTTTGACATTTTAACATTACCGAACCACTTAAAACAAATATTTACTTTTTACCACAACATTCCTATTGTACTTTGACTATTACCGTACTATACATTATTGGCGGTGTCATACCGGAAACGTCGTTATCTTCTATCGGATGCTACTACCAATTATACTTAACAACATCCTATTCCTAATACATACATTAATGAAATAGAAATTACGGAGGAAAATTTTAGTGTCAAAAGGTCAAGCACCACAGATCCAAACACCTACTACAAACCCATTTTCTAATAAACACAAGACCATTGAGACCCTGTAATGACAATCAGATTTTTCCCAAGAACATCTAATTGTAACAAAAGATCAGATAAGATGCAATAAAAACACAAAAGAGGGTTGTAAACATCCACAGAATTAATTTTATTGCTCCAATAAGTTGATACAATACATTAAAATAGGGTCCAAAGACATGAAATTTTACATTACAGTGCTCAAAAGGGAGGTTTTAAGCTCCATAGGTTTCTTACAAACAAGAAAGAAGGGAGGGGAAAATGCAAAGTGTCTAACCTTTTGAAATGAGCCCCTACTTATAATTTATAGAAGAAACTTGATCATGAGAGAGAAATTTTGGGTTTCCAAGGGTTTTAGGTGACCATCTCTACCTGCATCATCCTTAGTGTTTTCCATACTTCTAGTAACAAGCCTCCATGTGAGAAAAATTAATGCCCATGCTTCCATTAACAACCCCCACCTACCTTTGTCATTGTTCATTGCTCATCAATTTCAGAGGTCTGAAACCTCTAAAATTATACTTTGGATGGTTTCATGTTATAGATATCCTCATTACCTTTCCAATGACTACAAGTTTGTAAAAAAGGGTAACCATAGCCCAAGATATGGTTCTCTGAGTGTAAACAGGTTTTTTGTGCACTAGAGTTTTCAAGTGGTGAGTTAACCAATTGGCTCATCGAGAAGCTCGTTGAGCTACTTGGTGAGCCATGCGTTAGGATCCCTACATTGATAGTGGTAGGTATTTTTTTTACCACTTTCTTACTTTGGCCGTTGTATTGAGTGAACCACTCTCCATCTCCAGCTTTGTCTTCTAGCTCCCAACCTCACATTTCCCAACAAGCCCCTCTATTTTTCGAGATCTCCACTCGGATCCCCATCACCTTCAACTAAGTGCATTTATCTCCATGTCTGTGACCTTCTCCATGGACGACTTGAGTATTGGCACATTCCCTAGCTCATCCTTTGAGCCGAGCCCACCTTTGAAATCTCCCACATTTCCCGTTTGGTGAGCTTCCACTGTATTACAAACAAAATCGTTCGTCGAGCCACTTCCACATGGCCACCAATTTGTTGAATGGATCGACCTTCGAGGCTGCCTACCATGACCTTCCTCATTGCATTTATCTATGACTGACTCAACACAACTCTCGAGCCCCCCGTCACTTTGTACATCTATGATTTTAAAGGTTCGGACATTTGCGCCCGGATGAGCTCGTCAATGTTCATCGCATTGGGCCCTTGACAAATCCAAAGAGCCTAAAGCCCAAATTTTGAAATCTGGACTTCAGGTTTCAGAAATTTTTTTCCCCTCGACTGACAATGTTTATTCAACTCACCCAGGAGTCCGATTTCCCAAAACTTTGAACTCCAAAATTCAGGGTTCTAATTTCGGGCTTCTCCCACTCACTTTTGTCGCAGAGTATTCTCTAAAATGTGAAATGGATATAACTCCAAAAACAACTCACTTCTACAAACATTGAGCTCATACATCCTGTAAGATGCTCCTCCTTGATGGCCGACGTGTACGTTTGGGTGAGTGACTCAGTTTCTATTTAGTTGCGGGCTTTACAACCTTATTCACTCACTTTGCATGTTTGGGCTGACTCAACCATCCCAAAACTCCTTGGGCCAAGCACCTCATCCTCCATATGACTCAGATCATAGGGAAAAGCTCCTCCATCTCTAGGATAATCCCTTTTTCACCTGGGCCATCTCCCCTTTCACATTAGTCGTTGCTATATTTTTCCAAGCTCGCTTTGAATTTGGCCTTCCTTGCTAGTTCTACGCTCATGATCCATGCCTCTATTATGAGCTTGCCTTATTTAATGCTACCCTATGAGCCAACCTATTACCAACTTGGTTCACTTAGTAGCTTACCGAGCCACTCGATGAGCCCCCCTGCATCCTTCGTGCTATGACCACCGCAAACCCCCGAGTTGGCTACCTCTCCACCTGTTCACTCCGGATTGTCGTGGGCTCGATCACCTCGTCCGATGCCAACTCATCACCCCCACCATGCCCAAGCTGAGATTGTTATCTCAATGTCCCTTCTACTAGCTCACCAAGATCATTCAAGAGCTTGATCAAGCCATTTTCCCTTGCAACAATTTTAGCTTCTCGTTACTCGGTGAGCTCATTTTCAACTCAATCACCCTTGGAGACCCTTTTGGGAAATGTTTTACATTCTTTAAGTTTTTAGAGATTTTTCTGAATTTACCCAATGTCATAGACCATGGAGACCTATTGAAATGCTTGAAAATTGGATTTTGTAGTTTTATCCATTTTTTGCCCATTATGTCGAATGTGGGCCCGCCAAAGCCCAATTTTTACCCTTAAGCAAAATCTATGTTTTTTTCCCAAAACCCAGAAGAGGAAAAAATTCCTCTGATGATTCCAAGCTACTGAAACATTCCCAAATTCTCCCAAAACACCTAATTTTTCCTATAAACCTAGATTTTATGGTGAATGCTTTGTTTAGTTCCATAGGCCCGATGCTACACCAATTTCCATTTTTCTCCATGGGGTAAAATGGATAACAAATTTGGAAACTCGTGGGGACATCTTTCTGCTTGATGTTCATGGACCAGTAGCCTGAAGCCTCCATTGGGCATGGAGTCACTGTTGATTGCCTACGGCTGACCTGAACCTCTTGAATTTGGACCTCAAAAATTGCTTGGAACTTAATTGAACACAGAATGACCACTGCTCGCATTTCCCAATTTTTTAAAGAAAATGTCCTGAATAAAATTTATGCAAGTAGAAAATTATTCTAAATCTAAAAAATTTTATTTATTTTATTCTGCAGTCCTAATCTATGGGACTAAAAAATAGACTTCTAAACCTGTCCCGAAACCTGATTTTGCCAAGGATGAAGTACACTGAACCATTGATTGTCTAGCATGCATAGCACATTACAAAATTTTGAGTAAAAAATTTGTTGAGTTGGGACATCACGGAACTCTATTAATTTTTTATTTTTTCCCTTCTTCTGTATCTTACTCAAAACATAACTAAAAAGCTAGGGCCTCCCCATAAATTCATAAGATTTACAACACAAACAAATTCTAAAGAGTGAGTATGAGAAATTTGGGGTTGATCTTATTCTTAACATCTAAGAAGACCTTGAACGGGTTTAAGGAAGGATGCTCATTGATATTGACTTTCTGACTTGTTGGAGTTGCTAGAATCTCAAATGATATATCTGAAGGGACGAGAGAATGCAAATTATTAAAATTGGGTCCCTGATCCTGATTTTTAGTTTCTCTACATTTGAAACCATTTTAGGATTACAACTATTGCCTTGAACTTTGAGCTTCGTAATACATTCCTTTTGGGAGGCATAATGAACATGTGCAATGATACAACCTAGGAGCAACAAAACATGTGCCTACAACACTTAGGGAAAGTGACACCTATCTACAACAAGACAATGTGCACAAGCATTTAGAGGAATTTAAATTCCTAAACTAATATGTACAAGGGTAATAATTATTCCTTTCAATAATAGTTCTTGAGGTAGATTTTGTTGACTGAAATCTATGATTATTCTTTGTCCAAATTGGATAGCTAGAAAGCATTGTTACCTTTACATCTTATGACCATGTAGGGGCCACTCCAAATGGAATTAAACAATAAATGCTTTCCTGGCTTGGCCTAATCTGCATCCCACTTCAAAAACCAAGCCTCCCTCCTGGAAGGTCCTTGCCTTGGTTTTCTTTTCAAATGACCTCTTAATTAATGCCTTATCTTTCTGTAAATGCTTCATTGCATGCTCTCTTATTTATTCCAATTCCATTAGCTCTACATACCTAGCTTCTATAGGCTCAAACTCGGGTAACTTTAGCTGCTTAAGGAGATCCAATGTGGGTAACTCAAGCGAAATAGGTAGCCTTGTCTCTCTTTCATAGATTAACCTATAGGGAGAGCTGTATTTTGACCTTTTAGGTGTGATCCTATCAATCCACAAGGTTGGCTTGATCTTGTTATGCCACGTCCTTTGGTTTTTATCCAGAGTCCTTCTAATGATCCTTAGCAAGTTTTTATTCTTGAACTCTGCTTTCCCGTTACCCCGGGGCTAATAATTAGAGGAGGTGCTCAAGTATGCCCCATTCCTAACAGCCCATTCACTAATATTAGTGCCTAAGAATTCTAGAGCATTATTTGATATTATAGTGGTTGGAACTCCGAATCTTTCTACTATCCCCTCATAAAAGTCCAGTATACTAGACTCATTTACTTCTTTGAGTGTTACTACCTCAGTCACCACTTTGTGAAATATTCTATTGTTGTTAGAATCCACTTGTGGCCTAGGCTCGAGTTTAGGTTAATGACCCCCAATAAATTTCTAATCCCTATTGCATACAACAGATGATCAATTGAGATTGGATGAAGTGGGAGTGCTATTAGCTTGTCCTTTCCTATGAACAATGCACACTTTTTACATTTCTTTATCCATGAACAAAAAATTGCTAAACAAGGATAGGACAATAGTACCTGGATTTCATAATATTGAGGGTTGTTACTCATGGGAAAAAATGACCTCCAAATTCTTCGTCAAGGAACTCATGTAACACCTTTTCAATTTTAATGGTTCTAACACATCTCAATAGGACCCCATTTACATCCTTCTTAAACAAAACACCGTCAATAAGCAGCATACAAAATGGCTTGGAGTCTGAAATATCTCCCTTTTTCTTTTCTCATCTCTGGAGGGCATAGACCTATTTGTAGGAAAATGCATCATATCCTGAGGTAGGCACATTATCACTTACTTGTTCCTGATCACCTTGCTAAGACCCAAAACAACTTCACCTTCATTACGTGTCTCAACATGCTGACTTGAAGATAGTTTCTCGTGCAATCCTTTGCCATAGACTAATTTTTTCACTTTGATCTCTATGTCATATTCCATGACATGGGTGATCCATTCTGCCCATTTCTCATTCAATCCCTTATTCAAGAGGAAGTCCTTGACCCCGACATGAGACACCAATAGCTAAATTTTGTTATTTGAAAAAAAGTGCTTGAAAATTTTACATACTCTTAATGACAGTGAGAACATGTTTTTCAATGAAGGAATACCTCACTTCATAGTCTTCCAAGCTCTGATTGAAAAAGGAAACCAATTGCTCAAATCCTTCGGTATTCTGTTGCACCAAGATTACAAAAAATTATGTTTGAACCACCAAAAACCATAAAGCATGAAGTCTTTTGAGAAGTCCGGTTTGATGAGATTTGGGGCTTGGAATATTGCCATGATTGATAGCCTCAAAAATCTCTTTGCCTTTCATTGTCCACTTGAAACCCATACTCTTCTTTAGCATCATAATTAATGGCTTCACAAGAGTGGTGAAATCAGGCACAAATATGCGGACAAAGTTAATTCTCTCCAAGAAACTTTAGAGAGACCTTCTTATGACTTGGTAGTGGTAATACACGAATGGCTTCAACCCTTTTCTGGATCAATTTTGAACCCTTTAGACACTATGTGACCTAAAATATTGTCTTCATGAGCCATAAATATGCATTTTTTGGTATTTATGGACATGCCAAATTGTCTACATCTTTTGAACACTTGACGGAGATGAAAAATGTGATCTGCTACATTTCTTGGAAAACATGGAAATATCATCAAGATATAATAGGACCATTCTATTTACTCAATCCCTTGAACACCATATCCATGGCCCTCTAGAATATAGCTACAGTGTTAGATAACCTGAATGACATTTTCCTATAGACATAAGTGCCCCATTTTGTTGTAAATGGTTGTCTTAAATTGGGTCGTCATCTTTTCACTATGATTTGGTTATAGCCTGAATAGCCATCCAATAATGAGAATCTCTTTGAACCGGCTACTACTTGCAAAATTTGTTCCATTGATGAAAGCGGATAGTGGTCCTTAAGAGATGCCATGTTTAAGTCTAGAAAGTCTACGCATAACCTGACCTCCCCATTTATTTTCCAAAACCTCAATACTAGATTTGCAACCCAAGTTGAGTGTTTAATTGGCAAATACGATACTTTCCTCTAATAATTTTATTTTAACTCCTTCATGAGAAGCTCAGCGTGGGGGTTAACTGGTCTTTGCTCCTACCTAATTGGTTTAGACTCTAGATTTAGTTCTATGGTATGTTGATCCAAGTTTGGATCAAAACCCCTTAAGTCCTCATAGCTCCATGTAAATATATCTGGGAACTCATGGGAAAAATTGTATGAAATCAGATTTCTCCTATTGAGTGCTTAATTTTCTTCAATTAAAATCAGCTCTGAATCTTCAAAGTTCACCCTTTCCCTACATGTTTTCCCTTTTCTCTCAAAAACTGATCATTAGGGTTGAAGATTGACTCTAAAGTCAATAAACCCTTTGGTTAATTTGTTCTGTTTATAGTTGGCAGTACTTGATCCCCCATATAGCTACTCTAATTTATCCTAATTCCTAACTAAGAACTTAGTTTCTTCCTACAATAAATTAATGATCTATTGATCACTCTCAAATACTTTCCAGCTTGTGTTTTTGTCTGGAACAACTGGCCTCACAATTACCTAGATATAGGGCTGCATTTTATCCCTTTTGATACTATCAACCACATCAAATGCTACCCCAATCACTGCAATTCTATCCAAAGTTGCGTTCTTCTTCCTTGGTATAGAATTGATATTAAAGGCCTCATAGTCCTTGATGAGATCATATACCTTGTTCTTGTATCTTTTAAGGAGATCATTTTTAGCAGAATTCTACCCCTTTACTTGATTCACAACCAACTCACTATCTCCAAAACACTTGTAAAAAAATTATACCCTTTTTCCTTGCCCAACGCAATCCATGAATCAAAGCATTGTACTCAGTTGTGTTATTTAAACACGTGAATTAGAAGCAGAAAGATGAGTAGTATTTGACACCTTATGGTGATGCAAGCATTACACCTCCTCTAGCACCTTGTTTGCTTCTTGAACCATCAAAAAATAGTTGTCATACTTCATTGTCATCTTTATCCTCTGGCTTGGTGAGGTTGGGAATGGTTGGGTTTTCTTCATGTAGAAAATAAATACCTAACTCAGCTTCCTTCATCTCTCGGTATGGATCATAGGCATGTCTCTTGTGAGCCTAATCATCTATTGTTAGATCCGTAATATTTCCAACCTTGGATTCTGAGTCATAGGTCTCTAAGAAAGCTTCTTGCTCAAATACAACACAATTGGCATTTATCGGATCTAGTACATGGGGTTTGATATGGAAATTTGCAATTGGTTCCAACCTGATTATAGACTTAGCTCCATACCTTGTCCTGAATAGCATGTGGGTCCAATCTGCTGATAAGTACCCACCAATTTTGGTCGTGAAATCCCTTGATAATCACAAGGAAAAAAGCGGTGGCAAATCGATCACAAATACATCTTGTAGGACTATAACATTCAAGAATGCATGTAGTGTAAGGCTCAATCCTTTGATCACCCCAAATTCCCCTATTTTTGTCCCATCTAATTACACCACTCCTTTGAATATTGGCTCATACTCTAACCCTAAACGATCAGCAATTTTCTTTGGCGTCACTGAACTGCTTGCCCCAGAATCAATCATACATTTGTGCACTAATTTATACCCGATAATCAAGGAGACATAACCGTGGAGGCTTTAAATTTTCACTTGACTGACCTCCCTCTTACTACACTATATTAGTGAGCACCTTCTCTTGATTTTTTGATGTCTCGTTTGAAGTGGACCAATTTTCCGTAGCTGCTTGCACTAGATCTTGTTGTCTCGGAATTGCCAATGATTCCCACATGGAAATATTGACATTGGTCTTTTTCATTTGATCAATAATGTTAAAAGGAAAAGGGTTGTCTTTGTGTTTCCCCTTACTTGGAACTACCTTTTCTGACACTTGAATTGGCATATGGGTTGATACAACTGGTACCTGAGCTGGCCTAGGAGGTGGTTTGGGCTGATTTTGCACATTTGGAGTTACGTTTGACTTATTGAATTCTTGAGGTGTAAGAATGGGCTAAGGAAGAACTGGATTGGATGACTTTCCCTTATTCGATATTCCTCTTCTTAGATCTTGTATTGGTTTCCACACCCTTGGAAAGGAGGTTGATTGACTCCACAAAAAATATTTTATTTTCCAATTAACTAGTGCAATCTTATTCTAAACTCCCTCTTGTGAACTTGCTTGCTACTGATTTTCCTCTTAACTTGCCTCTTAAGACATAGCAATGGCTTGTACCACTAAGGACTCACTTTATGGATCTTGGAAGTTACATTGCTTGATCATAAGTTTGGACATACGGAGGATACCATTCATACTCATGCGCCATATATATTTTAGACTAGAACTAGAGCCCTTGATGTTGATGTTGCATTAGGGGGATTATATGGTTGGAATGGTTTAGCAGTAGGAGTTTTCCCTTAATTTTGATTAACATATTGAATAGGTGGCCTATTTTATTGATATGGGAGCTTATTAGGTGGATATTGAGGTGGATATGGCCTAGATTTCTAAGCTTGTTGCCTCTTGAGTGCCACTAATTCATTCCCAAAAGTTTGTTTCCCCTTGATTATCTCTTGCAGCACTTTCTTAAGTTCTTGGTTTTCAAAAGGAGAGCTAGAAGAAGTGGAGGCTTCATCATTGCTTTTGATTTATAGGATCTGGAACAAGGGCTATTTGGGGTGCTTGATTGGTAATAGGGTTCCCTAATTCTAGATAAAGGGGCATAGGTGGCCTTAGTGCAATCTTACATGCCTCTATTAAGAAATTCTTGGCCATAATAACAATGGCATAAGCTCCGGGAAAGGTGATTCCTCACATAGACTAAATCATCACTGATATGTCAGAATTTAGATCTTTCAAGAAATATAAGAATGCACCATCTGTCATTGGCCTTACGAGAATCAGAATCCGGTCCCATGTCCACTGAAATTGGAAATTGAAATCTGTCATCTGTTCATTAGGAGATCTCTTGATAGTAGTCAGCTACTCCAAAAGTGATAAATTATCGGCCCTCTCTCTGAATTGATTACAAAATTCCCAAACACAATGCATCCCATTTGTTGATTGACCATGTTGTGAGGCCCCCTAAACCACTGCAATGCCTTACCTTTGAGAGAGGAGGCAAGTAATCTCACAGCAACATCCATTTCAATGATTTTGTGAATTACACAGACATTTGCAATGGTATTGAATGTGATCAGTAGGATTTGTGTGGGTTTTCTCCCAAGGTTCATTTTAAGATCCCCACCTCTAAAAAATTAGTTTATAATATTTGGAAAATCTCCAAAATTGAATTTTGAATCAATGGAAAATTTTTGAAAAAAACATTTTGTGGCAAAGGTGATTTGGCAGGGGCCCAATTTTTCTTGGATTTCACATAGTTGGACGGGTAGGTTGGATGGGAAAGTTGGATGGGTAGGTTGAATGGATATGTTCGATGGTCAGGTTGGATGGGTAGGTTAGATGGCTAGGTTGGACGGGTTGATTGGTCAGGTATGTTAGACGGGGTATGTTGGTCAGGTAGATTGGATGAGTTTAATTGGTCAGGTAGGTTGGACAGGCAAGATGGATGGACATGTTGGTCGGATAGGTTGGACGGATATTGGGGACAAGTAGGTTGGTAAGGTAGGTTGGATGGGCAAGTTGGGAATACCACCATGGTCAAGCTAATTTTTTTTCTGCCATGTGTCCCTTGAACCCTTCTCGGCCCTCTTTATACCCCTATGAGGTTCATTTCTTCACTTTTACATGAACATTTCCAGCCCTCTGAGCTCTCAAATCTTCAAATTTCTCCCAAAATTACGTGAACCTTTAAAGTTTTTTTCCTTCCTCTCCTATAAATTTCAACAATGGAAAGCACCATGTCTTCTCCTACACCTAAATTCCAATATAAAAAACCTCATGTGACCATAGATTGCAGCTCTAATGAAACTAAAAGACAAACTAAAGGAATGGTTGCAACAAACACAATTTTTAGGGCTTGTCAACATGCCCCAATTTGAAACTAATACTTTCATCCTTGATTGCATTCTCACCTCTTACAACTAGAAATAGGGATATTTTTCCATTCTCCTCATGCATCTGAATCATCAAATTTCTTTCACAATTGATCCCGTAGACATACATCATATAATTGGCTTACCATTCGAAAATCAGCCACCCGTGACTACAAAGGTTGTCCTTACAGATGAAGACAAAAAGTTTTTCGAAGTCTCATTACAATGTGTAGGTTGATGGGTAACTTTATTATTTTCAACTGATTTTCTTAATATTATTCAACCACCCAAAAAATCTAACATTTCTTGTGTGTTATTGTAGCTCCTCTTAATCGTTCAACAAGAGGCATTCCAATACAAAGTATTACAAACAAATTCTTTTTCGCAGTTGCATCACTTTTTTGGGCTAGGATTGTGTTATAGGGCAGATCTGCAGACATTCTGTTTTGGGTAGTTCAATATATATTGCAGACACTAGTAGGGAAACAATTCGATTTGTGCACATATTTTTCCAACCGAATAAAAATAGATATCTCCTGTGCCCACAATGTCAATATGTCTGATAACTCCAAGAATGTATTATCTTCTTACAATTATATAGTTTACTTTCTATCAAGAAGCTTTCTTCTAATTGTAATAAGCAAGAATTCCAACTGCAATTCATGATCAAATGAATGGTCTCTCTTTTGAAGAACAACATGTAACAGTTACTTTTACAGTTTTCATGTTATAACGATTTCACATTCAATATTTTTTAATACAATAATAATTGTAAGATTTTATTTTGCAGAGAAGAACTATATGGTTGTAATATCTCATAAAGGAAGAAATTTTCTTGAGGTAAATCTCGTCTAGAGTTCTCTACGGATTCTGACATGGATTCAGCAAAATAATCACTAATACGAGTTCCTCATCAAAAATGACCTACGAGGTCGGTATGTGCATCACACCTACCATCACATTTGACTATAGCTATAAAGTTTACTTTTTATATAATTAATTGATTCAAACAACTAATATAGATTATGTAAGTAGTAAAATATTTTAATATTTTGACATTTATTGTATTCAGAAACTACTGAGTTTGGTGATGAAGATCAAACTCATTCTGAGCGTCAAGATCGAAATATCATGATTGTGTCTCTGAGCATGCAAGGTAAACTGTAATGTATAATAAATTAGCAATGAGCATGTTTTTTAGTTACAATTGTTTAGCATTTACAAGGCCCAAACGTATAATGATAATTTTCTAATAATTTATTGTTTGCTTTCTTATAGGTAATATAGCTTCTGAGCACATTCCACTTGTAAGGAGGCCACCAATACCGACAACACGTACAGTCCAAATAAATAGAATATCTTTAAGAAAATAATATAAGGTTTCCTACAAACTCGACAAAAAACACTTCATCCTGTAACCACATAATTTCTTGGACTCTCACTAGATGGTGTCTTAAGTATAAACGGGAACCCAACTTTTGAACAAAATTGATCTTGATGAAGAGTATTTTGGACTTCTATAACGGAAATGCAGACAAGGGATAACTATTTTGAAACCCATGATATGATTCAATCTACTTTGCCTCCTCCACCACAACCGCAACATGAGGTACAGGACTCTCCTCCTCCTCCAAGTAAAGCTCCACAAATAGATGATGAGAAGAAACATTTTGCATTCAAAAATATGATATCATATACTATAGGGGTGATGCAGGGGGTATATGCTAGAACTTGACCTATAACTGATTTGAAGGCTTAAGAACACAATGTTTCCGATTTTCTCACACTTACTTATACTAACCATTGTTTGAGGATCATTGCTAAGATCCATTTATATGTTCTTATCACCTTGAGGTCTATGGAGACCTAATGTATGTTCTTGCATGGAAGACAACCACTAGTGAAGGAGTTCACTTAGTTTCAAACTAATAAAGGTGATCACTTTGTGATCACTTCCTCAATGCTTAATAAATATGCAAGGCTCTTATATGCACATGGCATGATTATTTTCCAAGCTACAAAAATGCACTCATGAGCTTCTTAGCAACATACCTTTTAAAGCTCTCCTATCATGCACTTACCTCACAATGGATTCATTCCTTGTATGGAGTCATAAGACTTCTGCAACCTATTTTAAACATGTTCAAGACATCACATTACAGCTCTCAATTTCCTTTATGTGCTCTAATATTGTGGATTCTTGATATTGTGTCCTCAAGCTATGAACTAGTGACTTAAAATTCTAATTAAAGACCAATGTATACAAGTTCTAAAGGGTTTCTTGGCATAATTCTAGACTTATTTCACCATAATCAGGGTGTTCATGATCTTCCACATACCTGTTTCTATAACAAAATTTTGCTCATTTACCTTCTAAACAACCTTTAGAGTGGTTTAACACAGTCATTTCAACTGCACAGTCAGGTTACAACTCAAAAATGAAGACATTTTATTCTTATGTGGATGTTCTAAGACCATAAAAAACTCATGAATTTCTACCTGATAATACCCTCCATAAAAAATTTAGACTCATGACTCATCAAGTTATAATACTAAATACAATTTATTTCCCTTAAAATTGTACACTATGTTTCCACTGTTTTTGCTCAAGGGTAAAAGCACAATAAAATGTCCCACTTTTTGGTATGTTTTGTACCATTATAAACATGAATTTTCAGTTTCATTGATTTTCTAAAGGTAATAGCCATAAAACCATACACATTCATGAAATTTCACAAACTAACGAAATGTTGTATTTAGAGTGTAGAATACATGTAAATTTTTTTTTAGAAAAAAATTACATAAAAAATGGTCTTTTTCTTAATTTTACTCATACGTTGTTTCTTATGTTATAAAAGATGAATGACTGTCCCCGGGTGGTTCTTTTGAATGAAAATTTTATTTTTTCACCATGAAATTTTAGATATGTGTTCAATATTTGAATTTTGAAGTGCTGTCAAATTTTCATATTTATAAAATTCGACTCATATTTATTTCGGACTGGATTATTTCGGATAAATTTTTTGCAAATCCCGAAATGGCGTACAAATGTTCCGGACCTGGTAACTATGATTGGGAGATTATGTGATCAAGAAGTATGTGAAATCTAAGATACCGATTCAGCTGGGTATGCAGCAGGACCCTGCCTCGATATGCCCAGGTACATAGATTTTACAGGTCTGGTTCAATTTTTTTCTGAGATTTGGTCTATTTTTATACGGCCGTGGGCATCCGTGATTCCTCTGGCTTGTCCTAGGAAGAATACCATGATGTTAGAACCCAAGCCTAAAAACGTAAATAGTTTAATTTATTTTTAAATGTTAATGTTGATATTATATGTTCTTAATGAAAAGCGACATGACTATGAATATGTAATTTTGATGTTAATTAATTATAATGTAGCGCATGATATTTATTGATTTAAGATTATTATGACATTTGGCACCTCAGTTAGTATTTTCATTTGTGGCATAAAATTTTCTTTTTATATGCATATTATGTGCCATTATGTGCTACATAATTTCCTATTTAAGAGGCTATCGCGCGATGTATTTTTCATTTTTATAGGGGGTTTGGTGAACCCCCCCTTGGCCTGAACCCCCCAAGCCGTAAATCCAAGCCGCCCAAAACTATATAAATCACCGTACTATATAATCCGGTTCTTGCCGCCAACCTGAACCTGAATTCGGTAACTTGGCGCTGAAATCTGTTCGGCTATTACCCCCATTTAGCGAACTGATTTCTATAAACGGTATCCTGCAAAGTGGCAGTTCAGTACTGAAGGGAGTCCACGCGAATCTTCAATGACTGTTCTTTGGGATGAGAGCTAGAAAAGTACAATTTCCGATCCCGCCCAGACTTCTTTCTCACGTTCTTGGGACATTCATTAAGAACCAAACAAACATCTGTTCTTTGAACAAATGTACTTCCAGAAGATTGAAAAAGTTTGGGTGGGAAACCATCTGGGCCTGTAGCCTTATTGTTATTGCAAACATCCACACAACTGTATGAATTCTTTGGATATGGGACTCATAAGATTCACCTTCAGTTATGAGCATCAGGAATGATAAGAGGATGAGGTTTAAGAATACCTGCTAAGAATACTCACTATTCCTCAATCCTCAGAAAATATGGCCTGGAAGAATTTTGCAGCTTCAGTTTTAATCTTCTTCAAATCTTGGATTCTTTCCCCAATCCTACTCACGTCAGGAAACTCTATTAAGATTCAATCATTCCATTATAGATAGATGAAAAAATTTAGTGTTCTTGTCTCCTTCCTTGAGCCTGTTCACTCTAGTTTCTATTTCCAGAAGATTTTCTCTTCAAATGATAAAGCCGACCACATTAATTTTAAGAACTGAAAGGAGCTAAAATCACCATAAGGGAAATCCTATCATAACCCATTTGCTGATTTACTTCTTAAATAGCAATGACTTGAATTATTCAATAAGAAAGATGTACATATAGGAGGAGGGAAGTGTAACTAATACCTAAATCAGTGGTGAAGAACTCCCACTAACTGATATTGGTAGTTAAGTTAACTCCAAAATACATAGTAAGCTAACTCCACATAACTGAGAAGCTAACTCAACACAACTAGTAAGTAACTCCACACAACTAGTACACCTAAGCAAGCTAACCCAATAAGTGAAGGGCTAACACAAGTGTAAAAATTATCCTAATAAATAAATAAAAGGATAAATAATAACCTACACTAACACCCTCCCGTCCAAGTATAGCTTAGGTGGGTGGAAAAGAAGGTGGGTCCAAGAAACAATCTTGATGAGGTACCCATGTACAACAATGGGAAAATTAGACTACTGCAAGTAAACTCCAAAACCTATAATAACAAAGTAGAGAGGGAAAAATCCTGTTTGCAAGATATCCTCAGAAGCTCGGCTCCAAAAACTTGTACAATGCTAAAGAAGTGTGGTACGCACTGTGGTCTGAATCCACTACTCGATCATAGAAATCTTGTCAAAAACAACTAGACACTGGGCTTCACCAAAATAGCTCCATGCAAGGAGACTGTCAATGGAGTGATGTCGAAAGTGAAAAACAAACACCAAACATAATTTGATCAACTGCTACAAATAGGTCTTCCAGCGATCCAAGAACAACCAAGGCAACAAGGCGGACATGAGATTAAATAAATAGGAGTGTCACGATCCAAGAAAAGCCAAGGTAACAAGGTAAGGACATGAAACCCGAAGAATCAGTATCAACACCACACCCTCCTATACTACAGAATGGGTAGAGTGACACCATAGATCTGTATTTTTTTAAGTTTCAACTACTAGATAAGAACACTAACTGGAAACTAACATCTGGGCTCCACCAGAATAGTCTCCCCCACAAGATAAACTGTCAACATGCCAAAAAAAAGTGTCGAAAAATACAGATCCAAAATATCTCAACAAACAAGAGAGATATAAATGTATACACCCATAGATACAAGAATGTTAATTCCCAAAATTTTAGGCCCATCGGGCTCAACTGAAATTGTGTCCACAAGTGATCACAACACCCTCCCAAATTTGGAACTTTATAATTAAGTGCATGTAAATATTACAATAGTAATCGGGTACCTTTTACATTTTAAATATGTGTATAAAAATGTTCACCAATACGTAGATCTCCAAAAAATACACAATTTCAATAAAAAGATCACCTTAATCCGAGCTACAGATCAAAAGTTATGAGCTCTAGAAGGTTTTGCTATTAAAATAATATTTTAACCTGATCTTTTTTTAAAAGGTGTGTGACACCCAAATGTCCAAAGCGTAAAAGAGTGCATCCACATGGATACATGCTTGTTACCAAAGGATAAAATCCTGCACCCAAAACCTAAAATGTCCAGAGGGTAAATCATTGCATCCAGAGGGTACACGTCAATATCCAATGGATAAAAGAATGGAATCTTGGTAACGATCTGCGTGCAATGGATACAAAGACTGCATCCAAAACTGAAATATTTAGAGGGTAAAAGAATACCTTTATTGAAAACTTAAATAATGGATAAAAAGAATGCACCTAGACATTATACATCTACGTCCAGTGGATAAAAGACTGCATCCAAAAATGAAATATCCAGAGGGTAAAAGAATGCATCAATGGAAGGTACACGCTTATATCCAATGGATAAAAGAATGCAAGAGGGTACAGATTAACTAGTGGATACACATTTATTTGCAGCCAAAACTGAAATATTCTAAAAGGTACATGCATTATCAAATGGATACAAACAATGCACCAATGAGGGTAAGATCTGCGTCCAATGAATAAGGAAGACTACAGATCCAAATTTTTCTCTGAAATTTCCCAGAGGGTAAAAGAATGCATCCAAGGTACATAGCTTATATCCAATGGCTAAAAGAATGCACCCATAAGGGTAAAAATCCTGCGTCCAATGGATAAAAGACTGCATTTAAAACTCAAATATCTAGAGGGTAAAAGAATGCATCCGAAAGGCACACGCTTTATCCAACTGGATAAAAGAATGCACTTTTAATAGGGTACAGATTTGCATCAAGTGGATAAAAAACTGCATCCAAAACTGAAATACTCCCCAGAGGGTAAAAGAATGCAACCGGAAGGTACACGCTTATATCCAATGGATAAAAGAATGCACCATAGGGTACAGATCTGCAACCAGATTTGACTGTCTTCAAAACATGGTCAAGTTTACAGTCGATTCTAGGGTTTTGGCACCTTCCAAATCTAATGCCGCACTCTGTTTTGCATAAAAATGCATGTTGCAGAAAATTGCTAACAAATTCCATATACATAAAAATAATAAACCCTTGTTTGCAAAAAAAATTGATTTCTTCAAATAGATTTTTTACATCATTGATCAATCTCTGATACCATGAAAGAAATGAAAATAAGATTGTTCCAAGCCATGATATCAGATGATAATAGCACACCACATTAGATTTGTAAAACAAAAGAGCTAAAATACCATATATGGAAATTCATCATAATCCATAATGCTCAATACATTACAATACAATGACTTGAATTATTCAATAAGAAAGATGTACATATAGAAGGAGGGAAGTGCAACTACTACCTAAATCAGTGGTGAAGAACTCCCACTAACTGATACTAGTAGTTAAGTTAACTCTAAAAGACTAGTAAGCTAACTCCACATAACTGAGAAGCTAACTCAACACAACTAGTACACCTAAGCAAGCTAACCCAACAAGTGTAGGGATAACACAAGTGTAACAATTATCCTAATAAATAAATAAAAGGATAAATAATAACCTACACTAACATAAACAAGCAAATTCCTTCTAACAGAGGTATAATTCTCTCTTCGAATTTGCATACATGTTGTATTATTCATTATTCAACTTCTACAACCTTTGTCTTCCTTAATTACATTTGAGACACCTATGAATAGGTGTATAATGGCTAAATTTATACTCATAAACTTAGTTTAACAACTCCTAAACTGACTCAATTACTTTACTAAGTCAAACATGACTTGATCACCTCTCTTAAAGCTCATGAACACACCTTGCAAACAAATACCTAACCTTTTATGGTTTACATGGCTTCAATTATTCTATTTCCACTTGAAATGTCTTCAATTCGGCTTATGAACACTTTTCTACACTTGTTAATACAAACATATTCACTTTTACATTCACATTTTTACATTGACAGTAATTGAGTACCTCTATATTTCCTTCCATCTATAAACATGCTCAAATTAAGTATGTACACACCTTTGTAATATTTCAAGTTTCTTGTCTTCCTATTCTCCTTGAACTTGTGTAGTCATGTGTCTTGCTTGGCTTGTTCCAAATACAACCTCTTACCTTCTCTATATGTATGTTATTTGATTGATATCTTAGTGTTCTTCTTAACTGATATTTTTTTGCTTACCCTGACTTCTTCTTGAAACCTAAAAGCATGCTCAAAAGAATCATAATTTATGCCTCCTTGATGTCTTGGATGCTTGAGATGTCTGATTTGACCTTCCATAGATCTCTTAACTTGTACCAAACTTTGGATTCTAATCCATAACTTTATGTACACATCCACACTCTTTGACAACCATGTTATGGTCTATCTTCAACCATGTAGACTTCAATATTTTCCGAAGTTCACTTATTGTTCCTTGGGTATGTAATTTGCTCCATGAAATTACTTGATTTGAGTCTCTTCTCTCCATCATTCCTTGACTGCATTTTCTCTTCATCATGTATGATTCATCTCCTTATGAAGATATCTTCATATTCTCTGAAGTTTCTAAGATCATTTGATTGTTCAATATTTCACTAGATTCACTTGGTTTTGGTCCATTCATGTTTATTCTTGATATCTTACCTCTGCAACCTGAATTCACACACTCTAACACATAATTAGTTTCAAAAACCATAGGATTCTTGACCTCTTTAGTTGTTTTAGACATGTTATTCACTTGCTTGTAATTTGCACTCCCTTCTAGGCTTTCTTGTAATCTTTTTCCCTTCATCTTTTCTTGTTGTTTTTCATCATTCATGGTGTTATTATCATACTTTTGTTGTTCCTTTGAAGATTCATTCTTCATTCCTCTGAATTCTTCATCATTTCTCCTTGCTAACCTATTGCCTTCTTGGTTCAATTTTCTTACAAGGACTAGATGTCCTTTTTTTCTCATTCTTGGTCTCCAAATGGCATGTTTTCTTCCATTTTGTCCATGACACTCTCTTGTGTCTTCTCGTCTCCTAGATCCTACATAAGATCCTCTATGATATAGTCCCACACTCTTTCCTTTTCACCATTATTCTAGAATTTTCCATTGTCACCTTCAACTTGGTGACTCACATGACCTTCTTGGTCTTCTTCTTTCCTTGTCATGACCTTCATGGTATCTCTAAGCCTTGCTTGGACTTGTTCTTCAATCTTCATTTGTACTTCTTGGTACTACTGCATTTTGTCATCAATTTTCCCTTTATCTTATCCTTTCAAGGACACACACACCTTTTCTTTCTTTTTCAATGGCTTCCTTATAAACACCTACATCTGACTCTTAGCTTTCTCCAAAAACTCCTTTACACCATGCTTCACTTTTCCTTTCCTGCATCTTAATCCATCAAAGGCACTAAAACATGTTCCAATCCATTCTTTATTAAAGAACATTTATTCAACCTAACATTATAGATTGCCTTCATGGCATACTGTCATGGTCTACCTAGAAGTAGATGGCATACATCCATAGGCATGGCATCACATAGCAACTCATCATGCAAACTTCCAATTTTTAATGGTGCTCTACATTGCTCATTTACAAGAATTTGATGGTTCTTCTGAACCCATGTAACTGTTAGAGTAGGTTTTTACCTTAGCTCATGTTCACCTAGGTACTTTATTTACCTTTATTGTATTTATCATCACCCACTTATGTGTGTGTATATTTATTTTATCTTATTTATATATTAAGAGATATTATCTGGTTGTTAGGTATAGTTCTTTCCTTGATCTATGGTATTGACTAGATCCTTGATGACTAGTTATTTCCTAAATCTATAGACTTGACTAGTTCTTTGATGACAAGTTCTTTCCTCGATTTATGGCTTGATCTACGACCTTGATTGGTTCTTAGATTTTTATTCCTTTCCTATATAAGTAAGGCCCATTCTCATTGTATTTCATTGAGTTCCATAATAATATATGATATTATTTTTCATTTGTTTGCAAAGGTTTATATAAAGTTATCCTGGTGAATTATTTTCATCTTATTCATCGTGGTGTTTGATTAGCATCTTTGTTCTTGGTTTGGTACGATTTGGTTATCATTCCTTTTATGGTATCAGAGAAGGAGAGTGTTGTTGACATTCATCTGTAATTTTCTTTTTGCAAACATTTTTTTGTATATTCATATATTCAGGATTTGTCTGTATTTTGTTGTTGCATGAATTTTTATGCAAAACAAATCCTTTCATTAGATCTGGAAGGTAAAAAAACCCTAAGATCGATTGTAAACTTGACCATGTCTAGAGGTAGTCATTTTTTTTTTATTGCAAATAAACGCATTGGTTCACCTCAAGATTGTCAACGAGGAAGAAAAACCCAGAAAATCAACTTCTGAGTTTCTTCAGGTTTTTCAAAATCTGAGTAGGGTTTTTTTCTTCTATGTTGTAGCATTCTCACTTGGCGTGTAGCAGAATGTTTCCGGAAAGATGTTTCTTTCCTTTTTGGCTGTATAATGTTATTTTGGGCATTGAAGGTCATTTTTGACATAGTCTAGAAATAGCATGTTTTACCAGAAGAAACAATTGGATGTTAATTTCTCAAAAACAAGTGACACACCCAAGAATATAAGTTGCAGAAACACCCATTGAAATCCTTAGCCCCCAGTCATATGGTATGGTCATATGAGGGCTTAAGCTTGTGATTCCTAATAGTAGGTGCTTAATTCCAGCTCCCTTTCATTTTATTTGTGTGGTGAAGTCAAGAGCATTTTATTCTGTTTTAGTGGCAACTAAAATAAATAGTAGAGCATAATATTGAAAAGCTTGTATCTTTTAATCGGTAACTTGGTTTTGAGTGTCACTTTTTGCAAAAGTGTTTGTTTTTTCATGCTCTTTCCATTGGAAATATTTATTTTGATAATTTCACTATAATTATAAAGTTCCATATTGTAACACACACTCATTATAAAGTGCCAAAATCTGGGGGGGCTCTTGTTGCATTGTTTGGGGGTCTTGTTGCATTATTTGGTTCTTGCATTTCTTTTGGTTATTTTTTGAGAATGGCATCTACTTCTACATTAGATCATGTTGAGCCATTGACAACACATAATTACCACACATGGAAACCAAGAATGGAAACAATAATTAAGTGGAAAGGATTATGGGCTTAAACTTCTTCAGAACAACCAATGTTCACTAGAGAATATGAGAAATTTCAGTATCAGTACAAGTTTGATGAGTGTATGGGTTAGATAGGAACTTATGTAAGTGATAGTCTTTTGTTTCATTTGGAAAAATGTGACTCTCCTTTCAAAATATGGAGAAATTAGAGGATTTATTTGGTAAGGTGGATCATATGAGATCCATGAAACTTGAAATTGAGATCACCTCTCTTAATCGTGAAGATTTTCCAACAATTATAGACTATCTTACCAAGTTCAAGCATTTGTTGACACAGTTGAAGAGGAGTGGAAGAGATAAGAAAGATGAAGAATGTGTTTACTTGATTCTATCCAAGTTGAGAGAACCATTCCAAATCTTTTCTTCTACCTTTTTTCTCTGGCATGGATGCATTATGTGACACATTCAAAATGTCTAACTTAGAAACATTTTGTGAATTACTTACTAGGGAAGAATCCAAATTATCTAACCTTGAGTCTTCCACCTCTCAAAAGGCATTACTTTGCATCTAATCCTAAGGGCAAGGGAAAACCAAAAAGAAAAACCAAATCCACCCATTCTCCATCTCAAAATGCTCCTAAACCCAAAGAAAACAACTATAAATCCAAGGAGTCTTCTAAATCCAAGAATAAGTCTAGCCTTTCATGCTCTTTTTGTGGGGGTAGTAGTAATGAAGAACATAGGTGTTATAAGTGAATGCAAGCCTTAGAGGATGCAGTCAAGAAACACAAAATTTCTTTCTTCACTCCACCTCCTTCTAATCAGCATGGAAAAACACTTAATGTTGTTGGGAGATCTTAGTCACCACTTGCAAACAGTTGGGTTATCGATTATGTTGCTTCTCATCACATGACTTCTTCCAAGGAGTCTTTTGTTTCTCTAGGTTTGAGTTCTACTTCCAAAATTGAGGTTGGAGATTCTTTCTTTATTTCTATTAAAGGAAAAGGTGATATACAACTTGATGGTGATAGTATCTAAGATTCAATATATGTTCCTAACATCACTACAAATTTGCTTCTTGTATATCAAATTTGTCATTCTAGTCAAGGGAAAACAATGAGTTTTACACCACATGGGGTAGAAGTACAAACTTTGTTGGAGCCTTATTCACTTATTTCTCAGGTTATTGTTGATCATAGTTCTAGACTATATCACTTTGAGGGTTTTGATGAAACTTCCTCTATAGGGATAGGATTGGTTTCTCATGTAGATTCAGAGAGTAAACTTTGGCATGAAAGATTTGGACATCTTAATTATAGATATATGAACACTCATGGTGTGGTTGATGGTATTCCTAGAGTTTCTTGTCTTGAGGGAGTTTGTCATCGTTGTGCATTAGGGAGAAAACACCAAGATCCTTTTCCTAAGAATTTTTCAAAGAGAGCTTCTTCACCACTTGAGCTTGTGCATAGTGACTTGATGGTTTTTCCTACCCCCTCTTTCAATGGAGCTCAGTATGCACTTATCTTTATTGATAATTTCTTGAGGCGTACTTGGTTTATTTTATCAAGTACAAAAGTGATGTTTTTTCACACTTCAAAGTTTTCAAGGCTTTGGTCGAGAAAAAATCTTCTAGTAGCATAAAGAACCTTCACACCGATAACGGGGGGAGTACTTCAACAATGATTTTTCTAAATTTTTGGCAACTCAAGGCATTAGTCACCAGAATTTTGTTCCTCATACTCCACAACAGAATGGCTTAACAGAATGGAAGAATAGAAATTTGAAGCAAATGGCTAACTGTATGATGCATTCTAGAGATTTACCTCCTATCTACTGGGCAGAAGTAGTTAATTGTGCTAACTACATTCAGAATCACACACCACAAATAGCACTTGAGTATTTTACTCCAAAGGAAGCTTGGTCCAACACTAAGCCAGATGTCTCATTTTTTTGAGTCTTTAGGAGCCATGTTTGGGCCTTTGTGCCAAAGAAGAAATGGAAATTTTTGGATAAGAAGAGAAAACCCTTGATCTTTGTAGGGTATTGTAAGGACATGAGAGCTTATCAAATTTTAGATCCTAATACTCATGACGTTATTTTTTGAGACACATGTTCAGTTTGATGAGCACTTCACTCCTCATGATTTCTTCATCTTCTTCCATGTTTCCTTCTTTCTCTTCATCTCATCTTGAGGATCCTTTCTTTTAGGAGGTTGATGAGGAGGTTATAAATTTCATTGAGGATCCTATTCCCACTGATGTTATCACTATGCCTAAGTGGGCTTGTACTACAGGTTTTGAGGCAACACCTTTCATACATGATCTTCCACCCACAAGGTAGCATCATGCACATTCTACAGGTTCTGGAATTTTGTGTCAGAAGTTTTTAGGATCCACAATCCTTTTCAAAGGCTCATGGGATACAGAAGTGGGATGATGTAATGGTAGCTGAGTATTCTTCTTTGATGAAGAATCATACTTGGGATTTGGTATCTCTTCCTAAAAGAAGAAATATGGTTAGGTGTAAGTGGGTATACCGAACCAAATACGCAACTGATGGGTCCATTGAAAAGTATAAGGCTCGTCTTGTTGCAAAGGGTTTTTCAAAAATTGAAGGTATTTATTACTTTAAGACTTTTGCACCCGTTGCCAAGATGGATTTTGTATGCCTTATACTTGTTATTACTGCATCACAGGGATGGCCCGTATACCAGATGGACGTGAATAGTTACTTTTTACATGGAGATTTACAAGAGGAAATATACATGGAGCAATCAATTGGATTTGTTCAGTATTATTCTCTTGTTTTTAGACTTTGAAGGTCTCTCTACGGTCTCAAACAAGCCCCTTGGGCTTGGTATGAGAAGATGGATTATTTTATTCTATCTACTAGTTTTTTTTGTTGCCACTCTGATCATACAATGTATCTCCATCATGTGTTGGTGAGGATATTGTGATACTTGTCTTGAATGTTGATGATATGTTACTTACTAGCAACTCTTCTTCCCACATTCAGAGTATTCAGAGGGATATTTCTACACATTTTGACATGATAGATCTTGGGTTATTGCATTATTTCCTTATTTTTCAGATTTCTCAGATAGATCCAGGGATTCATTTGAGTCAGAAAAAGTACACCCATGATCTTCTTCCACGTTTTGATATGGCTGATTGCAAGCCAAGTCCATCTCCTTTTCAGTCTGGGTTTACTCTTACTTCCACATGTACCACTCCACTTTGTGATCCTACATTATATAAGCAGTTGGTTGGGAGTCCCATGTACTTGACCCATACTTGCCTTGATATTTCATTTGTAGTAGGGCTTGTATCTTGGTTTGCACATTCTCCTCATAGTCGTCACTGACAGGCTGCTAAAAAGATTTTTCATTATGTGTAGGGCACTTCCCACTTTAGCCTACACTACGCTAGGGGTTCGACTCACTTGGTTGGGTATATAGATTTAGATTGGGCAGGTTTTATTGATGACAGTTGTTCCACTTCTGGCTATCTTTTTTGTCTTGGTTCTTCTCCAGTTGCTTGGGCGTGTAAAAAGCAACAGGTTATTACACTTTCATCTTCAGAGGAATAGTACAAGTCAGTAGTTACAATGAGTCAGCAGATTCTTTGGCTTCAATAGTTACTGTCAGAGTTTGGATTCCCATAGGATTAACTGACTGTACTTTTGTGTGACAACCAAAGTGTAATTCACATTTCTCGCAACCTAGTTGAGCACTAGTGGACCAAGCATATTGAGATACACATCCACTTCATTCGTCAGCACATTCAGGATGGAGTTCTTTTCTTGGAGTACATTCCAACTCAGCAATAGGTTGCGGACATCTTTATAAATCCTTTTTCATCACCTCACTACCTTGATTTGTGTGGCATGCTTGGGGTTTCGGAATTTGTTATTGGGGGTGTTCATGAGAACATATTCTTTCTTATTCTTATTTCTCTTTCCTTCTAGCAGGATTCTTTCCTTCTTTTGGTTCAATATTTCTTCATGGACATATTGTACATGGGTACTTGATCAGGCCTAGTTTCTGGGATTCATACTGTGGACATGCCACTTCTATTTTGGCTCCTAGCTTCACTTGAGGGGGGTATTAGAGTAGGTTTTTACCTTAGCTCATGTTCACCTAGTTACTTTATTTACCTTTATTATATTTATCATCACCCACTTATGTGTGTGGATATTTCTTTTAGCTTATTTAGATATTAGGATATATTATCTAGTTGTTAGGTATAGTTATTTCCTTGATTTACAGTATTGACTAGATCCTTGATGACTAGTTCTTTCCTAAATCTATGGACTTGATTAGTTCTTTGATAACTAGTTATTTCCTTGATTTATGGCTTATTCTATGACTTTGACTAATTCTTAGATTGTTATTCCTTACTTATATAAGCAAGTCCCATTCTCATTGTATTTCATTGAGTTCCATAATAATATATGATATTGTTGTTCATTTTTTTGCAAAGGTTTATATAAATTTATTCTGGCGAATTACTTTCATCTTATTGATCGTGGTGTTTGATTAGCATCTGTGTTCTTGGCTTGGTACAATCTGGTTATCATTCCTTTTAGTAACTTTATAAGGTGTAGGATGTACTAGTATTTTTAACCCAATTTACTAACCATTTCCTCAAACACAATATTATCAGTATTACCATTATCAATAATTACCTGACATACCTTGCCTCTTGTTGTGCATCTTGTCCTGAATAGACTCCTCCTGCAAACTAGCTCTTGGGGTTTAGCTTCTTGTTGTTATAGAAGTACTCTTCTTACCAACAATGACTTTCTATGCATGTGATCATTACTCCTATCAACTATCATTTCCATGCCTGAACACACTTCCTTTATGCTTGTCATTCTTGAGCCTAAATCACTGATCTCATGCATCATGATATCCATATTCCTCATCACTCCTTCTTAGATCAGATCCATGATCCCCTGTAAAGATGCTTTCCCTGCTTTTTCCATGTTGTCAAAAACAAACCTCACACTATCTCAATCAATAAAAAATCATCTTAAATACAGTAAACCTTCTTAAATATATCAATTTAAATTAGAGTCTCTGCTTTGATACGAAACTGATGCAGGGGTATATGCTTGAACTTGACCTATAACTAATTTTACAGCTTAAGAACACAATGTTTCCAATTTTCTCACACTTATTTATGCTAACCTCTACTTTAGGATCATTGCTAAGAGGTTATATAGCACCATTTATATGTTTTTATCACCTTGATGTTTATGGAGACCTAATACATGTTATTGCATGGAAGACAACCGCTAATGAAGAGTTCACTTAGTTTCAAACTATCAAAGGTGATCACTTTTTGATCACTACCTCAATGCCTAATAGATATGCAAGGCTCCTATATGCACATGCATGATTGTTTCCAAGCTACAAAAATGCACTCATGAGCTTCTTAGCAACATACCTCTTAAGCTCTCCCATCATGCACTTGCCTCACAATGGATTCATTCCTTGTATGGAGTCATAAAACTTCTACAACCTGTTTTAACATGTTCAATACATCACATTACAACTCTCAACTTCCTTTATGTGCTCTAATATTTTGATTCTTGATATTCTGCCCTCAAGCTCTGAACCAATGACTTAAAAGTCCAATTCAAGACCTAGTATACAGTTCTAAGGTTTTCTTGGCATAATTCTATGTTATCTAGACTTATTTCACCATAATCAGGGTGTTCATGATCTTCCACATACCTGTTTCTATAACAAAATTTTCTCATTTACCTTCTAAACAACCTTTAGAGTTGTTTAACACAGTCATTTCAACTGCAAAGTCAGGTTACACTCAAAATGAAGACATTTTATTCTTAGTGGATGTTTAAGACCATAAAAACTCATGAATTCTACCTGATAATACCTCCATATAATTTTTAGACTCATGACTCATCGAGTTACAATACAAAATCAATCTATTTCCCTTAAAATTGTACATTGTGTTTCCATTGTTTTTGCTTGAATTTATTGTTAAGAATATCTCCTTCTAAACGTGTCCAATCACCTTGAGATTTGGAGGGTTTCTATATTATGGTAAGTCAGATAAATATTGAAGTTTGTAGACAAATTCACCATTTCATTCCAAAGATAATATATGCTCTAATCAGGCCCACGAGCCTTTAAATTGATATAACATTAAATATACACAACTTCAAGACATATAATAATCATTATGTTGATCCACATTAATTTTGCAACCTCTCCAAGCTAACAGTCAAGAGATATTCATTCATTATCTTCCCTTGAGGGTTTATAGCATGTTGTCTTGTCACAATCTTCCTTATACAGTCCACTAAACAAGCAAATTCCTTCTAACAGAGGTATAATTCTCTCTTCAAATTCTCATACATGTTGTATTATTGATTATTCAACTTCTACAACCTTTGTCTTACTCAATTACATTTGAGACACCTATGAATAGGTTTATAATGGCTAAATTTAGACAACTCCAAAATTGACTCAACAACTTTACTAAGTCAAACATGACTTGATCACTTCTTTTACAGCTCATGAGCACGTCTTGCAAACAAATACCAAACCTTTTTATGATTTTCATGGCTTCAATTAGCCTATTTCCACCTAAAATGCCTTCAATTAGGCTTATGAAATCTTTTCTACACTTGTCAATACAAACATATTCACTTTTACATTCACATTTTTTACATTGACCGAATCACCCATTCATATATTTGAGATGTTATTTGATGGAATCAATAACTTAAATGTCCCTGGGAGACTCTAACCCCTTGATGCTCTTGCATTAGGGAGGCATAATTCAAGAAGTTGTAATGCATGATGTGGATTTGGTACGGACTTGGGAGAGGAGGGATAAAATTTTGATAAAATAAATAAATACCTGATACCATAATCACGCTCAAAGGCATTCATTGTTCACTGTCATAGAGAGCCAACCAGGAAGGCTTGACATTTTTCTAAACAAATCTCGGTCAGGCACAATAATGATTATGATGAAGATATTAAAGACATAATGTTAAACATGTTGGAGAATCTGAATGCTGAAGCACATGCTTACTACAATAAATGGGGTAAAGACAAGGAAAATGTTTTAATAGCAAATACAAAAAAAAAGTTGTGGCATGTCTTCTTTTACAGGAAAAATCCTAATATTATGAGTGCCGCAATATATTTTTTTCAACTTATCTAATAGACTAATGCATTTATATTTCTGTTTTGTAGGCAAAATATGAAAAATTACAGAAAGAAGTAGTTGTATTTGAAGCACATTTTAAGAATGCCCGAAAAATCCTGAATTAATTTGTACAGTTGAAGGAAAAACTCATAGTATTAAATAAACAAAATAATAAATTGATAGGGATAATCAAGGAGCATAAGATGGATCCAGAAATCTTACTAAAGGAAAATACATACGTCAATGCATCACTTTTATCGATAGGAGATGTTGCGAGGGAGGAGCATAATATTCTTGAAAATATCAATACCACAGTGTGATATTTGTAGGCATCAAGAGTTTTAGCAGATAACTCTATACATACTGAGCACATTCCTTTGCCTGTTGCGCAAGAAAAATATCAACCTTTCCCTACAACATAAAAAATTTTAAAATTAGTTAAGTTCACCATGTGACAAGTGTGTTGTCACAATTACGACACTAGCGTAGGAATTAAAAGATAGTGGCTGGCCTAATTTTGCTTTTTATTCTGTGTGGAAGACGTAAGGATAACTATGATTCAAAATCATATGTAGAAAATAGGATGCCCTCGTAATGTGTCCTTATATGACAAAACTTGTCCAGAAGTTTTGAAATGTTTTTTTAGAATTGTATTGGCCGACAATGCTTTATGAAATGATATTTGTCTTCATAAAGTAATCTGCCACATGAGAGAATGATTACAAGATTACTTTGGAATTGGAACTATATTTATTGTTAATGGATTTCTACTTAATAGGGATGGTGTTTATGTTTATATGTTTACGTAAATGGTGCTCAAATTTTCACTTTTTTTTTCATTTAAAATATTTACATTTCTGATTTCATGCAGATGTAAAAAATTAATCAATTAACAAATAGGTCGATCCAAGTAAATATTTCCTTATTTAAGTCAAAAAACCAAATATAAAAAATAAATTTGATACAAGTAAATCACAGTGTTCCAATGGACCAAGTAAAAACAAATGTAATGTTGCATTTATTGAAAGTTGTAATCTCTGTATAAAATACATCAATACATCAAATTATTTTAAATAGTCTCAACAACGTATAAAATAAATTAAAATTATGTGAATTCGAACAGTCCTGGAGAAACACTTTCATTCGTGTCTTGGAAATCAACTGTAGCATGATCTGTATATGTGTTTCGATCCACCAGATCAGGAAGAATATTACCAACTCCTCTTCTTTCTACTAGAGAATTCCATAATGCAAGTGCTCTCTCATAAGGAAACTTTTCCACTGAGTAACGTGATACATACAACCTCAGACAGCTTTCTAGATTCATGTCCAATTTGTTTCGAACTTTGGACTTTAAAGAGGACAATGTACTGAAAACCCTCTCATCCTCCACAGAACCCATAATAATTGTTTGACAAAGTTCATACAACTTAATATACTTGTTCAAATATTCACATAGTATACTACTGGAAAAAATGTCCTTCCAAAAGCCTTCTAATGGCACCATATTCCTGTTGGTTTTGTAGAAGCTGAAATTTTCGTATCATAGTATTACCATAATGCATTGACTGGGAACTAAACATTTTTCTTTGTAAAATACCTTCTACAAAAACTACATTTATCTCTTTAGTCTTAGAAAAATGATCAATTAGATCAATCATGTTTTTGACAAATAAAGGACTGATGGATGTATAAGGTATGCAACCAGCTAAATTCTAAAACTGGGGATTTACAACTCCCATTGCTTCAAGTATTTTATTGTTTTTGAATCTTTCCCAGATCTCTTTAGATAATGATTCAGAGATCTTTCTCAATTTATTTCTAGTTTCAGATCATACTCTATCAAATAAATTTCCAGTCACTCTTACTTCTTCCATTTTTGAGTCAACCACATCAACTCTTTTTTGCAATGTATGAAGAGGAATCTCTTTCCCATGTGTTGTTATATAGAGATGATCATGTATATTGTATTTTAAGAACCATATGGTGTTTTTCAAGTCTGTCAATGCATTCCAATTTTCAAAAGCAGCACCCTGCAAACTTCCATATGAAATATATAGACTTTCAATACTGTAGCACACACGTCTTCTGAGTCTTATGAAGTCTATGATGTAGAAAATTATTTTGTGCATGCTTCATTAAAATATTAAGCTCCCTCAACATAATAAAAATACCGCAAAGTGTGAGTAAAGTTTCTATGTTTGTTAGATGATACAATAGATCTTTAGCTTTATCTGCATCCCTGCGGTATTTATACATAAACCCTGTCAACGAAGGATATTCATCAAATATTCTACATGCAGGTTCATACATAGATATCCATCTAGTATCTACATCTTTGAGAAGCTTTTTTCCCTCTGTCAATCCAATTGCAAATTTCTAAAATTCTTAAAATATCTTTGGACTACTAGAATAATAATCATGAAAATCAAGGATCATCTCCTCCACTTTAGCTACATTTTCAAATGTGCTCACAATTTTGTAGGTTAGATTCATTCTGTGAGCCATGAAATGGATTACAATCTTATAAGGAGAAACAGTTTCTGAAGTCGAACGCATAGACCATTTCTAGCCCCCTGAATTACAGCTACACCATCAGTTCTGACACAAACTAATTTTTTTGCAATGCAAATTCATCCAATCCTGTGATATCCTTCAGATTTTAGACCAGCAATTTGTAAATATTTTCAGAATTGCAATTCTCGGTCATTTTATGAATTGTTAAGAGGTGGGGAGTTCTTCATTAGCAAATGTATAAAAATGAATACAAATCCATGAAGTATTATCCACTGCAGTAACCTCATCAATTGAAAGGGAAATATACTTTTCCTTTTGAACATATTATTTCAGATCCTCCTTTTCTACCAGAGATAGGCATTTTGTAATTTCCCAGCCACTGGTATATGACCAATGATATTGAGCAACATTTTGTAAACCAATAACCTAATACATAATTTTATTTTTTCTGATATATGACATGGGTCTTCCCCTTTTCAGTATATGGAATACGGTAGCAAATTGAATACTTTTTGCATGCATTTCTTTCTCCATAGCTTTGATCAATCTTGCTACAACAGTGCCACCTTTTTCATTTAGATTTTTCATACGTTTTTGTTACTTTTTATATTCATCTACATATTTTACGTGCAGACACTCTTTTGCATCTTTCCATTTATGTGTTCTGACTTTCCGACCATTCTTTTGCTTTTGGGAAATATATATTTTCCCATAGTGTTTTTCAATTGTGTCCAGTTGAGCTACATCATGTGATCCTTCCCTTATTTCTAGCTACATATTTTGCATCGACATTGTGTTAGAACACCATTACCATTTTGAGGGTTCACATGTTCAATAAATGGATATTTTGCAGCCCATTCAAATTGGAATGTCCTTCCAATTGTACAGTTTGTTTTTTCTTCTGACAAATTTTCCTTTTTTTTCTTGGGGTTCAACTTCTACATCTGGGCCCTCAGTAGGAATATATTGATCCTCATGTCTCATTTGTCTAGAAATAGACCTTGGAGTATAAGCTTCCTCTGTTGGTGTATCATGATAATTTGATGAATCTTCTTGTACTTCTATGTCATCAAGGGACAGAATGTTTTCCTCAACATATAGTGGATCATCGATATCTTGAAATTAATTATTTTGTGAAGGAATTTGTGAAATGTCTGCATATAATTTTATAAAATTGTTACACATAGTATTAATTTTATATATAATTAAATTATTACAGAGAGTAAAAAGAGTTAGAAGAACAATATGAAAAACATAATTATCAAATTTTGTAAGACTAAATAACATGTAAATAGCACATACCAATATTTTCAGTTGATGCAGAAACCACCTTCATTTTTTGTGACTTTCCAAAATAGCCAAGAAAATTCTTTGCACCCTTTTTTGAAATGGGTTAATTTGTAGTAACCTTTTTACCTTGATTTCAAAAATCCATTAATATATCGCTAAATTGAAAACAAGACTACTTAGGCTGAATTAAGGAAGGACGACTTTTATGTTTGAAGACTCTAAGATTGGATGACTTTAGGGTTGGATGATTCTGTTGTTAGATGGCTCTGGGAGCTGAAAGATATTTGGTTAGACAACTCTAGGGTTGGATAGCTATGGGTTTGGACAGCTCTAATGTTAGATAGCTCTGGGGTTCGATAGCTCTTTGGGTTGATGACTATGGGGTTGGACGGCTCAAAGGTTGGATGGCTATGAGGTTAGACAGCTCTGGGGTTATACAGCTTGAAGGTTGGATGGCTCGGAGGTTGGAAAACCCTTGATTTGGATGGCTATGGGGTTGGATGACTTCACGACCCTAGGGTTGGACAGCTGTGGGGTTGGACAACTTTGGGGTTGGATAACTCTCAAGTTAGATGACTCTAGGGTTGGACGACTCTTGGGTTGGATGGTTCTGAGGTTGGACGGACCTAGGGTTGGACGAATTTGAAGTTAGATGGCTCTTAAGTTGGATGGCTTACAGTTGCGGCTTGACAGTAGATGTTGAACGGTACTGTACTGGTAGTCTATGTTTACTTTGGTGAATATGCACACAGAATGATTCAAAACGGTGGCGAATTACATGTATAAGCTCTTATAGATGTGTAAATTCTAGGCTAAATGTATTGTACAAGGGAAATGTCAGTCAAATTTTTCAGTGAATAAGTCGGTTTCCAATCACTAAAAAATTTCCAATTCAAATTTCCAAAAACCCATATTTTCACGAGTTTACAAAAATTCACCACTAAAATTTTCCCTGGTTTTCTCTTGAAAAGTAGGGAATAGTTTTTAGTACTGCAACTGGGATATGGTTTTAGGCATTGAGGGAAAGTGGGCTACTTCCCGTGAAATTGACAAAGGGATTTGGTGGTCCTTGTGGTAGTTGTTGATGTGTTATCTTGATCGTCCTAAGGAACTTAGTTGATTGAAGGAAAGGTCTAACATGTGGAGGTGTGGATAATGTCATGTTTGGTGGATATGGAGACCTTTGTACTCTTCTTCCTCTCCTTCCTCTACCAGACTACTTGGAGAAATGTGAATACTCTAAATCACCTTTTTTTTCTAGACCTTGAACGGGTTTGGATCCTTCTCAAGTACTTGAAAGACTTGAGTTGCTACACCACTGAGTTCTAACCCTGGGAGTCATTATATGTGTTTGAAAATAAGTCTCTAAAGGCTAAAATGTTGCCAAGTCACACATCTAAACTCAATAAAACTAAAAATGGAAACCTTGAAAGATTTGGTTGTTGTTTTTCAGAGGTTAGACCTTGTCTTACAACTGGTAGTCTCCAAAATTCTGAAATACAAAGAGATCCCCGAAATGTCTGAAATGAGAAATCTCATAAATATGAAAAACCTGAATTTCGAAACCCAAAACTTCTGAGAACCCGAAATCTCCAAAGTATGAAGTCCGAAGTAATAAATTTGGTCCAAATTATTAGAAATAATCTAACACAATAATATCATAAAAGCACATAATATAAAATTCATCTGGGATACTGTATTCATCTAGAGATAGCTTCTTATACAAATGTTTGATCCTATAATCTAGGAGTCAAGTCTTATCACTTAGTCTTCCTCATATCTCTCTCCATGAATCTCTCAAGCTTATCCCTAGGATCACTCACACTCCAAAATAGCTACGTGAGTTGTTTATCACAACACACTCACACTAACTATATTATTAATATGAGTTATATAAACTCATTATTAATAATATTACAATATATTAATAATGTTACACAATATATTTGTAACATTCACTCCCCTATTGTTAACATTATTAATTTCCAATATACACTCCCCTAATGTTGACATGGTACAATATAACTCCTTTTTCTGCAATGTGTTGCACGGGCTTGCCTCATAATCTGGATCAAAGAAAGGTGTGTAAACTTCCAACTAGCTGACTATCTTGCTGCACATGACCACAACTATGTGAAGGAACGCATCCCACATTTATTCCATGAAAAGAATGCACTCGGCATTCCACTGGCGGATCATCTTCATAAAGAAGGAAGGCAGTTAGAGGACCGCTACATTAGTAAAATTTTATCTACCTTTTTACATCTGTGGTTTTTTGGATCTACCACCAACCCTTTCCAAATCTATGAGTGTTACAATAAACTTAGAGACATACTCTACAATGTTTTCTTCTAGGAGGTTACATATAGGAATTTCTCACAAATTACAATTGAACAGGAATGTGACATCTGTTCTTATTTTCACACAGTGGAAAATAAACACACAACTGAAAAAATGCCACAACTTCATTGTGCAGCCCCGTCGCTTGTGGCTGGAAAGAGGTCATTGATTGAAATCCTTCCTCCGTTGCCCCCATCCTCCATGTGACGTGTTGCTAACTCAGCTGGATTTGATCAAGGTGCTCAATTTTACATTAACTCAATCGGACGACAGATTCCACAGAAAATGCGTTCGTAAGGAATTTTTCTTCTTTGAAAAAAAAATATTTTCACATACTTTTAACTTTTACACTTGTCACACAATGAAAATCTTGACAATATAATTTTACAACTTGAATTTAAAAATACGACTAAAACGAGATTCAAAATGAAATACTAACTAAAAATATCTGACACAATATTATTTGATAACTTGAATATGATTCTATGTGTTGTAACAAATCTAATTACAACATACTTAACCACCGAGTTATTGAAAAAGAAGACTATATAAAGTACAAGATCTTGAACAAGACAAATGTTTATTACTATTGAAAGACCTAAAATACCAAATGAACTTGAAGCTTAAAGGACTTTCTAAGTGGAGATAATAAACAAAATTGAACTACTAATAGGGAGACAATTATATCTTTAAAAAATACCCAATTAATACCATTATACAACACTTACGACATGGGTTATTGGTGCCAAAAGTGGATCCATCGAGTCAAGGAGATGTGAGCACGTATAAGAGGTAGTTGAGTTTGTAGCGAATTGATGACAATTCAATCATTGAGATGATGCACACGTTTAGGAGAAGACCATCACAACGTTTTTCTATTCAAAACCAAATTATCAGACTGTTGATATACCGAAGAGATATGGTTTATGATAGTTCACGTAGGACTAAAAAACCTTGTCAGAGAAATATGCAGACAAATGATCTTTAGTTGGTGTCTCCCTTTTTTACCATGCAATACAAGATCCAATAATCACAATTGAGTTGGGTTTCTATTTGGATGCCAAGTAAGAAGGTAGGAATACACTCTTAATAAAATAAACTACAATTTCCAAACCACCTAATATCTATTGGAGTGTGCCCAGTTGAGAAATATCAAGTATCCAAAGCAGTTTTCAGGCAATCGGGTAAGTTGTGCTCAATGTTTGATGTTGCTTTGTAAATAATGATGCCTCTACGTTGGAATATTCCTCTGTTAGAATACCATGGATTTGTCCAAAACACGCATGGATGTGTCAATGTAGATTTACAATGCAATTTATTCTATGTTGCTCGCATTCAATGCCAGAAGGAGTTGTTCATTGATCTACATTGCATAGAAATATAGCTTTAAGACTTCAAACACATCAAATATAATGCAAACAAGACTTTTCATTGTATGTTGAGAAGCTCCAGATCTGAGCATGCAATGTGAATTCACTTGTCTTTGATTCAAGCTTATGCACCTTATAAATTTCAATAGTCCTCCATGCGTATACCATAAAAAACTACCAAAAACAAGCTGAAGATTTAGGGAACAAAGATAATATTGCATATATGGGAAAACATCAATATCAATGAATTGCCGCAAACAATTATCAGGATTTCATCTTTTCACGATATTTTCAGATCAGGGTTTCATCCCGCTCTGATACCAAATAATAAATTTGGTCCATATTATTAGAAATAATCTAACACGAATAATATCATAAAAGCACAGAAATATAAAATTCATCTAGGATAGTGTATTCATCTAGAGATAGCTTATTATACAAATGCTTGATCCTATAATTTAGGAATCAATTATTATCACTTAGTCTTCCTCATATCTCTCTCCATGAATCTCTCAAGCTTATCCCTAGGATCACTCACACTCTAAAATAGCTACGTGAGTTGTTTATCACAATACACTCACACTAACTATATTATTAAAATAAGTTATATAAACTCATTATCAATAGTATTACAATATATTAATAATGTTACACAATATATTTGTAACACGAAATGCAGCACAGACTCCGAAATCTGAAATCTCTGAGAAATCTGAATTTTGAAATCCTGAAATCAGAAATTTTGAAATGTAAAAAATTCTGAAATTCTGAAATGCAAAATTTTAGATTTCTAATACTACCCTTTTGATCTTCAACCTCCAATCTATCTTTCTAGAAACTTAGGGATTTTTTTTATCATGAAAACCCCCTAAAAATTGATTTCGAAACTCTGACCCTATAGTGAAAACTTTGAAATCTAAAATCTGTAAACTATGAAATCTAAATCCCCTGCAAATTCCTCCAAAGTTATGAATATGACTTATCATCCAACCGGGTGGGCCAAAAATGTTATCACGAAATTACAGCACCCCCTAAATGTCCTGCATGTGAAACTGAGGCATTCGATGTGATTTTGTAACATGGAGCTATCCCAAAGTGTTGGACTTTGCAAACAGGGTAGTTCTCCGGAGAAGGTCGGCTTCCTTTTCTAACCCTAGTGCCAAAATACTCCAAAATGTAGAGAATTCTAATCTAATCATACCCTAATATTTTCCAAGGAGACAGTGGTAGAAGGATTGTATGAAAGTAAAAACTACTCTAAGGGGAGGTGATGCACCAAGGAGTGTTAGGAAACCTGCTCTATATGAGAATGAAAACAAGTAAATTAGGGAGGGTGGTCAAGCACTATAGATCCAAACACCTAGTACAAACCCATTTTCCAATAAAAACAAGAGCATTGAGACCCTGCAATGACAATCAGATAATGCCCAAGAACCTCTAACTGTAATAAAATATCAGATAAGATGTAATAAAACACAAAAGAGGGTTACAAACATCCACACATTTGATTTTATTACTCCAATAAGTTGATACAATACATTACAATAGGGGCCAAAGATATGAAATTTTTCATTACAGTGCTCAAAAAGGATGTTTAAAGCTCCACATATTTCTTATAGACAAGAAAGAAGGGAGGGGAAAATGCAAAGTGTCCAACCTTTTGAAATGAGCCCCTCCTTACAATTTATAGAATAAAATTGAGAATGAGAGGAATTTTAGGTTTCCAAGGGTTGTGGGTGACCATCTCTACTTCCATCATCCTTAGTGTTGCCCTTACTTCTGGTACATGGCCTTTATGTGAGAAAAATGGTTGCACATGCTTTCATTAACAACCCCCATCTACCTTTGTCACTGTTGACTATTCATCAATTTCAAAGGTCCAAAACCTCTAAAATTACACTTTGGATGGTTCCATGTTGTAGATATCCTCTTTAACTTTCTAACGACTACAATTTTGTAAAAAAAGGGTAATCAGAGCCCAAGATATGGTTCTCTGAGTGTAAAGAGGTTTTTGTGCACTAGAGCTTGTAGGTGGTGAGTTGGCTAATTGGCTCGTCGAGTAGCTCACTGAGCTACTCATCGAGCCATGCATTAGTCTCCCTACATTGATAGTGGTGGGTCTTGTGTTTACCATTTTCTTGTTTTGGTTGCTGCATTGAGCGAACCGCTCTCCATCTCCTTATTTATCTTCGACCTCCTAACCTTGCATTTCCCAACGAGCCCCTCTAGAGTCTATTTTCTGAGACCTCTACTCGGATCCCCATCACCTTCAACCGGTTGCATTTTTCTCCATGTCTATGCCCTTAACCATGGCCAAATCAGGCATTGTCATGTTCCCTAGCTCGGCCTTTGAGCCGAGCCCACCTTCGAAATCTCCCACATTACCCATTTGGTGGGCTTCCATTGCATTGCAACCAAACTCAGCCATCGAACCACTTCCACATGGCCACCAATTCATTAAATGGCTTGACCTTTGAGCCTTCCTACCATGACCTTTCGCATTACATTTATCATCGACTGACTCGGTGTAACTCCCAAGCCTTCCACTCACTTTGGACATCTCCAATTTTGGTGGTTCAAACACTTACACCCCGATGAGCTTGTCATTGTTCATCACGCTAGGCCCTCAAGAACTCTAAAGAGCCGAAAACCCAAAGTCCAAAATTCAGACTTCAGGTTTTAGAAATTGTTCGCCCCTCGGCTGACATTATTCATTTAACTTGCCCACGAGTCTGATTTTCTAAAACTCTAAAATCCAAAATTTAGAGTTCAAATTTTGAGCTTCTCCCCATCACTTTTGTCACCAAGCATTCTCCAAAATTTGAAATGGATATAACTTTGAAAATGGATTGCTTCTGCAAACATCAAGCTCATACATCCTACAAGCCACTCCTCCTTCATGGCCGACATGTAGGTTTGGGTGAGTGACTCAGTTTCCATTTAGTTAAGGGCTTTACAACCTTATTCACTCGCTTTACATGTTTGGGTCGCCTCGATCGTCCCAAAAATCCTCAAGCTGAACACCTCATCCTCCATCTAACTCAGCTCATAGGTCTGAGCTCCTCCATCTCTGAGTTAATCCCTTTTGCACCTGGGTTATCTCCCCTTTCACATTGGTCGATGATCTATTTTTTTGAGCTCGCTTTGACTTTGACCTTCCTTACTAGTTCTACACCCGTGATCCATGCCTCGTTTCCGAGCTCCACGAGATCACCTCGTTTAATGTTACCCCGTGAGCTAACCTATTACCAACTTGGCTCACCAAGTAGCTCTCCAAGCTACTCAGCGAGCTCCCCTGCATCCTTTATGCTATGATCATTGCGGACCCCCAAGCTGACTACCTCTCCACCTGTTCACTCTAGATCATTGTGGGCTTGATCACCTCGTCCGATGCCAACTCATCACCCCACCATGCATGAGGTGAGCTTGTTATCTCAATGGTCCTTATACTATCTCGTTGAGCTCATTCAATAGCTGGGCTGAGTCATTTTACCTTGCAACTATTTTAGCTTATCGGGCAGCTCACCAAGTTGCTCGATGAGCTCATTTTCTACTCGGTTGCCCTTGGAGATCCTTTTGGGTAATTTTTTACATTCTTGAATTTTCTAGGGAGTTTTCCTAATTTTCCTGATGCCGAAGACCCTGAAGACCTATTGAAATTACTTAAAACTATATTTTACAATTTTGTCCATTTTTTGCCCATTATGCCGAATGTGGGCTTGTCAGAACTCAGTTATCAACCTTAAGAAAAAATTTAGTGTTTTCCAAAACCCAGAAGAGGAAAAAATTCTTCTGATGATTCCAAGCTCCCAAAATATTCCCAAATGCTCCCAAAACACCTGATTTTTCCTATAAACCTAGATCTTCCAGTGAATGCTTTGTTTAGTTCCATGGGCCTGATGCTACACCCTTGTCCAATTTTCTCCAAGGGGAAAATGGATAACATTCATCACATGAATTTGCAATGTCATCACTCTAAAATTTATCTCACACTTTGTACCTTTTCATCTCCTTCTTCATGATCCTAATACACTCTCCATATAGACCACCACTTAGTTGGGTCAAGATAAAAGAAGTGTTTTGCATGCCATTTTAGTCACTAACACCTAGACCTTGTGGTATACACATTTCCTAATCAACATCGTAGTCTCTAGTGTGACTTGTGTCTTCCCATGTACTATTTAACTTGGCCAATCACATATATTTCCTATTCTACATCACATTGTGCACCCTCTCATAGTTCCATTGGTAATTTCAACATTTTCTTTTACTATACTCCATTATCCCACTCTAGTCATTCCCAAACACTCATCACATTTCACCTTTTTCCATACTTTTCCTCCTCTCACCCTCACACTCAATGCTTGGTGGGGAGTGATCATTTTAGTCATGGGAGTTCCTCCTTATTTCCTTTCTCTTCCTTCTTGAATCAACAAACTCAAACCCTCAACATGAAGCTTGTTTACGCTTGCGAATGTCTCCATTTCCCCCGTGATTAAAGCCTTTATACTCTAACCATCACAACTCCAATTTCTACAATGTCATTCATTGATTCCTTTTGAGCTTATGTTAGTCACAAGTATGATTTATCAAGTCAGTCCTATACCTCATTATTATTCATTCCTTCTTTTTTCACCTTAACATTATTTGTGCACTCACTCTCTTACTAAAACAAGGTCACTTCCACTTATGCCTCACTTTTAGGCATCGAGATCCCCTCATCCACTGAAAACTAGGGGTTTTCAGCTGATTCATGTATGTGACTTTCTCATTACTTTTAGCATGAATCAGTCCTTCTCACTTAAGCTTTCTATCAAACTCATGGAAGTTGAGCCCAATATAGGATACCTTGAGATAATACATCTCAATGCTCGATTTTCATATTCACTCACAGTTATGACCTTACTTCACATTATTTTCAATTTACAAGAGACCAATCACCTATTATCCAAGTTACTTCCATGACCTTCATGTGAATTTTTCATAAGTATTCATAGTGAATTGTTGTTCATTCTCTTGACTCATCATCCCTTTATTACCCCTACCTCAAACCTTATTCTTAGGCTTCATCACTTATGAGTCTCTCATTTGATTCTACTACCCACATAATTGGCACCGTCATCACAACAATCAAGATGTTACATTGTCTCCACTCATTTTAATGCATTCCTTACTATGACTTCTCACAACATTGACCTTATAACCTTTGACATTACCCTGCATTACATTCTCTTCCTTGCACCACCTTCTCCTTTTATTACTCTTTGAACTCACCAATTTTGGCATGTTATACTCTAAGATTTTTATCTCGTTACTGATTTCACCATGCTCGCACAGCTAACTTCTTTTTTTCCCAATATATCCCACATCTCAAAAAATGAAGGGATGTCGATAATACCCACTTGTTAATACCCAAGACCATGTTATACATACATTTCATAGACTTGCATTTGATTTTGGATCGTATATACATATTTTTCAACTCATTCTCATTCATCATATGTGAATTATTGCCACACCATGTTGAGATTTCTTATTTTTTCCATAGATCAAGTATCTCCCTTTAACCTTATGTCTCTGGCCATCTGGACACGTTGTGATTTTTTATTCTGATTTGTCCCCTTATGCCAGTTTAATTTTCCCACTTTGTTTCATCTCTACCATTTATTTCATTTTACTTTACCACAATGTTTTATACTCATTTGATTGGTTGCAATCACAACCCTATGTAGCCTACTCGGTCGCAAGTGTAACCCCACACTCACTGCACTCGAATGTTATCCCTCCTCAACACAAGTGTAACCCTACACTCATTGCACTCGAATGATACCCCTCCTCAATACATGTGTGACCACACACTCATTATTCTTGAATGTTACTCGACCACTTCATTATATTCATGACTGTGAATTATTTATTTGTGTTTGTGACTTGTCATCTATATAACCTTTTCCCCGAAAGCTAGTGTGATCGATTTGCAACCTTCTTGCATAATATGTCCAAGCTCCTCTAGGTTTCTCATGTAATCCTTCAATATTTATTTTCTTCTAACTTGATTCATTAGTGATGCTTTCCTAGTTTTCCACCCATGTAACACACCACTCTTATATAAACCATGTTTTCCCTAAACCCACCTTGTTCCATTTAGATGTTATAGCAATTGGCTCATGACTCTAACTTGCCTTCCATCTCGCCCATTGAGGTCGACACTATGACTTTCTAATCTCACTATGTTTTAACATAGGAATAGTTAGCACTCGCTATGTATAAATCCATGCTTACTCACACGGGTGACTTGCCTATGATCCCATAATTGTTCCCACTTTCATTCTCTTCCTAATAATCATGTGTGTTTTGGTCACCATGTGCACTTCGATCACCCCTTTTCTCTATACACCCCACATGGATTCCATCCACCCACATACTCATTCCCACCCCAACATGCTCTACGAACATCCCCTATATCACATTGTTAAGCTAGATTCGACACAATTGGGGGAGCCCCACCTATGCCAACTTACCACAAAATCTATAATGAACCCATTCACCCCATGGTGCCACTTCAACCCTATCCATCTCATTTCAAAATTACTGCATTTGAAAAAATTACTGGAACCAAATATCCCTGACACCTTTTTTCTTTGCATGTCACCTCATCCAACATGGTGATGCACTCTTCTTATGCATCTTCCTCTTTTAATGACTAGCTAACCCTCGATTGGTACTCATGTATCCCACCACATAGTATTCATATATTTTCACAACTTGATAATGTTTACCTCATGTACTTATCCATTCACATTGAACATAAAGCAACATTGGTTAACTTTACATGCTTCAGTAGTTTAATGATCCACCACTTCCTTCTAAGGCTTATCAATTTCTCCGATCCACATGAAAACGCACTCCTTTGACTAAATCCCTCTCCATTATATCCAAAATTTATTTGATGTTACATTGATCACCCTCCCACCCATGCCATCCTCACCATTGTGACACACCTCCCATGATTAGTGTCCCTATCATCATAGTAAAGGCCATTTCACCTACACATGTCCCCAAATTTTCAACATCATAGAAGATATCATTGACATTAGTGACATTATTATCAATTTTTTGTATCCTCCTGCTCCCCCTTCTAATGCAACTCCACTAATTTCACAAGTTTTTACTACTCACTCTTCCTCTCTATGTGTCACTCCAACCTCATCATAATATTATTTTCTTCGTATCCCCAAACCATAATTTTCACCTTGTATCTCATCCTAATTATTATCACTTTCATCACTATTTCCACCATCTATGCAATCATGTTATCATTTTTTGGTTTCTGCATCCTCTACTTCATTTTTTGGCTTCCACATCCTCAACATCTTTTCATCTCTCCATTTCCCACACCCATATCTTTCTCTCCACTACCTTCTGTGAAACCACTTATGTCATGCACAAATTTATCTTCTTCTATATTCATCTTACCTCAATCACCACTCATTTAAGAACCCTTTTTTCTACTTGTTCTTCCATTGCATCATGCACCATCTATTTCTCTCATTCACAATCCTTTTGAATTTATTCCCCGTAAGTCACCTACACTTTTTCTCGCACATCTTCCCCACACATAAATTGTACTTTCTCTTACACCTTCACTTCATAACAACTTGTTTTCAACTTCTTGTTCATCTCCAATCATCCTCCACATGCCTCCTCTTCCATACATTTATCCATTTATCACACAAATTCCTCACACACTCACGCCCCTATCTATCACATTAGATTTGGACATAAATTTGTTCTCGAATCCTTGTTCACCCAACGTCATCTCCAACACACTACTATATCTCACTTTTTCTCCTATTGAGGATATATTCTCAAGTCCTCACCTTTTGGACAGTGTTACTATCCACTTCTTATGGCACCTATTTTAATTTATGCCTCTCCATTTCCACAATCACAACCATCATCTAGCTTCTATTGAGCATTCTTGCTTCAATCTTCATTAACATCATCACACACAATCCCCTTATCTACTTATTTTTCTTATGTATTCTATACATGATGCAATAGCATCATATACATAATCAAATTTTGGTTTGAATAAGTTTAGTAGGGTGTCTTAGAGTGTTTAGATGTGGTTTGGTCCATTTGGACCCTTAAAGTTGTAATAAGAACTCATTTGAGGTTTCCCTTCAAAATGAATCATTTAAATATTCAAGAATATTTGTAATGAAATCCAAGCCTAAGTTATTATGCTAGTAACTTAAGTGTTAATTTACATTAATGTAATAAGAGTAGTCATGACATGAAAAATCCCTCTCATTACCTACCTAGGCATGAACTCAACTTGGTTGAACCACGGTGGAGTTAGTTCTTAGAAACCTAACTACCATATCTAAATATTCATTCAAAATATGATAAATTTGAATTCAATGAGAGAGAGAGAGAGGTTTTGGAAGTTAAGGAGGATATTTTTGAAGAAAAGAATGGTCTGCGCACCATCGAGAAGGATTTGTAATCAAGTTTCTTATAAAAATGAATGAAGTATTATTACAAATAAATCTTGAAACTTGTAAGTATTGTTTGAATGATATTTTCATGTATTATAGATGAATGAATAAAATTTTCTTAGGAATTCATACTCTATTGGGTCAAATATGCTTGAATTGAAAATTAATGCAAAATTGGGTGTTTGTTGCCATCTATGAGTCTAAATCGGTACAACAAGCATAACTTTTGTTGTGATAATCAAAATGATCTGAAATTTTGAGGGAAAGTTTATGGAACAAAATTAAAATAGGATTTTGAAGTATATTTTGATTTGAAAACCGTACAAATAGTTATTGATGACAGAAATGTTACTAATGAGAAAACGTGCAAACCGTTTGATGTAATGTCTGTCTGGGAAAAAAGTCATAACTTTCAATTGGCTTAATGAAAATGTCTAAAATTTGGAAAATATGATCCTTATATGTATTTATATAATGTATAAAAAATTTAGAACAATTTTCATTTTGAAGCAAAAGATACATATGACAGAAAATATTTGCAGACTATGTGTTCTTGAGAGCACAAATTGGTAGTTTTGACAGAAAAGATGAAATTTGATGTTTTGATTCCTATTGTACCAATTATATGATTGATATAAAATTGGTTGAGGTGATGAAACAATTTAAATGGGTTAGAAGGAATTGGTGAAGTTAAAAAAACCAAATTTTCTTGTTTGAATGAATGACTAGTGAAGAAGGTGTGAAGAGCCAATAGAGGAAGGTAAGAGATAGTGAGTTTTTCTTTAAGAATAATCAATTTTTTGATTGAATGGTCATTTTACATGGTACATGAGTGTTTAAAATATGGAATGGTGATTAAATAAACCATTTAAGTTGAATTTGATCAAAATTTGCAAGAGTAATCCATTTTGGGTAGTTGAATGATCCTTATTTTGCAGAGCATGGGGTGAAGTTGTTGTGTGAAAACTTCTTGATTTTTTGAATGTAAAGCTGGTTAAAATTTTCCCTGTATCATTTGGTATCGAAGCGTGATGATAAAGGTATTGATTTTTGTTCTTGTTTGTAAGAAGCCTTTTTTTATACAAGCATTTGTATATGTGTGTTTTGTGAATGTGGATGAGTTGAATGAAGTTTTTGAAGCTAAATTGTTGCCTTCTTGTGAGAGTGTTGAATTAAGTGACAGGTTATTCCTTAAAAGGGAAGAATTAAGAAAGATGAAAGTGAAGAAATAATAAAATATGAAGTCAAAAGACCAGGTGTGAAATAGAACCTAGGTGAGGTTTGGACAAGGTGAAACAGACTTGCCTATTGAGAATGGATGAAGATAAAGTGAGGTTGGTGAAGAAATTGCTTGAGTGCATAAGCAATGAGAGGAAAGAAAAAGATATGAGAGAGAGAAAAAGAAAGAGTTAAAGGAAAAGAGAAGAGTGTGGATGGAGGATTAAATAAGAAAATTCAGAGATATGGAATGGTGATTAGACAAACCATTTAAGTTGAATTTGATAAAAAATTTCCAGAGTAAGCCATTTTGGGTTGTTGAATGATCCTCGTTTTGCAGAGCATAGGGTGAAGTTGTTGTGTGAAACTTTCTTGATTTGTTGAATGCATGGTTGTTTCAAATTTTCTCTGCATCATTTGGTATCAAAGTGTGAAGATAAAGGTATTGAGGTTTTGTTCTTATTTGTAAGAAGCCTTTTTTTGACACAAACTTTTGTATGTATGTGTTTTGTGAATGTGGATGAGTTGAATGAAGTTTTTGAAGCTAAATTTTTTCCTTCTTGTGAGAGTGTTGAATGAAGTGACATGTTGCTCCTTGAAAGCGAAGAATTAAGAAAGAGGAAAGTGAAGAAATAAGAAAAGATGAAGTCAAAAGACTAGGTGTAAAAAAGAACCTAGGTGAGGCTTGGACAAGGTGAAACAGACTTTTCTAGTGAGAATGGATGGAGATAAAGTGAGGTTGGTGAAGAAATTGCTTGAGTGCATAAGCAATGTGAGGAAGGATAAAGATATGAGAGAGAGAGAAAAAATAAAGGAAGAGAAAAAGAGAGAGGAAAAGAGAAGATTGTGGATGGAGGAAGAAATAAGAAAATTAAAAGAAGACGTGGAGCAGCTAGAAGTATTGTTGATGAAGCAAGGACAAAGCATGGGAATGGTGATAAGAAAGAAGGCTAAGTGGCCACTAAGGTCACTCATGGATAATAGAATAAAAATACAGCTAAGAGAAGAAGAGAGAAGGCTCAAGAAATGTGAAAGAGAAGAAAAGAAGTTACTAAGGAGGAAGATAGAGGAAGTGAAGAAGGAAGTCATTTTTGAAGAAAGCATACAAGTAAAAGCTGAAGAATATGTAAAAGGTAGATTTTTAGCATCCATAGCAGAACAAGAACCTAAAAATGAAGAGTGGATAAGTGAAAGAGTTGAGAATGAGAGAATGGAAGAAGAAGTAGAAGAGGAAGAATAGATTGTAATCCATTTTGAAGGCTTGGAAATGGATGAAGAAGAAGAAAATTCATAATATAGGTATATTTATGAAGATGAAAAGTAGTTAGAGAGTGTGATAAAATATCTTGAGGAAGCTTTGTATGGAGAAAGGGGAAATTGTAATGAGAAATAGGATGAGATAGCAGATGAAGGTACAGAAATTGAAGAAGCAATGCAAATGAATCATGAAGGAGAAGAAGACAAAGATGAAGAGAAAGCACATGAAGATACTCAAAAGTCTCTTGTTTTTTAATCTAAGGTTTTGTGTATTTGTGAATGTGCAGGTATACTAGAAGAATAGATCAAAAGCATTGAAAGAGAAGATCATTTAAGAGCTCAAATGAAGAAAAGAAGGTTTGAAGACCTCATTCTTGAGGGCAAAGACAAAAAGAAGAATATGAATATAAAGAATGAAGATTTAAGGAAGCATGAAACAAAAAGTAATTAAGAGAATGCAACAATAAAGAGGAGAATTCTTCTAGTGGAAACCAATTGGAGGAAGAGGGGAAAAATGCCTTTGTATATAGCATGTTTCTCTCCACATGGGGATTATGATGCAAGAGGATCATGAACATAATCAAATTTTGGTTTGAATAAGCTTAGTAGGGTGCCTTAGAGTGTTTAGAGGTGGTTTGGTCCATTTGGACTCTTGAAGTTGTAATAAGAACTCATTTGGGGTTTCCCTCTAAAATGAGTCATTTAAATATCCAAATAGAGTTGTAGTGAAATCTAGGCCTAAGTTAGTATGTTAGTGTTAGGTTGTGGAACCTGTTTTCATGTGTGAAAGTGTTGAAGACTGTACACTAAGAGTATTGTACACTTTTCATGTATCCTTGCCGGGGTTCGGGGTCGGGCCGGGCCTCGAGCGGGGGTCCGGGGGCGGCGGCCCCTAATAGTAGGGGTTCGGTGCAGCCCCTGAAAAAAAAAATAGGCGTAAATTTCTTTTTGGCCTCGAAAAAATGCACCTGACATATCGGGAAACGTGCTCTTCTCATATGGGCGAGTTTTTTGACCCATAGGTTTATGGGACGGGTTTTTCCCATGGTTTTGATACCCACGGTTTTGTAAAACTGCTTAAGCAGTTGTCTATTTATATGGTTTTATGCATATGATAGAGGTATGAAAAACATTGCAGATGTGTTTTGAATTCGGCTGTGAATTCTATAGAGTTTGTTGAGCATAGCTCCAAACAGATCTGGGTATTGTATTGAGAGAGTGGTGGCTTGTAATAAAATCTGAGCAAGTGATTCTTGGTGGACGTAGCCCAAATTGGGTGAACCACGTTAAATATTGTCTCCTTGTGTTGTGTTATTTTATTCTATGATTTTATTTTAGATCTGTGATAATTTCTGCATATTAGTTTCTACTGTTGCTATTCTGTGAGGATTATTCCGCATATTTTATCTCTTATTTCCTAACAGTTAGTGACTTAATTTTTAACTTACATTAATGTAATAAGAGCAGTCATGACATGAAAACTCCCTCTCATTACTTGCCTGGGCATGAACTCAACTTAGTTGGTTGAACCATGGTGGAGTTAGTTCTTAGAAACCTAACTACCATCTCTAAATATTCATTCAAAAGATGATAAATTTGAATTCAAGGAGAGAGAGGGATTTTGGAGGTTAAGGAGGAGAGTTTTGAAGAAAAGAATGGTCTGCGCACCATCGAGAAGGATTTGTAATCAAACCTCTTACAGAAATGAATGAAGTATTCTTGCAAATAAATCTTGAAACTTATAAGTATACTTTGAATGATATTTTATTGTATTGTAGATGAATTAATATCATGTGCTTAGGAATTCATCCTCTATTGGGTCAAATATGCTTGAATTGAAAATTAATGCAAAATTGGGTGTTTGTTGCCATTTAGGAGTCTGATTCGGTACAGCAAACATAATTTTTTTTTATAATCAAAATGATCTGAAATTTTTAGGGAATGTTTATGGAACAAAATTACAAGTGGGTTTTGAAGGATATTTTTATTTTACAACCGTAAAAATAGTTATTGATGACATAAATGTTACTAATGAGACAACATGCAAACTGTTTGATGTAATGTCTGCCTAGGAAAACAGGCATAACTTTCAATTGGATTAATGAAAAAGGATGAAATTTGGAACATATAGTCCTTATATATATTTATATAATGTATAAAAAAAAATTAAAACAATTGGCCTTTTTCAGAAAAATATACAGATGACAGAAAAATTCTACATACTGTGTGTTCTTGAGAGCACAAATTGGCAGTTTTGACAGAAAAGGTGAAGTTTGATGTTTTGATTCCTATTGATCCAATTTTATGATTGATATAAAATAGCGTAAAGGGGTTGTAAGGCATTGGTGAAGTTAAAAAAACCAAAAAAATTTGTTTGAATGAATGACTAGTGAAGAAGGTGTGAAGAGCCAATAGAGGAAGGTAAGAGAGATAGTGAGTTTTTCCTAAAGAATGATCATTCTGTTGATTGAATGAACATTGTGCAGGGTACATGAGTTTGTAAAATATGGAATGGTGATTATAAAAACTATTTAATTTTAATTTGATCAAAAATTGTAAGAGTAAGCCATTTTGGGTTATTGAATGATCCTCATTTTGCGGAGCATAGGGTGAATTTGTGCAAAAATTTATTGATTTGTTGAATGCTTGGTTGTTTCAAAGTTTCTTTGCACCAATACATCATGTGTCTCATTTACCTGATCCATAATGGGATTGGGGGACTTGCACTTGTCTTCTCTATCTCACTCATCCCACTTCATACATCCTAAACCTCTTCATCCAGCCTAGATTTAAACACATCCTAATTCTCCACACATCTAACTCTATCATCCATGACACACCCATAAACAATAATCTAAAAATAACTAAACATCTTTCAAATACTATATATATATATATATATATATATATATATATATATATATATATATATATCTAAAAATCGTAATAAACAACGCCTACACACATATGTTCTTCCATCATTATTTCTCCATTCATTCCAATTCTGTGTTCACTACTACATACTTAACTTACAATTCATTCATATTTCATGTCATGGTTTGATTCACATCTTCTGGTGAATTCTTGATCAGCTTTTTGTCACATTTTGTGAGTCAATAGTATTTATCGTAGTCGTTTGAACTTGGTCTCTCATTACCTCATAAATTTCAAAATGATTATCCTCTTTAGAGATCCAAATACTTATACACACTTAAAAAACTATTTTGTCAAGGCCCTTAGGCATTATTTGTTAATGCTAGTTGTCATCTCCATAACCCCTTCCACTCTCTCCATTAAGCTGACACTAGTGGTTTTAAACCCCCTTAAAACAAATGAGACAGTTGAATACCTTGTCAAAAACAATTTTAAAAATTAAAGCCATATCAAAAAGTAATCTCTTTAGGGGTCTTTCCAATATCTCTACCAGATTTATGGATGCTTGTGTGACAATAGAGAAAAGTTGTGACTATAATAAAATTCATCTTTGTCTGGGATATAGACGTCTGGAGGGCAGAAAATCAATGTATGACTCCCACTTGCCTTCGGCATTCCATCATTACCACTCACTTGTTCCAATCACACCCACGCATTGGCTAGTGTCTTTGCTTCTTGCCTCACAATCCTTCACTTCAAGTAGTAATTAACTTTCACATACACACAATGGATCTCAATTAGAAATGGGCTAGTATGTTTCTAGGTGATGTTTTATGCCACATATTATCTCATTATATATGTCTTCCAACTCATCATAGTGCTCACCACTAACCTTTGCCTCAAACCATGTCTCATCCACCATTACTTTGCCTACCGGTGTATCAATGTCACTTGCACACTTGAATTACATTTTGTTTAGACTAAGCATTTATGGTCCTATGCTACCTTCTGCACAATTTTTCATGACCACAATTTATCATCCATGTTAACCCTCAACCATTTCTCATCACTATTGGGTTGGGGAAACAATGCTCTCAGGCTTTCTAACTCGCATCCACTCTTGCACTTTTCACCCACCACATTTTTGCTTGCACATGGTTGGGGCAACATCGTCCCTCACTTCAATAGTCTTTCCTTTACCAAGATCATTTTCTATCACTTATCAATTGTCATTTTTTGTCCCATGTTACGTTGGGGAAATTTGTCACTCAAAAAATGTAACTTGAGGGGGGATATTATATTAAACCCTTCTTGTCAATCTTATGAAAATCAATATTTTAGTCAATCAGTTCCATTGACTAAATAGTCTTTGCCTTGCAAAATAAATCTATCAATACCTTTGAAAACTCCAGCTGAAGTGGCCTATCAATCACATTTCCAGGTTCTTGATTATCCATTCAACCATCTAAGCTCGTGTTCGTAGCAACATTGTAATAGGATTGGATGAACCCCATCTTGTCTTCAATTTTTACATTGCATCCTACTTGCTACAACATGCAACACAAAAATGGGAATAATGTAGAAATTAGAAAATGCACATATAAGGTCACATCATTTACTAAATTACAAAAAAAAATATAAAACTCAATAATTCAAAAAAATCAAATATTACTACACAACAACTAAAAATTAAGGTTGATTAAAAACATGTCCATCCTTCTATACACTCCACCTACCCATGTTCATCTCCAATGCATATTGGGCCCTTATCAACTCACCTCTCTATGCACATTGTACCCATATCCATCCCAATATTACATGCACCCCAAATCTATAAAATAACACTTACCCCCTCCTTTCATCCCATTGGCTTTTTGGAGAACTTTTTCATTTTCTTTCATATTCTTTGTTTGTAGGTTTTTCCGAAAGAGACGGAAGGTCATTTGGATACCCCAAAGCACAATGCACAATCAGATCTCATATTTTCAACATTGTTATCAGTCACAATTGTGATTGGTTTTTGGTTTTCTAATGGTTTCTTTGTGATTACACATTCAACTGATATGTGAATCACTACAACACATCATCAATAATCAGCAATCTCCCACCAATAAACCTTGCACCACATATTCGTCCCCTCGAGCAACCGAATAAGTATACCATTTAATTTTAGATATTTCATTTATCACTATGTGCCTTACACATTTTTTATCAACCTTGAAAAGGCCTAGGGATCTTACTAAGGCAGGTCCCTTAGCCACAAAAACAAACTATCATATTTTCTTAGTGTTGTGATTACATATTAAAGAGGTTAGGGATATTTACCATCATGAAAAAACCATTAGTGCATTAAGCTCCGCCAATGGTTAGTAATACTTTACAAAGAGTTGATGTAGGGTACCACAAGACGCATAAAAAGAATATTTGAGTAGATCACCATTAGGGACTTCAAAGAGTTGATGTACCTCTCTAGAGAAGCTCTTATTCTTTAGTGTCCTAGATCCAATGCTCCAAAAGATAAGTAAGACTAACTTCTAAACCTTAAAACCTTTAAGAACAACTTTCCAAATGCAAGCAATCCTAATGATCAACAATGACGTGATGAGAAATTCAATCAAAATCCACCTATAAATAGGGAACGTGATTAATCATTATAGTTCTTTTAGATGACAACATCGACCATGGTCGATCTCTACTCAAATTTCATAAATAAAACCCAGATGGTATTGACCACGGTTGATGTAGTCGGTTGTTAGAAATAAAAGCCAGACATTATCAACCATGGTCGATGTCATAGTCTCCAGGCAATAATATATCACAGGGTCCTAAGGGAAGGCTCAAAAGGATGGAGAAACTCTAAAGTTGATTTTAAATGATCTGGCATGGGTATAAGTGTATTATAAGTGGGTATGTAGGAAATCGTGAGAAGATAGTAAGGCAATGTCGTTGAAAATTTGTAAAATGTTGTACAAAGATGGCTGGGAGATATAAAGGATAAGGTATCTAGGATATCATGGACTACACATCAAAACTCTCTCACAAGTATTGCCAGGAACCATCTCATTACGCTCTTAATGATATCTCAAAAGATCACATTGTGGAGGTTAATGCGCCAATGGTTCCTACAAAGAGTAAAAGTTCACACGTGATTAATCATTATAGTTTCTTTTAGCTGGCAACATCAACCATGGTCGATGTACTCAAATGTCAGAAATAAAACCTAGATGGTATCGACCATGGTTGATACAGTTGGTTGTCAGAAATAAAACCCAGACAATATCGACCATGGCTGATGTCATCGACTCTAAGCAATAACATATCATGGGGTCCTAGGGCAGGGCTCAAAAGTTTGGATACTGTAAGTTGATTATGATCTGACATAGGTATAAGTGTATTATAAGTGGGTATATAGGCAATTGTAAAAAATAGTAAGGTAATGTTGTTGAGAGGTTATAAAAGGATGATTAGGAGATATAAAGGATATAAAGGATAAGGTATCTAGGGTATCATGGACTGCACATCAAAACTCTCTCATAAGTATTGCCACCAATCATCTCATTCCATTCTTAATGATATCTCAAAAGATCATGTAGGGGAGGTTAATGCGCCAATGGTGCCTACAAAGAGTAAAAGTCAGTTAGAGTAAAAAATAAGGTGTATACATGTTTGTTATTGATCTCTAGGATGAATTGATGAACTATCAATTTTATGAGTTCAACTTTTAAGCATCTACTCACATCAAATTTAGCATTGTAAAAAAAGAGGGATTTTTTGACGTGAGTAATGGAATAAGTACTAATCATTTCTAACAACTCTAATAACTTTTCATATGACCAATTGAGCCTCGAAGAAGAGTGACACTATAATGTGAGTTTACACTCAATTGACCCCAATTGTGTGCCAAGTCAAACCTGATGCTTGATTGATTTGATTGGGTGCACAATTAGGGTTAATCGAGCCTCGTCGGATCATATAAATTAAGGCAAGTAATATGCAAGTCAAATACTATGGGAGGGGGTCAAATATGTGCAATTTTCCTAAATGTTCCAAAGTTGGGCATCAATATTTAACATTGATCTAGTGGTATTGAACTTTAAAATTCAAAATTCAAATTAAAACATTAATTTTATTAATGTCATTGTGTGTCACTTTTTTCACTTTTAGACAGAAAATGTTGATGTTGTTTATGTGACTTTTTGACACTTCTTGACTGACAATTGTGATGTCGTATGCGTGATTTACTAGCAAAAAAGTATGACGCTTTCTAGGTCATCTTTTAAAAACTGCCAAACTTGGAGGATTGATGCCATTTTGGCTATGTTTTCTATTTTTTAGAAGAACCCGCATCAAGAAATTCAACCCTTGACTTATTTTTGCATTAGAGCTCACCAGAAGGAGGATGAAGTGTTGCAATATCATCAAAATCTACTAATGTCAACCTCGACTTCCCTCCCATCTTGGCAATGGCCTTCAAGAATTCATCTTTTAGTTCAAACAAAAAATCAAGTTGAACCTCAAGGGCTTCTTATCCTTCATCTGCATTCATATATGCAACAACTCCTCTCTGTTGAGTAGTTCACATAGCCTCTAATCTAGCTTAGACTCCTCTCATCATTTTTATCAAGTTTGCCACTCTTGGTGTAAGGGGTTCCTACTCATATCTGTGGAGAGCCAAGGATCAGTTGGATTCTAAACAACATATATTCAACATCACAATGATTACATTTATAGTGGAAATATCTCCTAAAATTAAGGAGATCTTCTTTATCTCTAAATCACTATATAATCTCCCTAAATCTCTCTAAGATCCCTAAGTCCTATTCTCATTTGATTATTAATATATTTCCTATTCTTGTGTGATTGTTACTAGCGTAACAACCATTTACATTGTTTAATACTTATTATTTTCTATCATACACTAATACAAACTACTAACATAACTTAAATAATATAATGTTGAGCTCAAACCTAAGTACTAAACTAAGCACCCATGTGAAGACTATTCCTAGCATGATGCTCTTCAAGTCATCTTCTAAAGGGAACTCTTGTGTGTGTCATTTCTTCTTGGTTACACAATTATGTCATTGTGTATCACTTTTTTCACTTTCAAACAGAAAATGTTAATGTTATTTATGTGAATTTTTGACACTTCTTGACAGACAAATGTGATGTTGTATGTGTCATTTACTAGCAAAGTATGATGTTTTCTAGGTCATCTTTTAAAAACCGACAAACTTCGAGGATTGATGCCATTTTGGTTATGTTTTCTATTTTTTAAGCAGAACCTGCATCAACAAATTCAACCCTTAGACCTTATTTTTGCATTAGAGCTCACCAAAAGGGAGAATAAGGTGTTGCAATTTCATCAAAATCTACTAATGTCAAACTCGACTTGCCTCTCATCTTGGCAATGGCCTTCAGGAATTTATCTTTTAGTTCATCAACCAAAAAATCAAGTTGAACCTCATTGCATTAGAGCTCACCAAAAGGAGAATAAGGTGTTGCAATTTCATCAAAATCTACTAATGTCAACCTCGACTTGCCTCTCATTTTGGCAATGGCCTTCAAGAATTTATCTTTTAGTTCATCAACCAAAAAATCAAGTTGAACCTCAAGGGCTTCTTATCCATCATCTTCATTCATATATGCAAACAACTTATGTTGAGTAGTTCACATAGCCTCTAATCTAGCTTAGACTCCTCTCATCATTTTTATCAAGTTTTCCACTCTTGGTGTACGGTGTTCCTACTCATATCTGACGAGAGCCAAGGGTCACTTGGATTCTAAACGACATATATTCAACATCACAATGGTTACATTTATAGTGGAAATATCTCCTAAGATTAAGGAGATCTTCTTTATCTCTAAATCACTATATAATCTCCCTAAATCTCTCTAAGATCTCGAGGTCCTATTCTCATTTGATTATTAATATATTTCCTATTCTAATGTGATTGTTACTAGCGTAACAACCATTTACATTGTTTAATACTTATTATTTTCTATCATACACTAATACAAACTACTAACATAACTTAAATAATATAATGTTGAGCTCAAACCTAAGTACTAAACTAAGCACCCATGTGAAGACTATTCCTAGCATGATGCTCTTCAAGTCATCTTCTAAAGGGAACTCTTGTGGTGTGTCATTTCTTCTTGGTTACACAATTATGTCATTGTGTATCACTTTTTTCACTTTCAAACAGAAAATGTTAATGTTATTATGTGAATTTTTGACACTTCTTGACAGACAAATGTGATGTTGTATGTGTCATTTACTAGCAAAGTATGATGTTTTCTAGGTCATCTTTTTAAAACCGACAAACTTCGAGGATTGATGCCATTTTGGTTATGTTTTCTATTTTTAGCAGAACCTGCATCAACAAATTCAACCCTTAGACTTATTTTTGCATTAGAGCTCACCAAAAGGAGAATAAGGTGTTGCAATTTCATCAAAATCTACTAATGTCAACCTCGACTTGCCTCTCATCTTGGCAATGGCCTTCAGGAATTTATCTTTTAGTTCATCAACCAAAAAATCAAGTTGAACCTCATTGCATTAGAGCTCACCAAAAGGAGAATAAGGTGTTGCAATTTCATCAAAATCTACTAATGTCAACCTCGACTTGCCTCTCATTTTGGCAATGGCCTTCAAGAATTTATCTTTTAGTTCATCAACCAAAAAATCAAGTTGAACCTCAAGGGCTTCTTATCCATCATCTTCATTCATATATGCAACAACTTATGTTGAGTAGTTCACATAGCCTCTAATCTAGCTTAGACTCCTCTCATCATTTTTATCAAGTTTTCCACTCTTGGTGTACGGTGTTCCTACTCATATCTGACGAGAGCCAAGGGTCACTTGGATTCTAAACGACATATATTCAACATCACAATGGTTACATTTATAGTGGAAATATCTCCTAAGATTAAGGAGATCTTCTTTATCTCTAAATCACTATATAATCTCCCTAAATCTCTCTAAGATCTCGAGGTCCTATTCTCATTTGATTATTAATATATTTCCTATTCTAATGTGATTGTTATTCACGTAACAACCATTTACATTGTTTAATACTTAATATTTTCTATCATAAACTAATACAGAGTACTAACATAACTTAAATAATCTAATGTTGAGCTCAAACCTAAGTACTAACCCAAGCACCTATGTGAAGACCATTCCTAGCATGGTGCTCTTCAAGTCATCTTCCAAAGGGAAGTCCTTTGTGTGTCATTTCTTCTTCTCATAGCTCTTTATAATAGCAAGACTTTTCTCACAAATGCAACAAGCCCACTAGAGTCTCACAAACACAACCAAGTAGGACATAGCCTTGCCCCATATACCAAATGATGCAAGTCAAGTAAAAGGGGGCCAAGGAAATGTCAATCTTTCCCGGCTGCCTAGACTCACATGAATGGTCACAAAGTTGAACACAACACTCGAACGTGAAACCCAAAATCTCAATTTTTATCGGATGAATGTACTCAATCCTAAAATCCCAAAAATTGAATCTTATTGCATAAATAGTTTAATTAGAGTGATTGCACACCATCACACACATGCTCTATTGAATCATAAAACATATGTAGATGAAAATAATGCATGTCAGTCCCCAAGTGGAGCTTCACATTTCTTCTTTGTTTTGGGTATGAGCAGTAGTACCCTTCCCATCTCCTCGGTAATTTCTTTTTCCATAACTTGCTCTCTCTTGCTTGCTTCTTCTCACCCAACTTCTTTGCAATTGAAAACTTCTCTGATTGATCCTTTTAAATCTTTTCAACATTCTCTTAACAATTTTCAATGCCTCTTTGCAATCCCAAAAAATGTTTGAGAACTAACAATTTTCCATTATTAGTTGTTGCTTTGCAAGCAAAATATGTTGTAGGTGAAATTGTCGCTTTTTCAATCTAATGATTGCTTAGCCATCGGTTTCAATACCGTCACCTATGAAAATTTATAGTTTCCCCATGTGGCTCAATAAGGATAACTCTGGCCTTGATAGATAACTGAAAACTCATGTGAGCACAATTTTTCAGATGTTGGCCATATGGGGATACTTCTTGATCCTTGTTCATCGTCAACATGTGCAACATTGTCAACAACACAAGTCGTAAACCACATGCACAAACTAAGCATTGTTTTTAGTTGTTGCAAGATTGCTCATGCACCCAAATGACCCTACATCATCTACACGTGACAGGATCATGTTGGCTCATCAAAAATTTAGACAACAAGTCTTCCTACCAATTTCCACGGAACATCAACTTTTGCAGGCAGCTAGCCCCATTTACACACACCAATAACGAGCACTAAATATCCTTACTCAAACTTGACCCTATATGGGTGGGCCATATAACAATCACATGCCTATATCCATAAATGTTTCTCATTAATTTTCTTTAATTTCAAGCTAACTTATAGGGTTTTGTTGTTTTATACTAGCAAATCCAACATAGAAACCCTCTATTTTGCTTACAATATGTTGTCGATCTTGAAGAAAGACCTCTGGAAATCTTTATCCATCCCTTGTTGGTAAAGAGCATCAGCTAATATACATCGCCCATTTAATTGTTTTCTCACGAATATTTGTGTCCACAAAAACCGAATAATTGTTCTAAGAGTTATTATCTTGTTCACAAATAGCTGTATTTCAACCCCCACGGATAATTGATTACATTGTTTCTTAATTTCCTACATATACGATAATATAATATTATTATCTCTTTTTATTGGTAAAGTTCATGGAGTTTGGACCACAAAACAAATCCAGTTGGCCAATTCTGTGCATACGTGTTTTTTTAGATGGGCATTGACAACACCCTCTTTCTGTATCACTTGGAGAAGGTATTGACTGTTGCATTATCATAGGAAGCATACTGGTTTTTAAGATGAGCAATTTCATAGTGTTTTCCCTTGTTGACAACCCCTATTTACTGTATCACTCGGTGACTGTAACGAGCTCTAGTTTACAATTTGCACCTGAACTGTTTAGAAAGCATCCTTGTTTTTATGATGGCAAATTTTCTGTAGTGTTTTCCCTTGTTGACAACCCCCTTTTTCTATATTACTTGGTGAGGGTACTGAACCCTAGTTTACAACTTGCACCTGAACTGTTGCATTATCAGAAAGCATAAGCCGACAGCATTTAGAACCTGGGCCACCATAGTAATTGGCAGTCTACCTTTCTGCCACAGCCCAACTGACCAAATCAGTAAGTTCCTGATTATTTCATAAGATCAAAAATTGCAACAATTTGTCAAAATTATTTTAAGCACTTGTTTTTAAGGCGGCAAAACTTCGTTGAGTTTTCCTTTGTTGGCAATCCCCTTTTTCTATATCACTTGGTAAGGTTACTGAACTAGAGTTTACAATTTGCACTTGAGCTGTTGAATTATTATGGGAAGCATAAGCCTGCGGCATTTGGAACCTAGGCCATCATAAGAATTGGCACTCCAACTTTCTGCTAGACTACAGCCCAACTGACCAAATCAGTAAATTCCTGATGATTTTATCGGGATCAAACATTGCAACGATGTTTCGCAATCATTTTAATCATCTATCAAAGATGGACACCTCACATGAAAATACCAACACTGATTCATAATTATTTCTCCTTCAAAAGGTATGTACCCTTTCTGGAATTAGGATCTCTTGCAAAGCAATCTGACCATGAGAAGAGAAACAAACTCGTGATCTTTGTGCACCCATTAACCCTTTGTTTGCAAACAGAAAAATGATTTTATCCATATACAGTTCTCCAGAAACCACATGTTAGAAACTTATGGTGGTGTGAACCGGGAAGACATCAGGACTGTGTTACCATCGCCAAAGGAATCTGTTAGCTCCTCTAACTTGTCAATCTAACTCACTCATACACAATTTCATAGCCTGCTTCTTGATGTCTCCATCATCTAATAATTCTTCTTGCAAGAAAAAATTACATAAAATCATAAATGGAAACTAGAAAGAACAATTTGCAAACACTTCCAATGATTTGACTTGATATCATATATTGATAACCTCATTGCTGACGATGTAAATCCAATTAAATATTATGAAATGGAAAACTCTGGCAGATACTCCTGGTTTAATTGACTGGCCTAGATTTGAACATTATGAATATACTTGCACAATTCAGAGTGTTGATAGTGTCAATGCAGGATTTGCCTTCTGTTCTTTATATTCAGACAAAATTAAAATATGAATTATAGATTAGTGAAAGAATAGTGATACATATGAAATGGACAATTTTAATAGATACCAGCCATTTTATTCACTGGCCAAGATTTGAACGTTATGAATGCAATTGTACAATTCAGTGTTGGCAGTATAAACGCAAAATTCGCATTTTGTTCTTTATATTCAGATCAAAATAAAATTGTGATACATAGATGGCAAGAGATTTGATTTTGGCATATGATTTTGGTAAATATAATATAGGTTGGTTTGAGTGTGCTGCTGTGGTGCAACAATCATCAAGGTACCTGATACTGTCAGGCACCATGCCCTCAGAACGTTCTTCTGATAGATTTTTGAGTCGTAATGGGAATACCATGCTGTGCCTTACAATGGTAAGAGCCACTGTGAATAACGGACTAGGATTTGATCTTTGCATTTTCTTTTATGATAAGTTACGAGAAACAAAATGATATTGATTTTCTATTACGGACATGCTTGCATTCCTTAATAATCAATGTCCCCGTTCATTTCTTTAAAAATGAGAGACATTAGAATGTAAACACGTTTTATTCCACATTCAACCATCAGCACTTTGTGATGAAAGATTCAACTAAAGCTTTACTGCAGTAAAGCATCACAAAGCTAGGAGAACAAATATTTTATGAAAAAAAGCATTCAGTATTTCCAGTTAAGGATAGGATATTTGGAGCTTGTGCTAAGAAACCATGGCACAAGTTATTCGAAAATTTATGTGGACTGTAAATCTGTTGAAACAAAACCTGTGCAATTCTCCAACAAGACAAGAGAACTACATGCTTCTAAGTATTTGATAGGGATTATATATCACATTCAAAGAGAATATGTTGGCAATATGAGATTTACATGCGATATGGAAAAGACTAGAGAAGTTAGTCTTAGTTAAACCGTAGATATCAATGTAAACTACTAGGGATGCCTTTTCCCATGCTCAGGTCTGTGAGTATATTCATAGTCTAAATGCACAAATGCCCGTTCTATGTCAGGAAGAGATTCTAATTTCTCTTGAAGTTCTTCTCCAATGTCATGAGCCTCTTGTAAGGGCATATCACTAGGTAGCACGATGTCAACCTCGACAAAGTAATGACCACCAAATGTGTAGGCTCTGACTGTATCAATCTGCCGTATGGATCTGTGATGATTCCAACAGAGGTATGTCAATTTCTGCAAATAATCAGGTGAAGCTGTTTTCCCCACCAAAGAATTCACATTTTCCAAAACTGTGTTTGACCATGTCCTGATTGTGTAGAGTGCTAGCTGCACAGAAGGTCAACTAACAGCTTTAGTATTTTAAACAAAAAAGATTTATATACATATGTATTGCAAATGGTTTGAAAATATTTTAAACAAAAAAGATTAATATATATAGTGCAAATTGCTTGACGATATTTTAAACAAAAAAGATTAATACAAATATTGCAAATTGCTTGAGAATGTGCTTAATAGAAAGCAGGGTATTTCCAATACTTCTAAAGAGATTAATTTTATATAATTAGTACAACTCAAATCAAGTCCTCCAACAGCCACAAAATCCAGATGGAAGGCCAAAAGAATCATTGGCACAATTGAAATCAGTTGAGGAATCAGAAAATATAGAAGAATTGGGGAAATCAATGAAAGATATTTAAAATTAGACCACCATAGGAGAAAATCAACCTGCTACACACTAATAATCAAGTCTTAATCAGAACAGGATACAGTTTCCTCACTATAAGTGTGTGATTTACTGTTCTAATAAGGGGGCTCTATATGGCAGCCATTTAACACAGCGATGTGTACAGCTGCTGCTGTATCAGTATTCAAAACACTTCCCGAGTAGAAGGAACTAGTGTAGTCATATCATTTCCATTGCCTATACAGAAGAATGTATATATGTAAGAAGGGAAGTTCAGATATGGCAGCAGCCCTGAAAGCAATGTCAATTGTGCAGCTGCAGTTAGTGTTCTAAATATACCCAATATACACCCCTTGCTATGGTCTTCGCTATAATCTCCGAGCAAAGGCAAGCTATAATATGTTTCTAAATAACTGATTACTTCAGAATTCAATAAATTGGGCAATGCTGAATAGTCATATGTATTCGCACAATTATTAACAAAAGCTATCAAACCGAGGAAAAGTGTTCAATATTTAATGCAGGTTCTGTTAACAAGGTAAAGTGTGCATTCATTTGAAGACCCCTTAAGTCCATTAAATCCTGCAGGGGGTAGGGTATGTACGCGTTGTTTGTAGCACAGTTAGGTGCCTCCTGCACATTGGGAGTACGAGGTAGTCCCATATGCTATAAGCTGCCTGCGGATCCAAAAACGGGCCACCCGGCATCGTGGACTATAAAACAATTATTATTATTATTATTATTATTATTAACCTCATGGATTGGAATTGTACAATAGAACAAAGCGCCTACATAGCTCATCATGGATCACATCTTAAATAGGACAAGTGCGTGAACCGGCCAAGGTTTCTGGAATGGAATAAGTACTTTAGGGAGGAAAACCATCACGCATTGTGATTTTAGCAACTTCTGCATGATTTCACTCACGCAGTAAAGGAACACTACATTCCACCTTTCAAATTAATTGAAGTGATAGGACCCTACAAATAGATCCTGGTGATACAAACGTCAGCTACAGTCCTCTCATACCAAATCTTAAATAGATATGCAATTTTTACAATATGACATGAAATCATAAAAGCATTGAATAGGATAAATGCTTGAGCTGGCCAAGGGTTCTGGCATGGAAGAAGTGCTTTAGTGAGGAAAAAAGCAATTAATGGAGCTAAAGTTCCATCACAACAAGAACTATTCTGCATTATTTATAATTTTAGCAACCTCTGCACAGTGCAGGAACATAAAGTTCCACCTTTCAAATTAGTTGAAATGATAGGGCCCTACAAATAGCTCCTGGTGCTACAAAGATCAGCTACAGTCCTCTCATAGCAAATTGAAATTTTAAATTGATATGCAATTTTTACAATGCGACATGAAATCATAACAGCATTGAATAGGATGCCGCATGCCAGACTTCTAACTATATCACTATTTTCAGTGTGTAAAGCCGACTATAGAGGAGAAATAATGTATAAACAATTATCTACTGTCAAAAAAAATCATTCAGAAAGAACATGCATAAGATGCCAAATGTATAGGTCTGGTAAATCATGGATTTGTGAAACATCAATCAACACCCAATGGAGTATTGCTTTGTAAAGATCAATAAGCCGTAGCAAACACTGCCAAGGGGAGAGCGCAAAAGACACAATATTGGCAGAAGCTTTTTGGCAATCAAACACCCAATGGAATATTGCTTTGTAAAGATCAATCAGCCGTAGCAAACACAGCCAAGGACAGAGAGAGCAAAAGCCACAATATTGGCAGAAGCTTTTTGGAAATCATACAAGATCAAGTAAAGCCTGGGAACCTGAAGTCATGAAAATGATTGAACCAACTACAAGCATCTTATGAAGCAAACACATATGGCTTCCAGACACAATTTAATAAGTAGTAAGATTTAACATAGATTTTTGGACAAGAGCCCTATTAGGAATAGTAATACCACAAAGAAAGGATGGAACAAACTTTGTAGAGAATGAAAAGGGTCTGGTCAGTGAAATGCTTACCACAATTGCTCCGGATGGATCTATCCACCAATAAAAAGTACTTGCAAGAACTGCAGCAAATAGACCAATTGTGTTGGTGATAACATCAAAGAAATGATCTTGGGCAAATGCCTTTACAATCTCGTTTGTGAAAGTTTGGCAGTAGATTACAAGGGCCAACTTCACAATAGTAACTGAAACCATGATTCCAACAACCCAATGCCATTTGTCTCCTTCTAATGATAAACCCTCCTCCTGTATAAAGTTTGCCATAGAGATGACAGAAGTGAATAACTTATGTGTAATCAGTCAAAATAAGCTGCTCGTTGAAAATACAATACACTGATGCCAGTCAGAGCATAAAACATAAGAGACAAAAAATAAAAACACAATTTGGTGGACAGAAGAACAGAAGATAATCCATAGTTACATGTTACATTTAAGCTCAAAAAATTTACAGCTCTGGAAAAATGATCAGAATACAACAGTGACAAAAAGTGTAGCATTTAGGACAAGGAAATGGGTCTGTATTTTGTTGCTAATATTTGCGGAGTTGGTGGAAAATGTGTATCATACAATGCTGAGCTCAACACCATAGGTGGCTATGAGTCTTTGTCAGTTGCACCCACTTTCAGAGTTTGGGTAAACACAGGATGCAGGAGCTCAAAAAGATGATACTATTAGTATTATTCAATCAAAAAACAACAAAGGGAGTTTAACAGAGAACTCCAAGATATTGACAACCACAAAGGTAAATGTATTTAAGTAAGCAACCAAATAGCACCACCAAAGCATCAAATATTCCTTCTCCTTTACAAACAAATACCATTTCAAGGAATCTAGTGAGGGCACAAGATATTATCTATGTTTATAATCAGGCCAAATGAAAAAATATCATATTAGTAGCCTTCATGGGATCAAACACAGAGTACAACATTAAATATGTATTCAAATAATTGTAAATTATATCATGTATGCTTGATTAAAGTTCAAAACATAAAAGCCATAGACGGAAATAGATTTCCCATTCTTAAAGGTATGGCTGTGAACAGGAAAAACATCAAGATATTTACCTTCGATATAAGTTGTCGAACAGACTCAAGTATGATCTGCAGTCCCAGTGTAGCCATGACTGAAGCAAAAACCAGAATTCCCTGAACATGGAACAATCTAGTAGGGATCAATGCTCGTTGAATGTTTGACAAATTCATAATATTCATGCTTTGAATACGGACCATGAAAAATTGAATATATGCATATACCGATTTTTATCAAATTTATTTATGCAAAAAGTCACATCCCAGTTCATATACCATTTTATCAAATATGCCACACCAATGAACAAACCATAGTAATGGAAAATCAGAAACTAAATGAATAACTTCACCCGAGTGATTTTGTAATGTCCCATTTTCCAAACTAGTTCAATTGGAAGACTTTGAGTTCATTCCATTTCTCGGGGTAAGAAAGAAATGAGCAAGGGAAGTAATTGTCATGTTTTTCAATTATTTTCATAAGCATTTGCATTCTTCTTTAATAGTTTTCTACATGAGTCAAGCCAGCTGGGTTAAGAAGGTGAAAGGCCAAAGGAAAAATAAAAGAAAAGTACTGTTATAAGGTCAGTCCTAGTTTGGAGGCACTCTAATTTGCTTTGGCGTTATGACAAGGTATAAAGAGGGTTCGCTTGACTCATTTGTGCATCATCTCTTGTCAAAAAATATAGCTTTGTATGGTTTTTGGACTGATCGCCCAATTACTTCATGTATATAATGGATGATGGTAGATGGATGGCCCTAAACTCTCTATTCTATAGGCCATCGGCCCAAACTGCCACCGAAGAGAAATCTGCATCGATGGGACACCAAGTACCAGGTTTAATTAAAAGATCAATTCGATTTGAACTAGTCATTACAATGTTTCTCCACATTTTGGACAAACACCTTTGAATTCTTCTACTAACGATTTATTACATGTAGCGTTTACACAATTTTCGCATAAAACCCACAGATGCTTATATTTTTTTGATCAAATCTTGTCTTTTTCGACTTTTTCTTTAATATATTCACAATCCTTGATTTCTTCGCACATTTTACTTGCCTCCTTTATTTCATCATTTATGTACAACTAGGGGAGGGGGGAAAGGGACGGGGAAAGAATATAGACTATCTATCGGGGGTGGGAGCGGGGAAGGGAATGGGAACGGGGATGAGGGTCGCGAAGGGGAAAGACTCTAGACTATTAGAGAGGAGGGGGGGCAGCCACTTCCTTTGGTGTGGCCAACAAGGAGGACAAAAACCTTGTTTGATTGAAGAACAAAACCTCTTCAATTTATTGGGGATTCTCCATTCCAAGGTTTCCAAAAGTGCTTCAAGAAGATTGATGTTGCAGATTTTCAGCTAGGGTTTTATCCTACAATGTTTTTCAGCCCCTCTCTGAGGGGAGCGACCCACCTTGGGGAAGTGTTAGGTGGCTTCTAGGGAACAGAAACACTCAACTCACCCATCATTGCATTCTTCATATTTTTAGCGGCTGGAATCTTCCTTTATACTTCATTTTTAGGCTTGGAAACATTCATCTCCAGCCCCTTTGTAAGAGTGTTCTCTGCTGTCATTTATTTAATTTCCAGCTGGGGTTTAAAGGCAGAAAACTTGGTTATTATTGGTTTCAAAATGTTTCTAAGTGTCCCTACATGTTTTGGATGGTGTGAATGATACAATTTTGAAGAATTATTGTTTTTTGCTTGCTGCTGTTATAAAAATCAGACTGTTGTTCACTGCTATCATAATTTTCAGTTGGCTGTCATAAAATTCAGTTTACTATCAATTGGGGTTTGTGCTATTTCCTTGTTTTTCAGTTTCAGCCCGGAAAGGGACATTACAAATTATAGTCCATGACCACAAAAGAGCCTAAACACTTTCTCGTGCTAATCAAGAACAGAGTTCTATGAAGCCAGATTTAGCAGGCACCCCAAAGCAGTCTCGGTATGTTATGATATGGGTCCTGATCTGAATCCAATTCGGTCATGGGTAGATCCCAGTCTGTTTGGGTAATACCCAGCTTCATCAGAGGACAAACCCAGGTGTTCCTGTACAGAGAAAAACACATTATTGAAGTTTTTAAATTACGTTTCAGTCAATTCCTCCTTGACGTCACTTAAAAACCAGGCATAATAAATAAAATGAAGTCTAAAAAAACCCTATAATTTAAGTGTTCTCTCATTTCACCAAAACATAAACACAAAACAACACACTTACCTTTCATTGCACACTTACCTTTTCTGAATGATTAGGCTGAAAGTAATTTGTCTATTCTGATTTAGCATGACATTTGGCATTGAATTATCAATTATCAATTTTTCAATAATATTTTGTAGTTATTTTGTGTATTCTATGGATATTATGTTGTTAATTTTGCTTATTTGGGTAGATTTTTTATATTTCTGCTAGGTTACCAGTTTATTTTGGTTATGATGAATCAGTTTTGACATACAATGTTTTTTTGCCCAGGATATGGCCGTATAAAAATATATTAAAAATATACATATTCTAGCCTAATGAACAGGAATAAACCACACCATCAGTTTAGAACTGAACAACACCAAATAATATAGAAAATAAAATGTGTGAGGGGTCAAAACCAGTTTAATATAGATTTTAATTTAAACCCTAAATAAAATTATTTTAAAAAGAACCTGTCATAGAGTCTGTTCAGTGAAGAGACAGTTGCCCCACAAAGGCAATCAAAAAAATAAAAAATTGAAAAAATGGGTTCACCCATGGTATGCCTGGGTCCATCAGTAGAGGGCCAGGGTAAACCCAAGTCAAACAGGAACTGAAACCACACCGGGCACATCCCAGACCAGCACTTGGAGATAGGTAAAGCCAAACCCGAATACTAGCATTTTTTATATTTTTTGTATCGTCATACCCAGAAGTACCAAACCCTTGGCAAAATAGATTGTCATACTGCCATCCCTGATCCCCATAACGGAACCGGTGACTTAAATAGAATCCATTTAGGTTATATCAATATGTTCCATGAAATTACTTGCAAGTCTCATCCTCGGTTTAAAACTGAAACTAAATCCTCATTGCCAGGGATCCTGAGTAGCAAGTCAAACCAGAACTGAAACCGCTTGGGGGTGGGTGAAGCCAAACCCGGATACATATCATTTTTGATATTTTAGATGTTTTTCTACAGGCATACCCTGCTGTACCAAACACTTGGCAAAATAAATTGCCATACTGGCATACCCAATCCCCATACCAGAACCACAAATTTAGATATAATCCATTTAGGTTAGATCAATGTGTACAATGAAATTACTCGTGAGTCTCATCCTAGGCTAAAAACTCAAACTAAATCCTCATGCCAGGGATCCTGAATGATACATAAATGCAATTCAAAACATGAAACATCACGTTGAAAGGCTTCAGGCTCAAAAACAGTACACATCTTGGATTTTGGAGCTTCATGGTGTAAAACAGAAAAGTTTACCATATGGATGTTTCATTGCTACAATTGGATCTCTTATTATGACACTCCATAAGAAACTAGAGGATTAAATAGAGTTGCATGGATACAGATATGGATGTGGATATGGTATCAGATACGGATAGGACTAGTTTTTAATGCCTCCTAATATGGATACAGTTAGATACAGCATAATATATAATATTTGAAGTACTATAACAATCTAGATTATAAATTAGGAATATATTAATACTAATTATCAAATTTAAATTATAAATGAACTTATACATTAGATTAAATTTACAAGTACATTACACACATCCAGCCTGGACAGGAAGGTAGAAAATTTGGTATTCAATGGAGAGAAAAAATTGTAGATTGTGTAGGCCAGTAAAAAATAGACGAAATGAAATAAACAAAGTAAAGTAGGCGAAAAGAAACGGATCAAAAAAATTGCATGTTGATCACATCACAGCCAAGGTGAAAGCTTGAAGGAAAAGAGTGAATCAACACTCTCACCTCCATGTCCTCAATTGTTGCTACTAAAATGCATTATAGAAGATCATTTGCAGTTTTTAGCATCTTTTTAGCCTTTTGAAGGGGTTTTTTATTTATTTATCAACTGTAAATTAGATATAGCTATAGTTGCATTACTTACTATATCCAGTTGTATCTGATACAGCACAATTATGCATTTGTATTTAGATACAGCTGGGTACAGTATACAAGCCGTATCCCAGAAGCGCCCAAGCCGTATCTGCATCCAGCACACAGACACACACACCCTAACAGTAGGGGCAGAGTATCCGACAACACTGGGATTAAGGAGCCAGATGATCAAGAGCGGAAACGGAATACTAAAATCAAAGAATTTAGGTCCATATAGCAGGTCAGATGAAGAATGAAACTTCTGGATTCGCTGCATAGTGAGGATTAGCACCAACGTTTCAATACCCGTACCGGAACCATCATCAGGGTGAGCATTTGCTTAAGAGCAGAGATGAAAAGTGAACTAGTATAAATAATTAATTTGACCAAAGGATGTGTCGTTCCCGAAAAAGATGTGAAAATTACTGAAGTAAAAAGATAAAATAAACAATTAAAAAGAATATAAAATTAAATTAAGATAGAATACTAAGAAGGAGGAAAAACAAAAAGAGGGGGAATGAAAATGAAGAATGATGGAAGCACGGGGAAGAGGAAGTCTAGAATAGCGGATGAGTAAAACACTCAAAAGGTCAACAAAGACAAGATAATACACCAAATAATTCAACACGCAAGGGCGGGGGGTGTAGAGGTTGAAGCATAACAATACTAAAATGAGCATAAGCATACTAAAATGTCTTGAAAGTAAGCATAATAATGAGCATGAAGTGTAGAATAGATACAAAACACAACCGACAATGAACAATTTAGATGGAATCCATTTAGGTTATATCAATATGTACCGTGTTCGTGTTCGTGTTCGTGTTCGACAAGGATAAAATTCAACAAAAAATCGTCAATTGATAAAGTTAGGGAAAAAAATTCAAATTATATAAATCTAATTTTTTTCATTACTTGATTTTTAAAATAAGTAATAGGGATACAAGAATGGTCGAAATATATAAATATTAGTAAATACCTTAAAAACATTGTGAAATGATGGCAAAACATATTCATAATTTATAAATAGATATTATTTTTAAAGTATAATATACATTTATGACTTAGAATAGACAATAAACATTAAACTTAATAAATTAAAATGTAGCATGTAGGTTTAAGTTTTATTTAATTAAAAAACAATAAAATATAACCTAAACCCGTAACTCGTAAGTTCAAGTTTTTATTAAAAAAATAAAAATGAAGCCTAAACCCATAACTTGTGAGTTACGGGTTTTTATTAAAAAATTAATACAATTTAAAAAACAAAAAAGGTAAACAATGAAACCTAAACTTACTAAATTCGAGTGTAAAATTGCAATCCACTACAAAAAGTCATATTTGGGAATCGTAGCATTAGGTACAAATGTATTTTATTCACAGTGTAAATTCAGCTGGACGTCGAGGGGCTGAAATGCTAAAAGGACAGCACAGTCGAGGGCTAGAGGAAGGATTTGCTGGCGGTCAGAGGGTGTGGGCATTGAACGCTTAAAGCGAAGCACAGTAGACTCCGCCGCCACTCTGAAACCCTAACCCTAATGGACGTGAAATGCTATAATAATAATAAATGACTTAACAGGACTTTTCAATGATTTTTTGCGAATCTTTTACGCCGTATTCACAATTTGTTTGGAGCTTTTAATAAAATCGCATAATTCGTTTGAATATTCAAATTTCCTATCGAATTTAAACGAATTTTTACTGTTTTATTAGAATTTGCCGAATTTTGAATTTCTAAGTTCAAATTCGACAAATTCTATGACTTATGTACAATGAAATTTTACTCGTAAGTCTCATCCTGGGCTTAAAACTGAAATTAAATTCTCATTGCCAGTGATCCCAAAAAATATGTAAATGCAAATCAAAACATGAAACATCATGTTGTAAGGCTTCAGGCTCAAAAACAGTAATATCTTGGATTTTGGAGCTTTGGTGTAAAACAGACAAGTTTACCATATGTATGTCTCGTTGCTACAATTGGATCTCTTATCATGACACTCCATAAGAAACTAAAGGATTAAAGAGCCAGATGATCAAGAGTAGAAACAGAAGACTAAAATACCTGGAGAGAAGCATAACAATGCGCAGAAAGTGCAGAATAGATCTTAAACACAACTTACAAGTAGAAGAACTAAACACCAACTGATGGTGTAAAGAGTTTTATGCTGATAGCTTCTATCTACCTGTTTTTTTCATAGACTGGCAACATACTAGGAAACATTTCTTGAGTCACAACATGGAGTTGCAGGTCTATTCCATACAATGAATGAATATTTTGTGTCTTTGTGAAAGCTTGATAGCAGATCCTTCTCATCTTGTCACTAAATAAAACCATCACATTGAAGGATTTCAGGCATTAACTTGCCTTCCATGGAAGAAATATAGAAACAAAAGATAAAATCAGAAGAATCAGAAGGAAAAAGAGATTCAATCCACAAAGAGGAAGTAATGAAGCCCTCCCAAGGACCAATATAGCCAGCAGCAAGAAGATCTGGTAAAGGATAAAAATACATTACTGGGTACGCCCCCGGATGCCTTGGGTACAGATACGGTACATACCGGGTATGGGATAGGGGTCCGGAATGAAGAATATGCCCAGACATGCCCGGGTACATCGGGCATACCCAGAGCCAACATGCAACAAAACAGCAGTTTAAAAAAAAAAGATCATCTTTATGGGAAAAAAAAAGGGTTGACTTTGTCATCAGATGCAAGAATTGATAAGGCTGGATGCTATTCCTTATTTCAGTGAATCTAAAATTGACAAATGATAGCAAGATTTTTCCCAATGAATCTGCTGTAATTGAATGGCTTCTAACCTTGTAAGATATTTTCTATCCACTTTGAGGTACTTCAATGAACAAAAGGAGTTGTTTATACCATAATCAGTTTCGGTAGAGTGCAAGCAATACACCACTAAGAGACAACTGGGCAGATTTCATAAGCATTCCTACGCACTGAGTGGTGTACAACCAGCCGAGCATAAAGAGCAACTAATGCCTATATCTTTTTCCCAAGCAGAATGGGTGATGCAATTCACAGCTATGGTTTTACTCCTAGCAAGGATATACCCTTCTATCAATGTATTTCATGAGACCACATCTCTCTCAGCCTCTGATAAAATCTGCTTCTGATTATGCTTGGGAAGATGTATATACCATTTTCCAAAGCTCCTATTGGCGTAGGCAAGGTGGATTTTTATATCAGAATTATGATATTATCAGTATGTTTTGTAGCTAGTTCACTGATTTTGTTTACTCTATTTGCTTATTTGGCTATATTTATTAATATTTATTATTTTTAACATTTTATATATTTTTTGTACAACCGTGTCCAAGTTCCATACCTGGAACCGTACCGTGTGCCGGCTACCTAGGATAAAAATGAAGAAGACAAGATTATACCCTGCAGGTAAACAATAACTTATCCCTTTAAGTCCTAAGAAACATTTCTGATAGGTGGGATACCCATATCCAGGATTGCAAAACACTTCCCCATCCCAAAAAAAATCCAGGATGTTTGTGGAAGATCTAGAAATAATTATGGCAATTTCCATTTATCCTCCAGGAGTTTCAGGAAGTTCCTGTGGCTGGAACTCAACTTTCCAAGGGTTTCCACTTCCAGAAATAACTGTCATTAGCAATGCTATTTCCCGTCGTTTCACTGTTGTTTATTTCAGAAGTCTACCTCCAAGTTTATGCTGGACCTATCTATCCCCACTTCTCATACCCACATTTCTAAATCTTCTAAGTGTGTGTCTCCGATTTTGGGTGCAAGATCGGTTTTGCCCCAAAGAAACAGGGAAGCCTGTTGAGATTAGAAGCCAAATTTTGGACAATTCATTTTGTTTTTGTATAATGTGACTTTCGAAAAAACTTTGGCAGATTGAATGCTGAGTTACATTACCCATGTTGCAAGTTCCAAGGAAGAATACTTTATCAGGGCCGTCCAGACACTCTTTACAAATGCATCAACCTATATAGACATCAATGGAACAAGAATAGGTATTCATCTCTTCACATATATTAGGCAATGTTGTCCACTCACAATTGTTCTGTCTTAGTCATTAATGCACTTGGCTACAACTTGGCTAAAAGCACCATTGCCAGATAAGATTAAAGGTATATTGCTCCTTCTGAACGTAGCAAGCAACTAGGAAATATATATACCTTTTCTAGTGGTTTGTTCTTAATATTAGAGATGAGATAAAATAGGGATATGCTCTCCATAGAGAGCTTTAATTGAGCATTATAAATTTAATTATATTTCAAACAAACAGAACAGTGTCCCAATGCTATATTGGTTTGCAGCGGTTTAGAATGGTAGATGGGCTATTGTTATTGATGCCCAAGTTTTGCTATTGTTGCACAACAAAATTCCATTTGTGACTGTTACTTGTAGCCATACATGAAGTGCACTGAAAAAGTAATGTCCATGCTTACAGTGGTAGCCAGTATGCGGTATGGTACGGGTAGTGCGTTTCAAACCCTTGGAATTAACGTAGGTAGCCAGTATGCGGTATGGTACGGGTATGGGTACAAGGATCCAATATGCTACTTTGGCAATTTTTTGGGGGGCCCGAGTACAGCCGTACAATATATATACAGGGTTACATGGGGACGCTTCCCCTAGATTTTGGTGACATCCTGGATGTCCCGAATATTTCAGGGACTTGGAGTGGACGTCCCCAATTTTTTTAAATCTTTCAAAATTTTATAATGTTTTTACTTTTAAAAAGATGTTATTTTTACCAAAAACATCAAATTATAATCTTGGAAGTACCCAAAATACATTAAATATACGGTTTAAATCCCTAAATTTCATTAAATATAGGTTAAATCCCTAAATGACATTGAATATAGTTAAAATTTTTACATACTTTAATTTTTAGTCATTTCCCCTGCCATGTCCCCAAAATCTGGTAATTTTTGTTTTGCTGTCTCAGAAACCCCATCCCTTCGTACCCCCATCCCCAAGACTTAGGTAACTAAGTATATAATATTAAAAAATATTTTTAAAAATAACCAAATAAGCAAAATTCCAGCCTTACACATGCATAGAGTACACAAATTATTAAACAAGTGAAATGTACATACGTGAAATAGCCACAAAATTTAAAACGTATTGTATCATTGTTGTTATTAAGTCTATTAGAATGAAATGCATTTTAATCCTCCTTTTCAATGAGTTTGACTCCCAAGAGAGACTGCAGAATTGATTTCAAGTTCTCCTATTCAACAATTTGATTATTTGGGAATATAGAAAGTGCCCAATAGGATGTGACAACATCTTGCTTAAGAATATTGGGATACAAAATGTTTTATTCCACAGTTGACAGCATGGATAAGATGAGGGAGAGGCTACAGAGTTCCTACTGTTTGAACAATCTCAAATTGAGCAAGCATCCGAGGATTGACAAATATTCTTAGTCCAACACAGTTAAAGATGCTCCAGACAAATCATTCAGCGCCAATTCTACTCAGCCTGAAAATTCTACAAAGGGGGCCAACACCCTAAGTTCTACACGATACATTTCATTTACCCAGGGGCCACAAACATTTTGACCCCATTTCTTGTATCATTGTGATCCTCAGCTTCCAAGATTTGGTAGCACAGGCAATCTGTTCACATTTCACCCATAACTTTTTCACAATGACTGAATATAGGCAACGTCGCTGCATTCAATATTTTGAAGAAATTGAAAGGAAAAACCATTAAATTTGGAAGTGGGTCAAATCAGCCACCAAGGTTAATTGTTTACTTCACTATAGTCTAGACTGGTGACCTAAAACATACTAGTCTAGACTGCCCTCATTAAGTAATACGCAAGCACGGTATTAACACCCCGTCATTCATAAATTCAACCACAACTACATAAATTGTCGTTAGAGCTTGTTACAACCATAATAGCGAGTAAGAAGATCAATTAGCATGCATACGGAAAACATCCGATATCTATAAATTCAACACCGCGGACACTTCAGTGACGCATGCATGACATTGCAAGAATGGGAGGTATAACCATCTGATAGTCAAAGCCTGGAAGCAAATGAAATAACAAGATTTTTTCCAAGGGACAACTTGGAATTTAAAAAGTGACATAATATCTGTGTGATAATCTAAGTCATTACATTCGAATTCGTGGAGCATTAAATTCGTGATTAAATTGGACTAGCAAACATATACTTGTATTTTGAAAAATAGAAAATATAGATATATAAAATACAAATCTGATATATATATATATACATATATAAAACATAAATATATAATAAAATTATTATTTATAAAATGTAAATTTAATAAAAACATAAAGAATAAAACCTGAAGTACAAAGCTAATAAAAACATTAAAAAAAGTATATATATAATATAACTGTAAACTATAAATATATAATAGAAATGTTAAATATAAATATATAATAAAAAACATAAAAAATAAAACCTAAACTAAAAAGTAATGATAAAAAACAAATCATATTTTTGCTTACATCTTCTAAAGCTATACGTATTAAATGTTATAATATGTTATAAAACAAAAAATAAGACATCATTAAACCATACATGGGCTGTCCCTGCGCAACATATGGCAATGGAAGGCTGAAGCCCATGACAAAGATTGCGTCTAGAACCTCTGCAAAAGCTCCCTACAGTCTAAAACTTGGCATAATCCATTTGTCGCGTTAGCTCCAACGTTAGGGCGCGTAGCTCCCAGTTGTGTTAGGGCATGTTAGCTCCCAGTCTTTCCTCCAACTCCAAACACAGCGGCTAGGGTAAAACGACCTTACTGTCAACATATTTTCGAGTTTTTAACACAGTTTGGGTAGAGGGGTATTAAAATCGCAATTTTTGATGAATTTCTTGCAATGAGTTGAGATTCAGCGGATTTCAATTTTTCGCCTTTAAAATCAGCGAATGTGGTGACTAAGGTGATAATTGAAAGTCTTCTTGTGAGTTAGTGCAGTGTGAGTCTTCAATCCTTGCGGTTTATACAAAATATCAGCATTTTGCCTGTACACCAGCATTAGCAAGGATCGAGTAGCAAATACAGATGTGTGTCTATTATCTATATATTGAGATTGAATGTTGAAGAAACCAGCAAGATAATCAGAATGAGATTGCTTGATATTTTATCACAGTTACCTAGGGCTCAGGGACATTGGGACATAGGGCCAGGGTTTCTAGGATAGCAAAAAAAATCCCAGATTTTGGGGGCAGCAGGGGGGATGGATATATATATATATATATATATATATATATATATATATATATATATATATATATATATATATATATTACGAATAAATTTAACAAATAACTTTTTTTTAAAATAAGGCTGAAACCATCAACCCAATAATCCATCACATAATCCAAAACCGGATATTTATTATTGACATAGAATCGAAATCCAATGATACATCAACAACAAACATGCAGCCTCAAAGCTGAGAGTTAAAATGTTAGTGACAAAACATTTGTTTTATATGCAAATAACAACATAGCTAACTACAGTTTTTCACCGTACCAGTTTTCATGCAAGTTTGAGATGCAAGGATTGTTAACATCTTAGAACAAATAATCAATCATATGCATTTTTATGGTCCGGGCAGGTTATACTAAAGTCCTATTACTTTGAATCTGCAGCTGATTATTGCTTGAAGGGTCACAACACCTTATAGCATTTTTAAAAGCATCATTTCATTGTCAAAAAGTAATATTAATTTAGGTAAAATATTATGTTGCAAGTATAACGAAGAAATGGATAAGTGACTTTGCACAACAGAAAATGCTACTACTTGTAATGTGTCAACTACAGCCCAGATGTAGTACCGTTTCCAAGTCTAAACAATCATATGAACTTCCATTTGGAAACAGATTTTGGAATTAGTCTATATCTGTTTGTTTGATTACATTAAAAATTAATTTGGAAGCAAAAGACTCAGAAGTAAGCTTCTTTAGTGACAGTTTCTAGGCCCTGGTATATAAATCTGAAGAAGTCACACTAAGTTTGCATTTTGTTTTGCTAACCATATTACTTATCATGACTCTTATATCTGGTTGAGGTTCAGTTGCTTCTTATAGGTCCAACAGAGACCCATAAAAAAACTCTTCCTGGTCTGACGGCAGTAGAACCAGAAAATTGTGCGGCACAAGTCTTGGATACACCACCTAATGATTCATCATATCTTCCTTCTAGGGCCAGTTTAGGATCAATAAATCATTTTCAAAGTGTCGTAAAGTATCCTGTCAAACCAGTGCTTTTTTATTTTATTATGTGCTGCAGCTTTAGGCATCACGTTTGAGGGTGGCATTCCATAGCATCCAACATCCCAGATTTGACCTGGGGACGTCCCCTTTAATTTTTGCATAGGGGTGTGCATATAGGGAACATTTACGTAACACTGTATTTTATGCTTTATTGGCTCTTTGACTAAGTATTCCCTACAAGTACATTTCTTACAAGCTGTCATTTGTCTCACAGCCAAGGAAGTGAATGACTCTTCGAACAGAACACTATTTTTAGATGAGTTCCTGTTCTCATCCTGCAACTATTGCTGTCAGCACCTGATTTATTGTTAATTGCCTTCTTAGAAACTGAATTTATATCATGACCGTAAACATTGAAAGACACGCATTCACTTAACTACGCAGCTGAATTTAAAATGAAATCACATTCTTCACCAACAAAATTAGCAACTTGAAAATGAATGGTTTATTAAAAATATGTATTGCAAAGAAACAACCACCTGAGAAACAACAAATGTTGCAAGCAGAACCTACATTGGATGAAATGTTGCAATTTTAATTAAATTGAACTTGATATGGTTGCATAAGGTGGGTACAAAACAAAATTCGAACAAAAGAAAAAGAGGGGACTAACCAATGGTTGCATGCGTTTTTTCCCAATGGGATAGAGATAAGGATTTGGTTTCCGCATCTTAAATGCTGTGAACCAAAGAATAAAGCCCGAAAGAAGATCCAAGAGCGAGTCTAGGGTTGAAGCAATTATAGCTAAAGAACCACTCTTTATTGACGCGAATATTTTTGCAGCAAAAAGGACAACATTTGCTAAGTTTGACAGACGAATTGCAATCCTCTCGCTTCTTGCAACCTTTTCACGCTCTTCCTGAAATAGATTGAGCAAACAGTTTTATGTTAAATAATCAAATACTCTTTGGTAATAGAAGGCTTATTGTGGCATCAATTGCTTCAACAAAAATGAATAACAGCAAAAGGGTAAAAACAAACCTTGGACATGCCAGGCAGGAAACCACGTTCAGAAACAGTATCCATTTCTGTAAAACCCTCGAGCATCTCCTCTTGCTGCTGATAATATTCGGCCACTCCATCACCAGGACCTGCCAAGGAACATGAAGAAAAGACTAAGAAACTGCTACATTTTTGTTAGCCATAACATTCAAGAACTTCTCTCCAAAACACTCTAACAAGATAATGTTGCCTGTCTCCATGCAGATCTGGGTTAATCATCCACAATGAAAAGAGTGAAGCTACTAAAGCTAACAAGCACAGTTCAGTCGTGTCACCCTATAACCATATCTATATCTTCATTTACAAGCTGAAAGGTGAGCTTCCCAATAAGTGGCCAGGAGTACTCATAGGCATAATATTGGATAGGTCGCCAGATAGCAGAATAACATGCATAAATTAGAATTGATTAGGCATTGTACACAACACTTGAATAGGATCAGACCACACTCTAGCACCCATTACTATTTTGAGTTCGAAGTTCAAGCTCAAACCAGGCACTGAACATACTGCCTTTGTAGTGAGATATATCTTCTAAATGGAAAGATAGATCTCAGTGATTAAATGTATCTTCTTTAGTAGCTTTTCTTCCTTACTGTACTAGTGTCTACTTTGGATAATCTTCCCCACATAGGTCAACCACTTGACAAGTTGACATCCGTGTTCAAATGAGGCCCCAATTATTGTAATCATCACAACACCCAAAACAATCACATACACTAAGTTATTGCATTCCTTTTTCCTTTCCCTGTGCAAGCTTCCTCCTTTGACTAGACCAAATGTACTCGAAATTTTAGATGATGCCAATTTCTGCTGGTAGCTGTAACATATCATAAGACACTCATAGGTAACTAAGACAGAAAAACATACTACCATAAAAAAATGCAACGCTTTCTTTGCTGTTTGTAAATCCAGAAAAGTTGGAGCTTTTGTGCTGTGCCTGAATGCAGGCATAACCATAACAAACAAGAAGGCTATGATCTACAATTTTATTGGGGGAATATTTTAGAAGCTTGTTGCAGATGGCAAGTCATGTGCTCATCAAATGAATACAAAGCCAAATTTATAGTCCATGAGCCTCTGCTAAACCCAGATTTCTATAATCTACAATTTTAATGGGGGAATATTTTAGAAGCTTGTTGCAAATGACAAGTCACGTGCCTGTCAAATGAATACAAAGCCAAAATTATAACCCATGAGCCTATGCTAAACCCAGATTTCTATAATAAATGTATTCTACCCTCACTGAACAGTTTTTAAATTTCACAAAATCTTAGTTTGGACAAAATTACCTGAAGGGCCTCATCTAGGCAGACGCAAATCAAGTTAAAGGTTTCAAATCTTAAAGGATGTCACCTCAATCAGGAATAGTCTGCAATTACTCATTGTACAGTTTATATCCCTTGTTGTGTAGTAGATAGATCAAACCCCTAGTTGTCTGCTATTGGCAAAGCAACTATAGTAGACAGGTGCTTGCAGAAATGAATACTAGAGATTTGGTGTAAAGAAATTCTTATACTTCCATTTATCTCTGTAACAGTTCCCCTAATGGAAAACAAAAACTATTGCCGCACCGTACAACTACTCCACAGGAATTCAATTTATTGGACCCCAATTTCTCACTGCTGCTGACAAATAACAAGGCTTCATTGCTAGAAGTTATCAAAGCATCTTTTACTTTCAAACCAATAATATTTCAAACTTTTACATAAGCCTAAGATTCAAATCCTGGAGCTCAGACATTTGCATGGAATAAAGCATTAGATAGCTGCATCATAGACCTCTGCATATTTATTTTTACATCCATTACCACACAAATATACTGTCATTCAATTTACAAATTTACAATGGTGGCACAAATTTTACTTCAAAGGAGGCAAACTCGCTCCACAGGTGTGTTGGGAGAGTAGGCCAAAGATTCACTCCTCAATACTACAAATTCAGTTTCTTCTTACCCCTCTGTCAAAATGTTTACCATGTTAGATGGAATAATAACTAATCTGCAGCTTCAATATATTGAGTGGCTGCACAACAATCTAATAGACATACCATAAATATCATTAACCTGAGATTGTTTGATATTCATATTCTGCAGAAATTTAACATTAAAAAAATGAAAATCAAGCAGCCTCTAGAGTATTCATAAGATGTCTGTGAGCATACTAGTCATTGGACTTCACTTTAAGATACGATCAGGTAGCATAAGGTGAAAACTAACAAAATATCCTCAGTCAACTTGATAAAGCAACCAAGGTTTCTTGGATATGTGCACCAAGGAATCTAGAAAGGCCTGCAAAAGTATGAAAAGGTTCATCAGTGGATCAAGCATTGCTGTGACTGAGGCATGGGGAATTGGCTCAAAGAAATCTCGTCTAAAGTCTTGATTGATACAATTGCAACATTCTGAATTTTATATTTGCATTGAAGCTGTATCAATACAATCTGAAGCCTTTACTATTGATATCCAGAAGCATGGTCCATCCAACATGAGAGAAGGGTGAACCCGGATTTTCTGGATTTCACTGTGATTTTGAAGGAATGCCAATCTTTGTGTGTTGTAATTGATAAAAACATGTATGGTTGAGGGAATGTATTGGGAACCACAACAATATTTGATTGGTAATTGTAGTGCCCACTTCCCTTCGACACCATTTTTGTTTTTTTGTTTTCGAGACTGGTTATTTCACTTATGGATTTATTATGGCTTCTTGATTTAGCATGCTAGTAGATATTTTAGACACTGGACTGTTATTGATTTGATCTTTATATGATGCATATGGTCTACTGGTGGACATTTGATGATGATATTTGTATACTCTTGACATGGTTATTTATCTTTGATTATGACATGTGATATATTTAATCATATTGGGTAGAACTTGATAATTGGATTAATGTGATGATCGTTTTGACATAAATGAAATGTGGAATAGAAATGTGCTAGAAAGTGTAAGTGATATCGTATTTGCATAGATGATAGTAAATCATGTGTCGTTTAGTTTAGATTATATTGTATATTTGGCATGAATGTTTTAATGCGGCCAACAAGCCGAAGGAGGTATTCTCTGTTCTGCAGGTATATTATATTCATAACAATATTGGGGAGTGGAGACCAACCACATCGGAATTCGAGAAGAATCCAACTAAGGTCACCATGGCAACAAGTAATTGTGTGTGTATTAGAATTATTTGGTTAAGGGAAAATTGTGACCTAGGGGTCATGTGTTGTTTTGTTTTAATTTTCCCTTTCTATTATGTTAGTATGTGTTTTCTCTTAGTAAGTGAAATTTTACTTGTGTTATTATTCATATTTTTTTTGGATTGGTGTTTACCCCTTTACTAGTCATGGGTTGTAGTGTCTTAATTAAGCTAATTTGAATTTGTCCTAAACAAATTAAAAGATATGACCAAAAGAGAGTTCATTTATTAGGCTTGATTTACTTTGGTTTTTGTGAGGAATGATGTGTGTTTGAGTTTTGAGTGTAGCACACTCTACCCCACATGGGAAACTCGAATTTGGCCTTAGAGGCCAAATTTGAAAGCTTGTGGGACAAGTAAAACTTGTCCCACACCTCTTAAAAGCCCATGCCAACCCTACCTATGGGTTGGGAGGTCAAATTTAGACTCTTTTAAGTGTTTGGGGGGGATAAAAAGGTAAAATATTAATTGCACTTTCTTTCAAAAATTTAATTGTCCTTTGGGAGAGTGGGCTTAGATGGAGTGTGTAAGGTGTTTGCCTTTCTTTCAACCACTTATTAATGGTGCATTGGAATATGAGGTTGACCAAGTGATGTGGAGTGGAGGGAAAAGGAGGTGGCATCCTACTTGGAGCCACATCATCCCTCCCTCTTTTTTCTCTATTTATTTGATCCTTTGGTTTGTTTTGGGGGTTGGAGGTTTCATTTTTTTAGTCTCTTGTATTTTGGAGAGGAGAGGATTTTGAAGGAGGTTGTGAATTTTTGGAGCTTGTTGATACTTGTGGGAATTTTGTTGGAACTTGTGGATGCTTGCTTGATCTTTGGAGGGATTTGAGACTTCATACTTGGAACAAGCTCTACCATGAAAAGGTAGTAGCTTCACCTTTGTTTGTATTATGTTTTTTGTTATATGTATGTGTATATATGTTGTATTGAATGTTGTTTTTTTTTTTAAATGCTTGTTGGGAATGGGTAGAATGCCTAAGTTGGGAGTGCGAGGAGACTATGGGGAGTTTATTTGAGGGAGGCATAAGAGATCATTTTCTTGAGGGAGTTTGGGTCGGGTGCCCACCTAGTATGAGAAATGCTTGCATTTTCTTCTTGTTCTTACTTTGGGGGAGCCATAAGAGTTGAGGGAGGCATAAGAGTGGATGGAGGGATAAGGGGTACTTGAGGGAGGCATAAGAGTTGTTAGGGGTATTGTGTTTTGCATTGGAGGCTTTTAGGTGGCACCCATTCCCATTGGGAGGCATAAGTGGCCTCCCCATAGGTCTTACTCTTATGGCTTTCTTGATAAGCCTTGTGACTTTGTTGTTTTCATTGTTTCCCTCTTGTTGAGTTGTTGATTTTTGTTTTTAAGGATTATGGAATGAATGTGAAATTTTATGTTAAGTTATGTGGAAGCTAGTAGTTGCCATGAGTTGGATTTTCTCCCATTGTAATGTGGTTGGGGCTCGGGGGCCAATGGAGAGGATGGCTTCTCTTCTCCATTGGGTATCTTGGTTGGGAGGAGAGCGTTGCCTCTCCCCTTATTTTGTTATGAATCAAGCAAACTATTGGAGGAGCTACCTTGTTGATGTTTGTAGCATTGGAGCCTTGTTGATGACAATGTGAAACTACCTTGTATTTTTACCCACCTTGAGTGGAAGAAAGTGTAATATTGCTTTGTATTTTAGCTTCCATTATTGTAAAATGTTCCCACATTAAGTGGAAAATGTTGTATTAAGATTTTGAAGGAGAGTTGTATTGATTTTCATTATTAAGGTTGTAATGTGGATGGAATTGAAAGTTGAAGGAAAGACAATTTATTCTCCTTTAACTTGGCTTGGAACCTCATATGAGTGTGTTGATCTTGTTGGAATGTTAGTAGTTCTTACTCTAAAACTTATTGGAAATATTGTTGAAACTCTCTTGTGGAATGTTGGGAAATTTACTTGAAAAAAAATATATATATTAAATTTCATTTAGTTACTTAAAAGAGATGTATTGGAAAAGTTGGAATATTAGTGCATTTTCTCTTCTTGTATTGTTGATGGAAAGACTTAAGTTTTAAATAGTTTTCAATATGCCAATGAAGTAATTTAAGTTCTAGCTCTAGTATGTTTTTCCTCATTTAAGAAATCATTGTAAATCCATTTGCAAATTATTAAGGGAAATGAAACCAAATCTATTTGAACTCCCGTACAATACCTACTAAATTGTGTAGAAAGAAATTTTTAATGCAAAAGCTCTAAACTTATTAAGTTCATTACCCATATTTCATTAATGCTTATTAAGGATACTAATATCGTAAATTTTATTCATATTAAAGTAATATTAAAATTAATGGATTTATTATTATTAAATTATATTAATACTAATATACTATTAATATTTCTTTTTATATTAACAAAAGTATACTAATATAAACCGTAGCCAAGGAAATAATATCAATTATATATACAATAAAACCTACGTATGTATATGTAAATTAATGCACTTCCCAAGAAAGGTCTATGAGATGTTCATATAATTGCAAAACAAATCGTGCTTCATGAATATTCTGATTTGAAACAGATCCACCTCTATGAGATTTTCTTCCACGAGTTAAATCAGTTTGGTTTTCTAGTTGAATATAGGACCAAAAGGATTAGGACCAAGTCTTGGAAGGTTTATTACACACTCCCATGATCAAATGATCTGTCAATGTAGCAATGAACACATGTATGCAAATCTTTAAGGTGTTATGTCAGCGACATCCTCAACTACCAAGGCAATGTTCCCATGGAGATGTTTTACAATATTCTTCTCATCTGCGGCAGCACAGCTGTCTTGCAGCAGACAACTTCTAAGAAACAATGTTTGTCACGCCTTCTTGATTACAAGCTTTTTGACTTTATCCTATGATGTGGCATATCTCTGGTCGTGGATTACCCTTTTGCAGATAATCAGAGGTAAAGACTAATTCAGAAAACTTGTAATTAGGAAGGTAGAAAACTCAAGCATCAGTTAAGCTAAGCATAAAACAAATCTACAGCTACTCCCCTTTTCTTAAGGTGTACACACCAAAAGAACCTGGCTCTACAATCTGATCAGTGTAAACAGTGCAGTTTCTAGCTAACATGCCTTGTCATGACCTTTTCCAAGAATCTCTGTAATAAATTTCATCAGGTCTCCTGGTAACACTCTCACTATCCTTTAATCGATTTTGATAAAAATATCTTGAAGGTGAATCCCGAATTCGTGGATGCATTCGATACTGAACAGATAACAGCATGGTTGGACAACCTGCTTGTTGGAAGCGCTCAAAAGGCTTCTTATATACTGCGACCTGCCTGCTGCCTGGCTGTTTACTGTTGCAGGCCGCTGCTGTGGGTCCCCGGCAAGAGCACACCTCGCAGCACCCAATGAAAGTGGAGGTAACACGCCTGCTTCACTAGCTTGTAGCTTCATCTCTAACCACCATATCAAACCCACGCGGCCAGGGCAGAGTAAAATAGCAGGCCGACCACAAAAAGGCATAAGATCTGCAAATTCAAGTGAAATAAATGGAAGATGTGCGGCCCAGCAAGGAGAGTCCAACACGCCAGAAGGATGGGATTTTAATGAAATGGCAGGTGGCTATTAATGCCACCCACCTCCAACCAACCAAGGAAAAAAAAAAAAAAATAATAATAATAATAAAATCAAGATAATCTATCCTCCTGAGTCCTGCCTCTATAAATTCAGTTCTCAGTTGTATGGATAGTTTTCATTAGATGAAAGTCTTGGTAAGAGTTTTTATTTTCCTTACACGCGTGTGAAAAAAATTCAACCTCCACCGTACAAATACTTCAATACCGCGTTTTCCTTTTTGCATTAGACCTATTTGATACATTAGTTGCAGAATTCAACTAAGATGAATTACATACGGAAATTTCACATTTCACAGAATTCCGCTAATTTCACATTTCATGATAATTCTCAGTCAAAAAGTTAAAGATATTATATTCAATGGTCATGTTTTGAACCTGCATCACGTGTTTGCAAATGATAACTTGGTCGTGTTATGGCTGTCGGTTGATTCAACATCTATATCCATTCCCGTCGAACTCCGTGACAAAAGTAGTTGGTCCATTCAACCACTTGAAAATAACAATCGTTATTTTCAAAGATTCGAATAGAGATCTTTGTGAAGAGTAATTTCGTAATAACAATCCAAACCTTAACTTTGATGAAGATGAGACAAAAAAAAAAAATTTAGTCGTGGTTTCGGTTATGTGTTTAGTGGAAGCAAGTTCTTAGAACGTCATTTTTTTTGCGGGCGTTACAGTAATCTGCTTTATTAGAGAGGATTTTTCAGTTTTAATTTGTTTTGAAGAGAAATAAATATCTCCCCAACTCTTGAAATTAGAATATATATTGAGCCCAGAAACGGTTCTCTACATATAACAAGCCTCTAAATATAAAATAGGTAAAAGGTAGAAGACCATTTTATAGATCCAACACATAAAATTGCCAGTCCACAAAGCAGTTTCGGGCGCCTACAAATGGTTCTCTGCATATTAAAAGCCTCTAAATATAAAATAGGTAAAAGGTAAAAGACCATTCTAGATCCAACACATAATATTGCAGGTCAACAAAGCAGTTTAGGGCTGTAGGAAAAAGCTCCTTGCAAAGGAGGTAGATAACTAAATCACACCTAAAGGTTGGGATGTATCTAGTGGAGGAGGACCTAAACATACAAATATTATTTAGAGAACCCTACTATATCCAGGAAGTCATTACGTGGTAAAGTGAGAGCCATGGTAATTAGATAAAGGGCCATGGTAAAGGCAAGGGCCATAATAAGAATGTAGAGACAACAACAAAATAAAATAAAATAAGAATGCGCCATGTAGAATAAATGAAATGAAACAAACAGCATTCATAATCCAACCATGCACAAAATAAAAGGAGTAGGGTAAGGAATACTTAACTTGATACGACTTGTTGACACATTTAAAGGGTATACAAAATAAAGCTAACTTTAAAATTAGATACGCCAACTTCCAGAAGAATACTTGCATGCAGTGTTTGGGGGGATTTGGCCTTTAGGCAAGATAACTGATAAACAACAAATTCCTGATCTTTTATACATCAAGTATTATCATTGAAACCAATACCCAAAAAAGACCCAAATGTTTTCGTGCAGATTAGGATACAGCCATTTCTGCTCTGTTAAACACATCAAGCTATTGTCATCAAAACCACTACCCATAAAAAATCCGAACGTTCTCTCACAAAGCAGAATAACTCCTGGGCTTAGAATTATCAGCTGCCAGCTTGAAAATTCCTCATGCTCGTTCTCCTAGGGCTGGGAAAACTCATCAAAAACCTCCAAACATATTTAAGAGTTCTCAGGTCCAAGACAAGGATATCACTCCTCCGAAGAAATACCATTAGTAGATCAAAACAAGTTCAGAACACCAACATGAACTTGAGTATACATGACACTTTTAGGTCTCATTCAATAAGATAAACAATGCTTAAGAAACAACATATTTCTAAGATTTATGATGTGGATTTACATAAATATTTCCTAATACTAATGACAATAATATCAATCCTCTGATAAACAGTACTATTCTTCTAAATAAAAAAATTCAGAAACCTAACACGAATCTGAGTTCATATCAATTTACATATCATAATATCATTCAATTTGGCACACAAAACATTTCATTAAGTGGGTCTGTTTAAAGTTATGATTACTACAGCTTATAGCAACAATATCATTCCTCTTATAAGCTAGACCATCCTAACACGAAGCTGAATATTCATAGAATTCTTGGATTTCACCCAGCTTGATAAAGGTTTTGTATGAAACAGCAATATTTCTAGAGATTTCCAACGTGGGAGCATTTATTTCAACAAGACAAGTTAAGCTGTTGCTACATGATGCTTACAAGTTACAACACCAGAAGCGTGCATTTCTAAAAATGCATGAAGTGGGTCTGCATTAATTTGAGTCAAACAATTTAAGACAGGAACATCATTCATCTCACAAGCAAATACCATACTTATGGGCAAACTATGTTCAAACCAACATCATAACCAGTACTCTAAACACTTTCAGGTATCATTCAATGAGGTAACGGTGCTTACAAACACTGTATATTTGTTAAATCTATGAAGTGGGTCTGCTCTATTGAAAATAAAAACTAGGAAATGGACTCCTTTGATGAAGCTGCGTGTTTCTTAAAAACTATGAAGTGAGTATGCTTTATTGAAATTACACAATCCTATAAATCTATGAATTGGATCTGCTTGATATCAACACAGATTATGGTAAAATTTAAAAGAAACCCAAAAAAACCTTTAGAGTGGCGGTGGGCAAATTGAAGAAAAAGCACATACCAAGTTCTAGATTGAAGCAATTATAGACTCCTCTTTACTGAAACTACAAATTTCAAACCATCTATGAAGTGGGTTTTGCTTTATTGAAACCGGATATTTCTAAACATCTAAGAAGTGGGGGTCTGTTTTATCGAAACAGACAAAAACCAATGAAGCGGGCATGCCTCATTGAAACTGCATGCGTGCACACCTCTATGAATCGGGTATGCGTCATTGAAACTACATATTTGTAAAACTCTATGAACTGGATCAGCTTTTGTCGAAACTGCTATATTTCCAAAAACCTATGAAGTGGGTCAGCGTCTAATACAATAAAATATACAACAAAATCAAAAATGAAGAATGAATACATAAGAAGTACTAATATTGAAGCGATCGTGGATTCCTATTTACTGAATATACATATTTCTTAAATTCATGAAATGGGTGCGTTTATGAACTTCGTGGTTTTATAAATCTATGAAGTGGGTCAGCTTAATTGAGACTGCTTTCTCTGTTAATCTACGGAATGGGTATCCTTGATTTCAGCACAGAATCAGATAAAAATTGTAAGAAACCAGCCGAAAAAAAAAAAACCTCAAAAGGTGATGGCAGAAAGCACAACCAAGCACTACATTAAAGCAATCATGGATTCGTCTCGGACGTTTCTCATCCCTTTCAGGCCTTGGAACCCTGTCAAATTTGAGCCTCCATGCAGTCTCCTCACTTGTTGGGTTTCCATCCTCGACTATTCCTCCATGAAGCAGCAGCTCAGCTCCCTCGTGCGAAGTATCCACCATGGTTGCTTGATCAGGTAATACGACACTATTACAACTATCTCTGGAAGAAGAAGAGAATATTTCAGACGATTGGGTACCTACGATGTGTCAAAAACGGAGGAATGAAGGAAGGTCTGTCTACACAGTTGAAATCTCTACGGAGTAGAAACCAAAACCTGCGAGTGGAATATGGGACCGCACTGTGTCCCCACAGAAATGGGCCCGCCAAACAATTATTGCAGAAATCTGACCCTGCAGAAATCTGGCTTCCAAAACAAATTGTCCATACAAGGACCACACACTTCGACTGTCGGTAGTGTGAAGTAGGTAGCTTCTAATATGTCTTTCTTGAAGGGTATTTCAATTTTCTTGGAAAGCTACAAAAAGTTAAAGATTTTAATGAAATGAAATGAAAGATTTTAATGACGTTCAGAGTCAAAGGGACCAGGAAAAGCAGAAACATTAAGCTGAAAACTAAGTTCTTTTCCAAATCCTCTCACCTACTGTGAATCTTGAGCACAAAACTAGCAATCCTTTAAAGCTTTGCTTCCTCAAATAATTGAACCTTATCCCATATGTAGGATTCCAAAACAAACCCCGCTATTCTTATCCCATATCTAGGATCCTAAAACAACCCCACTATTTCTTCCAACATGTGTTATTTCCCACCACTTCAAATCAAAAAACAAACTATCCTGCTCTACAAATCTTTGTTTTCTTTGCCAAAAACCACTAAATTACTAATCATGTTGGACGTGTTTACTTATACGGTGTTGGTGGGATGATTGTTGGGAATAAACATCACGTTGATTTGACGCCCGAAGAAAACTGATATGCATGTGTTGCACTGTTTAAGGATTGAAAGGTCGCTGTGATTTCTACCCAATGAAAATTTTTGAAGCTCAATGCTTAAAAAATCAATTGGGTCAAAAACCCCCTAAGAAATAGGAGCAGGTCTCGGTGTGATTTTTACTTTTGTTATTTAAATTTTTGGGTCACCTAATTATTGAAATCAGCACTGGTATTTATATTTCCCCCCATTTTTAAGGAAAATATTCTATATTTGTCATTTTCATGTTGAATGGAACCGCCCCCACGCATTGAAAACCGTCACCGAGGGATGACATGGACCATTTGAATAATATTATTCTGATTTTTTTTCAGAGTGGAGGTTATAATCTATTTTATTTTATATTATTCTAATTTTGTTCCAAAAATGGGGCTATCTTATATTTTTATTTAGTTCCAAAAATGGAGGTTATATTTACTTTAATATAAATCAAAAAGCGGGTGTTTATAACGAGATGAGATTATATTTATTTTAATATAAATCAAAAAGTGGATGTTTATAACGAGATGAGGTTATATTTACTTTAATATAAATCCAAAAAGCGGGTGTGTTATAACGAGATGGGTAAGGTGTGTTAAATATATTACATTCCAATTTTTAGTGGTAAAATATTTTCTTGGATTGCTTTTAAAAAGTACTTTTCCCCTGGTAAAATATCTTTTTGGATTGGCTTTAAATATATCTCCTAATATTTTAAGCTTGATATGTCTTTTTAGTGTATTTTGGAATTACTTTTACAATTCTAAAAAGATTTATTGGATTAGTTGGCTTGGTTTGTGGTACATATAAAATTGTATAGGGGAGAGGAGCCCATCACTCTAAATTAATTTAAGGGTCAATTTTCACACACACACACACACACACACATATATATATATCAAATTTTAATTTTTTTTAAACACCCTTTTGTACTTTAACATGTTTTAGACTTACAAATTTCGTTTCACTTAGAATGACCACTCCCACATACATTTTCTAAACCAATTTTTACGAGATATTAAAATTGCATTGTTCAAAAAAGCTTACACTATCCAATTGGGGTTTTATCATCCAATGATTGACACATATACATATATATATATATATATGTATATATATATATATATATATACTATATATATAATACTATTCAATTTTAATATTATTACATTTGATATAAAAACTAATTTTAAATATAACATCACGTATTAAAAATCACCAAACTTGCTTTATTGCTAAGCGGTTAGCGAATTTCTTGGAAAAACAAACTGGCAGATGGAGTGCATTTATACTACCTATTATGAAGCGGACCGACCAACGATTATGGAGTGCCATGCGTTGGTTGATGTAGCCTCCACCATTTAATAACATATTAACTCCAATATGCTTTTAATTTATTTCCCTCCATTTGCATCGTCAACTCCAATGCATTGGTTTTGCTCAATGCGATGGTGTCCAAATCCACATTTTTCCTATAGGCAAGATATCCATTTTTTAACCCTGTCAGCAACTTGCAAGATGCAACAAAGAGGGACGTCTATCTTGCAAGTGTTTATTATGTACATATGAGCAACAAGGGACTGATCGATTACTATATTTCTTGTCAAGATTTAGCAGCAAGTGTTACTGTGAATCTTTGCAGACAAGAAATGGCCTCAACTCCTAAGTTTAACTTGGTAGTGTAAGACTGAATGCTATAGTGGGAACACGACAATCCATAGTCCAACAAATTCCAGACTAAAGAGCGAGGGAAACATTATGTGGTTTTGCTCTTTAGGCAGGGCCAAGGGGAACAACAAAAATGTGTGGTAGGTGGTATTTGGTTTTTACTCTGGTCTTGTCTTAATGATGCGGCAATAACACTGCCACAAGTAAGTTGGCTACAGAGAACTTCTTGAGTGCATAGACTTGCATGAGGTGCAGTTGTAGATGTTGAATCTTTGATTCCTTGACTCTTCGATCAATTATCATGGCGATCTGTGACACCATGGCATAATACAAACTGTTACAAACACCTTACCAAGAGGTAAGCAAAATTATGTACAATGTAGGGAAAAAGGGGACATTGATTATGTTTTCAGTTTTACAAAGATTCAACAGAAATTTTTGAATGAGACTACAAAAGTTCTTCCTACCAAAAATGTGGCAGCAACAGAACCTTATTCTGAAAATTACAAGCATATGCTTCAAGGCACTTGCAAGACTTCAGAGAAATAAGTCCATCTACATACGACATTGGCAATGGGTCAGGCAAGGGTAGCTACCCCTGATGGATATGCAGAAAGCAAGAAAGCCATGGTTTCCCTAGTGCCCTTAACTCGGCCCTCAATTGACAAGGTGCATTGTGTTTCTGAACCACAAATAATTGTCATGGGAAAATATTTTGTCACCCCCTATACTATACAATCTAAATACCAATGATAAAGAATAATTTTATTTTTGCCCATCTAAATCATGAATTATGGTTTGGCATCCTATTTTTTCTTTTGCAGTGATTTGGATGAATGAATGTCCTTACTGGTACTGCCCTCATTGATACTGACAAATTTGGTGAAGATACTAGCCCTAACTGAGGCAATGATTAGTAACATAGTATGATTGTTGTGTTCAATTTTGATCAATTATTATCAAATGTATCGCATCATTTTCTTGAAAATAGAAAAGAAATTACAATTTCATTTTAGAGAAATATATGATCCGACATAATTTGATTCTCTTCTATGGAGCACTGTTGTTATAACAGATAATATGAAACTCAGTTGTTGTTCGATTACATATTTCAAGCAAGTGTACATATCAAACACATATTTAGGTCATCTATTACATATGATATCAGATGTGGTTGCGAAGTAACATACAATCAAAAAATAGTCATGGCCTTACAACGATTAAAAATATACTTTAGCCCACAACAGTTATCAAAATATATATCTGTTATATAATAATCAAATGGCCCTAACAAGCCTCCAAAAAAGATTATACTATATATGGCACCTGCTTCAAAAAAACATAGGAAATGGTGGTGGTGAATCTGTAACCATGCTTGAAGTTGATGTGTTACATGTTAGTGGTTGAGTTTCCAATGTTGGTTTCCTGCACAGGTGTAGTTGAAAATGGATTGGAACCACTTACCCCAAGTTGAACATTATGCATTGACATCAACTGAGGGACAATGCATGGAAATTAATTCCCTTAATAATGGGTGTTCTTCAAGCAAAGGATTTTGTGGAGTACTTAGTCTCCTTTGCCTTCCCAACTCCCTTCTTGCCTTCTCAAACTCTTTCTCCTTTCTTTCTTGGTCTCTTTGGATCCTTTCTTGTTCTTTCTTCATCTCTTTTTTCTTGCCTTTGCATCAATGGTGGTCTTTTGATCTTATTTTATCTTGCCTTTCTAATCTTCTTTTCGTTCTTTTTGTTCCCTTCCAACAATTCTCTGCCTTTTTCTCTTGCATTTGTACCCTTTTTCTTTGCCTTTAACTCTTCAATTTCTTTATTTATGTTTCTCTTTTTCCATGAGAAGCTCCATATATTGATCAATAGTGATGAGTTGAGATTCTCTATTTAATGGTATTCCATAATTACAATTTGACCTCGATGAATCCTTCATCCTTTCCATTGGAAGTTTCAAAATTTTAGAAATGGAACTTTGTCCTCTGGTTTTCCTCAAAAGTTTTGTCACAATTTTTTGCTCTAATATCTTACTTCCTCCAACTTTGTTGTCATCAATTTGTTCCTCATCGACAAGTGTTGACAAAGTAGTGGACCACATCTTGACTCATGAAGTAGTGATGGTTGTGAGGGATAGATAAGGTGTCTTCTTCAATGTTGTTCAAATTGACACCAAGATTAAGAGCAACTTAGACACAAACCCACAAGCTTTCATCAATCGCCAGAATTAAGAATCAGTCCATGACAACTAACATTGAACACACATGGTAGGCAGTTTTGAACTGATCTGTCAGATACCAACATGATTGTCGTTATACCAAAAGTCAAGCATTAATTGATCAAATTTAGGATCCACTCCATGTCATGAAACTGAGTTGTGCACATGCCAAAAACTTCTTTCATTGTTGGGTAGGAACAGTGATTCAAATTGAATCCCTTGCTTGAGTTTACTTGTTTCAATCACTTGTATTGTTTAATAGCATCACATTCTTTACTTATTTATGTGTTGAGTACGATCTCAACATCTTCAGCTACACTAGCTCACTGCTTTGACACCTCTAAATTATCTCTAGCTAGACTTAACTATATTTTACGTTGCATGTGATTCATCTTGATTAGATGTGTCAAATGTTCTGTTAGGTGCCATATCCTCATCTAAGGCATTTGGAATAAGAGGCCATATACTTGTTCTCTTGAAACATACTTTAATATTTTCAGGGGAAAGATCCGTTTGGAAAGTCCCTATTCTCCAATGTAGCTAATCCTGCCCTGTTGACATCTATCCCATGTTTCTCAAATAACCATTTATGCCTATCCTCTTTGAAGTAACTTTTGAATGGTGTAAATACATTGAAATATAGTGGTTGTAGTTTATGAGAAGTGTGTGTCGGTAATGTAAGTAAATATATTCCCAAACTATGCGCCTCTTGAATTGTTTCTAGAGCCACATGAGAACTGTGACCATTAGAAAATCAGTAAATGCCTGTTAGTTGGAGACACGCCACCAGGTGCACACGTGTTGCAAAATGATGCAACCATTTCGTGAATAACTCCTTTTTCATCCATGTATGAGGTTGTGTTGTCATGCATGCACCTAGACTCACAACCTGCTATGTAATTTTGTAATTGTTTCTTCCCTTTGAAAATATAGAAACCAAGGATGCTTTTGTCCAGAAGAATGCCTTGCTAGCTAGGGATGGGTCTGTCACCACCAAAGCGAGGATCCATGTGGGATTTGACTCCACAAGTTGTAGATACGCAATAGCAGCAGCTGCATGTGAAGGGGTCAATAAATGTATGTCCACAAAAGTTCCTTTCCTTTCTCTCCCCGCTCCTTTATATACTTCCCACGGAAAAAGAGCCCCAATAGACCCTAGACGCATTACTTTCCATGGAGGGGTCAATAAAATAAAAGTCACTAAAGTTATTTTGTCCTGTTTAAGTCGCCCAGGTCCAAAGTGACCCCCAAATGCCAAACATGGATAATCGTACCATGCAGCCCCTTCTCTCAAAAGCCCCCAGCATCCACAACCCCTGGGGTATGACCACTACTTGGACTCGATTTGACCCTTAGGCCTTTGGCGTAGAAAATGGGACATTACACGGGGTGGTTACCGCAGAATCCACTCTTAGCATTGATCTCATAGTTGTGTTCATTGATCCCTACATCGGTTGCCTATTAGGCGGGGCACCACAACGCCTCCATCGTCATGGGCTTAGGGATGGGGTTCCCTGCCATTGCCTCGGCTACCCACTACCTTTTCTCACGATGGGTGGAGCCCACCACCACCCTGGACAAATTCCCTCGGTTAGTCTTAGTCATTTCTCTGTCTCGTGCGCATGAGGAGGATATCACCAAAGAAGGAGATCATGTTGGATGTGGCTCTAGTTAGAACCTTCCTGAAACTAGGAAAGACCTTCCAGGCCCTAGTTGGCATTACCATGATCCATCATCGGCTGGGCACTAGTTCATGCCGGTGGCTTAATTTTTTGTTTCCTTCTTAATTTAATAGATCATTTTTCTAGGCTTGAGCTAGTTTTGGTTGTTCTGCTCTTAGGCCCTTGTGTCCTTGATTGGCTCATGTCTTTGGGACGTGCTTTCATACCACGAGTCCACCTATCTTTTTGTAAATAATCTTGTATCATAATACTCATTTATTAATGTAAGATTTATTTCATTAAAAAAACTATGAAGTTGTACAATAAAATGAATTTCCACTATTAGCAATAAGGGTAGAAGTTGATGAGATGGTCATATTGAGATAATGTAATAATGTTGATAAGATCATCATAGGAATAATTGTAATCTCTTTAGGACAAACATTCTTATAGAGGGTGGAAAAATTAACAGGTGTGCACATCTAGAAATTTTCATAGGATATTGTGCAACAACAATGAGTCATGTTAAAGGAAAAGAACATATCTTATAAGTCATGGCATAGTCATGTTTTATTTTACACATTAACAAAAGGCATGCTTTTGAATTAGCCTCTATAGAAAGATATGGTGATTGGAAGTAGCCATATATTATGAAGATCATGTAGAAATTTCAAGCGTCAAGGGTGAAATAAGAGAGCATTACGGGTGGCATGCCTTTCACACTATTGTAAGAGAGTTGACCTTGCACTCACCTATGTCTCTAGATTCGATTTTAACATTTGTAGCAAGAAATAACTAAAAAAGAGAAATGCTTGAGACCCCATATTTGACATGACCATTCCAAAGGAACTCCAATTGACACGACACATAGAGTCATTATATGAAATATGTCGTTGATGAGTATTGGCTTGTTTGAAATGTTGAATTAAATATTGGACCACAATGCATTCATACATTTATCCAACATAATCACTATAGTAGAAACATCACTTCCTCCTTCAAAAGAAAAAAATTAATCACAAAACCATATAAATCCTAATTAGCTTAATGTACTTTGAAAACATATAAACCATATTAAAATGTCAACAAATTCAAATTATTTTTCTTTTATTAAATAAAGAGGAAAAGGAGGATGGAAACAAGATTGATAAATATGTTCTTATTTGGATCGATTTGAAAGAAGTGAAATGATGTTTGTAATTTGTGTATCTAAATTATTATGAATACACGCATTAATCAACAAATGTAGAGACATATAATATTACTATGGTAGATATCAAGTTGATTCTTAAAAATTATTTGTCTCTCGCCAATAAAAAAATGTAAAATGGTGTGACATCTACTTTCAAGTTATAGCCTTCTTTGAAATTTTATAAAAAAATTCTTCATAAATACCAAATGAACCAAAAACATCAAAAAGAAAATTGATATGTAATTTTTAAGTTACACACCTAAAGCATGCTTGAACCCATTGAAGGATGAGGATGAGTACAATTTTGATCATGCCAAACTTATTTCAAATAAATGCATTCAATATATATGTACTACTAGCATAAGTTTCACTTATAGTTGAAATTATACAAGTGTTAATCATTTCCCAATATTTTAATAATTTTTTTAAATCATTTGCGAGGAAAGAACTACTTAAATATAATGGTAACTTAATTTGAGAGTCATTTATGTCTATCAAACAATTTTTAGGTGATGGTGATTTTCTAATAGTACCTTTCCAAAATACAAAACAATGTTATTTATATATTACTATTAAAATATATAAAAGACTATTTTCATTTGTTTTATTTTTTTAATTACGCCGAAGGCATTCCCCTATGGGAAAGGCTAGAAATTTCTGAGACTGTGTTAAATTTGACAGCCTCCCGGACATTTTTCTAATATGATTAAATGTGATGGGAAGAATGACAATTATGATGGCTTTATTGATGTTCTTGCTTTTCCGTCTTTTTTTTTTCTATCAACAGTTTTCTTTTTTCTTTTTTGCATGTTGAATGCAGACCACCTGTTTCTCTGGGTTTTGGATGGTTTGCCTTATTTTAATATATTCAAATTGATTGATCTAGATCTATATCTGGTGTGGGTAATCGCCATCGGAAGACCCTCTTTGTTGTTGCACACGACTGTCAACTGGCCTGCCTCACTCTTACCCACGATAGCCTCTGTTTGGAATTTGTTGAGGCAGACATGTATTCCAATCTCTAACTATGCAAATATACCACTAAATTATCTACCGTTCAAATTTTGATTTGTATGGTTAATAATCTTTTGTATCCAGAAAGATGGAGGGATTCTTGTATTAGTATTTAAGTACAATTTGTAAACAATTCGTAGAATATTTATTTTAATATTTGTGGTTTGTCTTTGTGCTCTGTTCAATCGCCATTGCCATTGGTTGCATGTGGAGCTCACTTCCCTCCAATGGATGAAGAATTTAATGACTTCTAGGTAACAACCGTTTTGCAGTTTTTATTTAACCATAATTATTGAAGTATTGCTATGAATTTTTGATGTTGGTTGGCCATTAATGAATGCAGTCTTTTCTGAAGAAATATTGAAGTTATGTTGTGGTGTAGTGTTTGTTTTTTCTAAATCCCCAAAATGACAATATGGTAGTTATTATGCTTATGATTTGCACTTTCCATGGCCCTGACATTCATACCTGCATCCATGTCTTCTTTGTTTGGGTGTCTTGTCTCTTGATGTTTCAAGGCTGGAATCACTGCCGGATTCCAAAAACATAGCTCTTAAGCATCTTCTCTTTACAGGTGTATCAGGTGGAGCAGGAAGTGTGCTTATTTCTGGAGGCATTCTGTCAATTTTGTGCCCTTTCTTTGGATTTTATCATGAAAATCATGCCCAATATTCATTTCAAATGTGTTGTTAGCTATGACAATCTTGGTGCTTAGGTAACCATGCAAAGAATTGAGATAAAATGTTATTTTAATTTTTCATCTTGTAGTTTGAGCTAGATTATTTGCTAGATGGAATCAATAATAACATATAGAAATATATTCTTTCATAAGTTCAAAAACACGATTAAAAAACTATCTTTGAGAAGAATCTTTCTAGATTCAAAGAGGAGTGATTATTTATCAAATTTATGCAAATATTAGGTGTGTTGTGTTGAATATTCTAATAATAACTAAAATCCAATTATATACTTTTGTCTTGTGTGTTTTCATGGGATAAGTGAGTTTTATCCTATATTTCTACCCTTTTGGATAAGTGAGTTTTATCCTATATTTCTATCCTTAAAGATTTGGTCAACACATTTTTTGTGGCACCTCATTACTACATTCTCACTTTTTTTTGTCCTTGAAATGACACTCTCGAATTAAATTTTGAAATTTCAAATGGTTGAATCTAATGGAAACATTCCAACATTCATGTGATAAGTGAGTTTTATCCTATATTTCTACTCTTTGGGATAAGTGTGTTTTATCCTATATTTCTACCCTTAAAGATTTGGCAGCACATTTTTTGTGGCACCTCATTACTACATTCTAGCTCTTTTTTTTGGTCCTTGAAAAGACACTCAAATTAAATTTTGAAATTTCAAATGGTTGAATCTAATGGAAACATTCCAACATTCATTTTATCAGGTATGAAACATATGAAAATTTTAAATTGACCTTTATTCACTTCAATTATCAATGGTGCTCAAGTAAGATACTTAGAAATGGGAACAAATTGATAGGTTAAAATGTCTCTAACATTGTGCCATAACCAATATGGATATTAATTTTTCTCAATTGCTTTCATTAAAATGTTTTTTAGTTAGCACTATGTAGTAGGTTTCTCAAGCTAGGGTTTCCTCATACATGAATTAGGAGTAATTGGTAACTATAAATTCCATGTCGAGCATTGATGCATGAATGGGTTTCACAGTTCTAATTAGTAAGCACCAAGATTTATTCAAGTGTAAGTAGGCAACTTGGATTTTTAGATTATTTTTACTTTATGCGAGATTCAAATCCTCTTATTGAGGACTCAAAACTCCTAATGTCTCACACAAACACACACCTAACTCAGCAGGAGCTCGACATTTTTAAGGATGCACCACATTTGTTTGCAAAAAATGATCAAGTGGCAACTGCCACAACCTACAGATGTTGAAGGCATTGAACGTTCCGATTGCCCAATCCATTGTTGAAAGTAACAGGCGGACTGGACCAGGAAATCCTGATGATGATCAGTTGGAACACAACATTCTATTATGCAAACAACAAAAAATCATGCTTATTACAAATCTATGGGTTGATGCGGGCCTCGTGAATGGTGCCACAGGAACAATCACAGACATTGTCTACGACGCATCAATGCAACCACCAACATTACCTTTATTTGTTGTTGTAAAATTTGATAGATACAACGGCCCATGTTGGGATCCCTCCAACCCCTTACATATTCCCATACCCCCTATTTCTAGAGGGAATCGAAGACAGTTTCCGATTAAAAAGGCCTGGGGATTAACTATCCACAAGTCCCAGGGACTTACTTTGCATAGAGCAACTATCGACATTAGAACCACTGAAAGGCAATGTATGAAATTCACAGCTTTCTCCAGAGTTCCCATGCTTGCCAATCTACGCATTTCCCCTCCCTTTTCATTCAAAAGGTACTCAAAAATGGCACACATACCAACACTTGGAGCACGAAGAAAGGAGGAGTCAAGACTACTATCACTCAACCAAACAACCCTTTGTAAGTACTACCCTCTACTTTGATAGCACCTCCACTACTACTTTACTCAACACTTCTTATATCCAAAGCGGTAGTTCCATTCAAGGGGTATCGAATGTATTCATGTTTAGTGCAGATAAAATTGGCCACAAAAGGCTATTACTCATAATATAAAATCTGCAAATGTACAAAGGTCTTCATGTATACATATTTAGTTAAGATCTCGTGATATAAGATTTGTAAATGTATATGTACGAATTTGAAATGTACACATAGAACCTTTCAATGTAATGTTTCATATATATTCCTACACTCCCACCATCAATCACACCCCTTATCAACATGTTTATCGACAGTACAAAAAATACTTTTTCAAAAAAAACCAACCAAACAACCAACGCAACCACCGTCTCAAACACGTTGCAACACTAACACAATTTCCTCCACGTAATTACAAACCATATCAACTACAAAAGTAATTTACTATACAAAGCAATATCAAATGCATCAAATGTATTTATGTTTAGTGCCAAAAGAGTTGGCCACAAAAGGCTACCACTCGTGATATTTAAAATCTGCAAATGTACAAAAGTCTTCATGTATTCATGTTTAGTTCAAATAAAATAGTCCGCAAAACGCTACCACTCATGATATAAGATTTACAAATGTATACGTACGAATTTGTAACAAATTAGAAATGTAGAGATAGAACCTTTAAATGCAATGCTTCATCTATATTCCCACACTTACAAAATCAATCACACCCCTTATCAATATCAACTACAAAGGTAATAACTATCCCTCTAAATCCAATAACATATACCGTTTGGCATTCACATTGCATTGGATAGATGCGATTGCAAAAATACAAAACAATGTTATTTATATATTACTATTAAAATATATAAAAGACTATTTTCCTTTGTTTTACTTTTTTTAATATATATTTATTACGCCGAAGGCGTTCCCCCTATGGGAAAGGCACCTACGGACGTTTCTACGACTATGTTAAATTTGACGGTTTGACGGTCGTCTCAACGTTTGTGCTTTTCCTCCCTATTTTAGCTTTTCTCTATTATTTTTAATAATTTTGTTTCTAATAATTAACAATTTTAGCTTTTATTTTTAATTAACAATTTTAGCTTTTGTTTTTAATTACGCTGAGCTGAAAATTAAAATCTCTACTATTTTTAATAATTTTGTTTCTAATAATTAACAATTCTAATAATTTTGTTTCTAATAATTAACAATTCTAGCTTTTTTGAAGACTTCAGGTACCAAACGCGCCCTGAAGATTTTGTAATCCCTCAATTACTGTAGTGGTTATCAGTTAATAGTTACCAACCAATTTTAACTTTCTCTAGAGTGCTCAGTATGGATAGTTCTCTTATATATATCCGTGTACATTGTTATAATCATAGTTATCTTTTCCGCAAATGATTCACAATGGATGCTCTGGGATTGAAGCTGGAGAAGAATAACAATGGCTGTGCTGAAGCTGATGATGGTAATGATGATAACGATTTCACAGCTCTTACTCTCTTTCCAAGCAGCATTGGAAAACTGGGCTCTAATAAGGGAGGAGAAGAATCATTAGACCTTGAGCTAAGGTTGTCCACTTCAAAATGGCCTTCATCTTCTTTACAAGCAGGAGCTAAGAGATGGTGCCCTGATAATTGCACGCTCTTTCCTACTCACAAGATAGCCAAATTGAGGCACTCTGAAAAAGAAGAAGAATCAGTAGACCTAAAGCTCAATTTATCCCCTCCAAAATGCCCTAGACAGATGATTTGCACACGAAGATAACATTATTACAAAAGTTCCCTGATACCAGTTTGATGATTGTCCTAAGATAATTACCCATTCAATTCGACTAGCGCCTAAAGATATCTGTACAGGCCAGGAGCTTCGCGCTTAAATGTAAAGAGCTCCTCATCACCCTCTTTTTATAACAATCTTCTGGTGGATTACAAACCCCAGCGTTGCATGACGAGGCCAAGGACGACCATGGATGACGGATACGTTTCTAAGTAGAGCATTGCACTGATCGGGAAATTCATATAGCTTTATACAAGGCATCAGGGCTACCCTTAATGATTGGATTACAGAGCACTGGATCCCGATTACAAACAATCAATGGTAAGTTAGATCTTTATCCATTTTTGCGAAAGGTTGACTTTATCCTTGGTTGTCTTGACCAATCAACCTCGCAAACATATATGATGTTTAGGCTGAGGTAATTAATATTCTTGTAGAGGTATTCTAGCTATATATTTACCAAGGCAAGTATGACTAGTGAAAGATAACCTCTGGTTCCCAGCTATATATAAACGTTTGAGATGAAACACGTATGAATCATTTATATAAAATAGACATAACCATGTTTTTGGTAAATTTCTATATGCCCCATTGTACCGCTCCAATTTTGTGTCGACCATACTTGAAGCATACCCAGGGAATTTTGATTAATATTTCTTGATAAGATTGCGTTTTCACAATTTACCCCCCAAACAAATGGTTTCAACTTCACTATGGACGGTTTGCTAGAATCCTTCTTGAGCTGGACACATTTCAAAGATTATACCTGTCAAATATTTTTCTGTCATAGTCTCTATAATCTCATAACTTGGACACAATCATATAGATTTTGCCGTCTTTTCTCCTTTAGATTACCTTAACAGTGTTTTGTTTTTTCAAGAGGTTAGATACCACTCATGTTTCACTGTTTATGTAATTACATACAGAATGGAAGATACATTTAGTATGAAGAAATGCTCTTCCTGAACCACCTAATTTTCGCAAATGTCTCAACTGATTTGAGTTAAGTACAGATAGTGAAGCATGATTTTAATATTCGTAATACCCCTCTTGGTGGCAGAAGAAGAATAGTAAACAATTAGGGAAGAATGCTTGTATTACAAAGAATTTGGATTTTGTTGGTGGCACCCTAAATAAGATTTCAAAAGCTGAAAATGAATCCGATGTCGTAGTTGGATTTATTGTTGTTATATCGAAAACACGCCTCCTTAGTTTCAATACCCTTATGATGGAGGAGTTTTCAGTATGGATTACGGTACGTAAAAATAAAATTAAACTCTCCAGTTTATACGGCTACATCTGAAGTCTCTAGTTTCTCGGTGCAGTTAAGACCTGAAAAATGTTCAAACTGGAAAACAATCACTTACTTTCAGATCGAGCATCAGCTGTTTGATCGCTGTAAACCAGTTGTTTTTCTGCTGATTTGCAGCTGTTCGTCTTGAGTTTTTATTTTGTGCAGGTTTTTTCCTGCTTCTGTACTGCGAAGTCTCCATCAGGGTGGGTAACGGTCAGCAAAAAGAAGAATTCTACCACTCTGATGGGTAACGCTTCTGCTGGGTAACGCTTTTGCTGTTTTCTCGGTGGTCGTTTTACTGTTTTTCTGCTGTTGTTTTGCTGTTATGTCTCGTTTGTGTAGCTGTTTCTGAGCTACGTTGAGCTTCACTGTAACACTTGGATTTTGATCTATTAACTCTGTTTCTCACTCCTATTCCGGCTCTCAGGCCTCTAATTTGTTTTCAAGGGTATAGTCCCTTTCAAAAAAACTATTTGCCAATAATTAAAAAAACAATTCTAGCTTTTATTTTTAATTAACAACAATTTTAGCTTTTATTTTTAATAATTTTATTTCTAATAATTAACAATTTTAGCATTTATTTTTAATTAGGTTGAACTGAAAAATAGAAATCTTTGCTATTTTTAATAATTTTGTTTATAATAATTAACAATTTTAGCTTTTGTTTTTAATTAGGCTGAGTTGAAAATATAAAAAGGAAGATCAATAATAGATTGCAAACGCTAGAAAGAAAGTATACGCACACATAAAAAATGGAGATCAAAAGGAGATTCAGGAATTTAGAGTGACACAGAGAATATACAAAACACGAGAAATAAAATAAAACAGTAGTGGAAGCACGAGAAGTTTGATGTTTCAGAAACCTTCTTATGGATTGGTAAGTTACGCTCCAAACGCCTTTACACAGTTCCTTTAAGAATTTGTGGATGATACCATTAGGGTTTAATCTTTGTTGTTTAAAATAATTTGTTATTTGTATGCACTGGTCTGGCGCCATACTATATCTGTAGCGTATTCATTTAATTGATAGACATGAATCTGAGCTGTATTATCAACATTGCGAGATCATGTAATTGACAGACATGAATCTGAGTTGTATTATCAACATTGCAAGATCATGTAATTGACAAACATGAATCTGAGCTGTATTAATCAACATTGCGAGAGCATGTTTTTCCAAGCACTGGTTGGTAACTTGGTGTTTCATATGTAAAGCTACTTTTGAATTTTGCATGAGATAGTCAGCCACATATTTGATCAACGATACTCTCTCTTGTGATCTGAATGATTTCCTATAAGCAAAGTTGTGTTCCCATCCCAAATATTCCTGGTTTAAAATTAAATAAGTAAATGAAAATTACGATAATCAACTCATAAACAAAAAAATGGTTGATTTGCGGGCTTGATATAGTTGATGAAATTGGTTATACAACAAATATGGACATGAATTAGTTTATCTCAATTATTTCTATTTTATAGGGAATAATTAGCTTATCTTATTATTTCTATTTACTAGGTGCTCTCAGGCGTTTAATAGTGCTCAATCTAAAAAATAACTTGCACTCTGGACAAATTCCCAATTCTCTGAATAACTGCACAAAATTGCATCACTTATCGTTGTCTAATAATACGTTTGAGGGACCAATTCCATCTGAGATATTAACAACATTGACCAGATTAGAACATCCCAAAATCCATAGGAAATATTTTGGCGCTTAATTTTCTTCAAATAGAAGACAACCAATTATGCAGAATGGTACCCCAGGAATTGGGAATGTTGGGCTACCTACAACAACTGACGTTTGGCAATAACAATCTGAAGGGAGATTTTTTTCCATTCTCTTGAAATGTACAAAGTTGCAAACCATTGGGTTGGAATTCAACCAGTTTTTGGGCTTTGTTCCGGAGAAATTGGCTTCAAGCTCACCAAGCTACAAGAACTTGCTGCAGCACGTAATCGATTCAGTGGGAGGACCCCACATTGCAAATACTGCACTTGTCCTCCCTAAGGTCCATTCTCAACACTGGTGCCCAGCATCGTGTCGACTTCATTCTCAACTAATTTCTTGATGTCTTTACCTCTACCTTTTAGTTTCTTTATAGCCACATCTTTATCTTTCAAATTACCCTAATACACTCTTCCAAAGCTTCCTTGCCCAATTTCGTAACACTGGTTGCAAATCTATTGGTTGACGCATGCCTCGTGAATGGTGCCATAGGAACAATCATCGACATTGTCTACGACGCATCAATGCAACCACCAACATTACTTTTATTTGTTGTTGTCAAATTTGATAGATACGACGGCCCACATTGGGATCCCTCCAATCCATTACATATTCCCATACCCTCTGTTTCAAGAGGGAATTGAAGACAATTGCTAATTAAAATGGCCTGGGGATTAACTATCCACAAGTGGAAGGGACTTACTTTGCATAGAGCAACCGTCGACATTAGAACCATTGAAACGACCTTCAAATTAAGTGGCCCATCTATATTTCTACACTTACAAAATCAATCACACCTCTAATCAGCATCAACTACAAAAGTAATAATTATACCTCTAAAACAAATAACATATACCGTTCGGCGTTCACATCTCATGAAACACATGCGATTGCTAGTATATTAATATAATTTACATGTAAATATATATAAAAATAACGATTACTCTATAAATATGCAAGTCGTATACATTGGTTATTTCAAATATTTATTAAGTATTGTATGTTTAAAATCACGGGAAAAATGTTTAAAGGACCGTCAATTTTAACCATTAATGGCTAGTTACAAACACATTAGATTCCCATACCGACGACATATTTGAGAAATTGAAAACACATGTTTACACCTTATCATGAGCAACACTAACGTGTGGAAGGAGAATATTTTAAAATAAAATATTTAAATGTGTATATGTATAGTACCGTACACCTAAATGTGCATGGAAAAATATTCTTTAAATTAAAAAATAAAATATCTTTAAAAGATTTATATGCATGGTACCTTACGCACCGAAGTATCTTTTTTTTTGTTAAGTATAAGAGCACTTTATATCATTATTCATACGTGGACTATAACATTGACGGTCGTTATACTATTGGAGGAGGAAATATAACGTGTTTCCCTTCAAATTCAACATTACGTCCCTACTCAAACACAAAATACATACCACCTAATTCTTCACCATTAAACTTACTTTATAATCATATTTTTGTTGTACTCATCCTCAGTGTGTGTAGGTGTCAGTGTCGGTGTCGGTGTCGGCATCGACACAGTGTTGGTAGTGCCTCAATGTTGACATTAGTAGTGGTGGTGAATCTCAGGAGTTAAATTTGATGACCGTTTAGACAGTTTTATGATTTTAGACGTAAAATATTTGTAAATATCTTATCTAACCATCACATATGACTTGCATATTTAAAACGTGGCCGTCAATTTTTATATAGATTTATATAAATATTATAAAAATATGTAAATATATATTATAAAAGATATAATAAATATAGAATAATTAGTAAAAACAACATTATTTTGTGTTTTTGAAGGGTGGTATTGAAAAATTATCATCACCCGAAAATTGTTTGACAAGTATAAGTGGGCGTCAAATTTAACCCCTGGTGGTGGTGATAATGGTCACTTAATGATAATAATGTAAGATTTTTAATGGTATGTTTTTATGGTATGTATAATAATATTTTTCTTTTTGTAACGGGAATTGTTTATATAATCTATTCTTTTAAACTTTTCATGTCATAATCACTTTGTCTATTAACAATTTTTTTTATAATGTATAGACCACAAATTTAATATATAACTGAAAAATATACAATTTTTTTTTTTCATGTAGAGAAAATATGGTCAAGAAATCATGATTTCTAAAATATAAATAAAACTTATAATCATTCTTAAATACATTTTTTAAACCCAACACAATAATATATCGTAAGATTAAAAATTTATTAAAAATAAAACATTAATTAATAGAACCAATCCAAAATAATTGTTTAATAAAATATCCTTTCAATATTTTTTAATCAACATGTTAAATTATTTATGTATCCCTTATTTTATTTTTTAAAAGGGAAACCATCTCTTACAAAGACATTTAATAATAAAAAATAAGACAAAAAAAAGTTTTGTAGATAGAGCTGTTTTTAGGTGTGTCACTTCTAAAGCTTAAATACACTAAAGGACAAGGCCGCACCGTGCACGTTATATGCAAGCTTTGCCCACCTAACCAAATCAAATCAAATGATTCTTAGCCGCCATGCAAAAGGCACGAGCTACCAGCCTACCACGAAGATAACACGTTCCATTGACACGTATATTAAAATCAAAACACAACACGTCTTCAAAGTTAAAGTTGTTTCACTCCATTCCACATTCGTTGCTTTGGCAATCTATATATACGATGTCTTTTTGAAAACTAGCAATTACACTTGAGTTGTAGGAAACACACGAAGGGATGCAAATGTAATATTTTTATGGATTTTCTCTATCGTGTAATTAACCATATGAAATATGGATTTTCTCAATTATGTAATTGACTATATGAAACATTTAAGATAGTCGTATCATTTGTTTGTGCAAGAGAAGCGGTTTGATGAATGCTTGTAAGAGTGGAAACATGGAACTAATTGTAAAATGTCATAGTGAAGGAGAGCTACATGTTTTGGAGATGTGGAGGAATGACCTCCCGAAGCCAATCAACATATTCTTGTGAGTGAGGAACAATGAACAACATGTTTTTGAAGGGGTCATTATCAATTTGTTTAAGAAATGCAGAACATTGCCCCACACTTAGATAGTTCCCTATTGGTACGTCCCCTTGGTATCACTCAAGAAGTAACAATATATTTTTTAATATGAAATATACAAATTGACAACTATGCATAATGTTAACTTTTCCTCAAAAATTATATGTGGCATGTGGCATGAGACAACAAATGTCATCCCTGGGCCCTGAGATGATAGAAAATATGACCTTCAAAATCAAGATTCTAGAATAATAGAATCGTTCGGTGCCCAAGGTCCCGGGGTTTCCAAACGTGGATATCACTTTTATGAATTCATGATTAGGCATAAAAAATTATATTGTTATGGAAAATATGTGGAGATAGGATCAACTATATTTGAACTCGACATCTTAACAAATGAATGGAAAGAGTGCTAAATGTGATGTGATAAGAAAATAAATGTTTTTGATGGATGGTTGCATTGCCTCTAATTCGAAGTTAGGTCAACTAAGCACATACTACATCGCGTGGTTGAGTTACATTAACCCGTTAATGCTACTAAAACACCATAATGAACCACCTGCACCGATCCCACAATAATAGGTTTGATATTATTACATTGAGATCTTGATTAGACACTGGAGCTATTCGCAATAGTGTGTGAATGTATCAACATAACCTTTTTCTATTTATTTCTCACCTTTTTGTGTGCTTGAGTTTAAGATTAAGATACTCATTGTTAAATGTGTTTTTTATATTTTAGAGAAAGATTGTCTTCCTTCATTGATAAAAAAAATATCAAAGAATTTCCAGAGATCAAGTCTGGAAGCTCCTAAATTAAAATTTATAATGCTTAATACAATGATGGAGCAGTGTCGGTTGATACTTTTTTGTGGTGGCACTAAAGCTAGCCAGATCGAATAGTTATTGTTTAATTGCTATGTCGATGACTCAATGGAATTTGAATAAAGAAATGAATGCAAAAGTTGGAGCACAAACATCCCAACCGGAATATCAAAAAGACGGTAATCGTTACAAAACAAAAGGAGATTTACACACATAAAAATTGGGGAGAAAAATACTAAACACACATTATGATGTTACCAAGCCATCAACCTGTATGCCATGGAGCCAAATAACTTAGACGAAATCCCTCTCAAATTACACCGTGGATTTTGATGAGAAATGAAATTCGTTATCACCATACAATATTTTCTCCAACTCCTTCAAATTTAGAATATTTACGATAGTTGATTCATTCAAGTTGAAAAGTCTGAGAATGTGTTGAAATATTGGATCATTGCAGGAATTGGCAAATCCATCCTCATGACTCTAGCCAAACTCTTCTTCCGCCTCTTCTAGAAATGTATGGAATACAACTGAAATACCCATGATTTCAATTACACCTAGCGTTACATTTTCTCACTCAACCATTCCATTTATTCCATCCCTTCAATAGATAGCCATCTTCTTTTCTTACTACAACTTCACATGAAGTTTGCACTTGCACCCATTTTGGATTCCTCCACAAATGTATAGCATAAAAGAAGAAAAAGAACAAATAGATATTGTGGGAATCTCATTTAAGTTAAACAATTTAGATATGAATAATTGGAATAAAAAGAAGAAAGTTGAAGAGAGAATGTTAAAACAATTTAGATATGAATAATTGGAATAAAAAAGAAGAAAGTTGAAGAGAGAATGTTAATTTCTCATGGATGCATTGATTGCAAATATAGAAGAGACGTTATAACAAGAGGTAAACGAGCTCACATATTGGGTATCCTCTTCTCTTTTACAAGCATGATATATAAGATTTTTATGACGGTTCAGAGCCGTGTGACGGTTGGAGAGGTAGGTTGAATTTATTTCTCAATTTAATGCTATTTATTTTTTTCCACAAAACATTGTCACAAAAGTACAAAGAATATTGGTATAATAGTTGAGATAATTTATTTATATGCAGGAAAGAGTCTTTGCGGAAAATTTGAAAAGAGTCTTCACGGAAAATTTGAAAGAGTCTTCAGGAAAACATTTGACACTTTCCAGCAAAGAGTCTCACAACAAGGAACGTGTTCCACCCACACATATATTAAAATCAAAACACAACACATCTTCAAAGTTAAAGTTGTTTCACTCCATTCCACAGTTGTTGCCTTGACAACCTATAAACCCCTAATATATATGATGTTTTTTTAAATAATCATTTTTACAAAAATGGTAATAGAATTAGGAATCACATCAGGACAATGCAATGGGGATGTCTATACAGGAGGAGATTGACAATTTGATAAAGTTGAGTTATGGTCCAGTGTTCGTGAGGGAGTCCAAGTGGGGGGCTACGATGTGGAAGGAGTAGTGAGGGGAAGGAGGGATTGGACGTGCAAGTTATTCAGTGTTAGTGCATGGTTAGAAAGTAATTTATGGTAGGGTAAATGAGCACATGTTGGAAGAGGATGACCATGTGGAGATATGAGTGTGTAGGAGCATGCTAATTTTTGGAAATTTAGTGAAGGTCAAAAATACCCTTTGTATATTTAATGGTTTGCAAAATTATTGGTGCCTCCTAATTTTATTAGAAGTTGTTGAGTATTGATGAGGTACACCATGTATGTATTATAGACATTTATAGTTGCATTAAAAGAGAACTTGTGGGGGAGGGACGTAAACTCTAAAGGATGAACCTGCAATATGTTTAGTCCGAGTTCTTCATTTTACGTATGTGATTGTAGGCACACTTCTACATTTTGGTGTATCTTTTGAAAGAGAATGCATGTGAGATACGAAGGTCTTTAAGGGAAGGATCCCTAGAGATTGCCATAAAAGTAAGCCCTTGTCAATTTATTTTCCTTATGTTGATTGTAGCTATGGCCAATATCAGTCCTTCAGATTGTAGCGGGATTGTTCTTTTCATGGTCTTTGAGCTATTTCTTCAGCATATAGTGGATGTAGCATAGATGGACATAACTATCCCACTAACATCCACCATAGATTTGTTGACAAGATGTGAGATTTATGTAATTTATTTGAAGTGGAAAAGATGCAATGGTTTAGTTTCGTCGTCATGAAACGAATGAATATTATCGAAAAATGTTGCAATAATATCTCTAACGAGTTATTTAAATGATTGTAGGCCTTACTTAAAATCCTAAAAAAATTGCATTATTACCAATATAGACTAACATTATTTGAAAAATGGCATTCCTTACTACAAAATTGACACTATTACAATAATTACTGATAAAACAACAATTCAATAGAAGAAAAATGTGGTTTTTTGGGCAAAATTATTTCAGATTCCTTTTGTTGAATGCAAATGAGAAGGTAACAATTATTATCATACATAAATTAACATTAAATAACATCTTTACATGTGTATTATTCGCAGTTGTTCCTCAATTTCTATAGTTTTCTGAAACTTGGAAAGGTAGACAACACATGCAACTGGAATATGCAACCTCACTTTTACCATTTCTACAATAAGAGGGCGTGTGTGGTTTAGGTTGTTTGCAATGTAAGACATTGATAACAAATTATGTTCTTTTAAATGCTTCCTAATGTAAAACCATCACACAATTCTCACCAATCCAAGAAAGGATGTATTGGTGAGGTTTCATATTAGAAAAAAAAACATCAACTCACACCAATTACTAGCTTCTGGGAAGGCACACGTCCCATGTTTATGAGTTAGAGATTAGATGGTATGGTAGATTGTCACTCCACATGTCCAACATTGTCGATGAGAGTCAACAAATCACTAATTTTCAATTTATCTCAAGATACATAATAAGAATAAACACACTTTAGTGAAAATAGAGTATTGTACACGAAACTAATAATTTGATGTTTTTGTATGAACACAAAACATTGCCTCTAGTCACCAATTTGGGCACCTCTTCAAGAAAACGTTTCGGAAAAAAAACATTCACTAGTAAACAAGTAACTAAGACGCTTATATATATATATATATATATATAAACAAATAATATGTTTTACAAATTTTTGAGGTGTAACTCTCAACCGTCCCAAAAATTTTACCTGTCATATACGGTCTTTACAAAAGGAAAAACAACTGCCCCACAAATCATCGATTTTCCAAGTATACATCTAAATTTTGCATCTCCATTTCAAATGTTTATTTATTTTTATATTGGGTAAAAAACATGTTCTTCTGCAATTTTCCTAGAATTGTTACTTTTCCTCCTAGTTTTCCCAATTAGTTCCCTAAGAAAGCTGTAATTATGGCATTTGCAATTGTTGTTTCCCATGTGACGATCGTTGTTGATAAAATTGGCAGAATGACGACACATAAAATAACCAACAAGGGGATACTAATTGAATTTAAATGGATGAAAATAAACTTTTCATTTTAAGCGGTTTACTACTTGATGCAAACCATCATCAGTAGAGTGTTGAACAATGTAAGCCGAATGAGGCCGAAGTCGAGGCAATGAAATATTGGGTGCAGAATGCCGGGGATATCTCCTTTGACACCGAAGACATACTTGACGAGTATGTTTTTTATTCTTTGTATAGGAATCCCACTCACTCATTTATCACGGTGAAGTACTCATCATAATCAAACTCCCTCTAAAATTTCAAGACGGTCCAACGATCCCCCTCTTAAATAATGAATCTCTAGTTGAGTGCATCTCCTCTCCCAAACTCGTTGATAGAATATCTTTAATCGAGGCATCTACAATTAAACATGTCATTCAAAACCTAAAGGAATCAAAGCCCCGTCTCAAGCTCATGTGGCATCGACATGTATCTTGAGATCAGGATCAAAAGGGAATGGAGTCGTTCAACAAGGCTTGCAACAACGACATGTCAAATATGGCGGCTCATATTTCAAATGGACTAAGCAACATTTAAACAATTCAGAGATGCCCTTGAATCCAAGCTCGCCTCTTTCACAATGACGATGATTGGAAAATTATGTATTTGGAAGAATATATAGGGCTAAAATGTATATGAAAATGAAAACTGGAAATATGTTTAAATATTAAATTTATTATAAAATATAAATATAAGCGACACATGTAAGTCACCCAATAATCATACTCTTGAGGATATAAGGAATCTGAAGTGTTGAAATCAATTTAGATTGAAAGAAAGTCTTAGTGCACTTCCATTAATAATCTTAAATGTGTGATTGAATCCCAAATGACAAAACTAACATAGCCACAATATAATACAATTACTCTAAACAAGAGGATCATTAAAAATGGAAAAGGTTTGTGTAAAGAACCATCAAGAGACACTTAGAACTAGATTGATCGTAAGCCCTTCTCTCAGGCACCAAGCAAACTCATCCACACAACCACCACGGTTTAATTTGCATTTTGATGGGAGTTTATAATTTTCACGAGATAGCCAAAACGACGTAGAATGTCAACCATGCATAAGTGTTTGAGAACATCCTTTGAATAAATAAAAGTAGGTTTGTAATTGCATTTCAATATGATTGTTGTGTAATATATTTTTCAATGTTAGTTTATTTTTATATTGCGATGAAAATGATTGCAAAATGATGTATGTGGAAGAATGTATAGGACGAAATTTTTTACGACAATAAAAATTGGAAATATGTTTAAATATCACATGTTTTGGAAATAGAGAGGAAGATGTTTGGGAATAGTGGTCCACTCTTCTTTTCTAAAATGTACATATTTCGTATCCTTCATTTATGTGTAACAATTAAATACAAATGCAAGCGAGACATGAAAGTCTTCCAACAATCATACTCTTGAGGATGTGACAAATGCAAAGTGCTAAACTTAAATATGGAAAAGGGTGTATGAGGACTCAAACTCTATTCTTATAGAATCCCTAACATGTATTACATAATTTCCCATGTTATCTTTATAATGTCTCTCTTCATTGTGTTATTTTCTCCAATTGATTTCCTTCCATGTGTCATATATTCATGGGAATGTAACATGCAATGTTTGTCACCTTGTAGTTCCATTTTTCACGTTGTGGGTCATAGAATATTTGACTAATAGTTAAAAGAAAAATAGAAGCCTGTGTAGCTACGTAATATGAACCAACTTCGAATCATAAAACTTCTTCCTTCTAAACTTGTACCATATCTTCTTGCAACATAATTTTCTTGTGTTTCCATGCATCGAAAACTCAAAATGCAAGGAAAACCAACTAAGGTATTTCAAGGAGTGAATACAAATCATTCCCAAAATTGTCTCTTTCATTCTTCATTAAATTACATTAAAGTTTAGAATTAGGACTCACGCCAAACCTCCAAAAGATAATATAATTGAAAAATACATAACTAATTATAAATGTACCAAGAAGAGGATGTCAATTTTGTAATTTGAAGGTGGCTACAAAAATGTATTATATATAATTTGTGTCCCTTAAAGGATTCCTTTTATTACATGATTCCATTAAACACAAGACTATCTTCTAAAAATTATATTTTCAAGGACCTAAATTTATTACCTTCACACACAAGATGAGAAATTTATGCGTACAAAAAGTTTGTCCACTACAACTTCTCCCTTGATAATTTACTTGGTCCCATATTCAATGTTGAAGTACATTTCCCTATTCCTCGTATTAAATGTTGAAGTACCTTAAGGCTTAAAGTATTTATTCTATACACCCATCTCATGGGCCTCATACGCGAGAAAAAACTCATAGTTGTGGAAGGGTACCCCAGGCTAATGTCAGAGGGCTAAAATCAGGTGTTTGTGTATATGTAGTTGGAGTACCTTATCTGAGACCACCAATAAATATATAAGTGAGGTGGCAGTCTATGCGTTGTTGAAGCGTTTTTCAAAAATTAAAAGTTATACATTTTTAACAGGTTTGTCAATGCCCCTCCATTGACCTTTTTTGAGCCCATGTAACAGAAAGTACTACTAGGATAACACACATATGCTATTAGAGGCTGCCCTTGAATGCATATTTTATCCAAAAGCATACAAATTCAAATTCATACAAAAGCATACAAATTCGACTTTTGTAGATGTGAAAAGTATATATATGGTTGAATTTGTAGCTTTTGTAGATATGGAAATAGGTTTTACACTAACAAATGCACTAAACTAATCCACACACACACACATACGTAAATGTAGATGCACGCACACACACCCACACACACACACATGTCCACACATGCACACACACACACACACGTATGGACACATGCACACACACACGCACACGTATGGACACACACACACACACATGTGCGCGCACACACATGCACACATGCATGTGCACACTCATGCTCATGAACCATCCACATGTGCACACGCACACACACATGCACACACGCACATCATTTCTAAAGGACATTTAAAATTGTAATCACAATAATTTGATTAACATGGAGAACTTGTCCATCGTACTATAAACCTTAGCCAGTATAATAATCGTTTCACCTTACTACTCAAAGAATGAAGTGAGGAGGAATTTTATAGTTGTATAAACAATTCCAAGATGTACTGAAGAGACATGTCCAATTTGGGGTATTAAGGCATGTGTTTAGAGGGAATTTGACATGATACCTTTTGGAATTACGAAGCCACAAAGGAGATGTGAAGGCCAAACAAATAGTGAAGCCACAAAGGAGGAAATGAGAAGGCTAGACAAGCAAACATACTCATCTCGTAACTAATCAAGAAAACATACTTATTTCATAACCAATTAAGTAAACATACTCATCTCGTAACCAATCAAGCATTATGTTAGTAAGAGAGACACTTTTATCGTGGCATCATCCTTAGTGACATAAAGATTATGATATAGGGGAGAGAAGCTGGTCATCGTGCATTGGTCAATGACCGTGATAAGTTTTGTTAATTTAAGACTTAATAATAGAATATTCAAATCCCTAAACTTACATGAAAAGTTTCTAGTAAATAGAAATAAAATGATTTTTTTTTTGTAATTAAATTCTAGACAATATAAAGTGTAAATTTTATTATATTAAGAAGAAACACGATATTAAAAAAACTATAAAAGATGGAAGTACTAATACATTTATGTATTCAAAATGTCTACACATATATAAATTCAATCTATATTTAAAAATGAAAGGTGCCTATAGCTCTCATCATTACAAACATTTTTTTAAGTTTGAATATATTTTCAAACTTAAAAAGGTCGTGTCATTTATAACCATACACACTTTCATTCACAAAATTGAAAGACTTCATTGTCATAATATGACATAACTCCAATCAAACACCACATTAAATGAATCTTTTTCAAATAATAAAATGTCAAGTCATGGCCACATTGCCCCTTCTTTCCATCCCATCTATTAGCATTAATGATAAACCTACAAAAATACAAATTTATAAGGCTCAAGAAACATTATGCATTTATTGAAGGGTGGAATTCAAACAAATACATCTCACTTGAAAATCCACAGTAGCCATTAAATTTAACATCTCATCACTCTCAATCCACACTCACCAATTTCAACCAATCACAAACAAGCACATGGATCAAACACCCAATAATACTTCAACAACTTCTATAAATTCATTTCATTGCTCAACAATTAAATTTCACAAATTTTCCCAGCAAACTTGCAACATCGACCCAATATTGTTGGCAGTTCTCAGTTCTGGTAAGTATTTGAAAATCTTCCAATAGTGAAACTAAATTATTTGCATTCTCGGCTCAAGTCATTTTCCATTTGTAGGAAATTGACTTTGAATATATATAGATATCCTAGTTTAGTTACTCTACACAGAAACCCTGCAAATAAAAGATATATATGGAACATGCATAAAATAGTTTTTTTTTATTTTCATTTCATAGTTCAGTTTCTTATACTCGCATAAAACCTGCAAATAATATTATTCTTCCCAAATAGCTTGAAAAAATAAATTACCTGCAACTAAAAATAAGGTAAATATAATATAAACAACTACGAGCAACATGATATTCATTAGCTAGTTCAATATTATATACAAGTATAAAACAAGAAGATGACACACACACACACACACTCATTAATGGTATGTATATAAAACTCAAATTGAGTTAATCTCATTTTTTTGCATAACTTATTTGCAGGTATTTTGTGTGTATGGAAACATGAACTAGAAAATGCAAATCAAAAAGAATATTTTATACATGTTATATATATATATATATATCTTATTTACATGTTTTATGTGCCTAAACTTGAATATCTGTATTTATTCTAAGTCATTTTCCCGTACACAAACAAATATATACATATACGCATACTATAGTTTCCAATACACGCAAAAAACTTGCACATAAGAAGGTGAATGAATATATAAATCTATATAATTTGAGTTTTATATACACACTGCAAATGACAATAGTAGTATTTATAATTGCATATAAAACTGAAGTAGATAATGAATATCTTGTTGCTGATAATTATTCATATTATGCACTAACACTGAATAACTTGCACGTCCAATCCCTCCTTCCCCTTACTACTCCTTCCACATTGTATCCCCCCACTTGGACTCCCTCACGAACACTAGACCATAACTCAACTTTATCAAATTGTAAATATCCTCCTGTATAGACATCCCCATTGCATTGTCCTGATGTGATTCCTAATTCTATTACCATTTTTAAAAGAATGATTATTTAAAAAAACATCATATATATTAGGGGTTTATAGGTTGTCAAGGCAACGACTGTGGAATGGAGTGAAACAACTTTAACTTTGAAGATGTGTTGTGTTTTGATTTTAATATATGTGTGGGTGGAACGCGTTCCTTGTTGTGAGACTCTTTGCTGGAAAGTGTCAAATGTTTTCCTGAAGACTCTTTCAAATTTTCCGTGAAGACTCTTTTCAAATTTTCCGCAAAGACTCTTTCCTGCATATAAATAAATTATCTCAACTATTATACCAATATTCCTTGTACTTTTGTGATAATGTTTTGTGGAAAAAAATAAATAGCATTAAATTGAGAAATAAATTCAACCTACCTCTCCAACCATCACACGGCTCTGAACCGTCATAAAAATCTTATATATCATGCTTGTAAAAGAGAAGAGGATACCCAATATGTGAGCTCGTTTACCTCTTGTTATAACGTCTCTTCTATATTTGCAATCAATGCATCCATGAGAAATTAACATTCTCTCTTCAACTTTCTTCTTTTTTATTCCAATTATTCATATCTAAATTGTTTTAACATTCTCTCTTCAACTTTTTTCTTTTTATTCCAATTATTCATATCTAAATTGTTTAACTTAAATGAGATTCCCACAATATCTATTTGTTCTTTTTCTTCTTTTATGCTATACATTTGTGGAGGGATCCAAAATGGGTGCAAGTGCAAACTTCATGTGAAGTTGCAGTAAGAAAAGAAGATGGCTATCTATTGAAGGGATGTAATAAATGGAATGGTTGAGTGGGAAAATGTAACGCTAGGTGTAATTGAAATCATGGGTATTTCAGTTGTATTCCATACATTTCTAGAAGAGGCAGAAGAAGAGTTTGGCTAGAGTCATGAGGATGGATTTGCCAATCCCTGCAATGATCCAATATTTCAACACATTCTCAGACTTTTCAACTTGAATGAATCAACTATAGTAAATCTTCTAAATTTGAAGGAGTTGGAGAAAATATTGTATGGTAATAACGAATTTCATTTCTGATCAAAATCCACGGTGTAATTTGAGAGGGATTTCGTCTAAGTTATTTGGCCCCATGGCATACAGGTTGATGGCTTGGTAACATCATAATGTGTGTTTAGTATTTTTCTCCCCAATTTTTATGTGTGTAAATCTCCTTTTGTTTTGTAACGATTACCGTCATTTTGATATTCCGGTTGGGATGTTTGTGCTCCAACTTTTGCATTCATTTCTTTATTCAAATTCCATTGAGTCATCGACATAGCAATTAAGCAATAACTATTCGATCTGGCTAGCTTTAGTGCCACCATAAAAAAGTATTAACCGACACTGCTCCATCATTGTATCGAGCATTATAAATTTTAATTTAGGAGCTTCCAGACATGATCTCTAGAAATTGTTTGATATTTTTTTTATCAATGAAGGAAGACAATCTTTCTCTAAAATATAAAAAACACATTTAACAATGAGTATCTTAATCTTAAACTCAGGTACACAAAAAGGTGAGAAATAAATAGAAAAAGGTTATGTTGATACATTCACACACTATTGCGAATAGCTCCATTGTCTAATCAAGATCTCAATGTAATAATATCAAACCTATTATTGTGGGATCGGTGCAGGTGGTTCATTATGGTGTTTTAGTAGCATTAACGGGTTAATGTAACTCAACCATGCGATGTAGTATGCGCTTAGTTGACCTAACTTCGAATTAGAGGCAATGCAACCATCCATCAAAAACATTTATTTTCTTATCACATCACATTTAGCACTCTTTCCATTCATTTGTTAAGATGTCGAGTTCAAATATAGCTAATCCTATCTCCACATATTTTCCATAACCATATAAATTTTGATGCCTAATCATGAATTCATAAAAGTGATATCCACGTTTGGAAACCCCGGGACCTTGGGCACTGAACGATTCTATTATTCTAGAATCTTGATTTTGAAGGTCATATTTTCTATCATCTCAGGGCCCAGGGATGACATTTGTTGTCTCATGCCACATGTCACATATAATTTTTGAGGAAAAGTTAACATTATGCACAGTCGTCAATTTGTATATTTCATATTAAAATTACATTGTTACTTCTTGAGTGATACCAAGGGGACGTACCAATAGGGAACTATCTAAGTGTGGGGCAATGTTATGCATTTCTTAAACAAATTGATAATGACCCCTTCAAAAACATGTTGTTCATTGTTCCTCACTCACAAGAATTTGTTGATTGGCTTCGGGAGGTCATTCCTCCACATCTCCAAAACATGTAGCTCTCCTTCACTATGACATTTTACAATTAGTTCCGTGTTTCCACTCTTACAAGCATTCATCAAACCGCTTCTCTTGCACAAACAAATGATACCACTATCTTAAATGTTTCATATAATCAATTACATGATTGAGAAAATCTATGTTTCATATGGGGCGGTGAGCCATTCATTCCAAATCGATCGAGTCATATATAGATAGGGCCCTCCTTAATTACATTTGCATCCCTTTGTGTGTTTCCTACAACTCAAGTGTAATTGCTAGTTTTAAAAAAAACATCGTATATATAGATTGCCAAAGCAACGAATGTGGAATGGAGTGAAACAAATTTAACTTTGAAGACGTGTTGTGTTTTGATTTTAATATACTTGTCGGTGGAACGTGTTATCTCCGTGGTGGCTCGTGCCTTTTGCATGGCGGCTAAGAATCGTTTGATTTGGTTTGGTTAGGTGGGCAAAGCTTGCATATAACGTGCACATTGCTGCCTTGTCCTTTAGTATATTTAAGCTTTAAAAGTGACACACCTAAAAACATCTCTATCTACAAAACTTTTTTTGTGTCTTATTTTTTATTATACTGCCGTAGGCAGATAATTAAGGCATCAAAAAAACTATTTTCAGTATCTTTGTAGACCAATGACAGAAATCCATCTGTCATTTCACATGTTGTATATATAGTTTTCTAAAAATATATATTTATCTGAATTTTTTAAAAACATTGATTTAATATTCTGATTGGTTGAAACAAATTTATAACCATATCAGTATTTTTTGATTAAATAAATCAAGAATTTCCAATTTTTTTTGATTTCCTATGGTTTCAACATCAGAAATTATGTGACAGTAAATATTGAATGCAAACATTTAACAATCCTGACAACAAACATTAATTATTCCATTTAAAAAAAATCAGAGTATAGATTATGCAAGCACTTGCAATTACTGAATGTAATTACTGTCGCATTGATTCATTTTTT